>LR990618.1:24027567-26427567 GCA_905147815.2 Phalera bucephala | reverse complement strand
GATATACCATGCGAAAGTGGAAGGATGTAGGTACCGGGGAAGAACTAGACTATCTTACTCCGACTAAATAGATCGTGTCTTATCAGAAGGACAAGTTAAGAGTCTCCGTAACCGGCGAGCGTGTTTGAGACGAACTATGAGAGTGGAGGAAGCCAGAGAGGTATGTAAGAACCTGTTGGAACTCTGTACTCTTTGCCTAGTCCGCAAGGGATCTGACGTGATGATATAGATAGACAGAGATATAATTTCTGACTCGTTTTGTCGACTCTGACTTGTCGTTTGGACGTGGGCATTGAGACTAACTTTGATTAACATTGTTGTTATTATATCGAAAATAAATAATGCCCTACGGCTTGGTCCAGTAGTTAAGGGTATCCTGGGGCAGGACAAATTTTTGTATGAGTCACAAATATTAGTTTCGTTCTGGGTTACATTGACTACGTGAATTTCGTATTTGTAAACGAACAGACAATGCAGGGGTAATTTCTAGAGTGAGGCGACGTTGTTTTCTAATAAAAATAAAAGAATTAAAAAACGGTTCGAGGATAAGTAGCGGTTACGAGGTTTTAGAAAAATGTACGAATCACCTTTTTTCGAAACTGTCATGGTCCAATAATTCAAGTATGATTAATTGTTGTGAAAAAATTCACTCATCTTTCCAGTCATGTTGTATAATCATAGATAAAACAAATACTTATTGATATCTATACCATCACGCAGAGACGTAGGCAGAGAGTACAGAGTAATACTTATTACAATTTCGAAAAAAGTGATAATTTGAAACCTAATTAATAGTCACCCAATAAAAGTTATTTAAACGATTGTTTGAATTTCTAATAATTCATGCAGTTTTGATAACGTATTAAGAATTTAAAGGTTACATTAGGATCCTACTAGTAGTAAAGGAAGCATACTACTGTATGCTTCTTTTAACTTATAAAATGCTAAGTTAATTATACAAAAGTAAAAACATTCACAACAGTTAAGTTTCCAAGGAATATAACTAATATCGTGACGCTTTCTACCAGTAATGAGGACAACCATTTGGAAATAAAACATAGCTCAATATAGTTATGTATACTAGACCAGTACACAGCTCAGTGCAAGTACTTTAAAAGATGATGCAATAACAACAGACTATTGCTCATAGAATATAATTCCAAACACTGTTTTGCTTAATCAGCTTAACTTGGCTCAGCTGCGTATTTATCATGTAAACAGATATCAGGTTACTTGTTTAGTCTCAGTCCAATTCTAATAACTGTTATGCTTAATAATCAATATCAATTAATAAGACGCATAATGTGTGGGTTTGTTCTAGAAACAGTTGTTTACTTGACGATGCCTATAAATAGCCATCGCCAAGCAAAGTACATTCAATATCGACTCAGCTCTCTTACCGTTCGCACTAACGTAAAGTAATATTAATTGACTGCATTAATATTTTGAGTATCTATTATTAATTTGCATTGTTAAATAAATATATTTTTATAAAGTCACGCCGGCCTTTATATTTGACTACATATAGTAATGTTTGAGGTTACAATACCGCAGCATTTATTCAAGGCTTAATATTTCACATAATGTTCATATTTTACATTTTTAAGACGCCACTGAAGTAAAGCCAAGATAATAATTGTCGTGGAATTATTATTTATATGATATGAAACCCGCTGTCTCTTACAACAATATTTATGTGCAGTAAAAAAAAAGAAGGTTGAATTTTGTTAAAGATTTAGATAGAAGACGGTAGGTTAACGTACGAAAGGTGAAGGTTTGCTTAGATTGGAACGTGTTTGCTTAGATTGTAAGGCTGTTTCTAGACTTGTTTTATGGGACCTGTAATATTGCCATTTGTCGTTTAGATCTATCACCTAAGATAGTACCACCTGAATAATTTTTTCTTGAGGCTATAGATATTTTCTTGAGCTGTAGAATTTTTAGAAATATTTCCTTTCTATACAGCTTAGCTTACATTCAGGAGTTATTTAGTTCGGTTTCTACTGAGATAGGCGTCTGAGCGTATTTTTAATTCTTATTAGATTTAAGGGTTTAAAATCGACCTAAACCTAAACTTGAAATACATCTTATGAGAACTAATCCTTTGTAATTTTTACAAAATAATTCAGAACTAATAAAAGCGGATTAGTCGTTAAAACTTAAAAATCTGACTTTTAATGATATATTTAAAATTTTCTGCGATAAAGTATAATTTCACAGCTCGATTCATACGCTAAATATAGATGTATCTCAGTTCAGCCATGAACACAAGTAATTCAACTCAAAAACATCATATGCACGTGTGATCTTATAAGGATTCCGTTTTTTTCCATTAGCGGTAGAGAACTGTAAAAATAGCACCGGTTTACATCGTAAACCAACCGTGGCAGACATAGAAATCCTCACGAACACAACACATTTTTATTTAACTACTTTTCACTCGAAGTGTCATAAATAAGACGTATTATATTGGCGCAGTAGATGTCTGAAATGCTAAAGGCATTTAATGAATTTAATTTACTAAATATGGATAAAGTTAAGAGCTCGCTTTCTAGACAACGTAACACCAATGTTAATCTGTCAGTGCTATGGCGGTTTGATGTTGCGGTAGATATATTTCAGTATATTTTGTTTAGGAATATTACCTGTGAGATTAGCTTGAGGCATTTATATAGCAGTGACATAAGATTTTAATAAATAAATTAATAAATCAATCAAGGCGCTCGTAGCGCTGTGCGACCGCAGTGTTCATACCAATTACCAAAATTAAGCAGCGTTCGACTCGGTCGGCCCGAGATGGGTGACCGTTTGTGGCATTTTCATATTCGAGCGTCTCCGTGCTTCGGAAGGCCCGATAAGCCGTTGGTCCCGGCTACCTCATAATGTGGTAGTCGTTAAGCCGAGTTGGAAGCCTTAAAGGTGGCTTGATAAGTTCCAACAGCAGGTGGCCACAAACCTGCCTCCGCCAATCCGCGCTGGGTCCGCGTGGTGGAGTATGACCCAATCTCTCTCACCTCGATTTGTGAGAGAAGGCCTTTGTCCAGCAGTGGGCAGTATAGGCTGGTATTATAAATTAATCAATCAACTGGAAATATTATAGGCTGATTTTGAAAGTGCTTAGCGCATCAGTGGGAATGCTTGATAAAGGTCTTCTTTCACAAATAGAGGTGAGAAAGAATGGGTCGTTTTCCACCACGTGGATCTTGTGTGGATTAGTGGGGGCAGGTTAGTGTAGTTGGTAGACTTGCTAATGGTTCTAACTTAACTTAGCTTCTAACTATACTACACATTACCACAGTGTATGTACACTTATGGCACATGATATATCATCACAGTTCATATCATGAAGGATTTATAAAGAACAACTTATACAGCTCATAAAATTTCAGCTCATGAGAAAGTGGCATGGAAGAATGTCAATAATTATTTTTGTGGAATCTATCTATATCATGCCAGATCCCTTGCGGGGTATGCAAATAATACAGAGTTCCAACAGGTTCTTTCCTTACAGACTCTGGCTTCCTCCACTCTCATAGTTCGTCTCAAATATGCTCGCCGATTACGGACACTCTTGACTTGGACTATGGGGTAGCCTTCTATAAAACTTTCCAGCATGTTTTAAATTGTTTTTAGGATTTTTAGTTAGTCTATATCAGAGGATCTAACATTTTAGTTCAAACAGAATATTTTAGAACATTCTTTTATTTAAAAATTCAATGGAAGTACTACCTAATTGTTTTTTCTTTCTTTCAAAGTACATTTTCAAGTATTTGTCAATGTCGATCTGAGCTAGTAACTAGACTGTCAATTAAGTAGTAACTTGGTGCGGTTTTTTAAAAGAAAATTCAGAGTGATGAAGTGAAAAGATGATTTATAAGTTAATTTTATTAACTTAATAACTTTTTTAAGCTGAGCCGTTAAATTGTTTATTGTTTTGTTTATAAAAAACGTTTCCCCACACTAGGATTAATTCCTGTTCCGTGGGTGCGTTTACAAACATGAAAATTCACATACACAAATACCCAGACCGGAACAAATAATTGTGGATCACACAAAGATTTGTCCCGTGCGGGAATCGAACCCGCGACTATTAGACACAGTGGGCAGGGCGGGCTAAGCCCTTAACCACTGCGCTAAATCGTCCAAAGTTTAAGTTATTAAATAATATGGGACAATTGTATACTTAAAAAGTCAAAAGTCTCCGTAATCGGCAAGCGTATATAAGTCGAACTATCAGAGTGGAGGAAGCCAGAGAGGTCTGCAAGGAAAACCCTGGTGGAACTCTGTACTCTCTGATGGGACCTGGCGGAACTCTGTGATGATATAGATTATAATATTGGTAATTTATTCCAGTTACGCGAAATCTTTGTACCAGTGTTTCATACATTGTGAGCCGATTCTGAGAAATTGAGAAATTGACTGAAAATGCGTTTATATAGATAGACAGAAACTTAAACCGTGAACCCGTGCCTTAAAACCGTAGACCTACGTAAAACGCTCATGATAATTTTCTTTTTAGAACGACAAGATATTATTTGACTTTTCCATCAGATAAGACTCGGTTTATTTGCCATCTATACCATACTCTAGCAAAATGTCCCAAAGTCTCTTTCGCACAACTCTGTCAAATGCCTTCTCCAGATCTACAAAACCGCAGAAAACCTTCCGCCCCACTGCCAGATGCTTCTCTACGATGTTGCGGAGTGAGAAGACTTGATCCGAACATCCTCTTCCAGACCTGAAAGAAGAGTCTCCGTAACCGGCGAGCGTGTATGAGACGAACTATGAGAGTCGAGGAAGCCAGAGACGTATGTAAGGAAAGAACCTGTTGGAACTCTGTACTCTCTGCCTACCCCGCAGGGGATCTGGCGTGAGGTTATAGATAGATAGATAGATAGAAGATATTATTTCTTACAAATATATAAAGAGATGAGTAGATTTCTCATTTATTTGCCTACAAAATTTGAACGTGAAAAATGGTTTTACGTTTTTTTTTACAAACGATAATTGCTCGTTCAATTTGAGAGATCCCGTACCGATTACGTAGTGCCAACGAAAAGATTGAAATATGTATAATGGTAATGAAAAAATTCGCCACGAATATTCTTTTATAATGTGACGGTCAATTTCCGCAGAAACAGAACACAAAAATTTATTTTAATATTTGAAATCACTTATTGTGTATGAGACTGTGCTTGCTAAATTAAACTCCTTGCTTGCGAAAATAATTATTATCTTGAGCGATATTGAATTTCTTCTGCAGTGGTGCGGTAAGATTAATGTTTTCTGAAATAAGAGAAATGGCGAAAAATGATCAAATTGAAAGCTATAAGAAGAAGATATTTGAACATATCATTGGACGAATAAAAATATTGATAGAACTAAAAAGACCAAAAAAAGGGGATACAAAATATCTAGTTGTTCATACAAGAGTCCTTATTTAAATTGTCTTTGTTGTATAATAAATACGTTTTTACGCCAGCAATACGTTTTTCATTTAAAATATTTATAACTTGTTATGAGCGAGTTGTCTAAATAGCAAAATGCCTAAGAAGTCAGGATGCCTAAGTGCAATACCTAAGATAAATGCCTGGCTCGTTGAATGTACACAAAAAATGCCTAAATAGTAGAATTCCTGCGAAATAAGCCGCCTAAACCTCCAAACTTTAGATGCTAAAACCGCAAAAAACCAACGTTAAAAAATAAAAACTAGAACTGAAGCTTTCGACACGGGTCCAATTAGAATACGTAACGATTCTAATCTCCAAGTCGTCTGCGATTCGCCCAATTCGACTTAACTAGCATGTTTGTTTAGAAGCGTGTGATATATGCCTAATACAATAGATTTTGTGACTTTGGAAAACCTTTCTGAACATGGCTCAATATTATATTTATTTATACATTTGATTAAACATTTCAATGTAGCCTTAGAGGGTGTACAGAAGTTGTACATATATTGTTATTCTATTTGATGTTATATTTGAATTGACGTATTTATAGTTTACAGAAGAACTATTTAGCCCGTATTTATCTTAATATTTACGATAACATGTTATTTATAATTGAGGTGTGACTTTTGGAAAGGACTTATTTCTGAAACCCCCTTGTGCGAGGCACAAGGGGGTTTCAGGTCTGGAAGAGGATGTTCGGATCAAGTCTTCTCACTCCGCAACATCGTAGAGAAGCATCTGGCAGTGGGCCGGAAGGTTTTCTGCGGTTTTGTAGATCTGGAGAAGGCATTTGACAGAGTTGTGCGGTAGAGACTTTGGGACATTTTGCCAGAGTATGGTATAGATGGCACTCTGTTGCGAGCCGTCCAGTCCACTTATGTGGACTGCAAGGCATGCGTACGGGTGGGTGGTAACAGGTCACCCTGGTTTGACGTTAAAATCGGCGTCAAGCAGGGTTGCGTGTTGTCCGCTAGACTGTTTATAATATATCTGGACAAAAGTCTTCAAAGACTGAAAGCGATGAATGAAGGTGTACAAATGGGTGACTTAGTGGTAAACCATCTACTTTATGCAGATGACGTGGTTTTAATAGCGCCAACAGCCACTGATCTGCAAACACTAGTCACAGTTATGAAAAACGACTGCATGATCAATGGCTTACACTTGAATGTGAAGAAAACCAAGATTATGGTTTTTGAAAGGCAAGAAACCAGAACGAATGTAAGGATTGTGGTTGGTAACGATGTGCTGGAGCAAGTGAATGAGTTTGTATATCTTGGATGCGCCTTTAGTAAGGATGGGAAATACACCGCTGACATAGAGAGAAGAGTGAGTGCAGGGAACAGAGTGAATGGTGCGATGGGAAAGCTACTCGGGAGCCGGCACCTAAGCCCTAAGGCGCAGCTGGCCATACATAACGGAGTTCTTGTCCCAATGCTGTTATATGGTAGCGAGAGCTGGGTATGTAAGAAGGAGAATGAAAGTAGGATAAATGCGGTAGAAATGCGAGCTCTGCGGAAGATGTGCGGAGTGAAGCTGACCGACCGCATTAGCAACAGCATAGTAAGACAGCGAGTAGGTATGAAAGACAGTATCGGTGTAAAGATGAGAAAGGGCATGCTCCGTTGGTTCGGGCATATAGAAAGAATGCCAGAGGAAAGAATGACAAAACAGATATACAATGTGAAAGTGGAAGGATGCAGGTACCGGGGAAGACCTAGACTATCTTACCACGACCAAATAAACCGAGTCTTATCTGATGGAAAAGTCAAGAGTCTCCGTAACCGGCGAGCGTGTATGAGACGAACTATGAGAGTCGAGGAAGCCAGAGAGGTATGTAAGGAAAGAACCTGTTGGAACTCTGTACTCTCTGCCTACCCCGCAAGGGATCTGGCGTGAGGTTATAGATAGATAGATAGATAGACTTATTTCTTATTTTGTAAAACAAAATGATGAAATGCCCTGCTTTTATCACTCGTTAACTTTTTAACAAAAATAAATCATGGAACTATCTACAATACTTCGACGGTTGAATGAAAGACTTATTTGGTGTAAGCGACATTTTTTACGACATTGAATTATATTTGGAATCAGCTATTTATATATTTTTTAATATAAATAATCCCTACACAAGTTAGTCTTTCAACCGGCATATTAAATTATACCGCAAAAAGCCAGCAACAAATACACGTTTAAGGTTTCACAATTCTCATTCCCGATGTTCCCTTGTCCCATTTCCTAGTGGTCTGGCCGAGGTGTCAAGCTGTCACCACCTGCCTACCGTCCCGTACTACAGTGACAGCCCCTGCACGGGAAATTAAAACCTTGATGAAACCGTACTAATATGGAATGCGAATCAGATTTTTGAGGTCGGTAGAACATATTTCTTTACAGATGTGTCGGTTTTGGGGTCGGTAGAACATGTTTAAAACAGTGGTGATTGTTTTTTAAGACCTACCGTATTTTTAAAATTTACTCACATACCCTTGTGGTTCAGTTCAGCTGTATGATTAGACATTT
Organism: Phalera bucephala; assembly: GCA_905147815.2. Taxonomy (NCBI): domain Eukaryota; kingdom Metazoa; phylum Arthropoda; class Insecta; order Lepidoptera; family Notodontidae; genus Phalera; species Phalera bucephala. The sequence goes on along the minus strand of LR990618.1, from coordinate 26,419,597 downwards.
GATCAAAATGTGCACGCGTTTGTCGCCCTCGAATTTGAAAAAATCATCGCGATACAAAATAGCAATTTCACGATAATGTCAAACGATTCTTTCCATTATTCTCAACGAATTAGGTGCCGGGCTCAATTATATAAAGTGAAAAAGTACTCCTTTTGCAGCTGGTAGACGTCTACTGCAGAGAGCATACGAAGAGCGTGTGGTCAAAAAGAGTTCTTTTTTCTTTTTTTAAAAAAAACGAAGTCCCAATCTATTATTTATTCCTATGACATGGGTGCGTTTATAAGCATGAAAATTCACTCCGACCGAAACAAATGTCTGTGGGTTACACAAATATTTGTCCCGTACGCGGATCGACCCCCCGACTATTCGATCTAGTGGGCGGAGTATAACCACTGCGCCAAATCGTCCGTAATTTTACTTAGAAATATCTTTTTTTCCACTTAGAAATATTGAAAGCACTTAGAATGATTTAGCACAGTGTTAAAGAGCTTAAGCCACTCCGCCCGTTGTGTCTGATAGTCACGGGTTCGATTCCCGCACGAGACAAATCTCTGTGTGATCCACAATTATTTGTTCCGGTCTGGGTATTTGTGTATATGAATTTTCATGTTTGTAAACACACCCACGACACAGGAATAAATCCTAGAGTAGGGCCACGTTTTTTAAGAAGAAAAAAATAAAAGAAATTAGAAATAGAGACCATATAGAAACTACACAACTGCTTTGTTGTTCTCAATCCACTATAAAAGAAAATCCTGTGTGAATCTGGCTTTTCTTTTGTTCATAGGAGGTGTTAATCTCCTTAGAAAACAGCTGCATTATTATCACGGTTCTTTCAAAAGGTGCTATAAGCTTATTGACTCACACAGTTCAGTTATTTTTGTAAATAATAACAATAATTTATTCCATCTATGTCATCACGCCAGATCCCTTGCCGGGTAGGCAGAGAGTACAGAGTTCCAACAGGTTCTTTCCATACATACCTCTCTGGCTTCCTCCACTCTCATAGTTCGTCTAATACACGCTCGCCGGTTACGGAGACTCTTCACTTGTCCTTCAGATAAGACTCGGTCTATTTGGTCATGGTAAGATGTTCTAGGTCATCCCCGGTACCTACATCCTTCCACTATGGCATTGTAAATCTGTTTTGTCATTCTTTCTATATGCTCAAACCAACGGAGCATACCCTTTCTCATCTTTACACCGACACAATCTTTTATGCCTACTCGCTTATTTGTTATATCAATAATAATCTATTACATCAATATAACATGACAGTCGCAGGTCTTACATTTATATTAGAATTTAAGTTAGTGACTCATGGAACGTTTATATTACGTTACCGAAAACTGGCATCCAAACTAGGAAAAGCTTATGTTACCGTAAATACCCATTTAAATCTGTAGCCTTGTCCAATTTTAGTTTTTCCGACGTAAGTTCTCTGGCACTCAGTATTCGGCGGCTATTGACATTTGTTTTATAGCTAGATTCGTCCCTGGAGGGAAGTGAGAGGAAACCATAAACACTTTTACGATTTGGCTCGGTTTGACCGAAATCGTGGCGTATACATGACGTATGCATTCTACCCTAGCCTTGCTGTAAGGAAGGCTAATCTGGAAAGATGTCATTCGACAGAGACAGTTAGGGGTTTGGGTTGCAGGTGGACGGACAGCGATAGGCCTTTGAAAACAAAAGGTATAGTAGTAACTAGAATACAAGCTACTGACCGACCCACACATGACGTTTAGATGCGTTCACTTAGTGCGAGTAGGTGCATTAACTGACAAGGTCAGCTTGAATGCCAGCTCGCACTGTGCAACGAAGCTTTAACACTGAGTTTGGAAACTTGTTTCGTGTGTTCCAGTTGTTTTATTTGGGTGTAGGTGTTTATTTGACGCTCCAGGGAACTTTGCTAGGTTGACGACAAATTATCCAGTAACTGTGTACAGGGTTTGTTGAAACTGAATCACGTTTATATGGAATTGAAGTTTTATGTGCATTTCCTATTTTAATTGTTCCTTAATTTGTGAACTAAATAGGAAAAGGTTAAGAGTCTGATTGCTTAAGGTCTCGCTTTCGTTATGGGGTTGGCAGGGAAGCACGCCCAAATTTTTAGGTAGCACCTTTTACCAGCGACCTTCAGGTCATCGGTTCATTTTGTAGAGGGCCTGTCCACTCCACGTCTTCCGATACGTGGTCGTGGTCGTGGTAAGAGGAAAGTATCTGTCTATGTTCTTTCCAATCTTAAAATGTCAAAGAAAAAAACATCACGTCAATGAGACTAGACATGTTTTATATCACCTATCGCCTAGATTCGCTCAGGTTTATGGAACATCGTTCATAGGTCTAATTCGCCATTCGGCTCGCTCGTAAATGACCGAAATTACGGCGACTTTTCAAACTAGGTCACCACACGATTACTATAGAACGTCTGAGAGCCTAACACGAATAGATTACCGTTAGCTCAACCCTATCGAATTAAAGTGCCATTCCTTTCACACAACTAATTTACTAAATAAATATAAAGTTTCATATTCATTAGGGAACAATTAACCCGCGACAGTGTCGCTAGTGACGTCAGTCGTAATTCAGCAATGTTGTCGCCAAGTTTGGTGACGTTTTGCGGTTTGTTCCTTGTTACCATGTTGCTTTTGTTGAGGATCAAATGTCGCAGAGTATACACGTGTGTGGCGCAACAAAATTGATAAACAATAGATGGAATCTCTTCGGGCGACATGCTGCGACCATCTAAATAGATGTGGATAACATAGGTCGCGGGGCATTTTTCGGGCGACATCGCGATACTTGTGTCGGGACAAATGATCCCTAATGGATACGAGGCTTAAATCAAATTTTTTAGGCAATGTTAAGCTAACGTCATTCTATTCATGCTTAACCCTCTGATGTGGCTTTAGATAGATTTCACTTAATTTTTCGTGAGGATATTACCTGTGAGAGTAACTTGAGGTGTTCATTTCGCAAGAGACATAAGATCGTTCATTCTTTAATAAATAAATAAATCAGTCTACACTATGTATAAAATAGGTTGGCTCATTTAAAGGCTTATGCCCAGCTGTAGAAATTGCTGGATAAGCACCTTCTCTCACAAATAGAGGTGAGAAAGAATGGGTCGTTTTCCACCACGCGGATCTTGTACGCATTGGTGGAGGTAGGTTTGTGTTGTTCGTTCTGTATAGTGTACTGTAAAGTATAGTGGACTGCCTCGTTGGTCTAGTGGCAAAGCGCATCGCGTTGTTATTACGAGGTCCTTGTTCCAATCCTAGGTCGAACAAATGTAGTTTTTCTACCGAAAAATTCCTAGTATGAGTCCGGAGTTTGGAATTATGCCTGGTATTTGGCAATAGACTCGACTATATTACAAGGGACCTCTGCCAGCCCCGCTTGAGGAAGATAGGCGTGACGGTGTGGTTATAATTCTAACTTAGCTTCTAACTATATTACACACAACCCGATGTATGTATACGAATGACACATGACCACAGTTTATATTATGAAGGATTCATAAAGATTACTTATACAACTTATAAAATTTCAGCTCATGAAAAAGAATGTCAGTAATTGTTTATATGGGATAGCCTTCTATAAAACTTTCCAGCATTTTTTAGTCGTTTTTAGGTACTCTATTTCAGAGGATCTAACATTTTAGTTTAAACAGAATATTTTAAAACATTTTATTTAAAACTTCATTGAAAGAACTACCTAATTGTTTATTTATTTCTTTCAAAGTAGATTTGCAAGTATTTGTCAATGTCGATCTGAGCTGGTGACTAGACTGTCAATTAAGTAGAAACTTAGTGCTGTTTTTCTTAAAAGAAAATTCAGACTGATGACGTGAAAAGATGAAAGGGTCGCTTTATGAGTTAATTTTATTAACTTAATAACTTTTTTAAGCTGAGCTGTTACATGATTTAAGTTATTAAATAGTATGGCACAATTTTATACTTAAAAAGTCAAAAGTCTCCGTAATTGGCGAGCGTCGTGATATGAGTCGAACTATGAGACTGTTCAGTTGGGCTGGGTAGCATTTTGGAAGCTCCGTCATGTCTCCTCGTCACCCATCCGGCAAAATCTAAAGACGAAAGTCTTTGACAAGTACGTCTTGCCGGTCGTGACCTACGGAGCTGAGACATGGACTCTGACGATGGGACTGGTCCGTAATTTGAACGTGAAAAATGGCTTTAAGTTTCTTTACAGACGATAATTGCTCGTTCAACTTGAGAGATCCCGTACTGATTACGTAGTACCAACGAAAAGCTTGAAATGTGCATAATGGTAATGAAAAAGTTCGCCACAAATATTCTTTTATAATGTGACGGCGGAAATTGACCGTTTATATTCAGAACACAAAAATTTATTTAAATAATTGAAATCACTTATTGTGTATGAGACTATGCTTGCTAAATTAAACTCCTTGCTTGCGAAAATAATTATTATCCTTAGCGATACTTAATTTCTTCTGCAGTGGTGCGGTCAGATCAATGTCTTCTGAAATAAGAGAAATGGCGAAAAATTTTCAAATTGAAAGCTCTATACATAGTAGATATTTGAAAATATCATTGGACGAATAAAAATATTAATACAACTAAAATGAAAAAAAAAGGAAATACAAAATATCTAGTTGTTCAAAGAGTCCTTATTCAAATTTTCTGTGTTGTATAATTAATACGTTTTTACGCCAGCAATACGTTTTTTATTTAAAATACTTATAACTGGTTATGAGCGAGTTGTCTAAATAGCAAAATGCCTAAGAAGTCAAAGTGTCTGAGTGCAATACCTAAGCTAAATGCCTGGCTTGTTGAATGTCCACAAAAAATGCCTAAATAGTAGAATGCCTGCGAAACAAACTGCCTAAACCTCCAAACTTCAGATGTTTAAACCGCGAATTACCAACGTTAAAAAATAAAAACTAGAACTGAAGCTTTCGACGCGGGCCCAATTAGAATACGTATCGGTTCGTATTCCCAATACGTCTGTGGACTTAACTGGTATGTCTGTTTAGAAGATTAAGATAAGATTACAATAGATTTTGTGAATTTGAAAAACGTTTCTAAACCTGGTTGATATTATATTTATTTACTAGCCGTAACCCGCGGCTTCGCACGCGTTTCTTTTGTAATTTGACATAGGTAAGTAGGACTTTTTTGGATAGCATTATATCAAGACTGAATAGACACCTCCATATTCAGTTTTCTTTTAATTCGTTCAGTCGTATAATACGGAGAAATAAAATCAACTATCCCACAGAAATCTTGCATTTCCCGAGCTACAAAGTAGTTTTAAACAACCACTGAAAATTACTCCATTTTCCAGTGATAGTTTATTTAAAATCGATTCCACCATTCTGGATATTAACACGGACAAGGAAACATATTTTTTTATTGTGCCCGTATGCACTTAAAATATCTTCTTTATTTCAAATTCACAAATCCCAAATTAATATTCTTGTGCGCTGTGCGGGGATCGTACCTGCGACTATTTGACAAAGTAAGTTAAGCAGTCTAACGTTCTATCGGTTAAACCAAGTCATCTTTGTTCTGTAAAAGTATTTATAAAGTCAACTTACTAATGGGTAAATTTTTGTTGTGGAGCAATTTCTACAGGTACCCAGGCTTCCAGTCACCTGTGAAGAGGAAGAGGGAAATCGAAGGATTGCCAGGCTTTTTTTAGCCTAAATATGATTAATATCTTTGAGCCTTCATGTAGGCCGGTAAACAATCACCAAATGCATATTGGAGTGATTTTATATACCGCTTACACGGATAATATCGGCATGATATAGTGTGTGAACAAAGTTACCTATTTCATATTACTATTTCACGACTTAACATACTTTAATACTATCTATCAATTTATATCATCACGTCAGATCCCTTGCAGGGTAGAAAGAGAGTACAGATTTCCAACAGGTTCTTTTCTTACAGACCTTTCTGGCTTTCCCCAATCGCATAGTCCATCTTATATACGCTCGCCGGTTACGGATACCCTACGGACTTGCCTTTAGGATTAGACCCGTTCTGTTTGGTTATGGTAAGATAGTCTAGGTCTTTCCCAATATCAACGTTCTTCCACTTACTCATTTTATATCTGTGTTGTTTCTTCCCTATTAAGATTGAGAGATTATTCTTTATAATCCGTTCAGCCGTTTTAGTATGAAGAAATAATAGATATTCCGCAAAAGTCATGCTATAAATATATAGCATAGCAATATATACAATATTGCTATGCTATATATTTTTCGAAATAAAATGTGTTTTGTTGTATTTTACGATGTAAGACACCTTCATATAAAGTTTCAAATCAATTCGTTTAGCCAGCTATGTCGCAAGAACCGAGATTCTTTCCGGGATAAAAAGTACCTCGATTATTATTTTGAGACCTAAAACGCATTGAAAGTGTTACTAAGATCCATTCTGCCATTTTAGTATGAAGAAATAACGGCTATCCCGGAAGAACCATGTTATATACCGTGTGGAAGTTGACGGAATATTGTATATTTTGTCAACTTCCACCAGACCTATTTCTCTATCAACTATCTCTGGTGCGATCTTATTCAACACACACGACAAACGCCGAACTCTAAAAAAAAACATACAAAACCTTCCTTTTTAAGAAGGATTATCAGTTTATCTTTCTATATTTTTTTATTAATATTTATATTTCTGATTTAAACCTTCTTTACCTACCCGGACAAAGAGTGTAATCTAGCGTAATAATATCTTAAAACGATACGTTTCCAGTTAAGTATGTAGCAAAGCTTTGTCAGTTCATTTTGTGTTAGTCTTCTCGTAAGATATTAATCGTCGTTAAAGCTTCGTATCCGGCCCATTTATCGTTAGATTTCTCTCCGGAAGAAACAATCCTGAATGCATCATCGGTTCATGCACGAATTCATGTTTGAGTGTTTAAATCAAACGTGTATGAACAATTTCCAGTGAGTGCTTTTAACTACTGAAAAGTTTTTCGTGAGCAGACGAACCAGAGTCCAATATCAATTCATAGAGGAATTCATGTGTAGGCAATATCTCATGGTTTACGTCGTAACATTGCAGTTCGGGACAAACAGTAATATAGTTTTGTGGTTTATCCCGCGACAATCTAGTCTAGTTTAAGTTGTTTTGGAACAATGAATGATTTATGATAATCGACTCTTATTTTCTTTCCTCAGAAACTGTTAGATTTTTCGCAAATATGAGTATACAGAGTTATGATCCTTAGTACAGGCTAGAACTATCTAAAATTTCATTGAAATCCATCAAACAGGTTTCGGAGTAAAGTGTGTTTTTATTTTCTGAAAACACCGTTTGATTTTCCGATATGTGTCCAACATTTTAAGATATCCGCGTGCAAAGTTTCATCAAAATCCACCTGGTAGTTTTTGCGTTATGATGGTTCATACCCTTGGACAGATAGACAGACAGACAAACAGACATGAAAGCCAAAAATTATAGAATTGGCTTCTATGTCAATAGAATGATATCCGTAGATTGTTATTTCCAAAAAATATTAACAGACATGACTTCCTTACAGTTTTATTATATGTAGTATGTAGAGATCTTACTTTTCCCTACAAACTGTTTCATTTCCTGAAAACATAAATATTAACTATGTTGTCTGTCATATGAAATATCTCAGATCTATCTCTAATATATGAGACGTCTGAAGAGTAGTTATGGAACAATGAATGATAAATTAAAATCGACTATTTTCTCTTTCCTTCTTAACTGTTAAGTTTTTTTAAAATATAAGTATACAGAGTTGTGACCTTTTGTACAGGCTAGAACTACACAAAATTTAATTGAAATCCATCAAACATATTATAAATAGTGTCCTTTTAGAAATTCAATATTTTGCTTATTTTCGCCTTATCTGGAAAAACCTTTTGATTTTTCGGGATAAATACTATACAATACGTTAGCCAATATTTTAAGGTATTCGCATGCAAAGTTTCATCAAAATCCGCCTGGTAGTTTTTGCGTGATGCCGGGTCATACCCTCCGACAAACAGACAGACAGACAGACAGACAAACAGACAGGAAAGCCAAAAATTGTAGAATTGGCTTCTACATTGATAGTATGATACCCCTGGGTTGTTATTTCCTAAAAATATTCCATGTACATACACGACTTCCTTACTGTTTTATTATATGTATGTATAGATAACATGTTATCTGTAATTAGGTTGTTACTTTTGGAAAGAAATTATTTCTTATTTTGGCAGAATAAAATGTTTCACATATAGCCATTCATTTGAATTAAATGCACTTGGATTTGTATAATACCCACTGCTTTTATCAGTCGTTAAAATTATAACAAAAAGAAATCACGGAACTATCTACAATACTGCGACGGTTGAATGAAAGGCTTATTTGATGTAAGCGGCATTTATTTACGACATTGAATTATATTTGGAATCAGCTATTTATATATTTTTGATTATAAATAAATTTATTATGAAAAAACATAATATCGCAAAAAATTATGCCTTTAGTCTTTCAACTGTCATATTAGATTATACCGCAAAAAGCCAGCAACAAATACACGTTTAAGGTTTCACGATTCTCATTCCCGATGTTCCCTTGTCCTATTTCCCAGTGGTCTGGCCGAGGTGTCAAGCTGTCACCACCTGCCTTTCGTCGCGTAACACAGTGACAGCCCCTGCACGGGAAATTAAAACCTTGATGAAACCGTACTAATATGGAATGCGAATCAAATTTTTGGGGTCGGTAGAACATGTTTCTTTACAGATGTGTTGAGACACATCTGTAAAGAAACATGTTCTACTACTAAACATGTTTAAAACAGTGGCGATTGTTTTTTAAGACCAACCGTATTTTTTAATTTACTCACATACCCTTGTGGTTCAGTTCAGCTGTATTATTAGACATTTGATCAAAATGTGCTCGCGTTTGCCATCTATATACCCATTTAAATCTGTAGCCTGTAACGTATTAGAGTGTAGTACGCGCCTAATAAGATACTACACACAGTATAATGATAAATGGCCATAATATATCATTGTTAAATTTGTAAATAGTCGATGGTGTGGCTTTTAAATAAATAAATAAAGTAATAATTATTTTTTGATGCTAAATAGGTATAAAAATGCATAATAATACTAACCAGAAATTATAAGAACGCGTAGTAGTATAGATAAATTGATGTTTATAATAATTAAAATATAACTACGTCACGTCGGGTGATTATTTGGTACTTGCTAACAATTAGTTCATATTCGTTTAATTGAGGTTCAGTGTCATACTGAATACCATAACAAGATCAATTCACGAAGATATCGTGAAGCGCCGCGATCATACAGAATACGGACCCTGAAACGATTTCTCGGAAAATACCTTAGAGACGAAGGTAAATATTTTCTGTCAAGAGCTTATTCGGATTGTTTGCGTTATCTAAACTAATACAAGATTACTTTGCCTTTAACTACCAAACACCCGTAGTATATATATTCAGTATAAGTTTCTGCCCGCGACTTCATAATATTTAGACAGAAACCTAAATTTTTTCTAGGACAAAAGTATTTATTTATTTATTCTTTATGCACTTTTATGTACATAGGCGGACTTAATGCCTGACGCATTTTCTGCCAGTCTACCTTAGGGTGGTGTAGAGACAAGTGTGGCAGGTGCGAAATTACACGAGTTGGAGAGGGTAAAGAAAAACAATATAAATAACAACTAATTAACTATATATAATACTTAATATATATAAATTATATATAACGATAATACATATATAAATAATTATACAATGAATACATAAACTAGAACTGTGCGACATAACAACGTGAAGCAACTAACATTGAGAGGGATTCAACCTTTTGTGTAGGTAGTCCAGCAGACTTCTTTTGAAGGTGGGACGATTAGTGGCCCTCCTGAGTTCCAGAGGCAAAGCATTCCAAAGAAGGATAGACTGAACAAAGAAGGAAGAATGAATGAAATCAGTACTGTGAGGGGGGCACTGAAAAAGACGGTTATTTACAGAGCGAAGATGTGTATCGTGGTTAGAACACCAATATTGAAATTGGGAAGTAAGATAAGCGGGCGAGACTGGAGAATGAAGGATGGAAAATAGCGTATTCAGTGCCCTCAGAGTTCTACGCTGCCGAATGGGCAACCACTTTAATAGTGATCGATGCTCCGACACATGGTCGTATTTACACAAATTGAAGACGAATCGAATGCAGTTATTGAGCAGGCGGTCCAGTTTGTTGAGTTGATCTGCATTCAGGTCGAAATAGCACACATCACCATAGTCGAATATAGGAAAGATCAGGGATTGCACAAGCATTGCTTTTGTGTTGGTAGGAAGCAAGTTTTTTAACCGATACAAGTATCGTAACGTACCAGTCACCTTTTGACCGACGGCCATTGCTTGTGCCAAGTATTCTATGTGTTAATCCAGATAACAAACTACCTGTGAGCCAAATTCCATCCAATTCCGTTCCGCCGTTTTTGCGTGATTGAGTAACAAACATCCAAACATTCACATTAATAATATTAGTAAGACTAGTTTCTACCCGCGACTTCGTTCGCGTTGACTTTAGACAGCAACCTAACATTTTCCGATAAAAAAAGTAAACTATGTGTTGATCCAGGTAATAAACTATTTATGTGCCAAATTTCGTTCAAATCGGTTCAGCCGTTTTTGCGTGATTGAGTAACAAACATCCAAACGTTTAAACATACAAACATTCACAATTATAATATTAAGTAGGATACGGGGTGTACTTTTGAGTTGGGACAATAAGGGCTTAACCGTTGTAACTACAGGGAAACGGTCTTAGGAAACTATCCTTAACTTCTTGCGACATTTTAAGATGCATTTACAGGTTTAGAAAAAATGTAGTCAGCAATAAAATGGGCAATTCACACATTTTTTTTGTTGCCAATCTATCCTGTTTCGTATAAGGTGGATCCTTAACCTCTAACTTAAACCTGTATTGGATCAACTGGGGTTAGAATACTAGACATGACAGAAATCGTAAAAAACTTTTCCCATATATATTGTAGGAACTAATCGTGCCTTTGATAGCCTTGAACAATGTATCTATAAAATAAACGAAACGAAACAACTAAATAAGTATTAGGCATGTACGTAGAGTAAATACATGTATTTACTCTACGTACATACAGGTTTAAGTTAGAGGTTAAGGATCCACCTTATACGAAACAGGATAGATTGGCAACAAAAAAAATGTGTGAATTGCCCATTTTATTGCTGACTACATTTTTTCTAAACCTGTAAATGCATCTTAAAATGTCGCAAGAAGTTAAGGATAGTTTCCTAAGACCGTTTCCCTGTAGTTACAACGGTTAAGCCCTTATTGTCCCAACTCAAAAGTACACCCCGTATCCTACTTAATATTATAAATGTAAAAGTTTGTATGTTTAAATGTTTGGATGTTTGTTACTCAATCACGCAAAAACGGCTGAACGGATTTGAACGAAATTTGGCACATAAATAGTTTATTACCTGGATCAACACATAGTTTACTTTTTTTATCGGAAAATGTTAGGTTGCTGTCTAAAGTCAACGCGAACGAAGTCGCGGGTAGAAACTAGTCTTACTAATATTATTAATGTGAATGTTTGGATGTTTGTTACTCAATCACGCAAAAACGGCGGAACGGAATTGGATGGAATTTGGCCCACAGGTAGTTTGTTATCTGGATTAACACATAGAATACTTGGCACAAGCAATGGCCGTCGGTCAAAAGGTGACTGGTACGTTACGATACTTGTATCGGTTAAAAAACTTGCTTCCTACCAACACAAAAGCAATGCTTGTGCAATCCCTGATCTTTCCTATATTCGACTATGGTGATGTGTGCTATTTCGACCTGAATGCAGATCAACTCAACAAACTAGACCGCCTGCTCAATAACTGCATTCGATTCGTCTTCAATTTTTGTAAATACGACCATGTGTCGGAGCATCGATCACTATTAAAGTGGTTGCCCATTCGCCAGCGTAGAACTCTGAGGGCACTGACTACGCTATTTTCCATCCTTCATTCTTCAGTCTCGCCCGCTTATCTTTCTTCCCAATTTCAATATTGGTGTTCTAACCACGATACACATCTTCGCTCTGTAAAAAACCGTCTTTTTCAGTGCCCCCCTCACAGTACTGATTTCATTCATTCTTCCTTCTTTGTTCAGTCTATCCTTCTTTTGAAATCTTTTCCTCTGGAGCTCAGGATGGCCACTAATCGTCCCACTTTCAAAAAAAGTCTGCTGGACTATCTACACAAAAGGTTGAATCCCTCTCAATGTTAGTTGCTTCACGTTGTTATGTCGCACAGTTCTAGTATGTAATAAAACTGGACAATGGAAAAACAATTGGACGTAGGGGAGCATTCGGTTTATGAATTTTTGGGAGCCCATACAACTGTGGTGGTTTTGCGCACGAAGGTATTAGTGATTTGACGTCCAGATTCAATGTTTCGGAGTGTTTCTTTATAAAATCATTAGATTGTTTTAATATACTGGTGGTTGGGTCTGTCTTGACCTTTTTGTATGTGTTTGCATCCGATAAAAGTTCTTGTATTTTGACATTGTAATCTGACGTATCCATTATGACCGTAGCATTACCTTTATCCGCGCGGAGAATAGTGATATCCTTCCTATTGCGTAAGGTTTTCAACGCTAAATATTGATTTTTAGGAAGATTTAGTTTGGGCACTGAACTTCGACGTAACATGGATGAGACATCCTGACGTATTGCACTCGAAACGTCGGGAACTTAAAAATCAAAATAAACCGCGATAAAATCCGAAAAAAATAGTTTTATTTCATGTGTAATATTCGCGTAAATCTAAGAACTCAGTATTATTTATATATGTATATTTTTGTGGTATATATAAATATGTATATATGTATATTATCGTTATATAAAATTTATATAGATTAAGTATTATATATAGTTAATTAGTTGTTATTTATATTGTTTTTCTTTACCCTCTCCAACTCGTGTAATTTCGCACCTGCCACACTTGTCTCTACACCACCCTAAGGTAGACTGGCAGAAAATGCCTCAAGCATTAAGTCCACATATGTACATAAAAGTGCATAAAGAATAAATAAATAAATACTTTTAGTCCTAGAAAAAAATTATGTTTCTGTCTAAATATCAACGCGGACGGAGTCGCGGGCAGAAACTAGTACTGAATAATTTATACTACGAGTGTTTGGTAGTTGAAGGGAAAGTAATCTTGTATCAGTTTAGATAACGCAAACAATCCGAATAAGCTCTTGACAGAAAATATTTACCTTCGTCTCTAAGGTATTTTCCGAGAAATCGTTTCAGGGTCCGTATTCTGTATGATCAAACACGGCGCTTCACGATATCTTCGTGAATTGATCTTGTTATGGTATTCAGTATGACACTGAACCTCAATTAAACGAATATGAACTAATTGTTAGCAAGTACCAAATAATCACCCGACGTGACGTAGTTATATTTTAATTATTATAAACATCAATTTATCTATACTACTATGCGTTCTTATAATTTCTGGTTAGTATTATTATGCATTTTTATACCTATTTAGCATCAAAAAATAATTATTACTTTATTTATTTATTTAAAAGCCACACCATCGACTATTTACAAATTTAACAATGATATATTATGGCCATTTATCATTATACTGTGTGTAGTATCTTATTAGGCGCGTACTACACTCTAATACGTTATACTCAAATTATAAAAATTATATAAAATTACAACATAGTACTAGCAGTTTCCTGCGACTTCGTACCCGGTCGACAACAGCGCCACCTACCGGGTCTATGTTATATAGCCTGTGTTACTCCCGGATATGGTAGCTTTCCAATGGTGAAAGAATCGTTAAAATTGCATCAGTAGTACCGGAGGCTACCCCGAACATCCAAACTCACAAAATTTACCTCTTTATAATATTAGTATAGATAATAACAAGGAATCCTTAAAACATAGGGTAGGACATTCATTTTTAACCGATTTCAAAAAGGAGGAGGTTCTATGTTCGGTTGTATGTATGCTTTTTTTATGTATGTTCACCGATATTTCTGTCAGTTGTAGACCGATTGGCAGTGGGGCTAGGTTTTTTAAATCACTAAGTTATCGTAACGCGCCACGATACGTGTTTGTTATAGAGAATAAGGATCCTGATAGCCCGCGGCAGTGTTTACTTATAACTTTCCGCCATTGGTAGGGGGATGAAAAAATCTCTATCTTCTATCTATCTATCTACCTGTATCATCACGCCAAATCCCTTGTGGGGTAGGCAGAAAGTATAGAGTTTCAAAATGTTCTTTCCTTACAGAATTCTCTGGCTTCCTTCACCCTCATAGTTTGTCTCATACACGCACTCAAAAAATAAATACAATACATACAAAAAGTATATAAAATATAAATATAATACATACAAATACATGTTAAGACTGCTTCGTTGGTCTAGTGGCGAATAATATGCTTTGCAATCACGAGATCTTGGGTTCAAATCCAAGGTTGGACAAATGTAGTTTTTCTATCGAACAATTGCTAGTATCAGTCCGTAAAGTGGGTGTACATAGTCCACCTCTGCCACCCCCGCTTGGGGAATATATGTGTGATGGTGTAAATTTTGTATTAATTTTTATTTTTTTTATAAAAATATATTAAATTACGTCTCTTCATACCCAGGATCAGCAGAATTATGAAAATATTTATCCCCATGCGCACTGAATTTAAATTCGTGTTGATATCTCCGTGTTGTGTTGCCAAGTTATAGTGTTTACTTATTTTTTTTATATCTCATGGAGACGTCGGAAATTGCCGGTTTTTTTAAATTTATTAGTAATATTAGCTAGCGTTTTATTTTTTTACTAAGGTTTTATGAAATAAAAATAATTTAGAATGATTTTGAAATAACTTTAATTAAAATAGAGCTTTAATAAAAACACGACGAAGATATTTTGCTTAGTTGAGGAGATCCTTTGGCTTCTTTTCGGCTCCATTAAAAGATCTGAAGTACTCGTCAAGACAAATCCAAAGAGCACGCACACGGCTAAGTTATATTGTGTAGTTGGGTGGCAATTACGAGATAGTGGTCCGATTCAAGAGTGGGGCCTCTATACGCACGGGTATCTTGAAGTTGACTTCGGGGACGGTTATCTACCAGGATCAAATCTATCATGCTTTTCTGTTCGTTTCTTCTCCACGTATACATATGAATATCCTTGTGTTGGAATATTGTATTAGACACAAGGGGACCTCTTTCCAAACACACATCTACAATAAGCTTACCTGTATCATTCACTCTCTTATCACCATAAGGACCCAGAGCAGCGTCGCAAGTTTGCCGCCTGGTTCCCACCCATCCGTTCAGACCGACCTTTTCATTCGCATCAGCCAGATCCAGAACTTCTCTGACATTATCCCAAAACTTCTCAAGGTCCTGGGGTGTCGAAGAGCTTACGGGAGCGTAGGCTCCAACCATAAACACTCTAGTAACACCCAGTTTTAAACGGACCCCGAGAAGTCTCGCATCATGCAGGTCATAATCTCTCACTCCAGAAGGCAGGCGACGGGACAACCAGCCACCATCAAGTCTAAAGTACTCGTCGACACAAATCCAACCCAAACACGGCGGGGTGATATTGAGTAGTTGGGTTGTTCCTATGGCCACCTTTCGACTTCATCATCAGACCAGCTCCATGGTACCATATTATTGCATTGTTACCGAACTTACATACGTATGCAAAATTTCAGCTCAATCGCGTAAATACCTGATTGAGCTGAATGCGATAGCACTATATATATCACAAGACTTGGACCGGGAAGACAGACGCACATTGCAAGTTAAATAAAAGCTTGTAAAAATAATTCCTAGTATATGCTACGTATTTTTATATAAAAAAAAATTTTAAAAATTCAAAGACACACCAAATCTATCAGCTGCTCTAAAAATAAACCAAAAAAGAAGTGAAGTCCCTCCCGTGACCATGGGTGCTGCAATGCACTCAAAACGTCGGGAACTAAACATCAAAAAAAACTTCTGCTCTGGCTAAAAAGCTCTGGCTTCTATAAAAAATAATGTAAAATATTTCGGCGTGTGGCTCTACATAATAGAAGGTAACGTATTATTGTATTTATTTATAACTATTGAACAAGTAACTTATAATAGAATTTTCATTTGAGTCCATCTTTTGTTGAGATCAAAAATATCTGCTTATGTTCATCTTAGAGAGTTTAGCACGCAAAGATTGACGTTAACGTGACGCTAGCGAGTAAGCGTGCTGTTACGTTCATGATTATTTAATAAAATTTAGTGTGACAAGGATCAACTCGTTAACGCCACGCTATCGTCATTTTTCGTGCTGAGCACTCTGATCTTATACTTTCAAGAAAATTGAAATATCTACAGATTTAAAACGTATAATCTTTGTCCATGTACGTCAATTACATTCAATAATCCACAATCAACCGTTAATATGCGTAAAACGGCCATTATGCAAATCGGCTGGCTTAATAGTCAGCGGTGAAATGTAAATCAGCAATAATATTCGATGATAACAATGCTTTGTAGCAACAAGTGAAGTTTTGACGGTCGATTTGGCGCAGTGGTTAAGAGCTTAAGCCGCTCTGCCCACTGAGTCGAATAGTCGCGGATTCGATTCCCGCACGGGACAAGTGCGACCCAAAATTGTTTCGGTCTGGGTATTTGTGTATGTAAATTATCATATTTGTAAACGCATCCACGCCACAGGAATAAATCCTAGCACGCGCACCCTCTTGTCCGGTGAAGCTGCCAACAGCGTAGATCATTCACACACACACACAAAGAATAAATCCTAGTGTGGCGCTATGATTTAATAAAAAACAAAAAATAATTTACGGCTACAGTTAGGCGATATTTTTTTTGTGCTCGTTTTTTATAGATGGGTTGTTTTTTATAGCCTGTCTTGTGTTCCACTGCTGGGCAAAGGGCCTCCCCTTCGTCTCGGACTACCACGACACCTGTGGTCGTCTTTAGGGATACATGCCGCGACGATGTTTGCCCACTTTTGCATGTTTGACTACACGTACGACATTCCCCACCTAATCTCACTTCAGCTTTGATGGATTGTTATGAATTATTTATTTCTTATACGATTTATCTGACAACAAGTTTATCACTTCATTGATTTTTTCGTTTGTTTTTGGAATTAGGGCTTGATTGGCTTAATATTTCAATCATATGAGGGCTTAGCATGAAGACATTGCTGTCAGTGTGCCGTTGTTGAGTGGATATGCCATCCTTATCACACAAAAAATTATACTAATGTAAATAAAGTTACGTATACTTTATTTAAATTTCCCGCGCATAGACTGATGTATTGTCTATGTGACAGTTTATCTGTCATGACGCGGAGTTAGATTATGGGAGGTTAGGTTTCAGTGGTGATAAAAATAATAGCTTAAAATGTTGTTTCTCTTTTCAGGTAAGTTTCATTAATTTGTAGTTAGATTCTATAATAATTTTAATGATACATTCACGTAATTGAAGTCCGTGTTATAAAATAAAATCTCTTTTCAGAGCAACTCATTTAAGTTTTATTTCGTGACATCGGGTGTTCTAAAAAAATACATTATTAAACAACATTTTCTACTGCTATTTATCAATAATGGAGAAACTAAGATTCGAATTTATGGTAAAAGCGATTGAAGACCCGAAAACAAATGTAATCTGCATAATCTCAGTTACGGATGTTAACAAACAAACTTTTTTCTTCCCGGAACAACTTCAACCGGTAAGATTACATGATGCAATTACAAGAACACAAGCATTTCAAAAAGTGAAAAATACGTTACAAAAGAGGCATGATAAAAGACAAGTATGGATTTCCATAACCTCAGAGATGAAAGATGTTTACATTGATGAAGATGGAAATATGCAATTTAAGGGATATTTATTGGAGGCGAGTACATCAGGGACAGAAAAGCAGGTCACTACAGCTGGACTTTCAGAGGAAACTTTAACAAGAATTTTAGAGAGTTTTGCTGAGATAAAAAAGGACATTCCTAAACCCAGCAATATAGATAAGCTGACAGAGAAAATTGTGATAGAAAAATTTACTAGGAAGATGTCAAATGCGTCTCAGTGGATGACTACTTTTGAAGCAGAATGTACTCGTTTAGAAATAGACGAAAATACAAAAAGAATTGAAGCTTTGAAGTTGTTCTTAGAGGACTCATGTCTTGACTGGTACAGTTCCATGCTTATAGAACATTCAGTAAACTCAGAATGGTCTATTTGGAAAAAAAGCTTTTGTGAAACGTATGCAGACAAAAGTTGGTCACCGGTGAGATATGCAATTTTATTTAAATATAGACAGGGCTCATTACAAGAATATGCTCTAAAAAAGGAAAGACTTTTACTGGAGATGAACAAGTCGATGGATAAAGCCACTTTGATTGATCTTATCGCTATAGGATTACCAAATTATGTAGCGGATAAAATTGATAGAAATAATTTAAAAGAAACAGAAGATTTATTTAATAACATCAGAGGGTTGGAACATTTAACAAACAAGAAGAGTTGGGAAAAGAAGACGGTACCTTTGAACATAACAATTAAAGAAAATGATGAAAGAAATCGGCCATGCAAGATTTGTGAAAGAGACAACAGAGGAAGTCGGTATCATCCAGAATCAATGTGTTGGTTTAAAAACAAAGGTAGTGATAGGCCAAAAAGAGATCAGATACGAAATGTTAATAATTCAGAATTAGAAATTGAGTTGAACGAAATTAATCCAAAAAACTAGTATTTCCGCCATTAATAAAAATTAAGTTATGTCTAAATGATACCTTGGAAATTTTTGGAATTTATGATTCAGGATCCAATGCATCCTTAATAAATTCACGATTATTATCTTTAAAGAATAAAAATCTCAATATAAATCACAATGATGCAAACTTAAAAACAATTAATGGCGTGAAGAAAACTGTAGGAATAGTAACATTAAATGTAAAAATTTTGGATATTGAAAAAAATGTTAATGTTTTTGTGTTAGAAGAAGAAAATTTCGACTATGATTTCTTAATTGGATTAGACTGCATAGAAAAATTTAATCTTATACAAAATGAGAAATTAGAAATTACACAAAATGTTAACAATTTAAAACAAGGAGAATATAAATTAGAAAAAAATAAGTGCATAATCCCTAAAAAAAAAATAACATCTGACCTATTGGGTACCGCGATTGGAAAAAACCAAAATCAGTGTAACAAAAATAACGAGTCGAACGATACGGAGCAAATTCAAAATGGAAAAAATGGTGAATATAATATTAACTTTAATGAACACATAGAAGTGACCAATTTTAAAATTTTAGTAAATCATTTAGACCTTAAAAAACAGTCACAAATAGACGAATTGATTTGCAAATATAAATCCCTTTTTGCTAAAGACAAATATGATATAGGCACAGTTAAAGGATATGAAGCACATATTGATTTATTAATAGACAAATATTGCAGTAAAAGACCATATAGATGCAGTTTTGAAGATAAAAAAGAAATAGAACAGCAAATATCTAAACTATTACAAAAAAAATTAATTGAAGAGTCTTATAGTCCTTTTGCCGCCCCAGTAACATTGGCGTATAAAAAAGAGGAAGGAAAAAGGTCAAGATTATGTATAGATTTTCGTGATTTAAATAAGATTGTTGTTCCTCAATCACAACCCTTCCCACTAATCGAAGATTTAATGATAAAAACAAGAAATTGTAATTTTTTTTCCACACTAGACATAAACTCAGCTTTCTGGTCGATACCCTTAAAAATTGAAGACAAACAAAAAACTGCATTTGTTACTCAAGAGGGACACTTTCAGTGGACCTGTTTACCTTTTGGCTTAAAGACTTCTCCTGCAATTTTTCAGAGAATATTGAGTAGCATTATAAGGAGACATAAATTATCTGATTTCACTGTGAATTACATAGATGACATTTTGATTTTTTCAAAGACCTTTGAAGAACACATAAATCACTTATCATTCTTATTGGAAGCAATTTTAAAGGAAGGGTTTAGGCTGAAATTTTCAAAATGTAAATTTGCACAGGACTCTGTAAAGTATTTAGGTCACATAATTAAAAATAATACAATCACTCCTTTGAAAGACATGTTAATTGCCATAGAAAAGTTCCCTATCCCAAAAACACAAAAAAATATCCGACAATTTTTAGGGAAAATAAATTTTTATGGAAAATACATACCAAATATATCAATTATATTAGACCCTTTACATAATTTATTAAGAAAAGGACAAACAATCATTTGGTCAGAAAAATGTCAAGAAGCTTATGATACAATAAAAAAACTACTTTGTTTAAAACCTATTCTAGCGATTTTTGATCCTAATCTACCGATACATATTTATACGGACGCCAGTGTACAGGGTGTAGGCGCGGTTTTAAAACAACCACAATACAATGGAGATGAGAAACCTTGTGCATACTTTTCGCGAAAATTAAATGATACCCAAAAAAAGAAAAAAGCTATCTATCTTGAGTGTTTAGCCATAAAAGAAGCTATAAAATTTTGGCAGCTCTGGCTCATAGGAAAGAAATTTACAGTGTTCTCGGATCATAAGCCGTTAGAGAAAATGAACTTTAAGGCAAGAACAGATGAAGACCTCACATATTATTTATCTCAGTTTAATTTTAATATATTACACTCCAGGAAAATACAATTTAGAAGCAGATAGTTTAAGTAGAAACCCAGTATTAGAGTCACACGAAAATCAAGAAGAAAGTTTAAAAGTTCTAAATTTAATTAAATTAGAAGACATAAAAAACGACCAAGAAAAAAATGATGATATAAAACAAAATAAAAATAAACTACAATTCAAAGATAATATATATTACCAGAAAATTGGAAAAAAAGACAAAATTGTGCTAACAGAGGAATTTAGTAAAAAAATTATCAAAGATGTATATGACAATAAAGGTAGTGACCTTTATTGTCATATAGGAATACAACAAATAAAAAACAAAATCAGACCGTTTTATACAGCGAAGAATTTAATAAATAATATTAAAAAAATCTGCGATAACTGTAAAATTTGTATAAAAAATAAATCTAGAGGAAAATATACATTTGGACTAATGTCCCACTTAGGTCCCGCAACTTATCCTTTTGAAATTATGTCTATAGACACTATTGGTGGATTTGGCGGCTCACGCTCTACAAAAACTTATTTACACCTTTTGGTAGATCACTTTACTAGATTCGCCTATATTTTGACATCAAAAACTCAAAGTGCGGACGATTTTATAAAATTAGTTAAAAAAGTGTCACAGGAAAATAAAATTGATATGATTTTATCTGATCAATACCCAGGCATAAATTCAAAAGATTTTAAAACTTTTTTAGATAAAGAAAATATACCTTTGATTTTCACTGCAGTTAATTCGCCATTTTCAAATGGTTTAAATGAAAGATTGAACCAAACACTAGTAAATAAAATTAGATGTAAAATAAATGAAAACAATAATAAATTAGCCTGGACGACTATAGCTCACGAATGTATCCAGAGATATAATGAAACACACTGTTACAGGATTTTCTCCGAAATATTTAATGGAAGGCAAAAGTGTTAATATTGTGCCAGATGAACTTAAACAACGGTTCACACATAAGGATTTAATGCACGATAGAAAAGTCGCATTAAATAATACTCTAAAATCACATAATTATAATAAACAACGATTCGATAAAAACAGATATAAATACGAACTAAATGCAGGAGACTCTGTATATGTTGAAAACGGTAATCGATTAAACAGAAAAAAATTAGATGAGTTAAAAATTGGTCCGTATACAATCATTGAAAAATTATCTAACTCGATTTACAGATTAAATACTGGACATAAGAAATTCGAGTCTAATCTCTTTCACATAACAAAGCTTGTCCCTGTGTTGGATAAAATATAGAAAAAAAACACTTCTAACTAAATCATAAAATTAAGAATAAGGGATACAATATATGGAAAAGGCAGGATTTCTCATTCCTGTGGGGGGAGATGTAAATAAAGTTACGTATACTTTATTTAAATTTCCCGCGCATAGACTGATGTATTGTCTATGTGACAGTTTATCTGTCATGACGCGGAGTTAGATTATGGGAGGTTAGGTTTCAGTGGTGATAAAAATAATAGCTTAAAATGTTGTTTCTCTTTTCAGGTAAGTTTCATTAATTTGTAGTTAGATTCTATAATAATTTTAATGATACATTCACGTAATTGAAGTCAGTGTTATAAAATAAAATCTCTTTTCAGAGCAACTCATTTAAGTTTTATTTCGTGACATCGGGTGTTCTAAAAAAATACATTATACTAATATAGATGAATGTGATAGTACGCTTTCTCGATAACGTAACGCTTACGTCAATGTCTTCATGCTAAAAAAAAAACCTACGTCACGCCTATATTCCCCGAGCGGGGGTGGAAGAGGTGTAATGAGTACACCTACGTTTCACCGACGATGTTAGGTCTCATGTAATAGGGGGCGAGCCTATTGCCATATACCGGGCACAATTCCAGACTCCGGAATGTAGTGGAAAGTTTTTGTTAGAAAATCTACACTACATCCACACTACGTGCTACACTACTCCGTACTACACTACGTACTACGTTTACGTCAATGTCTTCATGCTAATCTCTCATGAAAAGGTTACTTACGGCCGGTTTCAATATTCAACTCAAGGATACATTTGCCTACTACGGATAGAATTTTGACATATTTTGTATGGAAATCGTCTGTCGAAATTCAAATCGTTACAGTCACAAAACATACCATCTATGTAGATGGACATACATCCATCTTTAAAAACAAATATATTTAAATAGCACAGCTGCAATCAAAATATATACTCGCGCACCGTCCTTCCGAATTGAGAAAGGAGTAAAACAGAGACCCGCTGGCCCTTTTTATCGCGGCCCTTGAAGACGTGTTTCAAAAGCTGGCGACCGGCTGGAGCAAGAGGGGTTTGGTCGTCGGAGAGAAAAGACTAACAAATCTACGTTTCGCCGATGACATTGTCCTTTTCTCTTCGTCAGCCTCTGACTTAGAGCAAATGCTTTGCGAACTGAGTGCTGTAAGCCGCGAGGTCGGACTGATAAATATGTCAAAGACCAAAGTCATGACAAACAACGTCCAAAGAAAAATCAGGATAGAGAATGTGGAGATTGCGTATGTCCATGAGTATGTGTACTTAGGCCAAATAGTTTTCTCCCAGGCAAGGCAAAAAGCCTGGAGGAGCTTTTGGTTTATGAAGGAGCTGCTAAAAGGCGATCTTCCTATCAAATTAAAGCGCAGGCTCATGGATATGTGTATTCTCCCAATCCTCACCCATAGCGCACAGACTTGGTAGCAGTTTGTCATCGGTCCATGGAGCGTAGTATTCTTAGTATTAAACTCACAGACCACGTCAAGAACACCACACTACGCTTCATGACGCAAATTGACGACGTATGTCAAAAAGCCGCCAAGCTTAAATGGGACTGAAAAAAACCGAATGGGCCAAAATAATAACTGACTGGTCACCACGAAATACAAAAAGGCAACGCGGTAGACCCAGGTGGAGATGGCGGGACGAACTGGACAACTTTTTGAAAGACTGGCCTGACATGGCAACGAACAGACAGGAGTGGAAAAAGTGGTGGGAAGCCTTTGCCCAGCAGTGGGACACAAATGGCTCGTAATAATAATAATGATTGTATGGAAAATCTAATAAAATTGTACTAACAGTAAGCAAATTTATCCTTGAGTTGAATATTTAAAACGGCCGTTAAAGGTTAAAATAAAACAATTAACAAGTATAAAAATTCAGTTATATGAATAAAATGTTCAATTATTTCACTTTTCTATTAAGTCAGGTTATAATTAAAATAATATTAGCCCTGTTAAGCAACTGTCCCACGGTTGGGCACGGGCCTCCTCTCAAACTGAGAGGGTTTAGGTCATAGTCCACCACGCTGGCCCAGTGCGGGTTGGCGAACTTCACACACCTTCCAGAAACTCTTAGGCAAGCCTCACGATGTTTTCCTTCACCTTTAAAGCAAGTGATAATTAATTTTTAATACGCACATGCTTTCGGAAAGACAGAGGTGCGTGACCTTTGTCTTTGCAGTCCAACGGTCTAACCACAAGGCTATCACTGCTTTTTTTATATAATTTATATTTTATATAGGTTATAATTTAGTTGATCAATAACCTTTATTTTAATTCAAATATCATACATTATTTTAAGTGCTGAACAAAAGTTATATAAGCTGCTAAACTTCTTTCCAAATATTAATATGAGCACTAAATTAAATTTGTAATTACACTCTAATCTTAATGAAGTTTTTACGTATCCAGGCTCAATGGAATTTTACTTTATACGTGATATCAGTTTTCCATTTACCAAATGCGAAATGACTAACTTTTACACAACTTTTTGTGCTCTCAGCAATTTCGGCGAACATAAAAATGAGTTTTACAATTCCAAACACCTGACGAATGAGAGCGAGGGGATTGCCGTAACGATACGTTTTTTGTTACATTCGTAGAGTTTTATTGTTTGGGATTAATTAGCAGAGGCTTTGGTTTGTTTGGCGTTTTTATACTATTTTTGACCCGCGTGTTGACAGTGTTTTACATCGGCAGTGAGACATGGTTTTTCATAATGAGCCTCATAAGAAGGCTCAACATTCCCTTCAGCACCTGGATCGTTCGTTTTAATGGTACTTCAGTGTCATACAGAATAATATCACGCACTTATCGTAACGAGTCGCATTTGGTCATGGCGAATAAGGGTCTTGGGTCGTAATGAGTTAATTGAATAAGACATTACATAAACTTAGGCAATATTTAATGCGTTAATTCATTTTTAATGCTTTCTTTATTTTTTTACGTAGGCGTTAAGCTAAACTCAAATGGATGTGGGCAGGGCACATAGTTGCTAGAACTGACGTCCGTTTGGGTAGAATGTATCTCGAGTGGTAATCACATACCGGAAGAAGTGGACTATCCAGGCAGACCATGTGAAAATTATGGTCAAGTACAGCCTACGCCGATCGTCGTAACTATCTTTGAGGAGGCCTTTGTCCTACAGTAGGCGGTTTTAGCTGATAATGATTATTATTTAGTTTTTATCGTAAGTTTGGCGGCTCACATGTATATCATTTTGATCGTTGTCTCAAAGGCGAGAGCATAAAATTGATTCTCTTATAAATGTGTGTAATTTTCTGACCGTAATTCATAAAAAAATGCGAAACTGACAACAAACAGCATCCGTATCTCTTGACGTGAATACATTGTGCTGTCTTATGTGTCTTAGACTGTATTGCAAAAGGCACGCTATATTGTCTTACGATGTAGAAAGAGCTCGAATGTTGAATGCAAATGAATATTGAAGCAAAGTCAGATGCTCCGGGGACTAGTGCCGCAGGCCCTACTGTTTGTTCGCGATTGTATTATCACTTTCCCGTTCCTCTACCAATCCGCACTAGGTCCACGTGGTGTAGTATGACATAATCTCTCTCACCACGATTAGTGAAAGGCCTTTGCCTAGCTGTAGGACAGCATAGGCTGATTTTTTATTACTTCTCTGTAAGTTCGCGAAAGACGATATCACTATTAGTGTATTCAACAACTCACATTTATTTCTTATTTGAGTCGTTATTATAATTTTTATTCAAGATTTATGAAGCAATTATGAAAAATATTTCCTCTATTAATTTGGCCATTGCTCTTTAATCGCGGATACTTTGGAAAAATAAATGACTCTAAACGTAACTCTAAAATTTTAGTAACGTATTTTTGGTATATCGGATAACACCATCGATAATTTTATGTAAATCGTTAACTAAATATGTTCTATAAAACTACAATTTGAACCGAAGTGGTTCCAGATTTTCATCATCATTATATTATCAAAGGCTTATTTTTTGAAATAAAGTGAGAGATTTATGAGAATCAATAGTAGTGTCCCGACAACTGCAGCGGCATAAAATGATGAGAGCAGATTCAAGTTGAATGAACAAATAGGCGAAACAGCCGCGCCGGAAAGACCGCAATTCTTAGCCTCTGCCGGCTCTTCGGCGAATTCCTTTATAAATTTCTACAGACTTAAAAACGAATTGTTTTCTATAATTTGTAAAGTAGGTACTACTTGGTATTATTAAAGAAAATAAAAAGATACTATTTGGTTCCAGAAATGAGTCCAGTGTATGGTTTTGTGTGTAAAATAGTTGGCCTATGTTTTCGTGACACTATTTGTTTTCATAATTTATTTTATACAAATTTATCTCAATATACTAGGCATGCACTGATCTGCATAAAAATATCATTGTTCAGTAATGATATCAGCATATACTGCCCACTGCTGGACAAAGGCCTTCTCTCACAAATCATACTCCACCACGCGGACCCAGTGCGGATTGGCGGAAGCAGGTTTTGTGGCCACCTGCAGTTGGAACTTATCAAGCCGCCTTTTAAGGCTTCCAACTCGGCTTAACGACTACCACATTAAGTGGTAACCGAGACCAACGGCTTCACGTGCCTTCCGAAGCACGGAGACGCTAAAATATGAAAATGCCACAAATGGTCACCCATCTTGGTAATCGGTAAGAACAGCACGGTCGCACAGCGCTACGAGCGCCTAGTTCAGTAATAGATTAATTTATTATAAAATGAAATGAGTAATAGGTTTATTATATTTGAATAAATCTGTTCGTTTTAATCAGTAATAATGTAAGCCTCTACCTATCTACGACCGCACCTTCACCATCAATGAATATGCATATGCACGCGTGTGATTGCTTAGGAACAGCTGCTTGCTCCTGCGAAATCCTATCTAAAGCAAAAACTGTTATGTAACTTGGGATAGTGATAGGCCAAAAACTTAGTTTTCAACAGCACATACATTTTTAATCAGAAAGAGTAAGAAAAACAATTAACATCATGAGACAACTCAGAAACGTAGACTCCAAAGAAACATTATAAATAACCTACTTTGCTTACACAATCTTGTCACAATCCCTTCTTTCATATTGTCTTCCAGGATGGGGTGGTGCTGCGAAAACGCACACGCTACCGTTGGAACGTGCCCAGAGGGCTGTACTAAAAATCATGCTGAAAAAAACCGTAGGTACCCAACCACTTCACTCTACAATGAAGCTAAAGTTTTAAGTGTCCGCAAACTATATGTATTGGTCTCAGTATTATTCATGCATAAAAGCATCCTACGATCCTCAGATTTCACAATCATGACCAAAGAAGACTTTTTAGAGTTTCGTTACCGGTAATTCGCACAACTTTTGCTATAAGATTTCATCCCTATAAAACTGCTATTATATACAACAATACATCTAAGTTATGTTACATCCGATTTTGCTCAGTACATGGGGCTAAAAGTAAGATTAAAGAATGGATAAATACCTTTTCATATGAGGAAATTGAACAAATAATAAATACATTGCTATAATAGGTACTTATATACAATACATTATACATAAATATATCGATTATGGTGGAACTTGCGTCCGGGACGCATTTTCGGTCCTCGCAAATCTTTGCTGGAAGACCGGTAGAGTCCCTACAGATTGGCGCCGCGCAGTCATAGTACCCTTGTATAAAGGCAAGGGCTCACAATATGACTGCGCCAATTACAGGGCCATCAGTTTGATCAGCTTGGCAGCTAAGGTGTATGGTAAAATTATTGAACGGAGAATGCGCGAGAAGTCCGATGGAGTGTTGTGTGAGGCACAGGGAGGTTTCAGGTCTGAAAGAGGATGTTCGGATCAAGTCTTCTCACTCCGCAACATCGTAGAAAAGCATCTGGCAGTAGGCCGGAAGGTTTTCTGCGGTTTTGTGGACCTGGAGAAGGCGTTTGATAGAGTCGTGCGAAAGAGACTTTGGGACATTTTGCCAGAGTATGGTATAAACGGCACCCTGTTGCGAGCCGTCCAGTCCACCTACGTGGACAGCAAGGCATGCGTACGGGTGGGTGGTAACATGTCACCTTGGTTTAACGTTAAATTCGGCGTCAAGCAGGGTTGCGTGTTGTCCGCTAGACTGTTTATAGTGTATCTGGATAAAAGTCTTCAAAGACTGAATGCGATGACTGAAGGGGTAAAAATGGGTGATCTAGTGATAAACCACCTATTGTATGCAGATGACGTGGTTTTGATAGCGCCTACAGCCACTGATCTGCAAACACTAGTCACAGTTTTGAGAGACGACTGCATGAACAATGGCTTACATTTGAATGTGAAGAAAACCAAAATTATGGTTTTTGAACGGGAAGAAACCAGAACGAATGCAAGGATTGTGGTTGGTAACGATGTGCTGGAGCAAGTGAATGAGTTTGTATATCTTGGATGCGCCTTCAGTAAGGATGGGAAATACACCGCTGATATAGAGAGAAGAGTGAATTCAGGTAATAGAGTGAATGGTGCGATGGGAAGGCTACTTGGGAGCCGGCACTTAAGCCAAAAGGCGCAGCTGGCCATGCATAACGGAGTGCTTGTCCCAACGCTGTTATATGGCAGTGAGAGTTGGGTATGTAAGAAGGAGAACGAAAGCAGGATAAATGCGGTCGAAATGCGATCTCTGCGGAAGATGTGCGGAGTCACGCTGACCGACCGTATTTGCAACAGCGTAGTAAGAAAGCGAGAAGGTATGAAAGATAGTATCGGTGTAAAGATGAGAAAGGGTATGCTCCGTTGGTTCGGGCATATAGAAAGAATGCCAGAAGAAAGAATGACAAAACAGATATACAATGCGAAAGTGGAAGGATGTAGGTGCCGGGGAAGACCTAGACTATCTTACCATGACCAAATAGACCGTGTCTTAGCTGAAGGGCAAGTCAAGAGTCTCCGTAACCGGCGAGTGTGTATGAGACGAATTATGAGAGATGATACTTCATTGTTAATAAGCAATTTTTTTGTTTTTTTTTTTTATTTTAAAAATTACGAGTCAAAATTGGACTGATTTTTGGTTTGTTTATATTTTCGTTGCTTTTTTACCTGTATTTTTGGTGTTTCTTTGTATTTTATAATATTTAATGTTTAGCAAGTTACCTGTACTTGCGTGCAATTGTCGTAGACGTATTTGTATGATCTCTTTAGTTTGGGACCCCTCGTTACAGGCATGCCTAGTGAGGGGACCATGTATAAGAATTAAATTAATGTATGAACCGCCAATTTAGAAATTTTTAAGTGTGTAATTGTGTTCTTGTATTGTAAATTTAAATTTGTATTTTGAGAATAAACATTTATTCATTTTTTTTTCATCTTTAGTATATATTTTTAAAAAAACACCAAAAAAAAATAATTATATATTTTTATTTTGATAAAAAAAACAGTGATAGCCTAGTGGTAAGACCATTGGTCTGCAAAGTCAGAGGTCTCAGGCACGCACCTCTGTCTTTTCGAAAGCATGTGCGTATTAAAAATTAAATTATAACTTGCTTTAACGATGAAGGAAAGCTTCGTGAGGAAACTGCATGGCTAAGAGTTTCTCGAAAGTGTGTGAAGTTCGCCAACCCGCACTGGGCCAGCATGGTGGACTATGGCCTAAACCCTCTCAGTTTGAGAGGAGGTCCGTGCCCAACGGTAGGACAGTTTCTATAACAGGGCTAATAATATAGTTTATTATATATTATTTATTCTGAAAACTATCATAATTTTCACCTTCAAAATCAAATTTAAATATTCGTAGCATTATTTGCAAATTCAGTTCATACACATCTATAATACCTATTGATTTCTTTCATCATACACCTTCCAAATATAATAATAAGTTACATAAAAATTTATCTTAGAACGATTTCCTTTCAAAATTGCACCGTCCATCAGTACATTCCTCATGAATATATAGGAGCTAACAGATTGTCTGAACACATGCATAACGGATTGAATACATGCATGAGTAGAACAGAAGGCTGGTTGCATCCAAGATTGAGGGATTTAGATCGAATTGCGCTAGAACATTGCGTTTTGATTAAAATATGGAGTACGATGTATTGGAACGTTTAATATTGAAGGGGTGAGTCGATTAGGTCTTAAAACTGAAGTGGGATTTGAAGGGGCATGCTCTGCGTATTGACCTGTAAAGGTGGGCAAATATCGCCACGGCATGGCTCCGTGAAGAAGATCACAGGTGTCGTGGTCGACCGAGATGAAGATGACGTGACGACTTGGACACTTTAGCGGGCAAGACATGGATGCTACAGGCCCTGGATCGATTTGTGTGGAAACGTAAAAGGGAGGCCAGTGGGATATAGAATAAGCTACTCAAAATCATCCTTAAATATAATAATGAGTAGGAAAAAGTGTGGGATCTGTTTGTTTGTTAATTTTGAAATGTACAGGAGATTCACTCAAAACGCAAAATAAACTTGGTCAATCTTTAGGTAATCCATAGGTATAAGTAAGAGGAGGGTTTAGCACGAAAAGATTGACGTTAGCGTGACGCTAGCGAGTAATCGTACTGTTACATTGTTATTTAGTAAAGTAGTGTGGCAGGACGAAGATGGCATATCAACCCGCTAGCATCACGCTAACGTCAATCTTTTCGTGCTAAGTTATTCAGTAAAGGAACAAGTACATAGAACAGTTACAGGTAAGAACTAGTTCAGTTAAGCACATTCATATTGTCTCGTCGGGCCGCAATATAGTGATATTGCGGTTTTTTCGTGTGAATTGTGGCCAATATGGAGGCAATAGGCTCACCTTCTATTACATAGGGACTAAACATCGTCGTCGAAATATGGGCGTGCATAGTTCACTTCTGACACTTATAGTTTTATTAAATTAAAATCGTGGGTCACATGTTTTCGAATAATTTCTATGTATACGTTTACTAAACGAATACGTTTAGTTTCTTGATATACAATACGAAAGTGGAAGGATGTAGGTACCGGGGAAGACTTAGACTATATTACCATGACCAAATAGATGGAGTCTCATCTGAAGGACAAGTCAAGAGTCTCCGTAACCGGCGAGCTTGTATGAGACGAACTATGAGAGTGGAGGAAGCCAGAGAGGTAAGGAAAGAACCTGTTGGAACTCTGTACTCTCTGCCTATCCCGCAAGGGATCTGGCATGATGATATAGATAGATAGATAGTTTCTTGCAAAATATTCCATGCCTGTATATATTTAAAGTCGCGTGGGAATTTCCCTTCGTTTGCTCACGTTTTGACATACCTCCATTTTCATGGAAAGAAAAATGAGCGATGCTCGTTGCCCGAGCTAACCTTGTTTGTGTACCGTGAGTCAGTATTCTTGATAGTTACGCATTTGAAATGTCGCGATAGTAAAATACGTGAACATCGATCAGTGGGCACTGGATTTATTACTGTGTTGACTGTTGACTTTCCATTACGGAAAATGGGAATAAAGGAAATATGTGAGAATTTTTTTATTTTCTAGTTCAAAAGCTTTACTCTATGCAGCTGAGGTTTGTTTCGCAATGAAATTGCAGGATTCGCTGTATTACAAAAGTTCGCCGTTTATAAAAACTGAGCCCGATGATAAAACGAATAGTGAAAGTTTAGGTGGATTACTGTAGTAACACGTTTTATAATACGTCGGCTCACCTTTAGTAGAAATGTATACTATTTGCAATATAGGGTTACAAGTTTAGTCTAGGTTCTGTTAGAACTGTCACCAAACCGTCAGATCCGCCGTGGCCGTATGACAATCCAGCTAAGCGTTGATCCGCCGATTTACATTAGAGCTCAGTTTTTTAAAAAGCGACCCGTTTTGTAATACAGTAAATCCAGAAACATTCTCCATTCAACATCACCATACGAGGAGAAAGTTTCTGTTATTCTATGCAAGTGTTTTAAGTTTGTTGTACTCTATTACACAGATCAATTTGCTTAAATAATAAGTTTGGAAAAGATATTTAGAATTTGTTGTCGTTGCGAGGTGAATAGGAGTACATTTTTTGTATTATTAAATATACACGATGCGCGAAATAGCATTAATTTGTACTTTTCTAATTAATTCTGTGAAGTTTGTTGCAGTCAGAATTTATATTTTAAGTCCATGAAATCCCCAAATTTAATCATAAAATCCACTAGGCCTCCTCGAAATCAATTCCGGTCGGACTTTAATTCGCTGCGGCATGTGTTACAGAAATTACAATATCAATTTAAAACGTAGGTGCCCCTACCAATATCAATTACATTCGGGCGAACATTGCACAGTTGTTTTGAGGTCACGTATAACCAAAATGTGTGGTACGTGTGTGGAATACCCCTTTTTAGCTAATAGGATTAACGTCATGTGACACCCGGGACGAAGAATGGTGTACTCGGCTTATAAATAATTTGTTATGTCCAATTTTTATTTCAGTTCTGCGGATGGTTCTTTTTTACCGTCAATATTGAATATGGTGAAATTGTTATAGCTTTTTTATTCAATGTCAAATTGGTATTACGAAATTATAGCCTTATATATTTAAAAGCTATCAAGTAAGGATTTAGATAGATTTTTGAATCGTATTGTACATCTATCTATCTCTATCTATAACCTCACGCCAGATCCCTTGCGGGGTAGGCAGAGAGTACAGAGTTCCAACAGGTTCTTTCCTTACATACCTCTCTGGCTTCCTCGACTCTCATAGTTCGTCTCATACACGCTCGCCGGTTACGGAGACTCTTGACTTTTCCATCAGATAAGACTCGGTTTATTTGGTCGTGGTAAGATAGTCTAGGTCTTCCCCGGTACCTGCCTCCTTCCACTTTCACATTGTATATCTGTTTTGTCATTCTTTCCTCTGGCATTCTTTCTATATGCCCGAACCAACGGAGCATGCCCTTTCTCATCTTTACACCGATACTATCTTTTATACCTACTCGCTGTCTTACTATGCTGTTGCTAATGCGGTCGGTCAGCTTCACTCCGCACATCTTCGGCAGAGCTCGCATTTCTACCGCATTTATCCTACTTTCATTCTCCTTCTTACATACCCAGCTCTCGCTACCATATAACAGCGTTGGGACAAGAACTCCGTTATGTATGGCCAGCTGCGCCTTATGGCTTAAGTGCCGGCTCCCGAGTAGCTTTCCCATCGCACCATTCACTCTGTTCCCTGCACTCACTCTTCTCTCTATGTCAGCGGTGTATTTCCCATCCTTACTGAAGGCGCATCCAAGATATACAAACTCATTCACTTGCTCCAGCACATCGTTACCAACCACAATCCTTACATTCGTTCTGGTTTCTTCCCTTTCCTTCCCTTTTGTACATATTATGTAAAGAAATCTTTCAAGCTTAATTTACTGTTAATCATAATTTTCAATTCTCTATAAAAAAAAATCATTTATTTCAAGTGACAGGGACAAATATTAGGTACAAAATTTTAAATATTAAAAAGGAAACTTTTAAAAATAGTATGTCGACCGTACTTTAACGACCGGTTCAGCCAATGACAGTGTTATGTCTGCCGCAGCAGTCTCGTATGTAAGTACAGTCCTCTTGTTCAGCGATCATGTTCAGGACGGCGTTGGCGCTGCCTCGTACACTGCGTACGAGCGATGCACTTCGCTTGCGCATAGTCGCATAAAAGCAATCGACGCGCGCCTCCGCGAACATACCAGAAGCGCTGCAGTATCGGAAGAGCGTTACTTTTACCTCCCTCGTACAGCGCGCAAAACTGCGGGCCAGTATGTTTGCCCGTATAGACAAAGCCCTCCGCTCCCGTTCTATGTCAGCGTCGTCCTTGAGGTCGCTTGTGACTATGTGGCCTAGGTATTTAAACTGTTTCACCCAACTGAGTGGAAGGTCTATCTATCTATCTATATCACCACGCTAGATCCCTTGCGGCGTAGGTAGAGTGTAAAACGTTCCAACAGATTTTCTCCTTGGAGACGTCACTGGCTTCCGCCACTCGTAGTTCATCTCATACAAGCTCACCAGTTATAGAACCTCACTTGCCTTTCAGTAATCTAGTATATTTATTTAGTAAAATAACAAATCCATAGGTTTACAAGGCTGACGATGCTGTAGACGTAGTTAAACATAATATGGGTAAACTTTGAATATTAATATGAACTAATATTGAATATGTGCTTCTCCATAATATTTCGATTCTAATTTACATACATTTGAATATGTAACGATGTTCATTAAGTACCTAGTTTGAATTATAAGACTACTACAGAGCTTGCAATAGATTTTTCGATAAAAATATGAAATTCCATTCACGTCTGGTTGGACTAGCGGTTTGAGCGTAGGCTACCTTGACTTAGGTCTTTCTTAAAAAGTTCTCGAGCCAAATCGAGCGAGGCACCAAAGAGGGGCATCGGTGCTTCTCGTTTGAAGATTTCGGAGTCCCTCTGCCTTATCGAAGGAGATCAGATATTTTTTAGTATTATTGAAAGTCTCATGTATGTACACTAATCTTCTTTACAGCGGACTTAGAACCTTTAGAAGACTTTTTTTTAGAAATTAGAATTATAAAGGGGCGCTCGCCTTGGAATAGATCTCCGCACGAGACAAATCTCTGTGTGACTCATAGATATTTGTTTTGGACTGGGTGTTTGTGTATTTGTAATTTGTGTTTATTAACGTATATGTTAAAGAGGTTTTAGTGGGGAGTGGCTTTTTAACATTCAAAACACACCATCTTTCCCAAGAAGGAAAGGTAAACAGTATATTCATATGTGTACACCCACATATCGCCGTAATGTGGGATGAGGGTATTGCCATTAAAATGTTTAAATTAAACTAGACCTAAAAAGTTTTCACTACTATAATCACGGAATAACAAAATCGAAGGAAATGATCTTAAGCTACCGAAGTACGGGAACCGGTGAAGACAAACTCATAAAATTCCGAACTGAATAATATGGTGCAATTTTAGCTGTAGAATGATGTTTATCTTCTTATATGGTGCAATGAGGCATAATTGTTTTTTTTTATGTTTACGTGAAGTCGTTCTCGGTTACCATTTAATGTGGTAGTCGTTAAGCCAAGTTGGAACTGTTAGAAGCCTTACAGACGACTTGATAAGTTCCAACAGCAGGTGCCCACAAACCTGCTTCCACCAATCTGCACTGGGTCCACGTGATGGAGTATGCCCGAATCTCTCTCGTCTCGATTTTTAAGAGAAGGCCTTCGCCCTGTTGTGGGACAGTAATAATATTAGCCCTGTTAAGAAACTGTCCCAACGTTGGGCACGGGCCTCCTCTGAAAGGGCTTAGGCCATAGTCCACCACACTGGCCGAGTGCGGTTTGGCGAACTTCACACACCTTCGAGAAACTCTTAGGCGAGCAGGTTTCCCCACGATGTTTTCCCTCACCGTTAAAGCAAGTGATAGTTAATTGATAATACGCACATGCTTTCGAAAAGACATAGGTGGGTGCCTGGGTTTGAACCAGAGACCTCTGATTTTGCAGTCCAACGGTCTAACCACTAGGCTATCACTGCTTGTACTTGCACTGCTGTAGTGGGACAGTATAGATAGACTGATATTTGGCTAAGCGGCGGGTATTCGCATTAACACGTGTGTGTGTGTGTGTGTGTGTGTGTGTGTGTGATCTAAGCTGTTGGCCGAGGGACCTATACAGCTTCACCGGAGAAGTAAGTGCATTAAACGCGCACTTCCTCTAGTTTTTTCTTCCATGATAATAATAATGCTCGTTCATTGTTTGACACTGTTTCCGACTCGAAACTCGCGTTTTACGAGCGACCAATAAACGTGGCAGGAAAATCCGCACTTTTTCGCTCCCGCGTCATTTTACAACCCATCTTATTTTTATATTTACCGTGAAACAACGCTGATAAAACAATGAATGCTGTAACAAGCGAAACATAAATATATTTTTTTCGTGAGCGTTTTACGAGCGCGTTTGAATGATAAAACCGCAGTTAATTTTATTATATCGAATACGGAATCGATAGGGCCGAGGGAGTGTTACACCTGTTTCAACTACGTAAATATTTGCGTTTTTAACGGTATTAAGAGAAGTGTCATCCTTTTAGGACGAAGTTACGGATACTGTCAGAAGCAGATTAACTTTCGTACTTTATGAAATATCTTGCACACTTTTGATTTGTATAAAATTATGTTTATTGATCTCAATAATAGTTAAATATGTTTCTGATATTTGATTTCGACAATTTTCACTACCGTTTGTAACAAAAAAATATATTAATGTTTTGTTTTAAACGTAGCACTACACTAGGATTTATTCCTGTGCCGTGGGTGCGTTTACAAACATGAAAATTCATAAACACAAATACCCAGGCCGGAAAAAATATTTGTGGATCACACAAAGATTTGTCCCGTGCAGGAATCGAAACCCGCGACTATTAGACACAGTTGGCGAAGCGGCTAAAGCTCCTAACCACTGCGCTAAATCATCCGTCAATAGATTTGAAAATTGAGTGTGTTCAGCCACTTTTGTCACTGATTTAAAGGAATCACCCGAGAAATTTTAATACTTACTATTTGTTATCATGCTATATCAGAGGGCTTAGCACGAATAGATTGACATTATCATAACTTTGTCGACAAAACGTTCATTTTAATTAAGTAAATTTGTAGTGTAAAAAGGATGGCATATGGACTCGATAGCTTTACTCTAACGTCAAACTGTTTGTGCTAAGACATCTGTACACCAAAGTAAGAAGTCTGTTTTGACGGATTAAAGATATTACTTTATAAAAGAACATAAAATACGTCACCCATAATCTAAAGGACATTTGCCCCAGAACCAACAGCAATGAAAAAATACTTGTATGATTTCAAATCACCCATTAATCGACGATGATTTAGCGCAGTGGTTAAGAGCTTAAGCCGCTCTGCCCACTGCGTCTAATAGTCGCGGGTTCGAGTCCCGCACGGGACAAATCTTTGCGTGATCCACAATTATTTGTTTCGGTCTGTGTATTTGTGTATGTGAATTTTCATGTTTGTAAACGCACCCACGACACAGGAATAAATCCTAGTGTGGGGCTACGTATCCAAAAAAAAAGAAAAAAAAAAAAAAAAGAATTCTCGTAACGCATTTATTATTAAACGGACAAGTGCGGGAATTGCAATATTGCACAAAAAGTATTAGATTTTGTGGTTATAATTTAGTAGCCATTAATACATATGAGGTTATATTGTCTATCTATCTATCTATAACCTCACGCCAGATCCCTTGCGGGGTAGGCAGAGAGTACAGAGTTCCAACAGGTTCTTTCCTTACATACCTCTCTGGCTTTCTCGACTTTCATAGTTCGTCTCATACACGCTCGCCGGTTACGGAGACTCTTGACTTTTCCATCAGATAAGACTCGGTTTATTTGGTCGTGGTAAGATAGTCTAGGTCTTCCCCGGTACCTGCATCCTTCCACTTTCACATTGTATATCTGTTTTGTCATTCTTTCCTCTGGCATTCTTTCTATATGCCCGAACCAACGGAGCATGCCCTTTCTCATCTTTACACCGATACTATCTTTCATACCTACTCGCTGTCTTACTACGCTGTTGCTAATGCGGTCGGTCAGCTTCACTCCGCACATCTTCCGCAGAGCTCGCATTTCTACCGCATTTATCCTACTTTCAGGTTATATTGTGTAGTCAAAAATATATTGAGTGGTTTTAAATATTAATTATGTTTTTATAGATATCTATTGACACACTAAGAAACTATCTATAAAAGTATTTAGTCTAACAAGACAAGCAATCTAGATAGCTAATAGGTACGCCTACTACTTTTTACAGACTCAATTCGATAAAAGTACTTACAATACTTTGAAATATTCGTTTTAGATTGCAAATTGTCCTTTAGATATGGATATTAGCCATTTTAATAAATTAGATAAATCATGATCATCATCATCATCATCATCTCAGCCTATACTTGTCCACTGCTGAACATAGGCCTCCCCAATCGCTTTCCAGCGTAACCGGTCCGATGCCACCTGCATCCAACGACTTCCTGCGATTTTCACAAGATCGTCGGTCCATCTGGCAGGTGGTCGTCCCACGCTGCGCTTGCCAATACGTGGTCTCCACTCTAGAATCTTTCTGCCCCAACGCCCGTCCGATCTTCGCGCTATGTGGCCCGCCCATTGCCACTTCAGCTTGCTAATCTTAACGGCTATGTCGGTGACCTTGGTTCTTCTACGAATCTCCTCATTCCTGATTCGATCACGTAGAGAAACGCCGAGCATAGCTCTCTCCATAGCTCGCTGAGCAACTCTGAGCTTTTTTATGAGACCTATAGTAAGAGACCACGTCTCTGATCCATATATCATCACTGGTAACACACATTGACTAAAAACTTTAGTCTTTAGGCACTGAGGTATTTTGGATGAGAAGATGTTGCGCAGTTTCCCGAACGCTGCCCAGCCGAGTTGGATTCGTCGATTGACCTCTCTCTCAAAGTTGGACCTACCTAACCGGACTACCTGTCCCAGGTAAATGTATTCGTCGACAACTTCAAGAGTAGAGTTCCCAACGGTGAGTGCGGTGGGTACGACATGGACGTTACACATTATTTTCGTTTTGTCCATGTTCATTTTAAGACCCACTTGTTGAGATACTCTGTTGAGGTCGCCGAGCATTCGTCCTAGATCTTCCAGCGACTCCGCCATGACCACAATGTCATCGGCAAATCGAAGGTGAGTGATGTATTCGCCATTGATGTTGATGCCAAGTCCTCGCCATTCCAAGAGCTTGAAGGCGTCCTCTATGGTAGTCGTAAACAGTTTCGGAGAAATGACGTCTCCCTGTCTTACTCCTCTTTTTATGGAGATCGCCTTCGTGCACTGCCCTTGTACTCGGACTGACATGGTGGCGTTATTATACAAGCACTTCAACACTTCGATGTACCGATAGTCAATGCGGCATCGCTGGAGAGAACTAAGAACCGCCCAAGTCTCAATCGAAGGCTTTCTCATAGTCCACAAACGCCAAGCATAGTGGCCGATTATACTCCTCGGTCTTCTGTATAATCTGCCGCAGCGTATGTATGTGGTCTATGGTACTAAAGCCTTTCCGGAAACCGGCTTGTTCGGGAGGCTGGAAATCATCAAGCCTGCGTTCGAGACGATTCGTGATGACTCTCGAAAACAACTTGTAAACATGGCTCAGCAGTGTGATGGGCCTATAGTTCTTTAATAAAGTGTTATTACCTTTCTTGAAAAAGAGTACCACCACACCCCTGTTCCATGCTTCCGGCGTTTTTCCTTCGAGCAAGATGGAATTAAACAGCCTCTGAAGGACTTTAAGTACCGGCGATCCGCCCGCTTTCAGAAGCTCTGCGGTAATTCCGTCTTCACCCGGCGCTTTGTTGTTTTTAAGTTGTTTGAGAGCCATCCTAATCTCGTACAGGCTGATGTCCGGGATATCTTCAGAGTAGTGTCGGGTTAGCTTGGCTCTTGGGTCTTTTACCAAGTCAACAACAGGTTCAGCTACTGAGGTATACAACTGCCCATAGAACCTCTCTATCTCCCTGAGCACCTCTGACCTATTCGACGTTACGTTTCCGTCCTCCGTCTTCAGCTTCGTCAACTGGCTTTGCCCAATAGACGCGTCTCTTGCGAACACTTTGGAGCCCTTGTTCTGCTCTATGGTCTCCTCAATACGTCTTGTATTGAAGGACCGTAAATCGTGTCGCAAGGACTTCAATATCTGTCCATTGAGCTGCCTATAGGACTTAGCATCATCGGAGGTTTGGAGTGTCATGGTACGTCGCTCAGCCATAAGGTTTCGGGTGTAGTCAGATAGCTTTTGAGGCCTATTTTTACGGTGGGACTTAAAATGCTTAGACCCGACCGTATGGACAGTCTCTACCAACATATTGTTGATTTCGTCCACTGATGCGCTGCTGTCTAGCAATTCGAAGCGGTTTGACAATTCGAGTTGAAAGTTCTCGGGGTTTTGGATATGTGTATTAGAAGGTCGGAGCGTAGACTTCATCAGACGCGATCTTTCCATTTTGACATTAATATTTAATGTGCCTCTGACCATTCGGTGATCACTGCCGGTTTTTACCCTGTGAATCACGGAGACATCATTAAATATTTGTCGCTTGGTGCTCATGATGAAGTCTATCTCATTTTTAGTGAAACCATCAGGGCTCATCCAGGTCCATTTCCTATGAGAGGGCTTCTGGAAGAAAGAGTTCATCATAAAGAGTCCCTCCTTCTCCAGAAATTCGGCCAGCCTCTGACCCCTGGGGTTGCGCTGCCCATATCCAAATTGCCCCACTCTCAACTCATCATCGCCCCGTTTGCCCAGTCGCGCATTGAAGTCACCCATAACTACTGTAAAGTGTGCTTTGGAAGTATGTATGGCTCTACTAATGTCCTCATACATAACTTCGACCTCATCATCTGAGTATGCCGAGGTCGGTGCGTAGACCTGTATGACCTTCAGCGAATATCTTTTGGATATTCTGAGTATCAGGTACGCTACCCTGCTCGACACACTAGTGATGGACACAATGTTGTCTATGAGTGACTTGTGGACGATAAATCCGACACCACCTTGGGACTGCTGTTCGCCCTCCCGGTAGTAAAACAAGTTGCCGGATTTTAAGGTTATCGTGTCCTCGCCCTCTCTTCGGACCTCCGATAAACCAACAATACTCCACCGCAACTTGTTTAACTCTTCTTCCAGCTCAACTAGCTTCTCATCTGTCCTCAATGTGCGTGCGTTGTATGTCACCAGGGCCAATTTTCGGTTTTGGTGGTAGCCGAATCTCTGCCGGAGATTCTTAGCACCCCTTGTCCTGTCGTTACCATGGCTGCTACCGTGGCCAGGACGAACAGGACCGCCGGGGACTAGGGGCCTGGTTTTCTTACTTTCTTCCATAATATTGGTTGGGGGTGTTTGCCATACTCGCCACGCTTGGCAGGCGGGTTGGCGAGCGCAGTTTTTGGTTGTAGAAGTGTTAAGGGAACGCTGCTGCCCATTCCCTAGTTTTCCCTTAGTCGCCTTGTACGACACCCGATGGGATGAGATGGGTTGGTCCTATTCTAAGCCGGGAACCACGCGGCCAAAATCATGATAGTATGAGTCAAATGTTGGTTGGTTCTGGGGAAATTTTCGACGATATCCTTTTCATCGTTGAACCTTATATCCTTGTAATAAATATTATTATTCTATGCAATATTAGGCTGTCGAATAAGACTCTTTATAAAGGAATTACCACAGTACTAAACAAGTAACAATAACATTTATCATTAAAATGATGGTTTTATTAAGATAAGACATTTCAGAAACTAATACCATTTCATATTTATAATTTATGAGAATTCCTTTTGCATTGTGATTTCAGAATGAACCAAAGTTTGTTCAGTAATTGAACGTTAGTAGAAGTTATTTAAACGATAATTTGTACTGACTTTTCTTTGGTATATTATTCCTAAACTTTTATGTTTAGACAGCTTTTGAATATGAATTAATTTATTAATATTTTTAACTTGGCATTCATTTATGGTAGTAACTATTACAATAGTAAGACATTAAATAATATCTTTTTAGTAATTTTTGTTGATGAAATATAGGTGTATTGTTTAAAATGGAATATTTTCATTCAATGTTTTATCTATCACGCCAGATCCCTAGCAGGGTAGGCAGAAAGTACAGAGTTACAATATATTCATTCATATTTAGAGTTCATTAAATATTTTGTTTATTAAGTCAAAAGTCTAAAACAGGGCTGAGACACTCCAAGGATTTCCTTTCCACATGGTGTGACAGCGACAGCGAGAGACTGCTAAAACATAGCAGACTACAATTAAGGCAACTAATCGGAGCTTATACTGGCCACTATGGCACAAAAGAACATCTACATAAGATGAACCTCTGCAGCGACGTGGCATGCAGGAACTGTGGGACAGAAGCTGAAACCATGAAGCACGTTTTATGCCACTGCGACGCTCTGGCGGCGCGGCGAATGAAGCTACTGGGAGTGGCCTATCCAAACCCAGAGGAATTTCGGCTCTTCCCCCCTGCTGGAATCTGCAGCCTGGTACAGGGAGTATTCGATTCTACAGGTATGTAGGAGCGTTAACAGCACAAAAGCTCCCAACGGGTCGAAGTGCGCCTGAGGTCTCCTCGGTCCGATAAGCCAATGACAAGATAAGATAAGTCAAGAGTCTCCGTAACCGGCGCGCGTGTATAAGACAAACTACGAGTATGAGAGTGGAGGAAGCCATAGACGCTCTTATCCGGTGAAGTTGTAAAGGCCCCGCGGCCAACAGCATAGATCATTCAGACACACGCCAGAGAGGTCTGTAAGGATAGAACCTGTTGGCACTCTGTACTCTCTGCCTACCCCATACTTGACATAGTTAACGACCCTATGGCAAATTGCCGGGCACAGTTTTAGATTTTTGACTGTTATTGACAATTTTGCTACAGAAAACTAAAATTTTAGTATTCACTAATAGAAATAAAAATAAACACCGTCACCCCAGAGGCAGGGCAGAGGTGTACTGAGTACTTCCACTTTCCGCTGATCATGTTAGGTCCAATGTAACAGGGGGCCAGCTTTTTACCATATACCGGATAAAATTCCAGACTCCGGGCTCATACTGAGAAGTTTTTCGTTAGAAAACTACATTTGTCCGACCTAGGATTTAAACCTAGGACCTCTTGATCACAAATGTGCTTTGCCACTAGACCAACGAGGCAGTCACTAAAAGAAAATCAGCAATAACACTTTTTTACTCAGGAAACGAACTTAGAACTTCATGATCTCCAGACTATAATACCCCAGCTACCGAGTCAAATTATTACAAATTGCCTTACACCTCAAGATTGAATTAAGTTAAAGCCAGAACTGACAAGCCACGTTGCTCTGAACTTCCGGCGCTGTGATGAGGGTAGCTTCCCTGAGCCATCGCTCATGCTGTCGCTCAGTCACTGTCACGGGTACGTTGCTCACGAAGAAAACAACTCATAATAAATATATCAATTGGAAAATATGTGAAGCGTAATTTTGTAGATATAGAATCAAAATCGCTTCTGCAGAGATATAAATGGTAATTTTGTAGCAATTTTATCTAAGTGGTAGGTATTTTAAAAAGAATATTGTTATGTTTTTGAACCAAGTGTCCGTAACCGGCGAGCGTGTATGAGACGAACTCCGAGAGTGGAGGAAGCCAGAGAGATCTGTAAGGAAAGAACCTGTTGAAACTCTGTTCACTCTGCCTACCCCTCAAGGGATCTAGTGTGATGATAGATAAGTAGATTTTTCGACCAGTTTATTTTATTTAACCCATTCTTAAATAGCGTTACTGTAAAGATAAATTTACCTCGTCTTTACCGCGGAGCAAGGTAAGTATACCTTTCTGTGGTCTTTACTATTAAAGCTATCGACTTTTCTATGTATCTATCTGATAAATATCGTGTCTAATAGTCGCGGGTTCGATTCCCGCACGGGAAAAATCTTTGTGTGATCCGCAATTATTTGTTCCGGTCTGGGTATTTGTGTATGTGAATTTTCATGTTTGTAAACGCACCTATGACAAAGGAATAAATCCTAGTGTGGGGCTACGTTTTATAAGATAGGGAAAAAAAAAATAAAAAAATTGGGATCTATCTATATCATCACGCCAGATCCCTTGCGGGATAGGCAGAGAGTACGGGGTTCTCTTTCTTTACTTACCTCTCTGGCTTCCTCCACTCTCGTAGTTCGTCCCATACAGCTATCGACTTTTGTCGGTATAATAGTAACGGTATAATAAATAGATTATTAAATGCCGTTGAAATAAATTCTTTGGGACATATTGATAGCGATCGCTATCTATGTCGAGAGTGCATGCCCTCTGTGATCTTTCTGGGGTAATGTCGTGATTATATGTATTTCTCTATATACAAAACCTTTGTCACCATACTCAGCTTTCGCTATCGGATATCGGTTCGCCCAAAAAACGGCCACCCACTTAACCTTATACCAAGCCTGTGACGAGGGTAACTTCCTCGATTCATCGCTCATTCCACTATTCAATCACTTTCACTTATTATCGAGTGAATTTTATTAGCAGGCCTTACTGAATCATCATGATAGTTATACGATGGGAAAATGAGGTATTTGCATGGAAGATTGATCGGC
The DNA here is from genome assembly GCA_905147815.2 of Phalera bucephala. Classification (NCBI taxonomy): domain Eukaryota; kingdom Metazoa; phylum Arthropoda; class Insecta; order Lepidoptera; family Notodontidae; genus Phalera; species Phalera bucephala. Next base: position 26,375,488 of record LR990618.1, on the reverse strand, counting down.
TAATAATGTGTTGAGATTAAATGGCTTTTTATATTTTTTGTTGCTGCTCTTTCCCTTTTTTGGTTACAGGAAGATTATAGTTTGTTCAGCGGTAAAATTTGAATGTATTGCTTAGTTGGTGTGCAAAGTATTTGTTTTTATGAGAAGGAAATAATCTCACAGTAAGTAAAATGAACAAATCAGATTATTTAGAACTAAAAATAATGGAAGCGGTGGCACGTTGATCGCGACGCGTATCGAACAGAATGGTCATTATTGACAGGGGATAGGAATCGTTTGAGAAAAGATATCTTGTCCGAGCAGTGGGACACATTAGGTTAATGAAAAAAATAATTGACTACTAGAAAAATCAACACATCTACCTCTCTTATAATGGTCATGGCTAACTATTCAACTATTGCGCTCCTGTAAAGTTACTCTTCCTTCCATTACAACCTACATGCTATTTTTCTGTCATCTAACAACTCAACATAAAATTCTTACCTAAGCACCAAACCCTTTACAATAAAGGAGAAAATAAGATATTATCATTAGAACCCTCAGGAAGTGACACATTAGTTAAACCTCTAAACACCGACTTAATACCTACGTAATACGTGGTAATACTTTAATAGGGCACGTGTACACACTTCATTAATAAACCCATCCGTCCAAAACCGCATATTTAATATGTACAACTAAACTGAGAGAACACGTCTCATTTCACGCTTGTCTCGACGCAAAAGAGAGGTCTTTAAAATAAACCCTTTGTTTTTTGGCTGTGATATCTTGATTCTTAAAAAACTGTACATATTTTGTATATTTTTGTCTGGAAACCGTAACGGTAGTGGATGAAATGGAACAAACGTCGAATATGTGCCCTGTACATTTTATATGCTATAAAGTTTTGGTTTGGTTTCCGCAGTATTATCCCTGGGACAATCTAGGTCTAATCTCTCATCAGCGATGAGGGTCTTTGTGAATCTTGAATCATAAGAGTGACTTTGGTGGAAATGTGTGACAGATTATTATTCCCATTTATAATAGAGTAGTAAGTAAAATGATATAATATAATTTTATAAAATTAGTCTTGGAAAATGTTGATCGTAAAAATCCCGTGTGTGTGTACTTTATATGGCCTATGCGCTTTACTGTATTTGACCTTTCAAAGGCATCTGAATGAATCATGACACATTATTAAAAAAATTTTTATCCATGCGGAATAAGGGAAAATTCTTTAAAACTAATAAAAACTCTTATCTATCTCACTGGAAACAATACACACAAATTACTAGAATATGCCCTAAACTACAAGAAATACATTACGTGTCTACTCACAAGGAAGTAAAAGTTGGTGTTCCAAAAGGAAGTGTATTAGGCCGAATATTCGTTATATTATATATATTATTCAGTATTCATATAAATGATCTTCCTAAGGTAATAAAGCTTCCCACAATTTTATTTGCTAACGAAAGCACAATTATATTCACCGGCAAAGAAAAAAATTGTCTAGAGCATGAAATAACTAAAACCTTATATAATGTTATACAATGGTTGACAACAATAAACTTAAAAATCTGGATACAAAAACTTGATGACATTTTAAAACAGACAATCCCAACTAGATAATATTGATATTAGTTACGACGGGACTTCATGAAGTAAATATTGCAAAGTTCTTAGAATTAAATATAGATAAAAGCCTTAATTGAAAGTCACATGTAGAAAGTCTATGTATAAAATTAAACCAGCAATCCTATGCTCTTTACATGTTCGCCAAAATAGTAAACCAATCAGCAAGTACTGAGAGCAAAGTAATGTGGGATCTATATTGAGATCTGGTATAATGTTTTGGGGTAACTCGACAAACAATGAATGTGTGTTTAAATCGCAGAAAAAATGTGTACGTGCTATCTGCAAACATCAAGCGGATAGTTGTGAATCTTTATTTATAAGTCTTAAAATATTAACAGTGCCACGTATCTGTATATATATATATATATATATAACGATTTGTTTTGTATAGAAGAGTTTAAGTATGTACGTCAATTATAAAAATTTACACCAAAAAATTAATTGTCCACCACACAAAAAGGCAATGTTTGACAAGAGTATATTTTGTATGGGACTATGAATGTATAACCATATACCTACTAGTATATTGCAAGTCACAAGTTATGAGGTATTTAAAACCAGATTAAAATGATTATTATTAGACAAGGATAACTATTGTGTCCCCGAATATTTAGCAGATAACTTAGAGCACAATTCATTCATTTATTCATCAATTCAATACTGTAATAATGACAAAGTTTGATTTATAAATTTCTTCATTCTTCAATCTTTCTAATTCAAGTCATTTATAAATTTCTTGTTCATAAATTAACATAACAAATTTTATATCTTAACTAGTAATTTTTAATTAATATGTTTGTATAATGATGGTTAAATGTAATTTAATTATATTATGATTATGGCGTCACAACATCAATATGTAACATTTGTAACACCCATATTCGCAAAAAAATGATTAGATTTAAGTAATATTTCACAAAATCCACAATGCGGATTCTATATCTCATACTTCCTAATTACAGATCTTTGATAACGATTTGTTATAGTGAGTTGTGCTAAAAATACAACAAGTTACAACATGGGATTTGGTGTGGCGATAGAGATAGAAAATATTACAAATATGAGGTATTGTAAACAATTTGATTTACGGAATTTCGAAAGATTAGTAAAAACGTAATATCGTTTCCGAATTAATTATGTACCGTGCGCCGTAAATTAAACGCGTTCCCTGATCAGTCCCTCATTATCCATAATAATCAACTTCCCTCGTTTTCCTGCAATAATAAATTGTGCTGACATATTTCCTGGACTGATTGATACCGTTCAATATGCGATTTTTTGCGAATGCGATTTTTTGAGATGAAGCATTTTTTATTAAAATATACAAGGTGTAATTTTAGCTGTCCTAGACCGAAAGCCCAGGTAATATATCCAATGTCTACTGTTCACTGGTACTTGAAAAATTCCAAAAAATCACTTCAAAAAGTAACATCCCTATAACAATACTAATTTAGTGCATTAAAAACACCTATACCAAGCCCAAAATTACATTGAGAGACGGCACGGCTCGTCAGCTGGCCGTTGGATACTTTCGGTGTTCGGGATTTGCACCCTAGCTATGATATTGGAATAGGTCAGTAAGTAGATGTTACTTCACTAGTATCATCAGACATAATAATCAATACTGAAATTAGTTATAAGTAACTATAATGATAAAAATCGGCCCATACATGTTCTTCAGTAATTGGTTCACTAATTCTACAACATATACTAGTTACTCATATTATCTAGTGCTGGCCGAAGTACCTAACGACGTACCTGTGCTGGTAATTGCAAGTCTGAAAATATATGCGGCAGATAAAGGGACAGGCAGACATTATAAAAATCTTTTGTTACGGAACCTACATTTCGCGGAGCCGATTCCCTTTATTGTAATTTCCGTCAGAATACTCTGCCTGCCTGCTACTACTGAATACTAGAATCCTTTAGACACACTTTATAAATAACATAAGCCTCTCACTCATATCTCGGTCGTAAGGCAGCACACTGGAACTAGATCCACACAATATGATTGAAAAAAAGAGAGAAAGAGAATTAAATAAAAGAAACAAGCCCGCTGTGTTTCTTTGCTGGCTCTTCTCAGTGGAGGCCGCGTTCCAATCCAGTGGTAGATTGGAGGTTAAATTAGATTTAGATTGGTCCTTCTTGACCACATCTGCCCATTTTGTTTTCGACCGCCCTATGGGTCTTGGCCCTGAGATGTTCAGATTTTCCGTAACATTACCCACCTATGGGGAGTCAAGAGAAGACCTTTACGTGGCCAGACCAACGGAGTCTACTTTCTTGTAGCTTATCGTTAATGTCGCGAGTTTGAGTTTATTCTGCTTTACTATATTCTACCAGATTATCAGCGGTGTAGTATAACTATAGTGCAGCATATTGCTAAGGAGAGTCCTGTTTGGTCCCACACAACTTGTGCTATTACTGTTTTATGTATCTTATATTTGCTGTTTCCTGTAGTGTGGTGTTGGTTACGTAAAGGTTTTTCTTTCTTTCTTTCAACTTATCAACATTATGTCAAGTGCATTATTCTATATTCTATCATGTCAGATTCCTTCCCTTGCCGACCTTAATCGTTTTCTAAAATCTCAGAGTTTGTCTCATACGTGTTAACTGGTTGTGGAGGTAAACACCTCTTGTACATCAGATAAGGTACGGTTTATTAGAACAAACTAAGATAGTTTAAGTCTTCCCTAGTACCTAAATCCTTCCACTTTCGTATTCCATTATTCATAATAAGTAAAATCTGATTAAACTAGTTGATTGTAAAACCACCTAGAAATTTCACCGAATGTTCTTCGCCGAAGCAACGAGCCTGAGACATTGTTGAAGTCTCCACAGTTATAATAGGAGATGAAGTTATGATTTATAGTTATTACTGTGGTGAAATTACCTTCCCAACGTCTCTGTTGAGTTAAATTTGTTAGTTGAAGGACTACAATATTTACATAGATATGTAAATAAATACTTTAAATTACAAAGTCGATCGTTGCGACGATCTTCAGGGAGCTCTTTGTACTGCTTTGGACACATTTCAATTGCATTTCATGATTAATCACAACGTATGATCGAGGAGGCTAGACAATTATATTATTAATTTGGGCAGTCAGTCAATTTAACGATACTGTTTTAACAATATGACGACAATATTTTTTATTGTTGATTCTTGACCTCAATAGTCTTCTAGACGCAACGCTAAAAGCTTTGAAAAATCGTCTGGAATTTCACAATTTGGGAGTTTTAAAACAAATTGTATATAAAATTGAACACAAAATGTTTACATTACTCGAGCATGGTCGCAGTGAGGACGTTAAAGAACTATCTTAGAACGTTTGGAACATCGTTGCACAAAAGTCGCAACAATGGTAAAAGTTCTTTTCTTCTAAAAAGCGACGTTTCTTCACATCCCCAGGGAGAGTAGACGGCAAAAATCATAACCCTTCGTTTGTCCTGTGGCAACGTTTATTTAAAATGTCACTGTTTAATTAAATCTTGCACAAAGTTTAAAATTTAACCAATATTCCAGCGACATTCGCAATGAATGCTCTAGTAAACTTTTAGCATGAAAAGATTGATGTTAGCATAAGGCTAGCAAGTACTACTGTCACGTTCATGTTTATTTAGTAAATATGCAGTGCAAAGAGGATGGCATATAATCGCTAGCGTCACGATAACGTCTATCTTTTCGTGCTAAGCTCTTTGTTTAAATGACAAAGTTGAAAAGGTGTCGTTTAGCGACAAAGTTGAAAAGGCGTCGTTTCAACGGCGGCGGCAGCGTGGTGACGGGAACATTACCGTTATAAGTCCAATTTGGACTATGATTTGGATTACGAGTACGTAAATAAACCGAGTCTTATCTGATGGAAAAGTCAAGAGTCTCCGTAACCGGCGAGCGTGTATGAGACGAACTATGAGAGTCGAGGAAGCCAGAGAGGTATGTAAGGAAAGAACCTGTTGGAACTCTGTACTCTCTGCCTACCCCGCAAGGGATCTGGCGTGAGGTTATAGATAGATAGATAGATAGATTTGGATTAACGACAGTGACAATTCTTAAGTCAACTAAACTGCTTACTCGGATCGGGCATTGCTACCCATTGCTGTCCAATTTAATAACGTAGTTATGCATAAATTGGTTATACAGTTGGTACAAAGTTTTGAGCCGAATCTTTTCAGTCAATGGAGGCGTTCCGATCATTAGTCATCATTCAGTGAATTAGTAAAAGGTTTAAAGAAATGTAAAATTGGCACTAGCTAGACTTCTACTAGCTCCCGTAGGGTTTATACAAAATAACATAATACCTATAGATGTTTCCCTTTAACTGGACGATACCCACTAATCTTAATACTTTACTGGGCCAATTAACAAATAACAATCTACTTTATAACAAGGAATTCGTCACATAATGTTCTTGTTCTGTTCTGTAATTTGTCTGAGGCATTTGGTTGCGCGCATCATGAAATCCTCTTAAAGAAATAAAAAAAGACAAGTCTGCTGAGTTTCTTTGCCGAATTTTCATAGTGGAGGCCGCGTTCCGATCTGTGGGTAGACTACTAGTTAAATTAATGTTTAAAAAAATGTGATTTGACTATTTGTAAGCGCCGGTTTAATTAAATAAAATTATTTGAGTTTTCGACATAGCCCTTAAGATTAGCAAGCTGAAGTGGCAATGGGCGGGCCACATAGCACATAGATCGGACGGGCGTTGGGGCAGAAAGATTCTAGAGTGGAGGCCACGTATTGGCAAGCGCAGCGTGGGACGACCGCCCGCCAGATGGACCGACGATCTTGTGAAAATCGCAGGAAGTCATTGGATGCAGGTGGCATCGGACCGGTTACGCTGGAAAGCGATTGGGGAGGCCTATGTTCAGCATTGGACAAGTATAGGCTGAGATGATGATGATGATGATTTGAGTTTTCAGTTTGTGATAATTATAACTTCGCATAATACCTAATAGCGCATCTATTTTTTTTGCCTGTCTGTTGTCACTAGACAGATTAAATTTGACGGACCAAAAACTCGGGTACTGAATGTAATACTAACCAGACGAAAGGTCTAGAAATACATGTTCAATTCTTTTCATTCGAATTTTTTGGTATATATTTCAGGTTTAAGAATCTTTATTTCTCTTTAAGAATAACTCTAATTCAATTACAGAGAAATTAAAACTTAACAAAAATAAACTTAAGGTTTGCGTACAGAAAATATGTTTTCGTTAAAATATTTTTATAAATCAAAAGTGGGTAGTCAAAGATGTTACGGTACAAAATGAACACAACAAACACGGATGTAAACTTAGACTAGATGTGGCATTGAATGTGGTTTGCAATTATAAGAATTTTAGAATAGATTTGGAAAGAATATTTATTAACTTGTTTAGTTGAGAGGTTAAATGGTTATATTTGTATTAAGTGTATTTTTTTTTTTTTTTATATGTATGCTTTATTTATTTATTTATTATGTATATGTGTATCAGTTGAACGGTGACAGGTATTAGGCACAAATGCATGTCTCTGTTTAGTTACACGCATTTGTAACATGTAATTTTAATAGTTTTTTGAAACTAGTCATACTCTTGGCGTCTTTTATATCTTTCGGCAGCTTATTGTAAATATTAACACCTTCAAATTTAATATTCTTTTTTCCATAGTTTGTTCTGGGTGGGCGTAGAACGAGGTAACTTGCTCTTCGTAATTTCATTTTGTGTTCTTGCTGTTTTTTGGAAAAAGCTAATGTAGTATGAATTTCATTATTTAATATTTTGCGTATTAGTATGCATGTATAGTAGATGTATGTTTGTGTAATGTTCAATATTTTTGTGTCATCATATACTTTTTGTGGCGATTTTCGATAACCATAGTTAAATAAAATTTTTACTAGTTTATTTTGGGCTTTTTGTAATACACTTAGATTACTTTTAGCAATATAATATTAAAACAACACCATCACGCACGCATATTCCCTAAGCGGGGATGGCAGAGGTGTACTGTGTACACCCAAATATCACCGACGATTAGGTCCGAAGGCATTAGGGGCTAGCATATTGCCCCTACGATACGGGCTACTATAACGGGCACAAATTCAGACGGATATTGAGGATTTTTCGATAGAAAAATCATTTTTCAACCTAAGATTTAAATTAGCACCTTGTGATACGTAAGCACCACTAGTAATAACGAGGCATTCAAATATTGCATTGTAAAGTAGGTATAATATTATTATGATCAGATAATACCTCTACTTTTAATCTTTGCCTTATTCCCGTTTCATTAAAGTGTCTCGTCTGTATATTTATAGGCAAGGATTATAGCTGAGCCCGGTGTTGTGTCGGCTCGGCTGCCAGCTACGCAGTCAATTATATCGGGCAGTTATTACGCGAACGACTCCATGCCTTTACGCCGGCTTATTTCATTCCGGCTTGGATTTAAATTAACATTTTAAATAATAAAAATAAACACCGTCACTCCTATATTCCCCAAACGCTGTTAGAGGTGTCTGTGATATTTACATTTATCGCCGAGGATGTTAATAACATGGGGCGAGCCTATTCCCATTATACCAGGGACATTTCTAAACTCCAGGCACGGATTAAAAAATAGAGGTCCTATATTATCATAGCATACCTACTCTACAATATTGGACTGCCCCATTTGTAATAGCGCATTGTTTGGTTGACGATCGTGAGAGTTCGAATTCTAGTTTGGACAAACTGCGATTTATTTATCCAAAAATGTTTAGTAGCAGCTGTAGTCCAATATTGTAGAGTAGGTATCTATCTATCTATATCATCACGCCAGCTCCCTCGCGGGGTAGGCAGAGAGTACAGAGTTCCAACAGGTTCTTTCCTTACATACCTCTCTGGCTTCCTCCACTCTCATAGTTCGTCTCATACACACTCGCCGGTTACGGAGACTCTTGATTTGCCCTTCAGCTAAGACACGGTCTATTTGGTCATGGTAAGATAGTCTAGGTCTTCCCCGGCACCTACATCCTTCCGCTTTCGCATTGTATATTGTATATATGTCGCACTGTTTTGTCATTCTTTCTTCTGGCATTCTTTCTATATGCCCGAACCGACGGAGCATACCCTTTCTCATCTTTACACCGATACTATCTTTCATACCTACTCGCTTTCTTACTACGCTGTTGCGAATACGGTCGGTCAGCGTGACTCCGCACATCTTCAGCAGAGATCGCATTTCGACCGCATTTATCCTGCTTTCGTTCTCCTTCTTACATACCCAACTCTCACTGCCATATAACAGCGTTGGGACAAGCACTCCGTTATGCATGGCCAGCTGCGCCTTTTGGCTTAAGTGCCGGCTCCCAAGTAGCCTTCCCATCGCACCATTCACTCTATTACCTGCATTCACTCTTCTCTCTATATCAGCGGTGTATTTCCCATCCCTACTGAAGGCGCAACCAAGATATACAAACTCATTCACTTGCTCCAGCACATCGTTACCAACCACAATCCTTGCATTCGTTCTGGTTTCTTCCCGTTCAAAAACCATAATTTTGGTTTTCTTCACATTCAAATGTAAGCCATTGTTCATGCAGTCGTCTCTCATAACTGTGACTAGTGTTTGCAGATCAGTGGCTGTTGGCGCTATCAAAACCGCGTCATCTGCATACAATAGGTGGTTTATCACTAGATCACCCATTTTTACCCCTTCAGTCATCGCATTCAGTCTTTGAAGACTTTTATCCAGATACACTATAAACAGTCTAGCGGACAACACGCAACCCTGCTTGACGCCGATTTTAACGTCAAACCAAGGTGACATGTTACCACCCACCCGTACGCATGCCTTGCTGTCCACGTAGGTGGACTGGACGGCTCGCAACAGGGTGCCGTTTATACCATACTCTGGCAAAATGTCCCAAAGTCTCTTTCGCACGACTCTATCAAACGCGTTCTCCAGGTCCACAAAACCGCAGAAAACCTTCCGGCCTACTGCCAGATGCTTTTCTACGATGTTGCGGAGGGAGAAAACTTGATCCGAACATCCTCTAGAGTAGGTATAATATTGTTATTATAATATAGAACCTCTGTTTTTGAATCTTTGCCTTATTACCACCGTTGAATTAAGGTGTTTTGTCTGTGTGTTCGAAAGCAAGGATTACCGCTGGACTCACGTTGTGTTGGCCGGACTGCCAGCTATGCAGTCAATTATATCGGGCAATAATCACGCAAACGCCGCAATGCCTTCGCGCGGGCTTACTTTATTCTAGTTTGGATTTTAATTAACACACAATATTTTAAAATATCCTGTCACGCGAGGGTGGCAGACGTGTACTGTGTACACACGCATATCACCGACGGTTACGTCTCAATGTATATAGGGGTATATAGGACATATAGGGTGAGCCTATTGGCATACCGGGCACGAATTCAGACTGCTACTGAGAATTTTTGAGAGAAAAATCACGCCTTTTCTATCTTTCGATTCGGATTCAAACCCTCGAGATCGCCAAGCGAACTGTGCACCATTACCAACGAGGCTATTTAATACTGTAATGTAGACATAATATTGTTATAATGATATAGGATCTCTATTTTCTCTTTAATCTTTGCCTTATTCCGTTGCATTAAGGTGTCAAAGATTACCGCTAAGCCTGGGGCCTTATTCGCTAGGACCAATTATACACGTAACGCGTCGCGTTACGATATCTTCGTAAAATTATCGCTTGTTAGTACTCCAGTGGCATACACAATCACTAACTTATCGTAACACGCCGCGTTTGGTGGTCATAGCGGATAAGGGTCTTGACGTTGTGTCGGCCCGGCTGCCAGCTCCGCAGTCAATTATATCGAGCAATAATTACGCGAACGACTCCATGCCTTCACACAGGCTTATTTTATACCGGCTTGGATTTTAATTAACATTTGACTGCTATTAACCTAAGTAGAATGAATGTAGATACTGTATATAAGTGTGCTTGTGTAGTTGCTGTAAATTAATGATTTAAGCCTCACCAATATTTAATTTAATCATATTAAATCAAGTGATACGTTGGCTTTAAAAATCATATGATATTCAAACAAATTTAAACTAAAATACCTGTTACATGCTCAGCGAGCTATGGAAAGAGGTATGCTCGGCGTTTCTCTACGTGATCGAATCAGGAATGAGGAGATTCGTAGAAGAACCAAGGTCACCGACATAGCCCTCAGGATTAGCAAGCTGAAGTGTCAATGGGCGGACCACATAGCGCGAAGATTGGACGGGCATTGGGTATTGGCAAGCGCAGCTTAAGACGACCGCCTGCCAGATGGACCGACGATCTTGTGAAAATAGCAGGAAGTCGTTGGATGCAGGTGGCGTTGGACCGGTTATGCTGGAAAGCACTTGTGGGAGGCCTATGTACAGCTGTGGACAAGTATAGGTTGAGATGATGACGTGTTAAATGAATCTCAATATGATTCTTCTAAATATAGATGGTTTCGGGTTTAATCATAAATGGGACAAGTGATCCACAAAAATGCTTAAGTCTGAGTTAGTGTAAATGCCTACACGCATAATTCATGTTTGTATCTGGAATGTTTGTATATGTAAATCAGGAAACATTTTTACTCGCTAATCTTATAAATCCTTTCTTGATACATTATTAACATCGTTGGCCAAAATGGATCTTCACATTACGTCTCTGTAATGCTCGCTTGAGGAATATAGGCGTAAGAGTATTCAATATTTATACAAGGTGTAACATATTTAATGCAAGCCCTCAGACACCCCAATTAGATTATTTCTTCACGAATTCAATAAGATAATCAAATTTCCAATTTTAAGGAATTTCCTACAAATTTTTAAGCCCTTTGGTACCCTAATTCTTTTTTTTTTTCTTTTTTTTTTAAAAAACGAACCCCCCACTAGGATTTATTCCTGTGTCGTGGGTGCGTTAACAAACATGAAAATTCACACACAAATACCCAGACCGGAACAAATAATTGTGGATCACACAAAGATTTGTCCCGTGCGGGAATCGAACCCGCGACTATTAAACACAGTGGGCGGAGTGGCTTAAGCTCTTAACCACTGCTCTAAATAAATATAATATTAAATAATTGATTAATTTTTGTATGCGTATTGAGGTGTGTGTAATAGAAATACATTTAAAATTGCCGTAATGCTTTGATTAATTATTCAATTTTGTTTAATACAGCAAACGAGAACGGAAAGAGTAACGGCAACTTGCGAAAATTAAAAAAAAAAATGATATTTAAAGATATTTGGAATCAATTCAGTTGCGGATTTAAAACAAACTACTTCACGGTCTTGCGTTAATAATGTTACACCGTGTATATAAAAAAAATAAAAAAAATACACCATCTCGTCTACATTGCTCAAGCGGGAGTTGCAGAGGTGCAATGTGTACCACCCACTTTTCGCCGACGTTGTTAGATCCCGTGTAATAGGAAGTGAGCCTTTTGTCATATACCGGGCACAATTCCAGACTAGTAATTTTTCGAAAGAAAAACCACATTTGTCCGACCCAGGATTTGAAGATAGGACCTCGTGATCGCAACGCGCATTATTCGCCACTAGACCAACGAGGCAGTCATTCTTTTATATCTTATATACTTACTAGTTTCTGCCCATGGATCGTCCGCGTTGACTTCAGACAGGAAACTTACATGTTTTTGGGATAAAAAGTATATGTCAGAAGAAAGAACGACCAAACAGTTCTACAATGCGAAAGTGGAAGGATGTAGGTAGCAGGAAGACCTAGACTATCTTACCATGACCAAATAGACTGAGTCTTATCTGGAGGACAAGTCAAGAGTCCGGCGAGCGTGTATGAGACGAACTATGAGAGTGGAGGAAGCCAGAGAGGTATGTAAGGCAAGAACCTGTTGGAACTCTGTACTCTCTGCCTACCCTACAAGGGATCTGGAGATAGATAGAATAGTATTCTAATTAGTAACTAATTTTGGTAATAAACTATCTTTGTGATTGAGCAACAAATATCCAAATATCTCAACATACAAAGTTTCACATTAATAATAACATGAATAAGGTAGGACTACGTCATATTAATAAACGGTAATGTAGCCGGTATCGGATCTGAAGTTATCAAGACCAACTTACACAAAGCGCTAACTTAGACAATGCGGGCTTTTCTTGAATAGTTTTATTGTACCTAAGTTCCTAGATGAAACCTAATGATTAAACCACTTCGATGAAAGTAGAAGTAATAATTATAATGATAATTTTAGCACAGTTAAGAAACTGTCCCACTGTTGGGCACGGGCTCCATCTCAAACTGAGAGGGTTTAGGCCATAGTCCACCACGCTGGCCCATAGCGGGTTGGCAGACTTTACACAGTTTCGTGAAACTCTTAGGCATGCAGGTTTCCTCACGATGTTTTCCTTCACCGTTAAAGCAAGTGATAGTCAATTTTTAATACGCACATGCTGTCGAAAATACAGAGGTGCGTGCCTGGGTTTGAACCCGAGACCTCTCACTTTCCCTCTGACTTTCTGAAGTAGAAGTTCTATACGTAATTTCTAGGAAATATGCCTCTCATACGTATTATTATATTTGTTCTTTGTTGAAGCTGAACTCTTGGGTGAATACGATGGCGGACGATTTAGCGCAGTGGTTAAGAGCTTTAGTGGGTGACAGACGTACCAGCTTTAAACTCGCGGTTTTAAAAAGAACGCGTATTTAATCGGCTCGACGTCGGCGACACACGGCCGACTTGCTCATACTGTTCCGCGACGTCGTACACCGTCTTGTGTTATTTAGGAATAATATCATATTATGTACACTCTGCTGCGGGCCGTCCAGTCCACCTATGTGGACTGCAAGGCATGCGTATGGGTGGGTGGTAACATGTCACCCTGGTTTGACGTTGAAATCGGCGTCAAGCAGGGTTGCGTGTTGTCCGCTAGACTGTTTATAATATATTTGGATAAAAGTCTTTAAAGACTGAAAGCGATGAATGAAGGTGTACAAATGAGTGATCTAGTGGTAAATCATCTACTATATGCAGATGACGCGGTTGTGATAGCGCCAACAGCCACTGATCTGCAATCACTAGTCACAGTTATGAAAGACGACTGCATGAAAAATGGCTTACATTTGAATGTGAAGAAAACCAAAATTATGGTTTTTGAACGGGAAGAAACCAGAACGAATGCAAGGATTGTGGTTGGGAACGATGCGCTGGAGCAAGTGAATGAGTTTGTATATCTTGGATGCGCATTCAGTAAGGATGGAAAATACACCGCTGACATAGAGAGAAGAGTGAGTGCAGGGAACAGAGTGAATGGCGCGATGGGAAAGTTACTTGGGAGCCGGCACTTAAGCCGAAAGGCGCAGCTGGCCATACATAATGGAGTACTTGTCCCAACGCTGTTATATGGCAGCGAGAGCTGGGTAAGTAAGAAGGAGAATGAAAGTAGGATAAATGCGGTGGAAATGCGAGCTCTGCGGAAGATGTGCAGAGTGAAGCTGACCGACCGTATTCGCAACAGCGTAGTAAGAAAGCAAATAGGTATGAAAGAGAATATCGGTGTAAAGATGAGAAAGGGTATGCTCCGGTGGATCGGGCATATAGAAAGAATGTCCGAAGAAAGAATGACAAAACTGATATACAATGCGAAAGTGGAAGGATGTAGGTACCGGGGAAGACCTAGACTATCTTACCATGACCAAATAGACCGGGTCTTATCTGAAGGACAAGTCAGGAGTCTCCGTAACCGGCGAGCGTGTATGAGACGAACTATGAGAGTAGAGGAAGCCAGAGAGGTATGGAAGGAAAGAGCCTGTTGGAACTCTGTACTCTCTGCCTACCCTGTAAGGGATCTGGCGTGATCCCTTACAGGGATCACGCCAGTGACCTGTGAATAACATTGATAGGGGGGCGTAGATGTGAAATAAGGGTTATCATTTCGTAAAATTTTCCTACTTTCAGGTAAACATTTTAAAAGGGCACGAATTAGCGCAGTGGTTAAGAGCTTAAGCCGCTCTGCCCACTGCGTCAAATAGTCGCGGGTTCGAGTCCCACACGGGACAAATCTTTGTGGGATCCACAATTATTTGTTCCGGTCTCTGTATTTGTGTATGTGAATTTTCATGTTTGTAAACGCACCCACGATACAGGAATAAATCCTAGTGTGGGGCCACGTTTTTTTTAAAAAAAAAAAGCTGTTACCCACGGCTGCGTACGCGTTTTTATTGTAATTTTTTCATTTGTAGGTAGGTCTCTGAAGCACGAGCTTATTTAATTCTCTAAATCTATAGCGCGATCTTATTTAGCGCCAACGGCCGTATCATAAAAAAAAAACATATACAATACCTAGGTACTTTCTTTTTAAGAAGGATTACCAGTTTAATTTTTTTTTCATTATTAAAACTCTTTAGTTTGCTATCTGAGGCTATTAATAATAAAACGAATGTCTGCTGTTGCTAGCTACGAGTAGGTACGAGTAGATGCGTCACCGGTGCATTCCATACAGAGATCCCTGAGCCCCTTCAAAGTGCCGATGTCGGCCACCCTGGTGGTTTTTAGTCGATAGGAATCCAACACGGCCATCGAGCTTTCCTCAAGGCTCGCGGAAGATCTATGCAGGATTTTCCCCAGGTAAAAAAATGTATAGATGCGTAAATATATACAAACGCGGGCGTGATTTTGTTCGTTTTACTTATTAAAAAAAAACTTGGGTAAACATAGTAAACGGCAACACTACGATGGTCATGAAGTAACATTTCCCGTGTGAAGGTGTTAGTTCTGATTTTGGCCGCGGGCCAAAATATCCTTGTATGACGTAGTACACATGGGTAATAAATATTTCAAAGTTCTTGCACAGGTAATATACCTTGTAAATTGTGGTATTGCACTATTGGTTGAGCTAAGCAGTAGAGTCACGGAAGATAAACCATATTTACCTCTCGAAAACTAGTCTTTTTATGGCAACTGCGAAAATGTTTCAGTAAAAATTAATGATTAAAGACTTGAAATCGAGACTCAATTTTGCTTATACTACATAAGCACCTCATTTATACTTACCATTACGACCACTATTATGATTTCTTGTTTTAGAAGTTCATTTAATTTTATGTAAATAAAAAGGAATAGTCTTTTTCAGCACGACCATTTTTATGATTTATACTTCATTTAATTTATTGTATGAAAGAATATGCAAGAAATACCATTGTTTTCTTCAAGCTCAAAGTAACAATTTCCTATTTTAGATGTTGTTAATTTAGTGCATAAAAAAGAACGCAGTAATATCCTTTTTTCAACACGGCCGTTGTGATGGTCTTCCATTTCAAATGTTCATTTCATTTAGTGCATAATAAAAGAAGACGACAAATGGTATTTTTCAGCACTATTATTATAAAGATTTCCTATTTTAAATGCTCATTTAATTTAGTGTAAAAGAAAACCCCTTTTTTCGGGACGGCCCTTGTTCCGATTTCCCACTTCAGCTGTTCATTTAATTTAGTGCATCACAAAGAATAGCTCCTGACCCTGTCGCAAAGAACCACAGTGCTAACAAAGGATAACGTCCAGCAAATCGCCAGTGCCATTTACTTAATTGCCGGCCCCTGTTAAGTTAAACTTCGTCATTCAAGTTGCGGAGCTAGGAGCTTGCGCCTGGGGATAACGGTTGGTCGCCGCTTAATTATCATAAAGTTGGTCATTAAATCCTGCTTACCTCGTATATTATTCAGCTGAAGTGCTGGTGCCTTGAACTAGTTAAAGGAGATGCGTTTTGGAAGCATTTGAACCTTGGCCTTTGTTGTGGTGAAAGATTATGATAAAGCTATTTATTTGTGGTGTTATATGCTTTATTATTCCGCGAATTTTTAAAAGTGTTACGGCAAGTTTTATATATGTTTGTATAGTTTAACTAATCGCTAAGTAGTTATAATATAATAATAATATTTAATATCATAATATTCTTTTCTCGTTCTCTTTTCTTTACTCTATGGACTCTATCTATTGATAGAAAAGGAAGAAGGAAACGAAGTCTTATTAGACTTCTTTTCCTTATCCAAACGTAGCCCTATAATGGATATAATTCCTGTGTCGTTAATATACAATCACGCAGACCAACAAATCTTTGTGGGTCTTACAAATATTTGCTCTTGCGGCGAACGAAACGAACGGTCTTTGGCGACCGCCTCTCATCATCGAGTATTGTCATCGTTTCAAAAATAAAACGTTATCATTAAAAAAATACAATGAATTACGTTCCTTTCACTAATTAGAAGTGGATTCCGAAACAATACCGTATAGAATTAGAATGATCAGCTGCACACCGCACGCTCACCACACACCCGCGCTTCGGAAAACGCGTGGGAAACTATACGTTTTACATTTGAATTGACCGAAGGCACCAATTTATTTCAGGAGTGTGCACCGCTCACAAATTATAGGGTTGCCAGTGATTTTGTATTCTAAAGACTAAGTAGAGACCGTTAGGTACGTCAGCACCATAAATAAGATAATATTTGTAGTTTTTCAAATGGCTGTCACACTTTTCTTCAGCGTCAAATCGATTATTTTTCATGATCTCATTCAAATTTAAATATATTGTTGATCTTTAGTATTGATAATATTTCTCACCGTAACAGGTATGTATTCGGAACCGAAATACTAGCATAAAGAATTAGAATGATCGGCCGCACACCGCAGGCCGTATAACGCTCACCACACACCCGCGCTTCGGAAAACACATGGGAAACTATACGTTTTACATTTGCATAGAGCAAAGGCACCAATTTATTTCACGAGTGTGCACCGCTTACAAATGATAGGGTTGCCAGTGATCTTGTATTCTAAAGACTAAGTAGAGACCGTTAGTTACGTCAACACCCCCCTTCGGACACATGGGAAACTATACGTTTTACATTTGCATACACCGATGGTACTAATTTATTTCAGGAGTATGCACCGCTCACAAATGAGAGGATTACCAGAGATCTCGTGGTCCTTTAGACGTCGCTAACGCTAATTAAACTCTGGTTAGTCTTGCGTTCAGGATTCTTATTCCTTATTATTCCAAGCGGCGCGTTACAATTACTTCGATAAATGATCGTGTATGCCACTGGAGTATAATTTCACAATTTTATCGTAACGAGCCGCGTTTCGTATTTGTATCGTAATATAAATATAGTCATACAAGGATCTTTTCGCTCGCGGCTAAAATCTAAACTAATGATGTCTTCGAGTGAAATGTCACTTCAGGACAGTCTCAGAGTTGCCGTTTCCTATGTAATTTACCCAACTTCTTTTTTAATTAGTAACCGAGCGGACCTATCTGTTGAACTTTCCCTGAAAGTAGGAAAATTTTACTAAATGATAACCTTAATATCAAACCAAAGTCCGCCCGTCGATGTCTCATCCACGGGCCAAAATATCCTTGTCGCACTATAGCTGAATATTTATAGTTTTTCAAATCGCTAACATGCATTCGCAAGGCAGAGGGCAGGCATTGGTGGAGGAGAGTTGAAGACCGAGCTCAGTGGCGTGCCATTGGAGAGGCTTACGTCTGACACGGGCTCATGATGGGGTGATTCCATCGGGTACCCTTCGGCTTCATTATCAGACCCTAAACACTATATGGTAGTATAGTAAGATGCTTTTGTTTTGTATCAAATCGTTATTATGTACTTGATCTAAATAATATGTGAATAGGTCTACTGCCAGTATTTTGGTTTGACAGTGTTCAGTAATGTTTGTAAGAGTATTGCCGGTTTAAAAAATTGCGAATGTTTTGCTGAACATTTATGTTGCGATTTCCAACCATTCATACCGTCATAAAAATGATCTTCAATAGTTCGCGTAATATTTAGTAAGTTCAATCGTACTAATAAATAATGATGACTTCTTTAATCCCTTCAACGTATGTACGTAATTTTAATGGAATTAATTAGGTATCGGGTATTTTAACATGCTCATATAGAACGTGTGTTATATGAAGCGCAAGTCAAAATTCTCTAAAACTGGCGAGCGTATATAGGATGAACAATGAGAGTGGAGCAAGTAGTGTTGTAAAAATGAGCGCTGAATTCGAGCGTTTAGCGCTGAGTCGAAGCTCACGAGCGTTGAACCACGTAGAAGACGTGAGCGTTTTAAGCGCCGACGTCAGCGTTTTTACAACACTAGGAGCAAGCCAGGAGCTGCCTTACCCGGAAGGAATCGATCGTGATAAAATAGATTGAATCTAATAATGATTCAACTAAAAAATGTGGTCATTCGAAAAAACACCCAAATTTAATAATTAAAAATCTTCATTTATCATAATGCGCTTTTCTAGTTGCGTCAGTGTTCCTTTCGGCCGATGATATATACATTTTCTAAAACTGAATAAAGTTCTTACAAACCCTGTATCATGTCAGCCCTGTGTACCAGAGATCGGATGGGCGGGCGCTGGATTGCATCAGCGGCATTCATGTGAAAGAGCACACACGATTTTTGCTTTGTTTTTTTAGAGGAATGCCCATTCATGAGGCGATTTTATAGTTCTGCCGCAACCCATATACAACGGCCTTATAAAAGTTGTCCCTGTTTTTAGCGTAAAATCGTCTTATGTTAGAAATAATTTGCAGTACAGTGATGGTAAAAATATTATTTAGAATTGTATTGTATTTTTTTTTCTTTATTTTAATTTTTTTAAAACGTAGACCCACCCCAATATTTATTCCTGGGTCGTGGAAGCGTTCACTACCATGAAAATTCTCATAAACAAATACTAAACCCGAAACAAATAATTGTGGGTCACACTAAGATTTGTCCCGTGCGGGAATCGAACCCGCGACTATTCGACGCAGCGGCTTAGGCTCATAACTACTGAGCTAAATCGTCCGTCCGTAGAATAGAACGGGAGTGCGTTATCTGAATTAGTTATTAATTAGCTTAATTATCTTTTAACTCATTTCCATTCTATACAAGTTTAGGTATACAAGCATGTAGGTGTAAAAGATAGTATCGGTGTGAAGATGAGAAAGGGTATGCTCCGTTGGTTCAGGCATATAGAAAGAATGTCAGAAGAAAGAATGAAAAAACGGATATACATTGCGAAAGTGGAAGGATGTGGGTACCAGGGAAGACCTAGACTATCTTACAAGGACCAAATAGACCGGGTCTTATCTGAAGGACAAGTCAAGAGTCTCCGTATCCGGCGAGCGTGTACGAGACAAACTATGAGAGTGGAGGAAGCCAGAGAGGTATGTAAATAAAGAACCTGTTAGAACTCTGTACTCTCTGCCTACCCCGCAAGGGATCTGGCGTGATGATATAGATAGATAGATAGACAAGGTGTAATTTTAGTCGGCGAGAAGCGTAAGCCCAGGTGATGTATCTAATGCCTACTGTTAACTGGTAATAAAAAATAACACTTTTTTGGTAACATCTACCTACTGACCTGTTCGAATATCATAGCTAGGGTGAGAATTCGAAACACCGAAGATATCTATCGCTCAGTTGACGCCCTTCAATGTAATTTTGCCCTTGGTATAGGTTAATAGTTGTTCTTTTTACTTATTGAAATGTTCTTTTTTAAGTGATAACTTCTTATGGGAGGAAAAACCGCTTCGTAACGTAACGCGTAACGGCGCCAGTGAGTCTGGCTTCCCTTTCTCGGACGCATGCGGCAGCGATAGGCATGCTCTTCCTCTCTCACTCTAACCCACAGCGCTCTTTCATTTCTCACAAGCATACGGCGGCGGTAGGCAGGCTCTTCCTCTCTCACTCTAACCCACAGCGCTCTTCCATTTCTCTCACGCATACGGCAGCGGTAGACAGGCTCTTCCTCTTTCACTCTAACCCACAGCGCTAGTTTAAGTTATCACTTCTTTCGGGCGTCCCGTGACGCACAATTTTTTTTTTAATTTTTTAGTACTACTGAGCAGTAGGCATTGGATACATCACCTGCATTTCCGCTCCAGCACGACTAAAACAGCAATATCAGCCCTGTTAAGAAACTGTCCCACTGTTGGGCACGGGCCTCCTCTCAAACCGAGAGGGTTTTAGGCCATAGTCTACCACGCTGACCCGGTGCGGGTTGGCTTACTTCACACACTTTCGAGAAACTTTTAAGAAACCTGCATTTCCTCACGATTTTATCCTACACCGTTAAAGCAAGTGATAGCTAATTTTTAAAACGCACATACTTTCGAAAGACAGAGGTGCGTGCCTGGGTTGGAACCCGAGACCACGAAAACTTCCCGGTATGAGTCCGGAGTCGGGAATTGTGCCCGGTATATGGCAATAAGCTCGCGCCCTATTACATGGGACCTAACATCGTCGGCGAAACGTGGGTGTACTCAGTGCACCTCTGCCACACCCGCTTGGGGAATATAGGAGTGACAGTGTGTTTGTCTTTGTTTTTCTTGTTGTTTGAGTGATCTATGCTGTTGGCCGCGGGGCCTTTTGCAGCTTCACCGGATAAGAGGGCGAGCGTGCAACCACTACACTTGAGCCAATAGGGCAAGGGGGCAACTAGCTCAAGGGCGCCTCAAGGAGGAACGGCCTCGGCTTGGGCTGCTGCTATGGATGAGGGCATATACTAGGTGTCTTGCCGTGGTGCTCTGCACCGGCCGGCGGACAAACTTGGTTTAACATTAAAGTAAGCTAACGAGTTATATTTATTGCGATTTAGGTTAAGAGCTTAAGACGCTCCGCCCACTGTGTCTAATAGTCGCGGGTTCGATTCCCGCACAGGACAAATCTTTGTGTGATTCACAATTGTTTGTTACGGTCTGGGTATTTGTGTATGTGAATTTTCATGTTTGTAAACGCACCCACGAAACAGGAACAAGTCCACAGCAGGACAAGAGCCTCCCCCACAATTAACGACCTGCTTTGTAATGTACGCATTTAGTTTTAACATCGAGGTAAAATGCCACAAACGGTTACCCATCTCAGACTGGTCGAGCCAAACGCTGCTTTTCTTTGGTGATAGCCCCATAACCCCGCGGTACTATACCGCTAACGAACGCCTAAACCGTACCGTCATATAAGGAAATAACTATTAATAATTGAGATTCCAGGGAATATAGCATTTCTAGGGGTTTGTACAGAATTGATAAATGATAAAATAGTACATATTTTGAACTATCAAAGGGGAAGAGTCAAGAAAGATTTGTAGGAAAAAATCTTCTGGAACCCCGCAAAGTATTAAGCGTGATAATACAGGTATAGTACCTATATATTATTAATTCCTCCAAAGAAGTAAGCCCTTTTATGCACTTTGGTGATATAAAAATGACGCCAACCAAGGCGAAAGTTTATTGGTAAAAAACTAGTGTATTTTAGTTTATTTATCAGCAAAAAAGACGATAACATCAAGTTTATAAGTAATAAAATTCGAAGTAACGAATAAAATCGCAGCAATACCAAACTGTACTCGTAAAAACTTTTCAATGTTTACAAAATCTGATACGGCAGCCCAATATTTTACGTTTCTCTATCGGTATAATGCGGAAATATAAAATGTTTTGAGCTTTCATAAAATCGCGGGTTGAGTTCGATCCTACGATTCAATAATACCTAAAAGGGTGCTTACTGATGTGCATTGCCTTCCTGTTTAAAGGGTTTACGTGTAAAGTGTGGTTAATAAAATGGGTAAAATCAAAGGTTTTTTATTCATGTAGACCAAAAGGCACTTATGAATAGTCAAAAAGAGACATTATTGATTACTTAAGACTCTGCAACCCGTTCGGAAAGTCATTCCTGTGGAGAAGAAGGGCAAGAAACTCCACGGTTACTCTTTTTAAAAAGAGAGTATGAGAATGCCCCGGATGCTGGTGCCACAGACGAGCCCAGAGGCGAGTTTGCGGCACCAGAATCCACAGAGGACATCACTATGGAAGAAGTTGAATGGGCGATACGAAGTATGAAAAATGGTAAGGCTGCGGGAATAGACATGATATCTGCCGAGATGATTAAATATGGTGGAACTTGCGTCCGGGACGCTTTTTGGATCCTCGCAACTCTTTGCTGGAAGACAACATGACTGCGCCAATTACAGGGCCATCAGTTTGATCAGCTTGGCAGCTAAGGTGTATGGTAAAATTATTGAACGGAGAATGCGCGAGAAGTCCGATGGAGTGTTGTGTGAGGCACAGGGAGGTTTCAGGTCTGGAAGAGGATGTTCGGATCAAGTTTTCTCCCTCCGCAACATCGTAGTAAAGCATCTAGCAATAGGCCGTAAGGTTTTCTGCGGTTTTGTGGACCTGGAGAAGGCGTTTGATAGAGTCGTGCGAAAGAGACTTTGGGACATTTTGCCAGAGTATGGTATAAACGGCACCATGTTGCGAGCCGTCCAGTCCACCTACGTGGACAGCAAGGCATGCGTACGGGTGGGTAGTAACATGTCACCTTGGTTTGACGTTAAAATCGGCGTCAAGCAGGGTTGCGTGTTGTCCGCTAGACTGTTTATAGTGTATCTGGATTTAAGTCTTCAAAGACTGAATGCGATGACTGAAGGGGTAAAAATGGGTGATCTAGTGATAAACCATCTATTGTATGCAGATGACGCGGTTTTGATAGCGCCAACAGCCACTGATCTGCAAACACTAGTTACAGTTATTTGAGACGACTGCATGAACAATGGCTTACATTTGAATGTGAAGAAAACCAAAATTATGGTTTTTGAACGGGAAGAAACCAGAACGAATGCAAGGATTGTGGTTGGTAACGATGTGTTGGAGCAAGTGAATGAGTTTGTATATCTTGGATGCGCCTTCAGTAAGGATGGGAAATACACCGCTGATATAGAGAGAAGAGTGAATGCAGGTAATAGAGTGAATGGTGCGATGGGAAGGCTACTTGGGAGCCGGCACTTAAGCCAAAAGGCGCAGCTGGCCATGCATAACGGAGTGCTTGTCCCAACGCTGTTATATGGCAGTGAGAGTTGGGTATGTAAGAAGGAGAATGAAAGCAGGATAAATGCGGTCGAAATGCGATCTCTGCGGAAGATGTGCGGAGTCACGCTGACCGACCGTATTCGCAACAGCGTAGTAAGAAAGCGAGTAGGTATGAAAGATAGTATCGGTGTAAAGATGAGAAAGGGTATGCTCCGTTGGTTCGGGCATATAGAAAGAATGCCAGAAGAAAGAATGACAAAACAGATATACAATGCGAAAGTGGAAGGATGTAGGTGCCGGGGAAGACCTAGACTATCTTACCATGACCAAATAGACCGTGTCTTAGCTGAAGGGCAAGTCAAGAGTCTCCGTAACCGGCGAGTGTGTATGAGACGAACTATGAGAGTGGAGGAAGCCAGAGAGGTATGTAAGGAAAGAACCTGTTGGAACTCTGTACTCTCTGCCTACCCCGCGAGGGAGCTGGCGTGATGATATAGATAGATAGATAGATAGAGAGTTTTACAATTCTTTTTGAATACATTGCATTCAGGGGTTATGGGAGAACAATGCAAAACGAGCTAAATATATGTGCTTAAGTAGAGATTAATCATAAGTGTATGCAAGTGTTAATAAGAGTTAGTAGGAAAAAATGGCATTCAAAGTGTATTACTTATTTAATATTATTAATTTAGGTACTGAGTATTAAATTAGTTGTTAGTATTAATTTCTATTCAGACCAAATAGACCGTGTCTTATGTGAAAGGCAAGTCAAGAGTCTCCGTAACCGGCATGCATGTAATATGCACTATAAGGACGGACGAAGAGACGTCTGTAAGGAAAGAACTTGTTGGAAATCTGTATTCTCTGCCTGCCCCGCAAGATAGCTAGCGTGATATTATACAAAGATATATCACCCATTTTCCGATAGACAGCTAACACCCATTTCTCAAGTCTGTCGATGTTCTCCACATTTTCGCGAACTGCTGCAATTTATTACCACGAAATGAACAGACAGAATTTACAAAAAAGGGTCAGAATGGTGTAAAATTTAAAGTAAATGATGGGTGTAAAATTTAAAGTAAATGATGGATCTAAAAGTTTTTCAGGGTCCGCAGCATAATGCATAAGACTATCGCTCGCCCAAAGTTACACAACTAAAAAAAGAGAATACAAGAAATGAAATTTTGTAGCTCTCAAATTAGGACGCTAATGCAAATACAGTACAGTATATTTGAGCTTTTCGTTAGGTATATACGTACGTAAAGTTGAAAACAATTTTTAATAAAATAAACAAATCTAGCTTGGCTGAAAATCCCTTCTTATCTCGCTTGTTGTTCTTACCCTCTGTTTAGCGGCTTGTGTAGGCTGAATAAAACATTTAACCCGTCTTGATGAGGGCTGATAGGATATACGCAATTTGCTCGGAGCGTTTCGTTTCCTTGGGGGCCCTTTATCCGTAATGTTTTGGAAAATTTAGCTAGTTCTGCCACTTGTTCAAAATGTTTGAGTCTCTATTAAGTATTTTGTACTATAGAATATAAGTCAGGATATCGGCTCTTGTCTTCATAAATAAGCAGAGGTGTGCGTTGCACCCACTGATTCTTCTTTTTAGTTGGAAGATGTCCACAGAACGCTGCTTAACTTCTCTAATCCGTACTAGTTTGACTAATTCTCTCTCACCTTGATACGTGTGAGAAAGACTTTGCCCAATACTGGGATTTCTTAGGCTGTTTTTATAAGCATCTTACACAAATCACGTAAAATGACTGTTTTTAACAATTATATTCAATGTGAAGTAAGAGATATGAAATGAACGCGCCTTTTAAAAGCGGAAACGTGCAAGGGCGGTATGTTCGCAAGCGGAACGATGTGAGCCTTTTGTGAGGTTATAACTGCCGCGAAATAATTAAAACCTGGTGTAAACTTCGCTGTGAAATGACGGTATTTGAATTACATACTCTTTCTATTGAATCCATTGAGCGACAAGTTTTATTTAGATTCGAAACCTTTTAACATCAGGGAAACGCATGTGAATGCGACGTCAATTTTATGAAAAAAATAAACACCGTCATAGGAGTATAGACTGTGAATATAAATTTTTCAAGTTGGGATGGCAGGGGTGATTGTGTGCACTCACATATCACCGATGAAGGTCCTCATGTAATAGATGGGGTCCGACAATACCAGGAACGATTACGGATTCCTCTCTCCCTGCCTACCCCGTGAAGGATCTGGCGTGATGATATAGATAGATTTATGGAGAGAAAGTTGAAGAGTCTAAGCATAGTGCAGTTTTGCTATTAAAAAAATAGTAACACTGTATATTTGTCCATGGAAAAACGTGAAGTGGACGTAGCGTCCATTTCTATAGTTGCCGTCTAGCTGACAATGACAAACTGGCATAAACCACGCCCGCCGCGATGACGTCAGGGCCTAGTTGGAAGATACAGTGCACAGTTGCTTTGGCCGACTCCTCTTTATATTAGCTTCGTGGTGTCTCTATATATTTTCGTCATTGATTTATTTATTATGTACTACGTACTACAGATGCTATGTCAAATAAAATGATGCGCAACCTAATTATCGCGAGGTTAGCGGGGATGTTTGTGTTTTCATAGATACATTTTTTTGTTTATAGAGTTGTTTAAACCGTATATCAGTGAACATGAAGGTATATTTTTGAGATAAAACTTAGCACTTGAAGCTGTCTTGTTGGGGGAAGCATCTGGAACCTAGAAGACCAAGAACTAGGGAGATTGCACTCTTAACTCTTGCTACAAAAAAGCTAGAGATGGCTTCTCTAGTACATGCCATTTATAACTAAATGATTTTAGTTCGGCAATTGATATCGCCTTGTGCTGACCACGAGACGTATCGTTGTAAAATATCATTCCCGTAAAACCTGTTAGGAGCTCGTGTGTATGGCAGTTGTGCTGTTGGCAATCATGACGTCGGGTTTGAGTCTTAGACCTAATTTTTCTATCGAAAAAATCTCAGTAAGAGTCAGGAGTCGAGAAATGTGTTAACAACATCAGTAATAAGTGGGTGTACAGGAACACAGTACATCCCTGTCACCTCCGCTTGGGGAATATTCCCCAGATTAAAAAATGAACCCCGTCACGCCTTTCTAGGCGTTATTTTTTATGGTTACCCAATTCAATTAGGTACAAATAAATTCATAAAAAACCGATCAGTGGCGTGCTGCCATTATTTGGTCCCGTGAATAATGCGCAAATAAAAATAGAGGAGATTTCTATACGGAGAGGTCATCGATCTCCGCGGAAGGGACGGTCTCGTAAATTGCATGGCATGCAGCTTATTTCTTTAACCAGACAAGGCAATTTTGACTGAAAAAATAGAGGTTGAAAATTGACTATCATTTAATATTTTTATTTAAAGAATAAGCTATCAAAATTTAAGCACGGCATTATATGTAATGTGTGTTGAGCAAAATTTGCCACGTCTGTGTTTTCTCGCACGGGACAAATCTTAGTGTGATTCACAATTATTTGTTTTCCGTCTGGGTATTTGTGTCTGAGAAATTTCATGTTTGTAAACGCACCCACGACACAGGAATAAATCCTAGTGTGGGGATACGCTTTTTTATAAATAAAATTATACGAGCACAATGCTAGACTCCGGCCAGAATGATGCTGGGAATCTTTGTCGAAACATTTCACTATGTCCAACCTAGGATTAGAATCCAGGACCTCGTAATTGCAACACGCATTGTTGACCATTTCATCAATGAGGCAGTAAGGCAAAATACTTATGAATTTTATACCTAAACTTTCTTTTAGATATAAGATTTCACCAATGGTATAGTAGAGGCGCTCGTAGCGCTTTGCGACCGCGGTGTTCTCACCGTTCACCAAGGTTAAGCAGCGTTCGACTCGGTCGACCTGAGATGGGTGACCGTTTGTGGCATTTTCATATTCGAGCGTCTCCGTGCTTCGGAAGGCACGTTAAGCCGTTGGACCCGGTTACCACTTAATGTGGTAGTCGTTAAGCCGAGTTGGAAGCCGGCTTGATAAGTTCCAACAGCAGGTGGCCACAAACCTGCCTCCACCAATCCGCAATGGCACCGCGTGGTGGATTATGACCTAATCTCTCTCACCTCGATTTGTGAGAGAAGGCCTCTGCCCAGCAGTAGGCAGTATAGGCTGATATTATTTTAGTAGTTTTTGAGACATGTGCACATAGACGGGCGGGTTACTTCCATATATGACGCACTAAACATCAAAAACCAATTATGCAATTGTCCTTATTCATTTAGATTATAATCAAATCCAAATAATGACTCACGGTTCAAACTACACTAACGTGGGTCAATTTATGTCCTAAACACAAGCAAGTTTCACCATCGATAAATCTACATCGCTTCCGACCTGATAAGAAGCTATGGGAACAGGGAAATGGCTCGTAAATTTGGTTAGCTGCACGCTAACAGCATGTGAACTGCAAATGCTGTTTCCAACTACATTAACCAATCGAGCTATATAAAAATAAAATCTTTTTTTTAACTAACTTCAATGAAGGAGGAAATGGAAATATAGTCAAATGGAGAACTTTCGACATATTTTTAATCGTATCCGTAATTTCCGTAATTTCTCAATGGATTTAAATACTTTTCTAGTGGTTAGACCGTTGGACTGCAAAGTCAAAGGTCTCGGATTTAATCCCAGGCGCACCTCTGTCTTTTCGAAAAGCATGTGCGTAGTAAAAAAATAATTATCACTTGCTAAAGCTACACTTTAACGGTGTAGGAAAACATCGTGAGGAAACCTGCATGCCTAAGAGTTTCTCGATGGTGTGTGAAGTTCGCCAATCCGCACTGGGCCAGCGTGGTGGACTATGGCCTCAACCCTCTTAGTTTGAGAGGAGGCTCGTGCCCGACAGTGGGACAGTTTCTTAACAGGGCTAATATTATTATTATACCATAGTGTATGTGTGTCTAGCTATTACCTGCGACTTTATCTGCGCTGATTTTTTTTTTTGGAATATAACTTAACATCCTAAAGAAGCCCTGGATGCAGTGTATCTCCTTGTCAAATTTTATCAAATCTGTTCGTCGACTCGACGTGAAAAGTTAACGGACATATAGGACATTTTACGTTTCGTATGGTTTGCTGTTGCTAGTCTTATCCGCCGTATACTGAAAACATCTTGAACAGAAATAAACAACCCCTTACAAAATAAAAACGTCACCGCGGCATTCCCCATAAAATATTTGGCGACAGGGTTATGTTAGGTCGAAACATACCTTGTTGTTACGTTAGCAACGTTTCAGTTTGGCAGCCATATTATGTATATTAAGCCTATTTCTTTGGGGATAGCTTGTGAGCTACTTATTAAAGATGAAAAAGTTATTATTTTAGCGTTTATCGTTATTCTTTAGAAGTTGCGCCTGAGTATTTGCTTAAAATATTTATTCTTTATTTAATGTACACTAAGAATATAATCAAAAGATATTGAAATAAACTATAAAAACAGTGGAGAAATATATAATAATTTCTCGTTAGTACTTTAGTATTACATTTTCTCGCAGCAGTATCGTTAGGTTTAACATTAAAGTTATTTCGTCTGGGAGTAAGCTCGGAGACGGGTACATCGAGTTTTTCTCAGACTATTATAAAAAGATATAGACGGCTCTTATTGCCACATTAGGATCTTCATTTTTATGCTATCTGCTTTAGAAACTTTCATTACGAGTTATTTAGTTTCAAGCGACGAACGCCGTCCCTTAGTCAGCTTTTTCTTAATATTTTGAGAACAGAGAGCTAAGCAGGTGGCTTAGCACTAAAAGATTGGCGTTAGCATGATGCTAGCGAGTTGATATGCTATCCTTGTCACACTTTAAATTTATTAAATAAACATGAGAGTGACAGCTGGATTACTCGCTAGCGTCACGCTCACGTTTCCGTGCTACGTTCTCGGTAGCCAAGAAAGAAAGGCCTTAGCTTAATGACTAAAGATTCTCTAAGGGAAAGATTTCCTTCGAATTTGCTGTTCTTAAACAACATGCTTATTTCGTCCTTATGTTATCTACTTTGCGACTATCCCGAACCGCCAGGCGTTAAACTTATGTTCTCGTTGAAGATTACTATAATACCACTGCCTTGTATGAGAATATATTTAATGGAGTATCTAGAATTGTACTCAGTTCGCCTCAAGTCTATTTTATGACACCGATATGTACCATTACCGTTGTTTGCAACTATCTGGGAATTCAAGATTGGTTTGCGGCTATGGACGCTGGAAATATACGGTATATCTCAGTTCTGACCACTGGTTTATATTCAGCCCATTAAGGTGCAGGTGTTCAGAGCAGTAAAAATGGCATGGCAATGTTCAAAGAAGTGGAAACAATTTGGCCATAATATCCACTTTTACATGTCCATTTCTTTGCTTACTATCTAGTGGGCTGAATGTAATCAAGTTCTTAAGTATGATTGTAAAAAGTGGAAGGTAGGCAAAAGGTACGCTTAAAATTTATTTGGTAATTTTGCCATCCCAAAATATTCAGAATCAATCCTCACATATTTTCTATACTGTAGGTATTTGTATTCTTCTGCAGTCGTATTCTTCATTACTGAAGGTCGTGTTCTTAAAAAACCCTTATGGCCGTTTTAGATAGGTAATGTTTTAGATATATGTACAATGTACATACATATTGCTGACTGAATGGAATAGTGGCGTAATCAGAATGGAGAAACCAACCTTTCTACTTTACGAAATTAGAATTGCTAGCCAAATTGTTGAGTTGGCCGTTCGATCACTGTAACATTCAGCCGAGATCCTACTGTCCTTACAACAAGTGTAGAAATAATGTACGGTATGTATAGTATTGGAAACTTCATGTATAAATTGTCCAATACCTACAATAATATATATCCACTAATGCATAGTGCTATCCTTCCGCAGCAGCATGGTTTTGTCAATAAACGTTCCACTGTTACTAATCTTGTTGTGTATACATCGGAATTGTTTGACAATCTAGATGCCAATAGCCAAACAGATAGTATTTATACAGACTTCCAAAAGGCATTTGACCGCGTAGATCATAAAATATTACTAGAAAAGCTCGCTTTTAACGGTATTCGTGGTAATCTTTGGAGGTGGTTTAAGTTTTACGTGACCAATGGAACACAAAAGGTCGTCATCAATGGATTCGAATCTGAGACGGTGTTTATTACGTCCGGAGTACCACAGGGCTCTATCCTGGGTCCATTGCTATTCATCTTATTTATTAACGATATACACACTTGCTTTCACCATTCTAATTTTTTGTTATATGCAGACGACCTAAAAATTTACCGAACTATAGATGAACCTAGAGATCAGCGCAAAATCCAGGAGGACCTAAATCGATTTACCAATTATTGTGTTATTAATAAACTGCAACTAAGTCTCGAAAAATGTAAAATTATTACATTTACAAGAAAACGAAAGTTTGATACATTTAATTATTCTATAGGCGGCCACTCTTGATAGAGTCCAGACTATCAGAGATCTTGGAGTCACGTTAGATACTAAGTTGGCAATGGATGCGCATGTTGAAAATATTTGTAGTAAAGCTTACAGAATGTTTGGTTTCGTTATGCGAGCCAGTAACGATTTTACGCGTTCACATACATATCTGCATCTTTATAAAACCTTAATTCGCTCACAGTTGGAATATGCTGTATGTATCTGGAACCCATTGTATAAGAAATATTCTGATAACCTTGAAAGAGTGCAAAAGAAATTCTTACGTTCTATGTACTATAAATGCTGTCGTCACAGGTACCAGTACCAGTCTTATCCTAATCTGTTGCAAAAATATACCCTTTTAGACTTAAATTCGAGAAGAACACAAATGGAGGCTATGTTTCTGTACGATATCTGCCACAACAGGTACGACTGTATTGACATAGTTAACAATATTAACTACAGAGTACCTGTTAGATCACACATACGAGCCTGTCGCACCACACCACTATTCAGCACAAGAACATCACGCACTAACGCAGGCAAGCGCTCACCTATTCGTCGCATACTTGATTCGTACAATTCAAAATTTAGTCACATTGATATTAATGCGAATAGTGTGAGCGTTTATAAAAAACTAGTGATTAAGAAACTGCATAGTTATATATAGTTACAGTTATACGACTCTCAACCAGAAGTTACAACATTTACCATACCTGTGGTAAACGATGTGGATGTCACAATTATTAAAAATGTTTATATATGTCTTCATTACTAAAGTTATTGTGATGTTGTTTGTTTACCCAATAAATAGAAAAAAAAAAAAAAAAATACCTGTCGGCGAATAATCTTCCTCGTCTGGGCATTCATTTCGTATTTTCTCCATCGCAGACAAAAATTTTAAGTCGGGACACGTACGGCCGGTGTGTTCCTGACGTGTGCGGATTGCCTCGATATGGCAACGTCACTGTCTCCTATTTGGAGAATATTAGGTAGATACATAGAGTCGGCCTCGTTGGTCTATATATATATATAATATAATATCAGCCTGTACTGCCCACTGCTGGACAAAAGCCTTCTCTCACTAATCGAGGTGAGAGAGATTAGGTCATACTCCACCACGCGGACCCAGTGCGGATTGATGGAGGCAGGTTTGTGGCCACCTGCTGTTGGAACTTATCAAGCCGCCTTTAAGGCTTCCAACTCGGTTTAACGACTACCACATTAAGTGGTAGCTGGGACCAACGGCTTAACGTGCCTTCCGAAGCACGGAGACGCTCGAATTTGAAAATGCCACAAACGGTCACCCATCTCGGGCCAACCGAGTCGAACGCTGCTTAACCTTGGTAATCGGTAAGAACACCGCGGTCGCACAGCGCTACGAGCGCCTAATATAATGTGGCGTATAAAGCGCGTAGCGATTACACGGTTCCTGGTTTAAATACCAGGTCGGACAAAGAAATATTGGACATTTTCAATCTGATTTTCTAGAATTGTGTCCGGAATAATAGCAAAAGCCTTGCTCCGTAATACATTGGGATCTAACAACTTTATTAATATGTAAGTGTATACATAATACCACCACCAGTTAAGAATTGTAGGTGTGACGGTGTTTTAGAACTAAAGCTTATAGTTAGTTACTGCCTATTATACTACTGTTCCATATTCATTGTCTACTCATTCCAAGTTCGAAGTCGAAGGTTATCGGAAAGACATAGAGTGCAAAATTTTCTTTGCAAATAGTAAACTTTAATTCCGTTATGTAATGTATAGATTACTATAGAAGCGAATGCACAAGTCTTCATGAGAAATCTCTGCTTTGGAAGTTCTTAAATATATTCACTTCGATGACATTTGAAAATGTTTTAACATGAATAAATTCTAACTCTAATTTATTCAATACAGGTTCTTTTTACTATAGACCATGAAGCCATAGACATTTATAATAATAATGAACTGAAATGAATGAATAAATAAACTATGATCCATCATTTGTTAGTAAGCTTAACTTCTAGGTGTTAGTAGAAATTAATCAAATTAAATCAAAAAAATTATATTAAAATAAAATAAATTGATTCGCCACCATAAATCTTTTTATTAGACATTGCCACATAGGGGAGGCAATGTCTTCCGCCACAACCTTCAGTATGCTGTTGGGACTGAGCCACACCGCTCTCACTAACATTGAATTTTTTTTTCCTGATGATGGCATAAAAACCATCAGTTTGGTACTGTGCAAATATCTCCGAGGGACTGCGAAACCGGGGTAGTCCCAGCAGCATTATGAAGATATTATTATATTGGATACGCAGGGCATCCATCGATTTTTTGGTGTGTTATATTTACAGTCGGCGTCTATTTCGATGATCGATATAACGTCTATCTTAAATAACACAATACTTCAGACAGCTCAATTAGACTATTGCTTTACAAATTTAATTTAAAAACTGCTAGTTTTAAAGAGGTAATAACCATTTTCTTGAGAGATTTCGTATCCGAATTATTTACAAATTTAGCGCCTATAGAAATAATGTTTAGCAATAAAATTTAAATCGCTATATTCTCTATCTGTCTTTATCATCACGCCAGATCCCTTGCGGGGTAGGCAGAGAGTATAGAGTTCCAACAGGTTCTATCCTTAAATACCTCTCTGGCTTCCTCCACTCTCATCATCATCATCATCAGCCCGTATCAGTCCAATGCTGGACATAGGCCTCTCCCAAGGCATGCCATTGAGCCCGATCTTCGGCTCTTCTCCTCCAACCGCTGCCCGCCACCCTCCGTATATCATCGCTCCATCTAGTTGCAGGGCGTCCCACACTCTCATAGTTTGTCTATTTTTTATTTAATCCTTTATTGTATACAGTACATTTACAGTTGTAATTTTACAGGTGATATACAAAGGCGAGCTTAACTCAAAATATGAGTTCTCTTCCAGCGAACCTTTAAGTGTTAAGAGATGATAATGTTAATAAGAGGGCAGTAATACAATCACACATTCAAACATACAATAAAATAAACATAAATATAAATAAAATACATACTATACAAAAACTAAATATATATAATTTATAAAATAAACATACACCTCACCTCTGTCTTTTCGAAAGCATGTGCGTATTAAAAATTAATTATCACTTGCTTTAACGGTGAAGGAAAACATCGTGAGGAAACCTGCATGCCTAAGAGTTTCTTGAAGGTGTGTGAAGTTCGCCAACCCGCACTAGGCCAGCGTGGTGGACTATGGCTTAAACCCTCTCAGTTTGAGAGGAGGCCCGTGCCCAACAGTGGGACAGTTTCTTAACAGGGCTAATATTAGTTATTTTAATCAGATAGGAAATGTTCCCTGATTCTTCTCCTGAAGATGTCCAGAGAGAAGCTTGCGCGTATAACGTGTGGGAGTGAGTTCCAAAGAAGCACTCCACGAACAGTAAAAGACCTATCATAGCAACTGGAAGAATGAAGAGGAGCACGAAGAAAGAGAGAATAGCAGTACGACAGGCCCTTTCCTTTGGGACAAGAAAGTCAAAACGCTCACGTAGATAAATATGAGCTTTGGGGTTATAAAGGACGGAAAAGAGAAGAGAAAGGATATGTGAGTCCCGGCGTTGACAAATAGGCAGCCACTTCAATTTTCTTTGGAACTCTGATACATGATCATATTTACGGAGACCGAAAATGAAGCGGATATAACTAGCTCTTCAGTGGCATCAAGAAAACAGACATCACCATAGTCTAGTAGTGGTAGGAGTAGAGACTGAGCAAGGCTTATTTTAGTTTGGAAGGGCAAGAACTTTTGAAGGCGTTTGAGTGACTGAAAGGAGCCGTAGACCCTTTTGCTTACCGTTAAAATGTGGGTGCTCCATGTGAGGTTGGAGTCCATAAAAATACCTAGATTTTTAACTGTTTTAGAGTAGGCTATAGATACAGAATCAAATAAAACTGGAGAGAGAGCTTGTAGATTCATATCTTGTGCATTAATATAGTATCTGCCACCAATGATGATACCTTGCCACTTAGCCGGATTGACTAAAAGACCAAACGACTTTGCCCACTTGCTGATGTTTTCAAGCTCATCATTGATGACGCCGATCGCATGATTAAGCTCCCCAACTTTAGAATGACGATACAGCTGCAAATCGTCTGCGTAAAGATGATAGTAGGAAGTAATCACTTTAGTAACCGAGTTTATAAAACCTGAAAAGAGAAGAGGAGAAAGGACGCCACCCTGGGGCACACTCCCAGTAAGATCCCACCAATAGGAACGTGCCTAAGAGAATGCCAAAATCAACGGAGTTAAAAGCACTACTAAAGTCCAGTAAGACTAAAACGGTAAGAAGTTTGTTTTCCATAGCCAATCTGATATCGTCAGTTATTTTGACTAAGGCTGCCACTGTACTATGACTTGATCGAAAACCAGATTGAAAAGGCCTTAGAAGGCTATTAGAGGAGAGATAGAGAGACAGTTGATTCTGAACAGCACTCTCGCCGGTTACGGAAACTCTTGATTTGTCCTTCAGATAAGACTCGATCTATTTGGTCATGGTAAGATAAAATCGCTATATTGCTTTTAATTATGGTTAAATTTGGGTAAGTACAGGTGACGTAGGAACTTTAAAAAAGTGACAATGCTCAGCTTCAGCTAATTTAAGTATTTATAAAAAGACATCACATACATATGTTATAGATAGTCAGCTCGATTTAGTTGCGGCTTTGCAAAGAAATACTTTCAAATCTTGCTTTAATTAGGTTGCATGTTGTGTACTTGAAAATTTTTGGATACAATATTCGTTATTTATGATATATTATACCTATAACACTGTGAACATGATATGTGATTGCACATGCATAAAAGCCGCGTGGTTCCCGGCTTAGAATAGGACCAACCCATCTCATCTCATCGTACGGCGACTAAGGGAAAACTCGGGAATGGGCAGCAGGGTTCCCTTAACACTTCTATGACCAAAACTGCGCTCGCCAACCCGCCTGCCAAGCGCGGCGAGTATGGCAAATCCCCCAATTATTATTATGGAAGAAAATAATAAAACCAGGCCCCTAGTCTCCGGCGGTCCTGTTCATCGTGACCACGGCAGCAGCCTTAGTAACAACAGGACAAGGGGTGCGAAAAATCTCCGGCAGAGATTC
Source organism: Phalera bucephala (assembly GCA_905147815.2). Taxonomy (NCBI): domain Eukaryota; kingdom Metazoa; phylum Arthropoda; class Insecta; order Lepidoptera; family Notodontidae; genus Phalera; species Phalera bucephala. The sequence goes on along the minus strand of LR990618.1, from coordinate 26,339,429 downwards.
GGCTACCACCAACAAAGGAAATTGGCCCGGCATACAACGCACGCACGTTGACGACAGATTAGAAGCTAGTTGAGCTGGAAGAAGAAATAGACAAGTTGCACTTGAGTATAGTTGGTTTATCACAGGTCCGAAGAGAGGGCGAGGACACGATAACCTTAAAATCCAGCAACTTGTTCTACTACCGGGAGGGCGAACAGCAGTCCCAAGGTGATGTCACTTGTAAACAACGTTGTGTCCATCAGTAGTGTGTCGAACAGGGCAGCGTACAGGTCTACGCACCGACTTTGGCACACTCAGATGATGAGGTCGAAGTTATGTATTAGGACATCAGTAGAGCCATAAATACTTCCAAAGCACACTTTACAGTTGTTATGGGTGGCTTCAATGCGCGGCTGAGCAAACGATGATGATGAGATGAAAGTGGGGCAATTTGGATATGGGCAGTGGAACCCTAGGGGTCAGAGGCTGGCTGAATTTCTGTCAAAAAGAGGGACTTTTTATGATGAACTCTTACTTCCAAAAGCCGCCTTATAGGAAATACACCTAGATAAGCCCTAATGGTTCCACTAAAAATGAGATAGACTGTTAATGTCAAAATGGAAAGATCGAGTCTGATGAAGTCTACGCTCCGACCTTGTAATGCACATATCCAAAACCTCGAGAACCTGAAACTCGAATTGTCAAACCATTTCGAATTGTTAGACAGCAGCGCATCAGTGGACTATATCAACATCAGGCTGGTAGATACTGTCTATACGGTCTGGGCTTAGTATTTCAAGCCCCATTGTAAAAATAGGCCTAAAACTATCCGACTACACCCGGGACCTATAGGCAGCTCAATGGACAGATATTGAAGTTCTTGCGACACAATATACGGTCTTTTAATACAAGACGTATTGAGGAGACCGTATAGCAAAACAAGGACTTCAAAGTGTTCGCAAGAGATGAGTCTATTGGGCAAAGCCAGTTGACGAAGCTGAAAACAGAGGACGGAAACATAACGTTGATTAGGTCAGAGGTACTCAGGGAGAAAGAGAGGTTTTATGATCAGTTATATACCTCAGTAGCTGAACCTGTTGTTGACTTGGTAAAAGACCCAAGAGCCAAGCTAACCCGACACTATACTGAAGATATCCCGGACATCAGCCTGTACGAGATAAGAATGGCTCTCAAACAACTCAAAAACATCAAAGCTCCGGGCGAAGACGGAATTACCGCAGAGCTTCTGAAAGCGGGTGGAACGCCGGTACTTGAAGTCCTTCAGAAGCTATTTAATTTCGTCTTGCTTGAAGGAAAAACGCCGGAAGCATGGAACAGAGGTGTTGTGGTACTGTTTTTCGAGAAAGGTGATAACACCTCATTGAAGAACTATAGGCCCATCACACTGCTGAGCCATGTTTATAAGTTGTTTTCGAGAGTCATCACGAATCGTCTCGAACGCAGGCTTGATGACTTCCAGCCTCCCGAACAAGCTGGTTTCCGAAAAGGTTATAGTACCATAGACCACATACATACGCTGCGGCAGTTTATACAGACGACTGGTAAGTATAATCAGCCACTATGCTTGGCGTTTGTGGACTATAAAAAAGCCTTCGATTCGATCGAGACTTGGGCAGTTCTTAGATATCTCCAGCGATGCCGCATTGACTATCGGTACATCGAAGTGCTTGTATAATAACGCCACCATGTCAGTCCAAGTACAGGGGCAGTGCACGAAGGCGATCCCCATAAAAAGAGGAGTAAGACAGGGAGACGTCATTTCTCCGAAACTGTTTACGGCCACCTTGGAGGACGCCTTCAAGCTCTTGGAATGGCGAGGGTTTGGCATCAATATCAATGGCGAATACATCACTCACCTTCAATTTGCTGACGACATTGTTGTCATGGCGGAATCGCTGGAAGATCTAGGACAAATGCTTGGTAACCTCAACAGAGTATCCCAACATTGAGTCTAAAAATGAACATGGAAAAAACGAAAATAATGTTCAATGTCCATGTCGTACCCATCGCACTCACCGTTGGGAACTCTATTCTTGAAGTTGTCGGGACAAGCAGTCCGGTTAGTTAGGTCCAACTTTGAGAGAGAGATCAATCGACGAATCCAATTCAGCTGGGCAGGGTCTTCTCATCCAAGATACCTCAGTGCCTCAAGACTAAAGTTTTTAGTCAATATGTGTTACCAGTGATGACATAGGATCAGAGAAATGGTCCCTTAAAATAGGTCTCATAAAAAAGCTCAAAGTTGCTCAGCGAGCTATGGAAAGAGCTATGCTCGGCGTTTACCTACGTGATCGAATCAGAAATGAGGAGATCCGTATAAGAACCAAGATCACCAACATAGCCCATAGAATTAGTAAGTTGAATTGGGAATGGGCGGGCCACATAGCGCGAAGATCAGACGGGCGTTGGGGCAGAAAGATTCTAGAGTGGAGACCAGGTATTGGGAAGTGCAGCGTGGGACAGCCATCTACCAGATGGACCGACGATCTTGTGAGGATCGCAGGAAGTCGTTGGATGCAGGTGGCATCGGACCGGCTGCGCTAGAGAGCGACTGGGGGCCTATGTTCAGCAGTGGACAAATATAGGCTGATATGATGATGATGATGACTGTAAACATAATGTTATTTATAATGGTCAGCGGAATAGTTCTCTAAGCCCTGGTTAAAGATGAATCTAAATATTATTACAGTTGTACGAAACATTCTACATAAAGTTACAACTAAGATACAATGTCCTTGTGCTTAATTTATGATATATGGTCTATTTCTTCTGTATTTTGGGCGTGATGCTCAAGAGATATAAGGCGATTTCTGCGAAGAGCTTCCAAGTCGTTTCTTTACCTTTAAATTACGAAAGCACCTAGTTTCATAGGGCATAGGAACTAGTTTTCCCTGCACTAGAGCTTTCAGCTGTTTAACTACTGAATAGAACATGTACATAAGAGCTCATGTGTGTAGCCACTTTAGGAATTTATCCTATTAAAAACAGCATTTAATTTTCGGTAAGTGTCGCTGTAGTAAACGATAGCATATACTTCATGTATGTATGTGCTGTTATTACATCCATAGCATAAATAATATAAGTAGTTCGGATATGCGAAAAGTTTTACATTTCCCTACCTATAAACTACGAAAGCACCTAGTTTTAAAGGAGTACGTAGGAACTCGTGTTCCCTGCACTAGAGCTTTCAGCTGTACAACTACTGAATAAAACATGGCTCGTGTGGTTTAGTGTGTACTTGGCGTTAGTACTCTTAGTACTATGCTGAAGAATTGTTTGCAATTGTAGCCACTTTAAGAATTTATCCTATTAAAATCTACGTCCAATTTTCGGTAAGTGTCGCTATAGTAAACGTTGTCATATGTTTATCTGGATCAATGTCAGACTCCGGACTTTTTTCATCAAAAAATTGCCAGGTACAGTCCCACAAGGATCGTTTGGCCCGCGAAAACAAAATCGGAAGTAACACTGTCATCAAGTGTAATGACAGTCACCGAGTGGCCGTTTGTTATAAGATTTACCCAAGTTCTTTTTTTTATTAGGTAACTTGGGGACCCAACTTTTGAAATATTTTCTTGGAAGTAGGAAAATTTTACGGTCACGCCTATATTCCCCAAGAGGGGGTGGCAGAGGTGTACTGAGTACACTCACATTTTGCCGACGATGTTGGGTCCCATGTAATAGGGGGCGAGCCCGTTGCCATATACCGTGCACAATTCCAGATTCCGGACTTAAACTGGGAATTTTTCGTTAGAAAAATTTGTCCGACCTAGGACTTGAACCCAGGACCTCGTGATTACAAAGTGAAGTGCTTTGCCACCAGACCAATGAGGCAGTAGGAAAATTTTATAAGAACCCTTAGTTTACACGCCCCCCTGTTAACGTTATCCGCGGGCCAAAATATCCTTGACGCACTATACAATTTTTTGATGAACAATAAATTGTGTGACGTGTGATTTAAGTGCAGATCTTTTTTAAAGGGGGCCCTCGAGACCAGCAGTACGTGCACCTAGAGTTTCAATATCGAATACATTTTTTTTATCGAATGTGGGCAAAGCAAAAGCATATACAGTGCGACAAAGAACTTTTAGCCCGTGGATGACATTGACAGGGGCACATTAGTGTGAAATTGCCATTTAATACATTTCTTAAATTCAATTTTTTTTTTCAAATTCAAATTGATTTATTTGCGAATACAGGTGTACAGAGATTTTATGTTATGAGAGTGTTCTAGCCGTATTCCACCTTTTGGCATGAAAATTACAGGTGTGTTTTATTTCTTACATTTTATACATTTCTTTATAAAATATGTATCATTTAAGATAGATATAATAAATCATAAGTCTTAAGAATAAATAACATTATTAACCGATATCATTAATTATAATGGGTATCCACGATTTAATGTCTCTTATATTGAATTATGAAATGTCAATTTAAATCAAGTATCATCATTTTTTTACTTTAAAGGAGATATTTCAACAGATGGGTCCGCAAGGTTACTTATTAAAGAAAGAACTTAGGTAAATTTCAAAGTAAATGGCAACTCTGCGACTGTCGAGTTACGAGCGATAGTTCCGATTTAGAAAAAGATCCTGTATTTCATATATGTGCTGATGTTACATCCATAGCACAAATAATATAATATTTGCGATATACAAGGTGTAACATAATTAACGCAAGACCTCAGACACCCCGATTAGAGAATTGCTTTATAAATACAAAATGAAACCAAATTTCCAAATTTAAAGGGGTTTACCCTATTTTTAAGCACTTTTATACCCAAATTAACAATGAAATTTGTACGTGTATGTGTGCATTTCGAGAAATACGTTTTAGAAATGCATTTGAAATCTCCTTATTGCTATGAATCAAGAATAAATATAGTTATAGTTTTTTAAAGCGCACTGTAGGAGTAAAAGCATTTTGTGCAAATTATAGAAAAAAATTTAAATACATTAAAAATTGTTGGAATCAATTCAGTTACCGTTTTAGAACAGACTACTTTCAGGTCTTGCGTTTGTTATGTTACACCTTGTATATTCCACTTACACATCACACTAATGACTGTACGATATTTCAAGTAAGAAAACTAAATTAAAACCTCAAAAAAGAAACTAAATTATAATAAAGCTTCAATATTTAAATGTTCCTAGTAAATGCTCGAGGTGCAACAAAATACGAAATGGAATGAGAATTTTCTCGTCAACACGTATAAATTTTAGCTCCCACTACAGTACACTGCAGGATTCGAAATCTTAAATTGCGAAGCCGCAATCTACGCGGCGGAAGCAGTACGCCGCCGAGTTGAACCATTTGTCTGACCCATTTGTATTTTGAGCAACCCTGCTTTGAATGAGAATTTTTCTGATTTTTTTAAGGAACATAGTCCTATCTTAAGAATTGTTCCTAAATTGTGGGCTGCGCAAAAATATAAAACTCTAAAAATATTAAACAAAAACACAAACAAAGCCCAGAGCAAAATATATATTTGTGGGTTATACACAGATTTGTTTCGTGTTAATCCTCAAAACTACGCGAGAGCGACTACGCTACTAAAAATAAGTAGCATACGTTTTCTTTTTGAAAAAAAAATAATGAAGTCTATCAGCTTACCCCGCAAGGTATCTGGTGCGCTAATATAGATAGATCTTTTGTGATATCTAGGAACTACATTAGTACTACGCCTAGAACTTGTGCCTAGAATTAAACTGATCTGGATACCTATTTGGCACAAAGTCATGTTTATTGTTTGTGTATTTGTTTGTTGTATATTTTTTTTTTCTGATAGCATTAATTTATAGTTCACTGAGCATGTAGTTATGCAACATTCTTTGGTTAAATGGTTTAATCTTTGATCTGTATGTTTTTGATCTAATAAATATCGTCTTTTGTGCTGTGATAAATAAATATTCTTTCTTTCTTTACGCTTTTTTGAACTCATATACAGAAACACACCGACCAGGACAAACATTTATGGACCATTCAAAGGTTTGTTCCGTATACGGGTAACAGAACGCGCAACTACGAGTACATTATCCTGGGAGCGGAGCGGACACAAACTTCTAGACCAAGTCATTGTAGTTTATAACATGACTTGATATTAAGATTATTTTATTTGTTTTTATTATTCTTGCCGCGTGGTTCCCGGCTTAGAATAGGACCAACCCATGTCATTCCATCGGGTGTCGTACAAGGCGACTAAGGGAAAACTAGGGAATGGGCAGCAGCGTTCCCTTAACACTTCAACGACCAATAACTGCGTTCGCCAACCCGCCTGCCAAGCGTGGCGAGTATGGCAAACACCCCCAATTATGGAAGAAAGTAGGAAAACCAGGCCCCTAGTCCCCGGCGGTCCTGTTCGTCCTGGCCACGGTAGCAGCCATGGTAACGACAGGACAAGGGGTGCTAAGAATCTCCGGCAGAGATTCGGCTACCACCAAAACCGAAAATTGGCCCTGGTGACATACAACGCACGCACATTGAGAACAGATGAGAAGCTAGTTGAGCTGGAAGAAGAGTTAAACAAGTTGCGGTGGAGTATTGTTGGTTTATCGGAGGTCCGAAGAGAGGGTGAGGACACGATAACCTTAAAATCCGGCAACTTGTTTTACTACCGGGAGGGCGAACAGCAGTCCCAAGGTGGTGTCGGATTTATCGTCCACAAGTCACTCATAAACAACGTTGTGTCCATCACTAGTGTGTCGAGCAGGGTAGCGTACCTGATACTCAGAATATCCAAAAGATATTCGCTGAAGGTCATACAGGTCTACGCACAGACCTCGGCATACTCAGATGATGAGGTCGAAGTTATGTATGAGGACATTAGTACAGCCATACATACTTCCAAAGCACATTTTACAGTAGTTATGGGTGACTTCAATGCGCGGCTGGGCCAACGGGGCGATGATGAGCTGAGAGTGGGGCAATTTGGATATGGGCAGCGCAACCCCAGGGGTCAGAGGCTGGCCGAATTTCTGGAGAAAGAGGGACTCTTTATGATGAACTCTTTCTTCCAGAAGTCGCCTCATAGGAAATGAACCTGGATGAGCCCTGATGGTTCCACAAAAAATGAGATAGACTTCATCATGAGCACCAAGCGACAAATATTTAATGATGTCTCCGTGATTCATAGGGTAAAAACCGGCAATGATCACCGAATGGTCAGAGGCACATTAAATATTAATGTCAAAATGGAAAGATGGCGTCTGATGAAGTCTACGCTCCGACCTTCTCATGCATATATCCAAAACCCCGAGAACTTTCAACTCGAATTGTCAAACCGCTTCGAATTGCTAGACAGCAGCGCATCAGTGGACGAAATCAACAACAGGCTGGTAGAGACTGTTCATACGGTCGGGTCCAAGTATTTTAAGACCCACCGTAAAAATAGGCCTCAAAAACTATCTGACTACACCCGAAACCTCATGGCTGAGCGACGTTCCATGACGCTCCAAACCTCCGATGATGCTAAGTCCTATAGGCAGCTTAATGGACAGATATTGAAGTCCTTGCGACACGACTTACGGTCCTTCAATGCAAGGCGTATTGAGGAGACCATAGAGCAGAACACGGGCTCTAAAGTGTTCGCAAGAGACGCGTCTATTGGGCAGAGCTAGTTGACGAAGCTGAAGACGGAGGACGGAAACGTAACGTCAAATAGGTCAGAGGTGCTCAGGGAGATAGAGAGGTTCTATGGACAGTTATATACCTCAGTAGCTAAACCTGTTGTTGACTTGGTAAAAGTCCCAAGAGCCAAGCTAACCCGACACTGCACTGAAGATATCCCGGACATCAGCCTGTGCGAAATTAGGATGGCTCTCAAACAACTAAAAAACAACAAAGCGCCGGGTGAAGACGGAATTACTGCAGAACTTCTGAAGGCGGGCGGATCGCCGGTACTTAAAGTCCTTCAGAGGCTATTTAATTCCGTCTTGCTTGAAGGGAAAACGCCGGAAGCATGGAACAGGGGTGTGGTGGTGCTGTTTTTCAAGAAAGGTGATAACACCTTATTGAAGAACTATAGGCCCATCACACTGCTGAGCCATGTTTATAAGTTGTTTTCGAGAGTCATTACGAATCGTCTCGAACAAAGGCTTGATGACTCCAGCCTCCCGAACAAGCCGGTTTCCGGAAAGGTTTTAGTACCATAGACCACATACATACGCTGCGGCAGGTTATACAGAAGACTGAGGAGTATAATCGGCCACTATGCTTGGCGTTTGTGGACTATGAGAAAGCGGTTCTTAGATCTCTCCAGCGATGCCGCATTGACTATAGGTACATCGAAGTGTTGAAGTGCTTGTATAATAACGCCACCATGTCACTCCGAGTACAGGGGCAGTGCACGAAGGTGATCCCCATAAAAAGAGGAGTAAGACAGGGAGACGTCATTTCTCCGAAACTGTTTACGGCCACCTTAGAGGACGCCTTCAAGCTCTTGGAATGGCAAGGACTTGGCATCAACATCAATGGCGAATACATCACTCACCTTCGATTTGCCGACGACATTGTGGTCATGGCGGAGTCGCTGGAAGATCTAGGACGAATGCTCGGTGACCTCAATAGAGTATCCCAACAAGTGGGTCTTTAAATGAATATGGACAAAACAAAAATAATGTTTAATGTCCATGTCGTACCCACCGCACTCACCGTTGGGAACTGTACTCTTGAAGTTGTCGACGAATACATTTACCTGGGACAGGCAGTCCGGTTAGGTAGGTCCAACTTTGAGAGAGAGGTCAATCGACGAATCCAACTCGGCTGGGCAGCGTTCGGGAAACTGCGCAACATCTTCTCATCCAAAATACCTCAGTGCCTAAAGACTAAAGTTTTTAGTCAATGTGTGTTACCAGTGATGACATATGGATCAGAGACGTGGTCTCATACAATAGGTCTCATAAAAAAGCTCAAAGTTGCTCAGCGAGCTATGGAAAGAGCTATGCTCGGCGTTTCTCTACGTGATCGAATCAGGAATGAGGAGATTCGTAGAAGAACCAAGGTCACCGACATAGCCCTCAGGATTAGCATGCTGAAGTGGCCATGGGCTGGCCACATAGCGCGAAGATCGGACGGGCGTTGGGGCAGAAAGATTCTAGAGTGGAGACCACGTATTGGCAAGCGCAGCGTAGGACGACCGCCTGCCAGATGGACCGACGATCTTGTGAATATCGCAGGAAATCGTTGGATGCAGGTGGCATCGGACCGGTTACGCTGGAAAGCGATTGGGGAGGCCTATGTTCAGCAGTGGACAAGTATAGGCTGAAATGATGATGATGATGATTTGTTTTTATGTTATTTATTTTGTTACTTGTACATTTGTCTATATATCTTAGTGTAGGTAAAGCCGTGTGCTATTCCTCAATGAAACAAAAAAGTCAATAGACGTTTACCTACATTCTATGACTCCTATAAACAGCGCCTATTGTTCCAATAAACCCAAATAAGAAGTCCAAGCCGAATCATCATTACGCGCCTATTTGTGTACGCCTCCATTTTTCCGCTTTCGTAAATATTGCGGACATAATAAAAATAGACGAAAACGACAGATCCTTGAGGTCCACGAGATATTACTTGGAAATCATTTAGAATCTGAATTCAGGATAGGTATAAAAGGGGAATTAACTCCAGAGAATAGGGCAAAAGGTTGGACATTTTCGTCAATTTGCAAAAGGTCTTTAAGATTGAATTTTGCTTTTTATTATTCAAATGGGAACCCAAGGAGGATTCTGAGTATTTGACTAAATAAAAGGAAGAAGGCAAGGTTGTGGGTAAAAGCTGAATGCGTATAGCACGAAACCAATCGCCGTAGCCTTCTTTGGAGAGATCTTTGTTCTGCAGTGGATATCTTTGCCTGATACTGAAATACCTATTAGTCTTGCTTTACATTCTAAAGGGTAACTAGTGAAGGGAACGAAAATACCTTATCACTGTCTACTGCTTTTGTTTTACTGTGATCGTTAGTTAGTAGTTAGTAGAAACTTCTTTTACGGATAGACTTGCCTGCTACGGATAGAATTTTGACTTATGTTGTATGGAAAATCCGCCAAAATTCTACTGACGGTAAGCAAATCTATCCATTAGTCAAATATTGAAACCGGCCATATCTATACCTACTAGTCTGCGTATTCTATGCGTTACCAAAACATGCGTATTCCAAATCATGAAGCCTATACTCTCCAACCGGAGTAGCAGAGGTGTATTGTGTACATTTTGTTGACATTGTTAGGTCTCAATATAATAGGTGGCAAGCCTAAGTCTATTATCATTATACCTGCCGCAATTTTGGACTCCGGACAGTTACTGAAAATTCTTAGCTTGACAAAAAATAGCGAGATCAATCTACATAAAGCCTATTATCACAGTTGAATACCTTTCCAACAAGCCGTTTATAGATGCTGGGATGGTATATACTGCCTTTAGATAGTCAACGGCAAAAGCTGGTACAATAAATATTACCTGTTCAAACAAAAACATTGTTCCGCCATCGCAAACTTCAAAGAATGCCAGAAAATTGGGAAAATATTTCCCCTGTATCGTGATCAATATTCTATTACGTAACATACATTTTCCTGTATTACGCGAAAAATGAATAAAACAAGTCCAACAATTCCCATAAAGATTTATGCCCTTCATTGAACAAACTCAGGTTGTAAGTTTTGCCATCAATAAATCCACATCGTTTCCCTGATAAGGAACTATGGGAACACGAAAGTAGATCGTAAATCTACAACTGTAGGCTATCAGGTTCTACAATAGTTTCAGGAAGCCGGGACGTGCGAAGTATTATTTCAATTCCAAGTTTTAATAACGGAGCACGAAGTTTGGTAGCACTAAGTGATATCAAAGTCAAGATGGAGATCATTAGTCCCCAATTACTGTGGCTTTGGGTGTTGGTAGTATAATCGACCGATGATGTCCCACTGATGGGCAAACGTTTTGTGAAATAAATCGTAGAGGCCCAGTGCGGGTGGTGGATGCAGGTATGTGGCCACCTGCTATCGAAACTTATGAAGCTTTCCATTCCATAGGGCTTCTAAATTAGCTTAGCGATTACTAAATTAAATGGTAACCGGGACCAGTTGCTTAGCGTACGTTTTGAAGCACAAATACATTCGAATATAAAAATGCCACAAACGGTTACCCATCTTAGATTGACCGAGTCGAACCCTGCTTAACTTTGATAATCGCTAGAGTGCTACAGTCTCACAGCACGATGAGCTCAGTAAGTGTAACATAAACTAATTCCTAGTGTGAGATTACCTACAAAAGACGAATCCTAAATCAAGAGCAATGAAAAACGAATTAAGTGCCCTCTACAAACTTATAAGCAAGCGCATACGACAAGACTACAAAGACCACCGAAGACAAGTCATAGAAAGTCACCTTAATACATCAGATAGCTTAAAAAGAGCATACAATGCACTAAGATCTCACAAAACATGGATAGAAGGTCTTTGCGAATCGGATAGAGTCTCACACAATAGAAAAGACATACTCCATATAGCCACTAATTTTTACAAAACCTTATATGACACCCCAGAAACACAACACGAAAGCGCTCTACATCTGCTAAAAGAAACTAATACCTCAGAAATAAACCCAGTGGAGCAAACCGAAATTATAAGAAAAATTAAGCGCCTTAAATCAGAAAAAAGTCCGGGACCGGACAGGATAAGTAACGAAGCAATAAAAACGGCTTACACGATCCTCGCCACATGGCTGATGATTCTCTTCAACAAAATACTAGACACCTCTATAACGCCTCAGCAATGGTCCGAGTCAGACATTATATTGTTATATAAAAAAGGCGATCCCAATGATATAAACAACTATAGACCTATCAGCCTTCTGCCGTCGTTATATAAACTTTTCTCGTCCATTATCAAAAATAGAATTAGCGCTACACTCGAATCACACCAGCCAATGGAACAAGCGGGCTTTCGAAAAGGTTTCTCTACGGTCGATCATATTCATTCTGTAGAGCTACTTATTGAGAAGTACCAGGAATTCCAGCGACCGCTCTACATAGCGTTCATAGATTACCAAAAAGCCTTTGACACTATACTCCATTCATCAATATGGGAAGCCCTAAACTCACAAAATGTAGAGGCTTAATACATCAGATTGCTAAAATATATCTATGAAACAACATTAGCAGAGTGAAGCTAGAGACAACTGGAATCCCCTTTCCAATAAAAAGAGGGGTAAGGCAAGGGGACCCTCTGTCACCCACAATTTTCATCTCAGTATTAGAGTCCATAATAAATAAACTAAATTGGAATACGATTGGCTTAAATATAAATGGAAATTATATAAATCACTTGAGATTCGCTGACGATCTTGTTTTGCTATCCATAAACAGCGTGGAGCTAGAGCACATGATAGATACAAAAAGCAAGCAGACAGTCAGGCCTAGAAATCAACTTCAACAAAACAAAAGTGATGACAAATACATTGAAAAATGAAATAAAAGTTGATAATACTTCAATAGAATTTGTCGATTCATACATCTATCTAGGCAAACAACTCTCCTTTGAAACTAAAAGTAATGACCAAGAAATTGAAAGAAGGATAAAAGGGACATGAAAGAAGTTTTGGAGCCTCAAAGAAATTTTCAAAAGCCAAATGCCAGTAAAAATTAAGAGAAATGTCATGAATACCTGTCTCTTACCGTCACTCACATACGCTTGCCAAACATGGAAATTCACGCGCAATGTTAAAATCAAAATAAACTCATGCCAATGGAGCATGGAAAGAAGCATGATGAAAATTAGAAAAATTCAAAAAAATCGCAACCCTACTATAAGAGAAGCAACAGGAGTGATATACGCACTAAACTATTCTATGAGATTGAAATGGCGATGGGCGGGTCATGTAGCAAGAATGAGTGAAGATAGATGGACTTCTCGGCTGACGTCATGGCTAGGGCCCATGGGTACTAGGAAGAGAGGAAGACCTAGAAGCAGATGGGCAGACGACATTGAAGGGACTGCTGAAAGACTGTGGAAGGAAAAAGCCACAGATAGAGACTACTGGTCATCTCTGGAGGAGGCCTTCACCCTCAAGTAGAGGGGTTCACACAAAATTAAAACCTCAATAGATTCCAAATAAATTTAAAATGTTTGAAACAATGCATGACGATTCTCTTTTCTAGATTAAATTATCATATTATTATTATTGTTGATTAACTATTAAATGAGATATTTTTTATACTAATAACTACACAAAAATTGTATCAAATCCATTAATAGGCGCGAAATAAAAGGCTTTTTTATTTTTATTTTTATTTTATTATAGTGTAAGATGATGTTCTTGAAAAAGAAGAAGGAAATATAAATATCCTTTTCTGAGGTCTAAATGACTCTTAAAACACAAGTAAAATTGTGAATAATTAACGTCATACCAGCTTGCGATTCACGCTTGTCCCGTTTCCACTTTGCTGAACGATATACCTCCAGTTCGTCCTTTATGGTTGAAAAGTATTGAGCAATGAATTTTCACGGTCATTTGAACAGTGCAAATGAGGCGAGATCGACTCGGGCCGGGAAAATTAAAATATATTTTATTTCGTTTTTGATATATTGGTCTGCCTAAAAAGATTGGATGATAGATAGATTGATTTATTTGTTTGTGTTTTTAAATTTGTTACTTTTAGGTTTATTAAATTGATTCAATTGGGAGCCGGTGCAGTTATTAGAGGCACTCATAGTCTGGCGCCGAGACTGTAGTATTCTTAGCGCTTTCACCGTGTTGAAGCTGTTAATGCCGGCTGGTAATCCATCCACATCATGTGGAAGTCATTATATAGAGTTAGACGTCGGGTTGATATGCTCCAACAGCACGTGGCCACGCACCTGCCTCCACCATTCTGAATCTACATAAAGCTCTATTCTGGTCCTCCTCGCATTCTAATTTGCATTAATATTAGTGTGCCGACCGAATCTTCGGCTTCAGCTTTGACCAAAACTTCGGCTATTTTCCACCAAAGTCGAAGTTTTGGCCAAAGGGAGTATTTTTGGCCGAAGGTGGCTGAAGCCAAAGTTTTCTAGCAAGCACCTATTTGAACTATCTATCACGAATTACGACTTATGAATGCGCGAGAGCACCATGGAAGATTACCAGTAAATAACCAAATTAAAACTGTAAGGTATTCAAATAATAATTGAATAGTGGGTAGTTGTAAATTGTTGTCTATTCCCTTGTCTGTGAATAAATGCGTTACGTGAATGTTGCGTCTAAGTTATTTTTCGGCTGAATATACCTCATTGGCGACGATTACTTGCGAATTCGCGTGTGTATTACTTAATTGAACGAGCTGTAAACACTAACGATGTCGATCGGCAAAATTACCGAATATGATGTCGAAACGGACAACTGGTGGTTGTGCGTGGAATGACTAGAACAAGATTTCATAGTGAATAAAATATCTGAAGAGCTTAAAGTGCCGTCTCTAGTCACTGTGATGGGGGCTAAAGGTTACGAGTTACTGGTGAACCTGTGCACACCGGATTAACCAACCGCCAAGAAGTTCAAAGAATTAACAGCCATTATGGAAAAGCACCTGCAGCCACGCCCAAGTTTTTGAGCGGAACGTTTTAAATTTCATCACCGGAATCACAATACCGGCGAGGAAATAAGTAATTCCTTCGCGGAATTAAAAAAGTTGTCGAGATCATGCGAATTTGGACAGTGGCTTAACGAAATTTTGCGCGATCAGTTAGTTTGTGGTTTGATGAGCGAAACCATTCGACATCGATTGTTTGCTGAAGAGAAGCTTGATTTCCAGAGAGCCTGTAGTTTGGCGTTAATACAGTCAACATAACTTTTTAAAAATATAGATAGATAGATAAACTCTTTATTGTGCACCAATAATGTAACAAATAGTGATTGGACATAAACAACATCACATGTAACACAAAGGGTGGCCTTATCGCTAATGATCGATCTCTTACAGGTAACCTTAGGATAGAGAATTTTCAAGTGATAGGAATGTACGGGGGTGCACTAAATTAGAATGATACGAGTAGTAACGAGAATCATTAACATTACTTAAGTACAATAACAACAAAAGACGCTATGTTAAAAAATACAGACAATAAAATCATTATAAATACCAATAAATACTAGGGTAAACAAATACATATTTGACGCGAAGCTATAATAAAGGTGCTAATACCGGATCTTGTAAGCGGTCTGAGAAGTAAAATTCCTTTACTTGTTCTTTAAAGCGTTTTAAAGTCGACGCGCGCCGTATAATGACAGGCAACGCATTCCAAAGTTTAGCCAATCATAAACGAATTTCTTAGGGTTATTTAACCTTCGCCTTCGGCCAAAAATCAACCTACGGTCGGACACTAATAAAATTCTATTTATGGGGTGTGACCTATTCTCTATCACGAGATCTTTTCCCATTTGTGGGATTCAAGCACAGACTCCGAAGAACAACTCCACTGAGTCAAAAGACATCATAGTTTACAACTGCTGCTAGTGTGGCTTACACTTTTAACGATTCATGTTTATTTTCAGTGCGCTCTTTATTTCCAGTGCCCTCTTTCTACGACTATCCAACTATTGTGAATTATGGACGGGCTTTTGAAGATTTCCTTGATATATGATTCGTATTCTGTCATGTTAGAGTGGTAGATATTTTTGTATACGTGTCGTGATATAAATGTTGTCGTAACATTATTGAATATGGAACACTAGAGAAAATTCACTTTCAACTTTTTCCGAAAAAATATTGAGTCGGAAAAATATACAAATTGACTGTCTTTTACCAGCAATGTAATCGTGTAAGTTTCTTTGTAAATAGCAGCTTTTTTGCAGAATTGCAAAAAAATTATTTTTTCACTCATACTTGGCATATTATTTCTATCTACCCATTTATCTATAACATCACACCAGAAACCTTGCAGGCAAGCAGTACAGAGTGTCAACAGGTTCATCCTTTACCTCTGTCGCTTCCTTCACTCATATAGTTTATTTTATATGCGCTCCCATCATCATGTTCATTTTATATAATGTTTTTTTTTAGTTACAGATCCGCAAGATTCACCAGGCAAACTGATTTTAATCCACTAAGTCTGCTGATGGTTTATACTTAAAATATAAATAAATTACACAATCTAATTAAGCCAGTTTTACGAAGATTTAAAACAACGCCATTTCGCGTCAAATTTCTGAGCAGATCCCGTGAACATCTAAGTAAAACTACAATTACGGTTTTTATGAGAAAAATAAAAATAAATTGCTAGCGAAACGATTTCAGAACGGAATGAAAGTAGAAAGAATAATACGAACTGTATTATTCTCATAATGAGATGGAATACGCGAGTTTTTAAAAAGCGATCATAGATACGTGCACATAAAGCTTATGTTATATACTAAGACTAAAGTTTTACTCCATAATAATTCTTACTTGCTTGAAATAATATCCGATGTAGATCGAACTTTGAATAGCAATAAGCATTATATTTTTTATTGTCTTATATAATAATGAGAAGCTATCTTTTTTATGATATGAGTCCGAAATTTTTAGCTTGTCGAGTGTAGCTTGCGTACAGACGGTTTTAGCGGTATATTTCATAGCTATATTATAGAAATTGGTTCAGCTATTCCAAGAACTATGTTTTGGTTAGATGTAACCTAAATTTATCGTTAGCTATATAACGCCTACTAATTGAGTCTGTTATAATCAAATTTTATTTATTAATAATACGACGCAATGATTTTAAAAGCAACGGGATATTTCATAGCTATGTTTTATAGAAATCACTTCAGCTGTTTGAAGAATATTAGGTTTCTATAATAAAAGGGAGTGAATACAACCTATTTTTATAGTTATAAGCAATTGGGCTCATTCTGATGTCTACTATTTGTATGTATTATATTCTACTTGTATTTATTAATTAATTAAAGCAATTTTTTTAAAGAAATTAGGCACTCATTTTTTTGCCGCTCATATTTTAATCCTTACATTTTCCAACCCACTCTATCCTACTTACCACCCCGGTCCTTAAAACGTGTACTCTTTGATATCACAGATTTTTTTTTAATATATATTAAAGGTTTTATAAAAATAGAAATCGCTTATGCAAGTAAAGTGGCCTCTCAATCTGGAGAGACCTCTCGACAGAGATGGCTGACAGAACGCTTACATAGATAGCCCTGGATGATGGCTCTTCACCGTAAATTTACCATATCAACCTTATATTTTTTTTCGGCACGTTTTTCGCATTACTAATTTTAACATTTGACTTTTAATAAACTTATAACTTCGACTGACCTAACCTGACAGCCTCGTTGGCATGTGGCAAATAAGGCGCGTTGCAATCACTAGTTTCTGGGTTCAAATCCTAGGTCGGACAAATGTATTTTTTCTATAGGCAAATTACCAGTATCAGTCCGAAGTTTGGAACATTGTCCAATTTATAGCAATATAGTCGCCCCGGGACCTAACAATTTCCCGGAAAAGTGGGTGTACATATCCACACATGTCTGCACCCTCGCTTGGGGAATACAGGCGTGATGGTCTTTATTTTTTATTTTATTAATTAATTTTATTTTATTTATTTTTATTTGGAAATCCAACAGCTTACTAACTACAGAGTATAAAGTTTACGTAATGTTATCATTCTTCGCCAATTAAAGGATATCACTACATACAATTAAGTCGTGAGATAACGCGCCAAGAGATACTCCTGAAATTTATAGTATCAGTTCAAACTATATAACGGAAAATAAAGAATATATTTATGCTTGTGTGTTAAGTATATTGTAATATTATAAGAGATACGAAAATAATACTTTAGAGTAAGAGTCACAGTAAATAAATAATTGTAATTCATAAACGTGAATAAAATAATATATGATAGATAGATAGTTAGTGTGTTATGAAGCTATTTCTTTTAAAATTCTACTTTTAAATGTCTGTTTGGTAAACGCGTAAAGGCCAATATTGCTAAAATAAGTGTTATATGTTGACGTAAGACGGGCAACTAATTCATTTTGTCCATAATTATGTAGATTTTCGGAACATAAAAAACTACGTGCTTCGTTGTATCTCGGTCTATGATGCGGCACTTTCAAACCAATGCAAGATGTAAGACTAGAGCAATCAAGCTTTGAGTTGACCATGTCATAAAGAAAAGTCATATCTAGAGGATTTCTTCTGTTAGAAAGACTTACTATGCCAAAATGTTCACAGGCCTGCTCGTATGTAGGAAAGCTTGATTTTGTTGGATATCTTAAGAAGTTAATGAAGTTTCTTAGTACTCCTTGGCATACATCGAGCCGGTATCATAGCTCATTCATTGTACGTGCTGTGCGCTTGTGGAATTCTCTTCCACACTCCTTACGCGATAGTTCCAATCCGCAGATTTTCAAGAAAAGAATTAAAGAACATTTCCTATCTACGTAAGTTATATGTATGTATGTATTATATCAAGTAATTAAAGAATTAAAGTTTCTTTGTATACTTTTAATTTTGTCAGTATATACTGAATAGCGGGGAGACCAAATGACACTAGCAAACTCCAAAAAACTTCTCACGTAAGAATAAAAAACGCCTTTCAAACATAAGGCATCCGTTAATGGTTTGCATACACGCCTCACAAATCCCAGTCCTTTATATGCCTTTTCAACCATCAAATGTATATATTTGTCATACAGCATCCTCCTATCCAACACAACCCCAAGGTCTCGTACATCACTAACTTGTTTCAAGACAGTCCCATTGATGGAGTAACTGTGTCTCACAGGATTAATTTAACGAGTAAAGGTTATCTGGACACATTTATCAACATTGACACTGATCCTATTACGCTCGTAATACCCTGAAAGCCTGTCAATGTCACTCTGTAGTTTTTTAAACAGTCTTCAGGAGAGTTCACCTTTAAAAATATTTTTTTATCATCAGCATATAAAAGGTACTTCGAATGCGAGAAACAAGTGGTTATGTCATACAGGTATGCGCTATACAACAAAGGTCCTAAATGGGATCCTTGCGGCACTCCAGATGGGACGGATACAAATTCCGACCTATTACCACCAATCACTACTGCTTGCCGTCTATTGGACACGTAAAATTTGACCCATCCGAATAAATCTCCATGATTACTCAAAGTATGCAGTTTTTGTAGTAGAATAACGTGGTCCACGCGGTCGAAAGCTTTTTCGAAATCTGTGTAGACCACGTTTACCTGTGCTTCGCTGTCTATTGCTCTTAATACAAAATGCGTAAAAACACCTAAATTAGTAGTAACTGACCTATTATTTAAAAAATCATGCTGATTAGGATCTACATTGGAGGCAATAATAGGGTACAGTACGTCATAAAATAACTTTTTAAATAACTTCGCCATAGAATTTAAGATGAAAATGGGACGATAGTTTTGAATACTCAATTTTGACCCCTTTTTATGGACTGGAACTATGTTAGCTTCTTTCCACATGCTCAGAAAGGTTCCTTCTTGAACCGATTTATTAAAAACAACTACCAGCGGAGCAGAGATTGATTTGGCACGGTTCACTAACAAGACAGGTGGAATGCCGTCACTACGTGGGCTTTTGTTTATATTTAAACTACAAATATACTTCTCAATCTGGTATCGTTCAAAAGTAGCAGAGTGTACGTAACCACTATCTCCTCTAGTAGGGGGAGCAAACTTTGGTCCAAGTAATAATTCAGAGGCTGGACAAAAACACTTTGGAAGAAGTTATTAAAGCCCTTACATATATCCGTGCTATTATTACATTTACATATCCGTCAGAAAGTTCTTTTGGGTAGCCTGTACGGCTTTTACTACCTTTCATTGTTTTAACCAACTTCCAAAAATTTCTAGGGTCTTTTTTTATTCTGATCTGACTGTCTATTACGTAGTCGTTATAACAGGTATTTTCTAAGTACTTCTGCCTCTTTTTTAAACATAAAAATACGTCATAATCTCTTGGATTCCCAAATTTTTTCCATTTTTTACTTTTTTCTTTAATTAGTTGTATTAGTGGTCGTGTATACCAAACAGGGAAAACATAAAACACTTTGTCAACTTTTACTGGTACATATAGTAGTTTGAATTCATTTAAGATTGTATAAAAGGCTTCAACAGCATCCTCAACAGACCCAGCGTTGAGTATCGCATCCCGGTCTATTTTACAGAGTGCATCATTTATGAGCTATTAATTAGCTTTGTGATATAGAAACTTAACAGTGTCGCATTTATTTAATGATTTTATAAATATATCAAGAGCGTCGAAATCTAATGATGGGTGAAAAATATCGTCTTTTGTGAGGGGGTCACCAGAAATGCGTAAATCAACGTAAAAATTTGAAAAGAAAAAAACATTGCCATTCGGGTTTGAAAATGTGTTGTATTGATCTAAACCTAATAAACGACATTCGATAAGTAATTTCTCAGCTGCTTCTTATATGCTCTTATGACCTTTATGAATGACAGATGGAGTCGGGAAGGACCAATCAATACATGAGAGGTTGAAGTCGCCGGTCACTAATACATAATCATTTGGATTCGAATCGAATGAATGACTCTGTCTATCTTGACCGTGTTTATCCATACATATTCAGAAGGAAAAATGGACCACTCAGGTCTTGATTAAGGATTTAAAAATTCCTTAGCACAAATCATGACCCCATTTGTTTTATTTTATCGATCACATCGGAAAATTTCATAACTCGAGTCTCCGTTATTAGGATGATGTCTCTATCTGACTTCAGGATATTGCGGTAAAAATCGAGAGTTTTAGTTCTTAGATCACGGCTATTCTGATAATATAGTTTTAAGTTTTTACGAGACATTGTGAATAAAATTTAAAACCTTCGACTTCAAGGTCCATATGACATAAATAGGCAGGAATATAAAGAGAGGCCGTGGAGAAAACACATAAATATTGGCAGTGTATTAACATAAAAAGTGAATTATATGTGATGAGTATGCAAGTATAAACATGTAGTATATAGATCCATTTAAGTAAAAAAGTAAAAGTATATTATATTAGTAGTATGTGCGAAGTCTTGGAGCGACGTAGTGTCATATTTTTCCAACGTTTTAGTAACAAAGATTCAATTACCAAAAACTGGGAAAATATAAGTTTCCAATTATTAATAAAATAAGTGTGCATGGAGTTTAAACCAACATAAAATAAACAAAAAAAAAGAACAATAAAATTGTTATGTACGCCATTAATAAAAACACTTAGATTTATATTGCTTGATGAAGTTTGCATTTGATGCTGAAATCACATCTATACTTTTTATTTCAGACTGTTCAGGTGTTCTATCGATTTTACACGCACTACATCTGAGGTAGAATTTTTGCGTAGATATACTTGGACAAATTTTACCTAAACATATTTAACATTATTGTCTTTTGCATATTATCTTGCCGCAGCATGTAGCTTTTTTTGATTAAGTGATAAATGCTCAGAAAGGTAAATTCTGCGGCTGTCTCCTTCGAGTTCAAAATGTCTAGAGTTTAACCGGTCGGTGAGATGTTCTTTATTGAATTTATGTACTGCGGATAAAAGGTTGTCTCGGAGTCTAGGGGAAGCAAGTGTCATCAAAATTGTCCATGGTCTATTACTAGTAGTATTAGACTTGGCTACTCGACGGCATGCATGTATTTCCGTATCAAGGATGGGAGTGCTTAGTGTTTCACATAGTTTCTTAAAAATATTCAAGACGTTTTCAGTGCGAGATTCGGGTACACATTGCATCTCTATATTTTTGTCCCTTGATAGCTTATCCACTATTTCTATGCATTGTTTTAGGTCTGCAATGTCTTTTTGCGCTTGAAGACGCTCTTTCTCTGGGCCGTTTATTAATTCATTTTTGTCCTTGATCTTTATGCGGACTTCCTTCAGTTCTTCCATGATGTAATCCGTAGTATCCGTAAATTCCTCCTTTAAACTATTAATTGCCTTATTCACCTCAGTTCTTATCAAACCGTTTACATCATTTACGACGGCGGCACTTATGTTCGTCATCAATTGAGTTGACATGGCGGCAAACGTTTTATCGAATAGCGCACTAATGTCGTCTATAGTGACCAAGCTAGAAATAGTTGGCGATTTCTGGTTATCAGAGTTGTTGTTGGGGGATTCCGAATCTTCGGCGCTTAACACCATGGGGTCGCTTACCATCTGCTCATGTATTTTGCGCACTATTGAGTCTTCTTTACGGCTTTCACGGCGCTAAGTAACCGTGATGCAAGATGGGCATTTATACGAAAGTTTTTGTCGCTCGGTAGCCTTGTTAAAAGTCGTTGTATTTATATTCAGGCATTCGAAGTGAAAAACACCTTTGCAAGCTGTACAACGTAGCTCGTCTCCACGTTCTATTCCCGAACTGCAGGCTAAGCATTTAATTTTTAAGTATGATTTAAGCGCCAGTTCAATTTTTTATTGATATATTCCTGTCCAACTTATCAACGGCAGCTTTGATATAATAATCTAGTCCAACTTAAGGCCACCTCTGCAGTGACTGAGGTAGCGGTAGATTAATTCGCAATGGAATGTCCAAGTATCGGTAGCGAAACGTGTAAGTGACCGCTCCACCGCCCGTCGATCACGTTCGAGACTCGAGTTCAAATCTCGGCTCCCCAAATGTCTTTTTCCAGTATTTCTAAAGGACTTTAAAATATTTCGACGATATTGAGCAGCAAAGAAAATACACTCACGTTCCAGCACCTTTCGCAATAGTACATCAAGTGCAGTCGGCACAATTCTTCGGTAGACTGCGAGGTCCGATGAAATACAATATGGCCGCGGCGCCTTATGGGAGACTCCACAAGATAGTAAGAGAGGCACCGATAATTTGAAGTAATGTAATTTGAAATTATTCTTAAATAAATACAAACATAGATACGTATGCCAAATTTCAGCTCAATCGGATACCCCTAAGTGCTTAAAAATGGATCACAAGATTTGAACCGGAAAACAGAAAGACAGTCATACGAACATTGCAAGTTAAATAGAAGCTTGCAAAAGAAGACAACGTACAAAATTACTCTACCGTTGAAAACACGGCCCTCCCATTACCCGAGATTGTTATCAAAGCGTAGTAAAATTAAGTAGATGCTGGGATCAACTGAATGGAGTAATAGAAAATCAATGTTATGAATTGGGGAGAGACGCTGCTTTTACAGACTCATGAATACCAATGTTTTATTGGTTTTATGTGTCATCTTTTGGTCATAGTACCGATCCGAGATAGTGTAGAAATGTTTTGAGTATACAGGTTTCGTGTAGTTTGTTAGATATGTATAGTTATTGGGTAACATAAGGGCCGATATGTTATGCGGTAAATGACGTCATGGGTGACTAAATGAGTTAAAAGTGTTAAAAAATGACCAGAAGGATTATCACGAAAAGATTGACGTTGGCGTGACCTAGCGTCACGACGACGAGTAAGCGTGCTGTCTCGTTCATGTTTATTTAGTAAATTTGTAGTGTGACAAGGATGACATATTAATTGGCTAGCGTCACGTTAACGTCAATATTTTCATGCTGAGTCCTCAGAACACATATCGCAGTCACATGCGCACCATTATGCGTAGGCTTATTATGATACATTTGGTGAAGTATATAGGACATTAGATATACATACAATATCGCAAAAATGTATTAGTCAATTTAAATGAACAAAAATGTTGAAAAAAACACAAATATGACTTCAAAGTAAATGGCACAAAATTATCCAAATATAAAATCACTAATATTAATTTACCATCGTGGAACCTAATCTTACGAACTTTTCATTTAAACACCGTCACGCCTATATTCCCCAAGCGGAGGTGGCAGAGGTGTAATGAGTACATCCACTTTTTGCCCATTAATGTTAGGTCCCATGTAATAAGGGGCGAGCCTATTGCCATATACCGGGCACAACTTTAGACTCCGGGCTCATACTGGGAAGTTTTCATTAGAAAAACTTCATTTGTCCGACCTAGGATTTGAACCCAGGACCTCGTGATCAACAAGCGATGCGCTTTGCCATTAGACCAACGAGGCAGTTACATTTTAATATATCAGAAAACTGTACTACCGCTGAGTAAAGGCTTTCTTTTAAAAAATGTGGTGAGAGAGAGATTAGGACCACTACACGGACCATTTTACACGAGTCATAATCAATCATAATATTAAAAATATAATATTAGCCCTGTTAGGAAACTGTCCCACTGCTGGGCACGGGCCTCCTCTCCAACTGAGAGGGTTTAGGCCATAGTCCACCACGCTGGCCCAGTGCGGGTTGGCGAACTTCACACACCTTCGAGAAACTCTTAGGCATGCAGGTTTCCTCACGATGTTTTCCTTCACCGTTAAAGCAAGTGATAATTAATTTTAAATACGCACATGCTTTCGAAAAGACAGAGGTGCGTGCCTGGGTTTGAACCCGATACCTCTGACTTTGCAGTCCAACGGTCTAACCACTAGGCTATCACTGCTTTATCAATCATACCACTACCAAAAGCAGGAAACCTAATAATACTATGCAAAAACTTTCACCTCACATCTCTTTTCCACTCCAATTTCTAGCACCCAATCCTGGCTACTGAAATTCGCTGCCTGAATACAGTTCTAATCAACATGAAGCCATGCCGAGTAGCCCGGATGTAAAGGCTAATCTTGCTTCATACAGTTGAAATTTCTGCTGACATACCTATAAAAGCAGTACCTACAGTGCAGTTGTTTTATAATGGAAGTGGAGAAATTCTGGATCACGTTGAAATATTAGAAAGGATTCTCACCGCGAAAAACCATTGTTTGAGTGAAGCTCGAAATTCAAAATTGTACCCCAACTGGTATATTACATAAACATGCTTACTTAAGCACCGGACCTTATATAAGGATTATAATATAGCGAGGATTATAATTACGTTAGGCTAAGTTTATATTTGTATCATTGTGGTGACTCGCAACTCTATGATTCGTGTCACTGACGTGTATGTAGGTTACTATACGGAAGCGACAGCGAAAATACGGAATGAAGCGAATAAATTGGAATAATCCGGCGACGACTATTATTTTCGTGGGACCAATACTTGTTCAATACACATGAAATATGCTGAAGTTCTCTATTTATGTTAACTCCGACTTAATAGTATAAAGCTCATTGGTCATATATTATTAATAGTATCAAAGTTGGCAACCCTACGTGTATGTCATGACTACTAGTTTGCAGGCAGAATTATACGCACTCATGATACGCCGTTGCGATACATTTCGTACGGTGTAACACAATTAGTTAATCATAACGGTCATCAAATGCGCACTTAACATGACAGAAAAGAAACTGACAAACCCCTAATATGAAGAAATTGCTTATTTTAAAATGGCTTTAATCAAGCTATCCCTCTGTTGACTACTATTTAGTGACACGGATGTTCAAGAACTTTGCTCCCGAGTGAAATAGTTTCGCTTTGATGTACCTATCTGCTCTCGACTATTCTGGAAGGAGGTAGATGGGTACTGCATTTTGCTATACAGAAACTTTGTTGCAAAACTATTTTGTGTCTTAGACTGTAAGTTACATTATAGATGGGTTATAGGTTTCAAGTATACGCTGAATTTTATGAAAGCAGTGGACAGTATTTCAGTTGATATTGATGACGAATTAATACGGTATTTAAAAAAAAAAATCAATTGCATTATCTTAATAAGTTATGTTTACTAAAAATACTGGCGTAAAGGAGATTATTTTATGATTAAAATGTACAGAAAATTAAAACTATTTTTTGAATTTTATCGCGGTTTTTGATTGATTTTTAATTTCCCGACGGTTCACAAGTTCTTTGCAGCACCCATGGTCACGTAAAGGACTGAGGTGTTAGGCATTCAAAAGGCCGGATCCCAAGTAATTCATCACCATCATCTCAGCCTATATTTGTCCACTGCTGAACATAGGCCTTCCCCAATCGCTTTCCAGCGTAACCGATCCGCCGAAAAAATCCGATCCGTCTGGACCGATAGTCGGTCCATCTGGCAGGCGGTCGTTCTACACTACGGTTGCCAATTCGTGGTCTCCACTATAGAATCTTTCTGCCTGCCCGTCCGATCTTCGTGCTATGTGGCCCGCCCATTGCCACTTCAGCTTGCTAATCCTGAGGGCTATGTCGGTGACCTTGGTTTATGTACGAATCTCCTCATTGCTGATTCGATCTCGTAGAGAAGCGCCAAGCATAACTCATTCCATAGCTCGCTGAGCAACTCTGAACTTTTTTATGAGACCTATTGTAAGAGACCACGTCTCCGATCCATATATCATCACTGGTAACACACATTGACTAAAGTCTTTAGTCAAGTATAATTAAATCAAAACCAAGCGTAACAGACCTCAAGGCACCGTAAACTCGTTCGCACTCGAAACGTGTAATCTTGTATGTATAATATTCGCGTTAATCTAAGAACTCAACAGAAAAAATGTATTAAAAGATAAACACAATTTTAATCCTGTCTCGAAAATGTAAATTCTTTTCCTCTTTATAAATGGGTGCAAGAGTGTTACATTAAAAGTAATCTGAATTTTCTTATCGTATATTTTTTTTTTGCTTAGGCTTTATTTTATAATTTTAGATAGCGTCAAATTACTTAAAATATTGAAAAGAAAAAATCTGGGTTATTTAAGCTTAAGTGGGAGTGGGCAGGGCATGTTAGTCGAATGCATCCTGAACGATGGGCTAGAATAGTCACGGAATGGGTGCCTGCAGATGAACATCGACGTCAGGGCAGGTCTAGGAAACGTTGGTGCGATGATCTGGACACGTTTGCCCACATTGTGGTTGGAGGGGTCTGCATCTCCATCGGCAGACAGCTCAAATACCTGGGTCTGCTTTTGGACAGCCGCTGGCGATTCGAGCCACATTTTAAAACACTGGCTTCCAAGCTAATCAGAACTGCGGGGGCGCTGGCTGGGCTCCTGCCTAATCTTGGTGGTCCGGAGGCATCCTGCCGGAGGCTATATGCGGGTATTGTGCAGTCCGAAGCCCTGAATGGGGCCCCGATATGGGCTGAGTGCCTGACGGCCGGCAGCATTGCGCTCCTGCACCGACCACAGCGCTTGCTGGCTGCCAGGGTAGCCCGCGGGTACCGCACGATCGCTTATGAGGTAGCCACCCTGCTAGCTGGAATGCCACCATGGCACATTGAGACGAGGGCCCTAGCCACCGCTCACCGCTGGCGCAGGGACGAAAATCCGGAGCCTAGAGCTTTAGGAGCTCGGCGGAAGGAGCGCCAGAGAGCGGTCCTGGAGGAGTGGCGCGGGCTGTTGAGCCAACCCAGTGCTGGACACGCCACCATCGCTAATATCTTTCCGATATTCTAGCAATGGGTTGAGAGGCGGCACGGGGTACTTACCTACCGACTGACACAGGTGCTGTCTGGGCACGGCTGCTTCGGGCGGTACCTGTGCCGGATCGGTCGGGAGGAGAGGGCGGAGTGCCACCATTGCGGTGATCCGGAGGACACAGCCTCGCATACCCTACTGGTGTGTCCGGCTTGGGGTGTGGAACGGCAG
The DNA here is from genome assembly GCA_905147815.2 of Phalera bucephala. Lineage (NCBI taxonomy): Eukaryota > Metazoa > Arthropoda > Insecta > Lepidoptera > Notodontidae > Phalera > Phalera bucephala. The sequence continues at coordinate 26,311,900 of LR990618.1, read as the reverse complement.
CAATAGGCCGCTGAGATCGGAGGGACGACGCTCTCACTCCCTGCTGTGGTATCGGCCATGGTCGAGAGGGAGAGCGCCTGCGTGGCTATGGTCTCATTCTGTGGGACCGTAATGGCGGCAAAAGAGGCGGCAGAACGGGAGCGGGAGGAGACTAGCGTGAATCCCGCTCGTAGGAGGCGAGTTGGGCGGAGGCGTAGAGCGTATGCCGCTAATGACCTGCGCCCACCTTGAAAAGTGGCCTGCGGGCGCCGAGCGTGGGCAGCTTGTCGCCTGACCAGTTACAGGCCTGTGACGGAAGTGCGCTGCGTCCTGCGCACTCTCACAAAGAATGCACAAGGCACGAAGGAGAGGTCTGTGGAAATAGACCAGGCTCGCCCGTGCCGCAGATGTTCTACCACTGCTAATTCCTGCGGTACGGCAATTGGGCAGGAGACGGACGCCGGGGGGGTTTTAGTGGGTGCGAGCCCCACATAACTGCCACATCACCAAGCCCAGGATGATGCGGCAGGCATTTCACCCCCGAAACAAAAAAAAAAAGGTCTAGGAAACGTCGGTGCGATGATCTGGATGCTTTTCATAAAGATCGGAGATGGCCAATCACTGATCCACGTGAAAGACTATGGGGAGACCTTTGCCGAGCAGTGGGACAAAACAGGCTAACAAAAACCTACCTAAGTGATCTGGCGTGATCATATAGATGAAGGCGGATGAGGAAGGCGCTCGTAGCGCTGAAGGCGCTCGTAGCGCTGTGCGACCGCGGTGTTCTTACCGATCACCAAGGTTAAGCAGCGTTCGACTCGGTCGGCCTGAGATGAGTGACCGTTTGTGGCATTTTCATATTCGAGCGTCTCCGTGCTTCGGAATGCACGTTAAGCCGTTGGTCCCGGTTACCACTTAATGTGGTAGTCGTTAAGCCGAGTTGGAAGCCTTAAAGGCGGCTTGATAAGTTCCAACAGCAGGTGGCCACAAACTTGCCTTCACCAATCCGCAATGGATCCGCGTGGTAGAGTATGACCTAATCCCTCTCACCTCGATTTGTGAGAGAAGGCCTTTGCCCAGCAGTGCCAGGCAGTATAGGCTGATAGTATCATGTAGATAGATAGAAACATTCTTCGCATCAGTACATTGTGCCCGGTATAATCGAAATAGGGTTGGATGTACACAGTACACCTCGTCCACTCCCGCTTGGGGAAGATGGCGTGACCATTTTTATTAAAATTGTCGGGTTTTATGTGAGAGATTATTTCTGACCAACCCACTATCCCATACTACAAAGTCTACAGATAATAGTGTAGTTGTGAATATGCTATCATGGCAAGTTTTTCGCGGAGTATAGGTAGATGCGCTTCACAGTTTCTCCTTCTGTCGTTACATATACGTTACGATAATGAGAGAACTAAGCTGCGCTACGCGTAACCAACAAACGTGATCGGCCTTTATACGCTTTATATATATATATATATATATATATATATATATATATATATATATATATATATATATATAAATTCAGATAACTAGACTACTACTAATTCCATGCACATATTATAAATCCTCAAAAATCAAACAATAAATAGAATAGCCAGTCACTGATTGGCTCCCTGAGCCACACGATTGATATGTAGCTCAGTAAACCTTTCCATGACCGTGCTATCCAATCGACCGGAAAACACCCTCAACATGCAGCTGGTGCTCCCCCATAATCTTTGCTTTCGCCACAATCTCGAGTTTTCACCAAACGAGGAGTATTACGATGACATCGCGAAATTATCGTGTCATGTATTCTATATGCCGTATGTGGACCAAGAAAAGGTTATCGTAACGCCCTGCATTACGGGTTCAATTGGCCCTGATATTCTTAAAAGTCCATTTGTTACCAAAACAGATATACAATGTGAAACTGAAAGGATGTAGGCATCGGGGAAGACCTAGATTATCTTATCATGATCAAATAGAACGTGTCTTCTCTGAAGGGCAAGTGAAGAGTGTCCGTAACCGGCGTGCGTGTATGAGAGTGGGGGAAGCCTGAGAGATCTGTAAGGAAAGAACCTGTTGGAATACTGTACTCTCTGCATACACCGCAAGAGAACTGACGTGAAGATAGATAGATACCAAAACTATTATGCGACAAGGATCTTTTGGCCTGTGGATGACATTGGTAACATTGGTGGGGGGCGTTGGTGTGAAATTAGGGTTATCATTTAGTAAAATTTTCTCACTTACAAGGAAATATTTCAACAGGTGGTTACAGTAACTGTGCCACTAATTAAAAAAATAGCATGGGTACATTTCACACACAATGTTAACTCTGCGACTGTCATAAGTTGACATTTTACTTAATGACAGCTTTAGTACCGGTTTTAGCCGCGGGCCGAAAGATCCTTGTACTGTGTCCTTTTGTTTATAAGCTAGTATCGAGCATAAAATTCTAAAAATATCTTCAAACCAAAAAGAACATAGCTTCTAAATTATGAAGGAGGAAAATATAAATATTTCATGAAGTTTTGAGGGGATTAGGTATATTACTTTCGTTACGCATGGCGGAGAGTGATGAAAATTTACTTAATAAACTTGTTGGTGTATTCACACAGCCGACTTCTGCGCTTAAAAATTCTGATGAAAATATGGAGGCATTCATTGAAGTATTATTTTTGCCTGACAACAAAGAGAGGGAATGGCCAATTCACATTTTAACAAATAACAAAGTTTGAGACAGCGCGCAATTGCCTCAGCGTAAGATATGAGACCGTCGCTGGCTTTTGAATTCCTCATTCCTGTTTCTACATCGTCCTCACAATTTTTCTTGATGTCTTATGAAACAATTCTAAAGGAAATGAGAAAGATACTTTTTATTGCATGCAAAAGCAAAGTTACGGAGCGATCTAATTTAACGCAACTTTGTTTGGAAAATCATTCTTTAAAATGATGTCTACACTTTATATGACTTGAAGTTACTCGCCACACTTTTTCTGTGTAAGAGCTAATTTCAGAAACTACTATACGATTTTTTATTCAGTTTTCGCAATTGTATATACAGTGGAAACGACTTCTATAAAGTTCAACCTCCATTATAACACCTGGTCGCATTTAACCAGCAATAATAAGACTTTCCCCCACTAGCCCCACACTAGGATTTATTCCTGTGTCGTGGGTGCGTTTACAAACATGAAAATTCACATACACAAATACCCAGACCGGAACAAATAATTGTGGATCACACAAAGATTTGTCCCGTGCGGGACTCGAACCCGCAACTATTAGACGCAGTGGGCATAGCGGCGTAAGCTCTTAACCACTGCGCTAAATCGTCCGTCCGCTTTGGTTTTACTTTACGGGATTGTGTGTATAGTTTTACTATATTGGTTATCGTAATTTAAGATTCGGTTGTACTCGAGAAGTAGCTCCCTGATACAATGAGGCTGCGGGATAAGAGACAGTCACTTTTCGGAAGCGACAGAGAATACTCGGAAACAAAGCGAATAAATTGGCATAATCCGGTGACCTTTGCAACGCTATACGGACTTCGACTTTTATCCACTAGCTCCACTCTCCTAATTTTCTCTGCAGTGAACTATCCAAATAAATTTCCAGCACATTATTTATAAGTTTACAAACATATCAAGTATTAATTTAACTGAAGTAATAATCGCGAAGGTCTAAATATTTTTATGTTTGTTACTCTATAACGTCTAAACGGATTTAGATGAAATCGGCCACAGGTAAATCGTAAACATACAAGTTAATTTACACTAGCGATGGGCGATTGTTACGAAAAAAAGAACTATCAAATGAATCAACAATTGCAGTTACACACATTCGATTGTCAATTCATTCGTCTTCACAAAAATACAATCGAATAACAATCGAAGAACGAATGAAAATCGACGGTGCATTGCCAATGCGCAGGGCATATTCAGTACGGGGGGAACGTTTCGATTGTTAGCACTGATTTTTAGTTGATCAGTAATTCCTCTTTGCGAAGGTCATTTAGTTAAACAGCTTGAGCAAGTAAATCTAACGTAGATACTATCATTAAACCTACCCTGCAGGAGATTTTACGTCGATAGATTACCAAAACAATCGTCTGTCGATTACATTATTGTTACGCGCGCGCGGTCTAAGCGCTGGGTAACAACAACAGACAACAGTCGACGAATTGTGATTGTCAATCGATTGCCTTTAAATGTACCGAGTAATTGAATGATTCGATTGTTTTTAGTAATAATCGTTACTTTTTTTTTTAACCCGTGCACCGCTGCCCGTGTTTATTATCTTAAGGAACGTTCTCGCTTCCACTCAGTCTCGTGACCTTCGTTGCTCTGATACACTTCGCTTTATATAGACTTACCATTCATCTAACTTCTTTACTAAATCTTTCACTGTTCAGAGTAGACGTTCCGTCTCTGGAACAGCTTTCCTGAGCCCATATACGCGCTAAATCCTTAGATATATTTAAGCGCGCCATTAAAACCAACCAATCGTCCCTCTTTTAAAAAAAGGCTGCAGGACTATTTGCATAAAAGGCCAGATTCTCCTCAATGTTAGTTGTTCCATCTCGTTATCTCGCACAGTTCTAGTTCATGTATGTATTGTATGGCTATATATGTATGTATATATTTGTGGTATATATAAATATATATTATGTATATGTATCGTCATACATAATATGTATTTACTAAGTGTTATAAATAGGTAATTAGTTGTTATTTATATTTATTAATGTAACTTTTTTCCACTTGTATAATCTCGCACCTACCACACTTTTCTCACACCACCCGAAGGTAGACTGGCAGAAAATGCCGTAGGCATTAAGTCCGCCTATGTACATTAGTGCATTAAGTATAAATATATAAATAAATAAAAGACATTTACTTTAAATTTAATTTAATAGAAGCTAGAAGAGCTTCCCTTTCTAATCTTTACTTCGCTTCCTTTTTACTCGTTTCTTAAACTTATACTTATTCTGTCATTTAATTTAGGTAATAGGTAAAACTGGCTTTTTTATGAATATCCCTTGAACTTTTTTTTATTTTTTTTGTATTATTATTGTTTTAGTTAAAATTCTATTAAATTATTGCACTCTACCACTTATATTGTAAGCATCTCTGTCCTTTACCTGAAGGTTGCCTGGATGAAATCGCTTTAAGCGATAAGGCCGCCTTACTGTACCGATAGCTATGTCCAATATTTATAATATTTATTTCTTACTGTTATTTTATTTTTTCGTGTGCAATAAGGTATATGGTATTGTATATAATCTGAAACATAATTAACGCAAGACCTGAAAGTATGAGTAGTTTGTTCTAAATTCGTAACTAAATTTTTAATGTATCTTACATTGTATTTTTAATTTGCAATAAATGCTGTTACTCCTTCAGTGCGCTATAACAAACTAATTTTATTCTTGATTCAAAGCAATACGGAGATTTCAAATGCATTTCTAAAACGTATTTCTCAATACGCACACATTTACATACTATTTTCATTGTTATTTGAGGTATAAAAGTACTTGAAAAAAGGGTAAAAAGCTTTAAATTTTTTAATCTGGTTTTCATGTTGAATTTGCGAAGCAATTATCCAATCGGGGTTTCAGAGGTCTTGTGTTATTTACGATACACCTTGTATATGTATTTGAAGAAAGTTACAATTTAGTATACAGAAACAAGACTACACTTTATTCGGTCATTTATAGACATTATCCCGAATTCACCCCGAAGTGAACGACGCCATCAACCAACGGAATGCATGACCGTGCTTCTCTGCTTGTTCGCTTCTACACAATGTATTTCAGTACAACTTAAGCCAAGTTTAATTCGGCCGAGACAGAATTCGGCGTCGTCATTCGGAATTGTACTTTCAAGTTCTCGGCCTTTAAAGGAAATAAGATGAAGATTTAGATTTCATTTAAATTTTTAGGACTCTTGTTCGGGGATTATTTGAATTCGCTATTGAAATAAGAAAAGGTCTTGAATCAAACGTAATTAGTGATAGAAATTTATCGCTCTTTTAACTTGTTATTCAGTTTTGTTGGAAAACGATTAACGGAAATGGTGTTTTAAACACATGGTATGAATTTGGCAGTATCTTGGTATTTATGATTCATCTGAGAAGTGTAGAAAGATCGAAATAAGCGGTTGCTCTCTGTAGTTTTAGGTACGTATCACAATTTTAAAGTAGGATCATTTGAAAGGATTAAAATGGTCAATTACTTAGTTCTGTAATTTCGTAATTGGCAAATAGAGACTTTATAAAAATAAATAAAACATATCTATTTAAAAAAAACATAGGTCTAGTGGCTAGGTATACATATGCATAATTTTTAAACAATTACCACAGAATATTGGTAAAAAAGATCGGCGTATAAAACTACGCGACGATACTACGATAATGTCGTACGTAATATCGATGATCACCTACGCTATATAAACTAAACTGTCTTTAAGAAAGTTGTAACTACAACTTCTCTTTACCGGAAAACCGTCACCAAACAAAAACAAACCTCAAATTATAACACTTGCTTGATTGCAAAACACACTTACCATTAACACAACCTTCATTTGAATATCTCGTTCATTGCGCTGTAAACATACTTACCGCTAATACAAACCAACAATATTTATTTCTCAAACACGACTTAACTGTTGTGATACGAGCTATATAAATCATGGTATACTTTTGCGGGTAGTTAAGTAACTATGACATGCTAAACTAGAGCGGGAGGGAAGAAATGTTTTCAAAATCTATGTAAAAAGTTGAGGAGGAACAGAAGAAAAAAACAATGTTTGATTTCGCCCAAAAATTGTGCCTTAAGTATTGAAACTTAGAACATAATACCAACCTTATGCAGTTTAGGTAGAAGTTAGTAATAAGAAGTAAGAATCTTGACTATAATCCGAAATTTCTTTAAACAAACATCTTTTAAATAGGAATATATTATTTTTACCTAACCAAAACCTGCAGACAATAATTTTAACACTTTTTCCAATAAAATTAAGACTGGCTGCTTTAAAGTGATTTAAATTTCAAGACAGTCTTTCGTGATAAGTTAAGTATAAGCTTTGTATGTTATAAAATGTTTCTTCTAATTTATTATTTAGGCACTCTCTTAGGGCTGTCAAACAGTAAATTTGGAATGAACACGCTAGGGTTGTCGGTTGATTCACTAAATAACACTTCGTTACATATCGATACACCGGTGGCCAAATTAATAGCAAACACTTTGTTGCGTGCATCATTATACATAAATACTTAATTCGTGTTTCGTGCGTGTATCGATTTGCAAGTAAATGTATCGAAATCGTAGGGTAATGTGTTTGTTAGTACTATAAACTACAATAAGGTAAGTGTTACGGAGAATTACTAAATGAAATCAGAAAATGTTGCTTGTGAAGTAGTTCAGTTTCAATGGTTGAAATATCTACTTTAGAACATGCTTTTGGAGCTTACTTTCTGACTGCGCTGTGAGACCTGGGAAATATAGTAATGTGTTAGTATTTTTAGGGTAACTATAATAATCTTTAATTACATAGGAGTAAGAGTAATGGTAGAGTATTTTTTTTACCTATAAATAAAGTATGAATTGTTACATATAATGTTAATGGTAAAACTTTATAATGCTATTAATATCCAGGTAACGGGCTACTAAAATCTAGTTCTAATCTATTATACTCATTTATGACTGTATGATATTTAATTATGGTAATGTGGTAATACGTAGTACTATTAGAAAAATTAAAACGCTTTAATGAGTCATTACTTTCTTCTCACTTTCACCAATTTTCCCGAACATATTACTTTAACAATATGTTCGGGAAAATTACATTCAACACGGTTCGTTCTTTTGTTGGTATAGTATTCTATATGTCTATATCATTAAAGAAGATTTTATCCTACTTCCTATTAATAAATTGGAACGGCTTCAAAATTTCTGCATTCGGTTTTCATTTCATTTCATTTTCGGCTTACGCAAGTACGAACATGTTTACGATTTCCGTTAGCAACTTAAGTAGCTCCCTGTCCATCGTCGTAAAGACGTACGTGTCCTTTCTCTACTTTACACTAGCGATGGGCGATGGCTACGAAAAAAAAAACATCAAACGAATCGACAATTGTAGTTACACACATTTGATTGTGAATTCATTCGGCTTCACAAAAATACAATCGAATAACAATCGAAGAACGAATGAAAATCGACGGTGCATTGCCAATGCGCAGGGCATATTCGATACGGGGGGAAGGGTTCGATTGTTAGCAATGATTTTTAGTTGATCAGTAATTCCTGTCTGCGAAGGTCATTTAGGTAAACAGCTTGAGCAAAGTAAGTTAGAAATATCGATTGAATTATAGATAAATTAAAATAAATCTAAGTTTCTTAACGGGTTGACTTGCAGTAGTAGTAGTTCGGATGTCATCGTAAGCGCCATACTTGTTTACATCCCGTGGTCAGAGTATACTCCTGTTAAATAAAATAATTCTTCAGTAACTAACAATTTTATTAACAGTAAGTTACATTTTCTGATTAGATCTTTCCTGACGAGGGTCTCCCGACCGCATACCCTACTAATATAATAAATGTAAAAGTTTGTATGTTTACATGTTTGGATGCTTGTTACTCAATCACGTAAAAACGGCCAAACGGATGAAATTTGGCACACAGATCGTTTGTTACCTGGATTAACATAAGATACTTTTTATCCCGGATAAAGGTTAGGTTCCTGTCTAAAGTTGTGCTAGTAAAAATAGCCTAAAATAATGTAAAATAAATGTAAACATTGTTACGTTTACCTACATTCAAAGCGGACGAGCCTAGTGCCATTATCCCGGGCATAGGTTTCGAATAGTTATTGATTTCTTTTTCGTAAAAAAACACAGTAAGAATGTTGATTTTAAGATTCTTAAAATAATATACTATGAAAGTCAATCCCTCCCGTGTCCTCAGCCCCTCCCGTGACCATGGGTGCTGCAAAGCACTCGAAACGTCGGGAACTAAAAATCAAAAAAAAAACCGCGATAAAATCCGGAAAATAGTTTTATTTCATGTGTAATATTCGCGTAAATCTAAGAACTCAGTATAATATACTATGGTTCACGTGCATTAAAATATTTTTATTTTGATTCGAAATTGTACCCATGGCTGGGTAGAAAGATTAAGTCATTTGATCTTTATTTATGTTCAAGATTTCGTAATATATGAGTATTTTTATTTTTAGTTGCTTTAAGTCTTGCGCGTGAAGTCCGATGGAATGTTGTGCGAGGCACAAGGGGGTTTCAGGTCTGGAAGAGGATGTTCGGATCAAGTCTTCTCACTCCGCAACATCGTAGAGAAGCATCTGGCAGTGGGGCGGAAGGTTTTCTGCGGTTTTGTAGATCTGGAGAAGGCATTTGACAGAGTTGTGCGAAAGAGACTTTGGGACATTTTGCCAGAGTATGGTATAGATGGCACTCTGTTGCGATCCGTCCAGTCCACTTATGTGGACTGTAAGGCATGCGTACGGGTGGGTGGTAACAGGTCACCCTGGTTTGACGTGAAAATCGGCGTCAAGCAGGGTTGCGTGTTGTCCGCTAGTCTGTTTATAATATATCTGGACAAAAGTCTTCAATGACTGAAAGCGATGAATGAAGGTGTACAAATGGGTGACTTAGTGGTAAACCATCTACTTTATGCAGATGACGCGGTTTTAATAGCGCCAACAGCCACTGATCTGCAAACACTAGTCACAGTTATGAAAGACGACTGCATGATTAATGGCTTACACTTGAATGTGAAGAAAACCAAGATTATGGTTTTTGAAAGGGAAGAAACCAGAACGAATGTAAGGATTGTGGTTGGTAACGATGTGCTGGAGCAAGTGAATGAGTTTGTATATCTTGGATGCGCCTTCAGTAAGGATGGGAAATACACCGCTGACATAGAGAGAAGAGTGAGTGCAGGAAACAGAGTGAATGGTGCGATGGGAAAGCTACTCGGGAGCCGGCACTTAAGCCATAAGGCGCAGCTGGCCATACATAACGGAGTTCTTGTCCCAACGCTGTTATATGGTAGCGAGAGCTGGGTATGTAAGAAGGAGAACGAAAGTAGGATAAATGCGGTAGAAATGCGAGCTCTGCGGAAGATGTGCGGAGTGAAGCTGACCGACCGCATTAGCAACAGCATAGTAAGACAGCGAGTAGGTATGAAAGATAGTATCGGTGTAAAGATGAGAAAGGGCATGCTCCGTTGGTTCGGGCATATATAAAGAATGCCAGAGGAAAGAATGACAAAACAGATATACAATGTGAAAGTGGAAGGATGCAGGTACCGGGGAAGACCTAGACTATCTTACCATGACCAAATAAACCGAGTCTTGTCTGATGGAAAAGTCAAGAGTCTCCGTAACCGGCGAGCGTGTATGAGACGAACTATGAGAGTTGAGGAAGCCAGAGAGGTATGTAAGGAAAGAACCTGTTGGAACTCTGTACTCTCTGCCTACCCCGCAAGGGATCTGGCGTGGGGTAATAGATAGATAGATAGTTGCTTTCATCCAAAAGTCGAACTTGTGGCGATTTTCTACCTATCCTGACTACATCAGTTTCAGAAATCATACAGAGACTTAATTACTTTAAACCCTATCCATCTCTCCATTTACCTATATCTTTACGCCAGATTCAGTGCTGGGCAGAGAGTATAGAGTTCCAACCGGTTCATTCCTTATAGAGCTCTCTGGCTTCCTCAACTCTCATTTAAGAACTGGTTAATTTTTCTCTCAAAACCATATCCAAGCTAGATGGTATAATGAAAAAGATAATATCGGCTTTTGATTACTCGTTATTACGGATGGCACCGATGGTGTCCCATTTCCAATCAATGGGCTAATGATTGTGATGTCTGTCCATTAATCATGTTTTGGAGAGGTTATCTATACCGTTCAAGTATCGTTAATGACAGATTTGCGTTTATTCAATGGTGTTAAGCTTTAGATGAATGCTTTGGCGAAGTGTGAGTGTACTATATCATTATATACTTTCTACAGAAAGCAAGAAGTAATTAGATCATCGGTCCACCTTGTAGGGGGTTTGCCCACTGCACGTTTTCCACAGACGCCGTAAGGTTATGGAAGGGTTCTCGAGTCGCGACCACCGGAAAACGGAGTGGGCGGGCCCCTCATAAAGTGTTTTTTTTCCCGATTTTGACGAACCAAAACGTTGGAACTGTACTAGTTATTACGTTGGTAGAGTACTTATTGTATTCCAATTTAGTGTTCTTATAAGAAACAATGTCGAGGCGATGCGTGAACACCTCGTAAATCGATTTTTTTACCAAAGCCTACTTTTATTCTTTATATAGTTAGAAAAGCTCATATCGCATAACTTGAACGCACCCAACTTCAGTATAATAGTGTAACAAGTCATCTATGCAATAAAAGACTGCCATTTTTAAATGAGAAAATCGAAAACCCTTTTTCAGTTTTTATTGTGGTATATTTTTTCATTTCGAGTGCTTTGCAGCACGTCGAATTGTTGGGAACTTGAAATCAAAAATATACCGAGATACAATCCGAAAAATAGTTTTATTTCATAACGAATCTTTTTTGGTTAATTTATGAACATTATTCGTTCCCATCTATCGTCCCAAGATATGAGGAAGGTATTTATTACCTTAATTTTTAATATTGGTCACACAGCTGTTTAATAAAAAAACCTATTTTGCCCCACTGCTTTGCAAAGGTTTTGTCTCACAAATCAGAATGGGCGAAAATAGTTCATACTCCACCACGCGGATCCAGTGCCTATTGATAAAGTCGTCTTTATAATCGATATAGAATTGATTACCTATACGAGTATATCTAGATTGAATAAAAAATCTCTTTATATTAATAGTCCTCAAATAAAACTGTAAACGATGCCCATTTCGAATTCCATGAAAAAACATATTTGAAAATGAAATAAAACTATTTAGATAGATTTTATTGCGGTTTATTTTGATTTTTAAGTTCCCGACGTTTCGAGTGCTTTGCAGCACCCATGGTCACGGGAAGGGCTGAGGTGTCAGACGTCCATAAGGCATAGTTGTTCCGGGGTACCCTCAAACTTCTTAATTATTTTTGTTTTTGTTGGTCCGATCTACGCAGAATGAGCTCACGGTGTCTTGAGGTCTTGCAGTGTTATGCTTGGTTTTGGATTTGATTATATTAAATTAATTACTTACACCCGCACCATCGCGGCTGCGATTGAACAGAACAGAGGCACCAAAGTCTTCGCTCGCCAGCTAGGTAGATCCCATCTGACGAAACTTAATACAGCGGATGGCAAAACCGTGACCTCCAAATTCGAGATACTCGAGGAAATTGAGAGTTTCTACAAAGACCTGTACGCATCACGGATGGCTAAACCCTCGAGACCCAGCGCTGACGACCACAGAGCCCCACTAGCACGCTACGATACGGAAGACATCCCTGATGTCAACCAGGACGAGGTCAGAGTGGCTCTCGAGCAGCTCAAAAATGACGCCAGGCGATGACGGAATCACCACTGAGCTCCTAAAAGCAGGCGGGACTCCAAGCCTGAAAAAGCTAGCGAGTCTCTTTAATTCCGTCATCCACCAGGGCTTAACACCTCAAGCGTGGAGGGGTAGTGCGGTGGTTCTGTTCTTCAAAAAAGGTGACAAAACCTTGCTGAAGAACTACAGACCCATCTCACTCCTGAGCCACGTCTACAAGTTGTTCTGGAGAGTACTCACAAACCGCCTCGCCAGAAGACTTGACGGGTTCCAGCCACCGGAACAAGCCGGGTTTCGAAAAGGCTACAGCACCGTAGACCACATCCATACTGTTCGGCAGATTGTACAGAAGACCGAAGAGTACAATCAGCCGCTGTGTATGGCTTTCGTGGACTACGAGAAAGCCTTCGACTCCATCGAAACCTGGGCGGTTTTGGATGCTCTGCAGCGAGGTGGCATCGATTGGCGCTATATCGAGGTGTTGAGATGTCTGTATGATACCGCCACAATGACCGTTCAGCTCTAGGACCAAAAGACCAACCCGATTGAGCTGCATCAAGGGGTAAGACAGGGGGATGTAATATCCCCCAAGCTCTTCACTAATGCACTCGAAGACGTCTTCAAGACGCTGGACTGGACTGGGCGGGGCATTAACATCAACGGCGAATACATCTCACACCTTCGGTTTGCCGATGATATCGTCATCGTGGCAGAGTCACTGGAACAGTTAAGCAAAATGCTGCATAGCCTAAATGGAGCCTCTCGAGGTGTCGGTCTCGGCATGAACTTGGATAAAACCAAGATCATGTTTAATGAGCATGTCACGCCGGGACCGATCTACGTTGATGGTTCTATGCTCGAAGTTGTTCGGGTGTAAGTCTACCTTGGACAAGTTGTCCAATTTGGTAGGAACAACTTCGAGAAAGAAATCAACCGCTGGATCCAATTGGGTTGGGCAGCATTTGGCAAACTACGTCACGTTTTCGCTTCGCCTATACCGCAATGCCTGAAGACTAAAGTCTTTAACCAATGCGTTCTACCTGTTATGACTTACGGGGCCGAGACGTGGACACTCACAGTGGGACTAGTCCACAAATTCGCACAGCGGGCTATGGAGCGAGCTATGCTCGGCGTCTCTTTGAAGGATAAAATTCGTAACGAGGTAATCCGACAAAGAACCAAAGTTACCGACATAGCTCGCAGACTCACTAAGCTAAAGTGGCAGTTGGCTGGTCACATCTGCAGAAGGACCGACGGCCGATGGAGCAAGCGTGTCCTAGAGTGGAGACCGCGACTTGGTAAGCGTAAGGTAGGACGGCCCCCAGCTAGATGGACCGACGACCTCAAAAAGGTCGCTGGGACAGACTGGATGCGGAAGGCGGAGGACCGTGTGCAATGGCGCGTGTTAGGAGAGGCCTATGTCCAGCAGTGGACTACGATAGGCTGATTGATTGAATTACTGGGTCCCATCCTTGGTAGGAATCCGAATCAGATACCGTCGCTCAAAGAAGTCTGCAAAGCACTCGAAACGTCGGGAACTTAAAAATCAAAATAAACCGCGATAAAATCCGAAAAAATAGTTTTATTTCATGTGTAATATTCGCGTAAATCTAAGAACTCAGCATATTTGAAAAATTAAATTAAAACTTCAATAGCATCGACGGAACCCATATGTTGTTTAGAGCACCCTACTGGTTTTTTTTGGTATAATTAAAAGCATCTGTCAGTGCCGGTGGGCCGTACCAAACGTTCAATTGTATTTTTTGTGACGTCACTTCTCGGTATTGGAGCTGCATTTGGTGGTTATACGAATTTGCTGTGGATACAATGTTGATAAAATATATATTTCTTATACTCCCCAAGAGGGTGTGGCAGAGGTGTATTGTGTACATCCAATATTTGCCGACGATGTTAGGGCCCATGTAATAAGGGGCGAGCCTAATGCTATTGACTAAAAATAATTATTCAAATTAAATTTCTGCACTGATACTTTAACAAGGATAAGTCCTTGTTACATTCATACAAATTTCTTAGAGCTACTTAAAATAATAACTTACGAAAGTTCTTGATAAGTAATAAGCGTCCATTATAGAAAGAGCTGTATTCTTTAAACATTACGAGTGAATTTTATGTAAATTCTGTTGTAACTCATACAAAAAAAAAAACGTCGGGTAGATGTCAAATATTCCCCATCCTCACGTTATAGGGCAAGCTCTTTGTAGGCTAACGTGACTTATCACGTTCGCTATCCCTCTACACGCATTTTCCTTTCTTTGTACACGATTTACGAGATTGAGGATGATGGATTTAATAGCATGTTCATTGTTGTTTATCCCGATAGTTGAAGGAGTATTGTGTATTCGGTGAACGAATATTGAAGGCAGTGTGCCGCGATTTTGTGGCGTAGTCGTCGCAATAAGTCTCGTAGTCGCCGTGATAAGTCGTGTAGTCGTGGCACTTACTCGCATAGGCGCTGTGATAAGTCACGTAGTCGGTGCGATACTGTAGCATTGTCACCGATATATGAGGTGTCAAAACCGCGACATCGTAGTGTAGTCATTGCAGTACGCGCAAGACAATTTTTCAATATGATATGGTGGCGTAGTCTGTACAATACTTAACGTAATTAATGTAATAGCGTCGCGTAATCCCCGCTAAATGTTTCGTCAACAACGCAATATTGTTGCGTAGTCGCCGCAATACGTCGAGTAATCAGCGTGATACAGCCGCGTAGTCTCCATAGTATGTCGAGTCAATGTAAACTCGTAGCGTATATCTTGGCGGCTACGCGACGCTAAGGCGGAAAATACGCAACATATAGCAGCGACTACGCAACAACATCGCAGCAGCTACATGACGTATACCATAACTTCGCGTAATTGTAGCCGTGACGTCGCGTAGTCATCGCGATGGTAAATTGATACGTCGTTTTTTTGAACCGCGGTAGTATAGTGTTTTGATACAATCATTTTAAAATACAAGGATTTTTCTTTCATGTACGTTTTGCACGGTGCCAGTTTCAAAATAAGAATCCTAATTTCTTAAGTAAAAACAAACGTTTTTAAAAAAGAGCTTTTATGCAGCCAGCCAGCCGATTTGAAACAGCACACACACCGTCACGCCTATATTCCCCAGGGGGGTGGCAGAGGTGTACTGAGTACACTCACGTTTCCCCGACGATGTGAGGTCCCATGTAATAGGGGGCGAGCCTATTGCCATATACCGGGCACAATTCCAGACTCCAGACTGATACTGGGAATTTTTCGTTAGAAAAACTACATTTGGCCGACCTAGGATTTGAACCCAGGACCTCGTGATCACAAAGCGATGCGCTTTGCCAACAGACCAACGAGGCAGTCTGAAACAGGTAAACAAAATTAAATGTGCACCTGTACAAAATGTCGTGTCTATGCTGCTGGCCGTTGAAAAGTTTCTTCGTCTGGAGCCAATCCTGGGTGTGAAATCCGGTCATGCTTACTTTAAAATGTATTGTCATCGAAGGTAAACTAACATGTCAAATTTCAACTCCATAGGATAACAGAAATTGGTTCTAATGCAGTTTGCAAGATTTGACTTACACAAACTTTTTTTAAACCGTAGCCCCACTCTATGATTTTTTCCTGTGTCGTAGGTCCATTCACAAGAATAAAAATTTACTTTAATTATTATTGAGTCACAGACAAGATTGGCTACATCTTGAAACGTGCTTCAATTAAAACATTTTATAAGCCGCCGAAGAAGATCAGTCAATTTTTACCATCTGTCAATTGTCACATCCCTCTACAAGATGCAGGAGTATACAAGCTTATTGTCAATGTGGTCTCTCTTATATAGGACAAACAAAAAGACCAGTAAAAACCCGGGTTAAAGAACACATAACTGACCTAAAACACCGTCGCTCAAAGGAGTCTGCAGTCTGTAAACATGTCCTTGATCGCACCCGCCATAACATAGATTTGATAGACCACAAATCCTCGTGAAAGAACACCGATTCCTTCCAAGGATGGTCCGCGAGGCTATTGAAATTAAAAAACATCCTAATTTTAATAGAGAAGATAGCTGGGTGTTTCCGTCGACTTGGGATCCGGTAATTAATATAATCAAATCCAAAACCAAGCATAACACTGCAACACCTCAAGACACCGTAAGCTCATTCTGCGTAGATCGGACCAACAAAAATAATTAAGAAGTTTGAGGGTGCCCCGGAACAACTATGCCTTTTGGACGTCTAACACCTCAGTCGTTCCCGTGACCATGGGTCCTACAAAGCACTCGAAACGTTGGGAACTTAAAAATCAAAATTTAACCGTGATAAAATTCAAAAAATTGTTTTTTCATAAAAATTTACGTACACATATAACCAGACTGAAACAAATTATTGTAAATTAGACGCTTATAGATTTTTTAAATTATTATTTTAAACGTAGCCCCTCACTAGGGTTCATGTCTGTGTCGTGGGTGCGTTTACAAATATAATTGTGGATCACACAAAGATTTGTCCCGCGGAATCGATCCCGCGACTATTAGACACAGTGGGCGGAGCGGAGCTTAACCACTGCGCTAAATCGTCAACATTGCAAGCTAAATAAAAGCTTGTAAAAATTAGTGCTTCTTTGGCTAGTGACGAATAATGCGTTTTGCGAACACCAGGTCCTTTGTTCGGATCTCATGTCAGAGAAAATGTAATTTTTCGATAGAAAAAATTTCCAGTATGATTCCGTAGTCTGGCATTGTGCCCGGTATATTGGCAATAGACTCGCCGTCTATGACATGGGACCTTATATTGTCGGCGAAAAGTGGGTGTACACAGTACACTTCGCTACCCGCGCTTGGAGAATATAGGCGTGATACGGGCGCGATGGAGTTTATTTCTTATTTATTTGAAAAATAAATCGCTTGGGCGTAATTGATAGATGCATGTAACTTCAATATAGGGTGTGTTCACATTTTACCGAGGCCGGCGTATCCCTGATGGTGACAGGAATAAATGTCACAGCGTAAATTTAGCGGGGTGGATAGCCCGAGTACCGACAAAGGCGCGTTCAGTGCGAGACGCACGGTTATTTTTATTCCTGCCAAAAGCAGTATGTGTTGCGACGACGTGTGAATGGACTGCTAAAATTGTAAATAATGATTATATTGACATTTCCTTTTTTTGAATGACTCTTTTGAGCGTTGGACGTAGTTTGATAAAGTTGAAAAGTAAGTAAAAATATATAAAAAAAGACTGTTTTGAGAGAGAGAGAGAATTGCCTACACTAAGTTTAAGTTTATATTTTTTTTATCGTTTTTATCTTTTTTAGATTATTTACTTAATTTTAATTTTTGATGTTAAATTTGCCATTAATAAAGTTCTTCATTGGTCTCTTCAAGTAATAAATCCACAATGTACAAACCCTACAAAAAAAAAAGATGAAAATAACCGAGGAGTTTCTTGCCGCTCTCCACTGAAATCACTATTTTATATATATATTTCGAGGTGGTTGGTGGAATATTTTGATACTTTTCTGGCGATTTATAAATACCATAATGGTTGACATAAATAAAATCTTGTGTAAAAATTAATTCGAAAAAAATGATTCTACAGAATTCATTGGCATCTCCGACCTAACATTGTAACTACGAGTACATCCGAATAAACTTTAATAGTAACATTCCTTAGAAGACCCACTATACATTGTGTATATATAAACAGTAAACCCAGGAACCTGAAATTTTCCCCCAGTTTACTGTTTCGGGCCATATAAGTTAAGCAATGTCTATACGGACCATATTAAGGCAAAGCTTTACAGACAGAGAGCTCACCACGAACTATGAACGGTATACGAACTGTTACACAAAAGAATATAATTATATATGCGAACTTTTTGACTGGATTTTGAATGAAGACGCCGTTCTATCTCTCTATATCATCACGCCAGATCCCTTGCAGGGTAGGCGCGTAGGTAGGAGAGTACGGAGTGCCAACAGGTTCTTTCCTTACATACCTCTCTGGCTTCCTCCACTCTAATAGTTCGTTTCAAATGCTGTTAGATGATTAAATTTTAATGTGAATATTCTGATAATTAAGAACAAAGAGTGCCACGACTGCTGATTTAGGATTTACATTAATTATTATTTAACAAGAGTATTTGGTATTTTTATTTGATCAGTCTTCGTCATACAAAAATAACTCGACACTTATTACGTATGCGCTATATTAAAACAATATCTTAACAAATTGATTAGGTAAATTAATAAACTAGATACCACAGCGATACACGATCACGTTTTTTTGTCCTTTACGTGCGAGGCCTTCTAGAGATCTCTTGATTATTATAGAGTTTCGATATACCTCTCAGCCTTATTACTGGGTTAGTCGTATTGGTAACTGCTTAGTTAATTATATAAATAAGCGCACATCCTCTATACGTCGTTAACGGGTAATTTAAATTGGCTCGTACGAGCGCCTGCTACCCGTCAATTCTTGTATTGGTAAATTTCTGTGCCGCTTATAGATTGAACAAGCTGTCACAGTAAGCTGTTAGTAGTCGTTAAGATTCCCTTGTTTAAATAGCCCATTTGGATAATGGGCAGGTTCGTTTAAAATACTTGCTGTTAGAACACTATTGCATGATCTAAATTATGGTCTTTGGTAATGTTTAATTAAACCCTTGATTATAACTCAAGGTGGTCCAAAATGTAAGTTATAAAAGGGGTCCGTCTTTAAATGAATTATTAAAACAGCTTAGCATTGGTAATAAAAACTAAAAAAAAAACTATTATAGTGCGACAGGGATCTTTTGGCTTGTGGATGACATTGACAGAGGGGCGTTAGTGTGAAATTAGGGTTATCATTTAGTAACATTTTCCTACCTATAGGGAAATATTTTAACAGGTGGGCCCGCACGGTTACTAATTAAAACAAGAACTCGGTTAAATTACATAGCATAATTTTAATTAGCTGAACGCACATGTTTTGGATTACAATCCAGATCTATGCCATTACTTTAGAACTAAGTGTTATGTTTGATTGTAATCTGTGTTGTGTGTCAAAAAAATAAAATTAACAAAAATAAAAAGTAGCCAATAAGTAAAGCAATAATTGAGATGTGGCATTATTAGTGACGTTAAAACCTTAGCGTTAAATCGTGCGGCGGTTTTATGTTGCTACTCGTTTACTGCCTTATTATAAACGCATCGTATGGAGCACATTTTGACATAGGCGTTAATATTAATATTGACCCATGTAGAGAAGAACCATTATAACTAGTTCGTGATTATAATAATGAAGTCATTTATGTATTACTCCTCTGTAACAAGGACTGGCATCAGCTTGCATTAGACCGGGATAAGTGGAAGAAAGAAGGGGCGGCATTTACGTTGCTCTGGGAGAGTATATGCCTATAATATGATATACTATATGATTTCCTTCAAAAAAGCTATTGCTTTAACATACCTACATAAAATTGAATCTATATTTTATTCTGTCTCTGTTGAGTCGACCACAATTTAGCGCAGTGGTTAAGGGCTTAGCCCGCCCCGCCCACTGTGTCTAATAGTCGCGGGTTCGATTCCCGCACGAGACAAATCTTTGTGTGATCCACAATTACTTGTTCCGGTCTGGGTATTTGTGTATGTGAATTTTCATGTTTATAACGCACCCACGACACAGGAATTAATCCGTGTGTGTGGGAAACGTTTTTAAAATAAAAAAAAATAAAAAAAAATCAAACAGGAGGTGTCGAGGCTAGAATCAAGAGGAGTGGGGCGCGCGCAACGCGCGACCGGTCGTCGTGCCCGGCGCCCGCACCTTAGCCAGTCAGCTGATACATACGAGGACGTGTATCCGCGTTCCCACTTTCTCTCATATTTTCTTACATCTTTACGTTCAGTACCGTAGACGCGACTACAACTGTATACTCAGAATAATATAATCAGTGTAATTAATATACAGTTTTATTACCATCTCCACTGAGCTACGTCGCTACGACGCCAACAGCCTTAAAATATGGATATGTGTCATATATTATACATATATTCGCTTATAGTAACAAAAGAAGTATACTGGATCGCACTTAACCCAAAACAGGGGTTATCAGATAAAGTTTCGGTCCACGATGGGGCAATAACAGGCGGGTGCGGAAATGACGTCATATCTATTTTTGTGATGGAAGCAAATGGGCCGAGTGGGTAGTTTTCTATTATGTGGGATGTACTGGGAACTAACTTTAACTGGCATCACACCACGTCCTATATATTTTAAACAGTTCAACACAGAAATATACCTAGTCCTAAAGAATTTTAATTACTTTGAAAATTTTTCGGACGCTTTCGAACGTGGAAATGTCAAGAGTTAACTAATATTCGATTATTAATTAAAATTTATGAATAGTGTAAAAGCAATACGGATACGAATAGCAATTTGACGGACGATTTAGCGCAGTGGTTAAGGGCTTAGCCCGCCCCGCCCACTGAGTCTAATAGTCGCGGGTTCGATTCCCACTCGGGACAAATCTTTGTGTGATCCACAATTATTTGTTCCGGTCTGGGTATTTGTGTATGTGAATTTTCATGTTTGTAAACGCACCCACGACACAGGAATTAATCCTAGTGTGGGGCAACGTTTAAAAAAAAAAATCTTTTTATAAAAAAATAAGAGTAATTAAAAAAGTGTTGATCAAAGAAGTGGAAACGCCTTCGGGCGGGGGCTAAGGGCTTAACACGAACAGATTAATCTTAGCGTAACGGTATCGAGTTGATATGCCATTTTTTTCACACTAAAGGTTTACTAAATTAACATAAACGTGACAGCAAGCTTTATCGACAACGTCACGATAACGTCTAACGGTTTGTACTTAGCCTTTTGGTCTGCGACTCGAAGGTAGATAATACTGTATCTTCGTCAATTAAATTCAAAAATATAATTTTATTTCGATTAAGAACTGCAATGAAAAGAAAATAGAGTCGTATTTTTAGAACGTATCTTTAGATGGAAAGCACTGACGTGTGGTTTTAAATTTAAGAACTGATTGAATTGATGTAGTTGCACGTGCAGTTCTCTAAATATTTTCCAATGTAGGTCTTTGTACATTCTATGATATAATTTCTATATTGATATCTCAGATTTAAAAAAAGGAAATTATTCATAGTTGATACTATTGAACAGTAACTGACATTAGTTTCTGTGAATACATAGTACTTATTTACTGCTTAACCAGTTTCTGAAAAATACTTGAGACAAATTGAGCTATCGGCCTACTCCGCAAGGAATCGGAAGTGTAGACCAAATTTAAAGAAATTAAATCTTATCAAGATAGATAATCTATTTATATCGTCCGTCACGCCTATATTCCCCAAGCGGGGGTGGCAGAGGTGTACCGAGTACACCCACTTTTCGTCGATGATGTTAACACCCATGTAATAAGAGATGAGCCTATCGCCATATACCGGGCTCCATTCCAAACTCAGGACTCATATTGGCAATTATTCGTACGAAGAACTACATTTGTTCGACCTATTACTTAAACCCAAGACCTCGTCATTACAAAGCGATGTGCTTTTCCACTAGACCAACGAGGCGATCAGGCAGCCATTTTGACCCAACATAGTTCTAATAAAACACTGACTATTTATAGCTAAGTACACAATCTCGCGTTTTATACTGCCACATAATGACGTTACAGCAACAATGTCCTATAATGATAGGAGTAAAACAAATACTTAAACATTATATGGGTACTAACCTATGGGCTGACAATAGCACTAACATTGTTGATGTCTGCAACGCATGCAACACTGTAGTATAAAAGATATTTCGTGCAAAAACTTTTAGTATGCCACCAAGTTTGTTGGCACGCAACAAAGATGGGAACTTTGAACAACTTTTGCATTTCATCAGGGTAAGTGCAGCGAGATTGATTTATTTGTTTATAGTTTATTAGAAGTTTCCCGCGGCTTCACGCCCGGTCGACAACAGTGGCTCCTACCGGGTCCACGTTAGTTAGGTGTACAAAAAAAAATCATCAACGTCAGTCAAGCCATTTAGAAGGAGAAAAATTACAAACACAGGCACACCGGAATTTTATATTTAAAGCATGGATTTCCATAAAAAACGGATTGAGCATTCTGCAAAAACGTGACGACAAGGATACTGACCTTGAGCTCTACGTCTCTTTCTAAGTAGGGTGACCATAGATGTGTATGATTAGGGACTTAATGATTAAATTTAGGCAAGCTATTTATTTTATCCAACATTTTGTTACATGCGGTAGGTAAATAATCGCCAAATAACACGTGAAGTAGTTACTTTATTAAGTGCTATAGTTACTTTATTATTTATATTACATTGATAGTAAATTACAACTTCTAATTCGTACGGACGATGACTTGATCCAGTGGTTAGAGCTTAAACTGCACTACTCATTGGATCGAGTAGTTGCGGGTTTCATGGCCCCAGGGAAAGATTCTTTGTGAGCCCCATAAATATTCGATTCGGTCTGAGTGTTTGTGAATGTGAATCTCATGTCCGTAAACATACCCACGACTCAGAAATAATTCCTAGTGTGGGTTATGGTTACAAAAAAATAAACAAATAAACAACGCCACGCCTATATTCCCCAAGCGGGGGTGGCAGAGGTATACTGAGTACACCCACTTATCGCCGACGATGTTAAGTCCCATGGAATAGGGGGTGAGCCTATTGCCATATACCGGGCACAATTCCAGACTTCGGACTCATACTGGGAATTTTTCAAAAAAACTACATATGTCCCACCTAGGATTTGAACCCAAGGTGATAAAAAAGCAATGCGCTTTGCCACCAGAACAACAAGGTACTTTAAAAAAAGTCGCACACATAATCGTTTAAGTCTGTTTATCGATATACACTATACATTACTGAATAAAATGGTTTTATGTATATAAGAACGCATTTGAAAGATATAATAAATAGCTATAGTCTGAATGAGTTTTTCATTATGGTCACCGTACTGCATCGTAAAGGGTGCGAGCAAGACACCGGGCTCCAGGTAGTTGCTCCCAGTCATTATGGTTTCTCGGGTTATTTAAATCATAAAATATTCATGTGTCTGTGAGTAAGAGTTTAATTTTGTCTAGCAATATTTTGACATTAATCAATGCGTTTTGGATAATAAATCCATGAGTTAAAGATAGTCATTGCCATAAGGACTAAATTCAACTTTAACATTTTTATCGACTTGATTCTAATCTAGGGCTAAAGTATTCATATAAACCTGTACAGGGAAATAGGGTGTTTTGTAGGACGGCACTTTTTGATGCCAATTTCCAATAAGTTATAAATTCCATTTTCTAAGCCGATTTGAACACGTCCTCAGACAAGATTAGTACGAAATAGGAAATATGTCCTATTGAAAAGTCATTCTTCAGGTCAACTGACAAGATTGTAATAAAAGTACAGGTCAGACTATCAAAATACATATAACGTAGGACGTCTTTGGCCTTCGCTGTTATAAAATCAGACTTATTACTTAATTTTGCGTTATTTAAATTTGAGCGCGAATCTGAAGCCATGTTAGTTTTTTTTTTTTTAAATCAGTTATAATTTCGTTAGATGATAATTAGTTTGTAAATAGCTTACTATTCCAGCTTGAAAACTAGCCTTATGATTTTCACATACATTCGTTCAGCCATTTAAACGTACATATCAAACATTCAAAGAAATTAATGCAATATATTTGTAGGATATGTTCCGTCTGTACTTGCTAATTAAAATATTTTGAATTCCTTACTCTAATATTATAACTGCAGAAAACTCCGTAAATTTTCACCTTGCATATAAATTCACTTAGCATCCACTCCATACATACCAAAAAAAATTGCTCCGAGAGCAGACGAAAATTCATTTTCATGAGATCAGAAACGTGTGGTTTATTTAGCCGACATTAGTAAAAGTATCAACACTCAGTATGTTTGCTCCGCTGATAAAACTTTGCCATACGTTATTAGCACGTCTAGATAAATAGTAGAACTATATGTGGGTAAAAATAACTCTTCTTAGTGCACTCAAGACGATTGGGAGGAGGAAAAATATGGGGCTCGATGCGTTACTTTCACTGGTACCTACTTAATTGATTGTATAATTATTAGGGCATTATTTTTGTAATATTTCTTCTTTTATCTGTCTGTATTAAAAAGTTAGCATTTCAAGAAAGAAGTCATATTAAGCTGACTTGCACGAACTAGGTTAGCTATTGATTAACTCGAGGTTATAGCGTCAAATTGCCTTCAACTTAGACATGTAGTCATTTTGGGAACGTACTCATTTTAAGAAACTGTTAAATTTGCTATTCCTTGCGGGGTCGGCTGCTTAAACCTTTTTCTTATCATGATAATCAGCTTCTGCTTTTTTTCTTGGTAGTGATAATCTATTTTGTTTTTAAAGTGTAGTAATATAAGATTTTAAATTTTTCTAATTACTTTATCGCCGTAATGAAAATGGTGGTATTAAATTGATGATACATAACGGAGTTCTTGTCCCAACGCTGTTATATGGTAGCGAGAGCTGGGTATGTAAGAAGGAGAATGAAAGTAGGATAAATGCGGTAGAAATGCGAGCTCTGCGGAAGATGTGCGGAGTGAAGCTGACCGACCGCATAAGCAACAGCATAGTAAGACAGCGAGTAGGTGTGAAAGATAGTATCGGTGTAAAGATGAGAAAGGGCATGCTCCGTTGGTTCGGGCATATAGAAAGAATGCCAGAGGAAAGAATGACAAAACAGATATACAATGTGAAAGTGGAAGGATGCAGGTACCGGGGAAGACCTAGACTATCTTACCACCACCAAATAAACCGAGTCTTATCTGATGGAAAAGTCAAGAGTCTCCGTAACCGGCGAGCGTGTATGAGACGAACTATGAGAGTCGAGGAAGCCAGAGAGGTATGTAAGGAAAGAACCTGTTGGAACTCTGTACTCTCTGCCTACCCCGCAAGGGATCTGGCGTGAGGTTATAGATAGATAGAAATTGATGAAATAACTTTACCGCAAACAGGAAAGTTGTGGATCCTTTATAGACTAATTAGCATAGGTGTGTTGGAGGAATATTTAAGTCGCGTACTATCACTTTGATAAATAACCTTCAACCTACGTGAATGTATAATGGTTATTTAATACCCCACCAACAATACATTTAGATTCTCCGTAACCGGCGAACGCGTATGACGCGAACTATGAGAGTGAGAGAGGCGTGAGCAAATAAGTTGTTGGAATTCTCTACTCCTTGCTTACTCCACAAGGGATCTGGACTGATGATATAGACAGATAGCTCATAATTATACTGTGTCATTCGTTCTTGAGATAAATAATTAACATACAGCTCTCGTAAGTGACTGCCTCGTTGGTCTGGTGGCAAAGCGCATCGCTTTGTGATCACGAGGTCCTGGGTTCGTATCCTAGGTCGGACAAATGTAGTTTTTCTAACGAAAAATTCCCAGTACGAGTCCGGAGTCTGGAATTGTGCCCGGTATATGGCAATAGGCTTGCTCCCTATTACATGGGACCTAACATCGTCGGCTAAACGTGGGTGTACTCAGTACACCTCTGCCACCCCCTCTGGGGAATATAGGCCTGACGGTGTGACGGTGTAGCTCTCGTAAGTCATTAGCCAACCGATCGCGATTTGAAAAAAATCTCTTATATCATATCCTTTATTTTATCTGTGGACTTGGTATCTACCAACATTCTATTATGATTCTATGGACAGCCCGGCAACCGGTGCTCCGTAAAAAATATTTGGAAATATACTCGAGTTTTATTTTGTAATTCAGGTAAATATCAATACAGACGATATAGCGCAGTGGTTAAGAGCTTGAGCGGCTCCGCCCACTGTGTCGAATAGTCGCGGGTTCGATTCCCGCACGGGACAAATCTTTGTGTGATCCACAATTATTTGTTCCGGTCTGGGTATTTGTTTGTGAATTTTCATGTTTGTAAACGCACCCACGACACAGGAATAAATCCTAGTGTGGGGCTACGTTTTTAAAAAAAGAAAGAAAGAAAAGAAGAAAGAAGAAAGAATACATCTTAGTACACCCACCACCCACTTTCCGCCGACGATGTTAGGTCCCATGTAATAGGGGCTCACCCCCTATTGCCATTATACCGGGCACAACGCCCGACTCCGGACTGGGAATTTTTCTATCTTAGTTCTATAAATAAATTCAGCAAAATTGAACGGCAAAAATAAACTCCTAGACAAGATATATTTTATAAAGTCTAGAATCTTTCAGGAATAAAAATAGTAGAGTACAAGAACAAAATTTCCGCCGGCGGGATCTTATCTCGTTTCTGTTCAATTAGGAGTGGACCCAACTGGGATCGGACGATGCGTTCAGATGTTCCCTCCAGTTAATGGTATTGCGGCGGAGTAAATACTACGGAGCAAATGGGGTAGATAGTGTTCGAAAAATTATATAGAGAGTTTAAAGGGAAAAATTTGACTTGTGGAGAAAAGTATGTTCTGGGTATTAACGAAGGTTATATGAAGGTTGGTCGAATATATTGGTATTTTAATTTATAGATTCTCACAAACAGTCTGAAATCATGCTCGTAATAATGAAAATGGGTTTGCCCTCTATTAGATTGGCCCTACAACGCCGTCGAAATGTCCATATATGCTTCTGCCACCCCCGTTTGATGAATGTAGGCGTGACCGCTTTTTTATATTTTTCCTTAATTCTATGTAACTATATCATACGCCTGATTCCTCAAGGGGTAGGTAGAGAGTAGATACATATAAATATTATGCATTTATACGCTTACACATATATAGGTAAGTAGGTACCACATATTCTCAAACCGCAACCGTCTCCATTTTTAATTTCGTACGAAAAGTTTCGCTTATATTTTTCCGCTAAGTCTAATGAGTAGTTGGGGTAGTGTGCAATTTGTACACGTATTTTATTAGCTCCCAGTTTAATTAAAGGACATATAAAATTACACTTAACATTTCCTTTAGAGTGCGCAATAAACAAGGCCGTGAGAGAAGGCTGTAAAAAAGCGTGTTTAAAATAAAAGCTATTACACCTACATCCCTAAGCAAGGGTAGCACCACTCACCCAAATTTAAAAGCGGGTAAAGGCTGGGTGCCTATAGGACAAAACCGGTCGTTGCGGTGATTTTTGATAGAAACATTTGTCAAAGTCAAAGTCAAAAAATATTTATTTGTTTAGGTCAATAAGAGCTCTTAGAATCTTAAAAAATATTACATTTTTTACATCTAGCACCGGATCGGAACACGATCTCCACTGAGAAGATCCGGCGAGAAACTCAGCGGGCTAATTTTTAACTTAATTTTTTTGGCCTTTCTGATGACCAATTTTTTCTTTTTTTTTTCATAATCATCATCAATCAACCTGTATCTACTCATTGCTGAGTGTAGGCCTCTCCTCTATCACGGCATTCGTTCTAATCCTGCGCTAATCTATTCCACCATTTGCCAGCCACTCTCACGATGTCATCGCTCCATCTAGCCGATGGTCTGCCTATGGATCGGCGTCCTGTTCTGGGCCACCACTCTGTTACGGCCTTGGTCCACTTTACCATCTTCACGCCTCATCAAGTGTCCTGCCCATCTCCACTTTAACCTTGTGATCCGTTTACCAACATCTTCAACTTTAGTCCGCCTTCAATTTCTATGTTTGGTATTCGGTCGATAAGGGAGATGCCCAACATGGCTCGCTCCATCGCTCTCTGTACCACTTTGATTTCATAAAGGCTACCTTTTATAAGCGACCAGGTCTCGGCACCGTAAGTAAGGATGGGCAAGACACATTGATTGAATGCCTTAATTTTCAGGCACTGTGGGATGTCTGCGAAAATATACTAGTAAGTTTTCTATATGCAGCCCAACCTAATTGGATACGTCTAGCGATCTCTTTGCTAATAGACTCTGGGTCAAAGGATAAACAGTGCCCAAGATAAATGTAATCTTCTACTACCTCTATTTGGGTGTTACCTATAATGATGTTACCTTGACTGGTGTGGCGATTTGACATTATTTTTGTTTTGGACATGTTCATTCTGAGGCTAACCCTTAGAGATGCTTCTTGCAATTCAAAAAGCATGGTCTTTTTATAAATAATTGTATTATACAGCATTGTTTAATGTTGCTGATTGAGGAGCTGCTTAAATCCAACCTGTATTATCGTCCACATAATCCGAAATTTTGTAATACCCTTTCTTACAGAGTTTAGTTTTGATTGCCCTTTTAAATTTGTATCTATGGATACTTTGTTGTAGAAGCGTATACATTGCCGAATAAAAGAATTACTGATTCTGTGTAGACGAGTAGAATGTACAATAAGATCATCTTTGTTCCGTGTATTAACATGATGAATGTCGCTATATATTTTTCAAAGTTACTGATATTGTTTTTAACATATAGAAGATTTTTATATACAAATTGTGATGCAACGGTTAGAATATTTATTTCTCAAAATTTTTCCTTTGTCCTGCAGTAGACGTCATTCTACTGATGATGATGATTCCACCTACATCCTTAAACGTTACCCTCGCTTGAGAGGTATACTGTATACAAATGGTTAGGGCTTGATGCGATAGCGGCTGAGCTATTGGCTTGTATCGGGCACAGTCCCAAAGCCCGGAATTCTACTGAGATTTTTTTTCTGAAAAACCCTAACAACATTTTGCCCGATAAATAGCCCGATAGCCGGAATCTCGTGATCGCAAATTTATGTTATATTAAATTAAACAAAACCCGTAAGCAGCCATCAGAGACTACTTTTTTAAATACTCTAAAACATACAAAAATAATACGCAATTATGAACATACCCATGGACAATTAGTTTTGTCTCATGGAGGGAACTTGCGACTTTTCGATTTAGTATGCCCAGTACCCAGTGAGAATATTGGACAAAGCCATGGTCAAATTTATTTAAATACTTACCTTTTTTATAAATAAAATTCCCAACGAACGAGACTGAGAACATGTTGGAACGCTGTACTCTCTGCCCACCCAGCAAGGATCTGGCTTGATGATATAGATAGAAAATTCCCAAAAAAATAACGACAGCATCATTTAGAGTAAACCTTATATAAACAGAATGAACACAGACAACAGAATGAACATAAACAAAACTTTACGCCATTCTGTTTATATACAAACTTTAATTAAACCTCGGTACATTTTGTTATGAAAATCGATGAGCTTTGTCGACAAATATAGACATCTAGAGCGGTAGGCGTACCCAATATGCGGCCCGAGAAATTTCCATTGAAGGGAAAATGAAGGGTGCTTTACTCGAAAACTGATGACGTGTAAAAAGCTGATAGAGCCATCGGGGGTTCATTTAAATGTCGGCAATGGGATGAGGAGCTCTCGAACCCGGCTTAATGTGGGTGGTTAAATGCAGATTGTGCGTAACTAGAGATCTATCTATCGGTTAACGATTATTTTTATGAATGTGTCATAAAAGTTTAAGAAGATATCTTTTAAATTCTTAGGAACGTTTAAAGACGTTTCATTCGTTCGTATATTTACGGACTTTTGTTCGGAGAGATAAAGCAATAACAATAAACGAATAGTACCTAACATTTTATGTCTTGGTCACGATGGGGTTACCTCGCTCGGCGAGATTTAACAAATTCTTATCACCAAATTTTCTCAATAACGGATAAATTATCAAAAAATTCAACTTCCAAAGGTACATAATGTCAACAGACCTTCCTTACGCTCTCCGTGTGTAACATATGAGCATATTCCTTTCTGTAAATCACTTTGACGCTATCAGAAAATACGCGTATTTTGTAACGTGACGTCACACTTTATGAAGTGCGATACAATGGCATCGGGGAA
Organism: Phalera bucephala; assembly: GCA_905147815.2. NCBI lineage: Eukaryota > Metazoa > Arthropoda > Insecta > Lepidoptera > Notodontidae > Phalera > Phalera bucephala. The sequence continues at coordinate 26,281,589 of LR990618.1, read as the reverse complement.
GGAATTCACTTACAGATATTGACTGGGGAAAGCGTTAAGGTAACTCAGAACAAATTTTGTTCCAAAAGGGTTAGCACGAACAGATTGCAGTTTAGCATAACACTACCAAGTGGATTTGCCATCTATTTCACATTACAAAATTATTACATAAAGATGAACATGACAGCACGCTTCTTCGTCAACGTTATAGTAACGTCGTATTGTTCTTGCTAAGTCCTCTGGAGATTAATCTTAAGCGAGTGTTGCTGGCTATTATGATATGACTGTTTTGTAAGAATGACGTATAGAAATTTCGTTTTATTTTCTTAAGTTATACCGTCTCACAGCTGGGCAAAGGTGACTCCCACATCTCTCAAGCCGATCTGATCACCTTGAGTATTCCTTTGTTTCATAATATAAAGGTTAATTGAATGAGTAATATATATATGATGATGATGATTGATCCGACCGATTTCGGCCATGGTAACCACTTTGACCCCTAGTCGGAGTAATGGCGCTCGAAGATGGCTTATGTAGCCTATCTTCGCGGCGAAACTCCGTGCACACTGAGGGCACGTGAGTACGCCGTTCTCATAATTGTATGTTATGGCAGCAGGTGGGCGAGCCTTTAACTGATCGCGTTTGGCATCAAGGTCAGCTTTACGCTGAGCCTAGAACTCGCGTAATTGGCTGTTCACCATCCTGCGCCATTCTGGCCGCTGTGCTGCCAAACGTTCCCAACGAGAGGGCTCTATGTGGCATCGCTTCATGTGTCACTTTTGGATATCCTTGTACCGGAGGAGGGGACCGCTATGATTCCGCTTGCCCTTCTCCTGTACAGAGTAGAAGATGCGCTTCGCCACTCTTTCCTCCGCTATACGAGATACATATATATATATATATATATGTATATATATATATATATATATATATATATATATATATATATATATATATATATATATATATATATATATATATATATATATATATATATATATATACTAATACTGTGTTATTATATGGGTACCGCCCGACATAAAAATTTTGTAATTAGCGCTGGACCCATGTTCCAGCGTAAGCCTTCCAAAGGACTCGGATAACTTATATGTTTTTGCAGAGATGCACTACGTATCTAAAGATAAAAAAAGTACAAATTATTATAGTACTGAATAACAAGCGTCCCAGTAAGAAAAGGAGCCTTTCATTATTACTCCTTATTTTATTCGGTTTACATTCTATAATTGGCATTTTAAGACTTAATATATAATGCTTAATATATAAAGCTGCCCACAACTTCGTCCGCGAGGACTTTAGACCGGAAACCTAGAAATTGTCCTGTGTTAATCCAGGTAATAAACTTTTTGCCAAAGGACATTGTTCTGCGTCCATACATGATTTGCCCCAAAACCAACAGCAATGAAAATATGTATGTATGATTTCAAGTTACCTGCAAATTATCTTCATGCATTTATTATTAAACGGACAATCGGTGGAATTGCATTATTGCCAAAAAAGTATTCGATATTGAGGTTATAATTTAGTAGCCAACAATACATTTGTAAAATCGTTATGTAAAAATATACTAGCACTAATAAAATCGATTATACAGTACTTTGAAATATTCGTTTTGGATTGCAAATGGTCCATTAGATATGTATGTTTGCAACTACTATAATAAAACAGATAAATCATTCTGGTATAGGTCACATCTTTGTTGGTTCTGGGCCATTTTCGAGGATATCCTTTCGTCTAAATCCGTTTAGCCGTTTTTGCGTGATTGAATAACATTTATCTATACATACAAACGATCACATTTATAATATTAGTAAAATAACAGTTTCACTTTGTGGTAAGTAACATTGGTATTACATATACACTGGCTTGTGTAAACATCTCGGAAAGCTTGTGTAGTAGTCGACCACGACGTTAGGTACATAGGGCTGTAAAAGATAGCGTTTCGTTCTAGCGTTACACTAATAAACCGAAATTGGATTTCTTGATGCCTTTTTTCTTTAAGCATATCTTTAAGTAACTATACGTAGTCAGTTTCATTTGTTTTGAGTTTGTAGATGTACCTAAAGTACCATTAATTAATTTTAGCCCTGTTAAGAAACTGTCCCACTGTTGGGCACGGGCCTCCTCTCAAACTGAGAGGGTTTAGGCCATAGTCCACCACGCTGGCCCAGTGCGGGTTGGCGAACTTCACGCACCTTCGAGAAACTCTTAGGCATGCAGGTTTCCTCACGATGTTTTCCTTCACCGTTAAAGCAAGTGATAATTAATTTTTAATACGCACATGCTTTCGAAAAGACAGAGGTGCGTGCCTGGGTTTGAACCTGAGACCTTTGACTTTGCAGTCCAACGGTCTAACCACTAGGCTATCACTGCTAATTTAGGTACACTAAAGTACCATTAGTGTACCTAAATTAGCTATGACAAAAAATAATTATCAATTAATATAAGAAAAAGAAGCTGTGATAGCCTAGTGGTTAGACCGTACTGAAAAGTCAGGGGTCTCGGGTTCAAACCCAGGCATGCACCTTTGTCTTTTCGTGAGCATGTGCGTATTAAAAAAATAATTATCACTTGCTTTGTCGGTAAAGGAAAACATCGCGAGGAAACCTGCATGCCTGTTTCTCGAAGGTGTGTGAAGTTCGCCAACTCCCACTGGGCCAGCGTGGTGGACTATGGCCTAAGCCCTTTGAGTTTGAGAGGAGGTCCGTGCCCAACGTGGGACAGTTTCTGAACAGAGCTAATATTATGATATATATGAGAAAAATAAAATTACCTTCAAGGGATTTGGGGAGATGATATAGTAGAAGAAGTGAAATAAAACTAAATGAAGCAAATCTTTAATTTTTATAAATCCCGTGGAGGCACTTACAAAATGTCAATAGTGCGTTTTTTTTTTTAAAATCTATCTACTAATCTAACACCGCATCAAACTACGGTCTCCCCTGTGAGGATCCGGCGAGAAACTTAGCAGACGAGTGTTTTTTGATAACTTCATTTTGTATTATATTTTTATCATGTTGTGTATATATACAACGTTTGGGTTACTAATCATAAGTTTACGATCTAGCTACAGTGTGACGCTTTATGCCCGATATATGGAATAATATTTTTAAGAAGTACAGAAGATTCCGATTGGATCAGTTTCACAAGTTCTGTTGGCCACCTAAAATAAAATTTGTAATTTTTTTTTTATGGCCATAAAATATGGAATTCGTCTTCCTGGGATGCCATCGTGTACGCAGCAAGTTTTTTATTTCGCTTCCAATACGGTCAGGGAGCGTCCTATTTCATGGGATCTGATATCATCTTCGAAAAGTGAGTGTACACAGTACACCTCTACCACCACAATATAGGAGTGTCGGTGCAATCTATAGACCTGGCTAATCTGACGATGGCTGAGTTTAGTGGTTAGACCATAAGCTGCTCCAATCACAGGGTCGAGTAGTCGTGGATTAGATTCCCACACTAAAACAAATCTTTGGGTAGCCTATATATGTTTGTGACCCACAAATGGGTGGTTTGTTTGCGAAGTTCATGTTTGTAAACGCGCCCATGACACTGGAATTTAATTCCCAGTGTGGGGCTACACACACCGTCACGCCTTTTTTCCCCAAGAGGGGGTGGCAGAGGTGTACTGACTACACCCACGTTTCGCCGATGATGTTAGGTCCCATGTAATAGTGTGGGGCTACGTTTAAAAAAGTCTATAAATGGTGTGTCCCTTCTGCGGAATCTACTGCAAACGTTTTAAATATTCGGACTCACCTGAAAGTAGGGTTTTAAAAGATTCGAAAAGTGTATCCGCGTATAAATTGATTTCCTTTCAGCAAAACGACCCGTTTCCCTCACTCGACTCTCCCAACTTACGAAGATAGATGATGCACTATATTTTATTACCTATACAGAATATAAAAATACTAGTCTTGAAAGAGATATATCAGGATTTTATGTTATAAGACAGAAAAAAAGTTATATGGACATATGTATTTGCTTTCAAATATTAATTAAGATATCACTTAGCCTTTTCAAAAGCTCCTGTTAATCGTTTTTAAAGTGGTTAATTTATATGGAAAATGTGGGTATGGTACCTAATACGAAAAGCGAAGTAGGAAAATATGTTCTATATTGTAACTTACTGGTAAGGTTTTTTAAAGAGTAAACAAAGTATGACTTTAACACCTACCTACTTCATGGCTTGTTTAAGAAAAGTTAATCTTTTCAAAATCATGTATAGTCATAGAAAGATCTTTTGGCCCGCGGTCAAAAGCGGAACTAACGCTGTCATCAAGAGAATGTTACTTAATAACAGTCGTAGAGTTGCCGTTTGCTATGAAATGTATCTATCTATATCATCACGCCAGATCCCTTGCGGGGTAGGTAGAGAATACTGAGTTCCAACAGGTTCTTTCCTTACATACCTCTCTGGCTTCCTCCACTCTCTTAGTTCGTCTCATACACGCTCGCCGGTTACGGAGACTCTTGACTTGTCCTTCAGATAAGACTCGGTCTATTTGGTCAGGGTAAGATAGTCTAGGGCTTCCCCGGTACCTACATCCTTCCACTTTCGCATAGCATAGCTGTTTTGTCTTCTTTTCTTCTGACATGCATCCAAATGTTTTTTTAATTAGTAACCAACCAATTGAAATATTTTCCTGGAAATAGGAAAATTTTACTAATCGATAACGAAAGCCCCCCTTACAATGTTACCCAAGGGCTAAAAGATCCTTGTAGCACTATATAAGAAGTTTTATAAATTTTACCTAACGAGTTAATGTTACCTGCCCATAAGTATAGTACTAGCTATCATAGCGTATTTAGAGATTTCGATTCTTTTAAGATTACACAATATTTTGATCTAATTGGTAGGTAACAGAAAGTTTCTCGACTAATAATAACAAGATAATTTCTAGATGAACTGCCTTGTACAATAATTAACGCTTGAATCAAACGCTTTGAATACAAAATTTATTTCAGTTTTCTGGAGTAGCGCACGGAATATTCAAATTTAAAATTAATTGAAACCGTTTTGTATCAATTTCTTTAGAAATTCATGTGGCGTTCACTTAAAATACATCGAATTTGCATTCGCAACGAAGTTTAATTTAATCTCACTGAAATTGGGGCGTCGAAATAATTTATTCATCAATTCATCACACTTATTGAATGGTGCTGTAGTGATGAAATTGGTTTAGTTCTATTGATAGCACTAAACGAGCCTATTAGCTTTCGCAGTCTCTTGTGAAGTGAATTTTATAAATTCAAATATTTCTTTCACTTTTATAATATAAGGTACCTTATTATTTTTTTTTGTTTACAAATTATTTTTCGTAACCACACATAAATTCAAATAAATATTAACTTGTATCCATCAATCTGATGCAAACAATTGAAATTCAAATATTTTATAATTATTTATAGTATACTAGTAGTAGTATTTTTTAGTATATAGTATACTTATTTAAATAATTATTATCAAAAAATCAAAATCAAAAGTTTTTTATTCATTTAGACCAAAAGGCACTAATGAATAGTCAAAAAGAGAAAGTTATTAATTACTTAAGACTCTACCACCCGTTCGGAAAGTCATTCCTGTGGAGAAGAAGGGCAAGAAACTCCACGGTTATTTTTTTTTAAAAATGAGTATTACAATTCTTTTTGTATACATTGCATTTATGGAGTATGGGAGAACAATGCAGAACGAGCTAAATAGATGTGCTTAAGTATAGATTAATCATAAGTGTACTTAGATTTATGGTATTGGTCAGTGTCTACATAGTCCTCTCATTTACAAAATAGAGATGTTGTAGAGGTATATAATAAAAAGCATAATAATAATAGTAAGAGAAAGTGTTACTATAAAATATGTAAAGAGTGCGTACAAAACAACTGGTCATAGCTCCAGTGTGATGCCGAACGAGACAAAATTCAACAGCATTATGGTACACGTTCAGTCAGACAAAGGACAGGGGACGGACCAGTCCCCACCAGCAGCATCCGTTCACGAGTATGACCTGAGAAGCAGCCATAATTCTCCTCAACCATTTTAGAGGGAAAAGAATGACCCGCTCCACGGAGCCGCCACTAGCAAAGACATTTTAGTGAGCATGACCAATCCACGACCCTGTTATTTAATTATGTTATACTGTACTTATTACTCTGTTATAATATTCATTAATTAATATATCGATACGTAAAGTATCTTCGACTTTACTTCGATGGGCGCAGTGGTTAAGAGCTTGAGACGCTCCGCCCATTGTGTGTAATAGTCGTGGGTTCGATTCCCACACGGGACAAATCTTTTTGTGACCCACAATTATTTGTTTTGGTCTGGGTATTTGTGTATGTGAATTTTCATGTTTGTAAACGCACCCACGACACAGGACTAAATCCTTATGAGGGGCTACGTTTAAAAAAAAAAAAGAAAAGAAAGAAATAGATATTTATGGATGGGGTGAATATAACTTACCTCCTTCTGTTGAGATAAGTTCTTTGATTAATGTAATAGTAAATTTGATTAAAAATATCGTGTCGCAACTTAGTGAACAGAGGTGTAGTTTGGTTCATCCCTAAAATATCATATCATCATATAGGCCAAAAAACATACACTGTCACATAAACCCCTTCTCAAAAACCACCACAACGACATTTTGGTGATTTTTGCATCCAGCTTTTACCCTTAGAATAAAAATATAATCTAGAAGCCGCGGGTGCGCACCAGAGTGAAGCAACATTTACTACCTGCAAAGCAAGTAGCCACACGCGCACACAAACAATTTTATTTTTCCCTACTTTTATGATGGTACTAATATAGTTAACTACTGCATCACGGTTTTAATATTTAGTTAAGATGATAAAAATATATTTTCCCTAAATTAAATTACTACAAAGCTTAATAGTTCCAAAGTTCAAGTATATGTATTTCTTAAGTTTAATATGCATTTAAATACACGTTACCGCATCATCTACTCTAATGTCATCAACATTTACCCCAAAAAGTGGTTTTCTTTCCGGGCCGTCAACATTACGCGGATGGGAAGTGCGGTTAGTGAGGGGCGTTTGTTGATCTTTTGGCTTCACCGCACGACGTGCAATTACGACTGGACCCGGCTTCTTATTCTAAGCTTTTATCCACGGATGGGTTTCTGATCTATTACTGACGAGTTTAACATTCGTTAAAAATTAAACAGAGATAATGCATACCGCGTGGAATATTTATTTAAATAAATTTACTAATTTTGGGTTAAGAAAGAGAAAAATAAAAATACATAAAAGTATAATACTCTCTTTTCTGTAGGTGACTACACTATAAAAGATGAACAACATCAATTAAGCTGTTTATTGGATAAGCAGTCTATTCAAGACATTGCTTAATCGTGCCGTATCTGAATTAATCTCCGGTACAGATTATCATGTAAATCTATGAACAATCGAACAGGGACGGCGAAATCTATAACAAATAAAAAGTATCTGTTTGTAACGTCAAAGTAACAGGTATTTACTAAATGCACATGAAAGTGTTTACGGTACTTTTAATAAAAAACTATTAAAAAGATCTTACTGTCTGTTTGTTCTGGCTAATCTCTGAAACTACTGGACCTATATTGAAGAGACTTTCACTAGCAGATAGCTGATGTTATAAGGAGTAACTTAGGATACTTTTATTTTAGAAAAAGCTTTTGTTAAATTCCCCGCGGGCAAAGTTGCGGGTAACAGCGGGAAAAATTGGCCCCAATATTTAGAAAATATGTCTAAATGCCGATTATGTCACAACTCCGAAGTCATGAGTATTTTAAAATCATGACATTATTTTTGGTATGGTATCGATAAATTGTAAACAACACTATCTTCACTAGTTGTAAAGATTGTATCCTACCTTTGAAGATTACTCCATGACACAGTTTCGAGCTAGCGCGGTTATTTAATAAAGTTAGAGGGGATTCTATAATGTACTTTGAGAAAATCGATGCAACAAAGTTTCTCGTGTCTACTCTAGTTTGCTTGATAAAATATTTGGCTAACCATTATCCAGTACCGGACTACGTGGAGTTGGCTGGCCTCCTATAAGGTGGGCCCGATGACCTGGTGAAGTTGGCAATTAAAGCTGGATGCGTACATCACAAAACTGGTCATTGTGGTGATCTGTGGTAAGGCATTTGTCTTCCAATGGACTTCTTTTAGTGGGTGATGATGATGAACCATTGTCTATTACTGAAAATTTGTACGGCGTTTTCTTTATTAAAGATTTAGGCAGATTTAGACTCCTTTCATTATCAGAGAAACTAAGTTTTGAAACAAAGATTGCGTAAATATTTGAATATTAGGTACCTTGGCAAACCAATTTTCTAATCAACGTTTTAGTTAAGTTAGTAAATAAAATAACACCTGTACTGATAGCCTCCTCGGGTGACAAGAGAGCTGGCTCATTCCTCGCTCAAAAGATTAGTTTGTCTATTTAGCGAGGAAACGCAGCCAAAAGTCTTGCCACCGTTCTACGCAGTTGTGATCTTTAAGTTTTTACAAGCATTTATTTAACTTGCAATGTTAGTATGTCTGTCTGTCCTTCCGGTTCAAATCTTGTGACCCATTTTTCAAGAACTTGCGGGTATCCAATTAACCTAAAATTTGGCATACATATGTAAGTTTGCTGACAATTCTATAATATGGTACTGTTTGTGATATGTTTGCGATGGTTCTTTGTATTATTATCGATTATGAAGGGCTTTGTCGATACTTAGGGGATTTTTAAAATAAAAATGCGTATTTAATCCGTAGCGCGTCGTTTCCTCGTTTTTATTCAAGACAGAATGTTGCCATAAAAAAAAGTAAAAAATATGACGTAAGGAACTTAAATAGAAGCGTTTTTCCACGAACCACGGTACCATAGAGCTGGTCTAATGATGGAGTCGGAAAGTAGCCATAGGAACATGTGAACAATACAATGTAACGCCCTCGTGTTTAGGTTTATTAGATTGGTATTGACAAGTACTATACAACCAGATAGTGTTCAGAGTCTGATGATGAAGCTAAAAGGTGGCCAATGGAACCACCCAACTACTTAATATAACCCTGCCGTGTTTGGGCTCGTTAGTTTTGTCCTGACGAGTAATTTAGACTCGCATGGTGTCCAAGGCCGAATGATGGATCTGAAAGGTACTGCTCACCTAAGCAAGATATCTTCGTTGTGTTTTTGCTTCAAAAGCTTGTTTTCAAAAAGGAATTTTTTAATTAAAATGATGGATTCGATAATTAAGTTCAGGTTATTATTTTTTCATTTTAAAATTATAACTTTAGTAAATAAGCATTAGGAAGTTCAAATATTTTTTTTAAATGGAATATGCCTATTGTTATTATAGAAACAGATTTTAGACTTCTAAAAATTTCAGTATGTGCTTTCGACATCAAACAGTTACTTACGGCTGAAAGATTTTCCTATAATACAGATAAATCATTGGTTTTATGTACAGAAGCACGATGTAATAAAAAGGCTATTATAGATAGAAATCTAGTTTCAATAAAGTGACTGAATCCATTACTCCTTAATGGATTAAAAGTCGTGCGTACTTCAAAAACAACAATTATAAACCTTATTTATAGCGCTAACAAAAACTTGAAAAGAATAAAATCATATAATGGTTTTTATGTACTTGTTAGTAACCGGATGGCAAAAGGTTTTAAAATTCATTTAAGGAATGGTGCGAATAAAGTAGAATAGCCTATGGTGATTACCAGACAAAATAAATTGGTTTCTGTCATGATTTCGCTTTCCTTAGAAAATGAGAACTGGAGAAGGCCGCAGGAATTGTGTATTTCTTGTATAAAATAAAATGTGAAGTATCTATCGAATAGTTAATCACATATATCCGAGTTACTTGAGTTACTTAGGTGCCAGCTATTTTAGTACTGCTGCCCTGGGCTTAAAGAATGAGCTACGCAAGTGTTTGGATATGTTTGCATTAGAATGCCCCTGGAAGACCCCTAGCATCCACTTGAAGAAGTGATCCTGAGGGGGGTCGGGCATGGTGAAAGAAGTTTTATATTGCTATGCGAGAGCTCGTTCGCACCCACGTCTTCGCACGCATACTGATGAGGCTCTGAATGAGGCACTAAAGAGAGATAGTAGTATAGTACCCTTCGGAGGTCTCGGATATCATTATAAAATTCCAAACAACTTTACATATGTACATATAATATGGATTACCAACTGTTATTTAATGCGGTATACTAAAATAGGCTGTTATCAAACACTTGTGACACCGGAACACAGGTTTAATTACCCATGGCGAAAAGGAGGAAAGGAAAGCGAATTTCGCATCATAAGGGCATGGTTTTCTTTTCGGACCAGCTAAATGAGGGCAATGACTTATAGAGTCCATTGGTATCCAATATGACAGCTAAAAACAGCCACATTTGGGTACTCGTAGCTAGCAACTGTACAAATTAGTTTTAAATAATAAATGTCCTTAGATTTTTTTATTATGGCAATTTTAGCGAAATGTTACAATTTAACGCGTCCTCACACTGGTTTAAGTATTTTTTTGACATTTTTTGATCCCAACCAATCCGGCTGCATCCGTGTGAAGTATGACTTATTCTATCTCCATTTGATTTGGAAGAGAAGGCATTTGTTATGCCTTTGATTCGGATCAAGATACATGCTCCTAACTTATATAGTGAGTTGTATTGACTTCAGGCTTCGTTTAACTACTGTTGGAACAGAATGCACATATTGATGGCTCCTAAGTAACCTATCGTAACCAACGAAATGGCGATTTTCATGTTTTTACTGATATGTGATTAGTTATACACACACCGTCACGCCTATATTTTCCAAACCGGGGTGGTGGCAGAGTTAGAATTAGAGTTTTAATATCTTTATAAAGTAAAATGTGGTATGTATAAAGTAAAGTATGGGTAAATTTTCTTCTATTTGTCCAAGTATAACAGGGTATTTACCACACGATAAACTCAATACGATGTAAAGTGCTGTAAGTGGTACTTACGATATTTTTTACAAATTTATTCGACGTAAAATGTCGTAACAACATTATCTCTAAAAGTCTCATTTATTCCAAAATTACTTTACAACTAATAAAAGCATATTATATTATCGGCACGTGGTCAAAAAACTGTAAAGTTGGGTTTTCAACATAGGATGGTTTACTTAGGAGCCATCTAATGGTTTCCTGAGGTCCTAGCCAACCGAAAATTGTTTTATTTCTCCTTCTTACCGCAATCGATAGCGTCTTATTCTGACCACGTGACTTTTTGTAATAAAATGTCATACTTAAAAAGATCTAAACATTAAGTACTAATACCACGGTATAAAAGAGTTTCCTTTTCTTTGTACTGTGACTAACACATATTGAATGACTAAGCTTATTTTAATCGGCGTATATATATAAACATAAATATTGCCTTTATTATCTTCGTAGATTTAATATTGGTTGTCTGGATGAAGTTGCTTATAGTAATAAAACCGTCAATTGTAACAATCTTAACTTGTTTTATATTTGTTTCCTGTGATTTTACTGGCATGCATATAATAAAAAGTTATTTATCTGTCTGTAAATAAAACCTAGTCCTAAAACGACAACGACTTGACTCTCATGGTAAGAGCACAAGCCGCTTTAGGTACTGGTTTCAGTAGTCGCAGGTTCGATCAGCATACGAAGCAGATCTTTCTATCTATCTATATCATCACGCCAGATCCCTTGCGGGGTAGGCCGAGAGTACAGCGTTCCAACAGGTTCTTTCCTTACAAACCTCTCTGGCTTCCTCCACTCTCATAGTTCGTCTCATACACGCTCGCCGGTTACGGAGACTCTTGACTTGTCCTTCAGATAAGACTAGGTCTATTTGATCGTGATAAGATAGTCTAGGTCTTCCCCGGTACCTACATCCTTCTACTTTCGCATTGTATATCTGTTTTGTCATTCTTTCTTCTGACATTTGATAATAAACATTTCCGACACACCTGTATCTCCCAGAAGTACACGTCTCTCACACTACCAGTGTGTATACCAATTTTTCACCGACAATGTTAGGTCGCATATAGCCTATTGCTAGCATGTTAGACTCCGGAGTCATTCCTCAGATTAAGTTAAAAAGATCTAACGATATCTTTTAAATAAAATGGTTTTGTTATTTGACTGCCTCGTTGTGTAGCGTAACGTAGCGAATACGAATTTCTGGGTTCAAATCCTAACTCGGACAAATTAATTTTTTCTATAGAAAAATTCCCAGTGTCAATCCGGAGCCCGGAATTGTGCCTGGTATGTAGCAATAAGCCTATTGTCCATTATATGGTACCTAACATCATCGGTGAAAAGTGGGTGTACACAGTAGATCTGTGCTACCCCTGTTTGGGAAATATAGGCGTGACGGTGTTTTCGATATTTCTCGCCAGGTTCTGTATATATAAGGACATCATTGCGTGTTCGTTATAACGCCACGCCCGCCACAAATAGAATGCACTGTCATCCTGTTTGGAAATATTCCGCCATCAATTTCTGTCTCCCACCATTATGCGGAATGGAAATCAGTTTTCGAGTATTGGCATTTATTACATCCTACCGGCATTATTGAGTTCGTGAGTTCGACGTTTAATTCAGGAATATCAGCTTACTGAGTATGAAGGATACGGCGTACGGCTCTACATATTGCTTTCATTTATCATCTTAGTTTTGTTAGATTGATGTTACGTCGTGGGTCTGGTGGCGATAACGAGGATTTGAACCCAAAGTCAAACAATGGGAATTTTCTATTGAAAATATTTCAGTACTAGACATGAATCTTACGTCGCGTTATCATTTTATCATACGATCTTTTTAAAAAAGTCCCTAATTTAAAAAATGGCATAGCCTAAAGCAGTAACTTAATATTCATTTTGAAGAAGAATTTTTTTTATTAAATTCCCACCTAACAGAATAAATGACGGATGGAGGTGGATGGATATAAATAGTAGGTAGGGAATATTATATCCAAGAAACTTTTCTTAAATAATTTCTCATACCCGTGTTTTTGGTATACTCGTGTCTACAGTTGAACATTGGTAAGACATCGACAAAGCAGATGCCGCATTGCTTTAATACTGACCATTGTGGAAGCGGCCTTCCTCTGGCTTTGAAAATTGTCTACGAAAGTTATTAATTTCTCTTGAACACAATAACACTTCCACTATAACAACAACTAACACAGAATTAGAATCGACGCAAATAGAGAGAAAATAAAATACTTTTAGATCACGCCTTTCTTTAGTGTTCCCTTTTCTATAATACGCCCGATCACTACGAATAGATCAAAGCTGTTTTTGTGAACGCGCCCACCAAAAGAATCCTTTAATCTCTAACCCTTCCAGCACCAGACACAATAGATAATAACGTCTGGCCAATCAGGTCGAAAGCCAATTTGACTGGCGTTATAGTGTGCTAAATTAAATCTATTGGAAGACGGCGAATTCGGAACACGGGTCGATTCAATCCCACGAGGCAACCGTTTGGGTAGTCCTAAGCAATAAACGCGTAAATAATCCCTAATTCGGGGTGATTTAGGTAAAACGGGTGAAAATTAATGGGCGCGTTCCTTTCCTCCGCTTATCTGGAAGATGCTTCGAGGAAAGGTGCGTCTGATTTGTTATTTCTGTACACGCGATAAAGGTTAATCCTTTGATGTTAAGGTCGAGCAATTAATTCTGAATGAACTGCAATTATGTTCACCAGACACCGTGTGGGCGGGTACTTCGTCCGTTCAATTAGAAGTTATAGCACTAAAATGTATTTATCATAGCGTGAAATAGATAAAGTTTTAACTATTCTGAATACAAGGCAGTGTGCACGACGGCCCTGGTAACGCATCTGTGAACCGTTAAAGGCTTTTTCACTTCGGTCAAGCCGAAAATAGCTTAAAATTCCTGACGTCAAGTTTCGTTCATCCGTAATTGAAATGGCCGCTCATGCGGGGTCAGAAAGCGAAAAATAAGTGTTAGGTGTCCAAAAATTGTCCCTGAGAGTCCCGTGAGTCTGTCTGGCTTTTAATTGGTTCGCTACAAGTTGGTGATGGAAAACTGTGACGTGTTTTTCACGGCGCGCGTGCTGGGACACGGCTAGATTAAAAACTGGCCAAAACGAAGACGAACGAATGTGAGCGAGCTTTTCTGAATTTTAATTTAACTTGCACGCTGGGAGACTTAATGCAGCTTTGCGGATATTTTTAACAAAAATACTGGTGTATGCGATGCGTTCCCGGCGACTGAGGTTAATATTTTTAATGAATCATACATCTAGCCAAAATCTTTAAAAAAAAAAACGTTTTAAAAAAAGGGAAACCGACTTCAAAAAGTAAAAAATAAATATTTGAAGTCGGTGCTGGTTGGTGCAGTCGGTAGCTTGGCACCGACTTTAAATATTAATTTTTTGTTTTTTGAAGTCGGTTTCCCTTTTTTTAAAAAGTTTTTATTTTACAATTTTTAGTGATGAGCGAATTTATTATTATTATTTATATACTTCCTTTATATCATCCTACTTATTTATACAGTGAGGTACCTACAAGATTGAAATAAAACTCATAATAACTGAATTTTCACATTCATGCTGTTTGCCGTATAGGACCCCTGGTGTATCTTCAAAACCCATTGTCCAATACTAATATAATTTAAATTCGACCATCACGGAGCTGAACTGAACCTGATGCAAACAGAATCATCAAAATCAGTTTATAATCAAAGAAATTACAATAGAAAACAGACGATTTATGAACCTTCTCCTTTTTTGAAGTCGGTTAACATTCTGCTTAGTTCTATAGTAGGGTACCTATTGGATTGACGTAATACCCATAATATCTCAATCTATGCATTCGTATTGTTTGTTGTTAAGGAGTTCCCTGGTGTATCTTCAAAGTCCAAGGTCCAATACTAATGACATTACAATAGGACCACCTTGAAACTATATCGAATCCAGCAGAGAAAGAATCATCCAAATCTGTTTATGAGCAAATAAGTTATAAAAAAAACAGGGACGAATTATGAACCTCCTCCTTTTTTGAAGTCGGTTAACATTCTGATTAGTTCTATGGCAGGGTACCTATAGGATTAACGTATTACCCATAATATCTCAATCTACGTATTCGTATTGTTTGTTGGTAAGGAGTTCCCTGGTATATCTTCAAAGTCCAAGATCTAATACGAATGAAATTAAAATGGGACCATGTTGAAGCTATACTAAACCCAATGCAAAAAGAATCATCAAAATTGGTCCACAACTGACGGAAATATCGGTGAACATACATAAAAAAAACCATACATACAACCGAACATAGAACCTCCTCCTTTTTGAAGTCGGTTAAAAAGGGAAACTGGCTTCAAAAAGCCAAAAATTAATATTTCAAGTCGGTGTCGGTTACTTAGCACCGACTTCAAATATTTATTTTTTGGTTTATGAATACGGTTTCCCTTTTTTAAAAAGATATTTATTTTACAATTTTAAGTGATAAGTAAATTAATAGTTATTTATATACCTATGTTATTCTGCTTAGTTCTACAGTAAGGTACCTACAGAATTGATATAATACCCGTATAACGGAATCTATACATTCGTGCTGTTTGCCGTTAAGGATTGCCCGGTGTGTTTAAAGTCCAAAGTTTATACCGATTTTATTAAAATGGGACCACATCGAAACTATACTAAGCTCAACGCAAAAAGTATCATCAACGTGACGGAAATGTCGGTGAACCTACATTAAAAAAGCAAACATACAATCGAATATAGAACCTCCTTCTTTTTGAAGTCGGCTAAAAAGGTATCAGAAACATTTTTATTTTTCACTTCGTCTGCAGTTTAAAACCAGCTTTACGGTATGTCGAAAATAGTTTTCGTATTAGAAATATATCAGCGTTGAATAATAAGAGAAATTAATGTTTTGTTTGATCTAGAGTCATGCTTTAATAAATATTAGAAACTAGAAGCAGATAACGTTTGCAATAAAAACAGTTTTAAATAAACAATTTGTTTTATTTTGGTATGCAAATATTTTCTTCATATTCTCTTTAGGTGGGTTAATACAATGCTAAGTGGGTTTTCCTTATAGGTTAGCTTTAGTTTTTATTTACGACAATCAGTTTCCCGGTCGATAACAGCGCCACCGATCGGGTCTATGTTATATTGCCTATGTATCTTCTGAATAAGGTAGCTTTCCAATGGTGAAAGAATCATTACAATCGGATCAGTAGTACCAGAGATCACCCCGAACATTCAAACTCACAAGCTTTACCTCTTTATAAGATTAGTATACATATCTGTCGCAAGCAAGAGTAGTGCTATTCTACCTCGTAACTACTGCCAAACTGCTATTGGAACTTATCTAGCCGCCTGACTTCTATCATTGGCTTAACGACTACCACGTAAAGTAGTAATCGGGACCAATGATTTACCGTGGCTTCCTTGGATTAACACTCTGGAAATAAACTGCCACAAATGGTCACCCAACTCAGATTGAGCGAGGCGAATGCTACAAGCATCAGGGTCCACAGTGCTACAACCGCTTGCCCTACGTACAGTTTACCCCAATCTTTATAGCTGCTCTAAATGTATCTGCGTATTACTCTGTAGAATACAAAGTAATATAACTAACTTTACATCCTGTGCATTGTGACGCGGCTGCGTCAGCTACATTCACAGTGGCTATTAAGATTGGTGCTACAATATGCGTCACAATAAGGGTCCAACTCAGTAAAAATGTCGGCTGCGAACCAGAAAGTTTAGTACGAAAAGCAAGACGAAAAGGCGCTAGCGAGAAAGCGTGATCTCGTTCATGTTTATTTAGTACATTTTTAGTGTAACAAGGATGACATATAAAAACTGGCTAGTGTCACGCTAATGTCAATCTTTTCGTGCTAAGCCCTTTGAATTGGTAAAAACTGAAGAAATAGACAGTCTGAGAATCTGTGCTCCTAAGTTTATGTACACCGTCACGCCTATTTTTCCTTAGCGGGGATGGCAGAAGTGTACTCTGTACATCCTAATTACGCTGACGATGTAAGGTCCCATGTTATAGGGGGTGAGCCTATTGCCATATACGGGGCAAAATTCTGGACTTCGGACTGATACTGGAAATTTTTCCTACGAGGATTTGAACCCAGGATCGCGCAGAAGCGCAATATTTGCCGCTAGACCAATGAGACAGACTATGTTTATGTATTATTGTTAAGTCTGTACTTCACAATGCTTTATTTATCTCAGCGTGTCTGACGAGTTTAAAGATCGCACAAGTCATTTCTGAGCTATTAACCGGTCCCAAATAAATACCAGTAATTCATTTACTGATGACCTCTGTGGTACCGAGTCGCAATAACTCCTCTCTTAATTGTTGTTTTATTGTTTCGTAATGCACATCTCAACTGGTGTATTAAAGAAGTTAGCAGTTAAATGTTTATTTCCGAATAAATTACGATGTGATCATGAAATTCAGCAGTTATGCCTTTATGAATTCACAGTGCGTTGGAATAATGCGACACATTAATTGCGAATGTCTTTTCTTCACCATGAAGATGCTGTTTCGTTATCACAATAAAGTGGTTCGCATACATAACGTGTACAATTTTAGTATCGTAATGACATATTGCTCGTTGTTCGATCGGAATACATACTTATTAATAGTTTTTACTACCTCAGTGGCCTTTTAGGCCCGTTCTCGGCTGCAACGTAGAGAGAGACGGCAATGGTGAGGTCACAGATGCTGGAATAGAGCGGAAAAAAGTCCGTTTCCGATGGTGGAGTAACGACGCAGGGAGCGGAATACGAACGGCAGGCGATTATTAAGCTATGGGAGAGCTCGTTCGCACCCACGTGTTCGCATGCATAGTGATGAGGGTGTAAATGAGGCACTAAAGAGAGACAGCGTGCCCTTCGGAGGTCCCGGAGATCAGTATATAAAATTCTAAACAACATAACATACGGATAATATGGTTTACCAACTGTTATTGAATGCGGTATACTAAAATAGGGTGTTATCAATCACTCGTGACGTCATCCGCTCACGGGCTTAATTACCCATAACGAAAAGGAGGAAAGCAAAGCAAAATTCGCATCATAAGGGCATGTTTTTCTTTTCGGACCAGCTAAATGAGTGCAATGACTTACAGAGTAAGGAATGCTGGTGTTCCATCGGTATCCAAAATGACAGCCAAAAACAGCTGCATTTGGGTGCTCGTAGGTAGCAACTGTAGAAATTAGTTTTAAATTATTAATGACGAAGCAGATACTTCTATCTATCCATATCATCATGCCAGATCCCTTGCAGGGTGGCAGAGAGTACAGAGTTCCAACAGGTTCTCTCCTTGCAAACGTCTCTGGCTTCCTCCACTCTCATAGTTCGTCTCATACACGCTCGCCGGTTACGGAGACTCTTGACTTGTCCTTCAGATAAGACTCGGTCTTACCCGATACCTACATCCTTCTACTTTCGCATTGTATATCTGTTTTGTCATTCTTTCTTTTGACATTTGATAATAAATAGATATTTGATAACAAAAAATACCGTCACGCCTGTATTTCCCAGAAGTACACATCTCTCACACTACCAGTGTGTATACTAATTTTTCACCGACGATGTTAGGTCGCAAATAGCCCCCGGACTGATTCCTAGGGTTAAGTTAAAAAAATCTAGATAGATATTTTTAGCAAAATGGTTTCGATATTTGACTGCGTCGTTTTGTCAGATGATGCACGTAGCTATCACGAAGTCCTGGGTTCCAATTCTAAGTCGGACAAATGTATTTTTTCTATCGAAAAATTCCCAGTATCAGTCCGGAGCCCGGGATTGTGCTTGGTATGTGGCAATAAGCCTATTGCCCCCCATTATATGGGACCTCATCGGCGAAAATTGCGTGTACACAGTACACCTCTGCTACCCCCGTTTGGGAAATATAGGCGTGACGGTGTTTATTTATTTTTGATATTTCTCGCCAGGTTCTGTTTATATACGGACATCATTGCGTGTTCGTTATAACGCCACGCCCGCCACATATAGAATGCACTGTCATCCTGTTTGGAGATATTCCGCCATCAATTCCTGTCTCCCACCATTATGCGGAATGGAAATCAGTTTGCGAGTATTGGCATTTATTACATCCTACCGGCATTATTGAGTTCGTGAGTTCGACGTTTAATTCAGGAATATCAGCTTACTGAGTATGAAGGATACGGCGTACGGCTCTACATATTGCTTTCATTTATCATCTTAGTTTTGTTAGATTGATGTTACGTCGTTAGTATGGTGGCGATAACGAGGATTCGAACCCAAAGTCAAACAATGGGAATTTTCTATCGAAAATATTTCAGTACCAGACATGATTCTTACGTCGCGTTATCATTTTATCATACGATCTTTTTAAACAAGTCCGTAATTTAAAAAAATGTCAGCCTAAAGCAGTAACTTAATATTCATTTTGAAAAAGAATTTTTTTTATTAAATTTCCACCTAACAGAATAAATGACGGATGGAGGTGGATTGATATAAATAGTAGGTAGGGAATATTATATCCAAGAACCTTTTCTTGAATAATTTCTCATACCCGTGTTTTTGGTATACTCGTGTCTACAGTTGAATATTGGTAAGACATCGACAAAGCAGATGCCGCATTGCTTTAATACTGACCATTGTGGAAGCGCCCTCCCTCTAGGCTTGAAAATTGTCTAGGAAAGTTATTAATTTCTCTTGAACACAATAACACTTCCACTGTAACACAAAATTAGAATCGGCGCAAATAGCGAGAAAATAAAATACTTTAGATCACGCGTTTCTTTGTTCCCCCTTCTATAATACGTCCGATCACTACGAATAGATCAAAGCTGTTTTTGTGAACGCGTCCACCAAAAGAATCCTTAATCTCTAACCCTTACAGCGCCAGACACAATAGATAATAACGTCTGGCCAATCAGGTCGAAAGCCAATTTGACTGGCGTTATAGTTTGCTAAATTAAATCTATTGGAAGACGGCGAATTTGGAACATGGGTCGATTCAATCCCACGAGGCAACCGTTTGGGTAGTCCTAAGCAATAAACGCGTAAATAATCCCTAATTCGGGGTGATTTAGGTAAAGCGGATGAAAATTAATGGTCGCGTTCCTTCCCTCCGCTTATCTGGAAGATGCTTCGAGGAAAGGTGCGTCTGATTTGTTATTTCTGTGCACGCGATAAAGGTTAATCCTTTGATGTTAAGGTCGAGCAATTAATTCTGAATGAACTGCAATTATGTTCACCAGAGACACCGTGTGGGCGGGTACTTCGTCCGTTCAATGAGAAATTATAGCACTGAAATGTATTTATCATAGCGTGAAATAGATAAAGTTTTAACTATTCTGAATACAAGCTCTTGTGCACGACGGCCCTGGTAACGCATGTGTGAACCGTTAAAGGCTTTTTCACTTCAGTCAAGCTGAAAATAACTTAAAATTCCTGACGTCAAGTTTCGTTCATCTGTAATTGAAATAGCCGCCCATGCGGGGTCAAGTTGGTGATGGAAAACTGTGACGTGTTTTTTATGGCGCGCGTGTTGGGACACGTCTCGATTAAAAACTGGCCAAAACGAAGACGAATGAATGTGAGCAAGCTTTTCTGAATTTTAATTTAACTTGCACGCTGGGAGAGTTATTAACAAAAATACTGGTGTATGCGATGCGTTCCCGGCGACTGAGGTTAATATTTTTAATGAATCATTAATCTAGTCAAAATCTTTTTTAAAAAGGGGAAACTGGATTCAAAAAGCCAAAAAATTAATATTTCAAGTCGGTGTCGGTTACTTGGCACCGACTTCAAATATTTATTGTTTGTTTTATGAAGTCGGTTTCCCTTTTTTAAAAAAGTTATTTATTTTACAATTTTAAGGGATAAGTGAATTAATAGTTTAAGGTACCTGCAGGATTGATATAATACCCGTAATAACGGAATGTATACATTCGTGCTGTTTGCCGTTAAGGATTGCCCGGTGTGTTTAAAGTCCAAAGTTTATACCGATTTTATTAAAATGGGACCACCTCGAAACTATACTAAGCTCAACGCAAAAAGTATCATCAACGTGACGGAAATGTCGGTGAACCTACATTAAAAAAGCATACATACAATCGAATATAGAACCTCCTTCTTTTTGAAGTCGGTTAAAAAGGTATCAGAATCATTTTTATTTTTCACTTCTTCTGCAGCTTAAAATCAGCTTCACGGTAAGTCGAAAATAGTTTTCGTATTAGAAAAATATCAGCGTTGAGTAATAAGAGAAATTAATGTTTTGTTTGATCTAGAGTCATGCTTTAATAAATATTAGAAACTAGAAGCAGATAACGTTTGCAATAAAGACAGTTATAAATAAACAATTTGTTTTATTTTGGAATGCAAATATTTTCTTCATATTCTCTTTAGGTGAGTTAATAAAATGCTAAGTGGGTTTTCTTTTTGGATTAGCTTTAGTTTTTAATCACGACTATCAGTTTCCCGGTCGACAACAGCACCACCGACCGGGTCTAGTTTATATAACCTATGTTTCTTCTGAATAAGGTAGCTTTCCAATGGTGAAAGAATCAATAAAATCGGATCAGTAGTACCGGAGATCACCCCGAACATCCAAGCTCACAAACTTTACCTCTTTATAAGATTAGTATACATATCTATCGGAAGCAAGAGTAGCGCTATTCTACGTAATTAGGGGCAAACTGTTATTGGACCTTATCTAGCGCCTGGCTCCTCTCATAGCTTCACGACTACCACGTAAAGTGGTAATCGGGACCAATGATTTACCGTGGCTTCCTTGGATTAACACTTGAAAATAAACTGCCACAAATGGTCACCCATCTCAGATTGAGCGAGGCGAATGCTAGGAACATCGGGGTCCACAGTGCTACAATCGCTTGCCCTACGTACAGTTTACCCCAATCTTTATGGCTGCTCTAAATCTATCTGCGTATTACTCTGTAGAATACAAAGTAATATAACTAACTTTGTATTCTGGGCATTGGGACTCGGCTGCGTCAGCTACATTCACAGTGGCTATAAAGATTGGTGCAAGCAATATGCGTCACAATAAGGGTCCAACTCAGTAAAAACGTAGGCTGCGAACCATAAGGCTTAGTACGAAAAGCAAGACGAAAAGACGATTGCGAGTAAGCGAGATCTCGTTCATGTTTATTTAGTACATTTTTAGTGTAACAAGGATGATATATAAAAACTGGCTAGTGTCACGCTAATGTCAATCTTTTCGTGTCAATTCAAGATTGGTAAAAACTGAAGCAATAGACAGTCTGAGAATCTGTGCTCTTAAGTTTATGTACACCGTCATGCCTATTTTTCCTTAGCGGGGGTAGCAGAAGTGTACTCTGTATATCCAAATTACGCTGACGATGTTAGGTCCCATGTTATAGGGGGTGAGCCTATTGCCATTGGGCACAATTCTGGACTTCGGACTTATACAGGAACTTTTTCCTTTGAGGATTTGAACCCAGGATCGCAGAGCGATTTATCACTAGACTAATGAGGCAGTTTTTTTTTCTTTTTCTTTTTTTAAAAATGTAGCCCCACTTGGATTAATTCCTGTATCGTGGGTGCGTTTACAAACATGAAAATTCACAAACACAAATACCCAGACCAAAACAAATAATTGTGGGTCACAAAAAGATTTGTCCCGTGCGGGAATCGAACCCGCGACTATTAGACACAGTGGGCGGAGCGACTTAAGCTCTTAACCACTGCGCTAAATCGTCCAAATGTCAATGTTTATGTATTATTGTTGAGTCTGTACTTCACAATGCTTTATTTATCTCAGCGTGTCTGACGAGTTTAAAGATCGCACAAGTCAGTTCTAAGCTATTAACCGGTCCCAAATAAATACCAGTAATTCATTTACTGATCACCTCTGTGGTACCGAGTCGCAATAATTCCTCTCTTAGTTATCGTTTTATTGTTTCGTAATGCACAACTCAACTGGTGTCGTAAAGAAGTTAAATGTTTATTTCGCGAATAAGTTACGATGTGATCATGAAAGTCAGCAGTTATACCTTTATGAATTCACGGTGTGTTGGAATAATGCGAAATATTATTTTCGAATGTCTTTTCGTCACCATGAAAATGATGTTTTATTATCACAATAAAGTGGTTCGCGTACATAACGTGTACAATTTTACTATCGTAATGACATATTGCTCGTTATTCGATCGCAATACATACTTATTAATAGTTTTTACTACCTTAGTGGCCTTTTAGGCCCGTTCTCGGCTGCAACGTAGAGAGGGACGGCAATGGTGAGGGCACGGTGCTGGAGTTGAGCGGAAATATCCGTTTTCGATGGTGGAGTAGCGACGCAGGGAGCGGAATACGAACAGCAGGCGATGTATAAGAGTTGTTGCTATCGCGTTTACAATAATAATAATTACACTGCAGTGATTCCGAGCAGGGCCCTTATTTGCCATGACCAATTAAACACATAACAGGGCGCGTTACTATTCTATCTATATCATCACGCCAGATGCCTTGCGGGGTAGCAGAGAGTACAGAGTTCCAACAGGTTCTTTCCTTACATACCTCTCTGGTTTCCCCCACTTTCATAGTTCGTCTCGTATACGCTCGTCGGTTACGGACTATTACGTCGTAAAATTATCGTTTACTCGTACAGAATACTATTAAACGATTATTTTACGAAATTGTCGAAACGCGGCGTTTGTACGTAGCGAATAAAAGACCTGTGTAAGGGCTCGTGCCCGTTGAACACACCCAATATTTTGTCGCTCCGCTCTTCGTCTCGCTACCGCTCCTGACCCGCTCTTTATTGTTGTCGAAAACGTTGCCTTAGTGTTACAAGTGCTACTCTACTATTAAGGGAGCTGCACTCGTCAGGAAAATTACAAGTGGTGAAATTATTACCTACTGTGTTGGTTAAAAGTTTCGAGCGCGACGGTGGCGCGACTTCGGGAGTTGTAATGTACTGAAATGTGTGGGAGACGCATGGATTTATTATCCAAAACGGATTGAGTAATGTCAAAATATTGCTAGACAAAATTAAACTCTTACTCACAGATACACCACAAAATTTTCTGCGATTTAAATAACTTGAGAAACCGTGATGATTAAAAGCTGCAACATCGAGCCCGGTGTCTCACTCGCAACCATTACGATGCAGTACAAGACGTGGGTGCGTTTACAGAAATAAGATTTACATACTCAAACACTCAGACCAAAACGAATATTTAGGGGTGACAAAAAGAATTTTCCCGTGCGGCGATCAAACCCGTAACTACTTGATCCAGTGGGCAGTTTAAGCTCTAACCACTGGATCAAATCGCCGTCCGTACAAATTGGAAGTTGTTATGTACTATCAATGTATATTTAATACTTGACGTGTTTATTTTGTAAGTATAGCACTTAATCTATCTCATCACGCCAGCTCCCTCGCGGGGTAGGCAGAGAGTACAGAGTTCCAACAGGTTCTTTCCTTACATACCTCTCTGGCTTCCTCCACTCTCATAGTTCGTCTCATACACACTCATCGTTCGTCTCATAGCACTTAATAACATATTAATAACATAATAATAATAACAACTTCACATTCTGCATTTATTTACCTACCGCATGTAACTGAAATGTTGGACATAATAAATAGCTTGCCTAAATTTCATAAGTAAGTCCCTAATCATACCCATCTATGGTCATCCTATTTAGAAAGAGACGTAGGGTTCTAGGTGAGTATCCTTGTCGTCAGGTTTTTTGCAGAGTGCTTTATCCGTTTTGTATGGAAATCCATGGGGAGACGCCACACAGCGCAGCTCCGCTCGGCGCGACGGCAAACGTCACGACCCGCCGCCATCGCGCTCGACGCGATCGTCGTTTATAATCGACGTCGATTATAAATGAAGCATGGGGAGAGCGAGACGCTAATATGCGTGCGAGTGGATCGCTAGTGTCGGACGGCTGCCCGGCTGGCGAGACGTCGCTAACGCAGTGTGACGTACGCCGCGCTGCCAACCGCCGGCTGACCGTAGCCGAACACTTCTGTACCGCTTTCGTCACGCTCCGTCGTCTATTTGACCAAAGCATTAGCGATCCAAAATGAATCTATAAGTACACTATTATTTACTATATATATTATTTTAAAATTTAAAAGACATCACTATTTACACTAAAATACAGGTAATTTCGTTGACTTTCGGTCGCTTAAATAAAAACAAGCTTTTATAGCAAAAACACAACGAAGATATCTTGCTTAGTTAAGGAGTTCTTAAGGCCTCCTTCCGGTTCCATCATTAGACCCCGAACACCGTCCCGGTCTACAGTACTCGTCAAGACAAATTCAACGAGCCCAAACTCAGCGGGGTTGTATTAAGTAGTTGGGTGGTTCCGCTGACCAACTTTCGGCTCCATTATCAAACTCACACATCATTTGGCAACATCAGCGGGTTGTAATTGTAGCGACCTTTATGGTGGCGACGCAATTGATGGAACTGTGTATTAAAATTAGTAAATAAACTATGCTACGAGATACTGGGGTTTGATTTCCCTCTCAAGGGAACATTACAGTATAGTACTCGTCAATACCAATCGAACAAGCCTCAACACGTCCACGGCCACTGTCCAACTCAGTCATCAGTTTCATGGTTCCATATTTCGCCACATTTCAGCTGGATCACAAGATTTAAACCAGACAGACAGACAGATCCTGGTTATTAGGCCAAAGATATGAACTTATTATATTGTTATCGATCTTTGATGCGTTCAATTTTAAGTGATTCGGACGCCTTGAAGTTGGTGAAAATAAGTGAAAATATTCCGTTTCATTCATAAACACATAGATAAAGTCCAAGCTTATTAGCTTGACTTGTAACTACGTATTTATCAAACATGCTTTTATTAAAGCGTGTCATAGTGAAACATTAAATTAATATATTCAGTTCAATTGCACTGATTGATTCAATGTAACCAACTCTTATTGCTTATTATTGTTCCAATTTGTTAGAAAAGTAATACATATTGCTAAGCAATTCAACTTTAATGTAAAGACACCAATTTATATTAATTGCAGAGTTTTATTCAGCAGTAGTAAAATTTGCGAAAGAAGCATTTTTGCTTCCCGAAAAAATTTCGAAGTAATTAAAAGCGCCTTGCCAAAGGCAGTTTGTGGTCTGAAGGGCAGGGGTTGTGAAAGTTATTTTTCTTTTATATAGGCTAGTAGTAATTCCTGAACATAGTTGTCTGTCATTTGGAATTCGAAACCTTTCTTCTTCTTACGAATTGGTTCATCATTAAATTCGTTTTGATGAGAATTGAGTAAGAAATCGTGAGGCATTTTGTAATGCTAAGAATGTTAAACAGTGAAATACATAGGAAATGGGTTAGTCCAGACCACGTCTGTAAGGGCGGGCGAAAGGCTATCCCACCACACGCGTCCGTCGTTCCTTTTTGCTCGTCTGTCCCAGCAAGCAATTTGTCGTGGTCTTGGGAGTAGCGCACGGTCGCGACGATCCCCAAGGCAAGTGTGACTGTATCCTTGCGGTTGCTACCTGGTATTGGTCTGGTCCTTCTGAACAGACATAACAGAAACAGTCAATGCAGTTACCATTCCCCTCTCGGTCCCCTCCCTCGCTTTCCTTAATCCTTCCCAGTTTCCTTTTTCCCCCGGCATTAGCCGGAAAGTTGTGGCGCCTGGTTGCGCCCCTCCGTGGGGTGCAGCAGGTGGCGCCTGTCGTTTGGGTGGTTGGTCGAGGTCAACGCGGCGCTGTTGTGCGCCGTGCATTTTTGCAGAGGGAAGGACCTCCCGACCGCCCGCTGGGCCGTGGGGCCCATTTGGGTCCCTAGCCCAGCCGTGATGGGCCAACCGGCTGCTGCTGATTGCTGCCAGAGGGGCGGCGCGGCGGCGGCTGGAAGGCACACGCGCCTTTGGGGTGCAAGGGTGTGGGTGTGGCGCCTGGTTGCCCCCTCACTCTCCCTTCGGAGAGAGAGTTGGGTGCAGCAGGTGGCGCCGCCCCTGTGAGGGGGCCGTTCGGGCGCTCGCCCCTTGGGGTGTGGCGCAGATCGGCTCGGTGGTACGGTGGTCGGTGTAGGTTTACGTAATCTCCCGACCACCTGCTGGGCGGTGGGGCCCCTTCGGGTCCCTAGCCCAGCCGACCCGGGCCGACCGGCTGCTGCTGCATGCCGCCAGAGGGTTGGCGCGGCGGCGGCTGGGCGGCTCGCCTGTGGCGCGAGGGGGGTGTGAAGATACCCATGGCCTCGGATGTCAAAGTCCGGGTACATGGGTGTCTCTAGCGAATCACCTGGGTGGCAGACTCGAGGGAGTCTGCCTCCCAGCTCGAGAGGGAGACGCCGCGTTGGGTGACATCAACGCGGCGTCTACGTAGAGGGAGGGCGTACTTACGCCAGGGAGTTTACTCCCAAGGTGGGCCCTCAACAGGGCAGGTCGCGTCGGGGCCGTGGAGCGTGCCTAACGGCGATCCCGTGATCCCCGACACTCGCGACAAAGACGGTGCCACCGCAGGGTTTTTAGTCGACACACTTGGTCCACTGACGGCCGGGTCACCCTGACCGTCAGTGGATCAAGGACTCCGACATAACCCCTCCGCGTCCCCCCGAACGCGGACGGGTACCCATAAAAGGTTTTCCCAGCGATAAAAAAAAGGCCTGTAAAAAGCACTGCAGTACCCAGGACTGGGGTGATCTGCACCACGCAATGTTTAATATTTAACTAGCGACCCGACCCGGCTTCGCACGGGTGAATTAGACACATGAAACTTCCTCTTGAATCACTTCGTCCATTGGTTAAAACCGTATGAAAATCCGTTCTATAGTTTATTGCATTCAGACAGACAGACGCGGTGGGAGGAGTTTGTTTTATAATATCTAGTGCTTAACGGCAGTTTTGGAAGTATGATTTTGGGCTGAAATCAATGATCATATACATTTTACAACAAGTACAGCTCGACGCTATAAAATAATATAGACTCGTATGAATTGCTATGTAATTAATAATTATGTAGCCTACAATTGCGTACCTACTACGTAATAAAGAGGAAGAAGATAGAAATATTCATATATATTACTTATATACCTTTAAACAGCATGTCATTTTACTTCAAAAGAAATGTAAATCATAAAAGAGATCTGGTCTCCTACGACAGCGCCATGTTAAGCAGAGATTCAAATCATAAAAATATAGGCTCCTATTTAAGCATCAGTCTATAGGTAATAAGTTTGGCCTCCATTGAAAGGGGGCGGTCAGAAAACGTTTCAGTGAACATAAAAGGAGGTCGCCCGTGGTCCGTATTGCCGGAAAATGGGGAACACTCGTGGGTATTTACGGCCCTTGAACGGTTATATGGACTTCAAAAAAGTAAAAGTTGCTCTATATACATTCGTCTGAGCGAGATTGGGGGAATTTTTCACAGTATGTGCCATGATCGGTTGGTTGGTTACTTGGAGGAAATATTAAATACTCTTAGTAGCATTTCGATGTTTGATATGACAATAAGCTTTGTGTCTTATTATATACGGACATAAAATTATCGGCGAAATGTGTATACAGTACTCCTATGCCACCTCCGTAAAGGAAATGCATATTGTTTTAAATCTGACTTGCATATTTTATAAAAACAGATTCAAAAACTACCCATATATTACGGGTGCATTTACACATGAATTTCATATGCGCAAACATTTGGACAGAAATACAAAGATTGCCCAAGCCCTTGTCAGTAATTTATTAAAACTACAAGAAGTATTATTGCATATTTTATTATACTCTGATGAAAAAATTAAGTTGAATTATTGAGTAAATAAATTCTCCCATCGTTAATAACGGCTTCCCTATTTCTGATTGGCTCATCATAATTTTGAACAGCTTCCCCGGAACTAAGCTTATTTACAATTTGATTATGATATCACTAATTAGCGGGTTGTACGTTATTCGTGTTCCGCTACAACAAACCTAATTATACATTCGCAATGTAATGTTAACACAAATCAGAACTGGGTCGTACAGACAGCTCAATTAAAATCTTGTCTAAAATAAAATGTTTCTGTCGCTCTTTACATGCGAACGTTTCAAGGGAAAGCAGAGGGATTCATGAATATTTATGTGTTTCGAGCTTGTAAGCGTGTTTATAATTTAATCGTCAGAAGTCCCACGGTGGGCGACAGTATTTGCCAAACAAAGTTTGAGGGTAGTTGAATCACGACTGAGTTTACACACTGGTGAATAGGTGCTCTGAACTCATACTACCCACAACTTGGTTGAATCGAATTATTAACTCCGCTTAATTTGCTATGCTACTGGATTTTGTCCCTGACTTTTGACCTTTCTCATCATCATCAGCTGAAAGACATCCACTAGAGAAAAAAGCCTACTCAAAGATCGCCACGACAATCGGCATATGCTGTACGCACCCAAATTTTACCCGCGACTTCTCATCATACTTCTCAGTGCTGAGGGTCGTGATCTTTATGCAGAACTTTAGCTTTGATAATGTCTCTCCATTTGGTTCTATCTTCTGCGACTTGAATGCGTCGCTGACGTTGAAATCGAGCGTCGAGCGAATCTGGTCGGACCAACGCATGGAACTCCGGCTCCTAGGTCTCTTCGGTAACACCGTTCTATGTATATTCTAGAAGTAGGAACAGACACACGGACAACATGACATACGGAGCCGAGACATGGACACTTATGGTGAGACTAGTCCACCAAATGAAAGTTGCTCAGCGGTCTATGGAGAGAGCTATGCTCGGAGTTTCTCTGAAAGATCGAATCCGGAATGAGGTCCGACACAGAGTAATCCGACAGAGAACCAAGGTCATCGACATAGCTCACAGGATCAGCACGCTAAAGTGTCAGCGGGCTGGCCATATTTGCCGAAGGACCAATAACCGCTGGGGTAGACGTGTTCTCGAGTGGAGACCGCGGCTCGGTAAACGTAGTGTGGGACGCCCTGCAGCTAGCTGGAGCGACGATATACGCCGGGTGGCTGGCAGCGGTTGAAGGAGAAGAGCCGAAGATCGGGCTCAATGGCATGCCTTAGGAGAGGCCTATGTCCAGCAGTGGACTGATACGGGCTGATGATGATGATGATGATGATGAGGAACAGCAATGGCACCGTGTGTATACCCATAACTGGGGATATTAAGTGTCAATCTGAGAGGGGGTGAACCAATTACTATTATAGCAGGCACGTTTCCAGAGTTCGTACTGCTATTGACTTGTATTAATATAAACAAAGATTGAACATTTTATATTTTAAAAGATTTCATTATTTTTGTTAATATGTTTTTAACTACATACTGATCAAAAACACGAAATTACAATTTTAATTATGCAAAATTTGCGCTTTCCTTATGTACACATAGCCCCTTGAGTGTCGCATGCACACAAGGGTGTGCAGAAATATCTCGGCCGTGACGTATCGAGTGATAACCCGGGTGTATATAAGCAATGCGTTGGTAAAAATCAGAACTAACGCTACCTTCAAGTGAAATGTTACTTGACAGTTGCAGAGTTGTAGTTTGCTATGAAATTTACCCAAGTTTTTTTTCTAATTAGTAACCGTGACCGTGAAGTAGCCGTCCTTCTCCGGAAGGATATCTCTTCGGAAGTAGGAAAATTTTATTAAATATTAACCCCAATTTCACACCAACGCCTCTGTAAATGTCATCCATGGGCCAAAAGATATCTGTCGACATATACTATTGAAAATAATTTTGGCACATTGACGATCATATTGAAACGAATCGAGTCTAATAAACAAATATAAACCATGCCAGCCTGTGGTCCGCATCGGCCATTTACGTTTTTGAACCATTGAAATATTTATTATCGTGGTAATAATCTTATTATAACCTCGAAATAGAGTTTTTTTCGATGATCTATGCAAAAACAATCGCAATTCCGCATATTCCCGACAGTTGATGAGCGAGACAAATTAAAATCGCTGACATTCCAGGGGTTAAAGATGTGAACTAATAGGCGATATCAACTGAACAACGGTTTATATAAATATGCAACAGCATTAACTCCAAACTTATAGTGAACAAAGCTAATTTATGCAAATTTGTTCCATAATTCATGAGGGTCCACAAACCAGCTGGATAAGACAGCGGCGAAGAAACGTCATTCGTTCGAAGGGTAATTTTTCAGAAAAACTTATTTCCACTTTTTAGAAAATGCAAAAAGCTCAGTTCGGTCGCAAAAGCATATCTAAATTATTTAATTTTTATAATTTAATATATATAATCGAAGTTATCGATATAATTGAAGTATATCGATATTATGTTATTTAATTGTATCAACAAAAGAAAATAAGTCATGTTCTCAAGAAAAACACTCTTTGATGTCATATTTCAATGAGAACTAAGCCAATTTCCTCCGGCAGTTCAACAGTCCTAAGAGCTTAGCATAATAATATTGACGATAGTGTGACGCTAGCGAGTTGATATGCCATGATTGTCAGACTGCAAATTAACTAAGTAAACAAGAACGTGACGACGATTACTCGCTAACGTCCAAATTTTCGCGCTAAGCCCTCAGAGATAGGATTAGACCGAAATAGCTGTTGTTGCGAAATATATATGCGAAATATAATGTTAGAATCGAATGGTATACAAACAATATTTATTTTCAAAATAGTAAATAAGTACTTTTGAAAAGTTACTTCTGATTAATAACATCAAGTCGCTTTATTTAGCGTACCACGATGTAACAAAAGGTTAGATAGAACGCAACGAAATTTTAAGTGTTGTTCCCAACAAATGATCCTTGGTACTGACACGAATTTGGAGAGATTCTCTCGAGCAACAAGCCGTGTTTCGGGAGGCGAGGTGACAAACACAATAGCTTCTCTAAGCTCTTGAATGACACCTTCATTATAGCCGCTGACGTTTCGCAAATACACAACGAATTGTTACGGCCTACTTCCAGTTATGAAAAGCTGAGGCGTAATGGTCTCCGAAGTTTGTTTTCACTCGGCGGAACCTCAAAAGTTAACAGAACGATATGTAAATATTGAGTTTGCGATATTGAAGTTTGAATAAATGTTACGCAAAAAATTAATGGGTTTTGAATTGCTTTTGATTCAAGTATTTACTTTATCTTTTAATGTTTGGAATTAATTTTAGTTTTAATTGTTTGAGCATATAAGTTGTAATACGGTTTGTAAATTAAAATTGTTTGCTTTAGTAATAGTTGATTATGTTGTGAATGAAATCATCGATTGTGTTGTTTGTATTGAGCTTGCTTAACAGCTAGCTGTTAAGCCATAAACACAAAGGACGTTCTCGAAAATTGCCCCTGAACCAACAAACATTTCAGCCATACCATCATTATTTATCAGTACCATTATTAATGGCAAATATTCGTGTCTAACGGACAATTTGCAATCTAAACCGAATATTTGAAAGTATCGTAAGTACTTATATCGAAGTCGCTAACATAATTTTTTTTTAAACGTAGCCACCCACACTAGGATTTATTCCTGTATCGTGGGTGCGTTTACAAACATGAAAATTCACATACACAAATACCCAGACCGGGACAAATAATTGTGGATCACACAAAGATTGGTCCCGTGCGGGAATCGAACCCGCGACTATTAGACACAGTGGGCGGAGTGGCTTAAGCTCTTAACCACTGCGCTAAATCGTCCGTCGAACGTTTACTGAATGTCAACGTTGTCATCGAATTATGATTAGAGATGTCAATACTATTTAATTAGTCAATGACTAAAAGCTTATATAGATAGTTCCTTAGTGTGTCGATAGGCATCTATAAAAATAATAATTAATCTTTAAATCCTCTCAATGACTACACAATATAACCTCATAAGTACTAATGGCTACTAAATTATAACCTCGAAATTTAATACTTTTTGTGCATATTGCAATTCTCCCGCTTGTCCGTTTGATAATAAATGCCTTAAGAGAATTTATGGGTGATTTGAAATCAAACAACTATTTGTCATTGCTGTTGATTCTGGGGCAAATCAAGTATGGGCGCAGAACAATGTCCTTTGTCTCTTTTATTGGCGGGTTATGAGCGAGTTGTCTAAAAAGCTATATGCCTGCGAATACGGAACACCTAAAATGCATGATAGCTAACCATCAGGATAGCGGACTCATACTGGGAAGTTTTCGTTAGAAAAACTTCATTTGTCTGACCTAGGATTTAAACCCAGGACCTCGTGATCACCAAGCGATGCGCTTTGCCACGAGACCACGACGAGGCCCAAAATACAATAGGTAATTTTAAGGGTAGGGTATGAAAAGATGCTTTATTATAAAATAAAATAGCATGTATTTGAATAATATAACGTTACGTGATGTAATTACATCATAGTGTAGTTCTATCACTTTGAAATTTGTCTCTTAAACAATCGACTACTTAGGCAATTTGCTACCTAGACATTTAGCTACTTAGGCAATTTCTTTTATAGGCATTCTACTATTTAGGCAATTTGCTTCGCGGACATTCGACCAGTCAGGCATTTTGCTTTATAGGTACTTTGCCATCTTAGGAATTTTGCTTTTTAGGCAACTTGTTGATAATTATTGGCATATCATAATGTAGCATTGAATTGTTGAATATCATACTTATAGCCTTCAGAAAACTGAATGTAGTAAGAATTTATAGAAACGATAGTAGTCTATGGATTGTGTTCTAAAAATACCTAATATCAATAAATAAAAAACATGAATGCATGCGAAAACGAAACGCTACTTCCTATTTTCAGTTTTGGTCTGATATAAAATATTGTTCAAACGCCAAATTGGCTTTAGAAAATCAATCATAAGCGATTGAGATTAAAAAATCACTTCAATTGTAGAAAGGTGCTTCATTCCAGGTAATCGAATTGGATAGCACTTACTTGCAATTTGTTTCAATGCCGTCACGGCAGATTTGATGGTATTCAATGTACGGCGCCTCAGATTCTTCTTAGACGAAAACGTCTCCATGTCTATATTCACTGACATTATAGTTTAAACTTTATTACGGCACCACTAGATACTATTTTATTTTGTTTCTAGCACCAAACGGAGCACTGAACACCTTTTGTTTCGGAAGCTCAGAATATACTGCGCGTAAATGCATATCAGTAACAGTCAGTCCACAGATTCTAAAGACTTTATAACGAACAGCGAAACGTGTGGAGATGAAAATTTAACGATTTCAATAATAAACTGAGTGTACGAAGGGCACACAGATTGTAAGCTATGCAAAGCATGTATAGGTGCGTTGTTTTATTTGTTCAGTTATGACAAAACTGAGCGTTTATTACAACCTACATTAAACGAACGAATGATTCATTATTACTCACTATACTATGTGCTGTATCTAAAATTACAATTCAAACAAAACAATACAATCGATATTTGTGAATGACTGAAATGATTATTCATAGAAACATTACAGAGACCTGAGATTGTCCTTAAATACAACTAGCTGATAATTGAAAGCTCCCCATTCACTATAGACTTAAAAATCGTGATTACAGGTATACACAAATTTACGCCTATATCCCACTGGGTAGTAGCAATTTAGGCAGATTACAATTCGAAACATTCTATGATTCTGATACATTCCTTTCGATCCATCTACAATAATCATGTTAATATTTTTCTTGCTACGCGAGTTATTTACGTTCTTCTCCTAGGTTTGTAGATTCATCATGTTATACACAATTTAACTGTTGAGATTTTGGCGTGTTCGAAGCTAATCTTTACTGTCGCAAAAATATATCACCAATTTTACATCTCATTTTATTTCAAAATTAGGTTGAAACATTTACGAACCTTCTTGTATCGACCTCGAGGGACATGTTATACACACAAATTGTCTCAATTAACACCCTCATACCGGTTCAGTCAACTCTAATTCTTCCTCATTCATAAGCATATTAGCACCTGATCAATTTAAGATCCATTTCCCGCTGTATGTATACACAATCCAGCGTGAGGTAAACAGCTTCTATTCTCGTCCGAGACAGCTGTAGATCAGGTTCATTAACAAACGACGATTTTACGAGACCTCGTGTCGAACAATGCTAGTGGGCTTTATGATTTAGCGTCCAAAACACGCCTATTTTCGTTAACGTTACGTCATACAGATGAAATTTTAGTATTAAAAATTTCAATGGGGAACGTGATGATATCGGGAAGGTAAACAATCGATGGAAGAAAAAATATGGTGACTCAGGTAATGGAAATGTAATAGTGAGCTAATAAGAATAACAATGGGTTTACAAGCTAGAAAAAGAAGGTTTCGCTAGAAATAGAATATTTTTTTATCTGTTTAAACCATTGCTTCTTAGTCTAGTGGTACACGGGAAATCACGTGGCTTTGGGTTTTAATGACAATAAAATTGTTTTCTTACCTAAAATTCTTCTGATCCGGAGTATGGAATTGTCCCCGGTATAATGGCAATAGGCTCGCCCCATATTAAATTGGGACATTTAATCATCGGCGACATAAGGGTACAAAGTACACCTCTGCCACCCTGCCTGCTTGAGGGTGGGCGGAGGGAGGACGGGCGTGTTGGTACTTATTTTTCTAAATTTTTATAAACCTCTCTGGTATCTATGAATCATTATGAAATTAACAAAGACTACTAGCACTTTGGAATATCATTCTGATTTACTAGTTTAAGGGTGTGGGAGCAGAATGAAGGCTGATATATCTGGGTAGGTATAGATTACCCCTTCAGTGGTCGCGCGGAGGACGCTTGTCATCCACATATACATAAAAATTAAAGGCAAACTAAACATATAATTTACATGAAGCCTTTCTTAATTTAACATTTTAACTTCTCTTAACTAATAATAGAACATAAATCAGATATAAACCTTTTTAAAGAGTTAGGAGCCTTCAATGGAATTCACTGATTTGGTTGTAAGAATCACATCTTATGATTAGGAACTCGGACTTAACTAAAATGACGGAAATAATACAACAATGTTACAAAATTAAATATAACAGATGTATTGATAGTGATTAAGAACAAAAAGATTTTGCTATATTTGCAAAAATATATACGTTTTCTATTCCAGTTACGTCCGCAAAGAAAATATCGACCACGCGCTTGACTACTTCTATTCACTACTATTATTCAAAAAAAATGCGCCCAAAACAAAAAGTAGCATATATGTATAAAAAATATTATAATTGTTTATTTGTGCAATATTTTATAATGAAAAATAATAACCTATTCTTTGCTGATGGATGACGTGAGTCATCCATCAGCAAAGAAGCAGTCCTATTGGCAAAATTATTTCACTTGAGGGCATACCCTTTTCTGAAACAATGCAATGGACATTTTGGTTTGATAATTAAGGCGTCATCGCCCTACCAACGTAAACAATGAATCAAAGTCGTTATTCTTTGATGACTGTTGTCATACGCGCGACCACTGCACGGTTAAATAAAAACTGTTTGATATCAATATCTACTTATTATGGTTCTTTTATTTACATACTACTCTCATTTATAGACCAAATATGTCGATATATTATTTTACCCTGAATTAATAACCAAGATTGCAAGTTGCAAGTTTAAAAAAAAAATTTTTTGTCTCCTTTATTTAAAGCTTACGGTTTTAAAGCAATTTCT
This sequence comes from Phalera bucephala, assembly GCA_905147815.2. NCBI lineage: Eukaryota > Metazoa > Arthropoda > Insecta > Lepidoptera > Notodontidae > Phalera > Phalera bucephala. The sequence goes on along the minus strand of LR990618.1, from coordinate 26,244,991 downwards.
TGTTCAAATCTGTTCATCCACAACTAAGGCAGTTAAAACCAAGCGTTTTGAGTTTACTTTTTCCCAATCTTCCACATGGGTGACATAAAAATTTAAAATTGAATTCAGCTCTGTCCCTAGCGAGAACCATTTTACGTGCATAGCAAGCTCGGCTTCAGAATTATCTTCGTATCTCCTTTGAAAATGCAGGACAATGTAGCGAAAAATATTTTCAAAACTTTAAATTTTACCGCAGATATGCGGCTTCATAGTTTTATATCCGCTTATAGTTTTAGACCACAGATATACATATCTATGTTCTAGTCATTTCGTAATATACCCCACAGCAAAATGTAGATGAAAAAATATTATTTTAAAAGAGTTACTGTGTAGTTTCGTACCCTTCTCCACAGGATTGAAATTCCGAGGTAGTGGTAAAGTTTTTGTTACTTTCAGATTCGTAATAATTACTATTATGGTTAGCATCAGATAACAACCTATACAAGGTGTATCATAAATAACGCAAGAGCTCAAACACCCCGATTACATAACTGCTTCATGAATTCAAAACTAAAACGAAATTTTCAAATTTAAAGAAGGTGTGTGAAGTTCGTCAACCTGCACTGGGCCAGCGTGGTGGACTATGGCCTAAACCCTCTCAGTTCGAGAGGAGACCCGTGTTCAACGGTGGACCAGTTTCTAAACAGGGCTAATATTATTAATATTATTATTATTTCAATTTTGATACTCCATAAAGGAAAGAATAAATTATTATTATTATAAGTTAGAACTCTACATAACTACTGATTAAGATTAAATTCAAAGTAAGGGTCATTGTTCAACAAGTTCCTTCTATACATTTACCACCGTTCTCTACTATGGCGAAATACTCAGCGAAGTAGTATACAAGGTGTAACTTATATAACGCAAAACCTCAGATACGAATTCAATACGCAAATCAAATTTACAATTTTAAGGAGTTTTCTACCATTTTCTTAAGCTCTTTGGTACCCAAATTAACCACAAATTTTAATAAATAATTATTTTTTTGTGTGCATATTGATGTGTGTGTAATAGAATTTAAAATAGCCGCATTGCCTTGAATATAGATTAAATTTTGTCTGAACAAATAACAGCAATTTTTGATAATTACTAAAAATGTAACATACTTCAAAAATAATTGGAATCGATTCAGTTGCCTATTTAGAACAAACTACTTTCAGGTCTTGCGTTAATTATATTACACCTTGTATAACTAACTGGCATGGCCTGGCCTTTCCGTATAATACGACGTGTCCAACGAAATAGTTCTATAATCCAGTATTTATACTCGGCATAAATAACCATAAGGTTATTTATGCCAAATATAAATATTATAGACGGGCATATGAGACCGTCGAATATTTTGTTGTGCGACAAATTACTAACAAAAACGTTAGTTTCCCCAACTCATGTGTTTATAAAATTAATAGTTATTTCAAATAAGATAGCAACACGAACATAAAGTTTGGCCGCGATACATTTGTTGTGTTATATGTCATAGCTAACAGAGTATTAGTTTAATTTGTGTGAAAGTGTTGAGATGTTCTAATATATGTGTTTATATGCATCAGCAACCACCCACGCGGGCTCTGACATATTGTAAACGCGTACTCTGAGAAATAATTATTATATTTATTAATACTGATATATGGCGAGTTTTTATATTAGTTAGACGCTTTATAATTTCAATGGTATTCAACATAAACCAATATTAAGAAAAGTTCTATTAATTTGTACAAAATATTTATCGGCGCTTTGGTTTTGGTGGCCGTTTCAATGCTGGTAACGGTGAAAGGTGGATTTATCTTCGTTTTCATAGTCGTCCACATGGTGGCCGAATATAAAGGAAATCTTGAAATAACACTGGGGTCTCGTCCGGTACACTGATCTTCCTTGATATTGATGTGCAATAGTTGAAGATTAATATTGTCACATGGAATACAGTGAGCTTAGCTGCTCCGCGATACATTGCCAATCGAATAACAACGCAGCGCCGTCCGCCATTTTACATCGACTATCTGTCATCAGTGATTCGTCATCTGTCATCGCTTAACACCTTAACACACTCGAGCAATCATTAAAGGCAAAGAGTATGTCTATGACAAGATTAAAAGGTTACTAAAATGAAAATAACTGCTTGTCATTCCATTAACTGTGATTTTCGAATAATAGGAATCGACATATTTATAAATAACATACCTAAACTTTCCTACCTAACTTCCTCTATTGAAATACGAATGAAAATTTTATCTCAATAGAGAGGAAGAAGAGGCGGCGAGTTCAATATTAAAGACAAAAAATGGACTAGAGTTAGTAGGAAAAAACTAGATGGTACCTATTACGTTCCAAAATAAATAAAAACAATTTTTTTTTTTTTAAACGTAGCCCCACACTAGGATTTATTCCTGTGTCGTGGGTGCGTTTACAAACATGAAAATTCACAAACAAATACCCAGACCGGAACAAATAATTGTGGATCACACAAAGATTTGTCCCGTGCGGGAATCGAACCCGCGACTATTCGACACAGTGGGCGGAACAGCTCAAGCTCTTAACCACTGCGCTAAATCGTCCGTCAAACCTGGATAAACGATAAGTTTAACCTAGATAATGAGTTTTATAGAGTATTTTTTCCGAATAAATATTTTGTAACCATTTAGTTGTATACATATTGTAATGTGTTGTATATCTGACTAGGATAGACTATTGATGCCTTACTATAAATATTCTTTTGATCTACAAGTTGTGACAATTATTTGTGTTTGTCTTTGTAACAGTTACTTCTACTAGAGTAGAGAAACTGTTATCTAAACTTGTTTATGTTACCAACACGATTAAGCCTAGTAACTATTCCATATACATACCTAACATCTAACGTATCAAATGATCCAACGGAATATAAATACTATATCCAGAGTTCTAAGATTCAGAATCCTAGCCAAAAGCTTCGCGTATGATTGACGAGGCGTAGTAAGTAGTTATGTAGCGAAAATATAAATTAAACTGTATGTTAATGGGTTGTAAATCTATTTACGTGTTAACTTTCAGAGCTTGCTCCCGTTTAGAGGTGTAACGTTGATCTCTCGCTAGTAAACAACGTTATCGGTTTAATTTATGTGTTTTAATTTTTTTGTTGCCCTGTTGGTTTAGGCGCTTTAGCTGCGGATTGCGATCACAATGGGCTCGAATTATAGATAGGACAGTGTTTATTTTTTAAGCAATCTTAGTTGCAGTTTAGAGTCTGGATTAGTGTCTGGTAATGGCGATAGACTCGGCTCTATTCGATTGTGCCCTAAGGTCGTTATTTATGTAAGTGCACAAAGTACGTTTCTGCTGCCTGTTGCCTTCCCCTTTAGAGAATACAGGCGTGACGGTGTCCTTTTATTGAAAGCGGAAAGGCCAGTCGAGTAAACCTATTAAAATTGAAAGACCATGCAAGTAAGCAGTGTCATACTGGATCTCTATAGCGGAGGTCGCGTTTATAGGAAGTATAAGGAAATATAGGCATAATAATGTTGTTTTTTCTTTTATTTGAGGTTTAGGTAATAATTAGCACTGAGTGCAAGTTGTTTTTGTTATTTCACCGTAGGAAATTGCTTTTGGCAGTATATCACATGCAGCTTATTTCGCCCACTGCAGGGCATAAGACTTATCTCCTTCACCACATATCCTTATACTAAGCCAGTGTGACAAGCGTGGCATTATACAACAAACGGTTACAAAGTCTTCCGTCGCAATGGGGCCATAAAAATTGTATTCGATATTTGAGCTACGGACTGTAACGCAGCCAGCAATATAGTACACTGCGCGTCAAGCGTAAGGATTAAGTCCACAGATGCTCAAGGTCATGAAGTCATATTGCAACATGCAGCGAATATCGCTATGAGCGACTTTGCATGAACCTTGTATTCATTTCTGTAGGTGACACACTGTCTGACTCTCTCTCGGCACTATCTCTATCTCCAGCCAAGAGATATGGCACGATAAAATTAACAAAGTTTTAAAATGTCGACTCCAACATGTCACTGTGAAAGTTCGAACACGTCATTGTCAGAAGGGGATTCCCGTTGATGCCGGTGTATTGGACCTCTGCCCATTTTAAAGCAAAATGACGTAACACGTGGCTTAACCTGATAAGGTATTGCATGGTACATAATTTATGCCTGTATTAATAATTAAAAATAGTCCGAGGTATGTATTTGGTGTATTACCAAATACTGATGAGTTTTTGTGGGTCTTTTTGGTGGAGACAGAGTTTTAATGCAGTAATTAAATAACTCGACAGTTAAGAAATAAACATAATACTAAACTGATATTTTGAGCTTTAAAAAGGATACTACGTGTTTTGTTTATTTATGGAAGCAACGGCGTTACAATTTGCATAACAAGTCACAATGTTGCAATATTAGCTAATAATAGGTATCATTAAATTCCACTAAGTACATTTTGTTGGTTTACGCAAACTACTCAAATTAAAAAAAACCATGTATTCTATTTAGGGGCCGCCTTTAATCACAATTGTTTCAAAGGTATTCTGGTAAATGCAGTTGTATTTGACCGAGCGTGACGTCAGCGTAATGGCGTCACTCGGTGTTGTCAGTTGCGCCACGTTACGTGCTCCTTGTCTGTGACTGTTCTAACCGCATGTTCGATAGAAATTTAGGGTTGTACATAATTGTGCCTCTTTTTGACATGCTCCGTTGGTTCGGCCATATAGAAAGAATGTCAGAAGAAAGAATGACAAAACAGAAATACAATGCGAAAGTGGAAAGATGTAGGTACCGGGGAAGACCTTGACTATCTTATCACGACCAAATAGACCGAGTCTTATCAAGTCAAGAGTCTTCGTAACCGGCGAGCGTGTAAGAGACGAACTATGAGAGTGGAGGAAACCAGAGAGGTATGTAAGGTAAGAACCTATTGGAACTCCGTACTCTCTGCCTACCCCGCAAGGGATCTGGCGTGATGATATAGATAGATAGAAGGATAATTATGTATAACACTTTTAATTTCTTTTTTTGCCCCAAACAAGGAATTATACCTGGTCAAAGGGATGTATAAACATGATATTCACATACACAAACACCCAGACTGGAACAAATATTTGTGGGTCACACAAAGATTTGCCGCATGTGGGGATAAAACCCACGACTAATCGTGTTCTACCACAAGGATCAGCGGAACGGAATGTATAATAGTTTTTAATTAATCTCTTTTCGAATACATTCATTGATTTGTTTTTCATCATAATTAATAGTCGATTATCTAATATTTCGATTTTAGTTTATGTTCAATTTATAATATAAATGTTGGCAACACTGATTTTAACATTGTATAAGTTACGAGAAACTGATATTTTGAGCTTTTTTGGCTGGAACAGCGAATAAAGAACATCTGGACGGAAATAACCCCATTACGCATAATCTTCGTAATTATCGAATCGAGCGGAGCGGCTTAAGCTGGACCTTGGACTATGTCGCCCGTCAATTTAGTCGCAAATCGACTATGTACAATTGCATATTTTGTGACTGACTGCCTCGTTGGTCTAGTGGCGAATAATGTGCTTTGCGATCACGAGGTCCTGGGTTCAAATCCAGATTTTCTGTCGAAAAATTCCCAGCATCAGTCCGGAGTCTGGAATTCCCGGTATATGGCAATCGGCTCGCCCCCTATTACATGGGACCTATAATCGTCGGCGAAAAGTGGGTGTACACAGTACACCTCTCCTACTACTCTTCGCTTGGAGAATATAGGCGTGATGGTATATTTTGTGTTTTATTTTTTACAAAATGTCCCGTCTAATTTCAATAAAAAAACTTAGCAATAAATAAGGGAAGATGTAACCAGTCTATTTGAGTCTTCGCTACATGATTTGAGTCATATAACTGATCGCACAGTTGGCACGACATATTTCAGCATGCCAAAGCTAGATCGGCAGTCATTGCTAATTAGTACCTCGAATCACAGAATTAGATGTTTTGTCTGTAATGTTCCAACTGACAAATAATGTTCCGAATTAGGACGAATTTCACAAATTCACATTTGACCAGTACCCAGCGTAATGCCTGGGATTTGTCTGTCAAATACAATGGGATGCGGCTTTATTACCTCTATCTCTATTATTCTAACCGCATTTCCGATAGCCAGGCTAGTAACGATCGCATTCACTATGCCGGGATATAATCTATTTTGTAAATAGGGGTTCCATTGTAATGACAATTTATTAGCAATGTTGTAATGTATGGTCATTGCTTATTCTCACAGATTTAAGCTGAATTAGCAAATTTATTGCTTACAAAAGTAAATAGCATCAGAATTTTTAACACAAAGACACAAAACTAGAAGAATTTAAATACTATTAAGACCAAGAACTTTATTCAGAAATTTTCAGAATTAGTCTGCATGTGTTCTTTCCCTATTTATATTGGGTTCTAATATCAGCAAAATGTGTGTACACAGTTTACTGCCCTTCAAAAGGTGGTTTTTATTTTCTTCATATTCACATCAGTACGTCTCACTACACGTCCCTCGCCGCGGAGTTTGCGGCGCCTACATACTTAATAAAGTGTTAAAATATGAACATTGTCACAATTTCTTTCCACTTATCTTTTGGGATCTCTCAATATAAAATTTGTTTACGATGTCGACTTTGTATAAAATAATATATGGCGTCCCGAGCGAGAAAGCGAAGAAGTAATTTGAATTGTGATTGGCGTTTTTAATTCAGAAGGAAAAGTGTATACAAACACAATGACTTATGGTAGAGGCACTGGTCATAATCAAACAGGGATTTCCGTTAATGACGTTGCATTCAACCAAATGGTGGGTATTACGGAAAAGCTTAGGGTTGTCAAGCACGGCACGGCCGCGTACGGTATTCAATGCCTTTGGATTATTCTAACCACATTTTCAATAGAATTTAAATACGGAATGCTGGCTAAATAATAGCTGGGTTTAGTATTCTAAACTTAATGGCTGGACTTTAGACCGGACATAATTTAGCGTTGGTCTATTTACTTTTGCAAATAGAGACGATTAATTTAACTGCCTTTTTGGTGGAAAGGAACTGTTATTCCATATTAAACAAAAGACATGGAATGTAAAATAAAACTAGGAATGTTGATCAAAGCTGTTTATTCGTGGTCTTATTTTCTTTGTGATTAATTTCCTTACAGGACAATTTGGGGTTTCTTTGATACAGAGAAGCTATATGGCTCAGAATTGTTTATAATGTCTTTATCTAGACTAAGTGATACAGCTTGAAGTGATAATTAAGTTGTTAAGTCAAATTATCTTATTATAAATAAGCCTTCACTTCAACAAAATTTTTGTAATTACAATCTCGCGGAGTTGTCACAGATTCGCTTTTTGGTTTAACTTGGTAAGATTCGTAATATTCAGCAAGAGATTTAATTATTTCACCAATTAATAAAAAAAAATTAAATAAACAGCGTCACGCCTATATACAAAAACATGAGTGGTAGAGACGTATTGTGTACAGCCACTTTTAGCTGACGATGCCAGGTCCCATGCAAGCCTATTGCCATTTTACCGGGCACAACGCCCGAATCCGGGTTGACACAAAATTTTTTCTATCGAAAATTTACAGTTTCTTTGATCTAGGATCGGAGGAACTCGGGATTGCTACGCGTATTATTCGCTCCTAGACAAACGAGGCAGCCAGTTAATATAATTATGAATTACGCAAGAAAAATTACATTTTATGTTTTTCTTTTATAAAGAAAGTCTACCAAAAGGGTCGTGGCATGATTACAAGATATAGAAAAAAAAGTATTTTAAAAGTTCATTTTCAAAAATAAGCTTTTATAGCAGAAACAACCCGAAGTTATCGTGCTTTATTGAGACGTTCCTATGGCTTCTTTCCGGCTTCACCATCAGCACCTGGGCATCGTCCGGGTCTAAAGTACTCATGAAGACAAATCCAACGAGCCCAAGCACGGCAGGGTTATATTGAGTAGGTGGGTAGTTCCATTGGCAACCTTTCGGCTTCATTTTTATCTGATTGTATAGTACTCGTTAATACAAATCTAACAAGCCTAAACACGAGGGGGTTACGCTGTATATTGCACATGTTCCTAAGGCCACCTTCCGTCTCCATCATCAGATCAGCTCCATTGTATCATAATATTGAATTGTCACCAAATTTACATAAGTATGCCAAATTTCAGCTCAATCAAATACCCGCAAGTGCTTGAAAAATAGATCCTAAGATTTGAACCGGAAAGACAGACATTGCAAGTTAAATAAAAGCTATTAATAAGAAAACCTATCACTATGGATCATTATAAATTTAATTTTATTTAAGAGTATCGAACGTAAATCGTTAAACGGTAATGCGTGATTTGTTCTAACATGCAATAATTAAGCCCGATCGTGTAATGGACTGCTGATTACGTACATTAATCCCTATACTGGTGGCATGCGCTTGAGATATTGAGGTGGACCGTACTTAATCAGAGTATTGTGTATTTGTGTACTGATCAAACCGATTTGACATTATTCAGTCGCGGTAGTTAGGTAACTGATTTATATGATAATGACATTTGTTTATATTAAATGTTATTGACTCGACGGCACCTTTGTTAAATATAATAATAGTATTGCCAATAAAACCACCATCTTAAACGAACCGAGCGGACCACTGCTTACGCCGCGTTCTTACAGCGCTACGTACAAGTGAGTCAGCTGATTAAGAAAATATACATCAACAGACTACCTCATTGGTGAAGTGATGGATAGTGTGGCTGGCAATCCCGAAGTCTTCGGTCCGAAATCTTTGTGTGATCCACAATTATTTGTCCCGGTCTGGGTATTTGTGTATGTTAATTTTCATGTTTGTAAACGCACCCACGATACAGGAATAAATCCTAGTGTGGGGTACTTTTAAAAAAAAATACAAGCGCGAAGTTGTTATTACTACTTTTTTCTACAGCTACACCAGATCAAATCATTTTATAAATGATTTTGTAAAGTTAGCCATTCCATTACACATTTTGGCAAAGCGTCGCAGGAAATATCTGACATGCAAAATCCGCTTTTTAATCGTTGTTCCACACCATTTACAAACCATTAGTTCTAATAGTTATGAATTACGTTTTGGCCACAGATCATATATATCCGAGGCGTAAGCACGAATAATTTGATGTTATAGAAACGTATTCGAGAAAGCGCGCAAATAGTCACGTTTATCTTTATTTAGTAAATTTGATGTGGTAAGGGCAGCATTTTGACTTGATATCATTACGTTAATGTAAATATGTTGATGCTAAGCCCTCAATAATGGGCTAAGTCCATTTTCTTTAATTATATGTATTATGCTTCATCAAAGCTATGGACAGGGATATTAAGAGTGGCGCTTGTAAAGTAGAGAACTATATTACTACCATATTTATTTAAGTGGGGGACTATACAGCAATACTGCAACAAGACAGACCACAAACTTATATTACATACATAGAATATACAACAAAAACATTTTTATTTTCATAAAAATCGTAAGTTACATTTTTTTCGTGATATTCACACGTTCACACTCACACACTACTGTCGAAAATATAAATAGAGGAGAAAAGTTATATCAAAGTTGTTAAAAAATGTACGTAGATGCGAGTGTGGTTTCTAGTCTGTGTCTGCCATAGAGGTAGGATTTAATAGCATAGAGGGATTATACTGATGCAGACTCTTAGAGAAGAGGGTACTAAATTATGCGAATCGAGGCGTACAGGCAGGAAATCTAAGCTTTCGGGGAGGACTCTGGAGCTTATGAGCGAACGACGCCGAAATGCAGCCTCGACCTTGTCAAAACACCGGGCCTTAAATAAAAAGATCACAAAGCTGGTCCGACGCGACCTCCGAGCTTTCAACAATCTTGAGATTGAGAAAGCCATCGAGCAGAACCGGGGGTCGAAAGTGTTCGTCCAGTCACTTGGGAGAAACCACTTGACAAGGTTGACTACACAAGTGGGTACTGTGATCGCTTCTAGGCCGGAAATCCTCTCGGAAGTCAGGAATTTCTATAGCCAGCTCTACGCCTCACACGCACCTCGACCCGAATCTCTAAGAGGAGATCCCAGAGCCACCCTTACACGTCACGTCACAGAAGACTTGCCCGAGATCAACCTGGATGAGATCGAGTTGGCCCTTAAACAGCTTAAAAATGGAATAGCCCCGGGTAAGGACGGCGTCACGACTGAGCTTCTGAGGGCAGGAGGCACCCCAGTACTTAAGGAGCTTCGGAAGTTATTTAACACTGTCCTCTAGACTGGGAGAACTCCGCAGGCATGGAACAGAAGCGTGGTCGTCCTGTTTTTCAAAAAGGGTGACAAAACCCTTTTGAAAAACTATCGACCCATATCGCTTCTGAGCCATGTATGCAAGCTGTTTTCAAGGGTCATCACGAACCGTCTTGCGCGAAGGCTCGACGAGTTTCAACCCCCGGAGCAGGCCGGGTTTCGAAGTGGTTACGGCACCATAGACCACATTCACACAGTGCGGCAGATTATACAGAAGACTGCAGAGTATAATCTGCCCCTATGTCTAGCCTTCGTGGACTATGAGAAGGCCTTTAACACTGTCGAGACCTGGTCAGTTCTGTAGTCCTTGCAACGATGCCAAGTTGATTGGCGACACATCGAGGTGATGAGATGCCTTTTTGAAGCTGCAACGATGACCGTCCAAGTACAGAATCAGCTGACTGAACATATCCACCTGCGCCGCGGAGTGCGCCAAAGTGATGTCATATCACCAAAACTGTTCACCAATGTACTGGAGGATATGTTCAAGACGCTGGACTGGAAAGGTCGCGGCATCAATATAAATGGCGCATACATCTCTCACCTGCCATTTGCAGACGACATCGTCATCATGGCTGAAACGTTGCAAGACCTACAACAGATGCTGGACAGCCTTGCTAATTCGTCTCAGCGAATCGGTCTCCGGATGAACTTAGATAAAACTAAAGTTATGATCAACAAGCATGTTGACCCGGGACCGATCGCCGTAAACGGAGCCCCCCTCGAAGTTGTTTCTGAGTACGTATACCAAGGGCAGGTGCTCCAACTAGGTAAAAACAACTTCGACAAGGAAGCAGCTGGGCAGCATTTGGAAAACTCCGTCGAGTCTTCTTATCGCCCATACCCCAATGCCTAAAAACGAAAGTTTTTAATCAGTGCGTCCTACCTGTAATGACATACGGAGCCGAAACGTGCTCACTCACTGTGCGGCTTGTCCACCAGTTCAAGGTCGCTTAACGAGCTATGGAAAGAGCTATGCTCGGAGTTTCTCTTAGGGATCGAATCCGGAACGAAGTTATTCGTCAGAGAACCAAGGTTACCGACATAGCTCAGCGAATTAGCAAGCTGAAGTGGCAGTGGGCAGGTCACATATGCCGCAGAACCGATGGCCGTTGAGGCAGACTGGTTCTTAAGTGGAGACCGCGTGTCGGCAAACGTAGTGTAGGGCGCCCTGTAGCTAGGTGGTGCGTTGATATTCGTAAGGCAGCGGGCAGGGATTGGAGAAGGAGAGCTGTAGATCGAGCTCAGTGGCGTGCCATGGGAGAGGCCTACGTCCAGCAGTGGACTGACACGGGCTGATGATGTGATGAGAGGGATTATAAACCCAGTTCAGCTGTACACTTTTTCTGGACACTTGGTACCATTTAGGTAACCAATTTAAAAACTTTGTACTACATGGTTCGACCTTCCTTTTTATCAAAAATATTATGGCTTGTCATTTTGACGTAGGCTCCACGCAAATTTATCGGTTAATATTTGTTTGTCTAGTGACTGTCTTCTCGGAGACTTTTTGTTTGTTTTTAATTAATTAATAAAGATATATAATTAAAATATTTGTGAAAATATGGTGCCACACAACTAAAATAACGTGCTTTATATTGGAACGCAAATCTTATTGGTCTAGAACAGCAAATGAAGCTAAATTATGTAAGCTTCGGCCGGGGACTGGGTTTTTGCTGTATATGTAGTAGAGTAGAGATAAAACGTATTTTCTAAAAACGATGTAACTAGTTTGAAGATGCATAATAACTACACCAGATTGACTGTTTTCCTTGAACATAAATAATTAGATTTAGATAAAATCATAATAATTGTATTCCCAAAGAGATGAGTTATAATGATAGGAAAATTTGCATCGATATCGATAGCATTTTCGAAAATTGGTAATTATATAATTGTTAACGCATGTTTTTTTTTTGTTTTAGTATGCCTACAGATATTGCAACCTAAATAGTGTTTTTATTCAATACTAAGACCACATTAGAGTTGAACACAGAGTAGTCGCATCTTTTCAAAAAAAATTATAAAAGAGTGCTTCGATGTTGGATTCAAATAGCGAAGATTATAATCAGTAGCAGTTTCAATGTAAAATTAACTTCAAATTGTTCTCTTTTATATTAATTATATTTTTTGCAATAGGATTTTTCTTAAATATTTCGTTCGTGCTTCTATTGAAATAAATAAAAACGTTATGAAAGGTTAAATTTTATTCTACAAGCTTTTATTTAACTTATTATGTTCGTATGTCTGTCTTTCCAAATCTTGTGATCTATTTTTCAAGCACTTGCGGGTATCCGAATGAACTACAATTTGGCATACGTATGTAAGTCCGATGACAATGCAATAATATGGTACCATGGAGGCGGTCTGATGATAGTCGGATGGAGGCTATAGGAATATGTGAACTATACAACGTAACCCCGTCGTGTTTAAGCTCGTTAGATTGGTATTGAGAAGTACTATATAACCAGATAGTGTTCAGGGTCTGATGATGAAGCCTAAAGGTGGCCAATAGAAGCACACAAGTACTCAATATAACCCTGCCGTGTTTGGGCTCGTTGGATTTATCTTGACGAGTACTTTACATCCGGATGGTCCAGGGTCTCATGATGGAATCGAAAGGTGGCCAACAGAACTACCCAACTACTTAATATAAACCTGCCGTGTTTGGGCTCATTTGATTTATCTTGACGAGTTCTTATGACCCGGATAATGTGCAGGGTCTGATGATCGTGCCGAAGGGTGGCCAGCGTAACTACCCAAGTACTCAAGATAAACCCGCCGTATTTGGGCTTGTTAGATTTGTCTTCACAAGTTCTGTAAAGATGGAGGATTACCAGGGTCTGATGATGGAGCCGGCGGGTGGCCAACGGAACTACCCAACTACTCAACATAACCCCGACGTGTTGGGGTTCGTTACCATAATACTTGTCGGCCTCCGTTGTGTTTTTGCTATAGAAGCTTGTTTTTTAATACATTTTTTTGAATTAAAATATTTATTCCTCATATCTATAGTAAATGTCAACATTGTTCAGATTGTCAATAGCTAGATAGAATTCCTATTATGGATTACTACAAAACTTAAGTGAGTTACGAATATATAATGGCACTATGAGATTCAGCGATATTTTGTATTGTAAAAAATATTTAATTTTCGACTTATAAAGCTTTCGCAGTTGTATGGGAAAACACAAGTATGGTCTATGATTCTAAGAGAAGAATTTTTAAAAACAGCCTATATTTTTAATGTCAAAACAAATTGTACAAGAGTGTAACTGATAACGATGGATTCGTCCTATTCTTATCACTGACAGGAATAAGTATATGCAGTGCAAATATATAATCTTGTAAATGCTCCCTCTATGCTTCTAGTACCTCTATGGTGTCTGACATTGTCGTAGACAACTAAATTGTCTGTGACAGTTGTTTTTGTTATTGACAGATACTATTGCTAAGAATGTATATACAGTCCTAAGGCACAGTCCCACAAGCATCTTTCGGCTGTCAACAAGTGCAATGTGACTTCGTGACAGTTGCAGAGTTATCGTTTGCGATGAAATTTACCTAAGTTCTTTTTTCAATTAGTAACAATGCGGATCCACCTGATGAATTATCTCGTTGGAAGTAGGAAAATTTTACTAAATGTTAACCCTAATTTCACACCAACGCCCCCCTATGAATGTTATCCACAGGCCAAAATATCCGTGTCGCACTGTATGTACATTACAGACGCTATATTGTAGAAAGATAATTTTTAAATGTGGTTATTAAAAAGGCTAGTCAAATAAAAGAAATTAAGTTAAAAAGAACTCTCCTGCCGAGTTTCTCGCCAGATCTTTACAGTGTAGACCGCGTTTCGATCCGGTGGCAGATGTAGTACGTGCCTTTTATTGGCTTATACAAATAAATGATTTTTGACTTTAATAAGTATAAAAGTAACAGTATCAGACTATTTTATAGTACGCTACAAAACGTTAAAAAAACAAATTTATGTTAAAGCATGTTAAATATAATTTTCGTAATCACATAAAACACACCGTCAAGCCTATATTCCCCAGATGGGGTGGCAGAGGTGTACTGAGTACACCCACGTTTCGCCGACGATGTTGGGTCCCATGTAATATACCGGGCACAATTCCAGACTCCGGACTCATACTGGGAATTTTTCGTTAGAAAAACTACATTTGTCCAACCTAGGATTTGAACCCAGGATCACAAAGCGATGCGTTTTGCCACCAGACCAACGAGGCAATCACATAACCTACGTCTATAGCATAGCAGATAGGTACGAAACACAAAATTACATATTTTGGTAGAGCTTAAGCTTGATCAGATTGACGCAACCGCGGACAAGTTGATTTGATTTCCTTTTCACACATATATTAAATAAAAATGAACGTGATAGCACTGTTTTGCGCCACAGTTACAATGTCAAATAGTCAAAGTCAAAAATTTGTTTGTGTAGGCCAATAGAAGAGTCTTACAAACGTCATTGATAATAAATAATTGTTGCTTAGCCCTATGACTGCAGTGTGCTATCGTAAAATGTTAAGTAGGTATCACAATATTTTAAAGCACGCTACAAAATGTTAAAATACAAAAAGTAATCTTAAGTATTCAGAATTTTTTAACAAGAAAATATTCAATACAATTTTCGAAATCACAATACCTATATACTACAGCAAATTTTTGAACAAAATTACACACTTTTCAGCACGAAAGATTAACGTCTATTTAGTACATTGAAAGAAGCCAGAGAGGTATGTAAGGAACGCATGTAAATGTTTTTCTATTCGTGCTAAGCTCTCTGGTTTCGAATTACGCAAAAAATTGTAACCATAACGAGTTCCCTTAATTTTACAATAGACCTGCCAGGGGCCAGACTCTCGTAATAATAAATTAAGAATTATAATTTACCTAGGCTGTGTTAAAATGATTTAGGAAGGCCATTATGGCGCGCTAATTCAGAAGTATTGTGATATCCATTAACACCTTTTCCACTCTGTCACTTTTGCTCGGCGAAATCGTGGGAATAAAAAATATTGGACGCAAGACCGGATTATGGGAAATTTATAGGGCGGAGTTCTTAATGGTTTTGGGTTCCATATTAAGCTTTTTGTACGTAAAATTGCCATTTGTCTATCTATCTATCTATATTATCACACCAGCTCCCTCGCGGGGTAGGCAGAAAGTACAGAGTTTCAACAGGTTCTTTCCTTACAGACTTCTCTGGCTTCCTCCACTCTCATAGTTCGACTCAGACACGCTCGCCGGTTACGGAGACTCTTGACTTGCCCTTCAGATAAGACACGGTCTATTTGGTCATGGTAAGATAGTCTAGGTCTTCCTCGGTACCTACATCCTTCCACTTTCACAATGTATACCTGTTTTGTCATTCTTTCTTCTGACATTCTTTCTATATGCCTGAACCAACGGAGCATACCCTTTCTCAGCCATTTGAAGAGGATATTTTAAATCGTGCCATAGTATTGTTTAAGTTATCAGTTCTAATGGTTTAATTGTAAGTTCTTGTGTGTTAAAAATTACAGATCAGACATTTAATAAATGTAAGTTGTGTAAATTCATGAAAACAAAATCAAAAATTAAAAAAGCAATCATTGATTGTTTTGTTTTTTTTTATTGTCGGCGACTTAAGTAGTAGGTACTGTTAATAAAAACAGAAAAATAGGTAGAAAAACGTACATTCTTAATTTAAAAATAGCTCATCATCTCCTCAAGTTCTCCGTTCTACATAGGTATATAGTAATTTATGTGTAAAACTATTACAAAACATTATCTATCTCTCTATCTATATCATACGCCAGATCCCTTACGGGGTAGGCAGAGAGTACAGAGTTCCAACAGGCTCTTTCCTTACATACCTCTCTGGCTTCTTCTACTCTCATAGTTCGTCTCATACACGCTCGCCGGTTACGGAGACTCCTGACAAAACATTAACCGTAAAATATAATATTAGTATAATAATTACATATTCAACGCTACTATTTAGACAAACATAGGTATTATAACAGATGACGACTGCTCTAGGCAAAGAGAAAACAGCTTTATAAATTCCTGCATGTCACTAAATATCCGAATAATTTCCTCTAAAACATAACAACAGCTACAACACAACGAGCTAGTCCAACGCCCAACCTTTGTGAACAAATACACTTTGTGCATTTGTAAAGGCTAGTCACATCTGACCGTAGTATAGTGTACAATTTGGACTCGGAGCAATTTCCTCTGCAGCATCATGTGCTCGTCCGTAGCGAGTGGTCGACTATTACGAGTAAAGGAGAATAATGACAAGGCAATAAGTGTGCCATAAGGTTACGACGGTATTTTTTGAATTTGTTGTGTTGCTCTGTTGACTAATCAAGGTATATCATAGAACTTGACTACTTTCCTAGGCATAGAGGAAATCGCTTTTTGAATACCTATGTTTAGTGGGTACAAATAATCTTCTCCAAAATATAACAACAGTTACAACAAAACGGGCCAGTCCAACGTTCAACCTTTGTGAACAAATACCCTTTGTGCATTTGAGCTTGTAAAGGCCAGTTACATTTGGTCGTAGTGCAGTGAACAATTCGTAGTCGGGGCAATTTCCTCTGCAGCATTATGTGCACGTCCCTAGCGAGCGGTCGACAGTTACGAGTTAAGGAGAATACACTAGCAAAGTAATAAGTGTCACTAGTGTATTTATTAATTTATTACAGGAGAAGTAAATAGACCGATTAGACAGTGTCTTATCCGAAGGGCAAGTCAATAGTCTCCATAATCGGCGAGCGTGTATGAGACGAACTTGAGAGTGGAGCCAAGTAAGTAAGCCAGACAGGTCTGTAAGAATAGAACCTGTTGGAACTCTGTATTCTCTGCTTGCAAGGGATCTGAAGTGATGATATAGATAGATAGAAGTAAGTAGTTGATTACTTACCTAAGCAGAAAACTTCAAAATGTACTAATAATTTTTAACCTTTATAAACAAATACAAAAATTTGTAAACGCACCATCGTCACAGGAATAATTCTTAAGGTAAGTGTGTAAGTAATGGTCAAATATTACGTGTAGTAGTAGGTGACAAGGTTTATTACTTTTAGAAAATATAATTTATTTATATAAACAATTTTCACTTCCCAGTAACTTTGTTACGTGTACTAAAAGTACCATTTTATGTGTTTCTGTTTATCACATTAGATGGATTCTGAATGTTCCCGGACAAGTCACTTAAAATAAGATATTATCTAGACCATTTCGCATATCATTTTATGTTTTTAGGGTTACGTACCTAAAACGAAACCCTTATAGGATCACTTCGTTCTCTTTTTTAGGTTTTTTTTTTCTCAGGAACGGCTAAAGGTACTAAGTTGAAATTTATAAATACCAAATACGAAGGTCCCCTATTAGTGTAAAAAAATGAAGGTTCTAAGTAAACCCAAACAAAAGATGGTCATTTAAAGCCACTCAAGTCACAAAAATTATATAGGACTTCCCGTTGACCTAGAATCGTGGAATTTGGCAAGAAACAAGGTTTTAAAGTACAAGTAAAGGAAGAAGTCCGATTTTTCTCAATTTATAACTATAACTAAAAATATTTTCCCTCAAATCTGATGAAAAATTAAAATAGCGTTGAGTAGTGACTAATTTACACACTTCTTTATCTATGTGCTATCAGTGACATTCTGTGGTACTATTTTGATTTGTGGTGAATAAATATTTATTCACACACACAGAGATCTCTCAGATCTGTGGCGCCATCTGAGTACGGTATAGGACATAAATTGGATCATATTGTCGATTTATTCTTTTTTTTCATATAGTTTGAAGGAAAATTAAATGTTATTAATTTAATTACGGTAAAATTTTGTAAAGAAAGAGCACTTTTTTAAAAGGTATTTTTATAGACTGCCTTGTTGAACAAGTAGGTACCGTATAATGCGTTTAGAGATCGCCGAGGATCTTGTAAAAATTGTAGGGCGAGCAAAAAGTAGCTTTTCTATAGAAAATTTCCGGTATAATAGCAATAGCCTCACCCCTATTACATTGGCACCTTACATTCTCAGCAATAAGTTGGTGTGCGCACATAGTACACCTCTTAGCCTCTCCCGCTTGGGGAATGTAGGCGTCCCGGTGTGTGTGAATTTTCTATACGGAAATAATTGAATATCAACGATGTTCATTAAAATAGTAAAATGCATAAAAATAAAAATCGTCACACCTGTATTCCCCAAGGTCGGATTTTAGAATAAAATTACATTTGTTCTGACCTGGGATTCGAACTTAGGACCTCGTGATCACTACGCGCATTATTCGCCAATAGACTAACGGGGTATAGGTAACTTTTAAGAAACTTTTGTGTTCATATGTCTATCTGTCTTTCTGGTTCAAATTTTGTAATTCATTTTCAAGCACTTCGGGTATTTTATTAATTAGTTTTATGTTATTTTACTAAGATATCCAATAGCGTTTGACAATAGAAAGCATGTATCCGACTGAGCTGAAATTTAGCATAGGTATGTAAGTTCGGTGACAATGTAATAATATAGTACATACCATGGACCCAGCTCCAGATCAGTCTTTTGATGGGGTCGAAAGGTGGCCATGGGAACATGTCAACTACACAACATAACGATCTCGTGTTTAGGCTTGTTACATTGATATTGACAAGTACCAGACCAGATGATGTTTAGGGTCTGATGATGAAGCGGAAAGGTGACCAACGGAACTACCCAAACACTAAACATACCCTCACCGGGTTTAAGCTCGTTGGATTTGTTTTGACGAGTTATGTAGACCCGTATGATGTCGAGGGTCTGATAATGGAGCTAGAGGGTAGCCAATAGAACTTCTCAACTACTGAACATAATCCTGCAGTGTTGTGCTCGTTGGGTTTGTCTTGACGAGTTTTATAAATCTGGACGCTGTCCAGGGTCTGATGATGGAGCCGGGAGGTCGCTAACGGAACTACCCGATTACTTAACATAACCCCGCCGTGTTTGTGCTCGTTGGATTTGCCTTGACGAGTTGTATAGACTCTGATAATATTCAGGATCTGATGATGGAGCCGGAGGGCGGCTAAAAGAACTACCCAACTACTCAACATAACCCCGCCGTGTTTGGGCTCATTGGATTTGTTTTGATGAGTTCTCTAGACCCGACGAAACTACAATTTGGCGCTGAAACTGACCGAAACTGAACCTCCAACCTCCTACTTGCACTTGTCCAGTTATTTATTACTTTGTGACAAACCAATCGCATTGTTGATATAATGTGTAACAGATTCACCACCGATTGGTTTTGACGTCACGAATACTAAACTCTCAAATAGTTATTCTACTATATTTTTTACCTAAAAGTATTTATCTCAACATTTTGGATCAACTCAATAATTACCAAACAGATTTTCATACGGTTTTCACCAATGGCCGGAGTGATTCAAAAGAAAGGTTTATGTGTATAATTTACTCGTTTCACTTTTATTCGTTATATAATTTGGGTGTTGCGTTCCCAGTTAACTTATATATTGGCTATGATGAAACGTGGTGCGTTACGATAACTTCGTGAAATGATCGTGTAATGGTTTGCTGTATGCTACTCGAGTACCAATAAATAATCATTTCACGAAGTTATTGCAACTCCCCGAGTTACGTGTTTAAATGTTCATGGCGAATAAGGGCACTGCGAGTGAACGAGTTAAGCAACGCGGCGCATGCGATGCGCGCGCAACATGTTTAGCGCCATCTGACGATTTTCTGTACAAACGTGCTCAAGAATCCATGGCCGTTTTAATCATTCAATTTTATTCTTCTTTGGCGGTAGACTTGGAGTGGGCAGGGCCTCGTTAATGTGTAACGATGGTCTGGTGAAGGTCGCAGGTAAAAGCTGGATGCTTACACCAAAAAACCGGTCATCGTGGTGATCTTTGAGGGAAGTCTTTTGGAGTGGACGAATTTCGGCTAATGATGAATCCGTTTCACATTATCGACGCGTATGTCCTGAAGGTCCCGGACCCCCTGCGTGTCGTCGCCACATCCAAAAAAATTATGTGACTCGTTTATGTGTGTGTGAATGATCTAAGCTGTTGGCCGGGGGGCTTTTACAGCTTCACCGGACAAGAGGGCGAGCGTGCAACCACTACGCTTGAGCCAGAAGGGCAAGGGGGTAACTAGCTCAAGAGCGCCTCAAGGAGGAACGGCCTTGGCTTGGGCTGTCGCTATGGGGGATGGCGGATACTAGAAGTCTCGCCGTGGTGCTCTGCACCGGCCGGCAGGCAAGGGATTCTTCGACCTCGCCGGCGAGGTCGATGTCTGATCCTGTGTGCGGTATCTGTATCCGAAAAAAGGGCTGTAAGGGCATTGGGGGGTCGTTGATAACATGCTGCGGACGACGGTATCGGCTAATAGGAGGGGTTATGTGACTCTTAGAACCATGTTGTTTACTTGTTCTCCAGGCGGTTATTTCGTCCATTCGTCGCAGCAACCATTTTCGTTAATTTATTTTATTGCTTCACCCGCACATCAATATTCTGGCCTTCGAGCCGAATTTTGATCCACGTATTTTTATTAAACAGGACCCTTGGGCAGCGTGTTTTTTTTTTATTAAATGTAGTATTTGCAATACTTTGAAACAAGTCTATCTAGTAATTTCCAGTAACAGGCAACACGGGACTGTTGAAGTACATCAAGATGAACTCTAAAGAGTAGTAATTTATTGGGATCATACGCTCATGGGAATCGGAACGACTCAATTTGCGTGACATGAAAAACGATACTTGGGTATAATGTGTGTAGGTATATATTCAAGTGTATTTGAAATACGGATGTACGCAATAAATTATGTACGTAAAGAGGAGGTTAAGAGCTCAGAAGTGCTTGAAAGCACACATCAAAAGGGATTTTTTTATTGTTCGGAATTCGTATTGGATTCGATACTGCATTATTTCGAAAGTTTTTTTGCTTTTATGTTTAAACGGTTGACTTTAAGTAGACAGGATAAAAGCTTACTTGTTTCGATCATTTGTATCTGAAACAGTGCAAAGTTAGATCGAATCCCAATACGTCTCATTTGGAACATTTGCATCAGCTAAATTCAAGTATAGTTGGCCCGCCCACCGACTGACATCGCGTATTCGTTCGTTCTGGGTGACGGCAATTTTACATTCAGTAAAATTGAGATTCAGCTTCAGATTGAAATGAACTATGAATCATTTTGTTTGTTCTGTAAGATTAGCGCTTTTGTATACTGGCTGGTGAATGTAAGATCGAGATTTAGATACAAATGAGGCATTTTTTCTGTACAACTGTTTCGAATGTTGTAGTTCATGTTTCATATCACTTATATATCAGTAAAGATCAACACATGTCTAGTTGTGGGTCTGGTAGAGTCTATTATTCTCTTTTGCGTTAAGCCTACATTTTCCAAATGTGGATAATAGAGGTGTACTGCGAATATCCATATTCTATGTCGCATCTAGGATTTGATCCACGATCAGCGTAAGAGTAACGTAAATCTAAATTAATTTTAAATTTTATAAAGTAATATTTATACTAATATGACGTAAATCAACATTACCAACTGTTTAGGATGAAAAAAGAACTAATAAAAAATCGTT
Organism: Phalera bucephala; assembly: GCA_905147815.2. NCBI lineage: Eukaryota > Metazoa > Arthropoda > Insecta > Lepidoptera > Notodontidae > Phalera > Phalera bucephala. The sequence goes on along the minus strand of LR990618.1, from coordinate 26,223,043 downwards.
GGTTGCCTAAATTTTGACTTACCATTTATTAAAATTAGGTGACGATTTCCATTTATTAACTAAGCTAATTCGTAATTACTATGCATTGTGGGACATAATGATAATGTTACGACAAGTACAGTCATACGAGGATCTTTTGGGCCGTGGCCAAAATTAGAACATACACTGTCATTAAGTGAAATGTCACTTCATGACAGTCGCAAAGTTGCCGTTTGCTATGAAATTTACCATAGCTCTTTTTTAATTAGTAACCGTGCGGACTCACTAGTTGAAATATTTTCCTGGTAGTAAGAAAATTTTACTAAATGATAATCCTAATTTCAGTCCAACGACCCTCTGTCTATGTCATCCATGGGCCATAAGACCCTTGTCGCACTATATCTTCAACCGCCTATCTTGCAATTAAGTTTTATACCCAGTATATTGTGTAGGTCAATAGGCTCGCCCCCTATTACATGGGACCTAACATCGTCAGCGAAACGTGGGTGTACTCAGTACACGTCTGCCACCCCCTCTGGGGAATATAGGCGTGACGGTGGTGTTGTATATTGTGTAAAATATGCCAGCAACATATGTATGTTGTTGACATCTGTCATTATATATACCATTAACATTGACGTAATTATAGCAATTACTATTAATTAGAAAGACATTTTACATTTACTAGAGATCACCCATTGGTCGATATTCGACCTACTCTTTCATCGTTTGCTGGTTATGTTTGACATTCAGTAAGACTATAGAAAAATAAAATTTAAAAACAAAAAAAATTGACGTGTATTGTGTCAAATACGTTTATTTATTTAATGTATTTTCTAAGCAAAATGTAGGTATGGTTTTGTTTTTTGCCGTGCCGGCGACAAGAAGCCTATTTTTATAATTTACTGTTATACTCTATTACTACTTGACATTGGCGAAATACACTGTTAAAGTGTGCGGCCATTAATTAAAATAAGAAGAAGAAGAAGAAGCATAATTTAAAAAAAAAATATTAGCATTCCTCACTACTTCTTTATATAAACTATAAGGGTGGGAAATTTCATACTCCTCCGTCCTTTTCGTTAAAAGGGGTACAAAGTTTTTGCTTCACGTATTAATATAATGATGTGCATTAAATTTCCCAGCAGTATGTACTATTTTAAATTAAAAAAAAACATTGATATCAATAACCTAGTAGAGTGAGCGCTAAAAGATTATATATTTGCACTGCTTACTCTTATGGCATATCAGTCAATAAGCAAGAGAGAGAAAGAAATATCTTGTCTGTTCTTATTGTTTCTTGATATTTCCCGAGTTTTAAATGTTTGATCCCCCTGGTGGGTTATGAAATCCTTCTTTGTTTAAATTTAGGTTGATAAAACAACCTCCTTTACAGATAAATTTTCTTTGTGAAAGCTTTATGGTGTCAATTATAGAAAAAATATATATACTAGGTGTCAATTCAATTTGATAGTATTTTAAGTATTGTCCGGGCTTTTGTTTTTTGCCGTAATGTCGAAAAGAAGCCAATTTTTATAATTTACTGTTATACTCTATTACTACTTGACATTGGCGAAATACACTGTTAAAGTGTGCGGCCATTAATTAAAATAAGAAGAAGAAGAAGTATTGTCAAAAATTTTACGCTCTGATTTTAAAATTTGTAAATGGTGTAAAAATAAAGTGTACATCGTTTCTACAGTGGTGTATATAGATTCTACAGGGCTTAATTATTGTTTGAGTGAAATTGCATACGTGGTTTTGAGTTCTAAATCGCAAACATCACGTAAAGAAAAATATATATGTGTTATTGTTGTCTCATTGATGAGTTTTTAAACCATTTTACATGTTTAAGGTTTATTAACTTAATGATATTGTAAACACTGAGGATAAATCATCCTTATTCCCATTTATAACTAAATAGTGGCTTATGTTATTGTTTTTCTTTAATTTTGGATTGGTGGTAGTTAAGAGTATTAGTGATAGGATTTTTTGAATCGATAACCAAATGCTAACACTAAATTCGTGGCATCCATAGTCCTATTATTGTACATTAATAAAACACCGTCACGCCTATATTCCCCAAGCGAGAGGGGGGGGGGGGGGAAGGGCAGAGTTGTACTGAGTACATCCGAATATCGCCAAAAATTTTAGACTCCATGTAATAGGGGCGAGTCTATTGTCACAATTCCAGACTCCGGACTCATACTGGAAAATTTTTAGTTACAAAAACTACTTGTACTGACTTTTTGTATTTCATTATACATAAAAACTTGAATCCTAAAATGTGTGATTTTATTTTTACACGACGAAAATAACATAGCACTAAAAGTACCTCAAAGCCAAAGAAAATTACAAAAGAAAAAATTAAGAACACATAGACCCACATACCAGCGAGACAATTTTTAAGTTATATTAGTTCAAACAACAAACAATTTTAGTTTGGTTTATTATCGATATTAAGACAGATACAGGACAATTTACTTGTAAAATCAGGTTACTATTGTTTCAAAATTCTTTGTGAATAACATATTTTTAATCTGTGCAAAAACTGAAACAGACAAAACGAAGTGCAAACTCAATTCAGTCGAAAAAAACGCTAGACAAAAATGAGAGAATAATTTAATATGATATGGCGCATATCCAAATTCTTAGAACGTCAATCTTCTAAATCAAATAAATAAAATATGTGACTTTTTTTAGGACTAAGCCCGAAATACATTCCCACCACTGGGAATCTATGCTTCTTTGGAACGCATTGCCTGAGGAAGTCAGGATGGCTACTAACCGTTTTTCTTTTAAAAAAAGTTTACAGGAATATCTATACGAGACGATAGCGGTTTCCTCTCAGTGTTACTTGGTTTATGTCGTTATGTCGCACAGTCTAGTTTATGTATATTTATATATAGTATAAATATATGTGTGTATGCGTATATGTATATAGATATATATGTATTTAGGTATATTATTGTTATTCCGGTAATATGTATTAATTATATCAACAGTCATTAATATTTTTAGGTTGTTATGAAATATATTTATTTTCGTTTTTTATTCCGTCGTCTCCTTTTTTAACTTCGTGTCTTTTCGCACCTACCACACTCGTTTCTACACCACGCTAAGGTACAGTGGCAGAAAATGCCCCAGGCATTAAGTCCACCTATGTACATAAGTACTATGAAAAATTTAATTAGAAAGAAAAGGAAACACTAGGACAAAATTAAATTCCGTGAATAAAGGCGATTGAATATTAGATAAAAACTGTGACGTAATCGAATCAACCGTATTGGAGAATTTCATTACCTTCTCTAAGAGTAAAAGTTAGCTCGGTAAAGTTTCCACGATTCGGGCTTCGCGTACCAAATTGTTCAACAATATACCCTGAAAATTCCGTCACGCCTATATTTTCTAAGCGGGGGTGGCAGAGGTGTACCTTGCCCCGACGATGTTAGGTATACGATATCGGGCACAATTCCAGACTCCGGACTGATATTAGGAATTTTTTGATAGAATAACTTAATTGCCCGACTTAGGATTTGGACCCAAGCCTTCGTGATTGCAACGCGCATTATTCGCCACTATACCAACGAGTCAGTCCTACCTAACTGCCCTGAAATGTTTCATTAATTTAAAATTGTGTCGAATTTCAGTGAGATCATTTGCGAACCGAGCCGAAGTCAATTTATCGTTGTTTCCTTTAACGAAGTTTCGTTAGGCTATTTATTAATAAAGGCTTACTTTTGTATAATGTTAATCCCGGTATGATTGAAAATAAAAATAACAAATTGTTAAAAGAAGACAAACAAAAAAACTACCTAAATGAAAAGAGCTACAATAGTTTAATTAATTTTAATTTTGTATTTAAGTTGTAGTATTTGTTAGATTCCAATATTGTTATAGTTACAGTTTTTATGGACCCTCTCTTTTTTATACGTTGATACCCTATTACAAAAATATGTACCTATCACTTCCACAACCAAGACGAATATATCGACACATCTTATCTACCTACATTACATATATACAATAATAAATAAAGTTTATTTTGTAACGCACAAGTAGTTCCATGAAAGCTTAGGACTATATGGTGTATGTAACAAGATGACATGACCTAATGTAACAATTTTATATAAAAATAGGACGTGCGTTACAAAAAGGGTCCTAACTCAGCAAGTTTGCTGACTGAGGACAGCCAGCGCTGATCTTCCGTTAGCACCTTTTAGCGGACCGTTGATGTGACAGCACGATACATGCTAAAATACGCAGAGACGTCTTTGCTCTCAGTGAGACTATGGAAAAAAAAAATTAATACTAGAAAAATAAAACAAAATGGAACATACTATCTATCTATCTATCTATAACCTCACGCCAGATCCCTTGCGGGGTAGGCAGAGAGTACAGAGTTCCAACAGGTGGAACATACTAAAAATTATATACCATATATACCTACATGCACAACACCTTCATAACATATTCATGAATAAATACACTCGCAAAATACTACCTTCTCTTCTGGGCCGTCGAAGAAACATCAAACAGCAAAAGAAAAGGAAGTATTTAAATTGTTTGTAAAAGAAGGCAGGGTGAAGACGCGAGTCGAAAACAGGATATTATAAAAGTCAAGAGTTAAACAATAAAGAATGACTTACTCAGTGTTTTCCTCACAGTAATGCTCGCGCAACTCCAGAGGAAATGGAAAAAACGAACAAAGCGTTCACACAACGAAATTCTTCGCTGAGACGGTTCAGTATCTGAAAACCTGACCCTTTTCTTCCCACGCTTCCCTTTAAACGTTCGTCCGGGCCTTTTATACTTCACTAAGCTTGACTTCGTAATTTTCACTTCATTTGGAAACACAACACTCACGTCGGCAGATTGTGTCTTCGATTTATTGTCTGTCTGAACTACATTTTTGACCATTTGTTCTTTTACGTTCAACGGTCTTATATTGACACTGATACGACTTATATTCCCCTCTTTCTCCGTACTTGGTTTTTATAGACTGATAAAGAGTTTAGTATTGTTTGCGGCACAAAGTGATACTGCTTATGAATAGTATGATTTGCGGTGCGACGACGCGTCTACGCGACACTTGGCTATGTGTCAACTTTTCAGTACCACACTGCGAAATTCTAACGGAATAATAACCGAAATAAATCAATTTCGAGCGCACAAACCTATAACTTGAACGTTTTATTACATTATCAGATGCCCAGTTGTCATGACAGTGGCATGTTAAACAGTAGTCGGAGTATAAAATGCTAAATAGATATGTTTCTGGTAGCTTGCCAAGCTTTTATTAAAGGACAATTTAGATGCGTTCTGATTATATCAGTTCGATTGTGGTGTTTAATTATAGCGGACGAAAATAGATGTTTACATTTGCGAGTTTGGAGGCGTCATTTGTTTGTAATTGTGAATTTTCCATATCTTTATTCATGGTTCGGTTTAGAATAAGCTGCAATATGAATTATTGTTGATAGAGACATTTAATTTTGATCTATTTTCATCTAAATCACGTTATTGTTAGAGAATGGTAGGCAAGGGATCTAGCGATTGATAGAAGTGCGGCGCGGAGATGCCAATAAATTAGAATTGTTTTCATCAACTATTTAAATTATTCTTGGTGTTAATTAAGTTATCAAAACTACATGCAAAGTCACATTGGTACAATATTTGTACAATCCCAAACTTAAAAACTAGTTTCCCTCACCGCTTCTTTTTTTATCAGGGCTGCAATCTTTATAATAAAATAAATCGGGGTTCAAATTATACTTACAAGTTAATGGTAACAAGATTGTTGTTGAGTCTAGACTATGTATTAACCGAAACCTCTTGCATAATACACAGAAGTGACCAACGAATTGCAAAATACACACATACACACACACGTATGTACGCACACACACACTCACACACATACACTCTCTCTCACACACATACACTCTCTCTCACACACACACACGAACACACTCACATGATTGTTAACAGGCTATATAACTGTATTATGTTGTTATTGTGTAAGATAATGTACCTAATTTGTGTCCATGGGGTGGGGTAATACAGGCCTTGGCCTAACTCAGATACCAGCTCCTCACATTCATTAATTATGATATTATAAAAACATCTTACTTATATAATTACCCTGTCTATCTATCTATCTATATATATATCTATATCATCACGCCAGATCCCTTACGGGGTAGGCAGAGAGTACAGAGTTCCAACAGGCTCTTTCCTTACATACCTCTCTGGCTTCCTCTACTCTCATAATTCGTCTCATACACGCTCGCCGGTTACGGAGACTCCTGACTTGTCCTTCAGATAAGACCCGGTCTATTTGGTCATGGTAAGATAGTCTAGGTCTTCCCCGGTACCTACATCCTTCCACTTTCGCGTTGTATATCAGTTTTGTCATTCTTTCTTCGGACATTCTTTCTATATGCCCGAACCAACGGAGCATACCCTTTCTCATCTTTACACCGATATTCTCTTTCATACCTATTTGCTTTCTTACTACGCTGTTGCGAATACGGTCGGTCAGCTTCACTCCGCACATCTTCCGCAGAGCTCGCATTTCCACCGCATTTATCCTACTTTCATTCTCCTTCTTACATACCCAGCTCTCGCTGCCATATAACAGCGTTGGGACAAGCACTCCATTATGTATGGCCAGCTGCGCTTTTCGGCTTAAGTGCCGGCTCCCAAGTAGCTTTCCCATCGCGCCATTCACTCTGTTCCCTGCACTCACTCTTCTCTCTATGTCAGCGGTGTATTTTCCATCCTTACTGAATGCGCATCCAAGATATACAAACTCATTCACTTGCTCCAGCACATCGTTCCCAACCACAATCCTTGCATTCGTTCTGGTTTCTTCCCGTTCAAAAACCATAATTTTGGTTTTCTTCACATTCAAATGTAAGCCATTTTTCATGCAGTCGTCTTTCATAACTGTGACTAGTGATTGCAGATCAGTGGCTGTTGGCGCTATCAAAACCGCGTCATCTGCATATAGTAGATGATTTACCACTAGATCACTCATTTGTACACCTTCATTCATCGCTTTCAGTCTTTGAAGACTTTTATCCAAATATATTATAAACAGTCTACTGATATAATTACCCTGTACTTACATAATGTGAGGAGAAATAGACGCTTTATTATTATTTAGCTGTATCGGGACATGCTACATGTTATCTCCATTTTCGTAGCGTTACGAGATTGATGGAAAACTTAATACCTAAAAATACCTAATAATTTCTCTTCTTTGTTATTTGTATTTTTTTGCAGTCATGGATCTTTAGATATTTTCAAACGAAATATAATTGTCATATTTTTAACGTTAGTCAGATTAAGTCAAAGTCTATAATAATTTGCGGGTAAAAAGGGCTTTGAGCAGATTAACTTGACTGACGAGATCTTTCATAGTAATTAGATTACCAGTTAATAGATAGAATATGCTAAAACGACAAGTAACAACATTCAACAAACATGCAAATATTTGACAAACACACAAACGTTATCACATTTGTTACGAATTCAAAGCGATGTTGCCTTGTTTGCGAACGATTTGCATTACAGACAAACTGCCATTGTTTTGGTTACACCCTTTATTTACACTAATGAAAAAAAGCCCATAATAAAAACAAAATTCCGTCTCGCCTGTATTTCCCATGAGAGGAATAAAGGCAGAGGTGTACTGTGTAAACCCACTTTTAACAATATCTTATTATAATTAAAATCTTTCATTTTCTTAAATGAAATAGTATAAAATCATCTCCTTTTTTTATTCAATTTTTTTTTATAATAGGGACCAAAAGCCATTATGTCGGACACAATGTCAGAGTTCGGACTGATAAAGGAAATTAAAAAAAAAATTGTGCGTCTCGGGACGCCCGACAGAAGTTATAATTTAAACTAGCGCTGTGGCTAAGAGTGAGAGGAAGAGCCTGCCTACCGCTGCCGTATGCGTGAGAGAAAGGGAAGAGCGCTGTGGGTTAGAGTGAGAGAGGAAGAGCATGCCAACTGCTGCCGTATGCGTGAGAGAAAGGGAAGCCAGACAGACTGGCGCCGTTATGCGTTACGTTACGAAGCGGTTTACCCTCCCATAAGAAGTTATCACTTCAAAAATTCTATCAAAAAATGGCATTTAGTCGAACCCTCGTGATCGCTATGTGCCAATAGACCAGTGAGACAGTACATAGGCAACCTAATAGTAGTAAAGAGTTATTTTCAATAAAAAATAATTTAATTTAAAGACTAAGTTAAGTCTTAGTAAAAAGCTTAAGCCTTAATAAAAAAACCATTTCATCTTTAATTAAGATGCTTCAAAAAAGAATTGCTTTACATTGAAAAAAATGAAAAAAATATCAGACTAATAACTTTCGTTTCTTTGAAGATACGATGCCACGATAAAAGCCTTTTTCATTCAATGAAATCGTCTACCAATTGAATGGGAATGACGAGAAATTCGTAAATGAACAATTTACGTACCTATCGACGTATTCTTTGGAAGGCTTTCATCGCGAATATTAACCGGATCCTAACGACTCGACGAGGTTTCTTGAGATACGCTAACTTAAAGGCATTAAGCCCAAATTATTGCTTTAGAGAGGTCTTTCTTATTCCTGATTAGTGGCCTTTTAAAATAATTTAGTCAGAGTTATTATAAATTTTTTACGTTTATACAAGTTGTAATTTTAGTGGTAATTGAGCGCGAAAGCCCTGGCATTAAAATAGACAAAAAAATACTTCAATCATTAAAAAACACCTATATTAAGCGCAAAATGACATTGAGGGGCGGCGAAATACATTTTCACGCTGACACGGTGTAATAAAATATTAATAATAAGTTTCAGCTTTTAAGTTAAATTCAAAATTGAATATTTTTTTATTTACAAAGCCTTTGATCTTATTTCTAATGAAAATTGAGTTTAATAACAACTACTTAGTGCCTATTACGGAAGGCTTCATTGTGTGCGTAAATTGTTTCACTGTATATTAGGAGGCTTAAGTGCTATTTTACTTACTAAAATAAAAATAAGTTCTATAATAAACAAACTTAATATGTGAATAATAAACAAACCTAATTAGCGTATCGAGTGTTAATAAGAACTATATTTTATTTTAAGTATAAACATTGTTGCCAAAATCTGTTCACAGTACACTTCTGCCACTCTCACTCAGGAAATATAGACGTAATAATGTTTAAAACGCTTGAATTCTCCCATCTTTCCATCTATATCGTCACGCCAGATCCCATGCGGGCTTGCCAGAGAGTACAATACAAAGTTCCAACAGGTTTCTTTGGTTCTTCTTTCAGGTTCAGGGTTGTTTCGGTCTTAGATATGACAATCTATTTAGTAATAGTAAGATAGTTTCTATTTCATCGTTAGAAGATTCACCTATTCGTGTTATTTTAATTTTGTCTCTATTCCATTCGACTAATGAATTGCTTTTAAATGTTTTAAATTATAAATACATAGCCCTCAATAATGTCAAGTTAGTGCAGTCACAAGCAAAAATATGTGAGCATTTTAGAACTGTGTCATAGTAACGTTTTGTGTAATTAGTCGTCGTGGACCAAAAGCCGTTGTGATGTATCCAATGCCTACTGTTCACTAATATTAAAAAAAATATATAAAAATAACATTTCAATAGATAACATCTGCCTACTGACTTTATCCGAATATCATGGCTAGGGTGAAAATCCGGAATACCTCTCAATCTTATTTTGCGCTTGGTATAGGTGTGTGTGACCAAATAGACCGTGTCTTAGCTGAAGGGCAAGTCAAGAGTCCCGTAACCGGCGAGTGTGTATGAGACGAACTATGAGAGAGGAGGAAGCCAGAGAGGTATGTAAGGAAAGAACCTGTTGGAACTCTGTACTCTCTGCCTACCCCGCGAGGGAGCTGGCGAGATGATATAGGTATAGGTGTTTTTTAATGAATTAAATTAGTATTATTATGAAGATGTTACTTATTGAAGTGTTATTTTTTCATTTTTAGTACCAGTGTATAGTAGGCATTAAATACATCACCTAGGCTTTCGGTCCAGATTTACTAAAATAACATCGTGTATAGAAGTTACTAAGACAAAGTTTTAAAGGGGTTACCTAAATCCATTTAATGTAAATGTTTAATTATTTTAGTTTAGTTTATACAATTGTTTCTTACTTTACAATAGATTGACTTTTTTAATACGTAGCCCCAAGCTATGATTTATTCCTGTATCGTGGGTGTGTTTACAACCATGAAAATTAACATACACAAAAACCCAGACCGGAACAAATAATTTTGGATCACACAAAGATTTGTCCCGTGCGGGAACCGAACCTGCGACTATTAGACACAGTGGGCGGAGCGGCTTAAGCTCTTAAGCACTGCGCTAAATCGTCCCTCACGATATGTTCTTAATTCATTTTTTATTACCATTGTATAGTAGGCATTGGATACGTCACTTAAGCTTTTACCCCAGAACTACTAAAATAACACCGCGTATAGAAATTACTACGACAAAGTATTCAAGCGGTTACCTACATACATAATATATTAATGTTTAATTATTTAACATACTGAGTTCTTAGATTTACGCGAATATTACACATGAAATAAAACTACTTTTTCGGATTTTATCGCGGTTTATTTTGATTTTTAAGTTCCCGACGTTTCGAGTGCTTTGCAGCACCCATGGTCACGGGAAGGACTGAGGTGGTAGACGTCCAAAAGGCATAGTTGTTCCGGGGTACCCTCAAACTTCTTAATTATTTTTGTTGGTCCGATCTACGCAGAATGAGCTCACGGTGTCTTGAGGTCTTGCAGTGTTATGCTTGGTTTTGGATTTGATTATATTAATTACTGGATCCCAAGTCGATGGAAGCACCCAGCCATCTTCTCTATTGAAATTAGGATGTTTTTTAATTTCAATAGCCTCGCGGACCATCCTTGGTAGGAATCGGTGTTCTTTCACGAGGATTTGTGGTCTATCAAATCTGATGTTATGGCGGGTGCGGTCAAGGACATGTTCACAGACTGCAGACTTCTTTGAGCGACGGTGTTTTAGGTCAGCTATGTGTTCTTTAACCCGAGTTTTTACTGGTCTTTTTGTTTGTCCTATGTAAGAGAGACCACATTCACAATCAAGCTTGTATACTCCTGCATCTTGTAGAGGGATGTGACACTTGACAGATGGTAAAAACTGACTGATCTTCTTCGGCGGCTTATAAAATGTTTTAATTGAAGCACGCTTCAAGATGTAGCCAATCTTGTCTGTGACTCCTCTTAAGTAAGGTAGTACAGCAGGGAGACGCTCGACTGTGGCTGGTTTCACTCGGTCACTGTGACGTTGGCGTGGGACTCGCAGCTTATTGTCGTGCAGGACTTGCTTGACATGTTGAAGCTCGGCAGCCAGATGTTTCTTGTCACAGATCCCTTGTGCTCTCTGAAACAAAGATTTGCCCACGGTAGCTAACTGTGATGGATGGTGGTGAGATTCACCGTTTAAGTACCTATCAGTATGGGTCTTTTTTCTATAAACCGTATGGCCTAAGGTGTTGTTGGGGCTACGGATTACTGAGACATCTAGGAAAGCTAGGGAATTGTTTGCCTCCAACTCCATTGTGAACTGAATTTTAGGGTTAATGGAGTTAAGATGATTAAGGAATACGTTAATTTTGTCAGATGGTAATATTGTGAAGAACACATAGCTGACCTAAAACACCGTCGCTCAAAGAAGTCTGCAGTCTGTGAACATGTCCTTGACCGCACCCGCCATAACATCAGATTTGATAGACCACAAATCCTCGTGAAAGAACACCGATTCCTACCAAGGATGGTCCGCGAGGCTATTGAAATTAAAAAACATCCTAATTTCAATAGAGAAGATGGCTGGGTGCTTCCATCGACTTGGGATCCAGTAATTAATATAATCAAATCCAAAACCAAGCATAACACTGCAAGACCTCAAGACACCGTGAGCTCATTCTGCGTAGATCGGACCAACAAAAATAATTAAGAAGTTTGAGGGTACCCCGGAACAACTATGCCTTTTGGACGTCTACCACCTCAGTCCTTCCCGTGACCATGGGTGCTGCAAAGCACTCGAAACGTCGGGTACTTAAAAATCAAAATAAACCGCGATAAAATCCGAAAAAGTAGTTTTATTTCATAATTATTTTACGTTAGTTTATATTAATGTTGGTTACTTTACAATCGATTGTCTTAACTCCCACCATCTATTCCTCCCACATAATTACACGGCAATGACAATATCGTTGTATGAAAGCAATTTATCATCGGAAGTTTGGTAAACTTCTCAAAGGCAGCGACTTGGTATAATAAAGTTGGCAAATTAAGTCGCTACTCGGTACTCTGTGCAAGTTACACGATGGGACCGCTTATGGCGAAAGTAAACCTGTTTTCGCCCACCTATTTTATGTTTATGAGAAACCAGAAGCTATAAATTATTATGGTAAATACTTTTAGCGGCAATTTATGTCGCTTAAAGTTATTGAAGTTTTTGGTTTACAAAGAGCATAAATTCGTCGTATTTTTCGAAATGTTCATACATTTATGTTGTTTTTAAATTGTTTACGGGCTCCGATCCGGTGGTAGATTAGTAAGTTATTTTTTTTTTAATATGACCATTTGTAAGGACCCCCGCAGGTATACAAAATAAACTATTTGAATTTGAGTTTGAGGATACCGTCACACAGAACAAGTTAAATCTATATATCAATGGACATGTAAAGTTTAAAAATTCACCCCTACCTATCTATCTATCTATATCATCACGCCAGATCCCTTGCGGGGTAGGCAGAGAATTCAGAGTCCCAACAGGTTCTTTCCTTCTTCACTTCACCCCTAAAAGTATGAATAATTATCTGTCCCCGCGAAATTGATTTTAAATATAACATACCCATGTTACTCGCTGATAAAATAGCTTTCTACATATGAAAGAATTTTTAAAACCGGTTAAGTAGTTTTTGAGTTTATCCATTACAAACAAAAATTTAAAAACTATCCCTTTATAATATTAGTTTAGAAGACATTGATAATAAAACATGTGATCACTTAAATAGCCTATTAACCAAAAGGAATTGGAATAATTCAGATAATACAGGAAAGATAGGTTTTCCTTTCCATGAGATAAAGTTGGTGAATGAAAATAGTTTTCCATCATGCAAAGGCGTGACGCTGTTAGGTATATTTCTTAATAGCACGAGTATTGCAAACAACAAAATTTTAATATCTTTTTCACCACCTATTTACCTCTAAATCAATACCGTAATATAAACCTTTATAAATAAGCTCTTGGCTTCGATTATTGTCATCATTCTTATCTTCCATAAATTGTGCCTTAAAACTTTAGTGACCTCTCTTACATAAAATATACGAAATACCCTGTAAAATATACGAAAGTTATTAACTCAGATTTTGATAAAGTTTATCCCTCTCACACTCCATTATTATTAATAACGGCAACTTATATAGAAAAATATGAGCGAGTAACCGCGGTTACCGCCGAATTAACTATTTCCCTCACCTCAGGTTTTTATGGTTATTGCCGGCTGATATAACAATGATGGGAATGGGGTACGAACGGCGAATATAGAGGGCAATTTTAATACTTCGTTTTACGCCGATACTTGGTAAGCCGAGCCGGCCTTTATGTGAATACTTTGAAGCTCCGAGTACTTTGTGGATTACAAATCGATCAGTGACGTAACGTGAGTGACGGACGATTTAGCACAGAGATTAAGAGCTTAAGCCGCTTCGCCCACTGTGTAATAGTCGCGGGTTCGATTCCCGCACGGGACAAGTCTCTGTGTGATCCACAGTTATTTGTTTCGGTCTGGGTATTTGTGTATGTGAATTTTCAGGTTTATAAACGCACCCATGATACAGAAGTGAATCCTTGTGTGGGCCTACGTTTTCTTAAACAAAAGAGAAAGAGAAACAAAAACAACAAAAGAGACATAAGGAAAGAGCGTACCCTCAAACTCAAATAATTTATTCTGTATAAGCCCTGCAAGAAGATAGCTGGATGCTTCCTCCGACTTGGGATCCGGTAATTAATATAATTCAAAACCAAGCATAACACTGCAAGAACTCAAGACACCGTGAGCTCATTCTGCGTAGATCGGACCAACAAAAAAAATTATGAAGTTTGAGGGTACCCCGGAACAACTATGCCTTTTGGACGTCTAACACCTCAGTCGCTCCCGTGACCATGGGTGCTGCAAAGCACTCGAAACGTCGGGAACTAAAAATCAAAAATAAACCGCGATAAAATCCGTAAAATAGATTTATTTCATGTGTAATATTCGCGTAAATCTAAGAACTCAATTTTTTTTTATCTAATCTTACTACTTATCTACTACCGGACTGGAATGCGGCATCCCCTAAAAAGATCCGGCGAAGAAACTCAGCAGGCCTCTTCTTTTTTTATTTGATTCTCTTTCTCTTTTTTCCTTTCTATTTTTTACTCAATAAAATCGCATGGGTATAATGTAAAGGTTACAATTTAAAAGGTTACGATCTAGGTCAAGTGTGATGCCTTCTCCGATCCAGATATGAAACTAATGATGTTATTTATAGGAAGTAAAGGTCTAAAGGATTTCAGATGGACCAGCCCCCACATCACCACCCGTTCACGAGTATGACTACTGCAACAGCCATCAATATTCGCTATGACCAATCAAACAGGTGCCGCGTTATGTCTTCGTGAAATGATAGTTTAATGATACTCCAGTGGCATACAGAATACAAATACAACATAATTTCACAGGCTTAAATCCTAGGTCGGACAAATGTAATTTTTTATGGAAAAAATCCCAGTATCAGTCTGGAGACTGGAAACGGTGGAAAGTATACCTCTGCCACCTCCGCTTGGGGTATATAGGCGAGACGGTCATAATTTCACGTAGTAATCATAATTCGCCGCATTTGGTCATAGCGAATAAGAATGCTAAATTATGCACAAAATCTCGCACGCTTTTCGAACTTTACCAAGTATAAAGTAAGTATATTTTAGAGTTAATGTACTTCCCTATCTGAATATTTAATCGCCCTTTTTGTTATAAATTTTTATTTTTGCTTCCTTTTATGTTTTTATCGGAGCACTTTAGAGGAGCGATAAATTTTATATGACGATGAAGTTAATCGGAATTGGGAAACTGTAATATAAATCAGCCTGTCGTCAGCGGTCTACTAAAAATATTGATGTTTAAAAAATGGCAACTGAATGTTCAAAACTTGATTATAGGAGCCAAAACATTCAATCGATTCTTCGATTCTTACATTTTATCTAATTTTAATCGGGTTTCCAAATCGACAAAGACTTAGATCGAAAAGTAATGAAAAATTAAAGTTATAACTTAACATAGCCCCATTTATTTATCAGGTATTTAGGGATAATCATCGATAACTATTCAAATTTTAACTCTCACATAGATCAACTTCCTTCTAGAATTAGAAAACTAATAATATAAGCCCTGTTAAAAAACTGTCCCACTGTTGGGCACGGGCCTCCTCTCAAACTGAGAGGGTTTAGGCCATAGTCCACCACGCTGGCCAAGTGCGGGTTGGCGAACATCACACACCTTCGAGAAACTCTTAGGCATGCAGGTTTCCTCACGATGTTTTTCATTCACCGTTAAAGCAAGTGATAATTAATTATTATTACGCACATGCTTTCGAAAAGACAGAGGTGCGTGTCTAGGTTTGAACCGGAGACCTTTGACTTTGCAGTCCAACGGTCTAACCACTAGGCTATCACTGCTTGAAAACTAATGTTTATCTTTAAAAACCTACGCTATATTGCGGAACAAAATATAATAAAAAAGGTATATTTTGCTTTTTGCCAATCACTGCTGACGTACTGCATAACAATATGGGGTGGGACAGCAAAAACTTCAATACTCAAGATAGAACGAGCTCAAAGGGCCGTACTTCCCTCCACGGCCTTCGCCAACAAACGTCTGAAACATAGAGTCTGCCAAGTCAAAAAATTCCGTACAGCCTTCTCGCACAGACACATTGGATTCCTCGGACCATATTTATATAATAACACCAACAAAATACTTAATATTTATTCCTTTTCCAAAACTCACTGTAAGCGGCTGACTTTTTCTTGGCTCCTAAACTTAAATTACATAGAGAACGAAAACCTTTTAATCCCTCCATTATAAGCGACCTATTCACATTATATTCATTTTTTAAAAACTGAAAATTGATTCTATTAACTTTTATAGTCCCCCTATTATATTTAGTAAGATTTTACATTGAGCAATATTGTTATTTATATTTTATACGAAACAACTTATTTAAGTATAAGCGTGTTAATGTGATTAATCACAAGCACACCTGTCACCAATATACACTTGGATACACAAATCTTTAGGCCGACATTCACACGATATTAAGAAGTACCTGTGATATAATATATCTTGAGTCAGAGGATGGGAGCCTGGTGATCCGTAATACAGGTTTGTCCTAGTACGGACACTAGTCTCTCACAAAGGAACCTTTTCACTAATTAAGTATCATCATCATCAGCCTATAGCAGTCCACTGCTGGACATAGGCCTCTTCAAGTGCACGCCACTGGGTACGATCCTCGGCTACTCGCATCTAGTTTCTGCCAGCCGACCTACGAAGGTCATCGCTCCACCTAGCCTGAGGGCGTCCTGCATTACGTTTGCCAGTCCGCGGTCTCCACTCAAGAACTCGTTTGTCCCAGCGGTTATCGGTTGTTCGGCTAATGTGACCGGCCCATTGCCACTTCAGCTTACTAATCCAGTGGGCTATGTCAATAACTTTGGTTCTCTGTCGAATGACTTCGTTCCGGATTCTATCCTTCAGAGAAACTCCGAGCATAGCCCTTTCCATAGCTCGCTGAATGACTTTAAATTTATGAACTATTCCAACCGTGAGTGTCCACGTCTCGGCTCCGTATGTCATAACTGGCAGGACGCACTGATTAAAGACTTTTGTCTTTAGGCTTTGTGGAAAGGGCGATGTAAATACTCGACGTAATTTCCCAAATGCTGCCCAGCCCAGCTGTATTCTTCTGTTGACCTCTTTGTCGAAGTTGTTTTTCCCCAACTGCAGAGTTTGCCCTAGGTAAACATATTCTTGAACAACCTCGAGAATAGCACCATGTATTGCAACAGGTTCCGGCACTACATGTCGGTTAAACATTACCTTGGTCTTGTCCAAGTTCATGCGGAGACCTATTTGTTTGGAAGAATCGGCTAGGCTGGTCAGCATCTGTTGTAAATCCTGCAACGTTTCGGCCATAATGACGATGTCGTCTGCAAATCTCAAGTGTGAGATATGACTGCCATTTATGTTTATGCCATGACCGTCCCAGTCCAGCGTCTTAAACATATCCTCCAATGCATTTGTGAACAATTTGGGGGAGATAACGTCCCCTTGTCTCACTCCTCGATGCATTGAGATAGGGTTGGTCTGCTGGTTTTGTAACTGGATGGTCATGGTCTTGGCGTTATAGAGACTTCTTAACACTTGGATGTATCGCCAGTCGACTTGGCATCGTTGCAAGGATATCAGAACTGAACAGGTCTCGATCGAGTCAAAGGCCTTCTCATAGTCCACGAATGCTAAGCACAGGGGCCGATTATACTCTTCGGTCTTCTGTATAATCAACCGTATAGTGTGGATGTGGTCTATGGTTCCATACCCCTTCGAAACCCGGCCTGTTCCGGGGGTTGAAATTCGTCGAGCCTTCGCGCAAGACGATTCGTGATAACTCTTAAAAACAGCTTATAAATGTGGCTCAGGAGCGAAATAGGGCGGTAGTTCTTCAGTTGGGTCTTATCACCCTTTTTGAAAAACTACGACCACGCTCCTACCCCAAGCCTCTGGAGTTTTCCCATTAAAGAGGACAGAGTTAAAGATATTTTGGAGCTCCTTTAGCGTGCTAAACCCGTGGGTTTACCTCCTGCTTTTAATAGTTCAGTTGTAACTCCGTCCTCTCCAGGGGCTTTTTCATTCCTTAGCTGCTCAAGAGCCATCACGATTTCGTCTAGGCTGATTTCGGGCAGGTCTTCCGTAAAGTGGCAGCTTAATGTAGCTCTAGGATCCTCATTTCCGGGATCAGGACGAGATGTATGCGAGGCGTATAGTCGGCTGTAGAAGTCTTCTACTTCCAAAAGAATCTCCGGCTTAGAAGTGATGACGTCCCCACTGGCTTTGGACAACTTCGTCAGATGGCTCCTCCCCAAAGACTGAACGGAAACTTTCGACCCCCGATTTTGCTCGATTGCTTTTTCAATAGCGCGTGTATTAGCGCATTGGAAGTCATGTCGTACCAGTTTGTTAATTCGTTTGTTGAGTGCCCGTTGCTCTAACAAAGTGTTGGGTGGGTTTACACGTCGTTCCTTCATAAGCTGCAGTGTCTCCTCCGAAAGCTTCGTTTTCTTACTTATACGTCGCGTTTCACAAAATCTCGTACCTTCCTCCCTGATGATTTTAACTACATTTGTGAGGGCCTGGTCTACGTCATTTGTGGTGGTAACGAATCGGTTCTCCAGATTTGACTGGAATGCTTCAGATCCTACTACGGTTTGGAGGAGATTGGGCCGGAGCCTGGCCTTCATCAAACGGACTCGCTCGAGCTTAAAGTTGATATTCAGTGAGCCTCTGACAAGTCGGTGATCGCTTCCGGTATTAAACCTGTTGATCACTGAGACATCTCTGAATATGTGCTTCTTGTCCGTTATGATGAAGTCAATCTCATTTTTAGTCCTAGTGTTAAGTATATTTAATATTAAACTAATATGAACCTCTGTGAAGAGATAAACCTTTGTGAAGAGAAAACAAATAAATTATTATTATTATTATTGTCCAAGAGCGTGCTCGTCGCGACCCCTGCCAGTCATTATGGCTGCAATCTTGGACCGAAGACATACCGCAGTGCGGGCTAGGGCGTCCCCCCCAAGGCGACGCGTACCGGCCCGCCCCCGTCGATACGAATATAGGTGGTAGCGGCGATGGGGGCCGCCACCCATCACGCCGGGCCCGAACTGGCGAGTCGTGGGGTGCAGAGTGCCGAATAGGCACTTGGAATGTAAGGGGTGGTATGGAAGATAAAATGCATGAGGTGATTAATGTGATGAAAGAGAGACGCCTGGATGCTCTGTGTGTAACAGAGACTAAGCGAAGGGGCAGTGAAGCCTGTGATCTCCCTGACGGCATGATGGCTCTGTGGTCTGGAGTGCCACAGAGCGATCGTGCCAGCATGGGGGTGGGTATCTTGTTGTCCCGTCGCCTGGCCTCTGGAGTGAGAGATTATGGCCTGCATGATGCGAGACTTCTCTGGGTCCGCTTGAAACTGGGTGTCACTAGAGTGTTTTTGGTTGGAGCCTACGCTCCTGTAAGCTCGTCGACATCCCCGGACCTTGAGAAGATTTGGGATAATGTCAGGGAAGTTCTGGATCTGGCTGGTATGAAAAGGTGATTTTGTGTGGCGACCTGAACGGATGGGTGGGAACCAGGCGGCAAACTTGCGACGCTGCTCTGGGTCCTTATGGTGATAAGAGAGTGAATGATGCAGGTAAGCTTATTGTAAATGTGTGTTTGGAAAGAGGTCTCCTTGTGTCCAATACAATATTCCAACACAAGGATATCCATATGTACACGTGGAGAAGGAATGAACAAAAAAGCATGATAGATTTGATCCTGGTAGATAACCGTCTCCGAAGAAAACTCCAAGATACACGTGCGTATAGAGGCCCCACTCTTGAATCGGACCGCTGGAATGTTGTGCGAGGCACAAAGGGATTTCAGGTCCGGAAGAGGATGTTCGGATCAAGTTTTCTCCCTTCGCAACATCGTAGAGAAGCATCTGGCAGTGGGCCGGAAGGTTTTCTGCGGTTTTGTGGATCTGGAGAATGCGTTTGATAGAGTTGTGCGAAAGAGACTTTGGGACATTTTGCCTGAATATGGTATAAATGGCACTCTGTTGCGGGCCGTCCAGTCCACCTATGTGGACTGCAAGGCATGCGTACGGGTGGGTGGTAACATGTCACCCTGGTTTGAAGTTGAAATCGGCGCCAAGCAGGGTTGCGTGTTGTCCGCTAGACTGTTTATAATATATTTAGATAAAAGTCTTCAAAGACTGAAAGCGATGAATGAAGGTGTACAAATGAGTGATCTAGTGGTAAATCATCTACTATATGCAGATGACGCGGTTTTGATAGCGCCAACACCCACTGATCTGCAATCACTAGTCACAGTTATGAAAGACGACTGCATGATCAATGGCTTACACTTGAATGTGAAGAAAACCAAAATTATGGTTTTTGAACGGGAAGAAACCAGAACGAATGCAAGGATTGTGGTTCGGAACGATGTGATGGAACTAGTGAATGAGTTTGTATATCTTGGATGCGCATTCAGTAAGGATGGAAAATACATAGAGAGAAGAGTGAGTGCAGGGAACAGAGTGAATGGCGCGATGGGAAAGCTACTTGGGAGCCGGCAATTAAGCCGGAGTTTAATTACATAATGGCGTGCTTGCCCCAACGCTGTTATATGGCAGCGAGAGCTGGGTATGTAAGAAGGAGAATTAAAGTAGGATAAATGCGGTGGAAATGCGAGCTCTGCGGAAGATGTGCGGAGTGAAGCTGACCGACCGTATTCGCGACAGCGTAGTAAGAAAGCAAATAGGTATGAAAGAGAGTATCGGTGTAAAGATGAGAAAGGGTATGCTCCGTTGGCATATAGAAGAATGGCAAATAGAAAGAAAGGGCATATAGAAAGAATGTCCGAAGAAAGAATGACAAAACTGATATACAATGCCAAAGTGGAAGGATGTAGGTACCGGGGAAGACCTAGACTATCTTACCATGACCAAATAGACCGGGTTTTATCTGAAGGACGAGTCAGGAGTCTCCGTAACCGGCGAGCGTGTATGAGACGAACTATGAGAGTAGAGGAAGCCAGAGAAGTATGTAAGGAAACAGCCTGTTGGAACTCTGTACTCTCTGCCTACCCCGTAAGGGATCTGGCGTGATGATATAGATAGATAGATTAAAATATAAAAATAAATATTAGCCCTGTTTAGAAACTGTCCCACTGTTGGGCACGGGCCTCCTTTCAAACTGAGAGGGTTTAGGCCATAGTCCGCCACGCTGGCCCAATGCGGGTTGGCGAACTTCACACACCTTCGAGAAACTCTTAGGCATGCAGGTTTCCTCACGATGTTTTCCTTCACCGTTAAAGCAAGTGATAATTAATTTTTAATACGCACATGCTTTCGAAAAGACAGAGGTGCGTGCCTGGGTTTGAACCAGAGACTTTTGACTTTGCAGTCCAACGGTCTAACCACTAGGCTATCACTGCAGCATTAGATAGATTATTATTATTTAATTTCAGTCAGCGTAATATCATATAAGCGTCAGAGTTAGTCAAAATTATCGGACAGGGCATAAATTCATTAATATATAAGTAGTCAGAATACGCACATTGTTTTATACACCAAATTGGTCAATTTGGTGTCAAATTGGTGTCAATTCTGAGGGCCAAAGCTGCTCGCGTCGGTAAGATTTATTCCCGATTTCCTACCGGTGGTCCCTGGGTAGCAGAATGGTCCAAAATATTTTTTTATTATTTTTTAGGTCAACCACCCCATGAATTTGTAACACTTATCTGTGGTAATAACATTGTGAAAGTTTCGTTACCTGATAATAACATTGGACATAACATTGTAAAATTTCAGTTGCATAGCTTTAGCGTAAAGGGGTGCTCAATCGAGGTTTGATATTTGATTTTTAGTAAAAAATGCTTAAATTTGATTTCTGTTGATTTTAATTTCAGTTAAAATTTACATATTACAAATATATTTGCTAGGAAATAAAACTAATTTGGTGCTCTATTGATAAAATGATTGGAACATTGTATAACTAGATCGTGAATATTAAATAATATTTGTTGTGTGTTGTTATTAATACAGATTTTTATGTATAGTCTTATTACTATTTTAAGACAAAACTCTTAATTTTAAGAACATTTTACGTTATTTTACTGAATAATCTGCTTTGTCATATATGTATTATATTATATTTTTTTATCCATAAAATTTGTTTATTTATAAGGCAATGAGCGCTCCCTTCTGCTTAAGATAGGAGGCTGAAATTTTGGACAGATAATGACAGATACATGTGTATAAAAACCATGAGGTGGCGCGCCTTCATCGTTATATTTATTTCCCCATAAAAACGAGGCCTAACCTACTGGGCAGTGTTAAACGAGTAGAACCTTCACCAGTGGTAGATTACAAACTTGCCTAGTTACGACTACGGTAAACGACTCAGCTGAGTTCCAGCATGTTGCCCGCAGTTGTGTTGCGAGGCGGCGAGTCCAGCCCGATTATACAGATCGGCACTTAGGCTACCTACTTTATCAATCAATCAATCAATCAGCCTATCGCAGTCCACTGCTGGACATAGGCCTCTCCTAACACGCGCCATTGCACACGGTCCTCCGCCTTCCGCATCCAGTCTGTCCCAGCGACCTTTTTGAGGTCGTCGGTCCATCTAGCTGGGGGCCGTCCTACCTTACGCTTACCAAGTCGCGGTCTCCACTCTAGGACACGTTTGCTCCATCGGTCGTCGGTCCTTCTGCAGATGTGACCAGCCCATTGCCACTTTAGCTTACTGAGTTTGCGAGCTATGTCGGTAACTTTGGTTCTTTGTCGGATTACCTCGTTACGAATTTTATCCTTCAAAGAGACGCCGAGCATAGCTCGCTCCATAGCCCGCTGTGCGACTTTAAATTTGTGGACCAGTCCCACTGTGAGTGTCCACGTCTCGGCCCCGTAGGTCATAACAGGTAGGACGCATTGGTTGTACACTTTAGTCTTCAGGCATTGCGGAATAGGCGAAGAGAAAACGTGACGTAGCTTGCCAAATGCTGCCCAACCCAATTGGATCCTGCGGTTGATTTCTTTCTCGAAGTTGTTTCTACCAAATTGGACAACTTGTCCAAGGTAGACATACTCCCGAACAACTTCGAGCATCGAACCATCGACGTAGATCGGTCCCGGCGTGACATGGTCATTAAACATGATCTTGGTTTTATCCAAGTTCATGCCGAGACCGACACCTCGAGAGGCTCCATTTAGGCTATGCAGCATTTCGCGTAGCTGTTCCAGTGACTCTGCCACGATGACGATATCATCGGCAAACCGAAGATGTGAGATGTATTCGCCGTTGATGTTAATGCCCCGCCCAGTCCAGTCCAGCGTCTTGAAGACGTCTTCGAGTGCATTGGTGAAGAGCTTGGGGGATATTACATCCCCCTGTCTTACACCTCGACGCAGCTCGATCGGGTTGGTCTTTTGGTCTTGGAGCTGGACGGTCATTGTGGCGGTATTATATAGACATCTCAGCACCTCGATATAGCGCCAATCGATGCCACATCGCTGCAGAGCATCCAGAACCGCCCAGGTTTCGATGGAGTCGAAGGCTTTCTCGTAGTCCACGAAAGCCATACACAGCGGCTGATTGTACTCTTCGGTCTTCTGTACAATCTGCCGAACAGTATGGATGTGGTCCACGGTGCTGTAGCCTTTTCGAAACCCAGCTTGTTCCGGTGGCTGGAACTCGTCAAGTCTTCTGGCGAGGCGGTTTGTGAGTACTCTCGAGAACAACTTGTAGACGTGGCTCAGGAGTGAGATGGGTCTGTAGTTCTTCAGCAAGGTTTTGTCACCTTTTTTGAAGAACAGAACCACCGCACTCCCGCTCCACGCTTGAGGTGTTAAGCCCTGGTGGATGACGGAATTAAAGAGGCTCGCTAACTTTTTCAGTATTGGAGTCCCGCCTGCTTTTAGGAGCTCAGTGGTGATTCCGTCATCGCCTGGCGACTTGTTGTTTTTGAGCTGCTCGAGAGCCACTCTGACCTCGTCCTGGTTGACATCAGGGATGTCTTCCGTGTTGTGGCGTGCGAGTGGGGCTCTGTGGTCGTCAGCGCTGGGTCTCGTGGGTTTAGTCATCCGTGATGCGTACAGGTCTTTGTAGAAACTCTCAATCTCCTCGAGTATCTCGAACTTGGAGGTCACGGTTTTGCCATCTGCAGTATTAAGTTTCGTCAGATGGGATTTACCTAGCTGGCGAGCGAAGACTTTGGTGCCTCTGTTCTGTTCAATCGCAGCCGCGATGGCGCGGGTGTTGGAACATCGGAGGTCACGTCGCACCAGCTTCCGGATCTTCCGGTTGAGGTTCCTCCCATCCGGCGAAGACGCCTGCGTGGATGACATTTCTCGTCTCTGCCTCATAAGTTCGCGAGTCTCGAGCGAGAGTTTAGACTCTCTGTTACCGCTTTTGCCGGGAAACACCCTTCGAGACACCTCCTGTAGCGTTTTGACCACTGTGTCGGTTTTTTCGTCAACATTGCCTTCGGTTTCCAGCAGGTCGAAACGATTTTGAAGCTCCAGTTGGAACTTTTCGAACCCTAAAGCTATTTGAGGCGCAGTAGGTCTCAGAGTAGCCCTCATCATGCGACGCCTTTCGGCCCTGAAGTCTATATTTAGAGCGCCTCGGACAAGTCGGTGATCGCTGCCGGTATTAAACCTGTTGATCACGGAGACGTCTCTAAATATAGACTTCCTGTCAGTCATGATGAAGTCTATCTCGTTCCTCGTCACAGTGTCGGGGCTTCGCCATGTCCACTTTCTATGAGGCTTCTTCTTAAAGAACGAATTCATCAAGAAGAGCCCCTGCGACTCCAGAAAGTTGACCAGCATCTGCCCCCTGTGGTTTCGGCGCCCCACGCCGTGGGGTCCGATTATTGTTTCGCCGCGTTCTTGTACTCCCACTTTGGCATTGAAGTCCCCCATAACAACGTTGTAGTGAGCCTTGGTGGTGCCATGTAATGCCTTGGCTATGTCTTCATACATGGCTTCGACTATGTCGTCGCAGTATGTCGAGGTCGGCGCATATACCTGTACCACCTTCAGGGTGCACCTGTTGGTGATTTTAATTATGAGGTACGCTACCCGTGTCGACACACTGCTGACTTCTACAACGTTGTTAGTGAGAGCTTTGTTGACCAGGAAACCGACACCGCCCTGAGAGGGCCGATCACCTTCACGAAAGTAGAACAGGTGGCCTGACTCAAGGGTTATCGTGTCCTCGCCCTGTCTTCGGACTTCGGATAACCCCAATATGTGCCAGTTTATGCGACCTAGTTCTACCTCGAGTTCAGTGAGGTGTTGGTCCAGCCGTAGAGAGCGTCCATTGTACGTAGCCAGGGTCAGGTGTTTTTGGTAGCCTTGTGTCGTAGCCCGGAGATTCTTCGCACCCCCTGCCCCGCTGTTACCGCGACCGCTACCGTGGCAGCGGACAGCGGGACTACCGGGAACTGGGGGCCTTTGTTTTAGGTGCCTTACCATGTTAGGAGGTTTCGGCCTACTATACCACGCTGGCCAGACGGGTTGGTATAGGGTTTGTTTCAAATTTTCCTTTTCTGGTCGTTGATCGAATGACGTTACTACCTTTGGTGGACTCTTACCACCAGCCTAGCAAAAGTAAGGCTACTGGGGCATTCTAAGTTTTTCTTTCGCTTCCAGCCCAGTAAGGAAGGTACTACCTACTTTAGTCTGCTTAATAATATCAGCCAATACTTACCTACTGTCCCACTGCTAGGCAAAGGCGTTCTCTCACAAATCGAGGTGACGGAGATTAGGTTATATTCCACCACGCGGATCCCCGTGTGCCCATAGTCTGCTTATTTCAGAATAAATACGCTGTTGCTGAGTCAGCGAGCCATATCTTCGGCCATATCGTCAACTTACATCAGTTGAGATAGGTGTCAATCACTAACCTGGCTCAATCAAAAATATGTATAACTTCTCACATATACATTAATTTATAATGTATACCGTATACCGTAGTCCAGTCGCTCCGACCCTCGCCGATTGTTCCCGAAGGTCACCCGAATATTCACGATTGTAGATTCAGTTTCGGCCCTAGTTTTGAGCCAGTATTCTGCGGAAACCGAAATTAAACCGAAACTCCAATTTCGGGCCGAAACTGGCCGAAACCGAAAATTCGGTCGGTCACTTTATTTATACCCATCCAATTAATTCGATTACCTTGGACTCTTGTATCATTAATGCTGACTGTACAATTATCCGATGTCAAATCATACAATCATAATGATCCCTTACAATCTTCTAAAGGTCAGATTCTTACGCAGCAAAGTGTCGCAAAAGAAAAAACAATTTCTGCGCAAAAATTTAGTCGAGATCGCATTTTTCCAAATACATTCTCAGAGAACCCACCCAACTTATTGTACGTCGTGTGTATAATAGAGGGCGGGTTTGCGATAACAAGCGACCCAATCGTAAGGAATGGCATCGATATCTTATTTTAACAAACATATAAACTCACTATCTGTTGCGGAAAGTTTTTTTTTTATTTATTTTTTTAAAACATAGCCCCATACAAGGATAAATCCTGCGTCGTGGGTGCGCTTACAAACATGAAAATTCACATACACAAATGCCCAGACCGAAACAAAAATAATTGTAGAACACACAAAAATTGTCCCGTGCGGGAATCGAACCCGCGACTATTAGACACTGGGCGGAGCGGCGTAAGCTCTTAACCACTGCGCTAAATCGTCCGTCAAGTTAGTATTTAGTATAAGTTTCTTCTTTAATTTCAAATGGGAACCTGCGACGTTCCGTTTTTATTACGGTTTTAGCATAGTGATATGGGCAAGTCGGTATCTCCATAGCTTTTAGCAAAATAACCAAATCCGCCATACAGAACTTTTAACAAGAAACCGTGATGTACATCAAACACCAGGAACCTTATTCGCTATGACCCAACCCGGTGTGTTACGATGGCTTTGTGAAATGTTTGTGTAATATGTGTGCGTGCGTGATGGGTGCGTTCACAAACATGAAAATTCACATACACAAATATCCAGACCGGAACAAATAATTGTGGATCACACAAAGATTTGTCCCGTGCGGGAATCGAACCAGCGACTATTAGACACTGTGGGCGGAGAGGCTTAAGCTCTTAACCACTGCGCTTGATCGTCCGTTCGACCGTTTAGGTTACAACTAAATATTTTACGACCCAGTCCTAGTGTCATGCCTAACGACCGAGATATGAGACTCATGATTTTATTTTTACCCTTATAGGTATTGTCTATTCCAATCAAACTATAAAACTTTTTAAATAAACCATTACCATTTTTAGATGTCTTAGTTGTGATTGCAATCTATAACAAATGTAATATGAAGGCGATAGTGTTTCCAAAGACATCGAAATAAAAATGCTGTTACCAAGAAATCAACGTTTATATGTTGAGTGAAAGAAGTTTTAAAGTTTGATTACCGACCGTTTTCGCAACAGCGTAGTAAGAAAGCGAGTTGGTATGAAAAATGTTATCGGTGTAAAGATGAGAAAGTGTGTGCTCCGTTGGTTCGGGCATATAAAAAGAATTTCAGAAGAAAGAATGACAAAACAGATATATAATGCGAAAGTGGAAGGATGTAGGTACCGGGGAAGTCTTAGACTATCTTACCAAATAGACCGAGCCTTATCTGAAGGCCAAGTCAAGAGTCGCCGTAACCGGCGAGCGTATATGAGACGAACTATGAGAGTGGAGGAAGCCAGAGAGGTATGTAAGAAAAGAATCTGTTGGAACTATGCACTCTCTGCCTACCCCGCAAGGGATCTGGCGTGATGATATAGATAGATAGATAGACTATAAGTGTTTCAACAAGCATTTCATGAAGTTATCGTTACGTGTCATGTTACGTATGTAAAGATCATCCTGAATAAGGGCCCAGGCGGTGCTCATGTTAATGTTGGCTTTGCTAACAAATAGCCATCCGGGTGTGAAGTTGAAAATTCATTTGGAGAATTTCGGCTGAAACGCCTTAACGTTGTTTCTGTATTTGTAAGCGCCTTGTTAATTAAATCAACCATTTGAGACTCAGTATTTTGTAGATAGAGTATTTTCGTTCTTTGTTAAGCGTTTTACGGTTTTGATACGCTGGTAGCATTTGGTAAGTTAATGCAATGGTTAGTAAGTATTGGATGAGATACTTAGTTAGTGGCGAGCAAATGGAGAGGCTTGTGTTCAACTGTGGACTAATTGACCTATCATCAAAGGTTTACTTACTGTAAGATAATTGTGTGGACTGCTATAGGATGTTGATAATGAATATACATTTTATAAGTAGGTAAATATGATTTTTTGTCGTTAATTATGGTCTTGATAATTTAGTAAAAATGTAAGTATTTAATTTTATAAGTACGTTAATGTATTGTTTCATTTTTTTATGATCTTGGTAATTTAGTGTAAATATAGGAATTGAAGAAAAATATTATTTGGGACAAAATTGCCTACAAAATGCATACTAAAACTAGTTAAATTTCCTCTGTTAAACTACTAAGCACACATTGTTTCTTAATTAACAACGTTGCCGTATTTTGCTTGATTCACACAAGTAATATAATAGAACAGAAAATGTAGTTAACATCGTTGAAGTAATACATGGAGAACGAAAGTGGCAACTTAATTAAAACGTCAGTTTTGAAAATATTTAAATAAGTTACTCTTCGGAATGCCTTCTATTAATGAAATTTTGTAAGAACCAGAATTATACGTACGTAATTTTCCTAATAGGTAACTTTTATTACTGCATACTACAGTTAAGTTTTCCAAATAATGTAAGTGGATTTTCTGTTTTTCTTTATATACCATATTGAGTTAATAAATCAGCTTATATTGTCCTATTGCTGGGCAAAAGCCTTTTCCCACAAATCGAGGTGAGAGAGACAGAGAGAGAGAGAGAGAGTAGGTTGGATTGACTCCCCTGATTGGACGGATTGGTACTGTAAGAACTTATCAAGCCCCTTTTAAGGTTTCTAACTTGGAATAACGAGTACCACAAGTAGAGACCGGGACTAACGGTTTAACGTGCCTACCAAACCACGGAGAAGCTCGAGCATGAAAATGTACTCAGACCGACCGAGCCGAATGCTGCTTAACCTTGGTGATCGTCAAGAACATTGCGTTTGCACGACATTTAAATTCGACAGGCGAATTTAAATTCGCCTCACTGAGTTATTGTTCTATTTCTTAACGTCAAGAATATAGTTTTTTTTAGTTTATCTTCTGTCACAAGCAAGAGCATGATAACATGTGATGACGGTTATGGATTGACGTTTGATTAGGTAGAGTAGCCCCGACTAACCCTTTATCAACCAAATACTTGTTTACGCAACCTCTTGTGTCACTTAGCATAATGCAGAAAAATACGATCGTGAAAAAATATTTACATGGTTGTCTTACGTATAAAAAAATAAAAAAAATATTTCCAATGTTACAATGGTGCAATGTAATTAAACAGGTTAAGGATATGTAGACGTGCATTGCATAGAAACAATTAAATAGTGCCTTCCTCATATGAATTCAATTACACTGCCTTTAAATATTACTACCTAAATAAAATAATATTCACTTAAGTATAACAATTAATAATGTATATCTACATTCAGTATATTATACGGAGGTAGGGTTTGCTTAATTTCCTATAAGCAATGCACGCTTTTTTTTAGAAGTGTAGAAGAAAATGTAATGAGTATATTACCTAGCGCAAACTTTACGCCAGTCCACGCGGTGCGCACATAGTGGAAGAGGCGGCGGTAGAGCGGACGGTGGCGACGGCGGCGCACCGGCGCCTCCGCGTCGGGCGCGGGCGAGGGCGCGGGCTCGTCCGCCCCGCCCGCACCCCCGCGACCCTCCACCGACGACGCCGTGGCGTTGCGCACCCAGCTTTACACAAAAACGCTCCCGCTCCGCTAATGTAACCGCACCATTACCACCCACACATCGCAACGAATTCACACATGCATTGTTTGCACATCACTGCAATTTCCTTTTCGCACTGTTATTTCACTTTGTTAGTTAGTAATCCCGTCGACGAAATTCCATTAAGCAAAACATAATATGAAATGACAAGCACTAAAATTTCGACGTCGCTTTGTGATGAAGGACATCCCGAGTGGATATTTACGGCTCTTTATTAATTCAGAGGCATTCGTAACGAGCGGTCGAATGTTAAGTGTCTAGTAAACTCGTTCTCGCCCTTGAATGTGTTTGAGTCTTAAGCTCGGATTATTAACTTGGAATTTCGTTGACAGAAAACACTTTAGGTAATTCGAAAACAAACAATGTTAATCTGTTAGGTTTCTTGTTAAGTTTTTCTATGAACGGTGAAGTTAGAGAGGAAAACGGCAATCTGCGAACAAAGAAACGACATTAATTGGTTAGTCTTGTTAGTAACAGTGGTGGTTTGGATTTATTCTTGTTAAAGTACGTCATGCTTTAATTATTTAAAAATGTTTTAACTGTGACCAGGTTTTATAAGGAAGTGGAAAATATACAAAACTTTACTATTTACATTTAAAAACCTATTTCTTTACATTTGTCGTATCGGGGTTATAGGAATCGAAAATTTTGTGTAGCGAGGGCTCATGTGTTGAATCTTTTAATCTTTTTGTGTTCTCAGATATCCATTTGGCCTGAATGGATTTGGGTACATTTTTTGTAGAACTTTTGATAGAAGGCGTGTTAGGTAACAGATTGATCCTTTGCACTCTATAAATAATTTAAAGTTTTACCCATTTGACAAGTGTATTTTGTAAAGGGTGTAAGAGACCGTTGCTCAAAACTTCAAATAGGTGATTAGTACTACAAGGACAAGTGGTTATTACTAACTACCAAAAAGTCACTGAAAGTAAAACAAGTTTAGGTTTGGTAAAAAAACATGTCTGACACTTAATATATTTCTAATTATATTTCTTCATTTCTTATGAGTGTTCCCATATTAAAGTAGTTCATATTGGTGAAGTACCTACTATAATCTAATTTGGACTTTAGCACCCTTGATTAGGTTAGTAGGGATTAATTTTGAAGAGAACCTGAATGATATCAAAATTTCAAGCTTAAGTTAAGTTACTTCAATGATACATACACAGTTACTAGTAACCTAAACTTCAATACAAGGTCACATCCATCCGTATTTAAGTATTTATAACCCAAGTTAACATTGTAAATTAATTAAGAACTACTTGGTACCAATGTGGGCAAAATGTTTCCGACCTAAATTACCCAGATATATTTAGTTTGCTTTATCCCGCACACACATAGTTAAACTCCAAATTGATTTCTCTACAATATCATAACAGAGGCCTTATTAGAGGTTGACTTGCGCGCCAATGTTTCATGTTTAATCTTACACAAGGGGGTGAGGCTAAAACTTAAATGTTAACTTGGAGTATAATTTGGCTATTGTAACTAGTTAGTCGTGAATAAATAGGAACGTAAGATATTTGCTTTAGATTTGCAAGTTTAATGACCGCTTTATTTACAACTTTAGGGGACCAATTATAATTATGGGAAATGCCAGCAAGATTTACTGAATATTTAATACGTCATGACCTTTGCATTTAATTTATGAGTCGTTTATTCCATAAGGAAAATTAATTATTATTAAACAAAGAAATAGCTTGTTTTAGGGAATGTAAGTAAGAACTCGAGCTGGAGTCGAAACTCGCAAGGCATTCAAAATTTTCAGTATGGGTTCTGAGATAAAGGTGTATTAAAATCCAGGATATTTTTCACTGCATCATTAATCACGTAAAAGCTTTTGATAGAGTAAAATATAATCGTTAAATAACAATCTTGCAAGACACTGGTTTGGATGAGAGAGAAATTAATACAATACAGAGGGTATAAGGAGATTAGCTAGTCCCTATAAACATTTAAGGAAAAAAGTCTAAAGAAATTAAAATTAAATGAAGAGTTCCATAAGGTTGCATATTGTGACCTACTGATTAATGTGTATTTGAAGGCGAACATGTAAAAGATTGTTACATATGTGTTACGATTGAACTAACATAGTAGGAGAACATTGCAAACTCGTACTGTAATCCATTAGGAGAAACGGTGGACCGTATCTTACCTATAATCAACGATTGAATGATTGAATATTAAGATAAAATTTAGTCTGCATAGAATTATATGTTCCCTCTCTTTATTGATGCTGCATAGAGTGCACTTTAATCACTCACTAACACATCTAAAAAAGCTATAAAGACCAGCTGTGGCAACCGTAATATGAAAAATAAAATTCTAGGCTAATTCGATCTTTCTCACTTCGAATGTCAGTTCGTCTGAGAATTTGACCACTGAACGGAAAATAATCCACCATTCGACTCGTTTAAAGCATTAGAGTAGCTTCTAAATTAGCTTTCGACCTAAATTCTCAACTTAGATTATCCGATATGAAACTAGCAGACCTATGTAGAATTTCAGGCGCGGTGAGTAAAATTTTTCACTTTGAAAATTTGGTTATTGAAATGCTGTTTAGTATTTTTTTTATTACGTGATACTATGTTATAAGCACCCCAGATTATACGTATTCCTGTGTCAAGGATGTATTTACAAATATGAACTATAAATATGAAATAATATGGGTCACACAAATTGCTCGATAAGAGGATTGAACCCGCGACTACTCGTTCTAGTGAGGGGAAGACCAAACTGTCTTCAAGTATGTTCTATAACAACATATCGCATTGTTGCGATGTCAAATGCACATGATATAGAAGTAAAGGGACATCCATTAATTACGTAGGCGGTTTTTCTTTCAATTTGGACCCCTCCTTCGCCCTTGGTGATATTTGGTGGGACCCATTTGGGATACGTGAGATTTACGCTCTAGTTGTTAAAATACTAAATAAATATTTTAAAAACCATAAAAGTTTTTTAAGCCTACAGAATGAGATACTGAGGTAATGGGGTTGACTGGGAGAGAATGCCTTTGGCATTAAGTCCGCCTCTGTACAATTTTGTGCAAAAGTATTAATAAATAAATAAATAAATACTCTAAGAAAACTAAACGCAATTTTTTGGTTTTTTTTTTTATTATGCGTATAATAAATGTTTTTCAAAAGTTGACGTTTGATTTTCAATTATGAAGTTAAAATAAGATTTTACTGGATTGCTACCCACTCATTTTGAGCTCACGTATTTACAGAGTCTAATATCATTGTTCAAAGGCAGCTACGCAGGCTAAGCTGTAGCGATTGCAAGTTACTCCACAATGCTACGCCGTAGTCAGGCCGTACTAGTTTGCTCTCTACGTGTTTTACCAATTTACGTGACTATTCCCTTTAAACAAATAAAGGTGGTTAAAGGATTAATACATATAATTATATTTCAGTTCTTGTCTTGAAGTTCAGGGCCACTATAACCAAGCAAACAACATCAGATTCAAATGTAATGTCTCTTTATAAAATTAGTAAAAACACCTGTTATAGAAATAAACATATTTTTTATATTTTTTGTCATAAAAGATTTAAATCAACGAAAAAAATACACACAATTAAAAACATAGTACGTTTCACGTGCACGCCTGCTATAAATAAATGAAATTATCCACACGTGGTGCTTAATATAAATCACGGTGTGAAGAACTCACTCGAGCACCGGTCTGTCGCAGTTTTATATCTACGGGAACAATGGGCCAGAGATACAGCCTCTCAGCCAAACAACTTAACACTCTATGCCATCAAGATAAGGTTGTTTTGACCTGCACTAGACAAGTTGTGGGTATATAAATTAAAGCATACGTCACTGTCGCGAGGAAAACGAAGGGATGGCTCTTAATAACCTGTGAAATGAACGCTTGATGACCACTTGCCGCCGCACTTAGAAGCTTTCGCTCATTGCAATTAAGGTTGATTATGCAACGGTCTATACTAGTCTTTTAGGGAATTATTGGCTTTGTTTTAATTTTAGAAATTAATGTCTGGAATGTGAGAAAATTAAGTCAGTTGTCTGAAGGAACAATAATTACGGTTGTTGTTCGAATAATCATCTGGCATTTTGAGTTGCGAGTTGGACAGTTGGTTGGTTATTATGTAATGGAAGCCAAAATGGCTTATTAAGCCACTGTGGGTATGCAGCGGACTTATAATAGAAGGGGCTGCACGTCCCGTTATAATATTATTGCAAGAGCGTACGTTGACACGAATTGCTGGATTTATACACGATACTAATCAGCGACAATGCATCATTGCATACGAAATAAACGCAGGTTCCACTTAAACTTTTCTGTTGTCTTTTTTACAAACGTAAGTATACGATCACAGCATACCATCATGGCTTAAGACAGGACAGGATTTACACATTATATAGAGCATATGTAAAATAGAGGAATGTGAACTTGATGATGGGAACTTAGAAAAGTTTTTACTCATGTATACCAAGAAGTACTAACGAATAGTTAAGAAATAAAAGGCTAGTGGTTACTTAAGCGTCTCCCACCCATTTGTAATGTCATGTCTTTTGCATGCACGCCACTACCACCAAAAGTGTAAAAAAGTGTGTCTATACAAGGTGTAACATTATAAACGCAAGACCTCAGACACCCCGATTAGAGAATTGCTTCATAAAGTCAAAACAAAAACCAAATTTTCAAATTTAAAGCTTTTTACCCTTTTTTAAAGCACTTTTATACCCCAATTAACAATGAAACTTGTACGTGTATGTGTGCATTTTGAGAAATACCTTTTAGGAATGTGTTTAGTATCTTCTACTTGCTATGAATCAAGAATTTAATTTTTAATAGCGCACTGAAGGAGTAAAAGCATGTTTTGCAAATTTAAAAAAAATGTTAAATACATTAAAAATTGTTGGAATCGATTCAGTTACCGATTTAGAACAAACTACTTTCAGGTCTTGCGTTTATTATGTTACAGCTTGTATATATCATTACGTCACAGCCTTTGTGGGGTAGGCAGAGAGTACAGAGTTTCAACAAGTTCTTTCCTTACAGACTTTTCTGATTTTTTCCCACTCTCATGACATTTTCCTCTTATCAAAAATCATGTTCAGTGCTAAACAAGCAAGATTTAAAAAATAAATACGTGGGTGGTAGAGGTTTATTTTGTACACTTGTGCCGCTTTTAGTGCCTACAATGTTAGGTCCCATGCAATAGAGGGCGAACCTATTGCCATATATCGGAGACAATTCCAGACTCTGAACTGATATTGGGAATTGTGCGATGGAAATACTATGTTCGTCTGAGCTAGGATTTAAACCCAGGCCCTCGTAATTGCAACATGTACTTTTCGTCATTAGACTAACTGGGCAGTCAAAAGCAAGATTTGAACTTTCAAAAGCCGTGGATCTCATACAAGGCGACATTTCTATCACTGCATTTTGATTCCTCTTTCTTTTGTGATAACATAAAAATGTTATTTCCACTCGTAAACCTCCCGTTCTGTGAGGAAGCTGTATGTTACAGAGTACGTTAAACGTATTATAATTTGGTTTTACAGTCGAGATGTCTTCCTAAGAGTCGAGTTAAATGCCGGGTGATTATGTTGCCTTACGAGATAGCTTAAGATGTATTACGTCGTATTTAATTATGATTGTCTTACGCATTCGCGCTTTGGCACGTTTTAAAGTACACATCGTAAC
The DNA here is from genome assembly GCA_905147815.2 of Phalera bucephala. Lineage (NCBI taxonomy): Eukaryota > Metazoa > Arthropoda > Insecta > Lepidoptera > Notodontidae > Phalera > Phalera bucephala. The sequence continues at coordinate 26,187,518 of LR990618.1, read as the reverse complement.
GCCTATATTCACAAGCGGTAGTTGCAGTACTTGAGTACACCCACTTTTCCCCGATGATTTTAGTCTCGTGTAACGGGGGCGAGCCTATTGCCATTACACCGGGTAGAATTCCAGACTCCAGACCAGTACTGGGAATTTTTCTATAGAAAAATTACACTTACTATTTACAAAACTACACATTTGAACCACCTAGGATTTAAGCCCAGAACCTCGTGATCGTGTTGCGCGTTTTTCGCCACTAGACCAAAGAGGCGGTCTTTTAAAGTAGCTTATTAATGTTAATGTTTAATCCATCAATGGGGCCATCTAATAGATTTAGGTGGACTGAGGGTAATTTGTTAACTTTTATTCGTGTAATAATTATATGTATAGAATTAGAAATCTGCACTGCATCGTTGATCAAGTGGCGCAAAGTATGTCTAACGATAACGAAGTCCTGAATTAAATGTTAGAAAAAGGATTATTGGCGTTTTTTTATTAAAAAAAAATTAGTAGCACTTAGGTGTTCGTGTTTTGATTATAGAGAATACGCTCATCCTAGGTTCCTATCCATAGGTTTATGCCGGTACATAATATTGTCGGCAAAAGAAAGTACACAGTACACGTCAGCCACTGCCGTTTAGGGAATACTAGTGTGACGATATTAATTTTTACCGCTATGTATATATTCTATGGAATTATAAAGAGTGGATGTTCGTATGTAGACTATACATTAGAAAATATTGAATTGAATTTGCATAAATATACAAGAAAATGTAAGATTTTTTGGATCCAGGGAAATCTTACATAGGATACCTAGCGAGGGAACAAAGGGGCTATGCCGGGGCTCCTGCCGGGTAAAATCACTATCGTGCTCGTCGCTGTGGCTGGGGCGGGTTACGGGAATGCGAGAGAAAATCGCGAACCGCCAGCGAAAGGTAACCTAACATTATAATAGAAAAATAAATACACCACTAACTAGTGAGATGAAGGATATGAAACTTGAAGTAAAATTCAAACTAAATATATTATTAAAAATATAACTTTTTTCCACCACCGAATTAAACTTGCTAAACACACATTCGGAGTGAAACTTTACGTTGTATTTTAAACCTAATGTCTATTTTGTAAAGTATAAAATATATGAAATAAAACTATTTTACGGATTTTATCGCGGTTTATTTTTGATTTTTAGTTCCCGACGTTTTGAGTCCTTTGCAGCACCTATATTTATATAATCAAATCCAAAACCAAGCATAACCCTGCAAGACTTCAAGACACCGTGAGCTCATTCTGCGTAGATCGGACCAACAAAAATAATTAAGAAGTTTGAGGGTACCCCGGAACAACTATGCCTTTTGGACGTCTAACACCTCAGTCCCTCCCGTGACCATGGGTGCTGCAAAGCACTTGAAACGTCGGGAACTAAAAATAAAAAATAAACCGCGATACCATCCGTAAAATAGTTTTATTTCATGTGTAATATTCGCGTAAATCTAAGAACTCAGTATGTATAAAATGTAGTTTTATATTTTCATAGACGCTCTCACACACATTTGTAAACATTAGATAAAGGATAAAGAATAATATTTACATCTAAAATTATATTTTTCTTTCTCAATTTGCGTTTTTCATCAAATTCCCTAGTGCTCCGCCATCATTTGAACAATGGTCTCGTAAATATGAACTCCTAAACACAGAGATGTTCTACATAAAGATGTTAAGAAATTTGCCATTTTATATGTTAATAGTACCCAATTGGACATTAATGAAACGAAGTTGGCGCCTGATGTGTGCGAGAGCTTACCTTTTTTTTGGTAATCGTTTCCCCACTCTAGGAATTATTCCTGTGTCGTGGCAACGTTTACAAACATAAAATTTACATACACAAACACCAATACCAATTTTTTTGGGTCCTACAACTATTTGTTCTGTATGGGATCGAACCCGCGACTACTCGATCTAGTGGGCGGAGTGGCTTAAGCTCTTAACCACTAGACCAAGCCATCTATCAGTAAATTCAGACGCACGTCATTATAAATTTATCAATATACATTCTGTAACATAATTATTAAGTTCCAAATCGGCAGCTGAATCGATTACTATTTTAAATGTATGTTATTTTTTTAATAAGCGAAGTTTTCTTTCACTTATAAGAATAACACACCGTCACGCCTATATTCTCCAAGTGGGGGTGTACACCCACGTTTCGCCGACGAAGTTAGATCCTATGTAATAGGGGGCGAGCCTATTGCCATATTATATTGGGAATCTTTCGTTAGATTAACTACATTTGTCTGACCTGGGATCGAACCCAGGACCTCGTGATCACAAAGCGCTGTGCTTTGCCACCAGACTAACGAGGCAGTCATATAAGAATAAGAATACTTTATTACCAAAATAGCTTAAAAATAAAAAGGTTCTACAGCAGTCCTCGCACTAAGCAAAGCTTGTATCGCGGGATACCAAGAAATATATTTATCTATCACAGTTCGGTTTTCAAATCTATTTGGTGCATAAGGAACTGTTTTAGGAACTCTATTTTCGGTCATTTCTAAGAGAATAAGTGTGCTGCATAGTGTAAATGAGTGCGTGTGCGCGTGTGTGTATGTGTGTGTATTATTCAAACCAATACGGTGATGCTGTCAACGTCTGTCGCTGGCAAAATGTGTGCTTTTTCAATCAAAACAACCTCAATAGCAGTGTGGAGTTTGGAAATGCGATTAGTTTAATGGCTCGCCCTCTTTTACATCATCAGCGATAATTGGGTGTACTCAGTACATCTCTGCTACTCCCGTTTAAGGAATATAAGCTTGAGGAAGTTTATTTTTTTTCTCAACTATGTGAATAACAACTCTGCAAATACGAAATCCTGAGCTTCTCTGTATAGAGTAACTATTCTTCTTTGTACGTTAAGTGTTCGACAAGTAATTCGACATTACCGAGACAAAATCCTATCGTACTAATATTATAAAAGTAAAAGTTTGTATGTTTCGATGTTTATTACTCAATCACGCAAAAACTGCTGAACAGATTTCAATGAAATTTGGCACACAGATAGTTTATTACCTGGATTAACACATAGGATGCTTTTTATCTCGAAAAAATGTTACGTTCCTGTCTAAAACGCGGACGAAGTCGCGGGCAGAAGCTAGTACAACATAATAACATTTATAACGCAAGATCTGAAAGTAGTTAGATTTAAATCGTGAACAGAATGGATTTCAAATCTTATGAATATATGTAACAATTTCTTTTTAAATACATTAATTATCTAAAATTGACATAGCCCATTTCAAACAGTTAACCACGATTAAAAGTACAACAGCGATTTAAATTGGACTTGTTTTGTAATTCATTTGGATTTGCGATTTCCAATTTCTGGTTATTCCATTGTTTTTAAATTTATTCCTCTACTAATCCAAAATCTTAAGTAAAACCGTTTACTCCTATTTTATTCTCCTCCTGAATAGGAGGGGATTTGGATTATTGTAGGAATCCCTAATAATCCAAAATCCTAAGTAAAATCTTTAGTTTCCATCAAAAATGCTAATATCCTAAGAGAAATTTAGTCTCATATTTACGATTCCAATGAATTAAGAGCTACATTTTCTTATTGACTTTAGATTTGACCAAAATTTCCTAGGAAAAAAGTAGCACTGTCCTCTACTCTCTACCTATCCTGTAAGTGATGATATAGAAAGGTATAAACATGTAGCCTCGTTTTCAATGTTTCTTTGAAAGGGAGCTATATTGAGTCAGAGTCAGTCAGAAGTCAATAGACTTTTAGAGTTAAATTAGTTTTTATTTCTTAAGTGTGAAACTCCTATTGAACAAACGCTCCATAATTAAACTACGAACTAATGACCTTACCGTTCTTTTCTCTTTTAAACAGAAAGTATTCTGAATGCGACACTTTAACACGAACTTTGCTCATATATTTAACTAGTTGTAGTTAATATTACTTTTTAACGAGTTACGGTTCAACTTAAGTGTAGATAGTTAAAAACACTTTAGGAGACTTTTTTGGAGACTGAATTAATTTCAGAGAAAATTTTATCTGCTTGGAATAATCTATCTATCTATTTATAACATCACGCCAGATCCCTTGCGGGGTAGGCAGAGAGTACAGAGTTCCAACAGGTTCTTTCCTTACATACCTCTCTGGCTTCCTCGACTCTCATAGTTCGTCTCATCGGTTACGGAGACTCTGGAATAATGAAGCTGCAAATCTTGAGATATTAACGAAATTCCGCTTTTAGTCCCTGTGCACTAATTTACATCACTTTGAGGAAAGATTTGAAGAAGACAATCTCAAAAGGGTAAAAATTAGTGCTCAATCAATTTATTGCTTTATTACTTTTCCAGAGATCTATTATTCTTATATTTAAAATATACTTAATTGCATTACGCTTACGTAACCTTTCAGTTGTGTACGTTTTTTATTAGATCTTGTTCTTTGAATTAAATCTAACAAATCTTTGTAAATCAATATTGAAGTCGGATTTCAACTAAAATATAAAATTCTTCCAAAAATACTCCTTACACATGACAGTTGTGTTACTTACACGAAGATTCAGTAGAAAAGCTTTTACCATAAAAATGCGTCACGAATAAAGGGATATTTTACGCAATACATGAGAATTGACGCATAAACATGCTGAATTATGCAAGCGAAAGTACAGTATATAAATCTCGTATCTACCGCATATAGCATTTCTCGGTCATTCAGACAGATATGTGTAGGTAACTCGCTTTATCCTCACAAAGAAAAAGTAAAGGTTCAGAAAAAATACACCACCGTAAATCTTCGAAGTAGATAGTGAATTGTAGAAAATTATGGAAAGTAGCACTATGCAAAGATAAAGGCTTCTCCCGGGGCTCGGGAGAGATCCAACTAAAGTTATTTGATTTCATAATTTGTTTACCTGAAAGAGACTGGGCTGAACTAAAAGTATAGAACTTAGTAAGTACGGACTGAAGTATGGACGATGTGGTGCAGTGGTTAAGAGCTTAAGCGGCTCCGCCCACTAGGTCGAACAGTCGCGGGTTTGATTCCCGCACGGGACAAATCTTTGTGTGCCCCACAGTTATTTGTTTCGATCTAGGTATTGGGTTTGTAGATGTTCGTTTAAAAAAATAATGGTTTACGTTTAGAACACCCCCCTAAAAATATTTTCTTAGCATAACCCCAACACATATTCATAAATTTTGATTAATTTTAAAGCAAATATCTCCTCGTCTTATCTGATGGGTGATTCGAGAGTTTCCGTAGCCGATCAGCATGTATGAGACGAGCTATGGGATTGGATAATGCGAAAGAGGTCTGTAAGAAAAGATTCTGTCGGAATTGTGTACTATTTGTTTACAACTCAAGGAAAAAGAAAAAGAAATCTGATTCGAAATCAACGGTAAATATTATTTACTGTACAACATTTTCTGCTTCGAAACTTTAATATTAGAAATGAAATGAACAAAACAAAAATGTAATTCATAACAGAAATCCTAATAATAAATTTAATATAATTTATTCGCACACTTTTCCAATTACGTGCCCCAGTAGTAAACAAAACGTTTTAGCATTTTCAATTAAAATGAATATAAGAAGCGAGTACCAAATGTTACTGGCTTAATTACGATCTGTAACACATTGGATCTTGCCCAGAGTGAACCCTTGTTACACACGAATTTATGCTTTATACGTCCTTTTTTAAAAAGATATTTAAAAAAAATTCAAAGAATTTGGCTGAAACCTTTTAAAGTAGGCCTGTAGTGATGTTGGGCACTTTTTCCCAAGGTTGAAATATGGAAATTAAGGTAGAAGATTGATTTAAATCTGGAAGGTAAACACAAAGAGGGTTTGTACGGACGAAATCTTTACAATGTTTTTTTAGGAAATTTGGAAACGAATCTATTCTAATATTATAAAGAGGTAAAGTTTGTGAGTTTGGATGTTCGGGGTAAACTCCGGTACTACTGATCCAATTTTAACGATTCTTTTACTATTGGAACCTTATCCAAAAGTTACATAGGCTATATAACATAGACCCCGTAGGTGGCGCTGTTGTCGACCACCCGGTCGACAACAGCGCGAAGTCGCGGGAAACTGCTAGTACATAATAAAATTGCATGGAATTAAATAAACTAAGCTCATTTAGGTTATAGTAACTTTGAATTCTTGGGAACTAATTAGGTAATATTCTGTAATGCAGGAATACTTATTGAGGAAACTTCGATGAATGGAAATTATTATAGCTAAATATTGTCAGATGACTATGGATCATAATAGACATCGTTTGCTATAAGCACCATAATTCATGCTGTTGTTTAAATATTTTACGAAATTTTAGACGATGCTTTGATAAATTAAAGACTACGTCATAACTTTACTTTTGGCCATTTTACAAAGCTCTTAAATAAATATATCCTTGCAATATTAAAATGAATACCGAAACATGTAACACTTAATACAAATAATAGCGGCAGATACCTGTAAAAGAAGTAGTGCCTTAGACAGCAAACGTAGTAAATTACTCTAAGAATAAATAAAATTCCGTTACCACTGACAATAATCGTTATTGAAACAAAACCACTCCCAGTTTTCCTTATCCACCCATTCGAGGATCCAATTTGAAAAACGTACTGTTTCATTTGGAACAAAATAAAGAGTAATGGCGGACTTGTCACAAGTTCCAAGACCCACGCGAACTCCTCCAGCGGAGTGCTTCAGATGGTTTTAGATGTGAAAAGAAGAATTGTTTTGTAACAGTAATATAAAAAAGTTTTTATACTCACATTCTAGGTAGCACTGGCTCATTTGTGATATTTATTGTATCTGAAACAAAAGAAACAGATATGTTTATATTCGTTTTTGAAGTTTGTGGAAACTTGGTAGATGTTTCTTTATCGATGTTCTGAAATCATTGAAGGACTTACTCGTAGTCGCAGATAGGCTTTATAGCTACCTCGAACGGAATAAGTAAATTATTTTGAGAATATTTACAATTTTGAAGTACTTAGATGTTTTTAACAGTTATGAATTTGAAGAGCACTCACCGAATGAAGACTTTGTCTTTAGGTTTTGTGGAATAGACGATGAATATAATAGGAACCTTATTTTCAAATGCCACATAGTCCAACTGTATTCTTCTATAGGTTACTTTCTTAAGGAATCATGTATTCATACGCATTCTGACTTACTTAACCAGAAAGCTTAGCATGAAAAGATTGCCGTTAGCGCAAAGCTAAAAAGTTGATATGCCATCCTTGCTACACTATATTAAATAAGCATGAAGTCAAAAGAACGCTTACTCGCTAGCGTCACACTAATGTCAATCTTTTCGTGCTAAGCCTTTTGTAATGGAAGCGAGATGACGTGAATTACTGATGACATAACGACTTATCATCAACAGCGTTCTTATAAACGAATTAGGATTCTCTGGAATGGATGGTTTCAATAATCAACTCAAGGAATGATTTGCTTACTGCCAGTAGAATCTTGACAGATTTTTGTACACAATATGCCAAAATTCTATTAGTAGCAACCAAGCAATCTAACCTTGAGTTAAATATTACCGGCGGTAATTGACTGATATTTTTACCAAGTTATTCTATATTCCAAGATTTATATAAGAAAGCAGTTCAAACCAGAGCTAGCAAATCAGGCACTTCGTACCATGTCTGGCACTCTCGGCTGACGATTCGTGCTCGTTATTGCATATAATCTAAGCGATTATTGCCTTACTGCCCCCGGTCCGGGCTCGCTCCGTCGACGTGGAACTTATGATCGGCTATTTCGGGATCACTGAGTCTTTTGATAGCTTAGCCACCATCTTGAGAATATTGGGAATCGCTTAAATTCTTGATCTAAAATTTATTATTAAAAATGCAGCTTTGATTTGTAATAAAAGTCTAGTCGTTGTAAGACTATAGGTTGAAATGAAATGATAATTTTCTCATTATACTTGGAATTGCAGTTCTAAATGGAATGAACTTTCTTAGTATAATCATGACTGCTGCAAAGCATCCAAATCGTTGAGGACCTAAAATTACTTAATTTAACGAGAAACGGAATCACTTTCGTAAGTAAAAAAAATAACACATTCACGCCTATATTCCCCAAGCGGGTTTGGCAGAGGTGTACTGAGTACATCCACGTTTTGCCGACGATGTTAGGTCCCATATAATAGGGGGCGAGCATATTGCCATTTACCGGGCACAATTCCAGACTCCGGACTCGTACTGGGAAGTTTTCGTTAGAAAAGCTACATTTTTCCGACCCAGTAAATTTGTTTTTAATAAAGGCGGTGCCTCACAATAGGGATTGTTTCTGCGTCGTGAGTGCGTTTACAAACATGAAATTTACTTACAAAGATGCCGAAACAAATATTGGTTGATCACAAAGACTGGTCTTGTCCGGGGGAACGAACCCGCGACTACTCCATCCAGTTAGTGAAGCGGCTTAACCTCGTAACCACTGTACTATTTGGTAAATTTAAAGGGATTTTACATTCATTCATACAACATGTATGTAATAAAAAAAAATAATATTAGCCCCGTTTAAGAAACTGTCCCACTGTTGGGCACCATATAAATATGGTGCCCAATATTACATGAGGACATATAGGTCGCCTCATGTAATATTATCTATATCTTACATCATCATCAAGATCAATGCGTTATTTTCGAAGGAAAAACATCGTTGCCACATGATACGTCACTAGATCAACGAGGCAAACAGTACCTACACTAATATTCAAAAGTATTCCTATTCACGCCATAATAATAATAATATTAGCCCTGTTAAGAAACTGTCCCACCGTTGGGCACAGGCCTTCTCTTAAACTGAGAGGGTTTAAGCCATAGTCCACCACGCTGACCCAGTGCGGGTTGGCGAACTTCACACACCTTTGAAAAACTCTTAGGCATGCAGGTTTCCTCACGATGTTTTCCTTCTCCGTTAAAACAAGTGATAGCTATTTTTATTCGCACATGTTTTGGAAAAGACAAAGGTGCGTGCCTGGGTCTGAACCCGAGATCTCTGACTTTGCAGTCCAACGGTCTAACCACAAGGCTATCACTGCTTATATATGTATGTAGCTAAATATAAAAACATAGTAACGATAATGAAATTATCACCTAAATTTTCCCGCAGATAGGTATTGTTAGAAATGCATTGTTAACACAGAAAATAGAGATTTAAAATTGTAGTCTATTCTGCAAAATATTATGAAAATAATCCTAGTATATTTATCTTGGGCATTGTTTATCCTTTGTCTCAGAATCTATTACTAAAAAGAGCTCGATACGGATTTAGCTAGGTTGGGCTGCCTATGGTAAACTTACCAGCATATTTGACGTCGAAATCCCACAGCATCTAAAAACCATGGCAATTAATTAATGTGTCTTGCCCAGCATCACTTATGGTGTTAAGACCTGGTTGCTTACAAAGGGCGACCTATATAAAATCAGAGTGGCACAAACAGCCATGGAGCGAGCCATGTTGGACATTTCCCTTGCCGACCGAATATCTTACATAGAAATCTGACGTTACGAAAGTTGACGAAAGTTGCAGATGTTGGTAAACGGATCACTAGGTCAAAGTGGAGATGGGCAGGACTCTTGATGAGGCGGGATGACAGCAGATGGACCAAGCCCTCGACAGAGTGGTGGCCTAAAACGGGACGCAGGCCTAGAGGCAGACCATTAGCCAGATAGAGTGATGACATCGTGAAGGTGGCTAGAAAATTGTGAAATAGGCTAGCACAGGACCGGAACGAATGGCGTTATGGAGGAGACGCCTGCATTCAATAGTGAATACAGACTGATTGATAATGATGAAGATGAATCTTAGTATGGTGGTACACGCATGTTTTTGTTCCAACAGAAAAAAAATGTATTGTGAATCGGGTTTTTCCTAAACGTTCCTTTTCAAAGTTGTGATGTAGTGTTTGTTTTTATTTCTATTCATTTATACAAGCTGTAACATAATTAACTCCAGATCTGAAAGTGGTTTGTTCTAAATTGGTAACTGAATTGATTCGAATAACTTTAAATGTATCTTACTTTTTTTTAATTTGCAAAAAATGCTGTTACCCCTTAGTGCGCTATTACTAACTAAACTCATTCTTGATTCAAAGCAATACATACACATTCACATACAAGTTTTATTGTTAATTGAGGTATAAAAGTACTTAAAAAAAGGGTAAAAAACTTTAAAATTTGATTTTCGTATCTGCGTTATTGACGATACACCTTGTATATGATTTGAAAAGTGTAAAATTCCTTTTATTTATTGCACTTATTCTTGTCACCCCTATTTACATCATACTTTGTTTGAGTGGGCACTACCGATCAATGTAGACATCCAGGTAACATCGAATTCAAATTACCTTTTATTTAATACAAACCAGCTGTACAAGTATATTATATTGTTCAAGTGCCCTAATTTCAAACAAGTGAAAGTAATTTAAAAAGAGCACCAACAACTTTTCATAAAATTTCAAACTCGGAATAAAAAATAGAAAAAATCTCTTTCCTTCTTATTTTAAATACATTCTTGGTTCGCGGTTTACGAAAAGTTTTCCATTTTCGCGGCAATCCTCGTCGCGAGTGTTGTTCCCGCGGTAATTGGGGGCCGGGCGGGCGCTCGAGAGTTCCAGAAGTCGCTTGACACAGATCCCGCGCGATACGATACGTTGCCCACCTGTTTATGTATTTTAGGTAACAATAGGTTTTTATAAGAAAAATAGAATAGCTGCCTGTACTTTTGTTATAAAAAATATTTGGGGGTTACTTGTTAAATACGAATAATCTAACAGGAGAGTGAAGGAAGCCAGAGAGGTCCAGAAAGGAATGAACCTTTTGGAGCTCTGTACTCTCTGCCCACCCTGTAAGGTTTCTGGTGTGACGGTGTGACGATATATGTAGTTAGATAGACTAAAAGCCTCGATGGATTATATTTAATTTGAGAGTTTTTAATTTTAGCGGAAGAAGTCAGCAGTTCCACACACTTTGTTGGTTGATTTTTTTTTATCTACGAAACAGCTCTTTCTCAGAACAAACGTTTTTGTTTATGATGTTAGTAATATAGTCCTGCGAGGTTATAAATGTTACACAAATAGGTAATCCGGAACGTAAGTCTAATTAAAAAAAAACTCAATATCTGAGACAGTTAACCCAATTAGATTATTGTTTTAGAGATTTAATTACCATTTATAAAAATAAATGGCTGTGGTATATAAATTAACTATGAAACCTTTCATATTAAGGAATTGTGTTTCGAAGCGCAAAATCTTTGTTAAGATCAAAACATTTAATCTAAACTTCTAAAAAATCTAAGCGTAATTAGATTTTTAAGAAGATAGATCTCATATTGCCTTGCAATATAATAGAATCAAAATACCTTAATCTTCTTACATATAAAGGTCCAATCGTCAACAATATGGGACCTCTGAATACGAAAAATGTAAGACCACGACAAAGGTTCTGTCCTTCGGCTTATCTCCGATTTAATGGCGAGTCTATTGTGTTCATATTTCCAAGTTACGTGGAGTACCTATGAGGAGTACAATATGCTATGTCATACAATGTATTCGACCGTTTGTTGCGTAAAATGTTGGTTATGCCATATTTACTTATGGTGGTTATGATATGATGATTATGGTGGTTAGATCACGGAGCCCCTCCAAAGTGCTGATGTCGGCCACCCTGGGGTTTTTAGTCGGTAGGAATCCGACACGCCCCGTAAGCTTCCCCCGAGGCTCGCGGAAGTCCTATGCAAGATTTCCCCAGGAAATAAAATAGGTGTTTATGACAGAATTTAGCTCCATTTTTAACCGACTTCAAAAAGGAGGAGGTTCTATGTTCGGTTGTATGTATGCTTTTTTTTTTTATATGTATGTTCAGCGATATTTCCGTCAATTGTGGACCGATTTTGATAATTTTTTTTGCATTGGGTTCAGTATATCTTCAAGGTGGTCCCATATTAATTTTATTGACATTGGACCTTGGACTTAGAAGATACACCAGGGAACTCCTTAACGACAAACAATAGGCATGTGTAAATTGAGATATTATGGGTATTACGTCAATCCTATAGGTACCCTACTATAGAATGATTCACTGGTCACTTAAAATTGTAAAATAAAAATCTTTTATAAAAAATGGTAAACCGACTTCAAAAAGCAAAAAAATAAATATTTGAAGTCGGTGTCAAGTAACCGACTGCACCAACCAGCACCGACTTCAAATATTAATTTTTTTGCTTTTTGAAGTCGGTTTACCTTTTTTTATAAAAGATTTTTATTCATATTGTACTATCTGTCACCCGCGATGTTGTTTGCGTTGATTTTTATTTTGAGACAAAACGTTGCTTATGTCCTTCCTTAGGATGCAATCTTCAGTTCGTTCAGAATTTTAGGTGTGAAACGTTAACAGATAGTTACTTTGACTTTTATAGGATTAGGCTCACTTGCATGAACCAGGATTAGTATTACCTATGGACTCACTCGAGGATATAACTAGGGTTGCCACTCTTTATTTAAGCAAATAAAGTACATTGGTTTTTAAAGGTAGGCAAAAAAGTACATTGTTTCAAAATAAAGTAGTATTATTCATTTCACTTTACTATTTACTTAGAACTACTTTTACTTAGAATGCCCCAGTAGCCATACTTTTGCTTGGCTGGTGGTAAGAGTCCACCAAAGGTAGTAACGTCATCCGATCAACGACCAGAAAAGGAAAATTTGAAACAAACCCTATACCAACCCGTCTGGCCAGCGTGGTATAGTAGGCCAAAAACCTCTTAATATGTTAAGACACCAAACGCAAAGGCCCCCAGTTCCCGGTAGTCCCGCTGTCCGCTGCCACGGTAGCGGTCGCGGTAACAGCGGGGCAGGGGGTGCGAAGAATCTCCGGGCTACGACACAAGGCTACCAAAAACACCTGACCCTGGCTACGTACAATGGACGCTCTCTACGGCTGGACCAACACCTCGCTGAACTCGAGGTAGAACTAGGTCGCATAAACTGGCACATATTGGGGTTATCCGAAGTCCGAAGACAGGGCGAGGACACGATAACCCTTGAGTCAGGCCACCTGTTTTACTTTCGGGAAGGTGATCGGCCCTCTCAGGGCGGTGTCGGTTTCCTGGTCAACAAAGCTCTCACTAACAACGTTGTGGAAGTCAGCAGTGTGTCGACACGGGTAGCGTACCTCATAATTAAAATCACCAACAGGTACACCCTGAAGGTGGTACAGGTATATGCGCCGACCTCGACATACTGCGACGACATAGCGGAAGCCATGTATGAAGACATAGCCAAGGCATTACATGGCACCACCAAGGCTCACTACAACGTTGTTATGGGGGACTTCAATGCCAAAGTGGGAGTACAAGAACGCGGCGAAACGATAATCGGACCCCACGGCGTGGGGCGCCGAAACCACAGGGGGCAGATGCTGGTCAACTTTCTGGAGTCGCAGGGGCTCTTCTTGATGAATTCGTTCTTTAAGAAGAAGCCTCATAGAAAGTGGACATGGCGAAGCCCCGACACTGTGACTGTGACGAGGAACGAGATAGACTTCATCATGACTGACAGGAAGTCTATATTTAGAGACGTCTCCGTGATCAACAGGTTTAATACCGGCAGCGATCACCGACTTGTCCGAGGCGCTCTAAATATAGACTTCAAGGCCGAAAGACGTCGCATGATGAGGTCTACTCTCAGACCTACTGCGCCTCAAATAGCTTTAGGGTCCGAAAAGTTCCAACTGGAGCTTCAAAATCGTTTCGACCTGCTGGAAACCGAAGGCAATGTTGACGAGAAAACCGACACAGTGGTCAAAACGCTACAGGATGTGTCTCGAAGGGTGTTTCCCGGCAAAAGCGGTAACAGAGAGTCTAAACTCTCGCTCGAGACGCTCGAACTTATGAGGCAGAGACGGGAAATGTCATCCACGCAGGCGTCTTCGCCGGATGGGAGGAACCTCAACCGGAAGATCCGGAAGCGGGTGCGACGTGACCTCCGATGTTCCAACACCCGCGCCATCGCGGCTGCGATTGAACAGAACAGAGGCACCAAAGTCTTCGCTCGCCAGCTAGGTAGATCCCATCTGACGAAACTTAATACAGCGGATGGCAAAACCGTGACCTCCAAGTTCGAGATACTCGAGGAAATTGAGAGTTTCTACAAAGACCTGTACGCATCACGGATGGCTAAACCCTCGAGACCCAGCGCTGACGACCACAGAGCCCCACTAGCACGCCACGATACGGAAGACATCCCTGATGTCAACCAGGACGAGGTCAGAGTGGCTCTCGAGCAGCTCAAAAACAACAAGTCGCCAGGCGATGACGGAATCACCACTGAGCTCCTAAAAGCAGGCGGGACTCCAATCCTGAAAAAGCTAGCGAGTCTCTTTAATTCCGTCATCCACCAGGGCTTAACACCTCAAGCGTGGAGCGGGAGTGCGGTGGTTCTGTTCTTCAAAAAAGGTGACAAAACCTTGCTGAAGAACTACAGACCCATCTCACTCCTGAGCCACGTCTACAAGTTGTTCTCGAGAGTACTCACAAACCGCCTCGCCAGAAGACTTGACGAGTTCCAGCCACCGGAACAAGCCGGGTTTCGAAAAGGCTACAGCACCGTAGACCACATCCATACTGTTCGGCAGATTGTACAGAAGACCGAAGAGTACAATCAGCCGCTGTGTATGGCTTTCGTGGACTACGAGAAAGCCTTCGACTCCATCGAAACCTGGGCGGTTTTGGATGCTCTGCAGCGATGTGGCATCGATTGGCGCTATATTGAGGTGTTGAGATGTCTGTATGATACCGCCACAATGACCGTCCAGCTCCAGGACCAAAAGACCAACCCGATCGAGCTGCATCGAGTGGTAAGACAGGGGGATGTAATATCCCCCAAGCTCTTCACCAATGCACTCGAAGACGTCTTCAAGACGCTGGACTGGACTGGGCGGGGCATTAACATCAACGGCGAATACATCTCACACCTTCGGTTTGCCGATGATATCGTCATCGTGGCAGAGTCACTGGAACAGTTGAGCGGAATGCTGCATAGCCTAAATGGAGCCTCTCGAGGTGTCGGTCTCGGCATGAACTTGGATAAAACCAAGATCATGTTTAATGAGCATGTCACGCCGGGACCGATCTACGTCGATGGTTCGATGCTCGAAGTTGTTCGGGAGTATGTCTACCTTGGACAAGTTGTCCAATTTGGTAGGAACAACTTCGAGAAAGAAATCAACCGCAGGATCCAATTGGGTTGGGCAGCATTTGGCAAACTACGTCACGTTTTCGCTTCGCCTATACCGCAATGCCTGAAGACTAAAGTCTTTAACCAATGCGTTCTACCTGTTATGACTTACGGACGTGGACACTCACAGTGGGACTAGTCCACAAACTCAAAGTCGCACAGCAGGCTATGGAGCGAGCTATGATCGGCGTCTCTTTGAAGGATAAAATTCGTAACGAGGTAATCCGACAAAGAACCAAAGTTACCGACATAGCTCGCAGACTCAGTAAGCTAAAGTGGCAATGGGCTGGTCACATCTGCAGAAGGACCGACGGCCGATGGAGCAAGCGTGTCCTAGAGTGGAGACCGCGACTTGGTAAGCGTAAGGTAGGACGGCCCCCAGCTAGATGGACCGACGACCTCAAGAAGGTCGCTGGGACGGACTGGATGCGGAAGGCGGGGGACCGTGTGCAATGGCGCGTGTTAGGAGAGGCCTATGTCCAGCAGTGGACTACGATAGGCTGATTGATTGATTGATTGATTTACTATTTTGTTTAAAAATATATTTTTTATTACTTTTAGCAATTTCAATCACTTTTATCACTGCTAAGCAGCTTCACAGTCTTTGATAACTTGAATAGATTAAAGAAAGATAGTAGTAATTTAGAAGTGTTTATAGTATTTACCATTTTCTTTAAGTTAGTGAAGTTAGATGTAACAATGACTTTTTATTAAATCTCGCTTACCTTAGATTCGGAATTTAACACCAGACATCAGTCACTTTGCTTTTAATTGCGAATACTCGGGAGTATTAAGTCACTCAGCCGGTATATGTAAAATTGGGATATTTTTTTTTTAATTTTTAATGATGTATGTAAAATGAATCTTAGAAAATTCAAACTATGCGAAATAAAGTATTTCCGCGTACTTTATAGTTCTCATAGAGTATAAAGTATACTTACCCGAAATAAATACAATAAATACTCTATAATAAAGGACGGGTGGCAACCCTAGTTATAACGTTAAGTTACTCAATAACTTTGCGTAAGTTAAACTAATCCTAGTGCATGCAAGTGGGATTTAGTATATAAAATAAGTTATTTTCTTCGATATATTTGATCTCACTGCGCATTTTTAAAGTCAAACTAATATTAGTTATTAATATAATGTTTGAGGTCAAATCACACTTAAATGGTTGTAGCAGTTATCAGAACTGCGAGCACATTAATTTGTTTAGCGTTTATTGCTTAATAGACGCTTTGTGGTGGCAATGATTTTAGTAATCATCAAGGTAAAACAGCGTTCGTTAGGGTCGTAATTAGATCCGTAACCGTTTATTAAAGGACATTGTTTGGCGTCCATACATGATTTGCCCCAGAATCAACAGCAATGAAAAAATACTTGTATGATTTCAAATCACTCATAAATTCTTTTAAGGCATTTATTATTAAAAGGACATGCGGGGGAATCGCAATATTGCAAAAAAATATTAGATTTTGAGGTTATAATTCAATACCCATTAATACATATGAGGTTATATTGTGTGTGTTGACATTTAGTAATGATGTTGGTGACTTCGATATAAGTACTTACAATAATTTGAATTATATGTTTTAGATTGCAAATTATCCGCCAGATACGGATATTTGCCATTATTTTAATAAAATAGATAAATAATGACGACATTGGTCAAATGTTTGTTGGTTGTGGGGCAATTTTCGACATTATATTTTCCTGTTTCGATCATTCTACGTTTAAAAAAGAAAAAAAAACATATCTTTAAAACTCTCATTCGTTATTGATTAATGCGGTGCGTAACGCAACTTGGTGAAATGACCGTGTAATGGTATTCTGTATACAACTGGAGTACTTACCATAAAACGCTCATTTCATAAAGTAATTGTAACGCGCCGCGTTCCGTGTTTAATTGGTCATAGCGAATAACACTGAAATTTTTCAACGTATGGGGAACGTTTGGGGAATATAGGCCTGACGGTGTGTTATAAAATAAAACACCGTCACGCCTATATACCCTAAACGGGGGCGGCAGAGGTGTACTGCGTACACCCACTTCTCGCCGACAGTGTTAGGTCCCATGTAATAGGGGGCGAGCCTATTGCCATATACCGGGCACAATTCCGGACTCCGGACTCATTTTGGGAAGTTTTCTTCAGAAGAACTTTACCTGCCCGACCTAGCATTTGAACCAAGGGCCTCGTGAACACCAAAGGATGCGCTTGGCCACTAGACTAACAAGGCAGTTCACTATGCTTTTGTCGTTGATCAACTAGATCAACGTTTGTTATTTCAACGCACTAGATCAATGTCTGTTATTTCAATAGAAACCTGAGGACTTAGCTTGAAGACGTTGACGTAAGCGTGAAACTTTCAACGTGATATTCCATCCTTGTCACACAACAAATTTGCTAAATTAACATGAAAGCGTCAACACACTCGCTAGCGTCACGCCAACGACAAACTTTTCGTGCAGCATCTGAACAAAACTGCGATCCGCATTATTTTTTATTTTACTACGTATTTTGTACAAATAAATAGCGTGCATTATGCATGTACGTCCACAAGTGAGAGCTTGGGTACAGTTTAGAACTGATTCGATCAAGTCCGTCCCATTCAAGCCATTTCGTACCGTGCCAACAGCTGAATCATCGCTTTGCCACTTTGAAATTGAAAAACTGAATCTTTCAAGTGGAGATTACCGGAAATTTGTTTCCTTAAAGCTGCAGTTGAGAGATGTATGGATATTTCCTTATATTATATTGAACTTTAGTAGCATAGGGTTTTTTGTAATTAAGTCGAACAAATTTACAAAAAAGTCTAACAGTTAACCTTTCAGTATAAATAGAATAGTTATGTGGAAAATAATCAAACTTTTCAGTAATATAGGTGTCAAATATGTATTAAACGTAGGTATTACATCATCATCATCATCAGCCTATAGCAGTCCACTGCTGGACATAGGCCTCTCCAAGTGCACGCCACTGGGTACGATCCTCGGCTACTCGCATCCAGTTTCTGCCAGCCGCCCTACGAAGGTCATCGCTCCACCTAGCCTGAGGGCGTCCTGCATTACGTTTGCCAGTCCGCGGTCTCCACTCAAGAACTCGTTTGTCCCAGCGGTTATCGGTTGTTCGGCTAATGTGACCGGCCCATTGCCACTTCAGCTTACTAATCCGGTGGGCTATGTCGATAACTTTAGTTCTCTGTCGAATGACTTCGTTCCGGATTCTATCCTTCAGAGAAACTCCGAGCATAGCCCTTTCCATAGCTCGCTGAGTGACTTTAAATTTATGAACCATTCCAACCGTCTCGGCTCCATATGTCATAACGGGCAGGACGCACTGATTAAAGACTTTTGTCTTTAGGCTTTGTGGAATGGGCGATGTAAATACTCGACGTAATTTCCCAAATGCCGCCCAGCCCAGCCGTATTCTTCTGTTGACCTCTTTCTCGAAGTTGTTTATCCCCAACTGCAGAGTTTGCCCTAGGTAAACATATTCTTGAACAACCTCGAGAATAGCGCCATGTATTGCAACAGGTTCCGGCACTACATGTCGGTTCAACATTACCTTGGTCTTGTCCAAGTTCATGCGAAGACCTATTTGTTTGGAAGAATCGGCTAGGCTGGTCCGCATCTGTTGTAAATCCTGCAACGTTTCGGCCGCGATGTCGTCTGCAAATCTCAAGTGTGAGATATGACTGCCATTTATGTTTATGCCATGACCTTCCCAGTCCAGCGTCTTAAACATATCCTCCAATGCATTTTTGAACAATTTGGGGGAGATAACGTCCCCTTGTCTCACTCCTCGACGCATTGAGATAGGGTTGGTCTGCTGGTTTTGTAACTGAATGGTCATGGTCGCGGCGTTATAGAGACTTCTTAACACTTGGATGTATCGCCAGTCGACTTGGCATCGTTGCAAGGATTTCAGAACTGACCAGGTCTCGATCGAGTCAAAGGCCTTCTCATAGTCCACGAATGCTAAGCACAGGGGCCGATTATACTCTTCGGTCTTCTGTATAATCTGCCGTATAGTGTGGATGTGGTCTATGGTTCCATACCCTCTTCGAAACCCGGCCTGTTCCGGGGGTTGAAATTCGTCGAGCCTTCGCGCAAGACGATTCGTGATAACTCTTGAAAACAGCTTATAAATATGGCTCAGGAGCGAAATAGGGCGGTAGTTCTTCAGTTGGGTATTATCACCCTTTTTGAAAAACAATACGACCACGCTCCTACCCCAAGCCTCTGGAGTTCTCCCATTAAAGAGGACAGAGTTAAAGATATTTTGGAGCTCCTTTAGCACGGGTTTACCTCCTGCTTTTAATAGTTCAGTTGTAACTCCGTCCTCTCCAGGGGCTTTTCTATTCCTTAGCTGCTCAAGAGCCATCACGATTTCGTCTAGGCTGATTTCGGGCAGGTCTTCCGTAAAGTGGCGCCTTAATGTAGCCCTAGGATCCTCATTTCCGGGATCAGGACGAGATGTATGCGAGGCGTATAGTCGGCTGTAGAAGTCTTCTACTTCCAAAAGAATCTCCGGCTTAGAAGTGATGACGTCCCCACTGGCTTTGGACAACTTCGTCAGATGGCTCCTCCCGAAAGACTGAACGAAAACTTTCGACCCCCGATTTTGCTCGATTGCTTTTTCAATAGCGCGTGTATTAGCGCATCGGAAGTCATGTCGTACCAGTTTCTTAATTCGTTTGTTGAGTGCCTGTTGCTCTAACGATGTGTTGGGTGGGTTTACACGTCGTTTCTTCATAAGCTGCAGTCTCTCCTCCGAAAGCTTCGTTTTCTTACTTATACGTCGCGTTTAAAAAATCTCGTACCTTCCTCCCTGAGGATTTTAACTACATTTGTGAGGGCCTGGTCTACGTCATTTGTGGTTTCCATGGTAATGAATCGGTTCTCCAGATTTGACTGGAACGCTTCAGATCCTACTACGGTTTGGAGGAGGTTGGGCCGGAGCCTGGCCTTCATCAAACGGACTCGCTCGAGCTTAAAGTTGATATTCAGTGAGCCTCTGACAAGTCGGTGATCGCTTCCGGTATTAAACCTGTTGATCACTGAGACATCTCTGAATATGTGCTTCTTGTCCGTTATGATTAAGTCAATCTCATTTGTAGTCCTAGTGTCGGGGCTTTGCCATGTCCACTTTCTTTGGGGCCGTTTCTTAAAGAAAGAGTTCATCAAGAAAAGCCCCTCTTTCTCAAGAAAGTTGACAAGCATTTGCCCCCTATGATTCCTGCTACCGTAACCGTGAGATCCTACTACAGATTCGCTGCAAATTTGTGCTCTCACTTTAGCGTTGAAGTCCCCCATGACAGCGTTGTAGTAGGCCTTAGTGGTGGAGTGTAAGGCCTTCGATATGTCCTCGTACATATCTTCAACTTCATTGTCAGAGTGTGCCGAAGTCGGTGCGTAAACCTGCACAACCTTTAGGTTATACCTATCGGTTAACTTAATAACAAGATACGCTACCCTGTTCGACACACTGGACATTTCTACACCGTGGTCAGAGAGGGTTTTATTGACCAAGAACCCTACGCCGCCCTGGGATAGCTGATCGCCCTCTCGGAAGTACAAAAGGTGGCCTGATTCTAGGGTAACGTTGTCCTCTCCCTTTCTTCGGACTTCACACAGTCCCAGAACGTGCCACCTTATCCCTTCGAGTTCGGATTCTAATTGCGCCATGTGCTCGTCAAGCCGTAACGTGCGTCCATTAAACGTCGCCAAGGCCAGTTGATTTTGGCGGCCTCTCGTAGCCCGGGGATTCTTCGCACCCCCTACCCTGCCATTACCGTGACCGCCGCCGTGATCCGGAATAGCAGGGCGGCCGGGAACTGGGGGCCGTGGTTTGTTTTGGCTTGCCATTTGGAGGGTTTGCCCATAATCGCCACGCTGGGCAGGCGGGTTGGCGATCGCAGTGCGTAACTCTTCGCATCGGTGCCGCTGCTGCCCGTCACCGATCTGCGGTATTTAGTCAAGCAGGGTTTTTTTTTTTGTTATGATTATACCGCCATTTTTCGGTCGTCAGAGCCTCGTTCGTTGATTAGCAGGATGTACCACGAGCAGGTGAGGATGACTTGGAGCCATATGGTGGTATTTGACTCCCTTACACCCCAGGTAGGTATTACAGGATACAAATATCTTTAGAAGGGACGTTAAGAACCAACCGACCTAGGCTAAGGCATATTATACACTAGATTATTATTTTAATGACACTGAACTTAAATGATACTTGATTTGAATTGATATTTTATAATTCAATAATAATATGTAATATTTGACATTTTTACATAATTGTTGACTGTATAATAGACATTAAATCGTGGATACCCATTATAATTAATGATATCGGTTAATATTGTTATGTATTCTGAAGACTTACGATTTATTATATTTTTAAATGAATAATTAAATCAATGTAATGATATTTTATAAAGCAATGTATAAAATTTAAGAAAGAAAACACATCTGTAATTTGCATGCCCAAAGGTGGAATACGGCTAGAATACTCTCATAACATAAAATCTTTGTTCACCTGTATTCGCAGATACATCAATTTAAATTTGAACGTGTACGACATGAATGTCGCCCAAACCTAATGTGGACAGGTAGACTTCAGTCAACCAACGACAAAAGTATCGGTCCGTTCTAATGTGAAACAGTTCTTCATATTTTATTCTAGTGTCAGCGTGGTAATAGTTGGTAAAACTAATGATTAGAAACAAAATCTAAATTAAAATATTATCAAAGTTACAAATCTTCATTTTCATTAACATTCGATAGCATTTTCATCTGCTGGGATCAGTTTGTTGTATACGGTCCTATATTTTTAGCAGTTAATCTTAGGATTAAATCGTCTCAGGTGATCCCGCGCAAGCCTTCCAAAAATCCGGAAAATTATTTACTATAAACTGCTAATTCAATATCAAGAACTTGTTAATTGTTTTAGCAGATACACCCACTATCATATTTTTTAGTCAATACAGTGGTCGGACAAATGGAGTAATAAACACAATCCAAATTTTCAAAGATGAATGGTGTTTAAAGGAAATATTTTATGGTATTTGGATATACTATATATTTTATATATATCAGTACTTTATTTTAAGTTTGAGCGTTTGTCTTCGATCACTTCATGCGGCAAAGGCGTGTTTGGGCACAGTTGGTGCCACTTTCACTTCTCCGCTCATTGCCGCGCGACTGGATTTTTTTGGGAACCGCTCCATGCGTGCCCGTCATTTGGGGTACCACCGAAAATCAGCGCTGTGTTGTTGCTGGCTAAATAGTTAGTGCATATTACTTTTCAATATAATTGTTTTTCATTATTTTATATTGTAGTGTACTTGGCTGTTAGACTAGCTAATAAATATATCTTTCTTTCTTCTTTTCTTTCTAGACACAAAACTGTTTACCAACTTTAAATTAATAAATTCTTTTCTGCAGCTTAACAATAAAAAAGTTGTTCCACCTATAACGTCGGAGAGATTTCCGATATTCAGTTTTCAGTTGCAACACGTGTTGGGTGAAAAAGTAGGATATAGTGGGCAATGTGTCGTCGTGTATGACATAGAGCTTGCGTTAACATCGTTGAAAAGAAATAAAATCGTAGCGCTTTCTGTAAAATATGATCCATTTTACTACAGAGGGAAAAATGTTATGTTATAGCGCAAGTTAGCAGTAAGTGCCCACTCTAAGGTATCGTGTTAAATGACCAAATTTGAGGTATCTATTGATGTTTGTTTGTCACTCATGGTCGATTTATGATATGATTATTTTATTAAAATTTACTGTTATTATGTTTCGCTTAAGAAAGGATTTAGTCCCTAAGGTTAACTTGTTCTATCTAGAGTTAATTGACAGATTAATAAAATAAAAACCTTCCTCCTGTAATGAGAAAAATATTCACCATGAATTGTTTAAATAAAGAGTTTTGTATTTCTGCTGTTATTTCCTGCAATTAATCAAATTGCTGCTCAGCTACTTACCTAAAGACCCGTACACAATGGGTGCATTCCACTTGGTATAAACATTGAAATTTTCGCCATTTTAGGCGTCCCACTTGGCGCCCGCGATCGTTGTGATCGCACTGATGACGTCATTGATATCGCTCATAGGACGCCCACGGTGACCCACGTCAAGAGGTGGGTCGCGGTGGGCGCTGTCATTGCGCTGTCAGTGTCAAAATAGGCGGTAAATATTAAACATTGAAAAATAATTCTGGAATCTTTTTCTTGAGTTCAACAAGGATATTTTTATGAATAATTGATATCAAATACATAATATAACTTGAAAAACTGCGATTTGAACTGGCAAAGAGTGAAACTAAATGTATATAAGAAAAGCAATTGTGTAAAAATAATTCGACACGGGTAGATAATTATCGGAGAATACTTTACGGACACACGATGCTGCACGCGATGCTACATACGAATACTTTATGGGCATACGATGCTGCAGTAGTGTAATAGAAAATTATTTTTCTGCAACAAGTACCCTATTAACTAATATTACGTTTATAGCAGTTTTTAATATAGATACTAGATACTACCTTCCCTACTACTACACCTTACCTTATTAAAATGAGGACTTAAATTTAGTTGTATTATTTATATGTCTTGTACTCTCTGTCTATCCTGCAAGCATGACGATATAGTATATAGATAGATTGTATTTAAAATATTTTTTTACACTTGTAGTCTCAGATATACAACACCAACATACATAGAAGCTATAAAATATCACAAGTAAGTAAGCATTGTTAAATGTGATGTTTAATGTAAATATATGCAATTCTTACTAGTGTTTTGCCTTACAATGGTATTTTTTGCCTATTTTGCCTTTAGATAAAGCCCTTGGATAAAGTATCTATTTTTGGTTGATTTCATGTTCAATTTTCTTCGTATGTTTTTCCAATAAAAGGGGTGGTGTCGATTCATTCAGCAAACTAACTCATCATCCTGATATAAATTGGCATTCAGTTAGTTATTTCAGGCAAATACCTATAAATATGTGTAACATACTATCACAACTATTACTCCAGAGAAGAGGGCCAAAGACCTAGAAAGATAGATAAGGAAATAGTATTTATTTAATCATTACTGAATTAATAAACAAACACATTTTGATTTTAGTCTTAGGTAGACTCATAAAAAAAAAAAAAAAGTGTTACTAACATCTATTAAGAAAAAGATAGAATTAAAATAAAAAGCCACGAATAGTCAATGTGAATTATAAATTAGGAAGAATATGGGTATTGAAGAAGCTACGAAATGAACATTATCTTTGTTATTTCAAGATTTTTTTCATAATAGTTATATTTTATAAGTAATATTTTAATATTTATTATCTGTTAATAAAATTAGGTAATGCATAAATGACCACGACCATTACACTGCAAGGGATCGTCAGAGATATTTAGAATAGAAACACTACTCTTCTAAACATCCACTTTTTACCAATATGAACATGAACAACCTCTGTCCTCTGACTGCCTCGTTGGTCTAGTGGCAAAGCGCATCGCTTTGTGATCACGAGGTCCTGGGTTCAAATCCTAGGTCGGACAAGTGTAGTTTTTCTAACGAAAACTTCCCAGTACGAGTCCGGAGTTTGGAATTGTGCCCGGTATATGGCAATATGCTCACCCCCTATTACATGGGCCTTAACATCGTAGGCGAAACGTGGTTGTACCCAGTACACCTCTGCCACACCCGCTTGGGAATATAGGCGTGACGGTTTTGTGTATGAACATGAACAACCCAAAAATTAAGTCGTGATCATATTTCAAGCAATTTTCAACTGCTATTCATCCGCTAGATATAGGAGTGGTTTGTTGTCCTGAGCACCACACAAGGTTTTGTAGGGGTTCCATTTATTTATCTATAAAGTGAAATTTTAGTCAAGGTTTTTAGAGTGGCGACCTCGTACCGGAAGACATGTAGTGGGCAGGCCCCCACAAGGTGGAGCAATGACCTGGTGAAGGTCGCAGGTAGAAGATGGATGTGTACAGCACAAAGCTGGTCGTTGTGGCGATCTTTGGGGAGGTCTTTTTCCTGCAGTGGACGTCTTTCAGCTGATGATGATGATAGTTACCTTTTAAAATTACTATATATTATTATAATTACCTTCCGTACATCTCAGTACTCACTTATTCATATCCTATATAGGTTTAAGTTAACATGAAAGCAGTATGTTTATTAATTTTCTTTATTATAAACTCTTACAATTTATTGCAATTTGTTTTTGTTATAATGTTATATAAGTTTATCCTAGCATTTTGTTTAAATTCATCATCCATAGTAAGATCTGTTCTTTACAATTTGTACCAATTATAATTAGGATTATAGGTATCTACTATACACATTTAGAGCATGATATTCATTGAGCCATTATTTATATCTGTACATACCATTGTTTATACTTGTACATACATGGTCGAATTTCTTGATTTCGTAATAATATTCACAATTTTTGATTCGAACTGAAGAAAAAGGTTGTTTGGATGAATTATTATCATTCCAATTGATTAAATGTTATGACTACATGTTCTTCCAATTTAGTTTAACTGAAATTATAATCATATAGGTTTTTATAAAAAACCGTTTTTTATATATTATATATTAATGTACTACTGTAACATAAAGATATACTTGGAGGAATAATCTTCTAAAATCCCGCCCTGTTTATTCGACAGATCGATCACTATGGTCCGGTGGTACGTTCCACTTGCGTGAACGTTTGTGGCGTTGACAGCCTTTTGGAATGGCAATTGTCACAATTGGGAGCGTGGTCGTCGTGGGTTACAAGTGGAATGCACCCAGACAACAAGACCGTGCTCACAATTAGTACGTCGAATGTGCAACCTAATTGTGTCCAGTTCTAACCAAATGTAGGGCACTTTATAAATTATAGCAGTGTCAAACTTCAAGCCCAGTCTGCAAATACACAAAGCATGAATAGAAAGATGTTGTTTTAGTCCGACCTTAGTACCTACCTGTACGGTACCATATTTCTCAGTTTTAAATACGAATCTGGTATTATTGTCAGCCTACACAATATTGTTATCCCCTTCACATATTTTAATAATGTGTACTCATCACTCAAGCGTCACACACTAGACGTACCAATGCACCGCTATAATATCCAATTAACCAAATTGCTTCTCAGCTAGTTACCTAAAGGTCCGTCCATAATATCGGGCCTAGTCACTAGGCATCAAGACCACGCGTGCATGACAATTAGTGCGTCGGACGTGCAACCTAATTGTGTTCAGTTCGGACCCATTTATTAGGGACTAATTGGTACAAGAGACTGAAATTAGAACTGCTTTGCTATTCAGGAGAATCTAGCAGTAATGTAGTTAGCGATTTTATATTAGAAAGGTTAATATTAAGGATAGTGGAAGCATTTGGGAGAATTATTATTACCTCGTTCGATCAAAAAAAGGAAAAACATTGTCTGCAATATGATTGCTTCTTTAGTCTTATAGCGCATTATAAGGGTTAGTATGCCGACGTTGACATTTTTTTACGTAGATAATCTTAACATCAGTTCGGGGTCTTGTGCCCGGTATTCTGGCTATTAGTTCTCCCCATATTATATTGGGTTCGAACAAAGTCCCCACTCCGTGTAGAATTTGGCGTGATGATATAGACATACAGATTTAACATCGTCAGCGATAAATGGTACACCTCTGTCACCTCCGCTTTTGGAATATGGGCGTGATGTGTTTACTTTTTTATTGTTATTATGGTTAGGTTGAACCAAAAATCAAGTTTCTTAGTACCGAAGCCATGGTTTGTCACAAAGCTAGAAATATTAATTCTCAATTTTATTTTGAAATAAGTTCAGATACCAATAATTAGTCATTACTTTCACTAACAATTATTTGTCACTGTGTTTAAATGGGAGATGTCTTTATTTGTAGTTCGTCTCATGCAGTGTCCCAAAGGACAACGAACATTTGATAAACCTAATTGCTAAATTATGTTTTAATCAAATGTATACTTGATTCGTTGAATAACAACTTTGAGAGAAAATACATGTACCGATTACATTTTCCGAGCGTGCATGAGACGAACTACAGATAGAGGCATGTCCCATTTAAACACAGTGACAGATGAGTGTTAGTGAAAGTAATGAAGACAATTATAACGAGAACTAAGAGCTTAGCAAGAAGAGATCGACTTTAGCGTGACGCCAGCGAGTAAGTGTGCCGTCACGTTCATCTTTATTTAACAAATGTATAGTGTGAAAACAATAGCATGTCAAATTGATAGTGTCACGCTTACGTCAGTATTTCCGAGCTGAGACCTCTGTTATTAATGACGGAAGATATATCTCAGCGTATTCTTCGATTAGTCTTAACGACGTGGTACATATTTCAACGCGTCAATATCGGTAGGGTATCGTTTTCATCGCTGTGTTATAATATTACTTTTTGGTAGGGATGACCAAGTCAGCTATGCTTTCGGCTAATAGGGATGTAATAGCTGCATTTATTCTAGGTAGTAATACTTATTGTATTCTGATTCCATTCCGCCATCTTACTCCTCATCCAAAGATGGCGGAGTGAAATCAGAATATTCTTAATTCATGTAGACCATTATAATGTATCTGTATTATGAATCATCAGAAAAGTATCAAAGACTCTACCACCATTTCGCAACGTCAGTTCTGTGGAGAAGAAGGGCAATGGCGTATGGATAGTGGCCTACACCACCGTGAGCACAACGTCGGTGAGCGGTTGACCAGTGAGTCCATATATCTCCCAAGTCCAAATCTTTTGGGAAGGGTTTGTCCTGTAGTTTTTAAGTGATGATCGACGTTAGCAGCATATTGTACACATTTTCCCATGCCCATTATTGACCTTTCTATGCCAAGGTCCATTAATGTCATAAATATCAAGCCGCTTTCAGCACAAACTCGGTGCAGGAGGTTGATCGACGATTTAGCGCAGTGGTTAAGAGCTTGAGCTGCTCCGCCCACTGTGTCTAATAGTCGCGGGTTCGATTCCCGCACGGGACAAATCTTTGTGTGATCCACAATTATTTGTTTCGGTCTGGGTATTTGTGTATGTGAATTTTGATGTTTTTAAACGCACCCACGACACAGGAATAAGTCCTAGTGTGGGGCTACGTTTTAAAAAACAAAGAAAAGAAAAGGAGGGGTAAAGCGAGTCCAAATATCTCCCCCAGAGCCACGATGGGGGATTCCTCGGGCAAGTAATCCAGTTGAGAGACTGACATTGTGCCCATATAAAGGTAATAGGGTGGTCGCCTATTACATGGTACCATACATGGTCACCGAAAAATTGGTGTACTTAACACCTCTGCCACACCGCTGCCCCCCTCTGGAGGAGTATAGGTGTGACGGTTTTATAATACCACAGAAAAGGCTTGACAGGCTGAAATGTTTTGACATATAACTTATTTTGCCCGACTCATACACCGGTTTTCTTCTATAAAAGCTGTTTAATGTTTAGTAAAACGTTAATGATACGTACACACAAAACTTTTCTAACATTAAAATGATGAACGGGTGTAAAAGAAAACTAACAATATATCATTTCCACGAGAGCTACTTGCTGATAGTTTTTCCCAGGAAATGGCGAAGAAAATGTGTGTAAATGTTACTTCAGAGGTCTTAAATCATAGGTTTTTGAAAGCACGGAGTCGTTATTTCGAAGAATTGTGCTGTGCATTACTACTGCAGATGTCAAAAAAATTGATAATAACAGATGTTAATAAATAAAGATAGTTTATAAAGTGTATTTTGTATCGTATGGATCAAACTTCCTTTGGAATTCGTTGAAACATGTTATAAATTTTATTAATAGGGGCTACATTTTGATACAAAACAAAAATATTTAATTAGTATTGACTTTGAAGTCAATACAAATGAAATAGGTTTATTTTGACTGTTTTGTTAGTTTGGTGGCAAATACTACAAGTAGCAATTACTATGTTTGTGATAGGAATCTTACGTCGGACAAAATCCAACACGACGTCAAAAAAAATCAACTTACATTCGGATCTTATATCGTCGTCAATATCTAAGTGGATTACACTTCACTTTTGCGAGGACTTTTTTTTAAGAATATACAATCCATATTTTTCCTAAGATTTTATTTTGTATTAAACAAAAACCGACTATTTTCTTTAGCCTTGCCGATGGTAGTATGTAACATGAACTGACTTAACAAAAACCCTTTATAAACTTTCAAAAAACTTAATATTTCTTCCTCAACTTTAAAACCAAGTGAATTTTTCATTATCGACGAACACTTTTTCTGCAACGATTTATTTAAAAGTTTTTATAAGCAGAGCAAGATTTTAAGCAAAATTACATAAAAATATAGTGTTTATTTTTTACGTAATTTTCACATCACGCGTATATTAATTCCCCAAGGTAGGATGGCAGAGGTGTATTAAGTGCACCCTCATATTACCAACGATGTTACGCCCGAACGTAATAGGAAGCGAGTTTCTTGCTACTATATCGGACACAATTCCAGACTCCAGACAGTGGGACCGAATTGTTCTTTTATAAATAAGCACACTTTCGAATCCAAGGAACGTGGTCGCTCACACTAAGCACCACTATATTGACGAGGCAAATAACATCATGTGCGAATATAACTTGCATCACGTTATACCAAAATAACGTTACATTTTTAGTCACACATGGAAAATTGGATGATCTTGAAACCCATTTAATGCGTAGCCAACGTAAAAAATATGCGATGGCATTCCGTATCCCGCGGGATCATAATGCATGTCGAAATGAGTATGAAATACAATTCTCTGAAGTATAAACATGCGTAGTCGTTGAGTGCAGTGCCCTATTAAGGGTAATGCAGATGACATTCCATATACACATACGTATATGCTTAATTGACAATTTGTTGGACAATTTGTTTAAATAACTACCATTATTAGCTAAGTTTGGCTGTTTTTAAACTTGTTTTAGCGAACCTAGGCATTGGATATTATTTGTTTTTTTGGAATGTTCCGTTGGTAATAGAAATGCCGTGATTCTGGATTACTATATTACTTAATAATGAAATGAAAATGTAGTATTCGCCGGAAACTCTATTAGTCTATTTTATATAAGTAGGTGTCGTGAAACCAATTGTAACAAGCTTTTATTAAACTTGCAATGTTTGTTAAATTTGTTTAGGTCATAACTTGGAAACTAAATTAACCACTTCCTCTTACAGTTCCGATAACAATGCATTTTTATGCTTTACTGAGCATGACATGACATTTGGAGTTGGCTCCAGATGCAGAATCTCCTCAACGGCCAACACCGCAGACATAACATTTAGTATACACATTTAATTTTGATTGTTCGATTTAATGCTTGAATTGTCTTGGCATGCGAAGCTTTTTTTAAGTATTATTGAATGTGCTGCGGGTCAGAAACTCGGTCCCGCGCTTCAAAACACTTATCGCTGATGTAAGCCATTCAGCTGCAAGAGTAAAATTAGGCTGGGCCGGACATATCTGCCGCATTTTGGGTGAGCTTTGGGCTAACAAAACCATATAGTAGGTGTCAACTAGCGGGAAATGACAGCGAGGCAGGTCTAGAGATCTCGAGATGAGCTAGACTCCTGTAATAAGGACTGGCATCAGCTTTCACTAGACTGGGGTAGGTGGAAGAAGAAGGGAAGGGCTTCGCCTTAGAGTGGAACAGTACAGGCTTATAATAATAATGTGCTACGTCCTATAATTATATTTATTCTTAGCACCAGGTTTTAAAATAAACTACCCAATAACCTAATAAATTTTAGCTTTGTACCTTAGAATTTGTAGAGGATTATACAGAGTCTAACTGACTAAATATAAATAAGTATAAATCGTTAAAATATAGATACGTTTGAAATGTAGCAAACGTAGATTGCTGTGATAATACTGGGGGTATTATCACAGCAATCTAGGACAATCTGTGGTCCTAAAATAAATTATATTCAGTGCAAACACAAGGCGAAGTAATATTTACTGAATGTAATAACGTTATGCTTCCAACTAGTGCTTTGCTGCCCCATCAGCTGAATGCAGCTGTGGAACCCCAATTCATTATACACTCTATTTTGAAAGGGTTAAAGTCGACTGTTCTCTAAGAAGTTGCACAATAGATATATTTTAAGAGTATTTGACGAGCTTTTAGAGATAACTGCCTTGAAACGTTTCCTTTGTACTATTTATTCATTGTTTCGCTGAGGAAACACTGAATAGGAACTGACACTTTTGTTTTTGTTTTGGAAAATAACGATATTCTTTTGTCTCAGGTGTTGGTATTTCAGTGGAAGTAGAATGAGTGTAAGCACCCTTAGCTCTATGTGAAGAGGGTCTGCGTCTTAGATATGAAGAATGAGTGTTGAGATAAATAGAAATATTCGGAAAACTCATATATATTTATGTTGGGAAAAGTTTCGAGATGATAGTAAAAGGTATATCTCGGTTGGGTGTTTGGATGTTCTAAATGAATGAAAAGTATATAATAATAAAATAATCTAAGGATATGCCGTGAGATAGAATATCACGCCCATATTTTTGAAGGGGGTGGTCGAAGTAGAGATTTTTTCATAAGAAAAAAAAAACAGAGTCAACGTAACCGGCGAGCGTGTATGAGACGAACTATGAGAGGAGGAAGCCAGAGAGGTATGTAAGGAAAGAACCTGTTGGAACTCTGTACTCTCTGCCCACCCCGCAAGGGATCTGGCGTGATGATATAGATAAATAGATAAAAATACATAAAGAGGGGGAAACGAGCAATTATAGCCACCTCTGAGTATAAGTAACACCAGATGATCTGAATATACTTTATATGCCGGTGATCACGACGTCCAATACTGGATCAGACAAAAGGAATTGTTAGTTTTTCCATCGCATAATTATCAGTAGCTTTCTGGAGTCCAGAATTCTGCTCCGTATAACGTCAATGGGACTCACCTCCTATTACTTTGGGACCTTAACCCGGTAGGTATTTTAGAAATATTCTGCTTACGACATTTGTATCATCCGATTTTACGATATCAACTCCCATATCAAACTAGCTCTGCGCAGTAAAAGCGTCGATTTAGTGCACCGCTATAATATGGATATGCACATAAACTTGTGTGCAGTTAAAATCGAAATTTATGAATTATATGAGCTATGCGCCAACGCCAAGTACCGAAACACAATATACTAAAAGCTAACAATAAAGTTAGCTAGTTGTGCCATACGAACGAAGGCACTTTTAGTAATAATCGATAATTGTGGAACTTTATGAATGTGTCAAGGTCAAAAGTATTATCTGTGGCGGAACATAAGTAATGAATAACCTTTGATGTCATGTCAAAAGTATCATTTTACGGTACCGTTAGTTTAAACTAAAGATCACCATAATAATCCCCGTAACCATCGAGTGCGTCTCAGACTAATTATGAGAGTGGAGAAAGCCAGAGAGGTTTGTAAGGAAATAACCTGTTGGAACACTGTACTCTCTGCCTACCCCGCAAGGGATTTGGCGTGATGATATAGTTGGATATATAGATTTCCATAATACATAATCCGTCTATCTTTATCATCACCAGATCTCTTCCGGAGTAGGTAGAGAACAGGGTGCCAACGTGCTTTTTCCTTAGAGACGACGCTTTCTTCACTCTTATAATCTATCAAGAGAATAACAAATAGACCGTGTCTTATCTGAATGGCAAATCAAGAGTTTCCGTAGCATGTATGAAACGAACAATATATTACCATGGTTCGTCTCATACACACCCGCCACTAATCCGCACTGGGTCTGCGTGGTGAAGTATAACACATTCTCTGTTACCACGGTTTGTGTAAGTAGGTCTCTGTCTCACATTGGGAGAGTAGACCTAGGCAAATTTATTGTTTATATTATATATATTGATACATTATGTGTCACACACATCATCATTATTACCGTATGTATGGCCAAAATGATAAAGGAATCTGTACTCATCGAGGAACCGTTTGCAGCTAAGAGTAATTCATAGCGAAAGATTCCAGTCCGTTGGCTGTCAAAGCGAGCGTGGCGCAGTAACTCGACTCGATGCGTTACATCATGAAAATGATTAAATCGATGCAAAGGCCTGGTATATTTCCTAGCATACCTACATACTGGTCGTTATTGGTAATTATCATGGATTAGATAGTAGTAGTGTATGAGACGAACTACGAGAGTGGAGGAAGCCAGAGAGGCTTGTAAGGAAAGAACCTGTTGGAAATCTGTACTCTCCTACCCCGCAAGGGATCTGTAAGTACAGATAACTTTAAGGTTTAATTTTTACTTAAGCCTATTTGTCTTGTTTTGCATTATGCTCCCATACCCCATAAATCATACCGAATATAAAAAGAATATTAAAACTTTATATATCTTTACCACGACAAGAA
This sequence comes from Phalera bucephala, assembly GCA_905147815.2. Classification (NCBI taxonomy): domain Eukaryota; kingdom Metazoa; phylum Arthropoda; class Insecta; order Lepidoptera; family Notodontidae; genus Phalera; species Phalera bucephala. The sequence goes on along the minus strand of LR990618.1, from coordinate 26,153,853 downwards.
TGATATGGAACCTCAAAAACAGTGTTAAATAATTACGATGCTTCTCTTTCTCGCTTGTTCCTAGACTGTTCATAAGTATTCTTATTTACCACTCCTTGTTATTATATAGTTCTTCTATCATTCATCATATATATTTTTTTAATCATAAAGGTCAACTTAGTCATGCCAGTGACATAAAAACAAATTTACGCATAGATAAGCTCCATTCCGTTCCACTGACCGAATCTAGATCTTGAAAAGGGATTACTGGAATCTATAAAGCGGTTCTTAGAAACTGTTCCAGTTTGAAGTTCTGTTGAATAGGTTATACTCGATTCATTAGAGCATCGGTTTCCACCTCTACGAACAGAAATAACGAGTGTGGTTTGTCTCAGAGTCGCGTGTGGAGCTCGTAATTAAATATCGATTGAAATCGATTCGATTTTCGAATAAAATTACTGGTGTTTGTGTTGGCAATGTTTTGTTTGTTGTTGTTTTATTGATTGAAGTTGATTTGATTTTCGAATAAATTACCGGTGTTTTATTTTGTTTCTTTTTGGATTATAATAAATGGTACGGTTTAAAAAAACAATGGACATAATATCTACATACAATAGTAATTGTATTTTTCTGCCGGGGTAGCTAGCTATTTTTGGGATATCTGTTAATATTTTTTTCTGTGTGTGATGCTAAATAAAAGATTTAATTATTATTTTGAAGTTTTAATTATTATGTTATGAACAGGCTACGCTTAGTATAACTTGTACTTTGGGAGGTGACCTAAATATAGGTCTCGCAGCATTTAACACTTCCACCCCTGGAGTATGGAAGGACTCGTAGTCTATATTTTGTAATAAAGAGTCAGCCTATAGCCATTTTGATATTACTAAAATTAAAGATTTATAAAAGAAATGAAAATAATATTAACTTTGGTATAGAACTTAATCTTCAACCCTAAATTACACCATTTTTTCTTGCGCGGTCTGGACGAACTCGTAAATTTGACTTAATTTTGCTATATAATAATTTCTAATAAAACGTTGATAAACGATGTTCCCCTTTCATGATAAATGAACCGTTCATTTGAACAAGAAAAAAATATACATCAATCAATGTTTATTTATTAATTGAGTGTGAGAAATAACGATGTAGGGGAGAGAAGAGGCGGCTTGTTAAAAACGTTAAAGTAGATTATTTATACGATATGTTAGTAATTGAATGAGCCAGTTTAAATAAATGGAATCACTCAAAGATTTGTGCCGTGCGGGGACCGTACTCGCGAGCACCCGATCCAGTGGAAAAAGCGGTGATCCGTAAGATTTCGGAATTATAAAGTGTATGGTAAATAACATAAAATGAAATTTATTTATCGAATATTATAGGAAAGACCACTCCCCACGAGTAGCACCCGATCACGAGCATGACGAGTGATATAGCAAAGCCATTCATTCACCCTTGCATCGGCCTTTAGAGAGTTTGGTGATAAGTACGCATTCTGTCCTATTTAGTGGTAAGTCCATTGCGTCCAGTTTGGTGACATAATATATTCGAGCATATATACAGCCAGGTAAATGCATGCGATCATGTTGTTTAGACGTAGTTTAGAATTGAACAAGCGTGTTGTCACGTTTATCTGTATTTAGTAAATCTATAGTGTAAAAAGGATGTCATACTAACGCGAAAACATTACGCTGACGTCAATCAGTTCATGCTAAGCCCTCTGATGTGAAGGCCACGAGCTGCAGCGCTCTCAGCGATAAAGCTCTGCGTCAATCGTCAAATTTATGAGTCTGTCTGTACAAAAAGGCCACGAAGTCTCGCTGTATGACACAGAAAATATGGCTATACGCGACTTTTCATGAGTGCTTTCACCATTTTTATGAGCGATTAGAATAAATATATTAGAAAGTAATGCGAGCCGTCCAGTCCACCTACGTGGACAGCAAGGCATGCGTACGGGTGGGTGGTAACATGTCACCTTGGTTTGACGTTAAAATCGGCGTCAAGCAGGGTTGCGTGTTGTCCGCTAGACTGTTTATAGTGTATCTGGATAAAAGTCTTCAAAGACTGAATGCGATGACTGAAGGGGTAAAAATGGGTGATCTAGTGATAAACCACCTATTGTATGCAGATGACGCAGTTTTGATAGCGCCAACAGCCACTGATCTGCAAACACTAGTCACAGTTATGAGAGACGACTGCATGAACAATGGTTTACATTTGAATGTTAAGAAAACCAAAATTATGGTTTTTGAACGGGAAGAAACCAGAACGAATGCAAGGATTGTGGTTGGTAACGATGTGCTGGAGCAAGTGAATGAGTTTGTATATCTTGGATGCGCCTTCAGTAAGGATGGGAAATACACCGCTGATATAGAGAGAAGAGTGAATGCAGGTAATAGAGTGAATGGTGCGATGGGATGGCTACTTGGGAGCCGGCACTTAAGCCAAAAGGCGCAGCTGGCCATGCATAACGGACTGCTTGCACCAACGCTGTTATATGGCAGCGAGAGCTGGGTATGTAAGAAGGAGTATGAAAGTAGGATAAATGCGGTGGAAATGCGAGCTCTGCGGAAGATGTGCGGAGTGAAGCTGACCGACCGTATTCGCAACAGCGTAGTAAGAAAGCAAATAGGTATGAAAGAGAGTATCGGTGTAAAGATGAGAAAGGGTATGCTCCGTTGGTTCGTGCATATAGAAAGAATGTCCGAAGAAAGACTGACAAAACTGATATACAATGCGAAAGTGGAAGGATGTAGGTACCGGGGAAGACCTAGACTATCTTACCATGACCAAATAGACCGGGTCTTATCTGAAGGACAAGTCAGGAGTCTCCGTAACCGGCGAGTGTGTATGAGACGAACTATGAGAGTGGAGGAAGCCAGAGAGGTATGTAAGGAAAGAACCTGTTGGAACTCTGTACTCTCTGCCTACCCCGCGAGGGAGCTGGCATGATGATATAGATAGATATATAGAAAGTAATAGAAAGGGCATCCACTGATGCCACTTCATTTCTTTCAAACGGCACGTTAGCTATAGAAATTGTACGGGCCAGCTACGTACATTTTGTAGCGTTAGCGATTTTGGCCACGCTTGGCGATTTAACCAATTCTAAAAAAGGACATTCGCAAATCACGTCTCGAGCAGTCGGTCGCGCGTGCTCATCTATCATTCTATCATCTATCATATAGTTTTACCTTTTCTATCATTAAGTGTACCGTTTTAAGGAAATACATTATATCAACTTCCACCCGACTATCATTTAGACGATTAAGCGCAGTGGTTAAGAGCTTAAGCCGCTCCGCCCACTGTGTCTAATAGTCGCGGGTTCGCTTTCCGCACGGGACAAATCTTTGTTTTTTTGTTCCAGTCAAAAAATTTGTTCCGGTCTGGATATTTGTGTATGTTAATTTTCATGTTTGTAAACGCACCCACGACACAGGAATAAATCCTAGTGTGGAGCTATGTTTGTGTTAAAAAAATAAAACACTATCAAGTATCAACCATTTCGCTATCAACCAAAGACAGTACGGGTTCCGTCTCAGCCCGTACACAAATACTTGTAATATTCGGCAGTAGTAAAATTATTGATTTAAAAATTTAGACATTATTGAAATAATTACAATAAAACTTTTAGTGGTCATTTAACTCTTTTGTAAATCTGCAATATTATTTAGAATAGAGAATTATATGTACCTGTACATAAATTTGGCATGTTTAAAAGATGTCCTACGCACCGCCACTCCTATATTCCCAAGCGGAGATGGCACGTCGCTTCTGTCTGCATCTTTGTGATTTTTCTACTTTCTTTCCAAATTATTTGGTTGTCTATCTATACTGGGCCATAGACGTTAACAAAGACTGTTAAAACTTTGTAGCTTTGTTTTAATTCTTTGAAATATACGCTGGTAGCGATTTTAACGCTCTAAGCGTGGCCTTTATTTCGTGGCCAAAACATAAAACAGCTAGCTTTATAAATACTGTCGACTGGAACAAACCGCTGGTCCGGTGGAGACCATAGATAACCTTATTTGCTCGCAGAGACCGCAGCGGAGTTAGTAACTTATTGACAGCTCGGTTTCACTCCCACATTCACAGAGTAAAGACACTGCAGATGGAGTGATCGGGAATTAAGACCATCATGCGTCTGTCACCCCTGCTTGGGGAATATAGCCTAAGTAGAGGCGGCAGAGGTGCACTGTGTACACCCACTTATCACCGACGATGTTAGGGCTCTAATAGGGGCCGAGCCTATTGCCATATACCAGGTACAATTCCAGAATCCGGACTGATACTGGAAATTTCTATTTATCTATCTATATCATCACGCCAGATCCCTTACGGGGTAGGCAGAGAGTACAGAGTTCCAACAGGCTCTTTCCTTACATACCTCTCCGGCTTCCTCTACTCTCATAGTTCGTCTCATACACGCCGGTTACGAAGACTCCTGACTTGTCCTTCAGATAAGACCCGGTCTATTTGGTCATGGTAAGATAGTCTAGGTCTTCCCCGGTACCTACATCCTTCCACTTTCGCATTGTATATCAGTTTTGTCATTCTTTCTTCGGACATTCTTTCTATATGCCCGAACCAACGGAGCATACCCTTTCTCATCTTCACACCGATATTCTCTTTCATACCTATTTGCTTTCTTACTACGCTGTTGCGAATACGGTCGGTCAGCTTCACACCGCACATCTTCCGCAGAGCTCGCATTTCCACCGCATTTATCCTACTTTCATTCTCCTTCTTACATACCCAGCTCTCGCTGCCATATAACAGCGTTGGGACAAGCACTCCATTATGTATGGCCAGCTGCGCCTTTCGGCTTAAGTGCCGGCTCCCAAGTAGCTTTCCCATCGCGCCATACACTCTGTTCCCTGCACTCACTCTTCTCTCTATGTCAGCGGTGTATTTTCCATCCTCACTGAATGCGCATCCAAGATATACAAACTCATTCACACTGGAAATTTTTGAAAGAAAAACTACATCTGCCCAATCTAGGATTTGAACCCAGGACCTCGTGATCGTAAAGCGCATTATTCGCCACTATACCAACGAGGCTACTACCAGATAATAATAAAAAAGCAAAGACATTATAGTGAGCATGAAATCGTCACCCGTCTCTGACCGACCGAACCGAACGCTTCTCAACCTTGGTAATCGCTAGGAATATCGACGTTGCACAGTGCTACGAGCCCCCCCCCTTTCTGGTACTTAGTCCAAATGTATGTTTTGCCAAAACTGATATCGACCGTATACTTCAGGGAGTGTCGAAGATGTCCGGAATAAATACGTGTCCAGAATTTGCAGGAATGCAGTGATTCTCATAATTATGGTCGATTTTTTAAGAGAAAACTTAAATTGCAACATTACTTTCTGTTCCTTATAGTGCTTACCCTATTATTATCAGCTCATTATAATAGAACTCGAAAAGTTGTGATGAAGACTTTACGTAACCTGTTGTTTTTAATTTATTTATAAAACAGTAAATATTTGGTTAAATCAAATTAATGTAACGTTAAAATTATTTATTATTCTTAGAAATATACCTACTATTCTAAGGTGTGCCCTCATTTGTATTGTATTCGTGGTAACCTAATATTTCGGGTCAACATTATAGAACTCTCTGTCTATCTTATACATTCAATCTAAGGTCTAGGTCCTACATTTCTCCCTACATTGGTTGGGATGACGCGCAATCCTTTTACAACGCTAGCTATTACTGTTTCCATTTTGTTTTTCGTCTTCTATGCAATTTTAATAAAATGTAATTTTTAAACATGTTGACATCTTCATTTGTTATCCACATTTCATTGTTTTCGAAAGATAACCTTTCATACATGAGTTCCCCAAACGTGTAATTTACCACGGCGTACTGTTCACTGGTACTAAAAAAAAACATTTCAATAAAGAACAATACTAATTAAGTGCATTAAAAAACCCACTTTTAACCTTTTTTTTTCTGGGGAGCATCCGTGAGCTTCGGGGGAAGCTCGCGGGGCATGTCGGATTCCTACCGACTAAAAACTCCAGGGTGGCCGTCATCAGCACTTTGGAGGAGCTCCTTATGGAACGCACCGGCGCCCATCTTCAAGAGCTCGCCATCGGGGGGAGACATGATGACACGCTCCCCCCCACGCCGCCGTCCTCCTCAGGGTCGCTCGTGAAGGGCGCTCAGGGCCGCCGCCCCTTGCGTACCAAGCGCAAAATGATATTGAGGGGTGGTACGGCTCGTCAGCTGGCCGGTAGATACCTTCGGTGTTCCGGATTTTTATCATAGCTATGATATTCAGATAGGTCAATGGGTATATGTTACTTATTGAAGTGTTGTTTTAATTCATGTTTTTATTACCAGTAAACAGTATGCATTGGGTAGGTACATCACCTGGGATTTCGCTCTACGAAGACTAAAATTACTCCATTGTATGTTCAAATATCATTTTCTATCCCGCAACGTTTAAATTTAAGTCTTTTCAAACCTTTGCGTATATTAACTGTACCTGTATATTCATGGGTGTCCTGTGAATTGAATAATTTACTGAATTAAATTCATAAAAGTAATGGCAATAAACTTAAGGAATTTTGGGAAAAAGCCCTACAATTTACAATAGCTTGGTAGGTATAGTAGTCTGATAGTTCGCACAGACGGGAAGAGTTGTGGGTTTGCACCATACTAAGGACAAGAACTTGAACTTTTTTTGTGTCTGTGTGAATGATCTACCCTGTTAGCCGCGGGGCCTTTACAGCTTCAGCAGTAAGAGGGCAAGCGTGCAACCATTGCTCGATCCAGAAAGACAAGGGGCAACTAGCTCAAGGGCGCCTCAAGGAGGAACGGCCTCGGCAGTCGCTATGGCGGAAGGCGTATACTAGGTGTCTCACCGTGGTGCTCTGAACTGGCCGGCGGGCAAGGTATCCTTCGACCTCGCCGGCGAGGTCAGTGTCTGATCCTATGTGTGGTATCTGTATTCAAAAGAAGGGATGTAAAGGCATCGGGAGGGTAACAAGAACTTGTGTGATCCACAGGTAATACGAGTATGTGTTTCATTAGTTTAGGTGGTTTAACGTGTAAAGTTAGTTGTTGCATCAAAAATAGATAAGGAACTTATTCTTAGCACCAGGCGGATACTGATATCCACTCTTATTACAAATCAATGAAGGTTTTGTATAAACGAAACCACAAATTATCATAAAAGTCCGACGTCGACTTCAACCTTCGTCATTGTCTGCCCATTTGAGGAATTTCAGGTGTTCATGAATAAAATATGGTCCGTTTCACACCCGGGTTTCGGGAAGGTTCTACGGTCACTCCAACCCTTAACCGAGACAAAGGTCGCAAGGAAATGTGGACCCTGAATACTTTATTCAATATTTTTTATATTAATACGAGATTTCGGGATATTGCAAAGTGGTATTAAAAGAACAAGTAGACGATTTATGGGAGGTTTAATTAATGTTCTGGCCTCGAGTTAAGGTAATAATTTTCAATAGGGATTGTAAATTAATAAAATTATAAAAACCAATTCAAATCTTTTGTTTTACATGTACTTACATTTACCTTTATAAAATAATGAAAATAAAACACGTGCTAAGCCGCAGGCAACAGCCAGCTTACGTTATTAGTTTATTAAATCTTCCCCAAAAGAATAAGCATCAAAAAATAAAAGAAATACTCCGACCTATTATCTCCAAAGTATGGATCTAGGTAGCGCATCATCATATGTCAAAAACATTGTCTAGTTAGAAGACTAAATTGAATTTTTCGCAAACATAAAAAATTAGTTTCATCTTGGCCAACCTTGCAGATTGCATCACAGTGCTCGACCACTGGACCACCGACAATATAATCTCAAAAAGATATACGTTCTAGATTGCACCCCTAAACATTGAGGTATTACGATTATAATAAAATAATTTTATTAATCCAGATTAGATATCCTTTCATCCCTTTCAGAGTCGTGCAAATCTGGACAATGGTGGGTTGTGTCAGGGAGCACAATGGATGCAGTTATCGCTTGCCGCACGATAATACCTCAATGGGCTGCGCTTTACGTGACTTGCTTCTGAATTAGACTCCATTAAGGCTAGCTTGACATTGTCATAAGGACCATTAAAGGGAGTTTCTACACTGTAACCATTTTCGCTTTATGAACGTTCATAAAGCGTTCCAACGAACATTGTCACTTATTTTGAAAGTAAATTATTGCATGAGCAAGCAAATGGATGCTTGGCTTTCAATAAATTTCACCATCCCGTAAACGCTTGCTTCCGAATGCCCAAAGCGTGGACGCATCTTAATTTTTATACAATGTTTAAGTTTTCTTTTAGTAGTAAGTAGTTACTTCGATTTCGATGTTAGAATTAGGTATTGAGGGCCAGTACAACAAGCAATAACATAGGGTTCAAAGTAAGTATTTTTCTATCGAAAAAATAGTTCTTCAACGAATGGAAATGGGATTTTGACGTAATTATAATATGCCAAAAATGTTGCCTTTCAATTTAATTAAAGAAAACATTTCAATTAACTTTATTGGTTTTAATTAAGGCTCAAGTGTCCCGAACATAATACTATCTTAACAGGCGGTTGCACTGAACGCCGAGGTACGTTTAACACAATAGGATCACGTACTTCGTGTATCTAATCAAAAGGGGTACTTGAAGCTTAGCACCTAGAAGTGAAGTTATGCCCTCGTATCTTTGTCGAGTACTTTATTACATTATTTATAGGCTTAAGACTTGTTAGATACACATGTAAACAAAGCCCTTGGGCCCGGTAACCTTTTGATCTGCTTTATGCGCAGTTGGAAGCGTAATCGGCGGCTTAATATTTCCCAATAGCAGGTGACCACAAACCTGCACTGCACTGAGTCCGTGTGGTAGGTATTTACCCAACAGTGGGATAGTATAGGCTTTTTTATTATTATTACTATCTATATCATCACGCTAGATCTATTGCAATATAGGCGGAGAGTACATAATGATTTATTACATTTGTATAAATCTGATGCGTGAAGCACAAAGCTGGTCATGCGTAGTGCCAATGTTTGGCCTAAGGCCTGCCGTGAGTAGACTTTTGTTCCGTAGTATTCGTCTTTCAGCTTATAATGATGCTCTGCTTACACTACTAGTTCAAGGAACAAAATACTTTCTTTATACTAAAATATTTTGAGAATATTCATCATCATCATCATCATCATTTCAGCCTATACTTGTCCACTGCTGAACATAGGCCTCCCCAATCGCTTTCCAGCGTAACCGGTCCGATGCCACCTGCATCCAACGATTTCCTGCGATTTTCACAAGATCGTCGGTCCATCTGGCAGGCGGTCGTCCTACGCTGCGCTTGCCAATACGTGGTCTCCACTCTAGAATCTTTCTGCCCCAACGCCCGTCCGATCTTCGCGCTATGTGGCCAGCCCATTGCCACTTCAGCATGCTAATCCTGAGGGCTATGTCGGTGACCTTGGTTCTTTTACGAATCTCCTCATTCCTGATTCGATCACGTAGAGAAACGCCGAGCATAGCTCTTTCCATAGCGCGCTGAGCAACTTTGAGCTTTTTTATGAGACCTATTGTAAGAGACTACGTCTCTGATCCATATATCATCACTGGTAACACACATTGACTAAAAACTTTAGTCTTTAGGCACTGAGGTATTTTGGATGAGAAGATGTTTCGCAGTTTCCCGAACGCTGCCCAGCCGAGTTGGATTCGTCGATTGACCTCTCTCTCAAAGTTGGACCTACCTAACCGGACTGCCTGTCCCAGGTAAATGTATTCGTCGACAACTTCAAGAGTAGAGTTCCCAACGGTGAGTGCGGTGGGTACGACATGGACATTAAACATTATTTTTGTTTTGTCCATATTCATTTTAAGACCCACTTGTTGGGATACTCTATTTAGGTCACCGAGCATAAGTCCTAGATCTTCCAGCGACTCCGCCATGACCACAATGTCGTCGGCAAATCGAAGGTGAGTGATGTATTCGCCATTGATGTTGATGCCAAGTCCTTGCCATTCCAAGAGCTTGAAGGCGTCCTCTAAGGTGGCCGTAAACAGTTTCGGAGAAATGACGTCTCCCTGTCTTACTCCTCTTTTTATGGGGATCACCTTCGTGCACTGCCCCTGTACTCGGACTGACATGGTGGCGTTATTATACAAGCACTTCAACACTTCGATGTACCTATAGTCAATGCGGCATCGCTGGAGAGATCTAAGAACCGCCCAAGTCTCGATCGAATCAAAGGCTTTCTCATAGTTCACAAACGCCAAGCATAGTGGCCGATTATACTCCTCGGTCTTCTGTATAATCTGCCGCAGCGTATGTATGTGGTCTATGGTACTAAAGCCTTTCCGGAAACCGGCTTGTTCGGGAGGCTGGAAATCATCAAGCCTGCGTTCGAGACGATTCGTGATGACTCTCGAAAACAACTTGTAAACATGGCTCAGCAGTGTGATGGGCCTATAGTTCTTCAATAAGGTGTTATCACCTTTCTTGAAAAACAGCACCACCACACCCCTGTTCCATGCTTCCGGCGTTTTCCCTTCAAGCAAGACGGAATTAAATAGCCTCTGAAGGACTTTAAGTACCGGCGATCCGCCCGCCTTCAGAAGTTCTGCAGTAATTCCGTCTTCACCCGGCGCTTTGTTGTTTTTTAGTTGTTTGAGAGCCATCCTAATTTCGCACAGGCTGATGTCCGGGATATCTTCAGTGCAGTGTCGGGTTAGCTTGGCTCTTGGGTCTTTTACCAAGTCAACAACAGGTTTAGCTACTGAGGTATATAACTGTCCATAGAACCTCTCTATCTCCCTGAGCACCTCTGACCTATTTGACGTTACGTTTCCGTCCTCCGTCTTCAGCTTCGTCAACTGGCTCTGCCCAATAGACGCGTCTCTTGCGAACACTTTAGAGCCCTTGTTCTGCTCTATGGTCTCCTCAATACGCCTTGCATTGAAGGACCGTAAGTCGTGTCGCAAGGACTTCAATATCTGTCCATTAAGCTGCCTATAGGACTTAGCATCATCGGAGGTTTGGAGCGTCATGGAACGTCGCTCAGCCATGAGGTTTCGGGTGTAGTCAGATAGTTTTTGAGGCCTATTTTTACGGTGGGTCTTAAAATACTTGGTCCCGACCGCATGAACAGTCTCTACCAGCCTGTTGTTGATTTCGTCCACTGATGCGCTGCTGTCTAGCAATTCGAAGCGGTTTGACAATTCGAGTTGAAAGTTCTCGGGGTTTTGGATATATGCATGAGTAGGTCGGAGCGTAGACTTCATCAGACGCGATCTTTCCATTTTGACATTAATATTTAATGTGCCTCTGACCATTCGGTGATCACTGCCGGTTTTTACCCTATGAATCACGGAGACATCATTAAATATTTGTCGCTTGGTGCTTATGATGAAGTCTATCTCATTTTTTGTGGAACCATCAGGGCTCATCCAGGTCCATTTCCTATGAGGCGGCTTCTGGAAGAAAGAGTTCATCATAAAGAGTCCCTCTTTCTCCAGAAATTCGGTCAGCCTCTGACCCCTGGGGTTGCGCTGCCCATATCCAAATTGCCCCACTCTCAACTCATCATCGCCCCGTTTGCCCAGCCGCGCATTGAAGTCACCCATAGCCACTGTAAAGTGTGTTTTGGAAGTATGTATGGCTCTACTAATGTCCTCATACATAACTTCGACGTCATCATCTGAGTATGCCGAGGTCGGTGCGTAGACCTGTATGACCTTCAGCGAATATCTTTTGGATATTCTGAGTATCAGGTACGCTACCCTGCTCGACACACTAGTAATGGACACAACGTTGTCTATGAGTGACTTGTGGACGATAAATCCGACACCACCTTGGGACTGCTGTTCGCCCTCCCGGTAGTAAAACAAGTTGCCGGATTTTAAGGTTATCGTGTCCTCGCCCTCTCTTCGGACCTCCGATAAACCAACAATACTCCACCGCAACTTGTTTAACTCTTCTTCCAGCTCAACTAGCTTCTCATCTGTCCTCAATGTGCGTGCGTTGTATGTCACCAGGGCCAATTTTCGGTTTTGGTGGTAGCCGAATCTCTGCCGGAGATTCTTAGCACCCCTTGTCCTGTCGTTACCATGGCTGCTACCGTGGCCAGGACGAACAGGACCGCCGGGGACTAGGGGCCTGGTTTTCCTACTTTCTTCCATAATTGGGGGTGTTTGCCATACTCGCCACGCTTGGCAGGCGGGTTGGCGAGCGCAGTTATTGGTCGTCGAAGTGTTAAGGGAACGCTGCTGCCCATTCCCTAGTTTTCCCTTAGTCGCCTTGTACGACACCCGATGGGATGAGATGGGTTGGTCCTATTCTAAGCCGGGAACCACGCGGCAATATACTATATAATATACTAGTCCGTTTCAGCCGAGTAGAGGAGGCACAGCTAGTAGTTTTAATACAGTTCATCTAGTTTCATATCTCTCTAGGCGGCTGCCCAATAACGGTCGGACACAATGGGTAGTTGAAAGCAGGCGGTTAGCCCGGCGCTGGAGACTGCCTATCTAATCGAAACGGGTAACCGGCGAGACGTCGCATTTGCTCCGGATTTACGTGTTCAGATAAATAATGCTTAATAAGAGAAAGTCGAGTCAAAATTGGTTTAATAGCTTCAAGGTAGCCGTTTCTTTCATCCAACCAGGGTAACCATAGAGTACAAAATAATTCATTATATTCGTTATAACTATAAAGCTGATACGAAAAACACAAAGTCAGTCGTCGCGATGTGGCGATCTTTGAGGTAGACCTTAATTTTACAATGGTCGCTTTTGGACTGATAGTTATGCTCTGTTCACGCCAAACGTTTAAAGAACAACATTTTAAGTACACCATCATTTCTATATACTAAAATATTCAGCGAATTAATTCCAGTTCGGTCTTCAAAGAAATGGAGGAGATACAGCTAGTAGTTTTAACACAGTTCATCTAGTTTCATATCTGTCTAGGCGGCTGCTCACTAACGGTCGGACATAATGGGCAGTTGAAAGCAGGCGGTTAGCCCGGCGCTGGAGACCGCCTATCTAATCGAAACGGGTAATCGCTGGCGAGGCGTCGCATTTGCTGCGGATTTACGTGGTCGCTTAAATAATATTTTAAAGACGTCCGACACGACGCGGCTTGATTTAATCTATCTATCTATATCATCACGCCAGCTCCCGCGCGGGGTAGGCAGAGGGTACAGAGTTCCAACAGGTTCTTTCCTTACATACCTCTCTGGCTTCCTCCACTCTGATAGTTTGTCTCATACACACTCGCCGGTTACGGAGACTTGATTTAATAGTTTGTGTATATGCCGTTGGAGCTACTGGATCTAGTAATTGCGGGTTTGTTTCCCGCGCGGATGTTTGGTGTGATCCACATTGGCTGATCCACAAGTTAAGCACGTTTGGGTGTAAATTTCATGTTTGTAAACGCACACACAACATGGAAATAATTACTAGAGTAGGGCAACATTTAAAAAAAATAGAAGACCAACCTTAGTCTAAGCTGGTTATATACACCGGAGTGTTTATTCCAGCGCTGTTATATGGCAGTAAGAGATGGATATGCAAGAATAAAAATAGAATGAAAACAGAATAAATGCGGTCGAAATACGAGCTCTACAGAAGATGTGCGATGTCAAGATTTCCAACCACGTTCGCAAGAGTGTAGTAAGAAAGCTCGTAAATGAAAGAAAGTTTCTGTGTAAGGCAACGGACGATTTGGCGCAGTGGTTGAGTTTAAGCCACTCCGCCCACTGGATCGAATAGTTGCGGGGTTGATTCCCGCACGGGACAAATCTTTGTATGACCTAAAATTATTTGCTTCAATCTGAGTATTTGTGTATGTGAATTTTCATGTTTATAAACGTACCCACGACACAGGAATAATTTATGGTGCGGCGCTACGTAGTTAAAAAAAAGTTTAAAAAGGATCTACTTTGGTGATTAAGTCATACAAAAATAATGCAGAATACTTCCTGCATTATTTGCAGAATGATAAAACGGAAAGGCCTGGACTGTCTTACCATAACCAAATAGACCGTGTCTTATCTGGAGAGCAAGGGTCTCCGTAACTCTACTCTCTGCCTTGCCTGCAAGGGATCTGGTGTGATGATAATGATATACCTATATATTTTATAGATCGGTCAATCAAATACATAAAGCAAATATCTCAGTGACTTTGGCCCGGCAACAGTCTAAGTGTGAAAAAGGACAAACTTCCTTAATAAGAACATATAAGTAGCGTCGTTTTTTCCAACGGTAATCCTGATAACTAACACTATTAAGGAAGGCTGTATGTTTTTGCCGCACCAATGTAATGAGTCCCGAAGTAATTGGATAATTTGTTTGGGTAATTTGTTTTAATTCAGTTAGCTGATTCTGCACCTACATCAGACCGATTCTTTGTTACAAGCGAAAAAACACGACCTTAGATTATTCTATTCTTGAGGGTAAGCCCTCAAGAATACAATAATCTTAGCAAAAAAATTTTGACATTAGCGAGACGCTAGCGACTTGATTTGCCATCGTTGTCATACTACAATTCATTAAGAAAACATGAACGTGCCGTAAAGTCCATTATTTTGTGTTCAGTCCTCTGGTCTCTTTAAAAAGGGTCAAGTGTGTAGCATTTTAAACTGACGGAAATGCATGAGGAGATGTATAAATGTAGATCAAGCAAGAGAAATATATCAGAATGACCGTAGCATGTAACGAACTGTAGCCTGGGTGTATGAATGTATGTGACGTGAGTTTACATATGTATGTACACAAATCCATACAATTTTATAAAAGTAAATAGCTTGACTACTTATGTGCTAAAGGGCTGTTTAGAAATGTTTTCTGAAAATCCAAGTTGCAACTATTAATTATTTTGAGTAAGTTTCAGATGACTATGAGGAGGGATGCTCTGACAGGGGCTAAAATCGAGTTTAGTGGAGACACATGTATTAGGATTTTTAAATTTAATGATTAGTAACGTTTAGTAATACTGACAATTTTGATAGAAATATCTATATTGATTTCAGTTTTAGTCGAATATTTTTAGTACGAATGGTAGACATTTATTTGAAATTAGTAGAAAAGGTTGGCAACACGTATACAGTGGCATGCAAGCGGTCCGCTACGGATGCATTCTGACTTCGGGCGAGGCGGACGGCGGATGCAGAGACTGGACTGAGAGAGTTATTTGCTGTACAGTTAAAGTTAGCTATTGTCGCAAGTCTAAAGTATAACAAATATTTGAACAGTGAACTAGTGGTTTCTCTCACATGGAACAAACAAGTCTCGCCAGTAGTGGGACGAAATCTATACATATAATGAAACTGTTTCCGAGCCAAATCTGACATTGAATAATTTAGGAAAATTTTAATTGGGTTACATTTCCTTATAAAGGCCGAAACATTTTTTTAGAATTATTATCTGACAGCCTATCTGCTTGTATGCCTGTCTGTCTCTTTGTGTTTTAGTCACGCAAAAACTACCTAACGGATTTCAATGAAATTTGGGATGGTAATAACTTATACTCTAAATTAAAATAATAAATACTTTTTATCCCTGAAACAAGAACTAATCCAGGATAATCGCGGTATAAACCATAAAACTTTATTATTCTAATATAACAGTCTCGAGCTGCAATGTTACGTTAAAATGTGTGATTTTACCTACACATGAATTCCTCCACGGACTGATATTGAACTCAGGTTCGTCTCTTCACGAGAAACTCTTCGGTGGTTAAAAGCACTCAACTAAAATTATGCATACACGTTTGATTTAAACACTTAGACATGATTTCGTGCATGAACCGGATTGTCTTTCGATTGAGTTCCAACAGGTTCTTTCCTTACATACCTCTCTGGTTACATTTCTCTGTTTATTCAATATAAAACCAATGACCGTTCAGATGAGTTTACACAATGTAGAGATTAAAAAATATGACAAGTAGCAAATTTAAAACGGAAGGATTAAATTAAGTATTCATAACCGTAGTATTCATTGGTTGTCGCAAACAAAAGCAAGAGTTTCTTTGAATCCTGCTGTTTCTCGTTTTATTTTTGAATTAGCATATTCATGTTTTATGGAATTTCCATCCAGTGTTTTTAATTTTATAAGATTACATTTACATAGCTCTTAGTTCGTATTTCTTTTAAGATAGTTTATATTTTAAGTGTTATGCGGATTGGTTGATGAAGTAGAAGACAGCGATTAACCAAGTTTTCTTCGCAAGCGCGGAAAGTTAGCTCTTAGTTTAGATTTGTGAATAAGTACTAACATCTGTACGGTTAGTTAAATTTAAAGGATCATTGAGAATTTCTATAAAATGTAAAACTTTTTCTTTTAATTTATGACACGAGTCTGTTTCTCTACACACGCTCACGCCTATATCCCCCGAGTGGGTGTAGCAGATTTACTGTTTTACTAACAAACTAATATTGTCAATATTTTCTTATAATATATTCAACATTGACAGTTGGCGGACGATTTCGTGATATGGTAAAGCGCCTACTGGATCGAATAGTCGCAGGTTCAATCCCCGCACGGACACATCTTCGTGTGACCCACAAATATTTGTTCCGGTCTAGATGTATGTGAATTTTATGTTTTCCTCTCGTTAAGGATCTCGTCTTACAGATTGACACTACGCTTAGCTGGTATACCCAAGTTACGCCCGTCTGTCAAAAGGTCACCGGTTTATTGCGATACTTATACCGCTTTAAAAACTTGCTTCCTCATAACACAAAAGCAATGCTTGTGCAATCCCTGATCTTTCCTAATTTTCGACTATGCTGATATGTGCTTATTCGACCTGAATGCAGATCACCTCAACAAACGAGACCGTCTGCTTTATAACTGCATTTGATTCGTCTTCAATCTGCGTAGGTATGACCACGAGTTGGAGCACCGTTCAGGCCTAAAGTGGTTACCTATGCGGCAGTGTAGAACACTAAGAACACTAACGTTATTTTTTATTCTAAATTCTCCTTTATCACCTTGCTATCTTTTTTTCCAATTTCAGTACCTAGGCTCTAATCATGATTTGCATCTTCGCTATTCAAATAATCTTCTTCTTAAGTGCCCCCCTCATCGATCTGATTACTTTTACAATTCTTTCTTCGTCCGATCAATTCTTTTTGCCTAGGGCATGAAGTCCGCCTATGTTCATAAGTGCATGAAGAATAAATAAATAAACGAAACCACAAAACAGGAACAAAAACAAGTGTGGGGCTAAGTATTTTAAAAGAAAAATATTTTTAAAATTTACGTGTCTATTAATTTATTTGACAATAGTGAAACTCCCACAAACATCCCATTATATAATTAAAACCTCATATGTATTCCCATTTATTATCTGAATTGACTGCCCTCTACTATACAGCGCTATAAGTTAACTGATAAAAGATAACCCTGATAAGTCGCGACCTCACCCAAATTTGCGTTTATATTTAGGGTTAGGTGAGTTATATTTAAATAATGACCGTATCCCAGTATAAATAACTATATAGAGGCACAATCATTTGATGTTACGGTAACGTTGTCGAATCGCCTATCACGTTCATCCTAATTTAGTAAAATTTTCGTGTGAAAAAGATGGCATATTAAGTCGATAGCGTTACTCTATTATCACAATCTCTTCATGCTAAGCCCCACAGCCCTCAGTTTAGCAATTTTGTTTTAATAACAGAACGGTTTTGTCGTCATTATTTTGCTTTGCAGGCCCGCTACAAGATTGATCGATGCTCTGGTGTAGGTCGCGGGTAGAAGGTACAGTGTAAAGCCAGTCGTTATTGCGGTTTTGGGGGAGGCCTTTGTCTTTCATTGGACATCTTTCGGCTGAAGATAGATAGCTCTTGCCGACCCTATACACACTAAAGTTTAAGTTTCTGCACTGGTAAAAAAATATTCGAGAGTTACAAACTTTCTTATACATATTGCACGTCACTGTTCTACTGAATTTGGTTACCGATATCTAGACCATAGGTTACCAATATCTAGCTCATGGATGTAGAAAAAGAATGAAATACGAAAATAATCGTTTTCAGAATGAGGAAGGATCATTTCTATGGCTGTCGTGAAAGACGACTAAATGAGATAATAAAGCAAATTATTTTCCTGTCTGTGAAAATAGATTAAATTGATATAAAAACTATCTTAATGTGGTGCAAAAGTGCAATTTTAGGACTAAAGACGGTATCATAAAGCTCAAAATTATCAAATAATATCAATTAAATCAAAAATCCGTCTTTATAGGTTACTTGAACGCTAAGTTGTGGATCAATCTCGAGGAATCTCGATCACAGAGTTATGTGATAAGCCTTAATGATAACCTTTTCCTAATTACTCATAATTTATATACCCACGCACGACCGCATTTTCAGTTTATTCAATTTATTGGTGCGGTTAAATCGTGGTCATATATTTTTTTTTTATAAAACAGTTGAATATCTCTGAATGGTCAGTGCAAACATTTTTTAAACGCGTGATTTTTAAATTGGTGATATAAAGTGATCGAAAATTTACGACCACGTTAGTGGAAAGTGAAATTATCTGTAAAAGTTACTTAGATAATAACTATTTCAAGTCATTTTATATTAAAAGTCACATTATATAAAAATGAACACCGTCGAATAATTTTACTCTATATGGCGGTGGCAGAGGTGTGCTTGTGTATACCTAATTTTTCCGAAGACGTTAGGTTTAAATGTAGTAAGGGACGAGCCAATTGCTATTATACATGGCACATTTCCTGACTCCGGAATGCTACTCCTCAATAACGCTTTATTCAACTTAAGATTCAAGCTACGGAAGCAAAAAGCTTTTGTTGATTGTGTAATTCAAACCCTGGACTATGCGATTGCCACTATGTGCCACCAGCAAGGCATTCATCACCTTAAAATCAATCAAAAGATTTCATACTCGAGCTCTAAATAGCGTGCTTAATAGCAAATACCATTCCTTCTCCTTCAAATCAAATCGTTTCCCTATCAATGGGTAACAAAACAATATTCACAACCCAGTGATTGGGTGTTAATTATGAGAGGATACTATCACCTTCTCATACGTAGCACCACAATACCTCAATATGTAATGTCAAGCCAAGATCTGACCACATGCCTATTGAGGCACGACACCCGACCGATATTGATCGTATAATAATGTTAAGTGTTTGCGGTGGCTCTATTACCTATACATCTAGACAAATATTAGAGATATGGAATACGAGACGCTAAGATTTCGTGTGTGAAGTAGTATGCTTAGTTTGAATATTGAATGATGCAATTTATAATGGTCCGCTGATATTGAGAATGTGCTGTCAGTTATCTTGAATTATTTAGACTTAGTTTCATTCAGAATGAGAAGCAAAATCGATAGAGATTTTCATTTCGTTTTCGTTGCTGATTGCTATACTAGACGATTATAACATCTAAGTGGGAAATCGTGAGTGCAGCAATTTGTTTACTCCCATCAATAATACTCTATACATAATATGAAGCATGTGCGTATTCTTACCCCATCTCTTAAGAGACAGACAAAAAATACTGAAACGTAATATAACGTGAGCATTATACAAGGAGTAATGTAATTAAAACAAGACCTGAAAATAGTTTGTCTAAATCGACAACTGAATCGATTCCAACTATAAAAAACATATGTAAGATTTAAACCCAAAATTACTCAAATTAGCTAAAATTTTGGTCACTCGTTCCCATTGATATATATGCTAGCACCTCAGACAGCTGTACTAAAGAAAATTGAACCATAACTCAAAGCAATACGGTGATTTCCATCGCACTACCAAAACATTCTCTGAACTGCACACATACATACAGACATTCGTTTGTCAATCAGCTGTATTAACGCACACATACATAAAAATGAATGAATCTTACTACGATTTACTACGCGCATGCTAGTCTAAGGCAACGCTCTTCCCATCATTTTCGACATTTTCGAAACAAGACAAGGATCACAATAGTAAAGTACTTACTGTACTTTGAAATCTTGGTTTTTTAAAAGATCCTATTTAGAAACATTATTTATAAGAATAGACATCATTCAGTAAGCAAGTATTAGATAGTAAATAAATGAAGTTGAATACCCGTCGATATTGTTACTAATGGGAAAAAAAGAAATAATGTGAGTAAATAAATAAAGAACAGTAGCAAACAAAAGCGGCATCGAACAAATTCGAGAATTATACATTTGAATACTCAATTAATAATATTTATTTTGTTTCCATAAAAACCTAAATCAGTTCTTAATTATTATCATATTCCATCATATTATCTTTAAAATTTAAATAGAATGTTTCTGCGTGACAATTTCAGCGAAATGAAATGGCGCTTTTACCTTACTATCCCCACGCCCCACCAACGTTCCGCACACTAGCCGAAAGTCCACTTAATCGCAATAAGGTTAAGGGTAATAATAGTAAAAAAATCTTTAAAAAAAAATGGTAAACCGACTTCAAAAAATAAATATTTGAAGTCGGTGCTGGTTGGTGCAGTCGGTTACTTGGCACCGACTTCAAATATTTATTTTTTGCTTTTTGAAGTCGGTTTACCTTTTTTTTTAAAAGATTTTTATTTTACAATTTTAAGTGACGAGTGAATTATTTAGTAATATTTTTATACCGATATTATATTATTTTGCTGATTTGTACAGTAAGGTACCTACAGGATTAATATAATGACTATAATAACGGAATCTATACATTCGTGCTGTTCACCGTTAAGGAGTTCCCTCTTGTATCTTCAAAGTCGAAGGTCCACTACCAATAACATTAAAATAGGCCCCAGACCTCAAAAATATACTGAACCCAATGCAAAAAAAAATCATCAAAATCGGTCCACAATTCACGAAAATATCGCTGAACACAAAAAAAAGCATACATACAAGCGAACATAGAACCTCCTTTTTGAAGTCGGTTAAAAATAGGCACGCCGGTACCGGCGCGCCGGCGCAGTTGTTTTGTGCGTTCCGATCAGTTTGTTTGTGTTTGTTTATGATGCAATAATCGGTGCGAAATTGCGCTATGGCATTTAGGTATACCAGTATCCAATACACTGAAATGGCGCGAACACTAGCTCGATTTGATGATAACGTAGAATTGGCGTGTCGAGTGTTTAATCAGACCCATGCCAGAAGAGTTTCCGTTCGAACTTTGTCCATGTTATTAGAATACGTTCTGCTAGCAAATTTATCGAGTGTGTTTTATCAAAACGACAGAGATCATTTTACTTGGAGTGTGCGTCAATATCTGGACGCTGAATTTGGTAACCGTTGGATCAGTCGAGGGGGACCAGTGCAATTGCCTCCACGATCAGCTGATCTTACTCCATTCGACTTATTTGTAGGGACATATTAAATCTCTTGTTTACGTAAACAAATCTGATAGCATCCTTTGATTAAACAAAAAATTGAAACCGCAATTCCAATAATTAAAAAAAGACACTAAAGTGCTTAATAATTAAAAAACTATGTGTTTAACGTTAAAGTGCATTGAAGAAGGTAGTGGACATTTTCAAAGTGTTTTGAGAGGGTGCCATAATAGTGCCTTGAGTTAGTTTATTCAGCCCCTATCTGGGTATGTAAGGAGGAGAACGAATGCAGGATAAATGAGGTCGAAATGCGATCTCTGCGGAAGATGTGCGGAGTCACGCTGACTGACCGTATTCGCAACAGCGTAGTAAGAAAGCAAGTAGGTATGAAAGATAGTATCAGTGTAAAGATGAGAAAGGGTATGCTCCGTTGGTTCGGACATATAGAAAGAATGTCACAAGAAATAATGACAAAACAGATATACAATGCGAAAGTGGATGGATAGTAGAGAGTATAGAAGGTACCGGGGAAGACCTAGACTATCTTACCATGACTAAATAGATCGTGTCTTATCTGAAGGGCAAGTCAAGAGTCTCCGTAACCGGTGAGTGTGTATGAGACGAACTATGAGAGTGAAGGAAGCCAGAGAGGTCTGTAAGGGAAGAACCTGTTGGAACTCTGTACTCTCTGCCTACCCCGCGAGGGAGCTGGCGTGATGATATAGATAGATACTTGCGAAACGTGTGTAAAGCAAAGTGTTCCTTATGCGCATATAATAAGGACAATATTACAAAAACAGAACTACTTAACCTATCGATAGTTGAGTGAGTGCGTCCATAGGTTTCGTAGTTAATTAGGGTATAAAATTTTTAACTTTTTAAAAGTCGAAGTTTTGCTGTCGTGCATAATTTGTAAATAAAGGGTGTCTGAGGTCTTACGTTATGTACGTTACGCCATGTATACAATAGCTATTAAAATCAAAAGCTCTTAAACAAACTGTCTGATCTTACACTGCACGAAGTTAATATTCAAAATAAACACCTCGCTAAGTCACAAAACAACGTTCAGCCGTTTGAGTAAGGTTACACAGTGGTAATCTCGACCGCATCGTGCCCCGCTTGATTGATGTCATTGCACGGCCTTGGACGAAAATTAACTGTCACTTGTCAGACAAAATATGAAAGCTTTCAAAACGAAACTCGTGTGACAAAATTTACACGTAAAATTCGGGGTGTATTTTAAACAGCGCGTGCTTTGACGGGTTGAAAGTGACGTAGAATAAATAAAAGTGAAATATTATTAAAATATTCTGTAAAAGAATTTTGGATAGAAAAATGAATAAGAATGAAATTTAAATTTATATAAGTTTTCTAACACTGTGTACCTAAATATTAAAAGATCCCAACGGTGGGACGATAATGGCTGAATAAAAATAATATTAACAAAGCACGATTTCGATATCATAATCACAGTTTGTTCTAGAATTCAACCTCAAGACCTCGCCATCGCTAGCTGCACTATTCGTCAATATACCAGCAAGGCAGTTAACAGCAAAATAGTAGTAGACAAATATATCTGGATAAAAGTCTTCAAAGACTGAAAGCGATGAATGAAGGTGTACAAATGGGTGACTTAGTGGTAAACCATCTACTTTATGCAAATGACGCGGTTTTAATAGCGCCAACAGCCACTGATCTGCAAACACTAGTCACAGTTATGAAAGACGACTGCATGATCAATGGCTTACACTTGAATGTGAAGAAAACCAAGATTATGGTTTTTGAAAGGGAAGAAACCAGAACGAATGTAAGGATTGTGGTTGGTAACGATGTGCTGGAGCAAGTGAATGAGTTTGTATATCTTGGATGCGCCTTCAGTAAGGATGGGAAATACACCGCTGACATAGAGAGAAGAGTGAGTGCAGGGAACAGAGTGAATGGAGCGATGGGAAAACTACTTGGGAGCTGGCACTTAAGCCATAAGGCGCAGCTGGCCATACATAACGGAGTTCTTGTCCCAACGCTGTTATATGGTAGCGAGAGCTGGGTATGTAAGAAGGAGAATGAAAGTAGGATAAATGCGGTAGAAATGCGAGCTCTGCGGAAGATGTGCGGAGTGAAGCTGACCGACCGCATTAGCAACAGCGTAGTAAGACAGCGAGTAGGTATGAAAGATAGTATCGGTGTAAAGATGAGAAAGGGCATGCTCCGTTGGTTCGGGCATATAGAAAGAGTGCCGGAGGAAAGAATGACAAAACAGATATACAATGTGAAAGTGGAAGAATGCAGGTACCGGGGAAGACCTAGACTATCTTACCACGACCAAATAATCCGAGTCTTATCTGATGGAAAATTCAAGAGTCTCCGTAACCGGCGAGTGTGTATGAGACGAACTATGAGAGTCGAGGAAGCCAGAGAGGTATGTAAGGAAAGAACCTGTTGGAACTCTGTACTCTCTGCCTACCCCGCAAGGGATCTGACGTGAGGTTATAGATAGATAGATAGATATTAGTAGATATATATTTTCCACGGACGCATGACCGACTATTCTGACGGACGTAAAAATGCAATGTTAGACTGAAATAAATACGGTTTAATTATCAACAGCTTCGACTGATGGCTGCCTGAGTTACAACATGGCGTACCAATCTAAGATCGGAATCATAATTTAATTGTTTATTTATATTTCTTACAAGAAACATTTGGGTATTTTGCTGTACGCTCGTAACTGTAGTTCTAAGGTTAAAAATAATGTGTTACACAATAATTTACGTGTTATTCTAATATCAGAATCTAAATACTGATTAATTTTATTTTGAGAATATTTATAGCAATTATTTTTTGAGTTCTACTCCTACTTAGAGTTGGACTGTTGTCAAACCCCAAATAGGAGTGTTGTGCCAAATGGCTTTCCTACAATTTTTGACACTTACATAAAACGAACGTATGGAATGACATGTCTCAACGAAAAGTTACGTGTCCTTACCATTCGGTATCGATTACAGAAAGAGAATAGAAATAAAACTATTATTACTTGGTTAAGTCGTTAGCAGATCAATTCTAATTTTGGAAGTTGCCGCCTTGAAAAGTGAGGGAGTGTTGCACCCAAACCACGTCTTCAAGTTTATAAAGAGTCACTCTTGTTGGTTAAAAAAATAAGTGCTAGCAGGAGGCGGTCCTTCTACCAGCACTTCTTTCCCAACGATCTTTCCTTGAGTGATGACCTGAAGTAATTTGTACTTGTAATTTTTTTTTTTTTTAAACGTTGCCCCACACTAGGATTAATTCCTGTGTCGTGGGTGCGTTTACAAACATGAAAATTCACGTACACAAATACCCAGACCGGAACAAATAATTGTGGATCACACAAAGATTTGTCCCGTGCGGGAATCGAACCCGCGACTATTAGACACAGTGGGCGGGGCGGGCTAAGCCCTTAACCACTGCGCTAAATCGTCCGTCAAACATGACGTGACCGAAGTTCGACAACTTTCTACACTTGATGGTGTTCATGAGTTCCATCTTCTTCTTTGACTCGTCTAGGACCTCCACGTTGGTTATTCGGTCACGGAAATATAAGTCAAAGTCAAAGTCTAAAAAAAATATTATTTATTTGTGTATGCAAATACTAGAGCACTTACAAACGTCAAAATGATTACATTTTTTACATCTACTACCGGATCGGAACACGGCCTCCACTGAGAAAGTACGGCGAGAAACTCAGTGGGCTAGTCTTTTAACTTAATTTGTTAGTCCTTCATGGTAACATTTTTTAACTGTATTATACAGCATTGTTTAATTTTGCTAATTGAGGAGCTGCTCAAACCCAATCGGTTTTATTTTTAAGATAATCCACAAACAATTCACAAAAAATATCAAGCTTTATGATTTTGAAATTAGGGTACTAAATCAAGTAACTGAATATGTGAGTTGTATTCCTAATATATTCGACCAGGGATATAAGGCGTAAAACCCTGATCCACAAAACTTCAATAAGTGGTAAAACAATTTAATCCTCCCAGTATTGTGGCTACTTTTAAGATAGATAGATTTAATTATACAATAATCTTGTTAAACTAACTGGAAAATTTGTTAGAAATCAAAGGAGGTAAATCTTTAACGTTCAAAATGTATAACTTGGTCGATTCTCCGGTCTTCATAATTTGATACTTCTACCGCACCTAAATTGCTGAATAATTTTAATAGGAACAATCATGTAATAGCAGTGATAGCCTAGTGGTTAGACCGTTGAACTGCAAAGTCAGAGATCTCGGGTTCAAACTCAGGTACCCCTGTCTTTTGGAAAGTATGTGCCTATTTAAAATTAGCTATCACTTCCTTTAACGGGGAAGGAAAACATCGTGAGGAAATCTGCATGTCCTAAGAGTTTTCAAAGGTGTGTGAAGTATGCCATCCCGCATTGGGCCAGCGTGGTTGACTATGGCCTCAAACCCTCTCAGTTCAACAGTGGGACAGTTTATTAACAGGGCTAATATTATAGTTACATTATCAAGAAATAAGTCACTTTCATCTTTATTTAGTAAATATGTTGTATGAAAAACAGCTTATCTACTCACTAGCGTTACCCGCGACCTTCACCTAGTTATCGGTCCATCTTCAGGAGACCAGCCCTTTTCACAAATAGTTAAGACACGGTTACACACATATTCCACAAGCGAGGATGGTAGAGGCTTATAATTGTGGACATCTACATATTGCTGACGAAGTAAGTTCTCGTTGTAAGGGGGGATCTTATCTTATCTTACCGTTGGCTTATCGGACCGAGGAGACGCACTTCGACCCGATGGGATCTTTTGTACTGTCCTTGCCTTGATGCTCTTACTTACTTGAAGGATCAAATACTCCTTGTATCAGGATGTAGATTCCAGCAGAGGGGCAGAGCCGTAGTTCCTCTGGGTTTGGATAGGCCACTCCCAGTAGCTTCATTCGCCGCGCAGCCAGAGCGTCGCAGTGGCAGAGGACCTGCTTTATGGTTTCAGTCACTGTACCACAGATCCTGCATACCACGTCACTGCATAGGTTCATCTTGTGTAGATGTTCTTTTGTGCCATAGTGGCCTGTGAAAGCTTAGTTGTAGTCGACTGTGTTTTAGTAGTCTCTTGCTGTCGCTGTCACACCATGCGGAGAGAAATTCCTTGGAGTGTCTGAGCCCTGTATTTGATTCCCACTCTTTTCTGTGTTGTTCTTGGGCATATTTGTAGAGCTCACCTCTGTAGGCACCATCTGTATGCCTATGAACGTTTCTGGATCAACAGGTTTCTCCATCGCTCCCTTTCTGGCTAACTCATCCGCACGCTCATTGCCATCAACCCCCGAGTGCTCAGGGACCCAGACTAACCTGACCGTGTTGCGCGCTCCACATCTGTCAAGAAGGTATGCGCACTCCGCAGCCAGTGCTGAGTTTAGCTGAAAGGAGCTGATGGCTTTGAGGGCAGCCTGACTGTCACTACAGATGTAGAGTCTCTTGCCTGTAATTCGTTCGTCGAATATCTGTTTTGCACAAATATTTATCGCATAGGTCTCTGCTTGGAATATTAATGCAAGTCTGCCCATGCTTTGACTTAGGCTGTATGCTTACGTGTGTATACCGGCTCCCGTTCTAGACTTGGTTTTAGATCCATCAGTGTACCATATAGTTAATTCCTTGCCTTGTTTATTTAGACCACTTTTTCATTGTTCCCTGGTAGGGATGTGGGTGCTAAATCTTTTGTTGAACATGTACGTGGACAAGGTCTTGTCACATCTCATGTCCCTGATGTCATCTAGTTCCTTGTCTGACTCTAGCTTGGTGTGTTCAAGGCTTGGTGCTGTTATGCTCCATTGTCCTCTAGCCTATAGAGTGCCTTCCTCGCCTCAGTCTCAATGACGATATGTAATGGAGTGAGATTGAGTAACCACTCCGTAGCTGCCGTCGGTGTTATTTTGAATGCACCTGTGATGGTCAGGCAGGCCGTCCTCTGCAGTTTTATTAGAGCGTCCCTGCAGGTTTTTGTTTTAGTTCTAGGCCACCACACGATGCATCCGTACATAAATTTTTTGTTTTACCATAATTTTACATACCCAATGCATTATTTTGGGCTGTAGTCCCCATGTCTTTCCGTATGCTGACCTACACATATTCAGCACTCTCAATGCTTTAGCAATGGTTTGCTCAACATGTGCATGCCACCGTAGTTGCTTGTCTAGAGTCACTCCCAGATATTTAACTTCAGTGGCCCAGGTCCTAATGTAAGGGTGGATACGCCTACTGCTATTGAGCGGTTTACGATAAAAAAAACTATCTTGGTGTAGAACCGCATCATGCGACTGGCAATCCTGAGGTTCTGGGTTCAAATTTTAGGTCGGACAGTGTTGTAGGGATTTTTGTATTTAATGAGCCTCTATCTAAAGTCTGGAATTATGCCTACTATAATGGCAATAGCATCGCTTCTTATTATATTAGGATTTACCATCGTCGGTAAAATGTGGGTATATACAGTAAGATACCTCTACACTCCGCTTGAGAGAATACTAGGTTTAAACAAGACTTTGTAAAGAACTACTTATAAATGTGAAAATTTGTATGTTTAGATGTTTGTTACTCAATCACGCAAAAACGGCTGAACGGATTACGATGAAATTTGGCACAGAGATCATTTACTAACACATTGGATACTTTTTATCCCGCCAAAATGTTAGGTTCCTGCCTAAAGTAAACGCGGGCCAAGCCCCGGGCACAATTTAGTTATCCATTAATTCGAAAATAATACACAAAAGATTTTATTAATACTTACAAGTTTATAAACCAATTTCAAATAACACTGTTTACAGCGCCGAATATCACAGCGAACAACATATGGCTTTTGAACAAGATAATCAAACATTTATCACTACACAATATCCACAGAACACAAAAGTCAATCATACTGAAAAAACACGT
This sequence comes from Phalera bucephala, assembly GCA_905147815.2. Classification (NCBI taxonomy): domain Eukaryota; kingdom Metazoa; phylum Arthropoda; class Insecta; order Lepidoptera; family Notodontidae; genus Phalera; species Phalera bucephala. The sequence continues at coordinate 26,125,617 of LR990618.1, read as the reverse complement.
GGCGAAGTGAATATAAAAACAGCTGACGATCTCTGAACACAGCCAAAAGAAAAAAAATGGTACGTACAGAAAAAAATCTACGACGCACAACACACTCAAGTAAAATGATATATATCTCGATTACTGAATATTCCGTTGACCCGTCTAAGCGAATACCGAGTTGGAGATCGATACAGCCGGGACTGATGGACGCGGACGATTCGCGAACAATCGGTATAAAAATCAAGATGTATCGTTTCCGTTTGTTTATTGCGATTGGAACAGTGGCTGGTTGTAAACACGTTATGAATTACTAGGGCATGGCACTATGTGTGTATGTACTTTCACATTATTATGGTTGTTTTAAAAGTGTTGCTAGGTTAGAGTTGGTTTCAAATGTAATAGGACTGCCTTGTTGGTCTAGTTGCAAAGCGCATTGCTTGGTGATCACGTGGTCCTGGGTTCAAATCCTAGGTCGGACAAATGAAGTTTTTCTAACGAAAACTTCCCAGTATGAGACCGAAGTCTGGAATTGTGGAATTGTTGAAGGTATGTGGCAATATGCTCACCCCCTATTACATGGGACCTAACATCGTCGGTGAAAAGTGGGTGTACTCAGTACATATCTGCCACTCCGCTTGGGCAATATAGGCGTGACGGTTTTTATTTTGTTTTATTTTAACAGTTTTTAACCCCCGACGCAAAAAGAAGGGTGATGTGATCAACGTGTATATTTTTGGTCTGTCTGTGGCGTCATAACTCCTAAGGGGATGAACCGATCTAGATTTACTTTTTTTTTGTTGTAAACGTGTCTTTATCGTATGAGCTTTAATTCATTTGAGCCGCGGTTTATTTTTCATTTAAGTTTTACTTGATGGTAATATATTTTGCCGGATATACGTCATATATAGTCAGGTATAATACTGGCTCACTCCAAAAATATAATTGCTTACTTTAGCATTCGAAAATTAAAAACCGTAATGATAAATTTTTACAGCTCTTGCCCTCTTAGTTGTGTGACCAGGGATGTGTTTGTCGTGTAATTTAAAGGTTAACCCAAGCTTAATTACACAACGAACACTTAATTTTCTTACTAAAACTAAACTATGCCTTAATTTCGATCCCCGCACGGGACAAATCTTTAAGAGACCCGCAAATATTTGTTCCGGTCTGGGTGTTTGTGGATTTCATGTTTGTAATCGCACTCACGACACAGGAACAAATATAAGTGTATACAGTATACAGTTTTTTTTAAAATATTTTAAATTTATTTACCAATTAGTTCATTTGACCACACCTAAACTATCACCTCCCATAAACATCCCAAAACTTATATTAAAACCTCATATGTATTCCCATTTATTATCTGAATGGACTGCCCTCTACTATACAGCGCTATAAGTTAGCTGGTAAAAGATAACCCTAATAAGTCGCGACCTCACCTAAACTGCGTTTATATTTAGGGTTAGGTGGGTTCTATTTAGACAATGAACTTATAAAAAAAAAACACCGCCACGCCTATATTCCCCAGAAGTGTTGGCAGAGGTGTACTGAGTACACCCACGTTTCGCCGACGATGTTAGGTCCCATGTAATAGGGGGCGAGCCTATTGCCATATACCGGGCACTATTCCAGACTCCGGACTCGTACTGGTAATTTTTCTTTGGAAATCTACATTTGGCCGACCTAGGATTTGAACCCAGGACCTCGTGATCACAAAGCGATGCGCTTTGCCACTAGACCAATGAGGCAGTCAGCAACAATGAACTTATCTCAGTATAAATAACTATATAGAGGTCTTAGCACGATTATTTGATGTAATGGTAACGTAATCGAATCGCCTGACACGTTCATCTTTATTTAGTAAAATTGTCCTTTGAGAAAGATGGCATATCAAGTCGATATCGTTACTCTAACGTCACAATCTCTTCATGCCGGTTTAGTAATTTTGTTTTAATAACAGAATGGTTTTGTCGTCATTATTTTGCCTTGCAGGCCCGCTACAAGATTGATCGATGCTCTGGTGTAGGTCGCGGGTAGAAGGTACAGCGTAAAGCCGGTCGTTATTGCGGTTTTTGGGGAGGCCTTTGTCCATCATTGGACATCTTTCGGCTGAAGATAGATAGCTCTTGCCGACCCTATACACACTAAAGTTTAAGTTTCTGCACTGGTAAATAAATATTCGAGAGTTACAAACTTTCTTATACATATTGCACGTCACTGTTCTACTGAATTTGGTTACCGATATCTAGCTCATGGATGTAGAAAAAGAATGAAATACGAAAATAATCAGTTTCACAATAAGGAACTCCTAATAAAAGTTCGATACCTCAATTACGCTTTATTCAACTTAAGATTCAAACTACGGAAGCAAGCTTTTGTTGATTGTGTGATTTAAACACTGGACCAAGCGATTTCCAATTGCATTATGCGCCACAATCAAGGCGTCCATTACATTAAAATCAATCAAAATATTTCATAATCGATAACTTAATAGCGTGCTTAATAGCAGTTACCTTCTCTTTCAAATCAAATCTTAACCTAACCCTTCATTATGAGAGGGTACTATCACCATCTCATACGGGTACCACAATACCTCAATATGTAATGTCAATCCAAGATCTGACCGCATGCTTATTGTAGGCACGACACCGGACCGATATTGATCGTATAATAATGTTAAGTGCTTTGTGGTGGCTCTATTAACTATACATGTAGACAAATATTAGAAATATGGAATACAAGACGCTGAGATTTCGTGTGTGAAGTAGTTTGCTTATTGATTGATACAATTTATAGTGGTCCGCTGATATTGAGAATGTGCTGTCAATTATTTAGTAATCTTGAATTATTTAGACTTAGTTTCATTCAGAGTTAGAAACACAATCGATAGCTATTTTCGTTTCGTTTTCGTTGCCGATTGCTGTTCTCGACGATTATAACAACTAAGTGGGAAATCGTAAGTACAGCAATTTGTTTACTCCCATCGATAGAAATAGACTATACATAATATTATGTATGTAAGTATTCTTATCCCATCTCTTAAAAGAAAGACATAAAGTACTGAAACGTAATATAACAAAAGTTAGTTAGTTAGGCGTCGTCATTTAGGTATGCGTGCCATTCGGTGCGCAACTCACTGGCGACGTATTAAAAATGGGAATTTAAAAATCAAAAATAAACCACGATAAAATCCGAAAAATAATTTTATTTTATATGTAATATTCGCGTAAATCTAAGAACGCAGTATCGTGTGTCAAAATTTACACGTAAAACTCGGGGTGTATTGTAAACAGTGCGTGCTTTGACGGGTTGAAAGTGACGTAAAATAAAGAAGTAACTGTAAAAGATATTTGAATAGAATATTGAACAATAATGAAATTTTAAATTTATATAAGTTTTCTAACACAGTGTACCTAAATATTAAAAGAAAGTGAGTAACACTTAGATATGGCAGTTAATTTTTAAAGTTTCATCTCATAGAATGAATATTATTTTATAATAATGACGTTTTGTGTAACTAGTCAGTTAGAAAATAGACTAGATAGAATAGATACTGCGTTATGAATTGTTGAGAGGCGTGCAATTAAAGAGGCCTATGTCCAACGGACGTAGGCCTCTTTAATTGGTGCTATAGGCTGATGTTGATGATGATGATGATTCATTTGTAGTAGTTTCACTTTGTTTAGTATTCGCGTATTGATCCATTTTATTTAAGTTTTGATTTCATCCTAATTTTCGATAGTTAGTAAGTATACTGAATATAATGGATAGGTGCATACCATCTGAAATAGAAACAATACAATCCTTATCAGTATTGAAAACTTGTTATTGCGACACTTACCGTTAATAATTCCAATTCAGTACTTCATGGTTAATGGAAAAAATATCAGTTACATGTATTTTAATGAAATAGATGTGGCATGGGCTGATGTCTCCGTGCCTAAATAATACCCGTACCATATTTTCAATTTATGATATGAAATTGTATAGACCGGTTACTGGAGTAGATGACTGCCATAAAATTCAGACAGATATCTCAGCCCGTGCCCGTAGGCACAGTAATTTGCAAGGGCCAATTATTTTTGAACACCGATAAATGCTCTGTAATAACTTGTACTCGTAAAACTTCCCCTATAATCCATGATTCCACCTTGTGTGGCAATAGGATAAAACGTGGTAACACTATTCGCGACCTTGGTATTATTATGGATAGTCATCTTTCATTCATATATTGACGGACAATTTAGCGCAGTGGTTCAGGGCTTAGCCCGCCCCGCCCACTGTGTCTAATAGTCGCGGGTTCGATTCCCGCACGGGACAAATCTTTGTGTGATCCACAATTATTTGTTCCCGTCTGGGTATTTGTGTATGTGAATTTTCATGTTTGTAAACGCACCCACGATACAGGAATTAATCCTAGTGTGGGTCAACGTTTTATAAAAAAAAAATAAAAAAAATACGCATATCGATACTATAACTAAAAAAGCCTTTCGAAACCTGGGATTTATAAATAGAATCACTTAACCCTTCCAAAACCATAGAACAATTAAACTCCTCTATTACAGTTTCGTGAGGTCAATCTTGGACTTCGGTAGCGTTGTCTGGAATCCATACTACAAAAAACATATTGCACGTATCGAGAAAGTACAGAAAAAAATTATAAAGATTCTGAACCATCGTAGTGACTACAAGAACGACTCGTATATACATTCTCTCAATCGGTTGAAACTCCTCTCACTTGAAAACAGACGTTCACTATTTGACATTGTTTTTCTATTCAAACTAATGAATAACTTTTTGATGCTTCGTCGCTCTTGTCCAAGATTAACTTCACATCAGCTGCCCGGCTGCCTCTGCGGCCCTCACGCAGACTCAACATGTTTATACCACCACGATTGTGCAAATCTATACACTCAATAATTATATGTGCCGTAGTGTTACTATAGACCTATTCAACAACTCCTTGGTCGGCATCAATAATAAATTGTTCAAAAAAATTCTTTTCCCGTAGAATATCACTAATGATTACTTTGTCTTTTTTACTTCTGCTATCCATTTTATATGTTGTTTTTTTTATGTTTTTGTTTGTTGTCCTTTATCTATGTACTTTGTCTTCATTTAGAGCTCATTAACTTTATATATTGTGTTACTTGTAGGACACTGTTTGGTCTACTGATATCATATGTTTTCTATCCTGTTTATTATTGACTGTTTGTGCCTCAATAAAGAAAATAAATAAATAAAATAATATTTACTAGTGACATTGCGGCATGCCCAGAAAGCTATAGTGGGACGAACAGGACACTTTCTTGAAAGGATGGTTTTTAAAATCCGAAGGTAGGACCGAATGGAAGCAGTGGAAGGGGGCTTTTTCCCAACGGTGTGTCGATAATGGATAAATAAAAAGAAAAATTTATAAAGCACGATTTCGGTATCATAACCACAGTTAGTTCAAACCCAAGACCTCGCCATCACTAGCTGCATTATCCGTCTATATACCAGCAAGGCAGTTAACAGCAAAATAGTAGTAGATATATATTTTCCACGGCCGCATGACCGACTATTCCGACGGCCGTAAAAATGCAATGTTTGACTGATATAAATACAGTTTAATTATCAACAGCTTCGACTGATGGCTGCCTGAGTTACAACATGGCGTACCAATCTAAGATTGGAATCATAATTTAAAGGTTTATTTATATTTCTTACAAGAAACATTTGGGTATTTTGCTGTACGCTCAAAACTGTAGTTCTAAGGTTAAAAATAATATAAAAAAAACACCGTCACGCCTATATTCCCCAGAGGGGATGGCAGAGGTGTACTTAGTACACCCACGTTTCGCCGACGATGTTAGGTCCCATGTAATAGTGTATAGCCTATTGCCATATACCGGGCACAATATCAGACTTCGGACTCATACTGGGAATTTTTCGTTAGAAAAACTACATTTGTCCGACCTAGGATAATATGAAAATAATATGTGTTACAGAACTATTTACGTGTAATTCTAATATCATAATTCTGATTAATTTTATTTTGAGAATATTTATAGCAATTCTTATTTGAGTTCCACTCCTATTTGAGGTTGGACAACAGTGCGTATAGGCCAATGGCTTTTCTACAATTGTTGACAATAACATAAAACGAACGTATGGAATGACATGTCACAACGAAAAATTACGTGTCCTCCATTCGTTATCGAGTGCAGAAAGAGAATAGAAATAAAGCTATTGCAACTTGTTTAAGACGTCAGCAGATCCATTCTAATTTTCAAAGTTGCTGCCTTGAAAAGTGAGGAAGTGTTGCACCCAAACCACTCCTTCAAGTTTATAACCAAGAGTCACTCTTGTTGGTCAAAAAATAAGTGCTAGCAGGAGGCGGTCCTTCTACTAGCACTTCTTTTCCCAGCGATCTTTCCTTGAGTGATGAGCTGGAGTAATTTGTACTTGTCATTATTCATGACGTGACCGAAGTTCGACAACTTTTTACACTTGATGGTGTTCATGAGTTCCATCTTCTTCTTTAATTCGTCTAGGACCTCCACATTGGTTATTCGGTCACGGAGATATAAGTCAAAGACAAAGTCTAAGGAAAAAAATATTTATTTGTGTAGGCCAATACGAGAGCACTTACAAACGTCAAAATTATTACATTTTTTACATCTACTACCGGATCGGAACGCGGCCTTCACTGAGAAGATCCGGCTAGACACTCAGCGGGATAGTCTTTTAACTTAATTTGTTTGGCTTTTCTGATAACCATTTTTTTTCAAAATTGTCTTATACAACATTGTTTAATTTTGCTAATTGAGGAGCTGCTCAAACCCAATCTGTTTTATTGTTAAGATAATCCACAAACAAATAGGTACGGAGATATTGCTAGCTAAGGAGAATATCGAGCTGTATGATTTTGAAATTCGGGTACTAGATCAAGTAACTGAATATGTGAGTTGTGTTCATATTATATTAGGCCAGGGATATAAGGCGTGGCTACATGTATACCTACTTGTAGAATTTAATACCCCCTAAATCCTAACTGTAACCGGTATTAATTACAAAAACATCTTGTTAAACTAACTGTAAAATTTGTAAGAAATCAAAGAAGATAAATATTTAATGTTCAAAATGTATAACTTGGTCGATTCTCCGGTCTTCATAATTTGATACTTCTACCGTAACTAAATTGCTGAATAATTTTAATAGGAACAATCTTGTAAGACACACATACAGATAAGCAGAACAAATTGACACTATAGTAACATTAATAATAAATTATAAAAAACAGTGATCGCCTGATGGTTAAACCGTTAGACTGCAAAGACAGAGATCTCGGGTTCAAACCCAGGCACCTCTGTTTTTTCGAAACTATATGTGTATTAAAAATTAGCTATCACTTGCTTTAATGGTGAAGGAAAATATCGTGAGGAAACCTGCATGCCCTAAGAGTTTCTCGAAGGTGTGTGAAGTTCGCCAACCCGCACTGGGCCAGCGTGGTGGACTATGGCCTAAACCCTCTTAGTCTGAGAGGAGACCCGTGCCCATCGGTAGGACAGTTTCTTAACAGGGAAAATATTATAATAACATTACCGTGAAAGAATGTTGTCACTTTCATCTTTATTTAGTAAATATGCAGTGTGAAAAAGATAGCTTATCTACTCACTAGCGTTACTCGCGAAGTTCACCTAGTCATCGGTCCAGCTTCAGAAGACTTGCACTTTTCACGAATAGTTAGGACCCCATTACACACATATCCCACAAGCGGGGATGGTAGAGGCGTGTAATTGTGCACACCTACATATTGCTGACGATGTAAGGTCCCAATGTAAGGGGGGATACGCCTACTGCTATCATATGAAGCATCTTTCCACTAGAAACTGCTAATGAGCATTTTACTATAGAAAAGCCTACTTTAGTGTAGTGGCGCAACATGCGACTGGCAATCCTGAGGTTCTGGGTTCAAATTGTAGGTCGGACAGTGTTGTTGGGATTTTTGTATTTAATAAGTCTCTGTCCAAAGGAATTATGCCTACTATAATGGCAATAGCATCGCTTCTTATTATCTTAGGATTTACCATCGTCGGCTGCCTCGTTGGTCTAGTGGCGAAGCGCATCGCTTTGTGATCAATAGGGCCTGGGTTCAAATCCTAGGTCGGACAAGTGTAGTTTTTCTAAAGAAGAACTTCCCAGTACAAGTCCGGTGTCTGGAATTGTGCCCGGTATATGGCAATAGGCTCGCCCCCTATTACATGGGACCTGACATCGTCGGCGAAACGTGGGTGTACTAGTACATCTCTGCCAACCCCGCTTGGGGAATATAGGCGTGACGGTGTAGATTTACCATCGTCGGCAAAATGTAGGTATTGGTCGGTATATACAGTAAGATACCTCGGACACTCCGCTTGAGGAAATACTAGGTTTAGCCGTGACATTGTAAAATCCTACTTATAAATGTGAAAGTTGGTATGTTTCGATGTTTGTTACTCAATCACGCAAAAACGGCTGAACGAATTTCAGTGAAATTTGACACAAAGATAATTTACTAGCACATTGGATACTTTTTATCCCCCAAAAATGTTAGGTTCATGTCTAAAGTCAACGTGCGCCGCGGACACAAGCTAGTTGAAAACATTACACAAAAGATTTAATTAATACTTACACGTTTATAAACTAATTTCAAGTAACACTGTTTTCAGCGCCAAATATCACAGCGTACAACAAATGGTTTTTGATCAAGAAAATCAAATATCTATCACTACAAAATATCCACGGAATACAAAAGTCAATGGTACTGAATACACAAGATCGCACAAAATCGATAAAAAACGTGCCGAATTAAATATAAAACAGCTGACGATCTATGAACACAGAAAAAGAAAAAAAAATAGGTACATACCGAAAAAAATCTACGACGCACAACACACTCAAGTAAAATGATATATAACTCGATTACTGAATATTCCGTTGACCCGTCTAAGCGAATACCGAGTTGGAGATCGATACAGCCGGGACTGATGGACGCGGACGATTCACGAAGAATCGGAATAAAAATCTAGATGTATCGTTTCCGCTTGTTTATTGCGTTTGGAACAGTTGCTGGTTGTAAACACGCTATGAATTTCTAGGGTATGTATATGTGTGTGAACATTGACATTATTATGGTTGTTTTAAAAGTGTTGTTAGGTTATAGTTGGTTTAAAATGTATTAGGGATGTCTCGTTGGTCTAGTTGCAAAGCATCGCATCGCTTGGTGATCACGAGATATGACTTTTCAGTATGAGTCCGGAGTCTGGAATTGTGCCCGGTATGTAGTACTCAGTACACCTCTGCCACCCCCAGCTTGGGAAATATAGGCGTGACGATGTTTATTTTTTTTATTTTAACAATTTTTAACCCCCGACGCAAAAAGAAGGATATGTATTTTTGGTCTGTCTGTGGCGTCGTAACTCCTAAGGGAATAAACCAATCTTGATTTATTCTTTTTTGGTGTAAACGTGCCTTCAGCGAGTAAGCTATGATTCATTTGAACCGCGGTTTATTTTAATTTTAAGTTTTACTTGTCGGTAATAAATATTGCCTGATATATTTACGATATATATACGATGGACGATTTAGCGCAGTGGTTAAGGGCTTATCCCGCCCCGCCCATTGTGTCTAATAGTCGCGGGTTCGATTCCCGCACGGGACAAATCTTTGTGTGATCCACAATTATTTGTTCCGGTCTGGGTATTTGTAAACGCACCCACGACACAGGAATTAATCATAGTGTGAGGCAACGTTTTTAAAAAAAAATCAAATTATATGTGCATATGAAATCTTTATGATATAATGCTAGTCAGGTATAATACTGTCTCACCTCAAAAATATAATTTTTTACTTTAGCATTTGAATATCAAAACTGTAACGATACATTTTTACAGCTCTTGCCTTCGTAGATGTGTGACCAGGAATGTATTCTCCGTGTAATTTGAAGGTTAACCTGACCTTAAAATTACACAACGAACACTTGGTTTTCTTACTAAAACTAAACTATTCCTTAATTTTCTTGGAAAAAAAAATTGTCTAAGATTCCTCACTTTGATTCTTAGTTTCTATATTTTTGTATTTTGGTTACATGAGGACGCGCAATGTGTATTAATTGTAGACCGATCATAGAATTGGTATTTCAAGAAGAACACTAACAAGAACATTTTTTCACTAATTTATTAAATAGATATATTTTATAGTGCACTAATAACATACATATATCTAAATTATGTTGCAATTAAAATGCATTTTTTGTAGAATACAATTGTTTGGCCCTTTTTCACTGCTCAAGCGTATTCGACCTGAAATATAATCCAAACGCAATAAATTAGTCCCAAAGTTATCAACTTCATTCAGTGCAGAAAGTATCCTAATCCGGATTTGTTGACGTGCCGCGTCCGCGGATCGGAGCCAATCGGACGCATTAAAGGATTTGTCGAGTTCAAAAGATTAATGTCCAGCTAAGCGTCATCGATATTATAATTCGTAAGACTATTTTTAAAAAAAACGTAGCCCTACACTAGGGTTTATTCCTGTGTCGTGGGTGCGTTTACAAACATGAAAATTCACATACACAAATACCCAGACAGAAACAAATAATTATGGATCACACAAAGATTTGTCCCGTGCGGGAATCGAACCCGCGACTATTAGACGCAGTGGGCGGAGCTGCTCAAGCTCTTAACCACTGCGCTAAATCGTCCGTCTTGTATTTATTATTACTAGATAATGGGCGACGAACAAAATCACGCCCGCGTTTGTATATATTTACGCATCTATATATTTTTTTACCTGGGGAAAATCATGCATAGGTCATCCGCGAGCCTTGAGGAAAGCTCGTAGGCCGTGTCGGATTCCTATCGACTAAAAACCCCAGGGTGGCCGACATCGGCAGTTTGTAGGGGCTCAGGGATCTCTGTATGGAACGCACCGGTGACGCATCTATACATACTCGTAGCTAGCAACATCAGACATTAGTTTTATTATTAACAGCCTCAGATAACAAACTAAGGACTTTTAATAATGAAAAAAAAAACTGGTAAACTTTCTAAAAAGAAAGTACTATTGTAGTAGTATTGTATATGTTTTTTTATGATACGGCGGTTGGTGCTAAATAAGATCGCGCTATAGATTTAGAGAATTAAATAAGCTCGTGCTTCAGAGACCTACCTACAAATGCCAAATTACAATATAAACGCGTGCTCAGCCGCGGGTAACAGCAAGTAGACTAATAAAAAAAAGTTTAGACGTCAGATGCACATTTTAAAATAACATTTCTGTATTAGTTCAATACAAAACAAAGACCGTTCATATGGGTGCACATAATGTACAGATAAATGAATACTACAAATGGCAAGTTTAAATTGGCAGGAATAAATTAAGTGTTCATAACCGTACTAACCAATGGTTGTCGCGAACAAAAACAAGAGTTACTTAGAATCATGCTGTTTCTCGGTTCATTTTTGAATTAGCATTTCATGTTTTATGGAATTTCCATCCAGTGTTTTTAATTTAATAAGGTTATATTTACATAGCTCTTAGTTAGTGTTTCTTTTAAGACAGTTTATATTTTAAGTTTTATGCGGATTGGCTGACGAAGTAAGAATGTTAGCTCTTAGTTTTTGACTTATGACTAAGTCATAACATCTATACAGTTAGTTCTATAAAATGTAAAAGTTTCTTTTTTAATTTATGACACGTGTCTGTTTCAATACACACGCTCACGCCTATATCCCCCGACCGGGGGTAGCAGACCTACTGTTTCACTAATAAATTAATTTGGTCAGTATTTTCTTATAGTATATTCAACATTGACAGTTGACGGGCGATTTAATGCGGTGGTTAAGAGCTTAAGCCGCTCCGCCCACTGGATCGAATATTCACGGGTTCGATCCCCGCACGGGACAAATCTTTGTGTCACCCGCAAATATTTATTCCGGTCTGGGTGTTTGTGTTTGTGAATTTCGTGTTTGTAAGCGCACTCACGACACAGGAACAAGCATAAGTGTATACAGTTTTAAAAAAAATATTTTTATATTAACGTACAAATTAGTTCATTTGACCACACCTAAACTATCACCTCCCATAAACATCCCAAAACTTTATAATTAGAACCTCATATGTATTGCCATTTATTATCTGAATGGACTGTCCTCTACTATACAGCGCTATAAGTTAGCTGGTAAAAGATAACCCTAATAAGTCGCGACCTCACCCAAACTGCGTTTATATTTAGGGTAAGGTGGGTTATATTTAGACTATGACCGTATCACAGTATAAATAACTATATAGAGGTCTTAGCACGATTATTTGATGTTATAGTAACGTTACCGAATCAAACCGAATCGCCTGTCACGTTCATCGTTATTTAGTAAAATTGTCGTGTGAGAAAGATCGCATAACAAGTCGATATAGTAATTTTGTTTTAATAACAGAATGGTTTTTTCGTCATTATTTTACCTTGCAGGCCTGCTACAAGATTGATCGATGATCTGGTAGGTCGCGGGTAGAAGGTACAGCGTAAAGCCGGTCGTTATTGCAGTATTTGGGGAGTTCTTCGTTCATCATTGGAGATCTTTCGGCTGGAGATAGATAGCTCTTGCCGAACCTATACACACCAAAGTTACAGTTTCTGAACTGGTAAAAAAATATTTGAGAGTTACAAAGTTTCTTATACATATTGCACGTGACTGTTCCACTGAATTTGGTTACCGATATTTAGGCTCATGGCTGTAGAAAAAAATGAAATACGAAAAAATAAGTCTCAGACAAAGAAAGGATCATTTCTATGGCTGTCGTGAAAGGCGACTAAATGAGATAATAAAGAAAGTTATTTTTCTGTTTGTAAAAACATATTAAATTTATATAAAAACTATCTTAATGTGGTTAAAGTGGAATTTTAAGACTAAGGACGGTATATCATATAGCTCAAAATTATATAATGAAAATCCGTTTTTATGGGTTACTTGAACGCTGAGTTGTGGGTCAATCTCGAGGAATCTCGACCACTGAGTTATGTGACAAGCCTTAATGATAACCTTCCCTTAATTACTCATAATTTATGTACCCAGGCACGATGCGGTCGTGTTTCAGTTTATGTAATTTATTGTTGCGGTTAAATAATGGTTATATTTTTTTCTAAAACATTTAACATATCTGAATGGTCAGTGCGAGCATGTTGAAAACGCGTAATCTTTAAATTGGTAATATGTAGTGATCAGAAATTGACGACCACGTTAGAGGAAAGCGACATTATCTGTAAAAGTTACTTAGATAATTACTATTTCAAGTCATTTTATATAAAATGTCACATTATATAAAAATGAACACCGTCGCATAATTATTCTCGATATGGCGGTGGCAGAGGTGTGCTTGTGTATACCTAATATTTCCGAAGACGTTAGGTTTAGTAGTCCAAAGTAGTAAGGGACGAGTCAATTACTGTTATACATGGCACATTTCCCGACTCCGGAATGCTACTGATAATAGTTCGATACCTCAATTACGCTTTATTCAACTTAGGATTCAAACTACGGAAGAAAAAAGCCTTTGTTGATTGTGTGATTTAAATCCTGGGCCAAGCGATTGCCATTTGTATTGCGCCACCAACAAGGCATTCATCACCTTAAAATCAATCAAAATATTTCATACTTGAGCACTTAATAGCGTGCTTAATAGCAAATACCATTCCTTCTCCTTCAAATCAAATCCCTTCCCTATCAATGGGTAACAATACAATATTGAAAACCCAGTGATTGGGTGTTCATTATAAGAGGGTACTATCACCATCTCATACGGGTACCACAATACCTCAATATGTAATGTCAATCCAAGATCTGACCGCATGTCTATTGTAGGCACGACACCCGACCCATATTGATCGTATAATAATGTTAAGTGCTTTGCGGTGGCTCTATTAACTATACATGTGGACAAATATTAGAGATATGGAATACGAGACGCTAAGATTTCGTGTGTGAAGTAGTATGCTTAGTTTGAATATTGAATGATGCAATTTATAATGGTCTGCTGATATTGAGAATGTGCTGTCAGTTATCTTGAATTATTTAGACTTAGTTTCATTCAGAATGAGAAGCAAAATCGATAGCGATTTTCATTTCGTTTTCGTTGCTGATTGCTATACTAGACGATTATAACAACTAAGTGGGAAATCATGAGTACAGCAATTTGTTTACTCCCATCAATAAAATACTCTATACATAATATGAAGTATGTGCGTATGCTTACCCCATCTCTTAAGAGAAAGACAAAAAATACGAGCATTACATACAAAAGCTATTAAAATCAAAAGCTCTGAAACAAACTGTCTGATCTTATACTGCACGAAGTTTATATTAACAATAAACACCTCGCTAAGTCACAAAACAACGTTCAGCTGTTTGAGTAAGGTTACACAGCGGTAATCTCGACCGCATCGTGCCCCGCTTGATTGATGTCATTGCACGGCCTTGGACGAAAATTAACTGTCACTTGTCAGACAAAATATGAAAGCTTTAAACCAAACTCGTGTGACAAAATTTACACGTGAAATTAGGGGTGTATTTTGAACAGCGCGGGCTTTGGCGGGTTGAAAGTGACGTAGAATAAATAAAAGTGAAATATTATTAAAATATTCTGTAAAAAAAATTTGGATACAAAATCGAATAATATTGAAATTTTAAATTAATATAAGTTTTCTAACACAGTGTACCTAAATGTTAAAAGAAAGTGATTAACACTTTTTTAGTTGTTTGTTGTTTTAATTAGTTGTTTTAATGCACCTGCAAAAAGATACAATTATTTATGTAAATATGGATGTTAGTTCTTAAAGTTTCATCACATGGAATGAATATTATTTTATAATAATGACGTTTTGTATAACTGGTCAGTTAGAAACTAGATACTGCGTTATGAATTGTTGAGAAGAGTGCAATTAAAGAAGCCTATGTAGCAGTTTCACTTTTTTTGGTTTTAGCTTTTGTTTGGTTTTAGCCTGGTTCTGATTTCTTCCTAATTTTCGAAAGTAAGTAAGGTATACCGAATGTAAGGGACAGGTGCATAAAACCTGAAGTAGCCAATACAATCCTAAAAAATGTATTAGTCCTTTGTTAGGGGTAAGCACCGAGCTGCCAATTACATTCCATCAGAAATGAAATTGGATGTATTACTGCTGCAAGTGGTGTTGATGTATGTAATTTATTTGCCAAACATTTTGCTTCAACCTATCTTCCTTCGTCTGGCTCTAAAGTACAAAATCCAACGCAAAATAACACAACGCAGTTTTTTCAAATGTCATTGGGTAGAATAATATTCACTGAAAAAGATATTTTCAATGCTCTAATTAAACTCGAAAGTCACAAAAGTCCAGGGCCAGATGGGATTCCACCGTCATTCATTAAAAAATGTGCTAAAAACCTTACTTTACTGCTTAAAATTATTTTTAATAAATCAATCTCAACATCACAGTTTCCGGCGGAATGGAAATTAGCAAACGTAGTTCCTATATTTAAAAAGGAAGAGACGGACGATGTAAAAAACCTATCGCCCTATATCACTCTTATCGGTGTTTTCAAAGAAATTCGAATCACTTTTGTGTCCAATACTAACATCTTATTTAAAGTCGCAGATTGTCCCTGAACAGCATGGCTTTTGTAGATAAAAATCAACTACAACAAACTTACTACAATACATTAATGACCTTAGCCTAAAAATAGACTCCCGTGTACAGGTTGACTGTATTAATACTGACTTCAGTAGTGCCTTTGATAAGGTGGACCATAAAACGTTGTTGCAGAAACTAGAAACCTTTGGTATTTTCGGTGATCTTTTACACTGGTTTAAATAATACTTGTTTGAGAGAAGGCATAGAGTTGTAGTAAAGAAATTTGAGTCATTACAATACGCTTCAACATCTGGCGTTCCGCAGGGCTCGCATTTGGGCCCACTCTCATTTATTGCTTACATGACGAATATAATCAATGGCAGTAGATGTTTGCTGTTTGCCGACGACTTAAAAATATGTAAAGACATTAAATCAGACCGTGACGTAGATATACTACAAAACTACTTAAATGCAGTTATTAAATGGTTTCGAAATAATAAGATAACTCTCAATGCCGACAAATGCTACCATATGACATTCACAAGAAACAGAAATGAGATTCCTTCATCATATATACTAAATGGGGTAGCACTCGGAAAAGTTGATATTATACGTGACTTCGGAGTCTTCCTAGACAGAAAGCTTTCATTCTCAAACCACATTGACAATATTGTTATCAAGGCAACCAAGATGTCAGGAATCGTTAAGAGAGTGTCTAAGGTCTTCCGGAGTATTGCAACGCTTAAGGTCCTTTATTTTTTTCTTGTTAGGAGTATCTTGGATTATGCATCTCCAGTATGGACACTCAGCTACCGTATTTATATCGATCGCATCGAAAGGATCCATAGAGGATACACGAGGTATCTTAGGTATAAAAGTAATCATTGTCCTCACGAGGCGGAATATGGCAAAAGACTGCAATTTTTCAAGATGATAGCTTTAGAGCATCGACGTACCGTAGCTGATCAAACGTTGCTTTACAAAGTCGTCAATGGATTGGTCGAATCGGTTGGAATCGTTGAGTGGGATTAAATTAACTGTACCTCGTTTATCCTTTCTAAGATCAGTCAGAGCACCCAATACATTCTCTTACACAACATCCAGAACAAACGTAGGTCGTTTCGCACCTCTTAACTGTATGATGCGAAACTACAATGAGATTTTATCATACTGTAACAGCATTGACATTTTCTCTAATTCATTCTCTCAGTTTCGAAATAATCTTTTAAGCAACTACTTGACATAACCATTTCTGACATCGTTGACATAAATTTTTGACAATTTTTTTTTTACCTTACTTTGACGTTTTGTGTTAACTTACGTGATATAATCTTATGATTGCGTTTTTAATATTTGGTTTAGTCTGCAAAATATCTTATCGAAAATCACAATAATTGTAATTTCCGTTTTATATACTCCACATTCTAATAGTCTTCAAAGAATGAAAGCGATGAATAAAGATGTACAAATGGGTGACTTAGTGGTAAACCATCTACTTTATGCAGATGACGCGGTTTTAATAGCGCCAACAGCCACTGATCTGCAAACACTAGTCACAGTTATGAAAGACGACTGCATGATCAATGGCTTACACTTGAATGTGAAGAAAACCAAGATTATGGTTTTTGAATGGGAAGAAACCAGAACGAATGTAAGGATTGTGGTTGGTAACGATGTGCTGGAGCAAGTGAATGAGTTTGTATATCTTCGATGCGCCTTCAGTGAGGATGGGAAATACACCGCTGACATAGAGAGAAGAGTGAGTGCAGGGAACAGTGTGAATGGTGCGATGGGAAAGCTACTCGGGAGCCGGCACTTAAGCCATAAGGCGCAGCTGGCCATACATAACGGAGTTCTTGTCCCAACGCTGTTACATGGTAGCGAGAGCTGGGTATGTAAGAAGGAGAATGAAAGTAGGATATATGCGGTAGAAATGCGAGCTCTGCGGAAGATGTGCGGAGTGAAGCTGACCGACCGCATTAGCAACAGCATAGTAAGACAGAGAGTAGGTTTGAAAGATAGTATCGGTGTAAAGATGAGAAAGGGCATGCTCCGTTGGTTCGGGCATATAGAAAGAATGCCAGAGGAAAGAATTACAAAACAGATATACAATGTGAAAGTGGAAGGATGCAGGTACCGGGGAAGACCTAAACTATCTTACCACGACCAAATAAACCGAGTCTTATCTGATGGAAAAGTCAAGAGTCTCCGTAACCGGCGAGCGTGTATGAGACGAACTATGAGAGTCGAGGAAGCCAGAGAGGTATGTAAGGAAAGAACCTGTTGGAACTCTGTACTCTCTGCCTACCCCGCAAGGATTCTGGCGTGAGGTTATAGATAGATAGATAGATAGATAGATAGACATTCTAATATTGCATGTTCAATAATTATTCTTACGTACTATTAATAATTATAATTCATTCTGCAAGTGCTGTGCACTTCTTTAAGTGACTGACACATCATGAAAAAATAATGTATGTAATCATTTAATTCTATGACTTAACTGATGTATGAGTTGTTGAGGTGCCTTTAAATAAATAAATAAATAAATAAAAACTTGTTATTGCGACACTTACCGTTATTAACTCCTATTCAGTACTTCGTGGTTAATATACAAAATATCAGTTACAAGTATTTTTATGAAATGGATGTGGCAGTTCTCCGTGCCTAAATAATACCCGTACCATATTTTAAAACTAAATATTTACTATAATTAATATTTACTATAACAATTAATATTTACTATTTGTGTGTGAATTTTCATGTTTGTAAACGCACCCACGACACAGGAATAAATCCTAGTGTGGGGCTACGTTAAAAAAAAAAAAAAAACTATTCTAATAATAATTAATATTTACTATATATTATTAGTAGCATTGCGGCATGTCTAGACGGAGATGGTGGGACGAACTGGATACTTTCTTAAAAAGGTGGTTTTCAAAAACCGAAGGTAGAACCGAATGAAAGCAGTGGCTGGGGCTTTTTACCAACAATGGGACGATAATGGCTGAATAAAAAAATATTTCCAAAGGACGAATTCGATATCATAATCACTTTGTTCTAGAATTCAAACCCAAGACCACACCATCACTACCTGCATTATTCGTCAATATACCATCAAGGCAGTTAACAGCAAAATAGTAGTAAATATATATTTTCCACGACCGCATGACCGACTATTCTGACGGCCGTAAAAATGCAATGTTTGAATGAAATAAATACGGTTTAATTATCAACAGCTTCAACTGATGGCTGCCTGAGTTACAACATGGCGTACCAATCTAAGATCGGAATCATAATTTAAAGGTTTATTTATATTTTTTGCAAGAAACAATTGAGTATTTTGCAAACAAAATATTAAAAATAATATATTTTACACTACTACATACGTGAATAATTCTTATATTAGAATCAGAAAACTAAATAATTTTATTTTGCGAATATTAATAGCAATTCTTCTTGGAGTTCCACTTCTATTTGAGGTTGGACAGCAGTGCCTGTAGCCAAATGGGTTTTTTACAGTTGTTGACGCTAATATTAAACGAAAGTATATTTGTAGGGGAATGACATATCACAACAAAAAATCACCTCTGTCTTTTCGAAAGCATGTGCGTATTCAAAATTAACTATCTCTTGCTTTAACGGTGAAGGAAAACATCGTCAGGAAACCTGCATGCCCGAAGAGTTTCTCGAAGGTGTGTGAAGTTCGCCAACCCGCACTGGGCCAGCGTGGGGACTATGGCCTAAACCCTCTCAGTTTGAGCGGAGGTCCGTGCCCAACGGTAGGCCAGTTTCTTAACAGGACTAATATTATTTAGATCAATTCTAATTTTCGAAGTTGACGCTTTGAAAAGTGAGGAAGTGTTACACCCAAACGACACCTTCAAGTTTATAACCATTTGCTGATTGAGGAGCTGCTCAAACCCAATCTGTTTTATCATGAAGATAGTCAACAAACAAACATGAACGGAGATATTGCTAGCTAAGTAGAATAGCGACCCAACAGAAATAGCAAGAATAAGATATCAAGCTTTATGATTTTAAAATAAGGGTATTAAATCAAGTAACTGAATATGTGTTTTCAGCGCCGAATATCACAGTGAACAAAAATGGTTTTGAACAAGTAAATCAAACATTTATCACTACACAATATCCACAGAACACAAAAGTCAATGGTACTGAATACACAAGATCGCACAAAATCGAAAAAAACACCTGCCGAATTGAATATAAAAACAGCTGACGATCTCTGAACACAGCAAAAAGAAAAAAAAAATAGGTACAAACTGAAAAAATGTACGACGCCCGATTACTGAATATTCCGTTGACAAGTAACTGAATATGTGAGTTGTGTTCCAATTATATTCGGACAGGGATATAAGGCGTAAACCTGGTCCACAAAACTTAAATTAGTGGTGAAACAATTTAATCCTCCCAGTATCGTGGCTACATGTATACCTACTTGTACAATTTAATGCTCTCTAAATCCTAAACAAAACCGGGTTTAATTACACGAAGATCTTGTTTAACTAACTGGAAAATTTGTTAGAAATCAAAGGAGTTAAATCTTTAACGTTTAAAATGTATAACTTGGTTGATTCTCCGGTCTTCATCATATGATACTTCTACCGTAACTAAATTGTTGCATAATTTTAATAGGAACAATCTTATAATAGCAGTGATAGCCTAGTGGTTGGACCGCTGGACTGCAAAGTCAGAGGTCTCGGGTTCAAACCCAGGCACCTTTCTCTTTTCGAAAGTATGTGCGTATTAAAAATTAATTATCACTTGCTTTATCGGTGAAGGAGAACATCGTGGGGAAACCTGCATGCCCTAAGAGCTTCTCGAAGGTGTGTTAAGTTCGCCAACCCGCACTGGGCCAGCGTGGTGGATTATGGCCGAAAACCCTCTCAGTTTGAGAGGAGGCGCGTGCCTAACAGTGGGACAGTTTCTTATAGTAACAATTCCGAGAAATAATGTTGCTTTACTTTCATCTTTATTTAGTAAATATTTAGTGTAAAAAAGATAGCTTATCTACTCACTAGGGTTATCCGCGCCCTTCACCTAGTCATCGGTCCATCTTCAGGAGACCTACTCTTTTCACGAATAGTTAAGACACCGTTACACACACATTTCATAAGCGGGGATGGTAGAGGCAGATAATTGTGGACATCTACATATTGCTGATGCTGTAAGTTCCCAATGTAAGGGGGGATACGCTTACAGCTATTATATGAAGCAGCTTTCCACTAGAAACTGCTAATGAGCAGTTTTATAATATCAGCCTATACTGTCCACTGCTGGACAAAGGCCTTCTCTCACAAATCGAGGTGAGAGAGGACATACTCCACCACGCGGACCCAGTGCGGATTGATGGAGGTAGGTTAGTGGCCACCTGCTGTTGGAACTTATCAAGCTACCTTTAAGGCTTCCAACTCGGCTTAACGACTACCACATTAAGTGGTAGCCGGGACCAACGGCTTAGCGTGCCTTACGAAGCACGGAGATGTTCGAATATGAAAATGCCACAAACGGTCACCCATCGCGGGCCGACCGAGTCGAACGCTGCTTAACTTTGGTAATCGCTAATAACACCGCGGTCGCACAGCGCTACGAGCGCCATGAGCAGTTTACTATAGAAAAACTATCTTGGTGTAGTGGCGCAACATGCGACTGGGAATCCTGAGTTTGTGGGTTCAAATTGTAGGTCGGAAATTGTTGTTCGTATTTAATAAGTCTGTCTAAAGTTTGGAATTATGCCTACTATAATGGCAATAGCATCGCTCCTTATAATGTATTAGGATTTACCATTGTCGTCAGAATGTGGGTACATACAGTAAGATACCTCTGGCACCTCCGCTGACGGGAGTACTAAGTTTACACGAGACATTGTAAAATCCTACTTATAAATGTGAAAGTTTGTGTGTTTACATGTGTGTTACTCAATGACGCAAAAACGGCTGAACGGATTTCGATGAAATTTGGCACAGAAATAATTTACTAACACATTGCATACTTTTTATCCCGGAAAAATGTTAGGTTCCTGTCTAAAGTCAACGCGGACCAAGCCACGGACACAAGCTAGTTATCCATAAATTTGATAACAATACAAAAAGATTTTATTGGGAATACATTTAAATACTTACGTTTATAAACCAATTTCAAGTAACACTGTTTTTAGCGCCGAATATCAGCGAACAAAAAATGGTTTTGAACAAGTAAATCAAACATTTATCACAACACAATATCCACAGAACACAAAAGTCAATGGTACTGAATACACAAGATTGCACAAGATCGAAAAAAACACCTGCCGAATTGAATATAAAAACAGCTGACGATCTCTGAACACAGCAAAAAGAAAAAAAATAGGTACATACCGAAAAAATCTACGACGCACAACAAAACTCAAGTAAAATGATATATAACTCGATTACTGAATATTCCGTTGACCCGTCTAAGCGAATATCGAGTTGGAGATTGATACGGTCGGGACTGATGGACGCGAACGATTCACGAAGCATCGGTATAAAAATCGAGATGTATCGTTTCCGTTTGTTTATTGCATTTGGAACACTGGCTGGTTGTTAACACGCTATGAATTTCTAGGGTGTGGCAGTGTATGTGTGCGTACTTTGACATTATTATGGTTGTTTTAAAACTGTTTCTAGGTTAGAGTTGGTTTCAAATGTAATAGGACTGCCTCGTTGGTCTAGTTGCAAAGCCATTGCTTGGTGATTACGAGGTCCTGGGTTCAAATCCTAGGTGCAACAAATGAAGTTTTTCTAACGAAAACTTCGCTGTATGTGTCCGAAGTCTGGAATTGTGCCCGGTATATGGCAATAGGCTCGCCCCTTATTATATGGGACCTAACATCGTCGGCGAAAAGTCGATGTACTCAGGACACCTCTGCCACCTCCGCTTGGGAAATATAGGCGTGACGGTGCTTTTTTGTATTTTAATAGTTATTAACCCCCGATGCAATAAGAAGGGAGTGTATTTTTGGTCTGTCTGTGACGTCGTAACTCCTGAGGGGATGAACCTATCTTTATTTTTTTTTGTTGTAAATGAGTTTTACTTGTAGGTAATAAATTTTGCCAGATATACATGCATATGAAGTCTTTATGATATATAGTCAGGTATAATACTGACTCAACTCAAAAATATAAATAAATAAATAATTGCTTACTTTGTTTAGTTGTGTGACCAGGGATGTGTTTGTCGTGTAATTTTAAGGTTAACCTATCCTTAATATTACACAACGAATACTTAATTTTCTTACTGAAACTAAACTGTTCCTTAATTTTCTTGGAAACCAAGCACATAATTGTCTAAGATCCTCATTTTGATTTTCAGTTTCTCTATTTCTGAATTTTAGTTACATGAGCACGCGCAATGTGTATTAATTGTAGAACGATCTTAGATTTGGTATTTCAAGAAGAAAACTGACAAGAACATTTTTTCACAAATTAATTAGATAGATAGATATTTTTTATTATGCACCAATAATATACATATATCTAAATTATGTTGAAAATAAATTGCATTTCTGTAGTATACAATTATTTGGTCCTTTTCCCTGCTCAAGCGTATTCGACCAGAAATATAATCCAAAAGCAATAAATTAGTCGCAAAGTTATCAACTTCATTCAGTGCAGAAAGTATTCTAATCCGGATTTATTGGCGAATCGCGGTCCGCGGATCGGAGCCAATCGGACGCATTAAAGGATTTGTCGAGTTCAAAAGATTAATGTCCAGTTACCTATTGTTAAGATAATAGGTAACTGGACCTTTATATTATTATTCCAATGATATTATTTTTCGTAGAAGATTACGGATCCCGAACAAAATAACAGCTAAAAATACCTGCGTTGGGATATAGATGCGTGAATATATATTTACGCATCTATACCGGAGCTAGCAACTGCAGACATTAGTTTTAAAGTTTGGTCAAATAGCCGGCTGAGCCCGACGGGAGCGCGACGGAAGCGCTCGGCTACGTTCGGTTGTAACGTTTACCATCGCGCCGAGCGAGGCTGCGCTGTGTGACGTCTTCCGTACATTTCAGTACATTACAACTCCCCAAGCCGCGCCACTGTCGCGCTCCCGTCGCGCTGTGTCGGCTATGTGGCGAAACCTTTCTTGTTAACTTGTCTTTGACTTGTCTTGAAGTTGGCTATGATATGAGCAAACTAATTCGAAATAAGCCACACCCATAACACCTATCCTGATCCTGGGTTCGAATCCTAGGTCGGCAAAAGTAATATTCTGATATCAACACGGAGTGGCATTGTGTCTGGTAATATTGTAATAGGCTCGCCCCTTTTACATGGGGCCTAACATCGCCGGCGAAAAGTGGGTATTTACAGTACCACCCTCTCTTGGGGAATATAAGCGTGATGTTGTTCAATTTCAATTTTAACGACACCTAGGAGTCCGAGAAATAAGCGCACAAGGATGGACTTGTGCGCTTAGTTAGTTAGTTTAGCACAAATATCGAGGCTAAGTTTCATGGGGGTTTATCTCCGAAAGGATGCAGACGGATACGTGCGGACGGACGACGAAGCGACTCGTTTTGAATTATTTATATCTTTTGAAACTTTCACTGGGGCATGTTAAGAACTTACCAGTATACGTGACCAAGTTATGTTAAGAGAGGTGTAAATCGGGTCTGCAGTCCGGATTTAGCACTTATTTATTCCATCTTGGTATCAAGTTATCTGATAACTTAATGGACTACTCAAATGAAGTGGCGGTAGAATATCATAGAACCGATAAATAAGATTTAGCAGTTAGGAATAGGCGCTCGTAGCGCTGTGCGACCGCGGTGTTCTTACCGATTTCCAACGTTAAGCAGCGTTCGACTCGGTCGGCCCGAGATGGGTGATCGTTTGTTGCTATTCATATCCGAGCGTCTCCGGAAGACACGTTAAGCCGTTGGTCCCGGCTACCACTTAATGTGGTAGTTGTTAAGCCGAGTTGGAAGCCTTAAAGGCGGCTGGATAAGTTCCAACAGCAGGTGGCCACAAACCTGCCTCCATCAATCGGCACTGGGTCCGCGTGGTGGAGTATGACCTAATCTCTCTCACCCCGATTTGTGAGAGAAGGCCTTTGTCCAGCAGTGGGCAGTATAGGCTGATATTATTATAGTTAGGAATAATATATGAGTTATGAGAAAATATTGTAACATTAGAATAATCAAAGCGTTCAGACAAGTCACTATTCAGTTGTGTGAACATAATCTCGAGCGATTCTTAATGGCATACAGTATCCCTATATAGCTGTACCATTGTCAGAAGGCAATATTGATCTTACGTAAGTTTTAGTTCCTTTTTTCACTAGATATAGAGGTATATTACTTTTTTCTCTCTCTTTGCGTTTTTCCACAGCCCAAGTATCAAACACAAATCAATAAACTTAAAATAACTCTAACTCTAATATCTGATCTCGATGCAATATTCAAAGAAGGATAGTTGTTCGTTTACTCATAACGTTTGACATTTTTATGTAACGACTGGATAAAGCGAACTTGAAAGGTGTTATAATTTAACAGAAAGCCATTGAAAATGCCTTAGAATTAAATTATATGTGAGAATAATAATACTGAAAATAATACAATGCTCATTGTTTGTGGTTGAGGAATTCAAACCAAAGTTTATCTGCAAATATGAAAGAAAAACAATATACAGTTTAAACCAATACCGATCAGACAAGTTCACGAGCTGAAAACATTAAAGCAAGTAACAAAAGTCATTAAGTCAGCTTACACCTGAACTTGATTCAGATTTATCAAAGATTTGTTAAGCTCCAAAGATGCTACCTATTGTCTTAATTCTAAAGAAAACAACTATATCTCTGCTAGGTAGCGAAGTTTTGAATTATTTATTTGTTTTGCAAGTTTTATTGGAGCACGCGTAGGTCGCGAAGTTTTGTTTTGTTAAAGTTTTACGATAGATAGTGTGACTGCATCATAAAACGGCGAATTTGACTTTTGGCTTGAACTAACTAGCGGTTCGCTTTTGTTTGTTGTGATATCCGAAAACTAATGTGATAAAAAACACCGTCACGCCTATATTCCCCAAGCGGGAGTGGCAGACATGTACTGAGTACACCCACGTTTCGCTGACGATGTTAGGTCCCATGTAATAGGGGGTGAGCCTATTGCCATACACCGGACACAACTCTAGACTCCGGAGTCATACTGGGAAGTTTTCGTTAGAAAAAATACATTTGTCCTGCCTAAGATTTGAACCCAGGACCTCATAATTACAAGGCAATGCGCTTTGCCACTACACCTAGTGATATAATCATAATAGGCCGCTTATTACATGAGACCTAATATCGTCGCCGAAAAGTGGCTATACGCGGTACACTTCTGACACCCCCATTTGGGTAATTAGGCGTAACGGTTTTTTTTATTTTGCAAGTAAATAAGGAAATAAATATCTTATAAATTTCATAATAAGAAAAAAGGTTGGCAGCATAGAGAAATCTATGAGCTTTCCATGTGTTGATTAAGATAGCTGACTAATTACCATAAGATATTCCCAGGAAAACGTTTTATAACAAAGTTACATACAGCAAGAGAAATTTAATTATAGCGAAATCTTAGCTTTAGTCAATTACTACATAGCGCGGGCTGAGAAAGCTAGAACTTTTGAGGATATCTGCGCCTACCATATACCTTTCTTAGCGTTTCAACGGCAAACATGCTATAGCTATATGGAAGCAGCCCAGAATGCGGCCACATTGACTGCATTGTCGGAGGCAGCCATCAAGTATCCTGCTGCGTCCAGGTGTTAGGGGATGCGGAGCACGATATAAGGTGGGACACCGTTTGGGTTACGCCGCACAAACGCCCCTAATACTCGTAAGTACCATCTGTGAATCCCCACCTGAACATATTTTCCTTTCCGGCCGACCTGGGTCCGAAGTAGTGTTGTAAAAATGAGCGCCGAGCGTTCAGCGCTTAGTCGACGCTTACGAGCGTTCAAGACTCGAGCGTTTAAGGCTTACGGAGCGAGCTCGAGTTGCGTGCTCAAGCGTTATAGCGTTATAATTTCTTTTGCTTTGATCCTCGAAAATCGAAATTAATTTATAGTGCCGAAAGAACTGTATACAGAGGCGTACCCAACATCAGTAACTATAATTTTTGTATAAATTTAAATTAATGATAAAGGGTGTGTTATTTTAAAATGACCAACATTTACCATTGTAAAATGAAGCTAGTATTTACATGAATGCCGGATTTTTCAAAGTGCAGCTCTTGTGGCAAGTACAAGTGCAGTAATATGCTAATGGCAAGCTTGTGGATAGAGGGTGTTTACACACCGTCACGCCTATATTCCCCCAACAGGGGTGGCAGAGGTGTACTGTGTACACCTACTTTTCGCAAACAGTGTTAGTTCCCATGTAATAGGGCACGAGCCTATTGCCATATACCAGGCACAATTTCAGACTCCGGACTCATACTGGGAAGTTTTCGTTAGAAAAACTTTATTTGTCCGACCTAGGATTTGAACCCAGGACGACATGATCACCAAGCGATACGCTTTGCCACTAGACCAACGACGCAGTCACACAGTTTATAATAAACCTAGATATAACAAAGGTATATAGGTAGGCGCGGGTCCATCGTACTTATGCAAGTCCTTTGAAAGGGCCGACTATGTATATGAGTACACACTGTACTCATTGTATCGTATCATGGGTACCATTAAGTATGTAATCGAACTTCATATATTTATTTAGAAGTTGTTAGGGGAAACCTTATATCAACAGAAAATGTCTTCCCGGTGATAGATAATAAAAAATACAAATTTTCGTAGACTCAAGGTTGGGTATGTGCGGTACCAACTATGAAACAAACGATTAATTTAATGATTACTCCCACACGCCTATATCACGCCTAAATCCTTACGTGTATGGTTGAGGGAATATAGTATACTATACACCACTTTTGACGACACCACCTATCCATTCATCATTCTTTATTATTTTTACGGAAACGTTAGTGTAAACGAATCCTTAATTTTGCGGCACAAACATCAAACGCGCCGAAAAAAGATTTGTCGGTACATTGGACGATGTTATGTGATTCTAGGTGTGCTTACTATTACGGCATTGATCAAAGTATAGCCAACCAAAACGCACTGATTTGATGGTCATGGACAATGAATATTTGTTTTTGTTATTAAATTAGTATTTTGCGGGGTAACACGGTACCCCGCAAGGGATCTGGCGTGATGATAGATAGTATTTTAAGTTTGGAGTTTATATGGTCTCTTTCCGGCTTCATCATCAGATCCTGCTTATCATCTAGGTCTATTACATTTGTCAAAGCAAATCCAAAGAGCCCAAATATGATGGTGCTATCTTGTTTAATTTAAATAATTCTTATAGCCACGTTCCGGTTTCATCATGGGACCCTAGGCACTACCTAGAGCTATTGTGAAGTACTTGAGTAAGGCGCGTTGAGGCGCTCGTAGCGCTCTGCGACCGCGGTGTTCTTATCGATCACCAAGGTTAAGCAGCGTTCGACTCAGTCGGCTTGATATGGGTGACCGATTGTGAGATGTTCATATTCGAGCATGTCCATATTTTGGAAGGCACGTTAAGCCATTGGTCCCAGTTACCACTTAATGTGGTAGTCACTAAGCCGAATTGGAAGCTTTATAGGCGGCTTGATAAGTTCCAACAGCAGCTGGCCTGCCTTCACCAATGCGCACTGGGTCCGCGTGGTTAAGTATGACCTAATCTCTTTCTCCCTCATTTGTGAGAGAAGGCCTTTGCCCAGCCGCGGGCAGTATGGGCTGATATTATATACTTGAGTAAATACTTAAGTAGACAGTACTTGTCAAGACAAAACCAGCGAGCCTAAACTCAGTGGGGTTGTTCAGTTGGCTATCAACCATTATCGAACCAGGTCCATGGTACAGAGAATATATAAAAGAAAAAGAATAGTCGTCAACAAACTTTTCCTTTTTTCGTTATTAAAAAAAACGTAACTCCACACTAGGATTTATTCCTGTGTAATGGGTGCGTTTACAAACATAAAAACTCACATACACAAATACCCAGACCGGAACAAATAATTGTGGATTACACAAAGATTTGTCCCGTGCTCCTGCATCGAACCCGCGACTATTAGACAGTGGGCGGAGCGGCTTAAGCTCTTAACCACTGCGTTAAATCGTCTGTTTAAACTTATATACGTATGCCAAATTTCAGGTTAATTCGAGAGCCGCAAGTATTTGAGAAGTAAAACACAAACTACCTTTGAACTAACGATAACATTGAATCGGAAAGACAGTCAGACATACGAAAAGAGCAAGTTAATAAAAAAGCAAATAGGTACTCCACGCAGTAGATATTAATGTATAGACATGATTTAAAATCGTCCATAAAACTGGAGCGTTGCGCTCAACGTTAAGCGCGAGTCAAGCGTCGAGTGCGACGCTCCAGTGAGCGTTTGAAATAAAACGCTCGAGCTCGCTCTGAAGCGCTCTGAAACCGACTCGGCTCTGGACTCCAGCGCTTGGCAACATTTTGAGCATCGACTCAAGCGTTTAAGCGACGACTCAAGCGTTTTTACAACAATAGTCCGAAGTCTATTTAAAGATTTCCAGACCAGCCATTGTAATTTATGTCCAGGTGGGAGACTCTCAGCAGGTGAAACAAAGGGATTTGGTAGGGATATTTCTTCCTTCCAGAGATTGCACCTCGCTTTTGAGAAAGAAGCGACTACTTACCTGAAGAAAGCTTTTAGCTTTGACCAAGAAACTGATATTTGTTTAAAGGACAAACTTGGTGAAACAGTAGTAAAGACTTTTGTGTAGTTGCCAAAACCCGTCTAACCAATGTTAAGTAAAATAGCGAAATTCCACCTTCCTGGGTAGTCGTAAAATGCGTCTAATGGACTGAAAACAATTTTAACAACTATTTATGTAAACCATCACACCAGATCTCTTGTGGGCTTGGCAAAAAGTAGTTATAGAGTAAGATGAATAATGTAGTCTAACTAGTGCTATGCTTTATTACAAGCTTTTATTTAACTTGCAATGTGTGTATGTCTGTCTATCTGTCTTCCCAGTATAAATCTTGTGATCCATTTTTCAAGCACTTGCGGGTATCCGTTTGAGCTGAAATTTGGCATACGTATGTGAGTTTGGTGACAATGCAATAATATGGTACCACAGAGCTGGTCTGATGATGAAGTCGGAAGGTAGCCATATGAAAATATGAAATATACAAAGTAACCTCCTCGTGCTTAGGCTTGTTGGATTCGTATTGACAAGTACTATACAACCAGATAGTGTTCAGGGTCTGATTATAAAGTCGAAAGGTGGCCAATGCAAGTACCCAACTACTTAATTGAATTCCACTGTATTTGGGCTCGTTGGATTTGTTTCAACAAGTACTTTATTTTCGAACAATGTCCAGGGTCTGATGATGGAGCCGGAAAGAAGCCATAGGAACTCCCTAACTACGCAAGATATCTTCGTTCTGTTTTTATTATTAACGCTTGTTTTTAACAGACTTCTAAAAAGGAGGAGGTTCTCAATTCGACTGTGTTTTTTTTTTGTATGTATGTTACGCGATCATTCCGCCAATTATGAATTGATTTTGATGATTATTTTTGCATTGGGTTCAGTATAGCTCCAAGGTGGTCCCATTTTAATTTCATCGGTATTGGACCTTGTACTTAGAAGATACACCAGGGAACTCTTTAACGACAAACAATACGAATGCGTAGATAAAGATATTATGGGTATTACGTCAATCCTATAGGTACCCTGCCAAAAAACTAATCAGAATATTAACCGAATTCAAAAAAGGAGGAGGTCGACAATTCGTCTGTGTTTATTTATAACGTCTTTATTTATTAACTGATTTTGATGATTCTTTTTGCGTTGGGTTTAGTATAGTTTCGAGGTGGTCCCATTTTAATGAAATCGGTATTGAACTTTGGACTTTGAAGATACATCAGGGGACTCCTTAACGGCGAACAGGACGAATGTATAGATGCCGTTATTATATCAATCCTGTAGGTACCTTGCTGTACAACTCAGCAAAATAATATAATATAGGTATATAAATATTAGTAAATAATTCACTAGTCAGATAAAATTATAAAATAAAAATCTTTTCAAAAAAAATAAAACCGACTTCAAAACACAATAACAAATTATTTGCAGTCGGTGCCAAGTAATCGACTGCACTAACCGGTACTGACTGCAAATATTTATTTTTTTGCTTGGTGAAGTAGGTTTTTTAAAAAAAAAAAGATTTTTAAACTGGTCTTATTAAATTAAAATTATTTAAATGTGCCTTTCAAAGAACGGAGGCGCTCAAATATAAAATGTCACAAACGGTTACGAACACCGCGGACGCACGGCACTATGAGTGTCTTTACATCGGAGTCATACAGCGCTATGAATGCCTCTACACCATGGACGCGTAGCCTAAAAAACGCCAATTTATACAGCGCTTTAGAAATTCGGAAGATTCTGGCTTAATGATAATAGTCTATGTTAACCTCCTCCAAAGATGGTCACAGCAACCAGTTTTGTGCTTCCTACATTCCGCTTTTCCCGCAATTTTTGTCAGATCATCGCACCATCTTGTTAATATTATGTATTTGGAAACTCAAACACATACTATACCTTATGGAACTAAAAAATCTTATAAAAAAAAAGGTAAACCGACTTCAAAAAGCAAAAAATAAATATTTGAAGTCGGTGCTGGTTGGTGCAGTCGGTTACTTGGCACCGACTTCAAATATTTATTTTTTACTTTTTGAAGTCGGGTTTACCTTTTTTTTTAAAGATTTTTATGATACAATTTTTAGTGACGAGTGAATTATTTAGTAATATTTATGTACCGATATTATATTATTTTTATAAGCAAAGGAGTTATAAAAAAAGGACGAATTATGAACCTGCTTTTTTGATGTTGGCTAATATACTGCTTAGTTCTATAGTATGGCACCTATAGGATTGACGTTATATCCATAATATCTCAATTTACACATGCCTACTGTTTGTCGTTAAGGAGTTCCCTATTGTATCTTCTAAGTCCAAGGTCCAATGCCAATGAAATTAAAATGGGACCACCTTGGAGCTATACTGAATTCAATGCAAAAAAAGCATCAATATCGGTCCAAAATTGACGGAAATATCGCTGAACATACATAAAAAAAGCGTACATACAACCGAACATAGAACCTCCTCCTTTTTGAATTTGGTTAAAAAGGCTGACCTTCGTCGTCAAAGCCGGTCTAGAGATAAAACATCAACGTATATTGTGATTAAGGCATCTTGTAATGAGATTGCGAAGAATGTTGAAATGTCATTATGAAGTTGTATCAAAACTCGATTAAACGACTTAATTCCTTAAGCTCAAACAATTTGCTTTAAAGACTGTTGAACACTTTCTGTTCTGGGGCCAATGAGTGTACCACAAGAAAGATAATTATGGTAATCAGACGATTAATTTTGGGAGAACATTCATTACGTTAGGTTTGAAATTTCTCTTCTCGTCATGAAAAGCTTCAGACTACGAACAAAATTAAATTCAATGTGAAGTTTTTGGTACCAATATTTCTATTAGACACATAATTATCTCTATATATCTATCTATCTATATCATCACGCCAGCTCCCTCGTGGGGTAGGCAGAGAGTACAGAGTTCCAACAGGTTCTTTCCTTACATATCTCTCTGGCTTCCTCCACTCTCATAGTTCGTCTCATACACACTCGCCGGTTACGGAGACTCTTGACTTGCCCTTTAGCTAAGACACGGTCTATTTGGTCATGGTAAGATAGTCTAGGTCTTCCCCGGCACCTACATCCTTCCACTTTCGCATTGTATATCTGTTTTGTCATTCTTTCTTCTGGCATTCATTCTATATGCCCGAACCAACGGAGCATACCCTTTCTCATCTTTACAGTGATACTATCTTTCATACCTACTCGCTTTCTTACTACGCTGTTGCGAATACGGTCGGTCAGCGTGACTCCGCACATCTTCCGCAGAGATCGCATTTCGACCGCATTTATCCTGCTTTCGTTCTCCTTCTTACATACCCAACTCTCACTGCCATATAACGGCGTTGGGACAAACACTCCGTTATGCATGGCCAGCTGCGCCTTTTGGCTTAAGTGCCGGCTCCCAAGTAGCCTTCCCATCGCACCATTCACTCTTTTACCTGCATTCACTCTTCTCTCTATATTATCTCTTTGCTTTGCAAATTCGGCAAAAACGGAAGAAAAGTGTTACGTTTGCTTCATGTTATCGTGTAATATCCATAGACCATACATACACTGTCAACCAAGTTGCTTGACGTAACCGGTAGCACGATCTCGATATATTAGATATGTCAATCTTTAAGTCAATATTTTTCGATAGAAAAATATCTACTCGGTACGTGACATTGTGCCTGGTATAATTATACCAATAGGCTCGCCCCCCATAACCTAACATCGTCAGCGAAAAGTGGGTGTATACAGCCTTGCCACTTGCCGCTTGTGGAATATAGGCGTAACGGTGTTTATTATAAAAATAAACAAGTAGTTAAGTTTGGGTGTTTTTGAAACGTAGCCCCACACTTGGAATAATTCCTGTAAAGGGTGAGTTTACAAACATGAAAATTCACATAAACAAATATTATTTGTTTTGGAACAAATAATTGTAGGTTACACAAAGATTTGTCCCGTGCGGAAATCGAACCCGCGACTATTAGACACAGTGGACAGAGCGGCTTAAGCTCTTAACCACTGCGCTTAATCGTCCGTCGATTTAAAACCTTACATTAAAAATTTCCTATAAACCATATCAACGATTAGTTTCAAATTAATTAAGAATAATTTAATTAAAAACGAGGTCGCTATTAAAAACGTGCAGAGGGATTAATCATATCCTTTATAACACGGGTATTTAGGTTATGTACGGTATTTTATTATTTCTGCTATAAGGGTTGGAATAATATTATAGCAGATTTAAATAGTAAATCAGTTAGGTATTTGCATAATACTTTAAATGAATTTCAGTTTCAAAAATGAAGACTTTGTCATTTCATTAGAGGTCGTATTTGTATGACGTTTGTAAAGATATGATATATTACGAGTAGACATGAACAATATTATTTTGGAGTTAGAGTGTCAAAGTAAAATTTTGTGCATAACTATTTAAAAAAGAAAGAAGCACCGTGATACCTATATACCCCTGGAGGAGCAAAGGGATACAACAATTTCTGCCAATGATGTAAAGTCCATTATACCGGGCACAATTGCAGATTTAGAATAACTGCTGCAAAAGTTTTTGAATCTTGGGCCTCGTGATCGTCTGTTGCACCATGTGCCACTAGACCAAGGTGGCAGTCTACAGAGGTAGAGTATTTATTAGAATATTTATATAAAAGTCATTTAATCTTCTAAAATCTGTCAAAAGGATATATATAGTCTATTTCAATCAAACTTGAAAACTTTATAAACGAAACATCACCACTTTTAGATGTTTTAGTTGGGAACAAGTTTAAAATGAAGCCGACAGTATTTCCAAAGACATCGAAATGAAAATACTGTTAACAAAAAAACAACGTTTTTATGTTGAGTGAAAAAAGTATTAAAATTTGATTGAAATTGCTTAGATTTAGATTATTATGGAATAAGAATTTTGGAGTAAATTACTTAAGAATAGTTCCATAAAAAGTCTATGAAAAATTAACATAATACAGTAGAGTTACCTCCAAATATTGTATTACATCGTCGGCTGAATCAAACAGTGACACAATTATAAAACCAAGAACAAGAGACATCAAACCTTTTAGTTAGTAAATTTAGAGTACTCCTTCAAACAATAAAACTTGTAAGATGTGTCATTATTACATTCGCCCAGCGATACATATAGGTGTGTAAAATATAAGAGGCTTTAACACAAAGACTGCAAAGGTGAGAGCCTTTGCAGTCTTTGTGTTCACACAGTGACACAAAGACTTTGTGTTCTCTATGCAACACCAAAATCTGTGCTTTGACACAGTGTGTCAAAGCACAGATTTTGGTGTTGCATAGAGACACTCAACACCAAAATCTGTTCACTTCATACGTCCAAATAAATGTCGCGACTCCTGAATTCACTATTTTATTCACACCGAGTTTTATGTTGCACAGTAAACAAAAAGCATTTCAGTACGAAATCGCAGCAAATGACTCTCATGGCGTCAGCGTGTGAATTATCACGTGACAGTAAAAGCATTTGCCGTAATTACGAAGTCGCTTAATAGTTTTCAATCTGAACTGAAAAGGTTGAAAGTGTAGAGTTTAAATAAAGCAATGGCTTCAATTAATACTCCGTGTTAATCGGCTATTGGGCTTATAGATCTTTCCATATTATTGTATAGTATACTTGTAAGAATTCTTCTTCGAATTCTCCTAGAATTCTAGTAGAATGTTGGACCGGTAATTGTAACTTTCGAACTTCTGAAGAGCAAACCACTCCATCAATTTTTAACCAGAGTACCGCCTGCTGCAGGCACATCTCTTTTAGCGATTTTCTCTATTCTTGCATTATAGATACAAATACTATACATACGACCTTCAGGTTATCCAAGTCGTAACGTTCCCAGTAATTTAGCGCCGTGCGGCAAGTGTCAGCATCTAGCGTCAAGAACAAAATTGACGCTGGTAGGAATTTGTCAGTACGAGAGTAAATTGAAAGCATAAGGACCACTTTCTAAAAAGAATATAGACGGACGATTTAGCGCAGTGGTTAAGGGCTTAGCCCGCCCCGCCCACTGTGTCTAATAGTCGCGGGTTCGATTCCCGCTCGGGACAAATCTTTGTGTGATCCACAATTATTTGTTCTGGTCTGGGTATTTGTGTATGTGAATTTTCCTGTTTGTAAACGCACCCACGACACAGGAATTAATCCTAGTGTGGGGCAACGTTTTAAAAAAAAAAAAAAACCATAAAGGCCCGTATGATAATTAAAACTTTATTCTTTCATGTCATCAAGCTCAGTGACCTCCAGACCCATACTAAATCATATACCTAGTGCTCAAATAATAAAATTTAAAACAGTCGTTTTCAATTTATATTAGTATTAGTACTCGTACAACAAAACAACTCGTATTAAAGTAAACTTTGCGTAAACAGCATCATTATGTTGTTCATGCAAACATTATTATCAAAGGGAATTGTATTAATAATGGATATTTAATATTTTTTTTTTTTTTTTTTTTAAAAACGTAGCCCCACACTAGGATTTATTCCTGTATCGTGGGTGCGTTTACAAACATGAAAATTCACAAACACAAATACCCAGACCGGAACAAATAATTGTGGATCACACAAAGATTTGTCCCGTATGGCAGTGGCGATGACGTAATGCTCTGGGTATGCAATTGCATTGCTAACCAGGCAAAGTACGATAAGGATTAAATTAGGCGAGCCTAATTACTCTATATCATGATTTGGTTCCTATTAAGTTTGTTTTATTTCTTGTATGAAATAATGATGCATTTTTTGTACACTTAAATCTTTATTTGATAATGTTTCTTATAAAGCAAAGACTGTATTATTTACTTAAGAGGATAACATTAATACGTGTGTCATAGTAAGCACAGTATATTAAAGTACAAATCTATATCATCACGCCAGCTTCCTCGCGGGGTAGGCAGAGAGTACAGAGTTCCAACAGGTTCTTTCCTTACATACGTTTTTGGCTTCCTCCACTCTCATAGTTCGTGTCATACACGCTCGCCGGTTACGGAGACTCTTGACTTGCCCTTCAGATAAGACAGGGTTTATTTGGTCATGGTAAGATAGTCTAGGTCTTCCCCGGTACCTACATCCTTCTACTTGCGCATTATGTATCTGTTTTGTCATTCTTCCTTCTGACATTATTTCTAACGGAGCATACCCATTCTCATCTTTACACCGATACTATCTTTCATACCTACTCGCTTTCTTACTACGGTGTTGCGAATACGGTCGGTCAGCGTGACTCCGCAAATCTTCCGCAGAGCTCGCATTTCGACCGCATTTATCCTCCCTTCGTTCTCCTTTTTACATACACAACTCTCACTGCCATATAACAGCGTTGGGACAAGCACTCCGTCCTTTTTGGCTTAAATGCCGGCTCCCAAGTAGCTTTCCCATCGCACCAATCACTCTATTCTCTGCATTTACTCTTTTCTCTATATCAGCGGTGTATTTCCCATTCTTACTGAAGGCGCATCCAAGATATACAAACTCGTTCACTTGGTCCAGCACATTGTTACCAACCATAATCCTTGCATTCGTTCTGGTTTCTTCCCGTTCAAAAACCATAATTTTGTTTTTTTTTTACATTTAACCTTCAAGCGGGCGCGCGTAGTCGATTCGACCGCGCTTGGTACATTTTCGTTCATATCATTGTTATTACCCATCACATGTATTTCTCATTTCTAGTAGCCTGTCACTATGTCATTTTGAGTAAAATAAAGAGTTTACCGTCGCTTGGGGCGCTCCTCCCACCTCACAGATCACAATTGTTTTAATCGCGGCGCAGTCGTCGAAAGGACTACATGCGCCTGTCGTCGAAAAGGTTACGCGCGACTTTTAACGCGAGATACTATTTCTTCGGCTTTTACTCAATATTATCGAATTAAGTTTGGAATATTGTTTTTTTATATAAAATGAGTCGTAGACCGTTACCAGAAAATAAAATACTCAAAGAATTACTAAGAGAAGATGAAGAAGAGAGTGAATCAGAGCTCAGCGACCAAGGCTCTAAAACTTCCGACCACATCGTTTCAGGAGAACCTCAATCTGCTGAAGAATCACACTGCTCAGACTCAGACGAGTATAATTTGCCTCTTTCAGAAATAAATTGCTGTTTTACAGGGCGCGATAAAGTAATGAAGTGGCAAAAATATAACAATAACAGAGTACGGCGTCAAGCTCAAAATATTCTTACTGAAGATGCGGGTACTCGTAGGAATGGTGTGGGAGTGACAACATTTATGCAAGTCTGGAGTTTATTTATTTCAGACATATCAACGAATTTATTTTAAAAAAAGCGCCATCGTATGACAGAATACGTGACTGCAAACAGACAGATGCGGTGGAAATCGGATTGTTGTACATAGCGGGATCCTTGAAGACATCGCACGCCAATTTAGAAGATTTATATGCCAGTGACGGGACAGGTATTCCTATTTTTCCTACTACTATGGCAATGAAAAGAGCAAAATTTCTACTCAACTCATTGCGGTTTGATGATGCTACTACGCGACTATCTCGTCGTACTCTGGACAAAGCTGCGCCAATAAGAGAAGTGCTAGATATGTTCACACAAAACTGTCTTTTACTGTATTCAGTGGGAGAGAACGTTGTAATCGATGAGACGATGGTAGGTTTTCGTGGCAAATACCCTTTTCGACAGTACATAAAATCAAAGCCCGATAATTCCGGAATAAAGCTTTATCCACTAGTAGACGCTGCAAAGTTTTACATTCTCAACATTGAAATTTATGCTGGCAAGCAGCCTGAAGGTCCATACCAGTTGAGTAATGCTGCGGCAGACGTCGTGAAGAGGTTAATCTTACCAATTTCCGGCACTGGAAAAAACCTAACAATCGATAATTGGTACACCAGTGTGTCTTTGGTGAATGATTTGGCCAAGGATCATAAGATTTCTGTTGTGGGTACCATACGTAAAAACAAAAAAGAAACCTCCTTCCTTTTTAGATAAAAACCGGCCTGAATATTCAAGTCAATTTGGATTTTCTGATACAGCTACACTCATATCTCACGTGCCTAAAAAGAAAAGATCTGTAGTTTTATTATCATCACTTCATTGTGCTGCGGAAATTGATGAAAGTACAAACGAAAAACGCAAACCCAGCATTGTAACTTTTTACAACAAAACCAAAGGGGGTGTCGATGAAGTTGATAAAAAAGTAAAAATGTATTCGACTTCGAGGAAGAATAATAGATGGCCATTGACACTTTTTTTTCTTCTTCTGGATATTGCTGGAATAAATGCCATGGTGATATTGAGGGCAAATTAAGTGACTATACGGAAAAGGCGCATGTATTTACGGGCATTAGGCATCGAATTGACAAAAGATTACGTCCAAAGAAGAGCAACGATGGTAGGCCTTCCAATGAAACTGAAAATAAACATAAGGGAACATTTGAATATGGATGTTGGTGCTGTTGATGCTGAATTAGGTAGTTCTGGCACATGCAGAGGTACCTGTAAAATATGTCCAGCAAAAAAAGGAGGCAATCAAAGACGCGCTCGCTGTACGTAATCTCTGAAAAATATTTGCAGAAGTCACACAAAATTCATTTGTAGTCAATGTTTTATGGACGACGACACCGATCCAGATGACAAATAAATAAAAGTAAATTATTCTTTATTTTTTTTTGTAATCTGAGGTATGTAAAAGAGTTTTATCTTTCTAAATTGTTTTTTTTTTGATCCAAAGAATCTTTGAGTTATGTCATTGATTTAATAATTGTTTCCTTTTTATAATTTTAATTACTTGTTTTGAAAAATTAGACTTTTAAGACAATGATAATATATCTGTGTACCAAAAAATAAATGATTATTTAATAATTAGTGTTTTATTTCTCTGATTCATCCCACAGGTCTTTTTGGTTACGCGCGACCGCTCCCGTTACAAATGACCGCGCGCCCGCTTGAAGTTTAAATGTAAGCAATTGTTCATGCAGTCGTTTTTGAAAACTATGGCTAGTGTGTGCAGATTAGTGGCTGCTGGCGCTAGAACCGCGTTATCTGCATATAATATGTGGTTTACCACTAGATCACCCATTTGTACCCCTTTATTCATCGCATTCAGTTTTTGAAGAGTTTTATCCAGATATATTATAAACAGTCTAGTGGACAACACGCAACCCTGATTGACGCCGATTTTACCGTCCAACCAAGGTGACATGTTACCACCCACCCGTACGCATGCCTTGCTGTCCACATAGGTGGGCTGGACGGCTCGCAACAGCGTGCCGTTTATACCATACTCTGGCAAAATGTCCTAAAGTCTCTTTCGCACGACTCTATCATACGCGTTCTCCAGATCCACAAAACCGCAGAAAACCTTCCGGCCTATTGCCAGATGCTTCTCTACGATGTTACGGAGGGAGAAAACTTGATCCGAATATCCTCTTCCAGACATGAAACCTCCCTGTGCCTCGCATAACATTCCATCGGTGTTCTCACGCATTCTCCGTTCAATAATTTTACCGTACACCTTAGCTTAAATTAGCGCAGTCATATTGTGAGTCCTTGCCTTTATACAAGGGTACTATGACTGCGCGGCGCCAATCTATAGGGACTCTACCGGTCTTCCAGCAAAGATTTGCAAGGACCCAAAAAGCGTCCCGGACGCAAGTTCCATCATATTTGATCATCTTGGCAGATATCATGTCTATTCCCGCAGCTTTACCTTTTTTTAGACTTCGTATCGCCCATTCAACTTCTTCCATAGTGATGTCCTCTGAAGATTCTGGTGCCGCAAACTCGGCTCTGGGCTTGTCTGTGGCACCAGCATCCGGGGCATCCTCATGCATTTCTCCAAAATATAAACTCCACCAGTTTAGCACAGCTTGTGTGTCGGCAAGAAAGTCCCCATCTTTAAATTTTATCTTTTCCATTCTCGAGCCTGACGAATCACTCCGAGCTTTTCTCACCTTGCTCAAAAAGAGTCGAGTGCTGTTCTCGAAGTTCTTCGCTAGCCTCTCCTCAATTCTCGCTTTTCTTTCACTAAAGTTTTAGTGGCATTCTTGCATTGCCGGTATATTTCTTTCTAAAACTCTATCATACTGTCATTCCGATTCAAAGAAGTCGTGCCACGCTTTCTTCTTACTTTCTACGGAAAAGTAAAGTATAAAATTATATTAAATCAAAAATCAATCCGCAGGTAGATGGCATGGTGGAGTATCTAAACTCTCTTAGGAGGCGTCCATTAATTACGTGAGGTGTTTAAGAGAGGGAGGGGGTCGAGTCGAATCTCATCTAATCTTACTTTGGCGAGAGAGGGGGTCTCGGCCAATATCACGTAATTTTTTTCGCAAGAAACAGATTAAAATTGCGAGAAAATAGTATTTAATTTATGAAAAAATGCCTCGTGTCCAGTAGTGGAACAGTATTAGGCTGATTTATATATAACAAAGTTTATCGAATGTAACATAATCTTAAACTCGCGTTTTGTTTCTTGGAAAGTAGAGATTTACCAGTCAATGAAAACAAATATTTAAAATCCCTGAGGCTGACACATTCGGGCCTAGAAGCTTACTCAAAAAATATACACCAGCTCAACGAAGACAAAATCTAAAGATACGATAAACAAATTCAGATTAAATGTTGTCGTGTTCTAGAATACGTTTTCAATCGACACCGGCTTCCGAGTAATTTCACACCATCGATTGGAGATTACATCTGAAGCGAGCACCTTCATTTACTATCCAACAGAATCTGGGAGATGCACGTGACGCGAATCAAGATTACAGGAGGCCGGACTAACTTTTTCAATATATTCCTATCTGTTTTATCTGTTTTTATTACTCCCTCCATTTTTGTAGAAGAAATAAACGGGCGAATTAGCACTTATAAAGTCACTTTTTACAGCTGCCCTAAATTTTATGGCCTTCTTTGTCGTTGGGCAAACGTTAAGTAAGGTTTTTATGTGGACACTTTTACCGGAGTACAGTTATTTGGGTTTAAAGTTGGCACATTGGTGTCCATATTGTGTTGATTTTATTTTGGTCTTTAAATTATTGTTAAGAATCTACTATTGTCATTATGGTGCAGCACGGTGATAACACTTGATACGATTTCAGTTGAGTCGACTT
The DNA here is from genome assembly GCA_905147815.2 of Phalera bucephala. Classification (NCBI taxonomy): domain Eukaryota; kingdom Metazoa; phylum Arthropoda; class Insecta; order Lepidoptera; family Notodontidae; genus Phalera; species Phalera bucephala. The sequence goes on along the minus strand of LR990618.1, from coordinate 26,084,151 downwards.
TAAGTATCTTATATTTTTGTTTGAGCTGAGTTTATTATTCGTTTAAGTAAAATGGTACCTATCTTCGTTAGTTTAAATGGTACATTTGAAGGCGAAAAATTTACTAGTAATACTATAACGGTCACTAAACAAATCTATTGAAAATCGCTTTGTATTAACAATTTCTATAAGAAATACTCGTATGTACGAAGAAGTGATTAATTTTTAGAAGATAATGTTGAAAGACCAAATGGGACCAAGGATGATCAAGTTTAAATAACTGGATTTAGAACTAATAATTTAGCCTTAATTTATTAAATCCAATATTTCTAAAAGTTGAGTCGTTTGGTAAGCTTAGCTATTCATTATTGATAAACCTGTTATAATAAGTACTGTGTGAATTACTGCCTCGTTGATTTAGTGGCGCTTGGTGTGACCATTACTTCATATTCTTTGTTGTACAAATTTCATTTGGAGATTTTCTACCAACAAAAATCTCAGTAGCAGTTCGGAGATTAAGTAATTATAACGGGCATTTAGCGAAGCTATACTAGGCGTTGAGATCAACCATCTTTGACAAAATGTGGGTGTATATAGTTGACCTGTCTCATCTACACTTGGAAAATAAAGGCGTGGATTCATCTACTTATTATATGAATCGACTTGTTTTCCAAAAAAATCCACCCATTCGGCAGTTGTTTTAAAGATATTTAGATAAGTAGTCCGCGACAGGGTGATTTTTGGGATAATTAGAAAAACAAGCGATTAATGACATAATAACGAGGGTGACTAAATATCTCGTAGGTGCAATATATACCTCTTCACTCCTTTGACCAAAAGAGTAAAAAGATGAATTTATTTATTGTATCAAACTTAAAATCGTTTACTCGATAACTAACATATTCAAGTTAAATCACACGTTAAAGTTGCCGTCACTAATGTCGCCACATGTTGAAGATATGATATCCTCACAAGGGCGACATAACGAGCGCTAATGAAATTTGCCGACGCTGAAATATGCGGCCATATTTCATCCTGCTGGCTCTGTGTTAACAGGAAGAAAGTATTCGTTGATGAGACTTTCAAGGACGTTGTGTTTAGTATTGTCTGCTTAGATGTTCAAGGATTTGATCGTGTTAAAGTTCAGTATCAAATGGACGATTACTTCACAAGTCGAATCACTTCAGAGACAGACGACTCTGCCAATGTCATTTTAAAGACGAAAACAAAATACGAATAATGTAAATGTTTCTACTGAGATGAGCCCTGTGGAAAATAGATGAGAGAAACGGTGCTTCAGACAGAAACAAAGAATGGGGGAAAGATTGACAAAACAGATATACGACGGCAAAATGGCAGGAGGAATGAATAAAGACAGCTAGACTACTTATCTGATGGATATGTCAAGAGACTCTGTAACTGACGACCATGTAAGACTTCGATGATCACGCCTCCTCCCCTGTAATACCCAGTTTATACACTGCTACTGCCGCCATTTCCCAGCAAGAGCAATGAGCAGTATTGCGGCAGCGTCGACTGTTCATATACTTCGCGTTTGAGCGATGCTTGCGCTCTGTGTTTCTTTTGGATTGCAAAAACTCACATTATTAGATTTTTTTTTCCCCGAAATGATATTGTTTGCATCAAAATATTCGCAAAGCAATTTTTATACTAGCTGTCGCATGGTTTTTTTAATGCACCACCCTCACATGTTATGTATTTTATATATTTCTTTAGATTTTTATTTATATGATCTTTTTTCCAAAATATTTTGTCCCCATAACATTTATAAAAAAATTCTAAGCCTCTCACTAAGATCTAAGATCACTAAGTGGGCGTGGCCTGTCAGTGTTTTGCTCCCGCTCAAAAAACCGCCACCGAAGGGAGTGCCAGGCAGTGAGACTGTGTAGGACGAGGGAAGTAAAGCGTGTTGCGTGGCGTGTTTATACGACTAACCTCCCCTCACTTCGCTCGGAGGTAACCAGTGTGTAAACTGAGTATGCAGTCCGTTCGGTTCGTTACAGTGGAGGAGGCGCGATTATCGCAGTGCGAAGAAGTAATCCGCAAAAGAAACTGATGACCAATCAAAAGGTGCCTGAAAAGACTGTAAGCAAAAAGCGTAAATATGCGTATTTTGCGTGATGGTTAGGTAGGATAAAATACATACACTGGTATAATATACGCTGTTAATAATATATAGAATGAGCATAATACGAAAGTCAAAGGCGAAGATAACTTAATGAATGCCTTCTTAATTCATCTATTTCACTTCCACTCGTGCGGAAATAGGAAGTCAAACTTATAAGGGCCTTAACGAAATATATGACAACGAAGAGCTTTGCGACATCAATATTTCATCCTGTCGCTAGATACTGTAGAGCTTTGAAGTAATAGATACATGGGTTAAATAAATATGAACTTTAATACCAGACGAGATGGCACATATTATTTAAATGATTTGTAGGTTCATATGTCAGTCTTATTATATGTTAAATTAGTTGTTGACTGGTACTAATGAACATTATCAAAATTAAAATGTATATTAATGGTATTGATGTTTCGATGTAAAATTTGGTGCTTACTATATGAGCGTCGTCAAAATCAAAATTTATAATATTTTAATTATTGTTATTTTATTTTATAATAATTAAAGAAGAATTGGAAATCACGTTGAACAAATGCTCACTCTATAAGTGGGATATCAACATTTTGTCTAACACCTTAAACTTTTATAAGCTCTGTTCTGGATGGAGTCTTATACCACAGTTGGTATTTACACATTAGGCCCAAAATTAAGTTACAAATACACTGTCGCGCCATTTCATTATAATCGCAATGAGTATATAAAAATATAATTCAAACGAAAACCACTTCCAAGACCTTCGTTACTCTTCTTCCCGCGCGCGACATTTTTTCCACCCTCTTTGATACTAATGACCTTTAATTTCTTTCGCACGACAAAATTTGAAAGGATGGTATTTATCATTTAACCCTTGCTTAGCGTAATTAACCCTATTTACACCGCGTAAAGGAAATTTCACATAAAAACGAGGAAACCATAAAAATAGCGTTATATGGGAAGTATAGTGACCATGAAGAATTAATGGCGTATATTAGACGTCGTAAAATGGTTGGCGTAGAAAGGGTTTTCCGATATGTTCATTTGGAATATTATTATGTTTATTGAGTCGTTGGGGGAGGTTATTTATATATAATGAGTATTCTGGGGTCAATGTCTGCACGTGTTGTCACAAAGAACCGGTCAGTTCAACAGGACTTAATTTTTGTGCACGTGTTGGTGTGCAGAACAGTACTTAAGAGTGAAAGAAGGGATGACCAGAGTTTTGACCAAGCCTTCAAAAATTTTTATTTTTGATTTATTAATCTGTAAACATCGATTCCTTTTGTTTCCACCCTCGGGCGTCAGGCAAATCTCTAGGGTTATATTTTAAAGTGTGGTCTTCTGTGTTAAAGCTCTTGACTTCGCTTGCGTTTTCTCTTACCTCTATTTGCGAGAAGGCTTTCACAAACTATGAGAGAGTATAGGCCGATTTATAATGTAATAAATATTATTAGAAACGAGAACGATAGGTACCGAGGTTTTGCGTTTACCATCCTCATTGGCGACTTCCAGTTCATTCAATAGTAGTATTAAGATTTCCTGATCTCTTTTCATTAGGTTCATAGGCTATTAAAGCTTATTTTCTTAATTTATCTGTCTATCTATCTATCTATAACCTCACGCCAGATCCCTTGCGGGGTAGGCAGAGAGTACAGAGTTCCAACAGGTTCTTTCCTTACATACCTCTCTGGCTTCCTCGACTCTCATAGTTCGTCTCATACACGCTCGCCGGTTACGGAGACTCTTGACTTTTCCATCAGATAAGACTCGGTTTATTTGGTCGTGGTAAGATAGTCTGGGTCTTCCCCGGTACCTGCATCCTTCCACTTTCACATTGTATATCTGTTTTGTCATTCTTTCCTCTGGCATTCTTTCTATATGCCCGAACCAACGGAGCATGCCCTTTCTCATCTTTACACCGATACTATCTTTCATACCTACTCGCTGTCTTACAATGCTGTTGCTAATGCGGTCGGTCAGCTTCACTCCGCACATCTTCCGCAGAGCTCGCATTTCTACCGCATTTATCCTACTTTCATTCTCCTTCTTACATACCCAGCTCTCGCTACCATATAACAGCGTTGGGACAAGAACTCCGTTATGTATGGCCAGCTGCGCCTTATGGCTTAAGTGCCGGCTCCCGAGTAGCTTTCCCATCGCACCATTCACTCTGTTCCCTGCACTCACTCTTCTCTCTATGTCAGCGGTGTATTTCCCATCCTTACTGAAGGCGCATCCAAGATATACAAACTCATTCACTTGCTCCAGCACATCGTTACCAACCACAATCCTTACATTCGTTCTTACATTCGTTCTACTTCTTAATTTATCCCATGTAAAATTATCTCTATAGCAAACAATGGACGAAAAAAACTCCATTTAACCGCGAACTGTTCAAATTGGATTGAACAGTGTTCAAAAGGATGGACGTTTATTGAGTTAATGACCTCTCTGGTAAAAAGGCCCTATTAAGCAATTCAGCGTATTCAACTTGTATTAAAATAATATTTCGATAAAATTTATGTTTATTCAATAAATTAGTTGGGAGTTGCGTAAAGAATAAATTATTTGCTGGCGTGTTCCATTTCTTTTTAATATAACGTACAAAATTAATATTATCTGCAAAATTGGAAACGTATTATAATGATTTTTTTATAAAGTGTAAATTATGCGTTGGTTTTTTTCTTTTATAAAATTGATTAAGCCGGGTGCTCCTATTCTGCTCTTCAACACAAATTGAATCTTTAATCAAATCTTATTAGAGTCTTAATATATATATAGAGTAGAGATATGTCGTAACTACCTACCCAGTTTTTATAGTTCCTATCTACTAGTAGAATAAGAGTAATTAATATTTTCCAGATAGCTGACTCAAGGACCAACCATGAACTCAACGTTATGATTACATATTAATATAATAATAATAATAAAATGTATTTATTTTCTCATTACAATAATTGTACATGTTGTGCTTAAAACTAATATATTCACCAACCGAAGAGAAGTATGGAAGGAAAGAACTTGTACTTAATTTTTACCCTGCAAGGGACCTAACGTGAGATGTTAATAAATATAATTTATTTATTATAACATACCTTAACTATAGTAAAATACAAATAGGCATGGCTCAATTCATTATATTTCCTGTACAGGCACACCTAAGCCGTGGCTTACAACTTTCTAATATCACCCTGTCACAATCAGTGAGACCGGTCCTATTCGTCTTTCATGATCCCTTTGAAATTCAATAGGTGACAACAGACTGATGGAAGCTCCATTTAAGGGCGCATTAGGGCACGCCTCGACCTTAGGCGCGGCCAACAAAAGACATTGGATAAATAGTAATTCCAGACGTTTTGATTGAAACGACGAGTTTGATAACCCTTTTGTGATTATTCAGGAGGAGCTTAGTGACATGACGTTATTGTTTTCTTAATATGATGACTGATTTATAATAAAATAATATAGAGCTTGTCATGAATAAATTGACGTAAAGCTGACGCTTGTGAGTGGATGATGATGCCATCCTTGTCACGCAACAAATTTATTCAATAAACATGATACGTGACAACACGAATACTCGCTAGCGTCACGCTAACATCAAAGTTTTCGTGCTAAGCCCTCTGGTTTTATTGTTTCACTGCTGATTAAAGGGCCTTCTCGCACAAATCGAGATGAGAGAGGCATACTCCACTACACAGATATAGTGCGGATTGGTGGAGGAAAGTCTTTTTTTATTTTATTTATATTCAGGAAATCATACAGACTAATGAAACAAATGAGATAGAAATATAAACATATTACAAATTGCTAAGAACAATCTTTCACATTTAGCATCTACATAATATAGTCATGATTACAAATTAACCAGGTCGAAACATAATAAGAATTAAATATGAGAAAAGGTATAAAAATGAACAATGTTTTTTAATTTATGGACACAAATTTGACAACAAAGAAGATTCATAAAAGAGAACTTAACCAGGGTAATTAGATAGGTTGAACTCAGAGCTAACGCTGGTCGTTATCTACAAAAAGTTCACTACCCCTACGTTTTCTATTTGTTGCCATGTACTGTTGAGATTTATGAAAATTTTATTTTTTCAAAACTTAGCCCCACGCTACGAATAATTGCTGTATCGTGGGTCTTTTAAAAATATATAATTTACACACACAAACACCCAGTTCGAAACAAATATGTGTGGAATACACAAAGATTTATCTCTTGCGGGGATCAAAGCCGCGACGACTCGATCGGAGCTCCTTAAGGTCCTGGTCCAGCTGTCTGTCAAAGTTGCCTATAATAATAATAATAATAATAATATATTTATTTCGGATATTCATCCATACATATGTTAGTAATTACATCGACTCTTAAAACTATTGTTAGTAGAAACAAACAAAAAACAAATTAAAACAAAAAAAAAAAAAAAAAAAAATTTATTTGGCCGCCCGGTTTGACGGCACCACATGTGCGGTGGTCCAGTGCCGCAATATCGGCCCTTCGACCCTCTCCGCCACTGTGCGCAGGACACTGTAAGGCATCCTTGGCTCGACGACTACCTTGTTAAGAACTCCGTCCGAATCCGGAACCAACTATTTTTTTTTTTTTTTTTAATTTATTTAATTTCGATAAATAGTTACAAATAGAATGATATACAAATTCGCCAAACTGCACGACACAGTTTGTTGGCGAAGGAGGCGCTCTGTTTGTCTACAAAACACTTACGCTACAGTACACTTTTAATTATTATCGAAACAATAACAACTGTCACTTTTTAAGTAGTAGAAGCATATTTTTTTTAAGTTTTTTCTTTAATGTTGCAATTGATGTATCTTTTCTTAAGCATCTCAACAAACTTATGTTATTATATATTACAGGTGTTAAGTAACGCCGTGTTCTCTGTCCATAATAATTTTTAACTGATGGTATTATGAATTTTCCTCGTTTAACCTGCCTGGTATAGTACTTCTGCGTTATTAATTCTCTATAATCTGTTTTATAATATTGTTCAATAGCAATGAGATATTCTACTTTAAGATGTACTGGAAGTATTTTACAAATACAAAACAGGTTTTCATAATCAGGTTTGCATTGTTGTTTAACCTTTTTATTAACTAAGTATTTTAAGAGTCTAATTTGTAATTGTTTTATATAATCCAACTGTGTCTTAAACGTGAGCCCGTAGCTGCTTAAACCATAGCTTATCAATGAGTCAGCAAGCGCATAATAGAGAACATACAGTATGTTTTTTCTTACAAAAGAGCTAAGGTGAAAGAATTTACCCAGGATCGATCTTAGTTTACCACAAACGTCATTTACGTGTAACTTCCAGTTTAGGTTACGATCCACTAACAAACCTAGGTACCTATACCGATCCACCTCCTCTATACTTGAGCATAGACAGCCAACTTTATCATTGTGCAGGCACTCATACGTATGACCTATAATGTTTATACTGTTTAACCCAGCTTTACTGTACTTACTGTACGGGGAACTAATATGCATGGCTTTAGTTTTGGTAAAATTTATAATTATACCATTATCATGGGCCCATTTAGTTATATTCTCAAAATCTGATTGTAAACAATCTTGCGCATCTATAATATTGTCGGAACCATATAATAGGCACATATCGTCGGCGTACATAAAAGCTGTGCTATGTTGTATTACGCATTAATACGTATTAATATACCTTGCGAAGCAATGCCTTCGAATATGGAATTGCTATAAACGGTCACCAATCTCAGACTAACCAAACCAAACGCTCTATAAACTTAGAGATCGTTAAGCATATATAATTGCTACATAGTATAAAATATATATCTTTTCTCTATATTTACATTTATATATTTACGTTTATCAGAGGTAGCATAGATTCTCAGTAAAACTTTTTTATGAAATAACAAGATCTCGTGTTTGGCTTTTCAATAAAATCTAAAAGTGTCTCTCGTCTTGTTTGCGCTTTCTATATCTCCGCTATCAATGGTATTGGGTTTCCTTTGAGAAAGAAGTATCGCTGTATAGACGGCACGTTAGTACTAAATTATATAGACACTAGCTTCTGCCTGCGACTTTGTCCGCGTTGACTTTAGATAGGAACCTAACTTTTTTGCGGGACAAAAAGTACCCTATGTGTTAATCCAGGTAACAAGCTATCTGTGTGCCAAATTTAATCCAAATCCGTTCAGTGGTTTTCACATGATTGAGTAATAAACATACAAACCCACAAACTTTCACATTTATAATATTAGTAAGAAGTAGGACTAATTTCTGCGCGGGACCTTGTCCGCGTTGACTTTAGACAGGAACCTTACATTTTTCCGGGATGAAAAGTATCCTATGTGTTAATCCAGGTAATAAACTCTCTGTGTGCCAAATTTGATCCAAATCTATTCAGCCGTTTTCACGTGATTGAGTAACAAACATCCAAACATCTAAACATACAAACTTTTACATTTATAATATTAGTAGGGAGTAGAATAGTTTGTCTTAGCCTCTTGACAATTTTATAATTACTAGGCGTGCATCTGCAAGCATTTTCTATCAATAATTTTAATACGTTTAAAAATTTATTTCCTTAGGGGATGAATTTTCAAAGTGCTCATTCAAGTTGTATAAGAAACTCCTAGGTACCATTTCATGCTTCAAGACCCACTCATAAAAGCCGTGTGTGCTATCAGTCGTCAGTGCCAGAAATTTTTATTTGTATTAGCTATAGTACTTGTAGAGGCCGTTTTTTAGTAAGCCTTTTTTATTTCCTTAACATGCTAGTTACACTTTATAGTAAAATATATGAAAATTATATTTATTAATTATTTACGGACGTGACGGACGATTTAGCGCAGTGGTTAAGAGCTTAAGTCGCTCCGCCCACTGTGTCTAATAGTCGCGGGTTCGATTCCCGCACGGGACAAATCTTTGTGTGATCCACAATTATTTGTTCCGGTATTTGTGTTTGTGAATTTTCATGTTTGTAAACGCACCCACGACACAGGAATTAATCCTAGTGTGGGGCTACGTTTTTTTAAAAAGAAGAAAAAAAAGAAAAAAAATAAAGAAACGTAAAGAAAAAGAAAAAAGTTAAGGCCCCTTTCGGGTAAAGGCCTCCTCCAATATTCTCCAGGTTGATTGATTTTTGGATTTGTTTATCCAGTTGTGTCCTCCAATTTGTATAATTTCGTCGGCCCAGCGCTCGCACGGGCGTCCACTGGTTCTGTTGCCACTTGGTCTCACCCATGTTGTAACCTGTTTAGTCCAGTTTGTATCTGGAAGGCATGCTACATGACCTGCCCATTTCCATTTCAGACATTGGGTATGTTTCAGGACGTCTATGACATTGGTTATATTTCTCATATCTGCGCTTCTTTGTCTGTCTTTCAGCCGGATGTTTAGAATACTCCTCTCCATCGCCCGTTGACTCTTTATTAGTTTTTTTCTTGTGTTATTGTTAAATATCCATGTCTAAGAGCTATTGGCCTCGTGGTTCCCGGCTTGATAGGACCAACCCATCTCATCCCATCGGGTATCGTACAAGGCGACTAAGGGAAACCTAGGGAATGGGCAGCAGCCCTTAACACTTCTACGACCAAAAACTGCGCTCCCCAACCCGCCTGCCAAGCGTGGGGAGTATGGCAAACCCCCCAAATCAATATTATGGCCAGAAGAAGAACAGAGGAAACCAGGCCCTTAGTCCCTGGCGGTCCTGTTCGTCCTGGCCACGGTAGCAGCCATGGTGACGACAGGACAAGGGGTGCGAAGAATCTCCGGCAGAGATTCAGCTACCACCAACAACGAAAATTGACCCTGGTGACATACAACGCACGCACGTTGAGAACAGTTGAGAAGCTAGTTGAGCTGGAAGAAGAGATAAACAAGTTGCGGTGGAGTATTGTTGGTTTATCGGAGGTCCGAAGAGAGGGCGAGGACACGAAAATCTAGCAAGTTGTTTTACTACCGGGAGGGCGAACAGCAGTCCAAAGGTGGTGTCGGATTATTATCCACAAGTCACTCATAAACAACATTGTGTCCATCACTAGTGTGTCGAGCAGGGTAGCTTACCTGATACTCAGAATATCCAAAAGATATTCGCTGAACGTCATAGAGGTCTACGCACCGACCTCGGCATAATCAGATGATGACGTCGAAGTTATGTATGAGGACATTAGTAGTATCGACGAATCCAACTCGGCTGGGCAGCGTTCGGAAAACTGCGCAAAATCTTCTCATCCAAAATACCTCAGTGCCTCAAGAAGCTTTTAGCCAATGCGTGTTGCCAGTGATGACATACGGATCTGAGACGTGGTCTCCTACAATAGGTCTCATAAAAAAGCTCAGAGTTGCTCAGCGAGCTATGGAAAGAGCTATGCTCGGCGTTTTGCTACGTGATCGAATCAGGAATGAGGAGATACGTAGAAGAACCAATTTCACTGACATAGCCCTTAAGATTAGCAAGCTGAAGTGACAATGGGCGGGCCACATAGCGCGAAGATCGGACGGGCATTGGGGCAGAAAGATTATCAAGTGGAGACCACGTTTTGGCAAGCGTAGCGTGGGACGACCGCCTGCCAGATGGACCGACGATCTTGTGAAAACCGGTTACGCTGAAAAGCGATTGGGGAGGCCTATGTTCACAACTATAGGCTGAGGTGATGAGAGCTATAGGATAGGCAGAGTAACACGCAAGAGTCCGTTACATTTTTCTTCAATTTTACGGGTATCTTTGATTTCAGGATTTCATTAAGACTCCAGAATTTCTTCCATGTCATATTTATTCTCCTGCCTATCCCGACTTGTCTTGATTTGTTGAAAGAAACTTGTTTTCCTAGGTATATGTACCTGTCTACATATTCCAGTGGTATTTGGTTTACTATAATGAAGTGCTGTAGCCTGTTCGTTGCAACTTTCGATTTAGGGGTATTCAATTTAAGTTCTATGGTTTCACTTACGGCACATAGCTCTGTTATCAGTGCTGCTAGTTATTTTGAGGTACTTGAATATAGGACAATTTCGTCAGCAAATCTGAGGTTGCTCAGATAGTTTCCTTTAACTTTAATACCTTTTTGATCCCACCTTAGGTCTTTCAATATGTATTGTAGGACAGATATGAATAATTTTGGTGATAGAGGGTCGCCCTGCTTTAGACCTCTACATATCTTGATGTCTGGCCCTATTCTATCTAGCTTTACTTTGCTCACATGCTGTTGCTGTATATGTGCTTTATGATGTTTATATAGGTGTTCGGAATGTTTGACTGTCAAGGGCTTTCCATATGCTTTCATGAGATATAGAGTCGAACGCCTTTGCGTAATCTATAAACGCTAGGTAGAGCGGCTGTTTAAATTCCAGGTGTTTTTCAATCATTTGATCTAGAGTATGTATATGATCGATCGTACAAAATCCTTTTCGGAATCCTGCCTGCTCTACTGGTTGATTATTCAATATATCTAACTCTTTTCTCTTGTCTATGCATGCAGCAAACAGTTTATATATAGCTGGAAGCAAGCTGATAGGTCGGTAGTTGCCAACGTCAGTTGGATCTCCCTTTTTATATAAAAGTATTATCCTCGATTCACCCCAACTCTGTAGGGTTTTCTGTTTTTCGAGCACTTTATTAAAAAGCAAAGTTAATAGGCCTATGAGGATGAAATTTCCCAGCTTAAGAGCTTCGTTTGGTATGTCGTCAGGTCCTGGGCTTTTTTCTGGTTTTAATTTGTCTATTTTTTCATTATGATCTTTTAGTTTACTACATAATTCGTGTATTTGTGTCCCGCAATTTTTATTACTAGACAGGTTTCTGTAAAATTCTGTGGCGACTTTACTATATCAGAGCGTTTTTGTGTGTTAATTGAGGAGCATTTTGATTTAAGTTTTGGTATCCATTTTTTATCGGTGTTTAGATGTTTGAATGCTCTTCTTTGGCTTCCGTTCTTCCGTAGGTTTCTTTCAATTATTGCTATTTTATGCAAATGTTAATTAATAATACATTACTGTACATTAAACTACAATATGAGGACAAATATACGCGATATATGTAAGATAAAATGTGTTATACAATATCGACCTCACTAACACAGCGCAGTAATATGAATGTGCGAGTTAATTTCCCGTCCTATTGTAGCTTTATTTTCATCCTAGTACAATAAAAAGTTTCATTATGACTTCATAATATATGTGAGTTTATGTTCTAGAGCAGCCTAACATACAAATAGTATAATAGGTTTGCTGTTTTTTTTTGATAAAATGAAGGCTAGACGGATCCTTGTCGGATTATTGGTTCGTCAATAGGATTCTTATGTCGTAGGTTGGTCTATAAATATGAATTTTACATACACAAACAATGATACCGAAATTAATATTTTTTGCGTATGCGTAAGTGCATAAGACCTGAAAGTTTAGTACGAAAAGGTTGGCGTTAGCGTGACGCTTACTTGTTCATATGCCACCCTTGTTACACTACAAATTTGCTATATAAACATAAACGAGACAGCACTATTACTCACTTGCGTTATGCTTACGTCAGAGGTTTCGTGCTAAGCTCTTTGAGAGCTTAGACTTTTGCCTTTAAAATTTGGGTTAACCTAGAATTAGAACTTAGACTTCCTGATCATTAGCCCTACCATGTGTCAATAGATAACCGAGGTAGTCATTCGAAAAGTACTTGAACTCTTTATGGTTTTTAACATACAATACATTGGTTGAGTATTAGTAAGAACACCGTCACGCCCATATTCCCCAAGCGGGGATAGCAGAGGTGTACTAAGTACACGCCGATAATGTGAGGTCCCTTGTAATAAGGTGCGAGCCTAATGCTATATACCGAGCACAATTTCAGACTCCGGACTCATACTGGAAAGTTTTTGTTAGAAAAACATTTGTCCGAGGATTTTGACCCAGGACCTCGTGATCACAAAGAGGTGCGCTTTGCCACTAGACCAACGAGGCAGTCAGTTGAGAATTTGTTATTTAATTATTTATAATTCATATCGTTTTTCGCCAAATGAAGTTTTATTTTCCCATTAGTACATCCATGATGAAGTCAGCGAGTGAAATTTTGTGACCGTCTACCATTTAACCTAGAACCGCGCTGATTAAAAACATACGAAATTAATTCATTACTGTGAATCGCTAAAGCTTGTAAATTTTGTTGCTACTATATCCATAAAGGGGTCATCTGAGGTGGTGTGAATATTATACGTATTCCGAACGTCAACTTCTGATTATAATTTTCTGAAATAACTGACAGTTAACTTCATATATTCATTTGCTGCAATATGAAAATAAATTAATATATTTTATTCATTCATTGATTTCGCAACCGTATGAAATTAGTTCATAAACTAAGCCGTGAAAGAAAACAAAACACTATAGTCTGTGGTGTGTGTCTATCGCGACTTGCATTCTGCTGGCTGGCCCGTTTCATCTGAACTTCTCTGCTCACTGCCGCGCGAGTTAGCTCAATGATCCAGCAGTTAGAAATTCCAAATACATAAATGAATCTAAAATATTACCGATTACGACACAAAATCGTACAGATAAAATATTATTCAGTTACCTTTTAAAGTGAAAGCTGGTAGATAATTAAATTTACTAACCTTTTGGTTAGTAAATTTAATTATCTACTAAAGGTTACAACGTGGGTAGTTGTATCAAAGGTTCGTAGCAGCCGTAGCGATGCTACAATATCGTAGCGGAATGAGTACGGGTATAGATTCGAGTACATATTAAATAGTTATAAGTGGATTTGAAAGTTAAAACAATAATTTGCTTGGACTATTTAATAAAAATTCAGTTCACCTTGTTTCGAATTCTATTTCGGAGTCCGAGGTCTGAGGTCTGGTTCCAATTTTAGGTTGAAAAAAGGGTAGCTTTTGTATTGAAAAACTCTTAGTACCTAGTAGTCCGGAATTTAGAATTGTGTCCAGTATAATAGCAATAGCCGGTATTCACCGTAGCAGTACTATTTATTTTCATAAACTCTTTGTCAAACTTTGTAGATTCTCGACGATAGGCTAAAAAGTAAACAAAATTAGTATGTTCCACTTGCACTCATCTCCAACTTGCCTGAACTAATACGACGAGGATAGTAATCGTTAAAAGTTTCCATTCGCAGAAGCGAAGCATGTTTCTCCAACTTTGCGTATGTAATTCACTGCACTGCCAGTTATTAAAATGAGCTTAAACCTATTTGTTTTTGAGAACACAATGGTTCAGTGATGAGAAATTGTAGAACTTGTTTTTCAATTATAAATAGAGTTTTACCCACACCGTCACGCCTATATTCCCCAAGCGAGGATGCATGTAATACTACAATTCCAGACTCCGGACTGATACTGGTAATTTTTCGATAGAAAAACTACATTTGTCCGACTTGGGATTAGGATTAGTTATTTTTTTATATAAGTCATAACCAAGGTAACGTGCAAAGTCACCTTGTCTCGGACGAAACATCAATTTGCACTTTTTCGGCTTACTAAATGTAGGTACAACCTAAAAGATCGCCAATCATTACTCATTGGATACGATAACTAGATGTCTCCCCGTATTATGTGAAATTAGACTATATTTTACTTTGCGATAACATCGCAGGGTGGTAGAAAATTTGACGACAATACGTACCTAGGTTACGCATACAAAAACTGCATTGTGCAGTGACCTATGTTCCGTATTTTATATTCGGTGATTTACAGTTTGTTTTTCGTCAGTAAAAAAAATAAAAACAAAATTATATAGATATATTTATTTCATAAATAGGTATGTATATTTTTAGCATTACAAATTATCTACTGAAGATCATAATCTATAATTTGTGCGTAGGTCGTAATGTATTATTATAATAATGCTAATTGTAATAGGAGACAAGTATGTTGTCCTTATACTGGATATCATTCCAGATTTTCGATAGAAGAACAAGAAACACTTCGTCGGACCTAGGATTCGAACTCATGACACCGTGATCACCAACCAGGTTATGCAACTATACCAACGATGCAGTATCTTATAAGAAATAAAAACATATATTTTATATATTAAATACAGAACTCTCTCTCTCTCCTTGCCAATTATTATTCCTATCGGATGGTAGAGTCTGCTTCCCTAATTTTCTTCTTCCACTTCGCTCTATCGGACATGTCGTGTGCGAAGGCATTGCAGATACACAGGTCCTTCTTGACCACATCTGCCCATCTTGTTTTTGGCCGCCTTCTGGGTGTGGGCCGTGATATGTTTAAATTGGCCATAACATTACCCACATACTATTACATCATTAAATATAGAACAAATTTATATATTTCAAGATATTAAATAACGAAAAACGTATCTATGTTAAATACACTAAAAGTTCCTGTTTTTTATATTGACGGACGATTTAGCGCAGTGGTTAAGAGCTTGAGCTTGAGCCCACTGTGTCTAATAGACGCGGGTTCGATTCCCGCACGGGACAAATCTTTGTGTGATCCACAATTATTTGTTCCGGTCTGGGTATTTGTGTTTGTGAATTTTCATGTTTGTAAACGCACCCACGACACAGGAATAAATCATAGTGTGGGGCTACGTTTTTAAAAAAAAAAGAAAAAAAAAGAAAATTATTCTTACTCTATACATAAAAATATTCCATAATATAAACAATTTCTACAAAGCAAACTTTTACCCTTAATTCAACTTTGAAAATACTTTAGAACTTATGAAATCATAAAGCAACATTCTCATTAACCCGAAGTAACGTAACAACTACGGACTTTAAAGTTAGGTGCACTCTAACCTTACCGCAGTAAGTTATTTTGCGTAGAAACATACTTGAAGCAATTAGTTAAAACTTCATAATTATGTTTCCAACACCGTTTATTAAAAATTATATTAAATTGAGACTGTTTAGTTAAAAAAATAATTGAGTGGTTTTATAATACTTAATAACGTAATTATTTTTACGCGTTTTGTTGTTAACTACATTTTAAGCCTTTACAATGTCAAATATCAGCCACAAAGATATTTTAAAAACTACTTATTTAAGCAATCTTCGACAGGTTTTAGGAATTATCACCTGATAATCACTACCTATATATATATCAGTAACAATGAATATAATGGAACGTTAGAAATCGCCGACAAATGTGGAAATTCCGTCAAAATCAAGGCTCAAGGACTCGAGGGTTTTTCGTGATAACAGTCAAACAGACAAATGAATAAAGAGACAAGTTTATTAACGATTATTTTCGTGTTTAGGTATCTTCTCTAAAGGTTCCGTTGGTTGGTGTCCGTTGGGTTAAAGGTTGGGGAGTTGTAATGTACTGAAGTGTACGGGAGACGCCACACACCGCAGCCATGCTCGGCACGACGGCAATCGTCACGACTGAACGTAGACGAGCGCTTCTGTCACGCTCCCATCTGCTATTTGACAAAACTTTAAAAGTGTTGCTACATAGCCAACGCAGCGCGACGGGAGTGATAAGCCAATATGCGTGCGAGCAGGACGCTAGTGTTTGGGGGCCGCTCGGCCGCGTCCAGCGTGATCGGCGTCGCGTCCCCAGTGTGACGTGCGCGCCACGCTGCCGAGCACGGGCAGCATTTTTAATTACTAGGCGTGCATCTAAGAGGATTTTCTATCAATCATTTTAATACCTTTAAAAATTTAATTTCCTAGGGCATGAATGTTCAAAGTGCTCATTCCAGTTGTATAAGAAACTCCTGTGCACTATTTTTATTAGTATTAGCTATAGTACATGTAGAGGCAGTGTTAATACATTACTGTACATTAAACCACAACATGAGGACAAACATACGCGATATATGTAGGATAGAATGCGTCATTCATGCAATATCGAGGTCACCAACACAGCGCACTAATATGAATGTGCGAGTTAATTTCCCGTCCTATTGTAGCTTCATTTTCATCATAGCACAATAAAAACTTTCATTATGATTTCGTGTTCTATCATACGTGAGTTTATTTTCTAGATCGGCCTAACAAATAGTTTTAAGTAAACTGGTTTACTGCATTTTGATAAATGGATAGATCGATTCGGTATTAGAAAAAAAATGGAATAAATTTGATGTTAATGACTTATATGGCACATACAAATAAATGGTCTATAACCTTTACTTCAACTACTTAATGATGTATCTGGCAATTATTGACCCCAATAACAGAAATATTTATTAATTTGGTACGAGTATCTATGATGCAGCAGACGTAACACTGCAACACAACAATCGATAGCCCTTGTTTTCTGACGATATAGCTTTTCAAGCTTAAATAAAATTGAAATCACATACGTCAAGATAATCTAAACCTCTGGAATATGTCCTAGAAAGAACCTGATTCTAAAGATTTTAAATCCGATCTGATCAGTTTCTTTTCGCAGAAGTATTTCTCACAGAGAATTCAAGAATGAAATAATATTATGTAAAGGTGGAGTTACAATCTAGAGTCTGGAATTGTACCCAGTACGTATAATATAGGTTCTCCGTTATACCATATAAGAACTAATCTATATATCTATATTATCACGCCAGATCCCTTGCGGGGTAAGCAGAGAGCACAGAGTTCCGAAAGGTTCTTGCCTCACTTACCTTGGCTTCCTCCACTCTCATAGTTCGTCTCATACACGCTCGCCGGTTACGGAGACTCTTGACTTGGTCTTCAGATAACACTCGGTCTATTTGGTCAACTAAACTAAGAACCAAGAACTAATCACATTGTCAACTAAACGTCGATGTGCAAGGTACACTACTCTCACCTTCGCTCATGGAATATAGACGTGTCAATGTTTAATTTTTGCCTACCCTTGCCCCACTATAAAACATCATTCATAACCTACTAAGGTCGCATCACAATGGAAAATCATCTAACACTACATTGTGGCCGTACCATTGTTACAGCGAACACGACTTACACCAGTTTCGGGTCAGTTGTAATGAAAGGGCAGTCTCCCTTATGAGCTTTATTAAATATTTTATTGGGATCGTTGGCTTGATATTGTTGTTCTCTGTTGTGGTTTATTTAGCTGAAACCGACTTATTAGAGCGTTGTGTCAGAAAATATTTTGATCGTGACAAATTTGCCTCCGGCCCTTACCCCATCATTGGTTTGTGACCAGTTGCCAAAGAAGAGATACTTACATTAGTTGAACATAAGTAAGGTGTCTTACTATTTTATACTGTACTAGTTTCTGCCCGCGACTTCATCCGCGTTGACTTTAGATAGGAACCTAACATTTTTCCAGGATAAAAAGTATCCTTTGTGTTAATCCAGGTAATAAACTACGTGTGTCACATTTTATTCAAATCTGTAAAGCGGTTTTTGCGTAATTGAGTAACAAACACCCAAAAATCTGAACATAAAAATATACAAACTTTTACATTTGTAATATTAGTAGGACTTATTGGAGTGTATACATGCCACTATGGTACAAAAGAACATTTCATTTATGCAGAAGCTGTGGTACAGAAACTAAAACTATATCCTATGCAAATGCGACGCTTGGTGGCGCGGCGAATGTCTGTACTAGAGGTGTCGTATGCATTTCCAGAAAAAATAAAGTCTTCTTCTCTGGCGGATCTACAATGTGTTACAAGGAGTATTTGGACCATCAGCTACGTTAGACCATTCAGGCAAAGGGCAGCATATAAGATCCCAAAGGGGCCGAATTTCGCTCGAGGCAACTCAGTTCACATACATGCCGACTAAGATAAAAGGATTTAATACTACGAATTTTAACATAACAAATAAAACACCTTTAACATATGATTATCGAAATACCTTTAATCTCAAACCTCAATTCCGTGTGGGTCACGATACACTTTTTAACAAATCCTGGTCACCCGATACCTACGTCTGCTTGGTTCGAACGGTCGAATCGAACTAACTTAAAAATGGCTTTATCAAATTATTAGTTGAGTCAAATCAGATATCATTTAAAATCAGCGTTTACGTTAAATCAAAAAATCAAATGAAGTACTGCTTATTTTCTTTAAAAATTCAAAGTATAATACTCTTCAAATTTGAAAGAAATAAATTAATAACGGAAATCGTGACAGAATACTTCTGTATGTGGCGTTCCGTTTGGATTTATGAAAATAGCTTTTATGTAATATATATAGTTCCATCTAGGTCTAAATGCAACTGCGTTTCTCATATTACGTTCCCATACTTCTAACATTAATCAAGCTTCATTGCTCAATATGAACCATTTGACGTTCAATAGATAAGACATATTATATCTACCTCAGATCATTATCTGGATATATAATTTTAATTATGGTTTTTGAAAGGGAAGAAACCAGAACGAATGTAAGGATTGTGGTTGGTAACGATGTGCTGGAGCAAGTGAATGAGTTTGTATATCTTGGATGCGCCTTCAGTAAGGATGGGAAATACACCGCTGACATAGAGAGAAGAGTGAGTGCAGGGAACAGAGTGAATGGTGCGATGGGAAAGCTACTCGGGAGCCAGCACTTAAGCCATAAGGCGCAGCTGGCCATACATAACGGAGTTCTTGTCCCAACGCTGTTATATGGTAGCGAGAGCTGGGTATGTAAGAAGGAGAATGAAAGTAGGATAAATGCGGTAGAAATGCGAGCTCTGCGGAAGATGTGCGGAGTGAAGCTGACCGACCGCATTAGCAACAGCTTAGTAAGACAGCGAGTAGGTATGAAAGATAGTATCGGTGTAAAAATGAGAAAGGGCATGCTCCGTTGGTTCGGGCATATAGAAAGAATGCCAGAGGAAAGAATGACAAAACAGATATACAATGTGAAAGTGGAAGGATGCAGGTACCGGGGAAGACCTAGACTATCTTACCACGACCAAATAAACCGAGTCGGAACCGAGATGGAAAAGTCAAGAGTCTCCGTAACCGACGAGCGTGTATGAGACGAACTATGAGAGTCGAGGAAGCCAGAGAGGTATGTAAGGAAAGAACCTGTTGGAACTCTGTACTCTCTGCCTATCTTGGTTGGTCTATTTGGTCATGGTAAGATAGTCTAGGTCTTCCCCGGCACCTACATCCTTCCACTTTCGCATGGTATATATGTTTTGTCATTCTTTCTTCTGGCATTCTTTCTATATGCCCGAACCAACGGAGCATACCCTTTCTCATCTTTACACCGATACTATCTTTCATACCTACTCGCTTTCTTACTACGCTGTTGCGAATACGGTCGGTCAGCGTGACTCCGCACATCTTCCGCAGAGATCGCATTTCGACCGCATTTATCCTGCTTTCGTTCTCCTTCTTACATACCCAACTCTCACTGCCATATAACAGCGTTGGGATAAGCACTCCGTTATGCATGGCCAGCTGCGCCTTTTGGCTTAAGTGCCGGCTCCCAAGTAGCCTTCCCATCGCACCATTCACTCTATTACCTGCATTCACACTTCTCTCTATATCAGCGGTGTATTTCCCATCCTTACTGAAGGCGCATCCAAGATATACAAACTCATTCACTTGCTCCAGCACATCGTTACCAACCACAATCCTTGCATTCGTTCTGGTTTCTTCCCGTTCAAAAACCATAATATTGGTTTTCTTCACATTCAAATGTAAGCCATTGAACAATGCAGTCGTCTCTCATAACTGTGGGTAGTGTTTGCAGATCAGTGGCTGTTGGCGCTATCAAAACCGCGTCATCTGCATACAATAGGTGGTTTATCACTAGATCACCCATTTTTACCCCTTCAGTCATCGCATTCAGTCTTTGAAGACTATTATCCAGATACACTATAAACAGTCTAGCGAACAACACGCAACCCTGCTTGACGCCGATTTTAACGTAAAACCAAGGTGACATGTTACCACCTACCCGTACGCATGCCTTGCTGTCCACGTAGGTGGACTAGACGGCTCGCAACAGGGTGCCGTTTATACCATACTCTGGCAAAATGTCCCAAAGTCTCTTTCGCACGCCTCTATCAAACGCCTTCTCCAAGTCCACAAAACCGCAGAAAACCTTCCAGCCTACTGCCAGATGCTTTTCTACGATGTTGCGGAGGGAGAAAACTTGATCCGAACATCCTCTTCCAGACCTGAAACCTCCCTGTTCCTCACACAACACTCCATCGGACTTCTCGCGCATTCTCCGTTCAATAATTTTACCATACACCTTAGCTGCCAAGCTGATCAAACTGATGGCCCTGTAATTGGCGCATTCATATTGTGAGCCCTTGCCTTTATACAAGGGTACTATGACTGCGCGGCGCCAATCTGTAGGGACTCTACCGGTCTTCCAGCAAAGATTTGCGAGGACCCAAAAAGCGTCCCGGACGCAAGTTCCACCATATTTAATCATCTCGGCAGATATCATGTCTATTCCCGCAGCTTTACCATTTTTCATACTTCGTATCACCCATTCAACTTCTTCCATAGTGATGTCCTCTGTGGATTCTGGTACCGCAAACTCGCCTCTGGGCTCGTCTGTGGCACCAGCATCCGGGACATTCTCATACATTTCTCCAAAGTATTCACTCCACCGGTTTAGCACAGCTTGTGTGTCTGCAAGAATGTCACCATCCTTAGATTTTATCTTTTCCATTCTGGAGCCTGACGAATCACCTCGAGCCTTTCTCACCTTGCTCCAAAAGAGTTTGGTGTTATTCTCGAAGTTCTTCGTCAGCTTCTCCTCCTCAATCACACTAGCTCTTTCACGCTTTTCTTTCACTAAAGTTTTGGTGGCATTCTTGCATTGCCGGTATATTTCTTTCTTCATCTCCGTCATACTGTCATTTAGATTCAAAGAAGAGACATAGTCCTGCCACGCTTTCTTCTTACTTTCTACAGAGCTTTTTAACTCTGTGTCCCACCATGCATCCCCTTTTGCTGTGCTATGCTTCTTTGAGCAGCCACATACTTCTTTCGCTGATTCTACCAAACTCTCTTTCAGACAATTCCAGCATTCATCTATGTTTGAGTCCTTAGAACCAGCTGTCAAAAGCTTGTCCCGGACTCTCTCTTCATACGTTTTCCTCACGCTCTCATCTTGCAACCTTTCAACCTTAATTCTTTCAAGGCCTCCGAAGGGGATACGCTCTCGCCAGTGCCTCCACTTCCTGAACAAACCACTAAACCGCGCAATTACGAGATAGTGGTCCGATTCAAGAGTGGGGCCTCTATATGTATCTTGAAGTTTACTTCGGAGACGGTTATCTACCAGGATCAAATCTATCATGCTTTTCTGTTCATTTCTTCTCCACGTATACATATGAATATCCTTGTGTTGGAATATTGTATTGGACACAAGGAGACCTCTTTCCAAACACACATCTACAATAAGCTTACCTGCATCATTCACTCTCTTATCACCATAAGGACCCAGAGCAGCGTCGCAAGTTTTCCACCTGGTTCCCACCCATCCGTTCAGGTCGCCACACAAAATCACCTTTTCATTCGCATCAGCCAGATCCAGAACTTCCCTGACATTATCCCAAAACGTTTCAAGGTCCGGGGGTGTCGACGAGCTTACAGGAGCGTAGGCTCCAACCAAAAACACTCTAGTAACACCCAGTTTCAAGCGGACCCAGAGAAGTCTCGCATCATGCAGGCCATAATCTCTCACTCCAGAGGCCAGGCGACGGGACAACAAGACACCCCCATGCTGGCACGATCGCTCTGTGGCACTCCAGACCACAGAGCCATCATGCCGTCAGGGAGATCACAGGCTTCACTGCCCCTTCGCTTAGTCTCTGTTACACACAGAGCATCCAGGCGTCTCTCTTTCATTACATCAATCACCTCATGCATCTTATCTTCCATACTACCTCTTACATTCCAGGTGCCTATTCGGCACTCTGCACCCCACGACTCGCCAGTTTGGGCCCGGCGTGATGGGTGGCGGCCCCCATCGCCGCTTCTGCCTATGTGCCTCGGGGGGACGCCCTAGCCCGCACTGCGGTACTTGCTCGGTCCAAGATTGCAGCCGTAGCGGCTGGCAGGGGTCGCGACGAGCACGCTCTTGGACAGACAAATATAAATACACTTTATGTAATTTGCAGTTCGAATAAAGCGATGAGATTTACGGACGATTTAGCGCAGTGGTTAAGAGCTTGAGCTGCTCCGCCCACTGTGTCGAATAGTCGCGGGTTCGATTCCCGCACGGGACAAATCTTTGTGTGATCCACAATTATTTGTTCCGGTCTGGGTATTTGTTTGTGAATTTTTATGTTTGTAAACGCACCCACGACACAGGAATAAATCCTAGTGTGGAGCTACGTTTTTTTCATAAGAGTAAGAGATAAGAGATTTATGGGCCTGCTATATTACGTATCAAGAAATAAGATGAGTACTATTTTAATTAAACATTCTTGATAGCCCAAATTATCTTCAAAAATACTTTTTTATATCCACTCCACATTTAAATCACAAATATACACAAATCATAAACTCAAAATAAATCTAAGGAACTCGACACAGGCTATTGAAAATGTATGGGTTGGTTACATAGGGAATTCAGTAGAGTTACGTACGTAAAAAGCTTTTGGAATTGCGATATTAAAAGGCCGGTTTGAAATATGAAAGGCTACCCAGATGTAAAAAAACTTACTAACAAATTCTGTTACATTTAACAAATCAACATAGGCTACCCTACCGTGTGAATTGAAAGGCTTATACGTCTACTGGTAGAAAAACAGTATTAACTAGAAGAAACTAGAAATTATTATTTTTAATTATTCACTTACATCTGAAGTAACATATTTGCCTTTTAATGATACGGTATTTTAGGTTCTTTATGCCCATTTTGTTTCTAGTCAAATTTAATTAGGTTTGCAAAAGCCTGGAATTGAAAAACAAAAAGGCATGTTTCCGCCCGGGATCGAACCGGGGGCCTTCTGCGTGTTAGGCAGATGTGATAACCGCTACACCACGGAAACTTGTAGTAGACAGTCGAAATATACGACAATACTTAACGAATTTAGCTAAACAAAACATCAAGTTTGCACGTTTTTATTGCCTTGATTTAACAACAAATTATTATAATCCAGCTGATATTTCTATCACCGATAAGCTGAAACAAAGATAATAAAAAATAAACACCATTACGCCTATATTCCCCTAGCGGGAGTGGCAGAGGTGTATTGAGTACACCCATTTTTTGCCGACGATGTTAGGCCCCATGTAACAGGGGGCGAGCCTACTGCCATATACCAGGCACAATTCCAGACTCCGGACTCATTCTGCGAATTTGTCGTTATAAAAACTACATTGGTGTGCGCTAGGATTTGAACCCAGGACCTCGTGACCACGAAGCGATGCGCTTCGCTTTTACACAAACGAGGCAGTGTAGATACGAGATAATAATTATATTACTCGAAACGGTCGTCTTGAGATAACAGAATATAACACAGGTGGCAAACCGTTCCAGCCCAATAGCCCGGGGCTTAAGAATACGGGCTAACTCGCGTCTGCAGCTGTATTATCTGACGGGAGACCCCCCACTGTACCAACATCAGCAGGGGGGCTTTCGGGGTCGCGGACGCAAGGGGCGGGGCCCTGAGCGTCCTTCACGAGCGACCCCGAGCAGGACGGCGGCATGGTGTAGCCCACGTCACCGTGAACATCGCGTCGGTGCGGGGGAGAGCGTGTCATCAAGTCTCCCCCAGAGGCGCACCGGTGCGTTCCATACAGAGATCGTGGAGCCCCTCAGTCGACTTTGGGGGGGGCCTACCTAGTACACATATTTCGGTACAAGGAATTTAGATATTTTCTCTATCTATACCATTAGGCCAGATCCCAAAAAAATACATATTAATGCATCGATATTGCTATAAGAACCAAATAAAGTCCGCATGATGATATTGTTTTACCATTGTTTTCTTCAACAACACTCCTTCATTTTTCTACCGAGTTGCAGAAAGGAAAGGTCGTGAACTTGGGCCCACCCATGAGAGCATAAATTCAATTTACCTACCAGTCCGGTTAAGACATCATTTATTCCCTGAATTTTTTGCCCCGTCTCTGGTGGGACATCCTTATAAATGGATTTGTAGGCAAATATTTATTTACATAATAATAAAACGGGAGGGGATGAGTTTTTAAGAAAAACACTTTTATCAAAGTCGAGGATATGTTTGTGTTATATTTTTTTACTACGGTGCAATTAAAGAACTTTTGCAGCATATACGAGGCATGCCTTTTAAGTTCTGTCGTTTCCATATTTCCCGGCAATTTTGAATTTGGAACTGTTCTATATTCGAATGTGTTTAAATTTTGAATCTCAAAACAGTTGAAAGTATTAGGATTAATGCTATTGTTTAGTCACAGCGTCGATTGGAATCTGTCAGGTTACGTACGAAAATGAATCTTTCTAAGGAAAATGTTCGTGCAATAATTTTCTACAACTTTAGAAGAGGCCTGACACGGCTTCAGTGTTTTGAAGAGCTAACATCTGTGTTCAGTGATGAAGCCCCATGTCTGCGGAATGTCGAACGCTGGTATTTAGAATTCCAGCGTGGACATACTAGTGTTAGTGACAAATCTCGCGAAGGACGCCCAAAATCCGCCTTCACTGAAGATAACATAATTGCTGTGAGACAACTAATTCTCGAAGATCGTCATGTGACATATCGAGAGATAGAGGCTCTATTAAGCATCTTAGGGACAACCATTCAGAAGATCTTGCATGAAGCGCTTGGTGTGAGAAAGCTAGTTTGCCGTTGGATACCGCATCTGCTTTCCGACGATCACAAGGCGGCCCGCGTCAGATGGTGTAAGAAAACTCTGCAAAGGTTCAACCGAGGAGAGTCAAATCACGTCTACGACATCATCAGTGGTTACGAATCTTGGATCTATGCCTACGATCCTGATTCCAAACAACAATCTGCAATCTGGCTCTTTCAAGACGACCCAAAGCCGACTAAAGTTGTTCGTTCTCGAAGCACTTCAAAGAAGATGGTGGCCACGTTCGTTGGAAAAACCGGCCATGTTGCGACTATTGCCCTTGAAGATCGTAGAACGGTTAACGCAGAGTGGTATACCACAGTTTGTTTACCACAAGTCATCGCCGAACTTCGAAAATCTAACTCAAAACGAGGCATCATCCTGCACCACCATAACGCAAGCTCACACAGCGCTCGTCAAACGATTGAGTATTTGAAGCAGGAAAAAGTAGAAATTCTTGACCATATACAGTCCTGACCTAAGCCCTAACGATTTCTTTACATTTCCTAAAATTAAGAAAAGTCTTCGTGGTTAAAGGTTCCAGTCCGGTGAAAAAGCAGTCGACGCTTTCAAGTCAGCCATTTTGAACTATGAATAACTGGTTTGAGCGAATGTAAAAGTGTATTGAGCTACGTGGTGAATACTTTGAAAAACAATAAAAAGTACTATAAGGTTCTAGTTGTGTTTTTTTCTTCAAACGACAAAACTTAAAAGGCATGCCTCGTATGCAGCAAAAGTATCATAAAACCTCCACTGAAATGCACCTTGTACAAGGTGTGTCGTAATTAACGCAATACCTCAGACATCCCGATTAGATAATTGGGATTTTAAAAAAAAATATATTGTTTTATTTTTTATGTATATTAAAACTTTATTATTAATAATATTGATATTAAAAAAAGATCACTATAAACGCGCCATGATTATTTATTTCGACGTTTGTCATCTTGGGGAACATTTAAAAACATTTTGTCAGGAGTTGTTTTTGTAGTGTTCGTACATAATGGTCAAAACTAGACGATAACTTTTGAGGTTCGACGTTTTAATATAAATTTGAATTTTATAAAACAAACAAAAAAAATTATACAACTGAAAATTTGTTAAAACAAATGACAACAAAATTAAATAGATCAAAACACTGTACTTATTATTTCTATTTCAACTGCAATGAGTGAAAACTAACATTAGGCCGTCACACGCGCTCGGGTTCGTTCGGGAACTGTCTTCGGTACTGGATTCAAAATTAATTTTTATTTTGAAATAACTTTTGAATTATTGCGAAAAAAGAAATAGTTTTCCATATTGCTTTAAACCAATAATAAATTTAGTTTGTTATAGCGCAATGAAGGAGTAAAAACTTTTTTTTCAAATTAAAAAAAAAAAAGATTTACATTAAAAAAAGTTGGAATAAATTCAGTTACCGATTTAGAACAAACTACTTTCAGGTCTTACGTTTATTATGTTACAACTTGTATATATCACGACCAGATGAATGGGATTATAATTCAAATATTTTTCCTGTGTATCTTTCTCTGTGAATGGATATGACAACCAATAATGCGTAAATTAATAAATAAATGCCTTCTTCTAATTTTAATCTTATATACAAGGAATAAAGTGAATTATCAGCGAAACCTTCGATATTTAATTGGAGACTTACGTCGATATGTAGTAGACAGGTAATAGTTTAATATTCCAATTTCTTGACAACATTCGATTCCCTCAGTCTGTCAGGGCGAGATCAGAGACCATTCAAATTGAATAGACAAATGCCCTACACTCACAAGTACTACAATACCCTACAAAATATCTTAATCTTAACTCAATTTCAGCGAGCCATCTGGTGATAAACACAAAGTAATACCATATTTATCTATCTATATGATCACGCCTATTCCCTTGCGGGGTAGGCAGAGTACAAGGTTACAATAGGTTCTTTCCTTACATACCTCTCTGGCTTCCTCCACTCTAATAGTTCGTCACATACATGCTCGCCGGTGACGGAGACTCTTACCTTGCTCTTCATATAAGACACGATCTATTTCGTAAGATAGTCTAGATTATACCATATAAACTACATAAATCTATTTTCTTATATGTATATAAAATGTTAGTCGACAGACGTCCATTGCAGGACAAACGCCTCTTCTAATAAATAAATAAATTTAAATTTCTCGGTCATAATGCCTTTTACTTGAGTTTCCAGGCTACGAGTCAGCGCGGTATCTGAATAATACAAGATTTGCGAGTAACGATTCGTAATATGGTTATTGACGATCTATTAATTCAAACTGGTCTGTGGTGAGATTTATTGGTTAGTTCGATGAAAATCAAGCGGATCGTGTGTGGACCCGTGTCTTCGCTGTTCAGCTTACTGACATGTAATAGCACCTATCGTTTTAACCCTGATAGGTATACACCTACAACTATATAGTTAAGCAGATTTATGGCATTGGTATTGATGTTATATAGAGTGTAAGCCCTCGTTCGTACGAACGCTTTTTCATAGCGCTGTGCTGAAGCGTAGTAAGCGCTTTTCAAAAAATTTACTGTTAGCGGTTTGATTCATTACAGCGCATTGAAAAAGCGCTCGTGCGAACGCAAGGCAAAAGTCAGGTGCGCAAAATTTAAAAAAGTTGATAGTAGTTGTTCTTGTAGTAAGCCTAACATACTCTTCTTTAAAAATGAAGTGAAGTGTACATTCTCGCACACATTTTTGCGAAACGCACCTTGTTCTGATTCTTTATTTCGCCTTAATATAATACAGCCCATGTTAATTGCTGACAATGTAGCTTTCTATAGGTGAAAGAGTTTTTAAAATAGGTAGTTTCGAGTTTTATCTGTTACGAACAAAAAATACAAAACTTTTCTCTTTATAATATTAAAGCTATGTTCTTATGGCCCATAATTACGCAAAACGTTTACTTTTAATATAAAATTCGAAACAGAAAATTCTTTCGTTTTACCTTAAATTGCTTTTAGATCCTTTAAATTATGAGTATTTGTAGCGCGTTATTACAATGAAAAGTATCCTCTGGCAAAACTTTTTAGTTATAAATTAAAAATAAAAAAAGAAATAATGACCTTAATAACCTATATTCTAAAGCGAGGGTGGCAGGGGTACAAAGTGTAGATCCATATTTTGGTAACGATTTTGGGTTTCCATGTAATTGGAAGCAAGCAAATAGCTATTATACCGGAAATAATTCCAGACTCGAAACTGCTGTTAAGAAATGTCCTATAGAAAAAATCCAATAAAATTTTGCCATACCTGACCTGAAATCCAACACACACCTCATCGCGATCCAACCCATGAGTTATTAGACCAATGAAGCAATCCCTAAAGTAAAAGTTTTGAATAAAAAAAAACATAATTAACACCGTTGTACTTATGCTCCCAAAGAGGGAGTGGCGGAGGTGTACTGTCTACACCTGTGATAGAAAGCGAGGCTATCGCTTTTACATTGAGCACCATTTCAAACTTTGAGGTATAATTAAGATTTTTTTGACAGAGAACCTAATAACACTACCCAAGATTCGAACCCAGTACCCTGTTATCGCCAACGACTATGTGCCATTACACCAACGTAGCAATCCTTAAGGTAATAAATTTTGTATAAGGCAAATCGTTTAAGGCCGAGAAAAGGCACGAATGAATTCGAAACTCACTTTATCAATTTCATTTAAGCCTAGAAAAACCCTTCGTAAGGTCGGTTTTACCTATCGTAAGTATGAAATAATTTATATCTTGTTGAAATAAATGGAAGGATTTAGAACGAAAAGTAATGATGTATACTTTGCGTTCATTGCTGAAAATTATCATATAAATTTCTTTAATATTACGGCAGAGCGGACGATTTAGCGCAGTGGTTAAGAGCATAAGCTGCTCCACCCACTGTGTCTAATCGTCTCGGGCTCGATTCTCGCACGGGACAAATCTTTTTGTGATCTACAATTATTTGTTTCAGTCTGGGTATTTGTGTATGTAAATTTTCATGTTTGTAAACGCACCCACGGCACAGGAATGAATCCTCGTTCTCAATCCCGTTAGAACTCTGTATTTATACCTACCCAGTGAGGTGTATGGCGTGATTATACAGATAAATCGAAGACAAAGGTACATTTTTTTAAGTAGTCGTATATGATACCATTTCACGTTTTTAAACAAGACATATTTGATGAGACACTCAAATACTTTACTAAGCAAAAAACTATAAAACTGAAGGTAACGTGAAAGACCTACACTATCTAACCATGACCAAATAGACCGTGTCTTATCTGGTCTTATAGGGCAAGTCAAGAGGCTCAGTTACCGGCGAGGATGTATGAAATGTACTATGAGAGTGGAGGAAGCCAGAGAGGTCAGTAAGGAAGGAACCTGTTGGGACTCTGTATTCTCTGCCTACCCCGCAAGGGATCTGGCGTGATGATATAGATAGATAGATATAAAATTGAATTGAAATATAAATAAATGTGTCCTTCCCTCTGGTTACTAATTTAGGTCACCTTTCGGACGGTGACAGACTCATGTTTATTATTCAAATTATGTGCTATATAAATTATTAAGATACGTATATTATCGTATAAATTATGTAAAGAGACGTGACTTCTAGCGAGTCTGTGATTGACGATCCTGTCCTGAGTCCTTCATCTTATCAGAGTTCTTTAGAAATTTGCCGTCGTGTAGATTTGAGCCCACGACCTAAGTGTTAGATTTAGGTCAAAGATATTTATGGATAATTATTTATGAGTAAGATTGATTAAATGTACTGAAAAATGTTATTTAATTAAGATACTAGTTGAGGTTTGATTTTATATGTTTTCTAAATACAGATAAGTTCACTTCTAGCTCAACTCCGCGTACAAAGAAAAAAAGACTAAGTTCTTATTACACAGTTCAATCAGATACCTAAGTATCTGATTGAACTGTGTAATAAGATACTTAGTATAATTATCTATTCAAATTTACTTTCATTATTACAAATTAAAAGACAGCCAGCATATGCCTTAGGTATTAAGTCCGCCTATATATAGTATATGAAATAAAAAAAGAAATGAATAAAGTTGTAGTTTAAAAAAGATGGCACAACGTAGGGTCCTAACCACTAGACGATCACGGCCAAATAGACCGGGTCTTATCTGAAGGACAAGTCAGGAGTCCCCTTAACCGGCGAGCGTGTATGAGACGAACTATGAGGGTAGAGGAAGCCAGAGAGGTATGTAAGGAAAGAGCCTGTTGGAACTCTGTACTCTCTGCCTACCCCGTAAAGGATCTGGCGGGTTGATAAAGATAGATAGATTAAAAAAGATATAAATTTCCATCACGCCCAAAAACAATAAATACTTGGACATAAAAATACCTCTGTTATGAAAAATAATTAAATGCATTTTAACTACATCGATGGTGCGCGTGACTGTTCTGTTTCCATTCACAATGAAAATTCTTTGCGAATTAAGGTTCTAAAAATCCTCTTTTTCTAAGTGCCGAAATGGTTTGTTGCAAGCGGTGATAAGCTTATTAAAGCTTTGCTAGCCTTACGTCGAATTAACACCTTTTTATTACACGCTTTTCAGATTTCCACGAATATTTAGACCCCCTTTTTCAGAAATAAATACAATTGTAACAAAGTCGAAATATTATAAAAACAAAATGAAGTGTCTCTTTTATCAGTCCTTCATGATTTTTTTTTAAGTCAGACTTGAAGGACCTCCTCATTGGTCTAGAAGGAGGGTAATTATTTTACATAAAAAACACCTATATTCCCCAAGCGGGGATGGCAAAGGTATACTGAGTACATCCACTTTTTACCGAGCCCATTGCCATATACCGGGCACAATTCCAGACTCCGGACTCCAACTGGAATTTTTTCTTTAGAAAAACTACATTTGTCCGACCTAGGATTTGAACTCAGGACCTAGTTATCACAAAGCGGTTCCTGTAGACCAACGAGGCAGTCTTTGTGTTTTTTTAGGGTTTCGTACCTAAAACGAAACCCTTATAGGATCCCTTCGTTGTCCGTCTGTCCCACGGTTAACACCTTTTTTTCTCAGGAACGGCTAAAGGTACTCGTATTAAGTTGAAATTTATATCAAATACGAAGGTTTATGGTCAATTACTAGTGTAAAAATGAAGGTTCTAAGTAAACCCAAACAAAATATATGGCCATTTAAAGTCCCTCTTTAGAAATTATTTAGCACTTCCCGTTGACCTAGAATCGTGAATTCGGGCAAGAAGCAAGGTTCTAAGGAACAAGTAAAGAAAGAAGTCTGATATTTGTTAATTTATAACTATAACATATAAAAAAAATATTATTTGCCCTCAAATCCGACGAAAAATTAAAATAGCGCTGTCTAGTGACTACCACACACACTACAACAACACTTCTTTGTCTATGTGCTATCAGTGACATTTTGTGGAACTATTTTGATTTGTGGTGAGTAAATATTATTCACACCCACACAGAGATGACTTACGGGGCCGAGACGTGGCCACTCACAGTGGGACTAGTCCACAAATTCAAAGTCGCACAGCAGGCTATGGAACGAACTATGCTCGGCGTCTCTTTGAAGGATAAAATTCGTAACGAGGTAATCCGACAAAGAACCAAAGTTACTGACTCGCAGACTCAGTAAGCTGAAGTGGCAATGGGCTGGTCACATCTGCAGAAGGACCGACGGCCGATGGAGCAAGCGTGTCCTAGAGTGGAGACCGCGACTTGGTAAGCATAAGGTAGGACGGCCCTCAGCTAGATGGACCGATCTACGACCTCAAAAAGGTCGCTGGAACAGATTGGATGCGGAAGACGGAGGACCGTGTGCAATGGCGCGTGTTAGGAGAGGCCTATGTCCAGCAGTGGACTGCGATAGGCTGATTGATTGATTGACACAGAGGTGGCGCCATCTGTGTACGGTATAGGATGTAAATTGGATCAGATTGTCGATTTATTCTTTTATTTTTATAACGTTTAAATGAAAATTAAATGTTATTAATTTAATTACGGCAAAATTTTACAAAGAAAGAGCACTTTTTTAAAAGGTATTTTTATGGACTGCCTCGTTGAACAAGTAGGTACCGTATAATGCGTTTAGAGATCGCGGAGGATCTCGTATAAATTGTAGGGCGAGCAAAATGTAGTTTTTCTATAGAAAATTTCCCAGTATCAGTCCGGAGTCCGAAGTTGTGCCCAGTATAATAGCAATAGCCTCGCCCCTATTACATTGGCACCTTACATTCTCAGAAATAAGTTGGTGTGCGCACATAGTACACCTCTTAGCCACTCCCGCTTAGGGAATGTAGGCATCCCGGTATGTGTGAATTTTATATACGGAAATAATTGAATATAACGTTGTTTATTTAAATTGTAAAATATATAAAATAAACATCGTCACACCTGTATTCCCCAAGGTCGAATGTTAGGTCTCATGCAATAGGAGGCAAGCCTAATGCCATTGTACAATGCCAGTTGACACTGGAAATATTTCTATCGAAAAATTACATTTGTTCTGACCTGGGATTCGAACTCAAGACGTCGTGATTGCTACGCGCATTATTCGCCAATAGACTAACGAGGTATAGGTAACTTTTAAGAAGCTTTTGTGTTTGTATGTCTATCGGTCTTTCTGGTTCAAATCTTGTAATCCATTTTCAAGTACTGCGGGTATTTTATTAGTTTTATTTAGGTATCCAATAGCGTTTGACAATAGAAAGCATGTATCCGACTGAGCTGAAATTTAGCATACGTATGTAAGTTCGGTGACAATGTAATAATATAGTACATGACATGGACCCAGCTCCAGATCAGTCTTTTGATGGGGTCGAAAGGTGCCCATGGGAACACGTCAACTACACAACATAACCATCTCGTGTTTAGGCTTGTAAGATTGGTATTGACAAGTATTATACAACCAGATGATGTTTAGGGTCTGATGATGAAGTGGAAAGGTGGCCAACGGAACTACCCAAATACTAAACATACCCCGCCGGGCTTGAGCTCGTTGGATTTGTCTTCACGAGTTCTGTAGACCCTGGTGATGTCCAGGATCTGATGACGAAACCGAAGAGTGGCCAACGGAACTACCCAACTTCTCAACATAATCCCGCCGTGTTTGGGTTTGTTGGATTTGTATTGACGAGTTCTGTAGCCCCGCACGATGTCAAGGGTCTGATAATAGAGCTGGAGGGTAGCCAATAGAACTTCTCAACTACTGAACATAATCCTGCAGTGTTTGGGCTCGTTGAATTTGCCTTGACGAGTTTTATAAATCCGGTTATGTTCAGGGTCTGATGATGGAGCCGGGAGGTGGCCAACGGAACTACCCAACTACTTAACATATCCCCGCCGTGTTTTGACTTGGTGGAATTGCCTTGACGAGTTCTATAGACTCTGATGATATTCAGAATCTGATGATATCCGGAGGGTGGCCAAAGGAACTACCCAACTACTCAACATAACCCCGCAGTCTTTGGGCTCACTGGATTTGTTTTGACAAGTTCTCTAGACCGACGAAACTACAAATTGGCGCTGAAACTGGCCGAAACTGAACCCGGTACGAAACCCTCAGAGCGGGAGTCCTACTTGCACTTGACCAGTTATTTTATTATACTCAAGGTTAACAATGCCCGGAAATCATCGTCATCATCAAAGTACGAACTTTTCAGCAAAATATCTGGTCGTTTCAATTTAAGTATGTAATAAAACCCTAGGCTTCCACAGTTATGTCGGGCGATGAGGCTTAAATATCAGAGGAAACTTTCTCCACCGAAGGTTATGGTAAATTGACTAAGGTTTACGCTCGACAGCGTCGAATTCATTATGACGACATTGAAGAATTTGTAGTTGACTTGGAATATTATTTATCAGGTATTGTATTTTTAATAATTTTGTGAATAATTTGTTTAGTTAATAGAATATTTATATAAAAAGACTTAGACATAATTTACAAAACAAGAAAGATATAATCGTATAAATCTGTCTACGTTCTCACTATCTCTAGTGGGAAGAACGTTGGCTACATTCCCACCCTGGATGGAAACATTTGGGCAACCAAAGAGCCCCCTCTTGTTACCTAAGAATTTTTAATAAAACGTACTTGCTGTTTCCCACAACTTCGCAACCAATCAACAACAGAGCCACCAACTAAGTCAAACTATAGCTAGAACTGTCTAGATGAACCCGTAAATAAAAAAAAAACATCAAAATAATCAAGCTGTTGTGGAGGAGAAGAATGACGAATATACACCGCATATAGTATAACGATGAGAGTTGAGGAGGCGAGAGAGGTTTGTATGAAAAAATCTGTTGGAACTTTGTACTCTTTTGACTTCGTAAAGTAAAATTTATTGTGTTTTGTTTAAGGCTTCCGCCTAAGCGACTAAAATATACGAAGCATGAAATAAGCTGTGGACATAGCAGACTCGTATAATAAGTCAGTTGACTTATTATACGAGTTTGCTATGTATCTTTTACCAGAGGGGGCATAAAAGCTTAAATAGATAAATAATCTCATACCTGTTTTTTACATAAATGTCTTATATGTCTAGTCTATTTGGTGGTAAGATAGTCTAAGTCTTCCCCGGTACCTACATCCTTACACTTTCGCATTGTATATCTGTTTTGTCATTCTTTCTTCTGACATTCTTTCTATATGCCCAAAACAACGGGGCACACCCTGAAGGGATCTGGCGTGATGATATAGATAGACAGATTGATGTCTGGTCTGCTAACCACACACCCATAATTGAAATGATAAGATTTATCTAATGATTAAATTTTTGCTTCATTTAGTTCATTGATAATGATATGGGCGATGATGCGGTCTGGTTGTGAATTGAGTTGTATTACACTACGTTACATTACGTATGATATTTATGTGGCCGCCCGTACAATGTTCCTGTCAATTTCTGGGCTGGAAATTAGTGCTCTATAGGTCAAAGCAAAATGTCATAAATTTTGTTTTCAAACTACCAGACGACTATAACAAAACCACTTTAAGTTCTACACCGATATTGATTAATTCATAAAACAATGTTTTTCACTTAAACCCGACAGCCACAATTTGGACCGAAAACTTTTCCATGGCGTTCATTTGTTACATCTAATTCAATTTCGAACATAATCGCACCACTTAATAAATGTTCTTGGGGCCGAACAAAAGCTATAGAAGCAGAGTAAACTTCACTTCGGGGTAGAGACAATGGTTATAAATTGTAATGGCAACAGTTTTATTGGTACCCTAATAAATTACATTAGCGAATACCTCGCAGACGTTGTGAACGGCGGTCAGCTATTTGCCGTATGGACGAATGCCTCCAATAAACTTGAGTTGTTATGTATTTGACCTGAGTCCTATCATATTGATAGTTTCAACACGGTTTCTTGGAAGCTTATTCATTAATATTTATAAATTTGGCTTCAGTAAAGGAATTAAGACGTTTTGAGAATTTATATATTTTTATCCTGCTAGTTTACTCAAGTTTCATATCTATCTAGTCTCCGTAACCGGTGTACGTGTATGAGACGAACTACGAGAGTGGAGGGAGTCGAGGTACTGTTAGAGCTCTGTATGACTACTCTCTGTCTGCTACGCAAACGCAATCTGGCGTGACGATACAGATAGATGGAACCTATATAAAAAAATTGACTACTGATGAAGTGAATGACTGGTATATACTATTAGTACAAAACACTTCACCCGCGCGTGGCTTATATCCAATTCCCTTTATGTTAAGGCTTCATACTTTTTCCGACGGAGTACCGTGACATGGCAAAAAATGGTCAACAAAATCGCACGCCTCATGAAGCCTTAATGTAAGGTTGGAAAGTAATAACTGTGATGTACTTTGTGAGGGTTGAGAAATGAAAAATAATATGTAAATAAATTAATAGTAGGAAACGTTTTCAAAGATAGCTTTTATCTATCTGTTTTTCTATCTATCTATATCTTCGCGCCAGATTCCTTGCGGGATAGTCAGAGAGAACAGAGTTTCCACAGGTTCTCCCTTCTAAGCGAAGGGTAGTCGTATAAATCTGCC
Source organism: Phalera bucephala (assembly GCA_905147815.2). NCBI lineage: Eukaryota > Metazoa > Arthropoda > Insecta > Lepidoptera > Notodontidae > Phalera > Phalera bucephala. The sequence continues at coordinate 26,047,372 of LR990618.1, read as the reverse complement.
ACTTACGCTCTACTTCCCTTCCCACACTATCACTGCTCATCATTCCTTTCGTCGGCGGTTTTTTTAAGCGAGAGTCAATAGATTAACAGAGCACGCCCACTCTGTGTGGCTGTTTTAGAAATCATTTTGGATATAATTTTGAAAGAAAACAAGAATAAAAATCAAAATATTTATAATAATTAAATACAAAAAAGTGTGAGAAGCGGTGTATCAGAAAAACTATGGGAGAGCTAGTATAAAAATTCCTCGGGGATAGTGTATTTAATGTATGTACACAATATCATTTCTGGGATAAGAAAATCTGATGTTGGGATTTTTGGCAAATGTAAGAGTTACACAGAGCGATGCTTGAAGTTCGAAGGGAGTATGTAAACAGTCGACGTTGCCGCGGTGCTGCTTATTGCTGTCGGCTGGACGTGGCGACATTAGTAGTCAGTAAACCGGGTATTACAGACAAGCTTTTATACAGCCAGTTAATGGTTGAATAAAATGTCTAGTAAAATTTATCGGCTATGCTGTTGGCCGTTGAAGAGTTCTTTCGTCTGGAGCCAATCCTGCGCAAAGAATCAGGTCATGTTAAATCAGGTAACATTTCAACTACGTTGGATAGGAGGAAGTGGTTCTAATATGTCGCAGGATCGATGGCCGTTGGGGCAGACGGGTTTTTGAGTGGAGACCGCGTGTCGGCAAATGTAGTGTAGGGCGCCCGGTAGCTAGGTAGCGCGACGATATTCGTAAGGCAGCGGGCAGGGATTGGAGAACGAGAGCTGAAAACCAAGCTCAATGGCGTGCCATGGGAGAGGCCTACGTCCAGCAGTGGACTGACACGGGCTGATGATACTGATAATGGCAGAATAAACAACATTTGTAATTAACGTCAAGTGTCGTGATCACATGATAAACGTGGTGTAGTCACACTTCGTAGGTGTGATGTAATCTCTGTAATTTTTAAAATTCTACTTATATTATAAACACAAAAAATTGTGAGGATGGATGTGTTTCTCTTTTACACACGCAAAAACTACTGAACGGATCTGGATGAAACTTTACAGTAATATACTAGTGTGAGTCTTCGTTTTTTTTAATATAGCTTATAGATCAGAGTAACACACACGTATTTATAAAGATACTAGCTTCAGCCCGCGACTTAGTTCGCGTTGACTTTTCTAGACAGGATCCTAACATTTTTCCTTGATAAAAAGTGTCCTATGTTTTAATTCAGGTAATAAATTATCTGAGTGCCAGATTTCATCCGAATCAGCCGGTTTTGCGTGGTAGAGGTACAAACATCTAAACATACAAACTTTTACATTTATAATATTAGTAGAATTACAAAATAAACGCGTGCGTAGCCGTCATTGTGTATCTATCTATCTATATCATCACACCAGATCCCTGCGGAGTAGGCAGAGAGTACAGAGTTTCAACAGGTTCTTTCCTTATATACATCTCTGGCTTCCTCCACTCTCATAGTTCGTCTCATACACGCTCGCCGGTTACGGAGACTCTTGACTTTTCCTTCAGATAAGACTCGGTTTATTTGGTCGTGGTAAGATAGTCTATAGATAGATAGATCTATATAGATAGATATATCATTGTGTAAGTTAATGTAAATTATTTATTATATAAAAATATAAATATTAACTCCAAATAAAAAAAGGGGTTTGATTTCCGCACAAAATATGTAAGTCTATCCCACAAGTTCTCAGTGTGGGTGTGATTAATAAAGTTCGTTAGATTAATTATCATTATAAAGTAATTTAATAAGATTACTATGAATATAGGCGCTCGTAGCGCTGTGCCAGCGCGGTGTTTTTACCGATTACCAAAGTTAAGCAACGTTCGACTCAGTCGGCTTAAGATGGGTGACTGTTTGCTGCCTTTTCATATTCGAGCGTTACCATGCTTTGGAAGGCACGCTAAGCCGTTGGTCTTGGCTACCACTTAATGTGGTAGTTGTTCAGCCGAGTTGGAAGCCTTAAAGACCACAAACCTGCCTCCACCAATCCACAATGGGTCGGCGTGGTGGAGTATAAACTAATCTCTCTCACATGAGAGAAGGCCTTCGCCCAGTAGTGGGCAGTATGGGCTCATATTATTATTACTTTGAATAAACTTACAAGAAATTGATGATTCTGGCATAAGTAGTACCTGGAAAAACAATAATACATGTGGTCATTAGGAAACTTAAAGAGAGCCTTTTTTATATTGAGCTACTAAACATGCCCTTTTACTATAAACCTAAGGGTCAATGTTACTAATAGCGACCGAGTAATAGCTTATTAGCTGAAAGGGTATCCAAGGTTATCTTAACCAGCAAAGTTTTTTTTGGTTATAACTTAGCAATTTACGGAGTTCTATGCGTATAGGAAATATTGGGAAATGAAACGCAATATTTAAATTGGTCTGTACTCAAAAAAAGCTAACACCGTCACGCCTGCATTTCCCAAGCAGAATTGGCAGACGAGTACTGTAAATACCCTCATATCGCCTATGATGTTAGGTACCAATGTAATAGGGAGCACACCTATTGCCATTGCACTGGACATAATTCAAGACTTCGGACTGGTATAGAGGATTTTTCGATGTAAAACCACATTTTTTCCAACCTAGGAACTGAACTGAAGACCTGTGATTATGCGTCTCTAGATCAACAAGGCAGTCGATGTTTGTATGTAAGAAATATAAATGCTTACACCGTCACGCCTGTATTCCCCAAGCGAGGGTGGCACAGGGGTACTGAATACACCCACGTTTCGCCGACGATGTTAGGCCCCATGTAATAGGGGGCGAGCCAATTGCCATATACCGGGCACAATTCCAGACTCCGGACTCGTACTGGGAAGTTTTTCGTAAGAAAAACTACGCTTGTCTAACCTAGGATTTGAACCCAGGACCTCGTGATCACAAAGCGATTTGCTTTGCCACTAGACCAACGAGGCAGAACAAAAACAGATTGTTAGCATAAATGCTTACAATCTGTTATTGTTCATGTATCCCAAAAATTATAATTAAACAAACTATATTGTACCAATGCTGGATCAAGACCTTCTTACACAAATCGAGGTGAGAGAGAAAGCGTTATTCTAAACTACGTAGATCCATTGCGGATTAGTGAAGGTATGTGAACACTTACTGTTGAAACTGATCAAGAAACCCATAACCCTTTCAATTTGGCTTAATAACGACCAAATAAATAGTAATCGGAACCAACGGCTTAACGTTTTTTCCCTACACCACCACGGGGCCCCTTCTACGTAAAAATGCTAGAAACGGTCACACCCCACCGAATCATCTTAGACTGACCGATCTGAACTTAACCTGGTAATCGCTATTAATTCCGCCGTCGCACAGCTCTACAGCTCCTCTACGTCTATTCATCTATATTTCGTCATAATCATCATTACATACTATACTCTGTACTTATCAGATCTATGAATCTGCAGTCAAAATCTTCTGAGTATACCCTTTGTCGAAAAAAAAAACTAAAAGACATGTTTTACTTGGGACATCGATATCTGTACTAGCACAACTAGCGAACCTGCCTAATAAGCAACATATTTTATTAGCCAGTAACAGTCGACTTTACTACAAAATATGAGGCGAAAATACAATTTTAGAAAACAGAACTAGAACGGAATTTGCACATGTGTTATACGGAATTGTAGGATTCGTGTGGCAGCGGGCCAAAGGTTCACATTGCGTCTTATAGTACAAATACTCTGTTAGTCTCGGCCTGCAGACCTTAAATTCGATCCTCTTCGCGAGAATCGGAAATAGTTTTTACCATTAGTAAAAGGCGACGTAACTCGATGACTTGGTCTGTGGTTAAGAGCTTAAGCCACTTCGCCCATTGGATCGAGTAGTCGGGAGTTGAACCCCGCACGAGATAAATGTTTGTGTAACCCACAAATATATGTTTTGGTCTGGATGATTGGTATGTGAATTTCATGTTTGTAAACGCACCGACGACACAAAATAATTCTCCTTCGAAAACAACATGTGTCGCCGACGATCTTAGGTCCGGCACATTATGCATTCTAATAAATCACATGTTTAAGTATTATTTTTACTCGAATAAACACTGAGTCCATTATTATTATTCTATAAAGATATGGCCAAACCAAGGCGTACAGATAGCGCGTGCAGGACGCAGGATTTGGCTGTCAATAGTTACATTTCTTAGCCGAGTAATAGTCACAATTTTCTTTGCTTAAGCATAGAGTATGACTTGTAACAGTGCATACTTTTGTAGTACCTGTGCACCTTTATTACTTTTTTAATAATAAACAAAACGTAAGACTTTTTTATTAATAAACAAAATCTGAAGTACTGAGTCAGACTTGCTATGGCTCTTTAAGTAATGGCCATTACTTGACTATAGAAGAGGATACATAATTGGTACATAATTGGTTCACAACAAATAACTTAGTGATTAATAACAAAAAAATTAAATGTATAAGGTTTTCTTTACCAAATGTGAAAAGTACTGCATGTGATATTATGTTGAACAACGAGAAACTTGAGTTTATCAATGATACATCTTTCTTAGGGATTACGCTTGATTCTAAGTTACAATGGGGCCCTCACATTAAGACTATTAGGTAAACGGCTCGGTGCCGCTGCCTATGCCGTAAGAAAGATCAGACAACTTACTGATGTGGACACAGCGCAGTTGGTCTATTTCAGTTACTTTCATAGTGTCATGTCTTACGGTATATTATTGTGGGGTAGGGCAGCTGACATTGAGTCTATTTTTATCTTGCAAAAAAGGGCTATAAGACCCATCTATAACTTAGGTAGTCGCGAATCTCTCAGAGAATTGTTTAAAGAAGCCAATATTATGACGGTCCCATGTCAGTATATTTATGAAAACATAATGTATACAAAAAAAATATAGATCTGTTTAATCAGCTAGGCGATAGGCATTGATAGAATACGTGACAAAGAAATAAATAAGATCAACCGCAATTTCGTCTTTCAAAAATTCACACTTCTTTCATGGGGTACTGTGTTAGATTTTATAATAAAATTCCTCTTGACGTCACTAAACTTAGTGACAATAAATTCAAAGCTTGTATTAAACGTACGCTTACTAAACAAGCTTATTATACGCTAGATGATTATTTAAAAGACAAAAATACTTGGAGAGGGGCTGTTCCAGCTCCACTTGATTGAATATGGACAACTTGTTTAGCTATTATTTTTTAATATTTCCTCTCTTCCTTCTATTAATTTAGTAAAATGTTTCATTTTTTCCTCATTTCTTTCTTTGTAAATGAGGGAACCATGTAGCCATTCACATGAATAGTATAATTTGTATAATTTAACTTAGACCTACCTGATAGACCAGCCTACATCGTTCTCCCATATCCCACAACAAAATGTAGATGGAAAAAGAAAATGTAAAAATACTATTTTAAAAGAGTAACCGTGGAGTTTCTTGCCCTTCTTCTCCACAGGAATGACATTCCGAAGTGGTGGTAGAGTCTTTGTTACTTTTCTGACGATTCATAAATACTGTAATGGTTCACATGAATAAAAAATATTATGATTCTGATAACGACTGATAGAATTCTAAACACATTATACGGCTAAGATATTTCTTTAGACCACGGAATTACTTATCTATAGATACGGGTGTCAGTATCGTCTGGTAGCTAATATTCAACTAGTGTAGGAAGTGTGGCAAAACAATAAATATGACGTCACATAATTACCATATTCATATAATATTTCACAAAGAGCGCTATAAAAACAATATGAGGTACAGTTGCCGTCATGTCTTTTAATAATAAACACATTTTGAAATTAATTTTAGCAAAGTAATTGCCTCTGTTCGTAAAATACGTACTAGTTCGTTATTTAAACTAATTATTAATAGAAATTTTGTACTTCAATGTATATCATAGTCACCGACATAGCCCATAGGATTAGCAAGCTGAAGTGGCAATGGGCGGGCCACGGACCACGTATTGACAAGCGCAGTGTGAGACGGCCACCTGCCAGATGGACCGACGATCTTGTGAAGATCGCAGGAAATCGTTGGATGCAGGTGGCATCGGACCGGTTACGCTGGAAAGCGATTGGGGAGGCCTATGTTCAGCAGTGGACAAGTATAGGCTGAGATGTTGATGATGATGATGATGAATGTATATTATACATAAGTGTACTTTTTACATTTTTGTTTATGTGTGGATGTTCTTGTTTTTGTTTTTACGGTTCAAGGCATTGTATAGCAAAAAGAATAGCGAAGTAAAAGTAGTATGAATGAATCCTTTTTTTATCCTGTTTATACCACCAGTATACATACTGAAGAGCGCTGCTAATGATTTTTATGTAATAATGTATGAAAAAGAGGTTCTTGTAGCGCTATTGTACCGCAGTGCTCTTAACAATTACTAAAATTAAGCGGCTTTCGTCTCAGTTAGTCTCAGAAGGGAAAGATTGTGGCAATTTAATTTTGAGGTTCTCTTACTTAGAAAGGTACGTAAAGCTTATTGGTCTCAGTTAAAACTTTATATGGGGATCGCAAGTTGAGTTGAGAGCGTTATGCGCGGGTTGATAAGTTCCGATAGCAGGTGGCCGCAGACATTCCTGCACCAATCTGAACTGGTGGTTTCGTCAAACATACTCCTGTAGCCAGTAGATACTCTTTTATCTTCAAATTCAATCTTAAATATTTTATTTAAATTAATCCAGGTGTAGGCCTACACATTGTCAATTACATTATTTTTTTTTCTAATATATGTACTACAATACTGTAACGCAGCCCCTACTGAGAAGATCCGGCGAGAAACTTAGCGGGCTTGTCTTTGCTTCATTAATTTTGTTTTTCTTTTATGATTGCTTTTGCCCCTATTTTAGTACCTAGGACATTAGCAGGTCGTTTTAAGTTCCTACTAGCGTGGACTGTATCAATGGCCGAGTGTTATAGTGGCACAACCTTATAATATTGTAATAATTTAATTCAAACATTTATTTTGTAACTTATAATGTTATAAAAATTATAGAACAGAATTTTTGTTGTTGTATAATTATTAGATATTTAACTTTTAATCTTAAACTGTGGCCAATTCACCTGTGTGACTATTCACTCTGCGCAACATATGTTATTTTATGTTAGCTGTGGTTGCCTAGAACTGGGTGAGGACGTCGTATGATATTTTGTATTAGTTAACTGTCTTTGTGTGTGTATCATCTATTGGTAACCCAAATTAAATAAATAAATATGATTATTTTAATTGGAACTCTTATTTAAAAACTATCTATCTATCTATATCATTACACTAGATCCCTTGCGGGGTAGGCAAAGAAACTTAAAAACTATAAAGCTTCAATATCCAATGTTTTGATTTTGTTATGCGGTTTTTTCATTTGGCAAGCAATGTGGTTCTACAATAATGAGGGTAGTTAACCGACGCTACCGCCAACCCATTAAGGGGTCAACTATTCCACTCACTGTCTGGAGAGCTCCCCCAATTATTTTGTACGACACACGGGGTGCGGGGACCTGTGGCTTAGTTTTTTATTGGAATTTTTAATTAGTCGACCTAGATCCTAGTGGCGTCTACTACGGGTGGTAATCACGCTTCTATATTTGGATCCTAGTTCGGACAAAGCGTATTTTTTCCAATAGAAAATTTTAAAAAAACCTAGTACCGTCCGGAGTCTGATATTTTGCCCGGTATAATGGCAATAGGCTCATTCCCAATTGTGAGGGAATCTAACATTGTCGACAATATATGAGAGTACACCGTCACCTCTGCTCGTCTTGACGATACATATTTATTTGCCCAAATATTTTACTGGTTTAGAAAGATAGTGGTTTGATATCCGGAAAATTGTTTATTAGATTTTGGAAAGACTATTCTTAAAAACTAATAAAATATTTAAGTCACAATGAACAAAAAATTGCATCTATCCCAAACACTGGAAAGCTGTTAGAAACATGTTAAAAAAAAAACGATGATAAGTCTGTAAAAAATCTTAATTGCGTTCTCTCCAACTTATAGCACTATCTAATATATCAGTGTACATTGCGTAGTAAATTTCGGTATAAACCAAGTGAGACACTAATTAAAGCTGCAATGTAACCGTAGTATGTTGTACTCCCCGGGGGCGAGACGCCGTCGCTAATTTTCCATATAGTTAGAACCTCATCTACTAGCTAGTGCTATTCATTTAATAGGTATTGCGTCAAAGCTCGTATTCGCTATAACCAAACGCGGCACATTCCGATAACTTCACAATATTTACCTATTGAAAATCCAACAGCAAAAAATTAGGAAGATGATCATAATCATTATCATCAAGCTGCATCCACCCAAGGCTGAGAGTAGGCCTCTTCCTTAAAAAAATCCAAAATACTTAAAAATCTACAGGTTTTGACAAATAAAATCAATTTTACAATTATCCATTTTAGTGCCCGTAAGTGCCGAGATAGACTTAAAAATAATATTTACTGCTTGCCTAACAAATAAAGCCTAAATTAAAACATTTATAAAACCTCCAACTTATATGAAACATAGCTAAGAATAGTCTCGATAAAGTCACCTTTTTACCAAAAAAAAACTAATCAATATCGATTCATCCATTTAGGGCTACGATGCCACAGATAAACACATATACACACATTAAACTTATAACACCCCTCTTTTTGCGTCGGGGGTTATCAAAAACTAATTTATTAATCGCCTTAACAGATACTGAACAAATCAAGTTTAAGGTCAAAGTTTGTATGTTTGTTACTGACATTGACACTGACTGACTGACTAAAGACGTTTGGCACACCGATAGTTTATTACCTGGATTAACACATAGCATACTTTTTATCCCGGAAAAATGTTAGATACTTGTCTAAAGTCAACGCGGACGAAGTCACTGGCAGAAGCTAGTGATTCATAAAATGGCTGTGTAATGATATTCTGTATACCACTGGAGCACCCTTAAACAATCGTTTCTCGAAATTGTCGTAACACGGCACGTTACGTGTTTAATTGGTCATAGTGAATAGGGGCGCAGAATTTATTTCACTACAGTTGTATTTTTTTAAGTATGTTGGTAGCATCGCCCGTTTTTGTTGGTAAGCTTGCGTTGATATTAGCTTGGAGTTGTCTGTGGGAATATAACGGAAGGATTTATACTAACGTTGATACGAGTTAGAAATACTTGGTAGAAATATTCATAGTTTGATTTGTCTGCAGGATCTCTAGCGCCTGAGGCGCTCGTAGCGCTGTGACCCCGGTGTTCTTACCGATCACCAAGGTTAAGCAACGTTCGACTCGGTTGACCTGAGAAGGGTGACCGCTTGTGGCATTTTCATATTCGAGCGGCTCCGTGCTTCAAAAGGCACTTTACGCCGTTGGTCCTGGTTACCTCTTAATATTGTAGTCGTTGAGCCGAATTGGAAGCCTTATAGGCAGCTTGATAAGTTCCAACAGCAGGTGGCCACAAACCTGCCTCCACAAATCCGCAGTGGGTCCGCGTGGTGGAGTATGACCTAATCTTTCTCACCTCGATTTGTGAAAGAAGGCCTTTTGCCCGACAGTGTAATATAGTATAGGCTGATATTATTATTATGATTACATGTTAGTGTCAAGTTAAGTAACCAAAGCTCTCTTTTGAAATTGCCACGATGACTGGCATAATAAAATTTATTGAGAATGAAAACATCACTAAGATTAGGTAAATGAGTGTTAGAAAGTACTTAATATGAAATATTGCTTTCGATAACGGCAGGAGAAAAATCTCTCGGCTACTTTATTTCAGTCTGTACAAACGATTTGTGTAGTTTTTACTGCTGCTGTAAGAATCTAGGTAACATTTCAACAGATCGACATACGTGAAAGACAGAAACACCGCATGCTAACCGCACGACTGCTTAATGTCGCGCTGCTGGTGCGAGAGCTGTGAACGCGGACCGAAGCAAGTTGCATGCGTGGAATACCGTAAAATACCAGTTCTGTACTTAGATGTAAAAGGTAACTTATCATCATCATTATTTACAAGGTGTAATATAATTAACGCAAGACCTGATAGTAGTTTGGTCTAAATCGGCAACTGAATCGATTCCAACTATTTATAAAGTATAATATATTTTTATATTAATTATTATCAAAAACTGTTGTATGAAAGATAGTATCGGTGTAAAGATAAGAAAGGGCATGCTCCGTTGGTTCGGGCATATAGAAAGAATGCCAGAGGAAAGAATGACAAAACAGATATACAATGTGAAAGTGGAAGGATGCAGGTACCGGGGAAGACCTATACTATCTTACCACGACCAAATAAACCGAGTCTTATCTGATGGAAAAGTCAAGAGTCTCCGTAACCGGCGAGCGTGTATGAGACGAACTATGAGAGTCGAGGAAGCCAGAGAGGTATGTAAGGAAAGAACCTGTTGGAACTCTGTACTCTCTGCCTACCCCGCAAGGGATTTGGCGTGAGGTTATAGATAGATAGATAGATCAAAAACTGCTATCACTCGTTCAGTTCGCTGTATTAAACCAAATTTAAACATTATTCAAAACAATGCGGATATTTTTAATGCATTTCTAATACATATACCTCTATATGCACAAAAAAAGGTTTCGTGGTTGATTTGAGTACCAAAGAGCTTCAAAAAATGGTAGAAAAGTCCTTAAAATTGGAAGTTGATTTTCGTATTGAATTTGTAAGACAATTTTTAATTATCTAATTGGTGTGTCTGACGTCTAGCGTTATTTATGTAACAACTTGTATATCTTGTTCCACCCAGTGCAGAGCTTAAGTGTAGACTCTTATGCAACATATCCTTATCTTGAGTCAATTTTGGACAGGTCTACCTACGGGCTTATCTATGCAATCGATTTATTCATGTAAAAATCAAATGATAAAGTAAAATATTGACAAACATTGATAAAGCAGCTTTTGAACCTAACAATATCTTCATCTTCTTTTGATAGATACTTGTAGCAAACTGATTTGTGTTTAAACAACATTGTATTGTTATATCAGAGAGCCAAAGTACATATTCGATATTCTGGCCACTTTCTCAAACTGATTTGAAATAAATAATTTGAGCAGCGATTTGCAATTGGCCATGAAAATATTGGCGTTGCTGACTGGTTTTATTTCCTTCTTAAAACATTCATGGGAAGAATACATGTATTATAAAATATCAATGTCATGAGAGATTGCAAACTCCGGTGCGGCTATAGCCTAAATGTTTAATAAATAATAAGAATGTTAGCCCTGTTAAGAAACTGTCCCACCGTTGGGTACGGGTCTCTTCTCAAACTGACAAGGTTTAGGCCGTAGTCCACCACGCTGGCCCAGTGCAAATTGGCAATCTTAACACATCGAACTCGAAACTCTTAGGCATACAGGTTTCCTCACGATGTTTTCCTTCACCGTTAAAGCAAGTGATAGTTTTTTCTTTGATATGTGGATACACTTGTTCACTTTCATATTTTTGGCAGTCGCTGAATAAGCCATGCTGCATGTCAGACCAAAGACACCCCAACCCAAATAAATAAAAAAAATGCTTAACTGAAATATAATTGCACTGAATTATACCTTTGATTTATTTTCTTTCAGATCGAATCTGAAACATGGAGGAGAGACGCAGAAGAATTAATGTCACCGAAATAACTTACAGATTGGTCATACTTAAGTTGCAGTGCGCGAGACACATTGCACAAAAAACTGATGGTTGTTGAGGTCGAAAGGAACTCGAAAGTTAAACATGTGAAGTGGACAGACCCTTCACAATCTTGAAGTGATATCTCACAAGACGTGAATTGGATAGACCGATGCTCTTTGAGGAAGGCCTGTGTCCTGCAGACGTCTTTTGGCCAATGATGATTAATGCTCGATTCTACGTATCCGCTGCCCAATACTCTTATACCCTAAGGATGATTACTCAGAAATACGTGTTGGAGATGAACGTAAGCAAAAGTTGGCACTACAGTTCTATCTTTCCGGTGAATGCTACTAAAGGAAATCCTGCCCAGCAGTAGCTACGTGCACCGACTAACGATGTCGAGTCCAATATCATTAAAGGTAAATAGTTTGTTTGAGAAACTCGATGATGCTGTATAGGCAAAGTAAAGTATTTGAAGAACTATTTTGACGTAAAAGAAACCTATTAAATAAGTAATCGTTAAAGTAAGTTTTTATGGTCGCCTATTTTAAATCAGTAACATTTCGTAAGAATATATAGGTAGGATATTCAAACGGAACATGTTTTAATTTGTTTTAGCGTGTCTAGCTGATGCTGTAGCATAATAGGATATAAATATGTAGGTATCAAGAGACAACCAGCTTGCTCGTTATAAACGGTTCACGATAACAACTCAACTAAGATATCTACAAGTAATACCAATAAAAGAAGTAAGTTTAATTGTGACGGTCGACTGTTAGAAATATAAGTTACGCTACAGAGAAAAAAAAGGTGAACTTGAATGTATTCATTTTACAAGCAATCTCGATACATCTAAGTCAAACGTTTTCCTCGATGATAGAGACAGTCAATTAAATACAGAATATTCCTGAACCATACCTTTGTAGCAAAATCATTTAAGTCATTAAGAAAATACTTATTCGATTAAGTCTGACCTTGTATTAATAGGACTAATTTTTGGCATTTTTCTTATGGACAGGAAAAGTGACCGAAAACTTCATTGGTAAAAAGGATCCTTTGAAAAAGTTACATAAAAGATCGAAAGAATTTTGAATGGAGGGGTTCTAGCTTAACAAAAATAGAAAATATATAAAACACATTCGAAGCTTACATTTGTTTACCGAATAATTGATCGATGTTGTTAGCTGCAAAAACTGAATTTACCTATATATTAATACGTGAAGCAAGCACTTTGTACCCCTTTTTACGAAAATTGCGCGGACGGAGGAGTATGAAATTTCCCACACTTATAGTTTATATAGAGAAGGAGGGCAGAATGCTAATATTTTTTTAAAATTATTCAGAAAACATACATTAAATCAATGAAAAAAACATTACACAAACTACCATGTATTTGACACAATACACTTCAAATTATTTGTCTATAGTCTTACTTAATGTCAAACATAACCAGCAAACGATGAGAGAGTTTTTACAAAAAACATCGCTCACAAAGAAGTTTTGTATCATTAAATAAGTATCGAAATATGCATATCAACTTCAATGGACAGGAATTCCTTCATCGCATGGTATTTTGTTACAATAAAAAATTATAAAGAAAGGTATTCTATTTATCTATCTATTTATATCATCAGGCCAGATCCCTTGTGGGGTAGGCAGAGAGTACAAAGTTCCAACAGGTTCTTTCCTTACATAAAAAAGGTATTCTTTATTTTAATCATGTTTTGTTTTTTTTTTAATTTAAATTTCATATAATTTGTTTGAAAAAAATAGGCAAAACACCCACTTGCACCCTTGGCGAAATCTGTGATTATAGAAGTATAGTCTTTGACAATAGAACCTTAATAATATTCAAACTTATAATTTAAATTAATTATGGTTGAATTTCGACCCATGGGCGACCACTAGTAAAAATGATTCTACTTATCTTCACCTTTGTTTATTTAGTTCTATATTCATAGCATACAGTATTGTTCTCAGGAATATTGTGTAACGAAAAGTTGAAACAAAAAGTATAGCTATAATGAGAGTCAAGTTAAAATTTCCCCTCTTCATCGTCTGGTATAATAATGCGGAGAGACTCCTGTAATAACCTGTTTTATCGCTCTTTTATAAGTATCACTAGATAAAAGGAGAAAATGTTGTAGACTGAAACCAGAAGATCCTTTTTATGTATTCTACTAAACTTTGTATACTAAGTTGCGGGATGAAAGATCTTATGGTGTATTTTTGTTTGTAATATATTTTACCTACTCTTCCGAAAACTATGATGCTCTACATAGGTATTTTAAAACTACTTTATACAAAATACTGATGGCAGTCAGCGATGCATAGGAAAGGAGCTTAAGAAACGATATGTCAAAATACCCATACTTTTTTCATATTAAGGTAAAACGTGCATCATCATCGTCAGCCGAAAGACGTCCACTGCAGGACAAAGGCCTCCCCCAAAGATCGCCACAATGACCGGCTTTGTGCTGTACGCATCCAGCTTCTACCTGCGACCTTTACCAGGTCATTGCTCACCATGTGGGGCCTGCCCACTCCACATCGTCCGGTACGAGGTCGCCACTCGAGAACCTTTCTGCCCCAATGGCTGTCAGTTCTACAAGCGATGTGCCCGCCCACTACCACTTAAGTTTGGCAATTCTGAGAGCTATATCAGTGACTTTAGTTGGAATAAATAATAAAAACACAAATGCATACAAAATCACTCCTATAAAAAATCCATTACCATACGGAAACGCACTAAAATACTCCAATGAATGCATAATAACTCCGAAGCGAAATTTCCGATATTAATTAACAGAGTGGTGGCAACTAACGAATAAAGATATAATAAAACCATCTCTCCCCGGGACCCGGGGACCTTTTTAATAAGCCAACCGATTTGGCTAACAAAATGCAGAAGCTCTATAGCTTCAGCATTTATTTTTCTAAACCTTTGTTTTGAAAATACATGCTACTTAATACGTATGTATTGCACACACACAAACGCACATATACAAACACACATTCATATATACGTGTTATTATACAATAATTGCCTAATACTAGACCTTGTCCACCAAGTAATAAACCTGAGTTTCAAAACTCAGGTCTAGTACTTGGGGCGCATGGTCACAGTAGACCTACGTGATAATATAGACCTTAAAATTGCGCTTTGGATGCTGGCTGGCTGGCCATATTGGGCAACAAATTTGCACAATGTAATTCAAAAAAATAATGCCAATCTTTATATATAAAGGTATATTGCACTGCTGAGTAGAAGATAATATGTCAGTAACAGTACACGTGCTATTTGTGTAATAAATACACACCCAGTAATTAGCTTGTTCAATACGATAGTGCTTTCATGGTGCTGTTGAGGCTTGAGAGGCACAGATTGGTAGCTCTACCGCGATCATCAAAATTTTGTAGCGCCTATCTACATAGAGTGCTCACTAACTCACTTATTTAATTAAACTTCTCTACGAGAGGATAAATGAAAGTGTACATTTATTGCAAATATTTGTGGGGTCACTGAAAATGTGGCGAACTCGTATCCAATCTTCAAGTTTGAAGATACCATCTATACTACATACTACAAATAAATAAAATTGAAGTGTCGGTTTCTAATGTCAAAATAACAGCGTTTTACTAAATTCATATGCAAGTATATACGGTACTTATAACAAAAAACAATTCTTTAATATTTTTTTCTGTCTGTTTGTCTGTCTTTTTGTTCCGGCTAATCTCACAAACAGCTTGACCCATTTTGACGGGACTCTCACTGGTAGATAGCTGATGTTATAAGGAGTAACTTAGTTTACTTTCATTTTAGAAAAAGATTTTTGTCAAATTCCACACGGGCGAAGGCGCGGGTTACTGCTAGTTATCAATATATCTCGTAAAAATTTGTTAAGATTTGATGGACCTTACCATAAATTCGAAAACTCCAGAGAAACTGCGGTTTCCACCCTGCGAATACGTACTAAACCATCGATTTACTGGACTTTTGCAGGTTTTCATTTATATATTCAAAAATCACATTGCTCGACTGAATCACAAAAGATTGAAAAAAAAGTTCGGAACCCTTTCTCTTCAATGGAAACCAGTGCAAACCTCTCGGAGCACACATGGGTTCAGATGAATGGGTATAAATTTCAGGAACGAAGTAGCACCGAAATGTAAATTTACATATAAATCAGAGGGTGCAGTTATGGCTGGCCATCCAATGTTGACCCCGAACTCCCGTTCTATCAATCAAAATTCGCTGGAATATTTTAAAAGTTAGATGGGAGCCCGAGGGTTATTTTAGGGGCAGATTTTTGCTTTCCATTTGTAGGTAGGTTTATTAGAAAAATATAACAAAGCGACTGTGCGGCAATATCCTCACTACTTATTAAATTGGAAGTGGTTAGCTGGGAAAAAATATTTTCGTTTCTTGAACCGGAAAAAATATTCACATATTCAAGTGATACTGTCTACAGTATTTTAATTAATTGAAATTAAGATCCATATGAAAAAAAAACAATATCAGACCAGGGCCCTAATCCAACTAAAAAAAATCTGCTTAAACTGAATGTCGACCACCGCCGATCAATGGTTTGCAATGTAGGAGTATGTGAAAACAGCTATACGCTGTTGATCGGCAATAGTGAAGATTTGGTTTTAGTGGAATTTTGTAACTGGAATTAGGGCGTAGGGTTGACACTTGCGTCCCTTGTTAACAAAGCGAGCATTTTGCCAAGTTCGCTGTAACTGAAACTTTATGCTATAAGTCTCATGTTTTGCCGCTCTAAGAAATATTTTGCGCTTGATAGGTCTAAGATCAGACGCAAGAAATCGTGAACATTAATTTAATACCGAACTCAATGTCAGTAAAGACTTTGCGATGTAATCGCTCTACAAAGCCCCTACATGGCAGTGGTTAATGTTTGGACTAGTCCTAATTTATGAAGCGACAGCTGGGATTCTAGGATTCTGTAAATTAATGGTTTACTTAGTTTCGCATACCTTATTTA
Organism: Phalera bucephala; assembly: GCA_905147815.2. NCBI lineage: Eukaryota > Metazoa > Arthropoda > Insecta > Lepidoptera > Notodontidae > Phalera > Phalera bucephala. Next base: position 26,030,740 of record LR990618.1, on the reverse strand, counting down.
AATTCTATAGTCTTAACTATGTTATAGTAGACAATTATTATTAAATACCTATAGTTGATAATATATCTAGTAAGACTAAACTTAGCATAAATATTAATTGATACTTCATAATCTTATGATGTATTCGAATAGCCGTCAAATTGAACCGATCAGTGCGCAGTTATTACAATTTCTTTTCTATGAAATATTTCTAGTCGCAATCAGAATTATTTCGATACAATGGTAACATGCTCACTCTTTATTAGCTCATTCTTTATTAGAGAATATGTGGATATGTATGATATGACGTTTTTATTTCGTTTATATAGGAGAAAACCGTTACACTATCCTACCATTCTTCTTATTCACACTAATTCCAATAACACACTTGCTAGCAATAGTGACGTGACAAACAACGGATTTATGGATCGTTACTATTCGCAGACTTTTGAGTTTATATTTTAATTTACATTTATTGTAAAATTTTGAAAGAAATATTCTTGGTTTTGTCAAAATATAATTCGCAATATGTTATATGTACATATGTTATATTATATTAATAAAATTAATACAGGCATTTTTTGCGGTTTGCCTTTTGTTCCGAGCTTACACAACGAACCACACTATACTCAAGAACGGTTAAACTATTCATTTAACAGACAAATACTAAACCAGGTGCAACTATTTCTATTACATCCACACTTAGTAAAGTTCAAAGCTTCTTGCTCTATTTCAAAGTATTCACAACCAGCGACTATGAGTCTAGTGTTAATATAAAATATTACTGGCTGCAGTAATTGAAATGCTAAGTAGTAGCTATCTAATTACGCTTGTATTACCTTAGCCGGAGCCAAGAGTTTAATTAAACCAGACGAGACACTTACCCTGAGGTTCGCACACGTTATGTATAGTCTAAACAATGAGAGGCAAGCGAGAATCGTAGATAAGTTTGTTGTACTGAGATTATTATTAGACACAGATAGTCTGGGTATTTTCCCTGAAATAGGACTTTTTTGATAGCAGCAAAAGACGTACAGAACAGGACAAAGGCCTCCCACAAAGATTCCGACGACGACAGGCTTTGTATCGTACGCTCCTGTACAACGATTATCATCGGTCATCGGTCCATCTCGTAGGGGGCTTGCCCACTCCTCATCTTCCGTTACGTTATCGCCACTCGAGAACCTTTCTATAGGGGTCCTTGATAGTCCGTAATTAGGGATATTCTTGCATGTTATACATACGTACGCAGAATTTATATAAAACAATATACGATGCATCTGCATCTGGGGGCCTGCCCAGATGGGCATGCCCGCAAACAGGTGTACCGATAACCCAAACACCGCGAGTTAAAACTTGATCCGTACATCACAAAGGCGGTCGTCATCAGCTTCAGTGCTGTTGTGAACGTCTTTCGATTGATGATGATGATGACGACATAATCAACCAATACGATTGAATCAGTACTAAACAAGGTTAGGTGAAGCGTCACGTTCACAGGGTAGTTGGCAAAACTTGAATGAGAATAGCTAAGGATCGTACCTATGGGCATATGCGCATAGGTATAAATAATGAAAGAGTTAAAAAGCCACGTATTACTATTTTAATAACTATAGACACAAATCCTATCAATTTCATTATTCGGCATCATAATTTCACGATATGTCTAATAAAAATTGGTTAATCTCAAACATAACGATTTCCTTGCAGTTTTACTTGGGTACAGTGATGAACTCAAGTTACAAAGTAAATAAATAAATCTGCTTAGTTCCTATAACTTCTCCCATTATGAAATAACCGAATATCTAAACTTAGAACGCTATTAGACGTCTACACAAAGAACCTTTCTACGTTGTATCGTCTTCAAGAGACGTTTCACCCCTTTCGACAGAATTCTCGGAAAATCTGATTACCGTATTTCTCAGAAGCCTGATCAAACAACCTTGTTCCGTAACATACGATAAAAAGTTGTTAAGGCCGATTTCAATTACTTTCATTCTGTTCGCTCAAGGGTTTACTTACTTCAAAATACATAATCTAATTGTGTATTTACTATAGAAGTAAACATTAATAAAAATTTGTACTACCAAAGTTCATTTTTCGTATGTCTAAAGTGTATTTTGTTCAGATTTGGACCCCTTGCCTTCTGGCAAGTATTCCAGATCATTTTGGCAAAAGATGGATGTTCAGAATGTTTCAAGCACCATTTATGATGGTAAGAATATTGTATACTATATGAACACATACATATACAGGGTGAATTTTTGAGATCGGGCAGTAAGGGTAGGGTGACGTTTGGGAGTTGATGTTTCTAGAAATATGGTAATGATAAAATTGAATGGAATAGAATCTATTGAAAAATCGTATCGAGATAATTTGTATTGGAGATCGAACGATTTTATTAACAATAATTTAGGAACAAAAAGAAATACAACATTTCATTATTTATTTACGATACAAGCGATGTGTCAGAAAAAAACATCTGTCACATCACTTAATTCCTCTGTGCACGTGAATTATTATTTAAAAATCTATGAAACTGTCCATTTCAATGCCTCAAGATGGCGCAACACGTATTTTTTAATAATTTCTTGAATTTGAGCATACCATGCATTTTACCATGTAATCGGATATATATAATAATATTCATAAAGAAATCGGTAATCGATTCTGTTCAATTTTAAAAACGATTGAATACAACGATTTATTTGTGTCAGTACCTTAAACGCAAACCGTTCCAATTTACATAAATAGAGTTATTAAGTTTTTAAGTAATTACGCAAATTTATAAACAGTATATGTTTTAAATGCAAAATAAAATAGATTTTTGGTTTATCTTTATATTTTGTTTATTTTCTGAATTCCCTATTCTATTTATTTCACAATAAAAAATGCGTGAAATGAAATTTGATGAAACGTCACCGTACCTATGTCCCATGAAACAGGCTATAGGAGACTATCCTTAACTTTTTGCAACATTTTGAGCTCCATTTACAGATTTTGAAACAAATGTACAGTCAGTAAGACAATGGGCAATTGACACAAAAACTTTTTTACATGCCAATTGGCTTTGTTTTGTATAAGGATCAAGCACTTCGATTGGACCAACTGAGGTTGGAGTTCTAGAAAAGTCCGATACACCAACCGCCTTACCATTTTTTAGGTCCCAAAAACTCTGTTTTCTATTCGGCGGTTCAAATAACCGAACCTGTGTAACTTATTTTCCATGTGAGTATTATTACTATCAGAAAGTTAATACGAAATGGGTGACGTAAACTAATGTGTGTACTAGATACGCCAAGATGGCGTATCATGTATAATGGCTTGTCTATTTATAATGCTGAAAGCGTTACCGATAAATGTCTTGTGCTTAGCAATATCGTTTTACTAATTCCCGATGATCCCGTAAGTAATACTAGAATGTGGATTAATTATCTATATGTGGCATGCAAGCATTAATATTTATTTTGTACTCTAATATTCGACCACACGGGCCCAATGCAGTTTAATGGTAGCAGGTTTGTGGCAAGGTGTACGGTAAAATTATTGAACTGAGAATGCGCGTGAAGTCCGATGGAATGTTGTGCGAGGCACAAGTGGGTTTCAGGTCTGGACGAGGATGTTCGGATCAAGTCTTCTCACTCCGCAACATCGTAGAGAAGCATCTGGCAGTGGGCCGGTAGGTTTTCTGCGGTTTTGTAGATCTGGAGAAGGCATTTGACAGAGTTGTGCGAAAGAGACTTTGGGACATTTTGCCAGAGTATGGTATAGATGGCACTGTGTTGCGAGCCGTCCAGTCCACTTATGTGGACTGCAAGGCATGCGTACGGGTGGGTGGTAACAGGTCACCCTGGTTTGACGTTAAAATCGGCGTCAAGCAGGGTTGCGTGTTGTCCGCTAGACTGTTTATAATATATCTGGACAAAAGTCTTCAAAGACTGAAAGCGATGAATGAAGGTGTACAAATGGGTGACTTAGTGGTAAACCATCTACTTTATGCAGATGACGCGGTTTTAATAGCGCCAACAGCCACTGATCTGCAAACACTAGTCACAGTTATGAAAGACGACTGCATGATCAATGGCTTACACTTGAATGTGAAGAAAACCAAGATTATGGTTTTTGAAAGGGAAGAAACCAGAACGAATGTAAGGATTGTGGTTGGTAACGATGTGCTGGAGCAAGTGAATGAGTTTGTATATCTTGGATGCGCCTTCAGTAAGGATGGGAAATACACCGCTGACATAGAGAGAAGAGTGAGTGCAGGGAACAGAGTGAATGGTGCGATGGGAAAGCTACTCGGGAGCCGGCACTTAAGCCATAAGGCGCAGCTGGCCATACATAACGGAGTTCTTGTCCCAACGCTGTTATATGGTAGCGAGAGCTGGGTATGTAAGAAGGAGAATGAAAGTAGGATAAATGCGGTAGAAATGCGAGCTCTGCGGAAGATGTGCGGAGTGAAGCTGACCGACCGCATTAGCAACAGCATAGTAAGACAGCGAGTAGGTATGAAAGATAGTATCGGTGTAAAGATGAGAAAGGGTATGCTCCGTTGGTTCGGGCATATAGAAAGAATGCCAGAGGAAAGAATGACAAAACAGATATACAATGTGAAAGTGGAAGGATGCAGGTACCGGGGAAGACCTAGACTATCTTACCACGACCAAATAAACCGAGTCTTATCTGATGGACAAGTCAAGAGTCTCCGTAACCGGCGAGCGTGTATGAGACGAACTATGAGAGTCGAGGAAGCCAGAGAGGTATGTAAGGAAAGAACCTGTTGGAACTCTGTACTCTCTGCCTACCCCGCAAGGGATCTGGCGTGAGGTTATAGATAGATAGATAGATAGGTTTGTGGCCACCTGCTGTTAGCACTTATCAAGCTTTCCTTCAAGGATTCTAACCCAGCTCAATGACCATATTAAGAGGCAACCGGTACCAACGGTTTGACTTGCCTTCCAAAGCAACACTTGATACCGCAAAGTCTGCAAAAAGTCACCAGTCTCCAACAGACCAAGTCGAACCCTGCTTTACTTTGATGATCGTTTACCGTGATACAACAGAGTTACGATGACCTCAAAGATGACATACATAAACAGATCATCACATAAAACATATCTACGCGGCCTCAACTTGTAAGATGAATTAGCTTATACTGTCTCGTTGCTGGGCTATCTCTCACAAATTGATGTAAAGAAGCATAGGTAATTCCCACCACGCGCACCCAGGACAAATCGGCAGAGGAATCTTAAGCTTATTGTATCAGTATAGGTGCGATTCATTCTTTACCTTTTTCGAAGACCACTACCCTATATGCATCACAATATTACTAAGTTCCCTTCCTGCAAAGGGTTAGCGTAACTTTCTAAACTTAAGTACCGACTTTTATAATACTTAACCCGGGTTTATGATAAGTAACCGAGAATTGTATGTAAATTTAGAGTAGTCCATTAAATAAACATGACACTGTTTCTGTAACACAATTATACAAAGTTCGCGTTACATATTAAACGAATTGGTAATTAAAAACTATTTTCGCTGCTACCATCTCTCCAGTTAATTTGGGAGTTCAAATAACACGTTCCCGTTTTGTGATGGATTTAAATGTTGAATTGTTTGTATTAATACAAGCCTAGAATACGTAAGTAGAATTTTGGTTTGCTGTTAAAGAGTAGAAATATTCAAAGGGGCACGCTTAACTATTCAGCACCTATGGATTTAATCTCAACATGCTTAAAAAAACTATGAAGATACATAGTGTGCACCAAATGGTAAAGAAATATGTTATTTGTTCTCATGTATTATATAGTTTTGTTAAAATATTAAAACAACCTAACACACGCCTATTTTTCCAAGCAGAAGCGACAGGGTACAGTGTATACTACAATTTAGACGACAATATTAGATTCCTCGCCCCCTATTACATGGGACCTAACATCGTCGGCGAAACGTGAGTGTACTCAGTACACCTCTGCCACCCCCTCTGGGGAATATAGGCGTGACGGTGTGTTTTTAATATTAGATTCCAATTTATGAGAAGGGATCAGCGAATAACCATTATACCGGGCGAAATTCTAGAGTTCAGACTGTTACTGAGGTTTTTTAAATAGAAATGTCTACCCGCATAAAATTTTGTCCGTCCTATAATCCGAATTCAAGATTTCACGAAAACTTTATATGTTAATATATAAGACATTTAAAGTCAACCATTATCCGACGACTGCGGAGATCCTAAACAGTCCTAAATCTCATATGCTCTAGAACCATAGTATCGCAAACCCTATCCTGAGAAATAAGGACCCTAGCAAAGACCTTAACTATGCAAAAGTGCTCTATTTTCGTCCCCCGGCCATCCTTTTTGCGAAGGCGGATATTAAAGATGTAATTTAAGAGACTAGTAGAGTCGAATCCTTAATAATTGTACAGACTTTAGCGACTTACGTATATAGCTGAACATTATTAATGTTTGAAATCAGTAATACTTTTTTTAACAAACTGGTTAATATTGTCAAAACTAGATATTAGCAATGTGTTAAAATATTTGGGATCCAAAACTGCTCGTATCCATAGGATTTACTTTCAGATTCCCTACACGTTATCCCTGGGCATTGCTAAACAAGCACCTTCATCGGCAGTAGCCGTGTCTGACTTTTCTGGAAGGGTGGTGACCTTCCAGAAAAGTCATGCCGCCAAGCGACCCAATCGTGTTCCGGCATGTTGCGCGGAGTTGCCTTGCGAAGAGGGGGGTCTAGCCTCATAGTCTAGACCAGGGATTCCTAAAGTGGTCGATATCGGTAATATGATATCGACCCCAAGGGGGTCGACATCGGTTTCCCAGGGGTCGACATAAACAAAAACTAATTTTGGGGGTCGACGAGGTCTAAAAATCGATCCCTACTAATTAACACAAGTTCTTATTTGAATGTGTGTGTGATTGATGTACGCTGTTGGCCGCGAGGCCTTTACAGCTTCACCGGACTTAAGGGCGAGCGTGCAACCACTACGCTCGAGCCAGAAGGGCAAGGGGCGACATACTGGAGGGTGCCTTGAAGAGGCGCCGGTCAACCGCCGGCTATGGGAGGGGATTTACGACTACGTCGTCGTCGCCCGTATTCTGAGCGAAAAGAATGGATGACAAAGCATCGGGGGGATCGGAGAGAACATGACGCGGCCGGCGGTGGCGGCAGGGGTCGGGGGGGATCGTAGTCGGCGGCGACTACGATTAACGGATCTGCATGGGTAGATGCGTTCGCGAAGTGTCGTGTTGTCGCCTTTTTAATATAGGCGCGAATAGGTTCGAGACCTAGATCGGAGTGGAGATCGACATTCCGTACGAACCAGGGGACTCCTACGGCTTTACGGAGAAAGCGGTTTTAAACCACTTGGAGTTTATCGATGTGAGAGGGGGCCGAATGCCCGAACACGACACGCGCATAAGTCATGATTGGTCGAACGCAAGTTTTGTAAAGCGTCACCTTATTTCTAAGGGACATTTTACTCCGCTTGCAGATTAACGAATGTAGACGACCGAGCACAAAGGATGCTCGGTGACGGACCCGCTTGATGTGCGGGCCGAAGAACATGGTAATGTTTAGGATGACCTCTAGATATTTGACCTCTTATACCCAGGGAATGGGTCGGTCGAACATGGTCACTTGGCCGAGATTACTTCTCAGAAGAACACCGCAGCGTTCTTGTCCGGGTTCACCTCAATACGCCACTTCCTGAACCAATTCCCTAGGGAATTGGCGGTTGCCTGAAGGTTTCTGGTAATGAAACCCTTATTCCTATGCGAGACGTAGAGAGCGGTATCATCCGCGAATAGGTCTAGATGAGCTTTACTCGAACGAGGAATGTCGTTCGTGTAAAGGCTAAACAGGAGGGGTGAGAGAGCTGAGCCCTGCGGGACTCCAGCTCGGGTGGAGTGGGGAGTGGAGCGCGTCATTTCGTCGCGATATCGCACTTATTTGAAACTTTCAAGATACTGTATAAGTTGTGTTGCGTATACCTACTTGTTGTAAGAATGACTAATATTTATTAGGAAGTATCATTGTTGTACTTTACTCACTTATCCGACCGCAAAGTTTTTAAATTGGTAAGTATTTTGTATCAATGGGAAAAAAACTAAAGATAGGATTTTTAAAGTAATTTGGCAAGTAATTTGGTTTAGGGGTCTTAGGTATCTGTTCATTTTGGAAAAGGGGTCTCTTGCCTGAAATATTTTGGGAATCCCTGGTCTAGACAGATCATACTAATTCAAAACTCGGTCAAACTTCCGTCTCCTTAGCCTATTTCAGGCTTCTACTGAGTGAGCGAGGCACGTGATCGGCCCCATCGTTACTATCTATCAGGTAAGAGGAGGGTAAATTATTCACCAGACGGCCCAGTCGTGCACGGTCTAATAGTAATGTGATCGCCCCCTATTGCTTTGAGACTAAACATCATTGGCAGTAGGTGGATATAAACAGTAAGTCTATGCTATTTACGTTTGGTGAATATAGGCGTGACGCTATTTATTTAGGTCAAGAAAATTATGAATATGATACAAATTACAGCGTGCAAGCGCTTTGAAAAACTCAGAATTTAAAGGGATATATAGGTATCGTAATTGAAGGACTCAAAGAAGACTCTGGAGAAGATAGCTAAAGAATTATTAAGGCTATTTATAAGACTGTAATGCCATGGTAATTTTTATCAATTACCATAACTCTCTCTCCTTAGCAATTATTATTCCCATCTGATGGTGGGGTCAGCCGTCCTAATTTTCTTCTTCCACTACACTCTAATGCTGTTCTATATGCAGCTGGAGTACCATAAAACGATCATTTCACGAAGTTATCGTAACTCACCATGTTGTGTTTAATTGATCATAGCGAATAGGCTCTGTGCGTAATTATTCAAATGATTGTTGCCGAAACGAAAATTGTATGTAAATCGCGAGAATGCAGTGTTCAGCCACTGTTTTAGGACTAATTCCAATTATCTTTATGGGTGACAAATATATTATGATAAGTATCATCGATGTGCACGAACTGAACTATTAGTTCAATTATTTTAAGCATATTTTATCAACTATTAGAGTCGAGGAAGCCAGAGAGGTATGTAAGGAAAGAACCTGTTGGAACTCTGTACTCTCTGCCTACCCCGCAAGGGATTTGCCGTGAGGGTATAGATAGATAGATAGATAGATTTATCAACAGTATTTAATTCCATCTATATTATCACGCCAGGTCTCTTGCGGGTTAGGCAAAGAGTACAGAGTTCAAACAGGTTCTTTCCTTACATACCTCTCTGGCTTCCTCCACTCTTTTAGTTCGTCTCATACAGCTCACCGGTTACGGAGACTCTTGACTTGTCCGTCAGATAAGACTCAGTATATTTGGTCGTGGTAAAAGGTCTAGTTGTTGGTAGTACTCAAGCATTGCATTCAACATGCGTATTGCTCAATAGATCGGGGAATTCCTGCCCAATTCAGTATTGGACCACGGCTCACATAAGAGCTTGTGTCGACAAGCCCTTAAATAATTATCTGGTTCAGCTAAAGATATGCGCTCCAGTACTGCCGGTATAACCTTACGTTCCCTGATTATATCGTATAGGTATTCTATAAGAGAGACTGTTCGTCTTAGTTCTAGCGTATTATAACCCACCATACCCAACAGAAACTCACTAGGATATATGTACGGAAATCCCACAAAATATCCATATTGTTTTAAATAAATCCATCTGAAGAATTTTTTTTTGTACTTGTTCAACCATCAATATATACTTAGTTTCGTATGGATTCCAAATAATAGCACTATTCTCCATTTTACTTCTAACAAAAGCATTGTAGAGGGCTTTCATTGCAGATATACTATTCAAATGACGAGCTTGCCGTAAAACAAATCCTAGCATTCTAAAGGCTTGAGTACACATATGGTCAATGTGTAATCGAAAGGATTAATCAGCGCACATGTTTACCCTCAAGTCTCTGACAGTGTTTACCCTCGGTAAAGATGTTTCACCAAGGTGATAATTCATCACTATTGGGTTCTTAGACCGAGCAAAGGTGATAGTAGAGCACTTCTTTTCATTAAAAAGAGCTTATTCCGCTTACTTCACTGCCACACATTGTGTATTTATAGTTGGAAATTAATACTATCGCTTGGATTATTAATTCTCATGAACAGTTTAAGGTCATCTGCAAATAACAAACAATGCGCTGTGTTTACAGTTTCCGGAAAATCATTTATCATCAATAGAAATTCCAGAGGACCTAAATTACTTCCCTGAGTACGTATAGTATGCGCCTGAAATATATCCTTCCATATATTGAACATATTGCCGACGATCCTGTAGGTAAGTATTAAAGAACCGGAGCAACTGTGGGGTAAATCCTGCCTTGGATAGCCTTTCAAGCAACACATCATTATCCACAGTGTCAAATGCCTTACGAAAATCGAAATAGGCAGTGTCTACTTGCCCCCCCCTGTCTACCGCCTCTGAGGTATACGTCCAGAATGAAAGCAGGTTAGACGTGGTTGAACGACCAAGCTTGAAACCGTGTTGAGCATCTGATAATTTACCTTCAACCTGCTTACTAATGCGACTCTGCAATATGGACTCTAATAATTTACCGAAAACTGATAGCACACGGGTCTATAATCACTCACATCCCATCCCTTTACCCTTAGGAACAGGTATCACATGTGACAACTTCTACACATCTGGGTAGTAAGCATTTTCATAACACAACTTATACAGATGATACAGACGATTGATTATTACCTTACTACAGTCTTTCACTATGTTTGGTGGAACTCCATCCATGAACGCTTTGGCTTTATTGTATTAATGGCTTGCTCTTCATCACCTCTCAATATAGTCGAAATATGTATGCGAGTACTATCATTATTTCCCATCCTTATTGCTGCCTCTGCATCTAACTACGGTGGGCTAGATGAACATACCCTGTATCACTTTTATCTATGGAAGAATGAACTGCTTTGAGTTGGTATCCAGGCGCGACAATTATGGCCACTCCTCCGCCACGTCGTGGTCCCGGTCGGTCACTACGAATTATTGAATATCCATCTGGTACTACCTATTCATCTGAAATGCCTGCCGTTAACCAAGTCTCTGTTATAAAATATAAGTCAACATCTATGGTTGTCAGAGCCATCGAAAAGTCATGTAACTTAGTTCGCAATCCTCTTACAAATTGATAATAAGTTTTTTTTAACTTGATATTATTGGATGTAGCGGTCAGATGCTGGACTTTCATTGCGTGTTTGCCCTTCCTGCCTCCGCGCCATGTTTCTCTTCCAAAACCGTTATAACAAAGGAAGCGTAATTATTGTGCTTTAATTCCAGCTTTTTAGCAGCATAACTCTGCTCACCCGCTGGATTTTTCCTTTTCATGTAATCAATAACCTTATCTGCGGTTGTATCGGTTTTAAGTGACCATAGGTGGATACATTTGATTCGCTCAACAGTTTGCAGTTCATCATCAGGGTTGCCTCAACCACGGATAGAGACCCTAGGTTGCCTTTTGTTTGCTACAATTACAATACAATTTTCTATGTCCAGCTAAAAGATCATTTTCTTGTTGATAATGGGACGTCGCAGCCGAAGTATTAGACGCAGCAGATGTTGGTCTATCTATCATGATATTTGTTTCAGTTAGCTTAAAAGTGTATCTCAAACTGTTAGTAATACTTCTTGATTGCCCTTGTCCCGACTTTACTTGTCGTATCTTCACACTGCTTATGCACAGACGCTTCAGTTACCGACCTCACTTGAGTTTGTTGGTTATTGTTCACCCGTGACTTATCTAATGTTTTTTGTTTCTCTACTTTTCTTTCACGCGTATCACGTAGTTCAGCTCGAAGTAATTTCACTTCAGCCTCTAAATCATCCAACGCTTTCAGTTTTATTTTACTTTCGCGCAAATCTTCTCGTAACAGTACCATCTCCTCCTTTAACAAACTCTTATTGCTGTTCAGAGTACATATTTCTTTCATGAGCTATTGTACCACCGTAATAATCATCTTAATGCTATTCTCGTCTTCAGGCAACACCGGTAGCTGCTCATTAACCGGCGGCAAGATATAGCCTTGTTCTACATCATGTTCAGTATAGTATGATGCCATTCCCCTAACAGGAGTAGATGAACTATTATCCCGCCGTATGTTGGACTTACAGCAAGGACAAACACACCCTCATCTTTTCAGGAATATTACCACAGGTTCTATGATAAACTCCTGCGCACTTGTTACGGAGACTCTTGACTTGTCCTTTAGATAAGACACGGTCTATTTGGTCGTAGTAAGATATAGTCTAGGTCTTCCCCGGTCTAGGTCTAGGTCTTTCGCATTGTACATCGGTTTTGTCATTATTTCTTCTGATATTCTTTCTATATGCCCGAACCAACGGAGCATACCCTTTCTCATCTTTACACCGATACTATCTTTCATACCTACTCGCTTTTTTACTACGCTTTTGCGAATACGGTCGGTCAGCTTCACTCCGCGCATTTTCCTCAGAGCTCGCATTTCCCGGTGGAAATGCGAGCTCGTAGGATAAAGGACCTCCTTTATCCTACTTTCATTCTCCTTCTTAAATACCCAGCTCTCGCTGCCGTATAACAGCGTTGGGACAAGTATGTATGGCCAACTGCGCCTTTTGTCTAAAGTGCCGACCCCCAAGGGGCTTTCCTATCGCACCATTTACTATGTTCCATGCACTCACTCTTCTCTCTACATAATATGTGATATAATAATAATATATAAATCATACTCCCAAGCATATATGGGTGCCGTGCCCCGCCTCAGCATTGTGATGGTTGAAACAACCATTGCTGGTATTCTAGTAAGGCCCTTGGCGTAACCACGGGCTGTCACGCTAAGTACACTCCTAAAGTTTTTCATAATATGTAACACATTGTAAAAAAAGGACTTTGTAGTAGAAAATATTTTACGAATAAATAAGCCAATAATATTTTAATTTTACCCTATTGATTGCAAATCAAAAGTCCAAATTTATGTGTTAAAATCATATTCAAAAATAAAACTTAAGATTACCAGAACTAAATCTTTAAGACCTACAGTATAAGGCCACATCGCTAACATAGTTATTAAAATGTTAGAAGACTTGCAGAATGTCTCTAAAAGTACATATCGACGCTTGAAAGGCAATCATTACTAACCGACATAAATCCGTAAAATGAGTTATATATACCATTCGAACCGCCAGATTTTTCTGCGTCGTTTGGTCTAGGTCTCGTAGTTCTACGGCGTGTTTTTGTCGCTTAGATATTGCGTGATTTCGGTAAAATCTACATTTTGTGCTTACTAAACGACCAAAAAAAGTGATTTTAAGAATATCCAGCAGTTACGACATTCTAACAATTAGGAATATGAACATAGTCGGTTTTTCATGTATTGACTTTTTCATTTATTTGTATTTACGTATTTTTACTTGTTATGAAATGTTTCTTTGTATTCACTCAGAAGATTTTACCTACACAAAGCAATAGTAATTTATGTGGTTATGTATTTTAACTTCTTACTATATTTTATGACAGTGTCGTTTATATAAGTTAACCTGAAATAAAGTGAAAGAATATTAGAGCTTAGATATTTTTACTTGTTTAACTTTACAAACAGCATTATGTGAATCAGGGTGTGGACGTAGTAGTGATAGGATTTTTCGTTAAATATTTCAAGATAATTTTAACATTGGATTCCATGTACCTAAAAAAAATAAGTACCTTAAGTGTCTTCAATACTGAAATAATAATAATCTCGAAAAGCAAAAAAAAGGAAGAACATGAAATAGAAAAGAAGAAAGTTATGCCCGTTTAATATAAAGTTCACAAAAATTTTCATAAGGATGATGCTTCAACTGTTTGTGCTAGTTTTGATCTCGATAAAGTACTTAACACACCCTATGCACAATCTTTGCTTTTGTACTATAGCTTTTAACAATTTGTGTGTTAATAAAAATGGAACTCGTAAAGATTTTTGTTACTACTGGGATGAGAGCAATGGTAAGCGTGGCGCTAACGAGATTGCATCTATATTGCACAAATATATATAATCGGTAGATGCCTCAGGAAATGTCACTCGATTACTTCTGTATTGTGACTATTTTCCGGGCCAAAACCACAACCGTACTGTGTTGGCAATGTTGCATTCATCATTGCATTTCACAGGAGTGTAAAAATATAGACACTATACAACAAAATTTTCTCTTGATCTATTATCGAAAACAAATTGAGGAACACATGATAATAATTACCTATACAGTTCTTGGTTAAATGTCAGAGAGAGGTTTAGGGTAATTTTAATAACTAAGATACAATTTCCAGATTCACAAAAATCATTAAATAATACTTAGGTAAATTTACTTGATTTTGTTTAAACTATCACATCTTTTTAGATCAATCTTTTTGTATCAACATTCTAAACTAAGTAAGTTTACCTATTTTTACATGTTACTGCACACACTACAGTGATGATTTAGATAATTTTACCTGTTTATCAAATCGGGTAAATTTTATCTATCCGACACAAACCGGTGTTTATAAATGTGTCAGGTGTCTTATTTTGACAATATGGATAGCTATAAAAAAATGATTCCTCTGAGTGTTAACATCATTTTAATCGAACAATTAGGTGAATTATTATGATTTTTTTTTATTATATTTGAACTTTAAATCACTCTCCTGTAAAGTTTACTCAATGTCGCTTAGTCAGGGTTGCCTTTCAAGCGTCGATATGCTGAATGCTGATTTAGATAAATTTGAAAAAAAAATATAAGAGCGTACTCAAAAGAACAATATTAGAGAGAATATTTTCATTAAGATATCATAGTCTTCGAACAACGTCATCAGGGCAATACAACGAAAATATGATGGGGGACTACATTTGGGGTTATAAACATGAAAGAAAAAATAATAGGGTTCACTTTTAAACCTTTTTTTACTATTTTGTAGTTTGATATGTCTTCTTCTTCTTCTTCAGCCGAAAGACGTCCACTGCAGGACAAAGGCCTACCCTAAAGACCGCCACAACGACCGGCTCTGTGTTGTATGAAAAAGTTGATAAATAAATACATAAATATATTTGTTTCGATTTGTCAATAAAGCTCCTGAATTAGGAGATGTCAATATCAAATGTAACACTACAAAGTTGACCACCAATTTCAAAACATCACTACGAGCTCATCATCGTATCGGCACCTGGAATGTTCGAGGCTTATTAAAACCAGGCAAACTAAGTGTTGTCGAGGGGGAGATGAAGCGACTAAATCTTAGCATACTAGGCATAAGTGAAACTCACATGCGTGGAAGTGGACATTTCAAAACGGCTACAGGCAACTTTATGTATTTCTCCGGCCGCGAAGACTCCAGCCTGCAGGGAGTCGGTATCATCATACCATCTAAACTGAACGGGTTCGTTCTTGGTTGCAATCCGGTTTCGGAACGCATCATCACCCTAAAACTGAACACCAAGCCGTGTATATTGAATATTATCTAAATATACGCCCCTACTAGCACCGCCAAGACATCTGAAGTAGAGGTGGAACTGTTGAACAAGAAGCTAGAGGAAATACTGAATGCTATCCCAAATCGTGAGATGTTAATAATCCTGGGCGACTGGAACGCAAAAGTAGGTAACACCCAGGCCGACGACCACATACGAGAGATAGTGGGAAGATATGGACTCGGTATCAGGAACGACCCCGGTTAAAAACTTATTGACTTTTGCACAAGCAGGAAAATTACCATTTTAAACACATGTTTCCACCATCACCTCAGACGTTTATACACATGGGTATCTCCAGGCGATAGGTACAGAAATCAAATTGACTACATTCTCTTAAATTCTCGCTGGAGATAATCAGAACACAACGTGAAAACTTTTCCCGGGGCTGATTGTAATTCCGACCACAAACTGCTAGTCGCGAGTTTTGTGCTGCGCCTAAGAGCACTGAGAACAAAAACCAAAATGTGTCCTAGACGACTGAGTCCATCTGAGAGGAGAGTCTTCCAACTGTCTTTAGAAGAGAAACTTGTGAACTCTGTTAATCATCACAGCACAGCAGATTCCCACTGGAACCATCTCAAAGCACTCATGAATGACTCTTTGAATGATGCGTGCAAATCGCAAACGCCTGCTTCAAAGAAGACAGCTTGGATCTCTGATCGCACTTGGGCTCTCACTCAGCAAAGGAAAGACTTAAAGATAAAAGGCCTCCGGAAGAAGTTAGAAACAAATACAACCTTCTTTGTAAAACTATCGATGCATGCTGCAGAGAAGATAAAAACAAGTATATAGACGGAATATGTCTTGACATCGAAACCCGCTCCCTTAAATACCAGACCGCTGATCTCTTCAAGAAGGTTCGCCAACTGACCAATCAATTTAAACCTAAAGCATTAAAATGGTCGGAATTAAAATGTGACTCCCTCGGAGCTATACTGAATTCAATGCAAAAAGCATCATCAAAATCGATTTATAATTGACGGAATGCTCGCGTAACATCATCTTCATCATCATCTCAGCCTATACTTGTCCACTACTGAACATCGGCCTCGCTTTCCAGCGTAACCGGTCCGATGCTACCTGCATCCAACGACTTCCTGCGATTTTCACAAGATCGTCGGTTCATCTGGCAGGTGGTCGTCCCACGCTGCGCTTGCCAATACGTGGTCTCCACTCTAGGATCTTTCTGCCCCGACGCCCGTCCGATCTTCGCGCTATGTGGTCCGCCCATTGCCACTTCAGCTTGCTAATCTTAAGGGCTATGTCGGTGACCTTGGTTCTTCTACGAATCTCCTCATTCCTGATTCGATCACGTAGAGAAACGCCGATCATAGCTCGCTGAACAATTCTGAGCTTTTTTAAGAGACCACGTCTCTGATCCATATATCATCACTGGTAACACACATTGACTAAAAACTTTAGTCTTTAGACACTGAGGTATTTTGGGTGAGAAGATGTTGCGCAGTTTCCCGAACGCTGCCCAGCCGAGATGGATTCGTCGATTGACCTTTCTCTCAAAATTGGACCTACCTAACCGGACTACCTGTCCCAGGTAAATGTATTCGTCGACAACTTCAGGAGTAGAGTTTCCAACGGTGAGCGCGGTATGTACGACATGGACGTTAAACATTATTTTCGTTTTGTCAATGTTCATTTTAAGACCCACTTGTTGAGATACTCTGTTGAGGTCGCCGAGCATTCGTCCTAGATCTTCTAGTGACTTCGCCACGACCACAATGTGGTCGGCAAATCGAAGGTGAATGATGTATTCGCCATTGATGTTGATGTAACTTACATACATACAACGTACATACGCGTAACATACATACAAAAAAAAGATATAGTCGAATTGAGAACCTCCTCCTTTTTTGAAGTCGGTTAAAAAGATGGCGCAAAGATAATCACCACGGAGTACGAAAAAAAAATTTGACACATTTACGTGTAATCAGTGGCCCGAAAATGGCTTCCCTATTTCCTTCCACAGCTGTCTATTGAAATTGAGTAACATTAATAGTATATTTAACAACAAAATATCGATAGCTCTAGAAGTATAAAGGGGAGCCCATTGCTCAGGAGTATTACATAATACATTATATTAAACTAACAGGCATAGGAGTAACTATACTTATTTTAAGTAATAAAGTCATATAAAGTAAGGCTTTTACAGGCATTGGAAACGTAGCTATTGAAAGGGGCGCGACACAATAGAAAAGTTCTCAGGTCGCGTGTCGAGTGATCCTACCTTGACGTGTCTATATAAAGCGTATGTCTGTGACGTCATAGAATACAGTATCTAATAGACAAGACAGGTGATTTATTGACTAACTTACAATAGACTTTTTTATACCGTGTAGATTTTCCTTAAAAAAATTATGAACTCAGCCGTTGCCACTGAAACTGTAATGACTTTATCCATTTTCTTTGTATGGGGTCATTCTGTCTGAAAAAATGATCAGATATTCGAAAATTTAAGGGATGTAGCTCAACCAAAATTATAATCAAACACGGTTTATGCCTATATTCTAATGCTTTTGTATAGTAGAAAATGGTTTTAAATGTTCTAGTCTTTCTTGGACGGTAAGGAAAGACGATATTCCGTGATCAACTTAAGTAAGTAAGGTGAGGAAGAGTATGCTTCTGCGATTTGGACTCATAGAAACAACGTCGGAGGAATGAATAATGAAACAGTTGAAAAGAAAAGACACGATCAAAGACCTAAACTATCTTATTATGACCAAATAGACCGTGTGTATAATATAGTGTGAATTATTACAGTTGTTTCAGCGTATTTTGATAGACAAGTCACAAGTGCGCATGACCAGCGAGCATTTATAAGATAAACCTCATAGTTCGTCTCTACTCACACAAGTGAAGGATGCGAAACAAAAGAACCTATAGGAATTATGTTCTCTGTGTCTACTCTGCAAGGGATCTGACGTAATAATATAGATAAATTAAACAAAATACTCTAATCCCAATCTCCATATATTTATTGATCATCAAAATGTGTTAAGGCTATCTTTTGAATAGAAAATATCAAATATCATATTTTCTACGCATTTTAAAACTCAAAAGGTCATGAAAAGTAAGCTACCCGAAATCATTACATTGAAATAGGAAGGATTAGCTCCGATAACATTTCAAGCTTACACGTGTTACAAGATTGGATTTCGTGATAAGGATTTTCTAAGGATGTAGAGCATTAATAGGTCTTTGCGTAGGCGTGAAGCGAATAAGTACAACATCGATTGTGGATTTCGTGGATGTTGTTCATATATCGACATGACGATTTTAAGCAATTGATCTCGGAAAGTGATGTATCCTACGTTTGCATGAGCGTCTTTTTAACGCGCATTAATCAAGCACTGAAATGAAAGAAACGGCTTTTTGGAAAAGCGCTTACAGCGCTTCAACACAGCATCGAGAAAAGCATTCATGCGAACGACAGTTTACATAACATTTACTTTTCGTAAAGGATCTCTACGTATTGAACCCATGACCCCGCGCAGGGTTTTCATAGGTTCAGGTAAGGTCCTCGAATCTGAGCAAGATTCAAATCTCGTAATAATAATATATTTTCTCATGTAATATTATTATGCTGTGCTAGGCTAAATTAGACAGAGTCAATATAAATTGACTTTCTGCAGTCATTAAAACTAATAGAGAATGGGAAAACGTGCTTACTTACTTGGAATGACCACATAACTTCGTTGTTACTATGTCATTACCGCACATTTCCCGCTTTTCTATTAGCGTTAATGGCTGCAGAAACTAAACTTGTTTAGGCCCTCTGTGGGCCAAGCTAAGTGACAAGCATTTTGTATCTATTCTCTTTCCGAAATTGATAGTGTCTTGTTCTGACTACATGAGATTTTGTTGTAAAGTGTTACACCACTTTATAGAAAGTAAACTTGACTAGGCGCTCAGAGGTCACTATTGTAAAAAAAAAACAAATAAAACACTGTTAAAAGTATGTTGTCAAAATACCTTTAATATCAAACCTTAATTTCGTGTGAGTACACGATTCACTTTAATCAAATCCTGGTCTCTCAATTCCTACTTCCTCTCCGCTAGAGCGCTCAAATCGAACGAACTTTAAAAAGCTGGCCTTATCAAATAATATTCGTAGTTGAGTCAAGTCAGATACCATTTAAATTTAGCGTTTCCGTATAATCAAAAAATAAAATTAAGTACAATTTTTTTGCTTTAACAATTCAGATATAAAAAATAAATAATATAAGCCCTGTTAAGAAATTGTCCTAGCGTTGGGCACGGGCCTCCTTTCAAACTTAGACCCTAGTCCACCACGCTGGTCCAGTGCGGGTTGGCGAACTTCACACACCTTCGAAAAACTCCTAGGCATGCAGGTTTCCTCACGATGTTTCCCTTCACCGTTAAAGCAAGTGATAGGTAAGTTTACGATTCATATTCAGATAAAATACTCTTAAAATACAAAATAAATGATATGTGATCGGAAATCGTGACACTTTCATCTTTATTTATTAGTAGCTGTTACCCGTGGCTACGCATGCGTTTATTTTGTAATTTTACATAAGTCTCTAAAGCGCAATCTTATTTAGCGCTAACGCCGTCTCATAAAAAAAACATATACAATACTTGGATACTTTTAAACCTTTTCTACCTACCCTGCCAAATATCGTAATCTGGCGAAATAATATTTAAAAAAGGTACATTGCGAGCTAAGTATGTAGCAAAGTTTTGTCGGTACATGTCGTGTCAGCCTTCTCGTAAGAATATACAGTTCATGTTCATGATCAAAATTATATTTAGATATCTTAAATAAATGATTATACAAAGTTTCGTGTACGGGCCATTTATAGTTTAAGATTTTTCTCCAGAAGAGACAATCCTGAATGCATCGTCGGTTAATGCACAAAACCATGTTTAAGTGTTTAAATAAAACGTGTTTGTATAATTTTAGGTGAGTGCTTTTAACCACCGAAGAGGAGGAGACAAACCTGAGTGCAATATTAGTTCATGGAGGAATTCATGTGTAGGTAAAATCACGCATTTTAACATAACATTGCAGCTCAAGACTAACAATAATAAAATTAATATTTTTTTATGGTTTATCCTGCGATTATCCCGGCTTGATTGTTGTTTCCGGGATAAGAAGTATTTATTATTTTAAGTTAGGTTATAAGTGATTAACATAACAAATTTTATGGAATTCCGTTCGGTAGTTTTTGCGTGAATAAAACACCAAAAGACAGACAGACAGACAAACAATAATTTAAAAAAATATATCGGCCTTTATATCGATAAGGAAATGTACTCCAATTCATATTCTCGAAAAATATTCAATGTACAGATTGGGCTTGGTTACAGTATTATTATATGAATAGATATAGATAAAATACAGATTATTTATTATTATTATATTAAATAAAGATGAAAGCACGCTTTCTTAAAAACAATACGCTAACATCAATTTGTTCGTGCCAAGCCCTCTGGTCCCATAGTGATACCAGTGACTTACGCCCCGCAACGCTACCAGTGAGCGCCACAGCGCTAAGCGCAAAGCCTACACTTGAAATTACTCCTTGCTCATGGATGCGTTTACAAACACGAAATTCATATACAAAGACTAATCAACATTATTGTGGGTCACACTAAAATTTTCCTCATGCGATGATCGCACCCATGACTACTTCATCTAGTACTCGAATCACTAGATCAAGTCATCGCCAATACTAGGCATGCCTTTTAAGTTCGGTCGTTTTCATATTTCCCGGCAATTTTGAATTTGGAACTGTTCTATATTCGAATGTGTTTAAATTTTGAATCTCAAAACAGTTGAAAGTATTAGGATTAATGCTATTGTTTAGTCACAGCGTCGATTGGAATCTGTCAGGTTACGTACGAAAATGAATCTTTCTAAGGAAAATGTTCGTGCAATAATTTTCTACAACTTTAGAAGAGGCCTGACACGGCTTCAGTGTTTTGAAGAGCTAACATCTGTGTTCAGTAATGAAGCCCCATGTCTGCGGACTGACGAACGCTGGTATTTAGAATTCCAGCGTGGACATACTAGTGTTAGTGACAAATCTCGCGAAGAACGCCCAAAATCCGGCTTCACTGTAGATAACATCATTGCTGTGAGACAACTAATTCTCGAAGATTGTCATGTGACGTATCGAGAGATAGAGGCTCTATTAGGCATCTCAGGGACAACCATTCAGAAGATCTTGCATGAAGCGCTTGGTGTGAGAAAGCTAGTTTGCCGTTGGATACTGCATCTGCTTTCCGACGATCACAAGGCGGCCCGCGTCAGATGGTGTAAGAAAACTATGCAAAGGTTCAACCGAGGAGAGTCAAATCACGTCTACGACATCATGAGTGGTGATCAATCTTGTTTCTATGCCTACGATCCTGATTCCAAATAACAATCTACAATCTGGGTCTTTCAAGACGAGCCAAAGCCGACTAAAGTTGTTCGTTCTCGAAGCACTTCAAGAAGATGGTGGCGGCGTTCGTTGGAAAAACCGGCCATGTTGCGATTATTGCACTTTTGTTTGTTTGCCACATCGCCGCTATCGCCGAACTTCGAAAATCTAACTCAAAGCGACGCATCATCCTGCACCACGATTACGCAAGCTCACACAGCGCTCGTCAAACGATTGAGTATTTGAAGCAGGAAAAAGTAGAAATTCTTGACCATCCTCCATACAGTCCTGACCTAAGCCCTAACGATTTCTTTACATTTCCTAAAATTAAGAAAAGTCTTCGTGGTCAAAGGTTCCAGTCCGGTGAAGAAGCAGTCGACGCTTTCAAGTCAGCCATTATGAACACCCCCACTTTAGAGTGGAATAAATGATATAATAACTGGTTTGAGCGAATGGAAAAGTGTATTAAGCTACGTGGTGAATACTTTGAAAAACAATAAAAAGTACTATAAGGTTCTAGTTGTGTTTTTTTCTTCAAACAACAAAACTTAAAAGGCACGCCTCGTACAAAGAAAGCTGTAACAATTAGGGCCGCTCCCTTGAGTAAAGTGCTGGCTAGTTACTTCTTTATTAGTGTTAACCGGCAATTAAAACTAGCTAGTTTAACCGTCGGAATGGGCTATTCAGAGATGGTGAAATTCAACTTATTTGCAACATTAATTGTCGATTATTCTTCTTCAGATTTTACTCGAGGGTGGTGAGAGACGCCCAAAAAAAATTTAATTAATTAATTGCTGTCACGATAAACGGTAGGTAGAGGCTTTACTTCCTACTTTTGCAGGAATCGACATTACGTTTACGTACGTTTATTTGATTCGTTTGTTGACTATATTTGGACAAATCCAGAAACAAGGTTCTGTTAACATGAGAGAAATTTTAATTATGTGGATGCTGGATGAATCTTGTAAAACTCTTTGCAATACATATTATAGTTAGTTCGTATTTTATGATAAACAACCAGTAAAAAGTTTATTATTTTTTTAACAAGACACTTTCAACATCTGTGAATACAAATATAGTATGTTGAGTTTTCTTTGTAAGCTATTATAGAAATAGTTTTATAATAGCTATTATAAGTGGACTCTCTACTTTATGCCTACCCTGCAATCTGGCGTGATGATACAGATAGACTATTAGTGAAAAGAAGAAATCGTACAAACAAGTTGGTGACTTAATGTTATTATTAGCAATGCCTTCTAGTATTTTGAAAACTTCAAATGAATATTCAGTGATTTTGTAGAATTGATCATTTACTAATTTTAGTTTTTCCTATGTATTTTCATGAGATATTTTTACAAACTTACACTTATTCCTACACTTGTAAACTTGAACTTAAAAAGGTTTCCAAATAAAATAGCCTGATGTTTCACTCTGGATAAATTCCAGAGATTCATAATCCTTAAATTGATTAAAGAACTTTCTAAATTGAAATAATCGATTACTTAAAATCAAGAAAATGAAATATTTTGAATCGAAATCAATCTTCCGATACTTCTTAGCGAAATATCGCAAGATTGATTTCGACCTTCCTTATACAAAATTGCTTACGTATACAATAACTCAACCCGCCTTGTAAATGCCAAGTCTGGATAATATTACATTATTCAATGCCGTCTCCAATGAAGATCGTTTGGTCTAAGAACAATGATTCCCCATTTAGTGAGGAGAAAGCATTCTCAGTCTTGGGACATCACAAAATTATATCAGACCCAAAATATTATACATATATTAGTGTCGAAGTGAATCAAAACGCCTAATTTGATAAGTGAAGGTCGGAGCCGATTTGTGAAACAAAGTGTAATGGGAGTTGGTTTAAATCGTTGTTTAAATAAAATAAAAGCCATCGTCACACCTACATTCCTCAAGTGAGGGTGTGCTGTGTACACCAACATTTCTCACGAGCCTATTTTTATTATACCGGGCACATTTCGTACTACTGAGATTTTTCGATAAAAAAATTCTAAACACTTTGTCCGACCTTAGATATGAAATGAGTATCTTTTCGCTATACGGACAAAAAGGTATAACATAATAAACGCAAGACCTGAAAGTAGTTTGTTCTAAATCGGTAACTGAAATGATTCCAACAATTTTTTTTATTTATTCTTGATTCATAGCAATAGCAGTGTTAGCCTAGTGGTTAGAACGTTGGACTGCAGTCAAAGGTGTCGGGTTCAAACCCAGGCACGCACCTCTGTCTATTAGAAAACATGTGTGTTTTTAAAAAAATAATCAAATATCTATCTATCTATATCATCACGCCAGATCCCTTGCGGGGTAGGCAGGGTACAGAGTTCCAACAGGTTCTTTCCTTACATACCTCTCTGACTTCCTCCACTCTCATAGTAAAAATTAATTATCACTTGCTTTAACTGTGAAGGAAAACATCGTGAGGGAACCTGCATGCCTAAGAGTCTTTCAAAGGTGTGTGAAGTTCGCCAACCCGCACTGGGCCAGCGTGGTGGACTATGGCCTAAACCCTCTCAGTTTGAGAGGAGGCTCGTGCCCAACAGTGGGACAATTTCTTAACAGGGTTAATATTATTATTTATAGCAATATGAAGATTTCAAATGCATTTTTAAAATGTATTTCTCATAACGCACACATACACATACAAGTTTCATTGTCAATTGGGGTATACAAGTGCTTAATAAAGGGTAAAAACCTTTTAATTTGAAAATTTGGTTTTCGTTTACTTTATGAAGCACTTCTCTAATCGGGATGTCTGAGGTCTTGCCTTATTAACGGTACTAGGCATGCCTTTTAAGTCCTGTCGTTTCCTTATTTCCCAGCAATTTTGAATTTGGAACTGTTCTATATTCGAATGTGTTTAAATTTTGAATCTCAAAACAGTTGAAAGTATTAGGATTAATACTATTGACAAGACGAGCCAAAGCCGACTAAAGTTGTTCGTTCTCGAAGCACTTCAACGAAGATGGTGGCCACGTTCGTTGGAAAAACCGGCCATGTTGCGACTATTGCACTTGAAGATCGTAGAACGGTTAACGCAGAGTGGTATACCACAGTTTCTTTACCACAAGTCATCGCCAAACTTCGAAAATCTAACTCAAAGCGACGCATCATCCTGCTCAACGACAACGCAAGCTCACACAGCGCTCGTCAAACGATTGAGTATTTGAAGCAGGAAAAAGTAAAATTTCTTGACCATCCTCCTAATACAGTCCTGACCTAAGCCCTAACGATTTCTTTAAATTTCGTAAAATTAAAAAAAAATCTTCGTGGTCAAAGGTTCCAGTCCAGTGAAGAAGCAGTCGATGCTTTCAAGTCAGCCATTTTGAACACCCCCACTTTAGAGTGGAATAAATGTTATAATAACTGGTTTGAGCGAATGGAAAAGTGTATTAAGCTACGTGGTGAATACTTTGAAAAACAACAAAAAGTACTATAAGGTTCTAGTTGTGTTTTTTTCTTCAAACGGCAAAACTTAAAAGGCATGCCTCGTATATGTCACTATACAAAGCTGTCAAAATTTAGAAAGTATTATATTTAGTAATGAACATGACAGATAAGCGCCTTAATTAAATCTGATGGAAATAGTACTGATAGCGTTGGCGTTATTTTGGCGCATTATAAACACTAAATTCTCCTATCATCTTTAGAGAAACATAGTCACGCCTATAATCCCCAAGCGGGGGGCAGAGGTGTACTGTGTACCGGCGATGTTAGGTCCTATGTAATAGGAAGCCCATTGCCATATTTCAGACTGTTATCTGAAGGACAAGTCAAGAGTCTCCGTAACCGGCGAGTGTGTACGAGACGAACTATGAGAGTGGAGGAAGCCAGAGAGGTACGTAAGTAAAGAACCTGTCGGAACTCTGAACTCGGTCTACCCCGCAAGGGGTCTGACGTGATGATATAGATAGAGAGATAGAATTTGAGACTCCTGACTGATACCGGGAATTTTTCGATAGAAAAACTACGTTTGTCCGACCTAGGATATGAACCCAAGACCTCATGATCGTTAGGTGGCGTTATTCGGCACTAGACCAAAGCAGATTTCATATCTTTAGACCATACAGTTCCAAATTTACACCATTAAATGAGCAATTCATAAGTCATAAAGAAGATAATCAATTTTCATAAAATAAATGATGCTACCTTTACCTGCGTAAAGGATTCGTAATTAGGAAAAAAATAACAGTATCAATAAAAAAGAAATTCTTCCCTAAAATGTTTTTTTATTATTTTAGTTCTTATGAAAAGTATTTGCCGAGGGCCCGAGGCGTTTCTTAAAGAGCCTATTCCATTTCTCTCTTATTTCAGTTTTGTTAAAATAACTTTATAAAAAAGAATACGGCTCAGTGGATGTGTTCTTTTTAGTATAATGAAAATTACTTTTAAGAATTTTCTATTAAAATATTAAAGAAGTAAATTATGATGTGAAACGAAATGTTTATATCTATATCATCAGGTAGGTAGGCAGAGAGTGCAGAGTTCCAACAGGTACTTACCTCACATATCTCTCCGGCTTCCTCCACTCTCATAGTTCGTCTCATACACGTTCGCCGGTTACTAAGACTCTTGACTTGATGCTTATATCTCAGATTATATAATATGATCTGAGGCTAATATACGGAACAACAATATACCTACCAACTCATATTTATGGTCGGTTTCAATATTCAACTCAACGTTAGATTTGCTTACTGTCAGTAGAATTTTGACATATTTTCCATACAAAATGTGTCAAAATTCTATCCTCTATCTATCTATATCATCACACCAGATCCCGTACGGGGTAGGCAGAGAGTACAAGTACAGAGTTCCAACAGGTTCTTTCCTTACATACCTCTCTGGCTTCCTCTACTCTCATAGTTCGTCTCATACACGCTCGCCGGTTACGGAGACTGCTGACTTGTCCTTCAGATAAGACCCGGTCTATTTGGTCATGGTAAGATAGTCTAGGTCTTCCCCTACATCCTTCCACTTTCGCATTGTTTATCAGTTTTGTCATTCTTTCTTCTGACATTCTTTCTATATGCCCGAACCAACGGAGCATACCCTTTCTCATCTTTATACCGATACTATTTTTCATACCTTTTCACTTTCTTACTAAATTACAAAATTCTATCCGTGGTAGGCAAATTTATCCTTGAGTCGAATATTAGAACCAGCCGTTAGTGAAGTAGGTAAGTCAAACCTTCGCGGATTTAGTAAACGTGTAATGGGCATTGGTACCATCATTTTTGGTCTAAGTTCAAATTCTAGGTCGGCCAGTGTGCTTTTTCTATAAAAAATCTTTATATCACTTCGGTGTCCGGAACAAATTCTGCCCTGTTTAATGCCAATAGATCCACCTCGCATTGGCATCTAACATTGTTGGCAATATGTGGCCCTTCGTAGTACACCTTAGTCACCTCTGTTTGGGAAATATAGGCATGACTGTGTTTATTTTCTATGTAATGGGGCGCAAACTTATCTTTTTTTAGAAAAGAAAAAGAATGATTTGCATATCTTTTAATGGATGATGATTTCTTTTTTTTAAACTTACCCCTTACTTAACTCCACACTAGGATTAATTCCTGTGTCGTGGGTGCGTTTACAAACATGAAAATTCATACACACAAATACCCAGACCAAAATAAATAATTGTGGGTCACACAAAGATTTGTCCCGTGCGGGAATCGAACCCGCGACTTTTAGACACAGTGGACGGAGCGGTTTTAGCTCCTAACCACTGCGCTAAATCGTCCAATGATGTAATAAGGGTGGCTACAACTTTCGAAGTTATCAAGAAATAATACTTTATAGACTGACAAGATATTTGTTTTAAATGAATATCGATAGTCTGATCTCCTTCAGGGTTAAATATTCATAATACTTACTTACCACACCCACGTTAAAGTTTTCGGTAAGGGAAGTGAAGACTAGTACACGATCAAAGAATCTATCAGTCACTGAGTCAAAACAAATGAGGCTTGATATGGGTATTTAGTGGGAACTTACATACTCGTATTAGGAAATAATAATAGTAGGTACTCATAATATAAATATACTCACATAAATAACACGACCGTTAGGGCTGTAAAAAGTTTGTAAATAAAATAATACCCGGACTAATCGCCTCCTCGGGTGACAAGAGATCTGCCTCATTCCTTGCTCAAATAATAATTTGTCTATTCAACGACGAAACTCAACCATCACTCTTGCCGCCATCCCACGCGGATGTAATCAATATCCTATGGAAAAGCGCCATAAGATTCTATTATTCATATTCTTGAAAATATCCAAATAAAAATTAGTTCTTATCCAAATGACACCAAAAAATACATAGCTATTAATGAAATAGCATACGACAAAATTACTATTGACTTGTATCTATACCTAAAATTTAATATATCAAACAAATAGTAAATCAATATAACAGATATTGAACTATAAATTACTCACCACTGTGGACAGTTGAGACAAGTCAACACTGCAAGAATCACGCCGCTACCAAATCCATCATTGCAATCAACCGTGACATAGAGTTATAAAATACACAGTCAATAATATGAATAGTATGAACATTTTTAATTCCACTGGTTGCACAGAACTTGATACGAGGTCCGTGAAAAAAATTGGGGGTTCGTCGAGACGTGTGCTCGCGACGGGTGCCAACACCGAACTGGAAGGGATGCTGGTCTGTTGCTACGATACGGCACCCATCGCTACCCCCCTTGGTAAAAGCCGCCGCCCTACAGGCGCAACCTAGTTTTACGTATAGCTACTGTCTGCGTAATAGCTCTTCAGCAATTTCCGGGTATAATGTTTTTGATGTGCTATTTGTGATTGAAATGTTATTGGTTTGTTTAAGCTAGTGAATGTAACGTTAGAGAAGGTTTGATATGGGTATAATCGTAAAGATGACATACATAACGGCATACATAAGGATAAAGTACATAAGGGCTAAGATCCTCAATCAGTCCAACCGATTTTTTTAATGCCGATAGCATAAATGTGACCACTTCACTGGTGTAATGGACTGTTCTGGTCTGATCTTTAGCGTAGCCTCCAATAAATAAAAACTAAAATTCGTCACCAAAGCCAATCATTTTCACCAGATATTCATCATGTTCAATATATTTAACTGCAATTCAATGCCTAGATCTAAGTCGTTTCCCTAAGAAGATAACAAAAAGCTTAGCATTAATTTTGTAAATACGTTTGAAGCAAGTAAGAATTTAATAAATGCACACAATTTCTTGAGAGGTAAAAAATAACGTCTAACCGGGCGTACAAAAGGTTCCCCTTATAAGTTTTCTGTAACCCGAATCAAAATATTTTACCGCAAATATTACTATCTTACACGTGACGAAAAGAAGGAATTCATTTATCACGACAATTGTGAAGAGACAGTAATCTTGGGACGGCGTGATCCAGTGAAAGACGTTTTACTATGTAGATAGCGTCACGTAAATCCGAGAGCTTAGTATAACCAGATTGATGTTAGAGTAACTGTATCGAGTTGATATGCTATCCGTTTTACACTACACATTAAATAAATAAAGTTGAACGTGACTGCCTGTTTCCTCGACAGCGTTACGATAACGTCAAATGGTTTGTGCTTAGTCTTCAGAGAGTTAAGTACGAAAAGATCGACGTTAGCGTGATGTTGTTGAGAAAATGTGCTGTCACGTTCATATTTATTTAGGTACTCTGCAGTATGAAAAGGATGGCATATCAACTCGATAGGGTAACGCTTACGTCAATTTGTTTGTGCTAAGCCCTCTGATTGTACAGCCAATGACATAAGCCACTGAACATTCTCAATTTTTGATATCGGTAATACTCTTTATTACAAACGTTAGTAAATATTGCTAAAACCACATATAAAAAACATATTTTAATATTATTTAGACCTAGAAAAATAATGGATTTGATGCAAAACGCACATAAAAGAGGTGTGCAAGCGATGTAAACAACTAAGAATGTTTCCCTGCTTATTTCGTCGACCGTACATAGATTAAATAATGTTACATATTGAGAAAAATGAGGGTAGTGAACGCGTGTTCGTTATTTGTTCCTCCTTTTTACTTGTTGGTTTTTTAAACCCAACATTATTAGAAAACCTTCAGTTAAGGAAACTGTTCTTGTAAAGTGTTATTTGTTTTTACGGACTGTCTGATTTCAGTGGATTGTGGTTTTATTATATTATTGTCCTGTAAGGAAATTGGTACTACTTGGAAGCAGTTTTGTTTTGGAAACTTTTGGACTGGATGCCTTTATTCTTATTCTATTTGTACTACATTTTTTCGCGGCATGAGCCGAAAAATCACGACTTTTGAAAACCATTTAGGTCAAACGCAAACTCAAATTATTTATTTTGTATAAACTCTGAGGGGGTACTTAAATTATTTCTTTTTTACTTACTAACCACCGGATCGGAACGCAGCCGCCACAGAGCATTCGACGAGAAATACAGCGGGCCTGTTTTTTTGGCTAATTCTCTATTCATTGTTTTCATAATTTTCTGTGTAGATACATACATTTTACATATCACACAAAATTAAGTAGGTATGCGATCCAGCTCCAGTGTGCGATCCAGCTCGACTGAGATATAAGACTATAAATTATATTTTTAAAGAATTATAAGCTATAGGATTTAGCGGTCTCCATAAGTAGCACCCGTTCACGAGTATGACTACTTGAGCAGCCATCACCTCCCTCGACCATATGACCGTGGCTTGTAGTGGCCTTTGGTGCGGGTCACTTCCTTCTCTCTAATATTAGAGAGAAGTAAATGACCCGAAAGTAGTAAGTGACGCGAAAAAATGTAAATAGCCACTACAAGCATAGACAAGAACATGTGAACATGACCTTTGTCCTGACTTTTTGGTCCTTTCGGATATAGAGTAGAATTCCTCGCAAAATTTTGCTTCACCCTTAGAAAGTCCTTAGCAAAATTACTTTCTGCCTATGGCGTTGCAAAAAGCCTGATCTGATAAATAGTTTGAAAGCGAAAAACTCATTGAGTTGACAACTTGGTCTATTGGTTCATAGCGTAGGTCGATCCGCTTACTAGATAGAGTACTTGCGGGTTTGATCGCTGTACATTATAAATTTTCGCGACTAGGAAATTTCATGTGCACTCGCCGGCGATACAGGAATAATTCTTAGTGTAATGCTACCTATAACTACCTATCTATCTAAATCATTACGCCAGATACCTTGCGGGGTAAACAAAGAGTACAGAGTCCAATAGGTAAGGTTAGTTAGCTTTATATTTTTCTAAAAATGCATATACATACATCATACAACAAACCAATGGACTGAAATAAATTGTTTTGTATCCAGCCTTCAATTTATTAAATTTATCTTCGTCGCTTTCGTGTTGTTTATCTAGAAGATCGTGTCCGTTCTGGAGACCATCGTGACGAGCCACTTTCATCTATCTTCGTCGTACTCGCCCAGTGTACGGTCATTGGCCGTCATTCCGTATTTTCTTTGAAATATTCTATTTCTGCTTACGTTTATTACTTTTGTTTTGAGGTCCCGGGGCTGCCTGAATGGCGTTTTTTCAAATCAAATATCAGATATTGTCTGTGGATGTTTTGCATTTAGTTTGTGAATCTTTGAAGCTTGAGGGAACTTCGACAGATACCAGTCAATAAAGTGTAAGTTAAAGATTTTTATAGTAGATTTTTTTAATACCTCTCTATATAACTTTTTAACTTTAGAATATATTATATGTTTTTTTTTAAATTATAAGCATTAAAATTATACCTTCAAAATGAAAAACATAATATTTATATAACCTACCTATACTTGACTAAATAGGTAAAAATAGATAGTATTTCAATATAGGACTATTACTTTAAAACAGTAATTAACACCGTCACATATTCCCTAAGCGGGGTTGGCAGAGGTATACTGTGTACACCCACTTTTCGTTGACGATGCTAGATCCCGTGTTATAATTCATTTTGTAAAAGCTTGATATAAATTATGACAGTTGAGCAAACATGTGTAAGAAATTAAGGTTAAAGCCTGCTTGCTGACATTTTGTTAAATAAATAATATGAAAGACGAGGAGTGGGCAGGCCTCACAAAAGGTGGATCGTTGACCTGGTGAAGGTTGCCTGGTAAAAGCCAGGTGCGTACAGCACAGCATGTGTGTGTGTGTGTATAAAGAACAAAGTAAGGACAAAGCTTTACCGGACTCGCTTCAAAATTAGGATTAAACGTATATTTGTCTTGGCTGTTTACGCTCCAGACATGGGTTGCCCAGCCTTAGAGAGGGAGGAGTTTTGGGAAAGTGTGAGAGATATACTCAATACTTGTAAGGTGAATGAAAACATCATTATGTTAGGAGACTTTAACGGTTGGGTCGGAGTGAAAAGAGATGGTTTTGAAAGTATTTTGGGAAAATATGGTGATGATAGAGTGAATGAGAATGGAATGAACCTGTTGGAAGTATGTGTGGAACAGAATCTCGTGGTAACAAATACTCTATTTGACCATAAGAAGATTTATACGTATACTTGAGTGAGGAATTAAAAGTAGGAGCGTGATCAACTATGTTGTGATAGACCAAAGGCTCAGAGCCAAAGTTATCGACACCAGAAGTTATGGGGGAGTCATTGTTGGAACGGATCACTATTTGGTCGTAAGCCGAATCAGTGACTTGTTTAAGTCCTGGCGACATCGAAGTGAAAGAGATGCGTGATAGGACATCTCACTTATGGGAGAAATCGTATGAGGGAGGAGTGGATGAAATTTGGAAAGCTGTTAAAACTGGTTTAGTCGAAACAGCTTACATAGTATGTGGCGTAGCCAAAAGGAAGGGTGGGAGACCGGTGGACGAAAATTTGGTGGGATGATGAATTGAGGCGGTTATACTTCTATAAGGTATGGCTGGATCTATTAGCCCTTAAAGCTACGGGGAATACGAATGTGCGAGGGAGCGATACAAAGATTGACAAGAAGCTTTCTGTCGATTTCATGACCAACCTAAAACTGTTTTGGAAACAGATTAGGTTGGTTCGTGCAGCGTCAGGAGCTTCGAAGCTAGGTTTGGTTATGAATGAAAGAGACGTTCTGCATGGCTGGAAAAATTATTTAAAAATCTGCTTGAGTGCAGTAATGTTGAGGCAACTACAGGTATGCTATTGGATCCACTCACTCAAACAGCGATGCAGGCGATGAAATTACGGAAGCAGAGATAGTGAAAGCGATAAAAATTATGAAACCTGGGAAGGCTGCAGGATATGATAGAGTATCTGTTGAAATGCTGAGAAGCAGCAAAGGTATAGTGGCAAATGACTAGTGCAGAGCCGTAATAGTGCCACTTTATAAAGGTAAAGGGAAATAGCAGGAATGCAAGAACTACCGTGGTATAAGTATTCTCAGTGTTGTTGGCAAATTACATGCAAAAGTGTTAATTGACAGAGTTATGAAAGAAACTGACGAAAAATTGTGGGACGTGCAAGCGAGTTTTAGAAGAGGAATGGGCTGCACTGATCAAATCTTTTTCTTAAGAAAAAGATTTGATTAGTGAAGCAGGTGCATCACAGAAAAGCACTTGGCAAATCCCGGCATGTGTTCTGCGCCTTCATAGATTTGGAAAAGGCTAATGATCGTGTGCCGAGGAATGAACTGTGGTCAACATTGTTATCATATGGGGTTGACGACCGCTTAGTCCCTCACTAAGTCCTTGAGTTCTCTTTATAAGAACTCCAAGGCCTGCATCAGAGTAAATGGGGAGTACACAGACTGGATTAACATCTCTAAAGGTGTTAGGCAGGGATGCGTTGCGTTGCCATGGCTCTTCAACCTCTACATGGACAGTTGTTTAAAAGATTTGAAAGAGATGAAATGTGTTTTAAGTATGGAAGATTTACGTGTCAAGAGTCTTTAGTACGGTGGCGACCAAGTGTTAATTGCGTCGTCGGTGGCTAAGTTACAAGACATGGTAAATGTAGTGAATGAGGCATTTAAGAAAAAAGGAATGAAAATAAATGTATGTAAGACTAAAGTCATGGTGATTGAAAGAGAGGAAGCTGTGACAGAGTGTAATATTAATGTAGAAGGTGCAAGAGTGGAACAAGTGTAATTGTTTATTTGGGAAGTATGTTCACAAGAAATGGAAGATGTGACGGTGATATTGAAAGGAGAGTGATCCCGCGATCACAATAACAAAGTGAAAGGTGCCTTACGCACCGTGGTGAGTAGTCAGTCTGTCTCAACAAAGGCTCGACTGACTATTCACAATGGTGTGTTGGTACCTACGCTTATGGATGCCAGTGAATGTTGGGTATGGCAAAAGAAGCATGAAAGAAGAGAATGCTGTGGACATGTGCTCTTTACGGAGTCACCCTTGCTGAACGAATGAAGAATAGTGTGATTAGAAACCGATGTAAGTTGAAGGATGACATGGTGACTAGGATTGAAAGAGGTATGTTGAATTGGTATGGGCATGTGAAGAGTATGTGTGACAGGCGGCTCACGAAAGGAATGTATCGAGCAAAAATTGCTTCCACTCAGGAAGCGTCGGAAGAGGTAGGAAACCAAGGCACCCAAGGAAAACCTATCACGATCAAATTAATAGTCTCTTGGAAAAGGGTCAAGTGCGTAGCATCCTAAATCGACGGAAATATATGAAGAGATGTATGAACGTAGATGAAGCGAAAGAAGTGTGCCATAATTGTAGTATGTGGCATACTGTAGTCTCTGCCTACCCCAGTGGGATAAAGGCGTGAGTGTATTTATGTATAGAAATAAACTAGCTATACCCGCGAGTTCGTTTGCGTAAATTTTGGGCATGTTAAGGCATTTTGTAGAGGATGTCACTTTTCGTGCAAGAAACACAAAATCAGGATGCAGGTACTCAAAATGCGAGCTCTGCAAAATATGTGCTGACTCAAACCTGACCGACCACGTTTGCAACAGCGTAGTAAAAAAAGAGTGTATGTATAAAGTGACTTCCTTACTGGGCTGGAAGCGAAAGAAAAACTTAGAATGCCCCAGTAGCCATACTTTTGCTAGGCTGGTGGTAAGAGTCCACCAAAGGTAGTAACGTCATCCGATTAACGACCAGAAAAGGAAAATTTGAAACAAACCCTATACCAACCCGTCTGGCCAGCGTGGTATAGTAGGCCAAA
Source organism: Phalera bucephala (assembly GCA_905147815.2). Lineage (NCBI taxonomy): Eukaryota > Metazoa > Arthropoda > Insecta > Lepidoptera > Notodontidae > Phalera > Phalera bucephala. The sequence goes on along the minus strand of LR990618.1, from coordinate 25,995,655 downwards.
AACCTCTTAACATGTTAAGACACCAAACGCAAAGGCCCCCAGTTCCCGGTAGTCCCGCTGTCCGCTGCCACGGTAGCGGTCGCGGTAACAGCGGAGCAGGGGGTGCGAAGAATCTCCGGGCTACGACACAAGGCTACCAAAAACACCTGACCCTAGCTACGTACAATGGATGCTCTCTACGGCTGGACCAACACCTCACTGAACTCGAGGTAGAACTAGGTCGCATAAACTGGCACATATTGGGGTTATCCGAAGTCTGAAGACAGGGCGAGGACACGATAACCCTTGAGTCAGGCCACCTGTTCTGCTTTCGGAAGGTGATCGGCCCTCTAAGGGCGGTGTCGGTTTCCTGGTCAACAAAGATCTCACTAACAACGTTGTGGAAGTCAGCAGAGTGTCAACACGAGTAGCGTACCTCATAATTAAAATCACCAACAGGTACTACACCCTGAAGGTGGTACAGGTATATGCGCCGACCTCGACATACTGCGACGACATAGCCGAAACCATGTATGAAGACATAGCCAAGGCATTACATGGCACCACCAAGGCTCACTACAGCGTTGTTATGGGGGACTTCAATGCCAAAGTGGGAGTACAAGAACGCGGCGAAACGATAATCGAACCCCACGGCGTGGGGCGCCGAAACCACAGGGGGCAGATGCTGGTCAACTTACTGGAGTCGCAGGGGCTCTTCTTGATGAAATCGTTCTTTAAGAAGAAGCCTCATAGAAAGTGGACATGGTGAAGCCCCGACACTGTGACGAGGAACGAGATGGACTTCATCATGACTGACAGGAAGTCTATATTTAGAGACGTCTCCGTGATCAACAGGTTTAATACCGGTAGCAATCACCGACTTGTCCGAGGCCCTCTAAACATAAACTTCAAGGCCGAAAGGCGTCGCATGATGAGGTCTACTCTCAGACCTACTGCGCCTCAAATAGATCTAGGGTCCGAAAAGTTCCAACTGGAGCTTCAAAATCGTTTCGACCTGCTGGAAACCGAAGGCAATGTTGACGAGAAAACCGACACAGTGGTCAAAATGCTACAGGATGTGTCTCGAAGAGTGTTTCCCGGCAAAAGCGGTAACAGAGAGTCTAAACTCTCGCTCGAGACTCTTTAACTTATGAAGCAGAGACGGGAAATGTCATCCAAGCAGGCGTCTTCGCCGGATGGGAGGAACCTCAACCGGAAGATCCGGAAGCTGGTGCGACGTGACCTCCGATGTTCCAACACCCGCACCATCGCGGCTGCGATTGAACAGAACAGAGGCACCAAAGTCTTCGGTCGCCAGCTAGGTAGATCCCATCTGACGAAACTTAATACAGCCGATGGCAAAACCGTGACCTCCAAGTTCGAGATACTCGAGGAAATTGAGAGTTTCTAAAAAGACCTGTACGCATCACGGATGGTTAAACCCTCGAGACCCAGCGCTGACGACCACAGAGCCCCACTCGCACACCACGACACGGAAGACATCCCTGATGTCAACCAGGACGAGGTCAGAGTGGCTCTCGAGCAGCTTAAAAATAACAAGTCGCCAGGCGATGACTGAATCACCACTGAGCTCCTAAAAGCAGGTGGGACTCCAATCCTGAAAAAGCTAGCGAGCCTCTTTAATTCCGGCATCCACCAGGGCTTAACGCCTCAAGCGTGGAGCGGGAGTGCGGTGGTTCTGTTCTTCAAAAAAGGTGACAAAACCTTGCTGAAGAACTACATACCCATCTCACTCCTGAGCCACGTCTACAAGTTGTTCTCGAGAGTACTCACAAACCACCTTGCCAGAAGACTTGACGTGTTCCAGCCACCGGAACATGCCGGGTTTCGAAAAGGCTACAGCACCGTAGACCACATTCATACTGTTCGGCCGATTGTACAGAAGACCGAAGAGTACAAGCAGCCGCTGTGTATGGCTTTCGTGGACTACGAGAAAGTCTTCGACTCCATCGGCCTGGAGCGGCCGGTTTTGGATGCTCTGCAGCGATGTGGCATCGATTGGCGCAATATCGAGGTGTTGAGATGTCTGTATGATACCGCCACAATGACCGTCCAGCTCCAGGACCAAAAGACCAACCCGATCGAGCTGCAGCGAGGGGTAATACAGGGGGATGTAATATCCCCCAAGCTTTTCACCAATGCACTCGAAGACGTCTTCAAGGCGCTGGACTGGACTGGGCGGGGCATTAACATCAACGGCGAATACATCTCACACCTTCGGTTTGCCGATGATATCGTCATCGTGGCAGAGTCACTGGAACAGTTACGCGAAATGCTGCATAGCCTAAATGGAGCCTCTCGAGGTGTCGGTCTCGGCATTAACTTGCATAAAACCAAGATCATGTTTAATCAGCATGTCACGCCGGGACCGATCTACGTCGATGGTTCGATGCTCGAAGTTGTTCGGGAGTATGTCTACCTTGGACAAGTTGTCCAATTTGGTAGAAAAAACTTCAAGAAAGAAATCAACCGCAGGATCCAATTGGGTTAAGCAGCATTTGGAAAACTACGTCACGTTTTCGCTTCGCCTATTCCGCAATGCCTGAAGATTAAAGTCTTTAACCAATGCGTCCTACCTGTTATGACTTACGAGGCCGAGACGTGGGCACTCACAGTAGGACTAGTCCACAAATTTAAAGTCACACAGCGGGCTATGGAGCGAGCTATGCTCGGCGTCTCTTTGAAGGATAAAATTCGTAACGAGGTAATCCGACAATGAACCAAAGTTACCGACATAGCTCGCAGAATCAGTAAGCTAAAGTGGCAATGGGCTGGTCACATCTGCAGAAGGACCGACGGCCGATGGAGTAAGCGTGTCCCAGAGTGGAGACCGCGACTTGGTAAGCGTAAGGTAGGACGGCCCCCAGCTAGATGGACCGACAACCTCAAAAAGGTCGCTGGGACAGACTGGATGCGGAAGGCGGAGGACCGTCTGCAATGGCGCGTGTTAGGAGAGGCCTATGTCCAGCAGTGGACTACGATAGGCTGATTGATTGATGTATAAAAGAAAGTGTTAGTGTAAAGAATTTTTTTTTTTTTTGTAAAAACGTAGCCCCACACTAGGATTTATTCCTGTGTCGTGGGTGCGTTTACAAACATGAAAATTCACATACACAAATACCCAGACCGGAACAAATTATTGTGGATCACACAAAGATTTGTCCCGTGCGGGACTCGAACCCGCGACTATTAGACGCAGTGGGCATAGCGGCTTAAGCTCTTAACCACTGCGCTAAATCGTCCATCCGTTGTGGAATTGGCTTTTGCCAGTTCCACAATTCTTTACTTTCTAGAAGGTAGAAACAGGTAACAGGTAGAACTAGGTAGAACCTACATTAATAATATACCCCTTGTATGCAGGTAACGCGGTTTTGATAGCGCCAACAGCCACTGATCTGCAAACACTAGTCACAGTTATGAGAGACGACTGCATGAACAATGGCTTACATTTGAATGTGAAGAAAACCCAAATTATGGTGTTTGAACGGAAAGAAACCAGAACGAATGCAAGGATTGTGGTTGGTAACGATGTGCTGGAGCAAGTGAATGAGTTTGTATATCTTGGATGCGCCTTCAGTAAGGATAGGAAATACACCGCTGATATAGAGAGAAGAGTGAATGCAGGTAATAGAGTGAATGGTGCGATGGGAAGGCTACTTGGGAGCCGGCACTTAAGCCAAAAGGCGCAGCTGGCCATGCATAACGGAGTGCTTGTCCCAACGCTGTTATATGGCAGTGAGAGTTGGGTATGTAAGAAGGAGAACGAAAGCAGGATAAATGCGGTCGAAATGCGATCTCTGCGGAAGATGTGCGGAGTCACGCTGACCGACCGTATTCGCAACAGCGTAGTAAGAAAGCGAGTAGGTATGAAAGATAGTATCGGTGTAAAGATGAGGAAGGGTATGCTCCGTTGGTTCGGGCATATAGAAAGGATGCCAGAAGTAAGAATGACAAAACAGATATACAATGCGAAAGTGGAAGGATGTAGGTGCCGGGGAAGACCTAGACTATCTTACCATGACCAAATAGACCGTGTCTTAGCTGAAGGGCAAGTCAAGAGTCTCCGTAACCGGCGAGTGTGTATGAGACGAACTATGAGAGTGGAGGAAGCCAGAGAGGTATGTAAGGAAAGAACCTGTTGGAACTCTGTACTCTCTGCCTACCCCGCGAGGGAGCTGGCGTGATGATATAGATAGATAGATAGACCCCTTGGTTATTATTTGTTAAAAATGTTATTCTATGTACAAACACGGCTTCGTTACAATTTTATTATATGTATAAGTGTACGAATAGATGCTATACTGATATTTTATATATGACGATGATAGAGACACAAGCAGCAAGGTTTTGTTATGGACTAAATGTCACAGCACGCCAAAAATGTCTGCTTTTTTTAAATTAGAAAGCGCTTTATTTTTTAAAAAAGGAGGAAAAGAAGAAAGTAATTTGCAATTGATTTTTGAAACTTAGTATTTTAAATCATTTTGAGTAATTGTATTATCTGTGAACAAATATAATAATGCAACTTTCTAAACATTTTGAACCATACCCATTTAAAAAATAGGTTCAATGTCAATTGATGCCTCACAGTCTTAGCCGTGTTATTCGAAAATCGAATTCATTTCCCCTTCAATCACCACCAACGTTCTTCATTCATACCAATCGAAAACTTTTCCAATAATACTTTAATGGAAGTTGAGTGACGGCACCCATAGTCTTGGAGCGGACGTCGTATGTGATAAGTGAAGACAGCGTTATTAAAAGATGGTTTCTTGAATTGTTTATTTGCGCTTTTGAAATAACAATTAAAAAATACATTCTGTTCTAGACATGAAACCGACTAGACTGGCCAGCGTGAGAATCTAAACCACGTTAATGAGCAGTTCAAATCTACTTCCTAACATGCTGTCGATGTTCATACACTTTTAGAGATTGATCTTGATAGGTGAATTACGTTTACATGCATTGAAATTTCTCAAAGGAGCTCCTCGTTTTAGTCCCATTACAAAAAGTGAAAGTCAAAAAAATATATTGTATAGGCCAATACAAGAGCTTACAAACGTCGCATTATTACATTTTTACATCTATCATCGGATCGGAATGCAGCCTCCACTGAGAAGATCCGGCGAGAAACTCAGCGGGTTAGTTTTTGAACTTAATTGGTTTTATTCAATTAAGTTCTGAGTTTTTTTTAATGGTCCCGTTAAAGTCCTATTTATCTTGCATAACATGTTATAGTATTTTTCATATAGGAATTATACTTTATTCAATGTCAGTAAGAGGAATGACCCGTTGCTACTCTTATGGTTTTATACCTTAACCCCATTGAATTAAATAATAATTTTAAGTTTGGCAATTAAAACTGTTACAACCCTTCCTATGTGAAAAATACTATAGTATTCTATTCCATAGAGGTTATTATTAGGAACTAGTTCAAAAGCAATGGATCAGACAAGACCGGATTAGATGACATGTTTATGGAAAAGCCTGTACTTAGACTTGTACTTAGACACTGTATGATTGATGACCAAGAATAGGACACAAGTAGGGCACATGATTTTATTCGACTGCAGGCTTGTATTGTGGGACTAAGTTACTGATATAAAATTCAATTGATACAGCTATATCACCGTCACACAATACACTACCTAGCAGGGGTGTATTTTGTGCTCCCACATTTCACAAATGATGTTTGACTCTATAGAGGACTATAGGAGTAGGAACTATAGAGTAGGAACTAATATTATAAATGTAAAAGTTTGTATGTCTGTTTGTTTTGATGTGTGGATGTCTGTTAGTCACACACACCGTCACGCCTATATTCCCCAAGCGAGGGTGGCAGAGGTGTACTGAGTACACCCACGTTTTCGCCGACGACGTTAGGTCCCATGTAATAGGCGGCGAGCCTATTGCCATATACCGGGCTCAATTCCAGACTCCGGAATGTACTGGGAAGTTTTTCATTAGAAAAACTACACTTGTCCGACCTAGGATTTGAACCTAGGACCTTGTGCTCACAAAGCGATGCGCTTTGCCATTAGACTAACGAGGCAGTCGTCTGTTACTCAATCACGCAAAAACGGCTGAACGGGTTCAGAATAAATATGGCACACAGATAGTTTAAAAGGTTAAAGGTTTTTGACTAAAGTCTACGCGGACAAAGTCATAAGCAGAAACTAGAAGGTAATTAGGGGTAAGTCAGTTGCTATTATACAATATCAAACTCTAAATTGGTTAGTTATTCAACAAAAAACCTCATCACATTTTGTAAGAACAAGGGTTTGAATAAGGATAAGACTAGATTGCTACTGAGAATAAGGCATGTCGATTCATTTCAAGAAAAATCGTTCTTTGGATTGATTCGAATCGAACGAGTGAGAATCGATTCTCGATTAAATCGAAAATCAAAACATCGATTCTCTATTAATCAATTCGAAGTCGATTCTTATTAATTTTCGGATTAAATGAGTTTTTTTTGGATTCCTTCCCTTGTATTATTCTTGATAAGTTCAATTAAGAGATTATTAAAAAGACAACTGACTTAAAATAAACTTATGTTTGGAAAGTAGTATTTTTAACAATAGCCGTGTTTTGATTTTCATATCCCTGATTTACACAACCAACTTGGTCATATTTTCGATTACCACTTTTTTATGATTGAATCGAGAAACGATCAGATTCGACAGCTTTCAGAATCAATCTACTGAATCGATTCATTGATTATTTGGCTTGAAAAACAGATTTTTCGATTAATCGATTTTAAATCGACATGCCCACTGAGAATTTTTCGATGGAAGAACCAGAATAACATTTTTTTTTTTAGATTAAAACGTAGCCCCACACTAAGATTTATTCCTGTGTCGTGGGTGCGTTTACAAACATGAAAGTTCACACACACAAATACCCAGACCGAAACAAATAATTGTGGATCACACAAAGATTTGTCCCGTGCGGGAATCGAACCCGCGACTATTAGACACAGTGGGCGGAGCGGCTTACGCTCTTAACCACTGCGCTAAATCGTCCGTCAAACATTGAGTTGAGCCAGGACCAGAACCCAAGACTTCGTGATCTCTAGCCATATTATGCGCCATTAGCAAAACGAAGCAGTTCTACGAAAGCAACAAAACAATTGAAATCACAATTTTCTTATTGTAATGCTAAGTTACGTTAAATAACGGTGTTAATGGCGTCTAGCGTTTAATCGACTCCTCGCCAACGCGATTAGGGCAAGAAGTTTACGTGGATTGAACAAGGAAACATTTGCGAATACAGTTATGCCCCTTTTTTACGGCAAAGTAAGATTGAAATGGTTTTGATAAAGGGGATGAGGCTACCCCCCAAATTGAATAAAATAATAAACATCACAGTAAACATAATATATAAATTGCAGAACATCTAGCCGCTAACCGTTAAGATCTGGAAAGAAGCCTCATTGAGCGCGCGTCTGTGTGCGTGATTCTAATTCGGGGCGCTAGTTTGGCTGAAGCGTAGTAGTTGCAAGCTCGCCTTCTTGTTCGGTGAAGCTGTAAAGGCCTAGCGGCCAACACCGTAGATCATTTATTTACGTATTATATCTACACAAAAGACCGCTAGTACTAAAATGATCTACTGTTTACATATGTTTACTGTGTGATAACCGCGAAATAAAGAAGTACCCACTACGCGAGAACGATTTCCTACTTAGATATACATATATTAAGATTCATTGTTATTTGATCAAATACTATTTTATTCTTTTCTAACTACATATTAATTTTAGATCATAACAAAATATCACAATGACGCTTAAGAATCAAAAGTGCCTATCCCGGATCTTTGGGTTTTCACTTTAATGGTGAGGTATATTTAAAACTTCATTTGACATGTCCAGGATAAGAATAGGTCAAATTTAACCTAATTTTACGAGCTAGGGATATTGTTTATATTAGAGTTCGTAACTTCTCTTCTATTTCCAATTCTCGTTCTAATAATGTTCTAGTAACTTGCTACTTTAAGCAATGAAACATTTATTTTACACTCTTTTATTGAACTTGCTTCATTGAGATCTTCCTTTACAGTTCAAAATTCGTAATGCACTTTTATGCACTTGCTGGCATTTTCTTGAGCTTGAATTTGGTATACGTGTGTAACTTCGTACGTACGTATTTAACTTCTATTTATAATGGTAATATGGCTTTAGACTACCGATGGAACCAGAAAGTTGCTATAAAAACTCCTCTACTATATCAAACCCCATCGTATTTTGATGTGACAAAATTTATTTCTTTTATAAATTTTAATAAACTAAAATGTTTGTCATGAAATGAGAGATTTTTGGAGTTATACACTTTAATTTGTCACCTACGTTAATCTTTCATTATACCTCTATGTGTGTTACATAAATTATACCGTCATACCAAGGTCGCCGTCACAACAAGCCACCATGGAACACCATGTAATATTTGATGAAATTACACAAGATGGATAGCGTGGATTCCATAAAGCGACGCGGTTAAATGAGATTTTGATTGATCACCGATCGTTTGGCCTTCGGAGCAGGCGAAGGTAGCATATGCATGTAATGCAAGGCAAAGATTTATTGATTTGTTTCTGTCTTTTGTGGTATGAATATTGTATGAATTATTGATCACTAGATTTTACCCACGGTTTTACTCGCGTGACTTTCATGACAATTTATCTTGAAATCCAAAATGGATCATCACAATCATTATAAGGCGAAAGCCTTCCACTGCAGGATATACGCTTCCACAAAGATCGCCCCAATGACCGGTTTTGTCTTCTTGAATCTTTACCATGTCACCAGTTCAGTATAATACCATAAATATGTCATATTTGAAACCAGCGATTCTGAACACCTTTCAGGTATCAAAATGCTAGGCAGGCTACATGAGCCAGAATATATTATAGTTCAATCTATACTGACCATACTACAATATTTAGACAAATTGATATCACTACACATTTAAGCGGGAGATATTTAAACGGGATCTTAAAGAACATTTCCTGCAAATTTCACATCTCTAGTAAGTTTTCTTTCAAATCTATACCTTTGCTCGTATCTCATTTGTTTCTTCTTACTTGTTACTTATTCCGTCATTCATTTATATAATGTATAATAGGTTATTTTTGTTTTAGTTTATTCAATAATTCATTTTAGAATATTTATTCATTGTTGCACCTTACCCATTTCTGAATATAATCTTTAAACATCTCTGTCCTCTTCCTAAAGGTTGCCTGGAAGAAATCGCTTTAAGCGATAAGGCCGCCTTACTGTACCTTCATAACCATGTTCAATTTTGTTTCTTTGTGTCATAATATTTTATGTGCAATTATGTGTATTATGATCATTACATATTATAAGTCAAGGTCCCCCCGCCGCGTCTGTCTTTCTGTCTGGCTGAACGCGATGAACTTAATAAATACCGAATGGAGTTTCGTACAGTTTCTACCAATGGACGGCGTGATTCAAGAGGAAGATTTATTTGTATAATTCTCGTATGAAGTCAGGGCGGGTCGCTAGTAGCTTATAAAGTTTATAATACTGTTCTGCTAAATTTAATATGAAAAGTCGCATTGGATTATAATTTTTCATGTTGTTACTATTGCCAATAAAACCCAGAAATCTTTAAAATTGGAAACTTCAAGGACCCATTAAATTTTAAATGCCTTTTTTATACTTTAAAGGCAAAGTTAGTACCCCATTCAGACAAACACTAAATTGTAATTACATATAAATAAATTAGCCCTGACGTCTGTGTGGATTTATTTACAGGTCGGCGATAAACCTGGATGATGTACCTACAGCTGGCCAACCTTTTTCCTTATGTATACTGAAGTTCTGTAAGTTTGGATGGTATGTATGATTATTGGTTTTTATGATATTTTTTTTATTAATTGGTCCACAAACTGGACGTAACACATATTAAACACAAAGAAAATAATTTTACATAATTATGCGACCGTACTTACTAAAGCCAAAAAAATAATACAACAAGTGTAATAGACCTAGAAACTATTAAAATATTACGATAAAAACAAAAATTAAAGAGATCTTAAAACGGAAGAACACTAGATATATTATTGGAAATAATATGTTTTTAATAGTGGTGACCGATGCACTGAAAACGTATTATTTGAGACTAATTCCGTTACCTTAGGTACATATGCGACTGAACAGTAAATGGCGACTATGATGGGTACGACAATGAGAAAGGCTGAACGTTTTTCCTTAGTGAAGACGTCTGACGGCTTAGGAGTATTATTTTATTTTGTGGGTTAGAAATTGTATCTTGGTATGGTATCCAACGGGTAGGACTTTGAGGCCTTAGCCCTTTATGATACTTTAAAACATTGCTTTAAACGACTAGGGTGGAGAAATAAAGACTAAGTAGTCATCAATTATCAGTTCATTTTCATTTGCAGTACCCTGTTCACTGCCGTGGTCTACATTTTCGCACTGGCTAACTAGCTATGACATAAATCTTCATGTCCCTTACTCTGCTTACTGCTACGCGAGTGAGGTAAATGTAATGTGGTTTAAAAAACTAATTGCTACTATTTACTGATCAGTGGCCGGTAAATCTTCTTTTGGTGGTGAAAAGATCAAAGCTACAATTTTCTGGTACGCTCTGCTGCTAAAAAATAGAAAATAATAAAAACTGTGATAATTTTTTTCATGTTGCATTATATTTATCTATCATTGTTACTTTGATCAACATCATCCCAGCTTATACTTTTCCACTGCTGAACATCTTCCCCAATAGCTTTCCAGCGTAACCAGTCCGATGCTACCTGCATTCAACGACTTCCTGCGATTTTTGCAAGAGCGTCGGTCCATCTGGCAGGCGATCGTTCTACGCTGCGCTTGCCAATACGTGGTCTCCACTCTAGAATCTTTCTGCCCCAACGCCGGTCCAATCTTTGCGCGATCTGGCCCACCCGTTACTTTGATACAATTGTGAAATTTATACTTATGGTTTGATATTTATTTAGAATAAATAAAACTATTTTGTGATACCGTATCGTACTATTAATTTAAATAACAACCAATAAAAAGCGTAAAAGAGAACACAAAACGTGAATATAAATTATAAATCTAAATTTAATTTGCGTGGAATAGTGGCAAATGAAAACACAAATATTGTATCTTACAACCCTTCACAACTCAGACAACGAAATATTAAGTGATCTCAGCCTTCCACGCCACAAGATTGCTCATCCAAGTTTCCACTCGTAATGTGTGTAGTCTAAAGCAGCGCTGTGCAACTCGGTTACCTGGTGTAATTGAATTTCTTGGCGACGCGGCGGCGGGCGGCGCGGCCGGCTGTTTACCTTGAAGATAGATTGGTACTCCGTACGATCTAATTACACGATGAGAACTACTGTACTATGAACTTGGATATTAAATACAGACGCAGAAAATAAAAAATATTTCTTTTAGATTCTAGCTTTGCAAAATTTTATATTAAAAAATATACTCACATGGATTCTGAGCTGCTGTAGTTTACGTGCCCACGTCAAATCGCCAAGTAAACACTGCATCGATACGCAACTTACCACTAAATATTTTTGATAATATATAATAATACTATCAGCCTATACTGCGCACTGCTGAGCAAAGACCTTCTCCGACAAATCGAGGTGAGAGAGATTAGGTCATACACCACCACGCGGACTCAGTGCGGATTGGTGAAGGCAGGTTTGTGGTCACGTGCTGTTGGAACTTATCAAGCCGCCTTTAAGGCTTCCAACTCGGCTTAACGACTACTACATTAAGTGGTAACCGGAACCAACGGCTTAACGTGCCTTCCGAAGCACGGAGATGCTCGAATATGAAAATGCCACAAACGGTCACCCATCTCAGGCCGACCGAGTCGAACGCGGTTAACCTTGGTGATCGGTAAGAACACCGCGGTCGCACAGCGCTACGAGCGCCTGCATTTGATAATATGCATCAATTTATTGGTTTAATGGTTGGCAAAATATTCTAGTGGTTTTCGAAATTCTTAGTTTTTCCCGTACTTTTTATTTAGGACAAATGTTAGGTTACCTGTGTAAAGTCAAAGCGGACGAAATCGCGGGAAAAGCTTGTGTAACATATGTAGCAAAATAAGCATGTACAGTCACTTACTAAATTGGAAACTGTCGTCGGCAAAATGTAAGTGCAGACAGTACACCTCTAACACCTTCGCTGGAGCTTAAATAAATGTTTGTAAGTATCAGAATTTTCATTGCAAATATGGCTCCTATAGAAAGTGCCATGAGTAATAAAAAATCCATAAATTATAATTGTTTTGGATCGTCCGTAAACGTTGACCTTTATGTTTTATATATTGTTGGCGCTTTATGACTAACAGAAAATGAGGGGAGCGGGATGCCGGGAAAATATAAGGCACATATCACAACATAGAAAGGAAAAAAGGTAGTTTCTAATGATAAAGTTACGCTAGAAATCCTACTAACATATCTATCTTCCATCTACACATATAATAAAACTGTAATCGAGTCGAATCTGTACATTGAATATTTTTCGCCAAATTTAATTTGGGGTGAATTTCTTTATTGATATAGAGGACGAAACATTTTTTTTGTAATTATTGTCGGTCTGTCTGTTTTTCTGTTTGTCTGTCTGTCTCTTGGTGTTTCAATTATGCAAAAACTACCGAACGGATTTCAATAAAATTTGGTATGGTAATAACTTATACCCTAACTTAAAATAATAGAGAATGCTAGAAAAGGTTTATAAGTATCCAAGTATTGTATACTCGTATGTTTTTTATGAGACGGCGTTAGCGTTGAATAAGATTACGCTTTAGGGGCCTATGTCAAATTACAAAATAAACGCGTGCGTAGCCGCGGGTAACAGCTAGTCTATTATGAATGTAAAAGTTTGTATCTTTTGTTAAGAATAAGAATAATTTATTTCCAAAAATTAGACACATGCAAATCCTTAAAAACTAAACATTAGATAAAATGAACATGAGAAGCTAGGAGTACTGGTGCCTTCCACACTAGGCAAAACCTGTCTCGTGGAATGAGATGTTTAGATGATTTAAAACTATTTTTTCGGATTTTATCGTCCTTCCCGTGACCATGGGTGCTGCAAAGCACTCGATACGTCGGGAACTTAAAAATCAAAAAAAAACCGCGATAAAATCCGAAAAAATAGTTTTGTTTCATGTGTAATATTCGCGTAAATATAAGAACTCAGTATGTTTAGATGATTGTTATTTAATCATGCTAAAACGGCTGAACAGGTTAGGATGAAATTTGGCACACAGATAATTTATTACCTGGAGTTAATCATAGGATACTTTTCATCCTAGAACAATGTAAGATTCCCATCTAAAGTCAACGCGGACGAAGTCACGGGCAAAAACTAGTATAAAATATTACTGACAGAGATTTGGTCACACATATTATAACATTTATTATCCAACAATGACAAGATCCTTCCGATCATAGTTTTTAGCAATCTATGTATCTTTGTATTTAAGTATGGGCCACCGTAGCGCCTAAACTACTAATCTGATGTTGATAAACGAGGTGTGCATTCATGTGTTATTACGGTCCAGGTGACATATGTTAAATTTTATATGAACAAAATCAATACTTGTTGTTGTTATTTTTACATATATGTAGTACGAGTACAATATTAACCCGGCGAGAGTGTGGTAAAAAAACGTAACAAGGACTATGTGGCAGGGTACGACATACCCGTTTACAAATGTAGCAGTAAAACTTTATTCTTGTGAATAATAATATTATTTTTATTTATAATTATAAAACAACCATATAATAAGGTATTACAAATAAAACATTTTATTATTTTTATAAATCTTATTTGTTATTCAACTTTAATCAAACGTCTATGAATTTTTAACAAAAAAAATTAACACATAAAAAATCCAGAAAAAAAAACAAAACAAGCTTTATCAAAAATAACTTGAATCTACTATAGAACATGACATAAGTAACAATATAAAATATTAAAAAAAACACAAATAGTCTTAGGAACATCTTAAGAATCCGAGTTCAAATCAATGCAGTTTTTGCAAATAAAAGTTGCGGGCTCCATACAAATAGCCTTTCCACAGCTTGCACACGCACGTTTTGTCTTTCGATCTTTTTTATTTGGACAATCTCCGCATTTGAAATAGCGACCAGGAACATTTTGAGTTGATACAAGTGGTTCGTTGATCTGTATAGAGATTCTCTGACATATATATGTTGGGATATTCCTTCGGTCTCTTCGCAATTTGAGGTGTCCGTAAACTAAAGTCAGGCCTAAATTACGTAAGACATACATTTATGTATGTTGACATTAGTAGAATTGTAGAATGTTATCATCTCTGGCTTATTCTTGTCTCCTGTGGTGCTATCAATTTTATCGTCATGATGTAAGCTTGACATTACTATGACCACCTTATTCTTTTTAGGGGCATAGGATACCATAGAAACATCCTTTTGATGATATCCGTTCATCGTGATCCGAAATCTCTTGCTCAGTATCCGATTGCAGGTCATGCTCACTGCAATGATCAGATTCTTCTCCAGAGCTCGCTTCATCTGGCGTATTCTCTAATACATCATGCAACATAGACCGAAATCGGTTTTCTTCACGTTCAAAGTCCATTTTTAATTAAAATCTATATTATAACAAAGAAAATAAGTCAAAATAGCAAAAAAAGCACAGCTAGTTTTTGTCACGAAATATGTACATTAACTTTGTGGCAGGGTATCTCATACCCAAACGCAGTTTGCAAGCGTCTTACCCGACTGCAGGCTGCCGCGTCACTGCGATCACGCCACTATCCCCCCCCCCCCACCCCTTTACCTCCAGCTACTCAGGGCGACAACAACTTTGAAGGTCACGAAAAAAAATCTACGCAAATTAGTATTACAGTGGGTATGACATACCCTGCCACACTCTCGCCGGGTTAAGTATACCAAGAAACAGACAAGCAAATTTTGTATACATACAACTTTTTTCTTGTAATATTTTGGGTTTTAGCCAGAACAGCACCACAAGCAGTACCCGTTTATTACAACTGCTAGAGCAATCATTACTACTTCCTGTATCTATTTTGAAGCCAATAGTTGTGATCTGTACCACGCTGTTAAAGGAATAGACTTTACAGTAAACATGATTTACCCAGTACCCTAGAGAACTAATACAAAGAAAGGTAGATTCCTTGCATCGTTTTGCTTCACATGAACAGTGAAGACTTGGCCTATCAAACA
Organism: Phalera bucephala; assembly: GCA_905147815.2. Classification (NCBI taxonomy): domain Eukaryota; kingdom Metazoa; phylum Arthropoda; class Insecta; order Lepidoptera; family Notodontidae; genus Phalera; species Phalera bucephala. Next base: position 25,980,409 of record LR990618.1, on the reverse strand, counting down.
GTGAAATGTGTCGTAAAAATATTTCCACAAATCGAATTAATGGCGCTCATAAAAGTTGAGAATATGTAACTGTTCGTTTTTGTTACAATTTGAAAATTATTTGCTTACAATTTGGTATTCACGTTAAAAATGTCTTATAAGTCGCTGATAAAAAAAAAAAACAAAGTTCAGGCCATAGCCTTTGAATAGGTGAAATATACAATGTATTAATGACTTATTCAGGAACAACAAGACAAGGTAAAACTGATACCACAAGTTGTTTGCTTGATGTTAAAAGGTTATAAGTAGGTATTCCTTAGTTTCTTTTGCCTTTGTATGGACGTGAGTCTCTCATCCATTCTCAGAGAAAGGGAAACCCTAGGAGCTATTAAAATGCGATGCTAAACGAAAATGGGGAAGATCGGTTGGGCAGAATATGTTACCAATCACGTTTGGGGTCTGGGTCTTTATCATATAGATCACAGAGAAATCTAATAAGGTCACTGCTCCCGTGTAAATAGCTCCGAACTGCGGCCGTAAACACCACAGTGATGACTTTAAGCTCCAAAAACGTGCTCAAACCAATTCTAGCTAGACGCAAGAAAGGGGCACCAGTGCGGCCTCCTGGGAGATACTGGGCCCCCTTTGCCTGTGCCAGAAAAGGCCACATCGGATTTTTAGTGTGGTGAAAGTCCCTTACACCTCCGTCTTTTCAACAGTATACGGAAAATCTTGTAATTTTCTAGCTTACGAATAAAAAAAAGGTTGGCCATTAACTAAACGAAATCAATATATTTCTATGCCTTTATGACATCTTCAGTAATCAACAAATTAATACACGATTTTCAAAACAGCAAATTTACAAGTTCTGTTCATTTAAAATAAATTTTAATGTACTATATCTTAGCAGTGATAGCCTAGTGGTTAGACCGTTGGACTGCAAAGTCAGGGGTCTGGAGTTCAAACCTAGGCACGCACCTCTGTCTTTTCGAAAGCATGTGCGTATTAAAAATTACTTATACTTGCTTTAACGGAAAACATCGTGAGGAAACCTGCATGCCTAAGATTGTCTCGAAGGTGTGTGAAGTTCGCCAACTCACATTGGGCGAGCGTGGTGGCCTAAACCCTCTGTTTGAAATGAGGCCCGGGCCTTACGATGGGACAGTTCCTTAACAGGGCTAATATTATTATATTTATTTATATCTAGACAATCCGGAAGACGTGGAGTGGGCAGGCCCCTTACAAGATTTACCGATGACCTTGTGAAGGTCGCGGGTAAAAAAGCACAAAGCCGGTCGTTGTGGAGGATTTTTCTTGCAGTAGACGTCTTTTGGCTGAAGATATCTTGACAACGGCAAAGAAGCCAAGCTATTAAGCTGTTTAAAGAGAAGTAGCTGGCCCAAATCGATGCGCCCTACCTAAAACAAAAACTTGTTAAAACTTCCTCTCGAAGGCACACCGCAAATGTGAACTCATTTCCTAACTTTGTACTAGTAGCAGGTAGCCTGGTAGACCTTTACTTTCTACTCGAACGATTGGTCGTCTAAACGGAAAACTCGGCCATTGTGAAATTAATTAACTTAAATTTAGACCTTTCTAAAATATTTTTTATAAAATTAGTTATGGATACTTTTAATCTATCTATCTCTATCTTTGTCATCACGCCATAACCCTTGCGGGGTAGGCAGAGAGTACAGAGTTACAACAGGCTCTTAATACTTAACAGGTACTTTGAATAAATAAATAATAGAAACTAAAGATGAGAAAGGGTATGCTCCGTTGGTTTGGGCATTTAGAAAAAATGTCAGAAGAAAGAATGAAAGTAACAGATATGTAGAATTGACAGAATGCCAAAGTGGTAGGATGTAGGTACCGCGGAAGACCTAGACTATCTTACCATGACCAAATAGAATATTATCTGAAGGACAAGCGTGTGGCTAGCGTGTATGAGATGAACTATGAGAGTGGAGGAAGCCAGAGAGGCATGTAAGGAGAGAACCTGTTGCATCTCTACCTACCCCGCAAGGGATCTGGCGTGATAATATAGATACATAGAAGACTAGATAGCAAAGTTTGAGGATAAAGTGTTAAAAAATTCTTTCCAGGGGGCAAGTTATTTTTCATCCACCAAGGAGGAATACATCACAATTATTGCTCTCGTTACCAACTGTACCAAATTTCTATATTTGCTACTAGACACTCCGATACAATAAATTTTTACTCTATATACTCCAACTTATTAAAATCAATACTTCGCTACAGGTATTTGCCAAGCTAAATCTGTGGTGAACAATTCTCTGAGTGAACTTAACGTAGATAATTACAATGCAGATTAGGTGAACTATTTGGAGCTCGGCCAGGGATCAGAGTTTAACAGATTACTACCAACGTTTGACGTAGATATGGCTATGAAAATCGAGGATGCTGATAAAGCTGAGCATATAATAAGGAGAGATTATTAAATAAATAAAAAACAAGCCCGCTGAGTTTCTTACCGGATCTTCTCAGTAGAGGCCGTATTTCGATCCGGTGGTACGTTAGTAATTAGATCAGATAAAAAAAGTGTCAAGTGCCCCCGTATGGCTTATACATATTTAATAATTCGAGTTTGAGTTTCATATAGCATGCTAAACATAATGCGAACCGCAGAAGTGTAATATTATATTAATGTAAAAAAACGCATACCGTGCATATTGCATTTGAAAATCCTTATATTTTTCTAAATTTATTTAAATTTAATCAACCGATAACTATTATCTTAAACAAATACTTAAATATGTCACCTAAAAAATTTCATGTACAAAACCAAATTATATAAGTCTTGCTGGGGTAGATTGTTTGTGAGAACGCAGGCTGTATTTTCAGAAGACACATACTAACTTTAATAAAAGCATACTTTTACCGCTTACCCAGATTCACTTTTTCCGCCACAGCCTTAGACACAGATTTGATTAGGTAAAATATTCGCTTTGAGATATTCGTCTTGAAGTTAAAGTATGTGTTTACAACATTTCTATTTATTTATCTTACTACTAATTTAGTAGCGCTTTTTGCCCGCGGTTTTCATGGCCACATTTCAATGTACTGGTTACGTGCACTTAATGGATAGTTAGTTGTTGATCAAACTGTTCATGCAGGGTGTGTTTACACCCTGCAGGTTAGTACAGTATCATAATGGTAAAGTAATAAGTTACCGTTCATGATATGTTGTATTTTAGATGACGACACGATAACTTAGGGTAGACTTTATCCTATAATAATAATATTAGCCCTGTTAAGAAACTCTCCCACCGTTGGGCACAGACCTCCTCTCAAATTGAGAGTGTTTAGGCCATTGTCTACCACGCTGGCCCTGTGCGAGTGGGCCAACTTCGCACACCTTCGAGAAACTCTCGGGCATGCAGGTCACGATGTTTTCGGTCACTAAAATCAAAATCAAAAGTTTTTTATTCATGTAGATCAAAAGGTTCTTATGAATAGTCAAAAGGAGAAAATTATTGATTACTTAAGACTCTACCACCCGTTTGGAAAGTCATTCCTGTGGAGAAGAAGGACAAGAAACTCTACGGTTACTCTTTTTAAAATAAGAGTTTTACAATTCAATTCAATTTTACATTGCATTCATGGGGTATGGGAGAACAATGCAGAAAGAGTTAAATAGATGTGCTTAAGTATAGATAAATCATAAATGTACTTAAATCAAATCAAAAATTGTTTATTTCTATAAATGTGTTACAAACATATTAACAGTACATGGGTTCATCTAGTAAGTTTTATAAAAAACTTGTGTCAGAAGTCCCCGCTCTTCTATATCTCTAACAAACATAGATATAAATATTTGAAATTAATTACAAATCAAAAAGGTAAGTAAATAAGGTTAATTAACTAGTAAACTAAAATGTATGTGCTGCGTGCGTTTGTGTGTGTATGTGTGTCTGTGTGAGCGCTTGCGTGCGTGTATGTGTGTGCATGTGAGTGTGTGTATGTATGTATGTGTGTTGTGCATAACGAGTCTAATTTGGTCATAATTTTATATTGTAAGTGTTAGGTTGTATGACGAATGTTTAGAAGTGCCTCCGTCGCATCGTAATTTAAAGTTTGTATCCGGTTATAATAGTTTTCTTAAGCTCATGGTGGGTCAGTTTGTGTATATTACTTAGATTCATGGTATCGGTCAGTCCTCTCATTTACCGTTAAAGCATGTGATAGTCAATTTTTAAAACGCACATGCTTTCAGAAAGATAGAGGTGTGTGCCTGGGTTCGAACCCGAGACCTCGAACTTTGCAGTCCAACGGTCCAACTTCTCTAAAATCTTATAAACTAAAAAGTTCGATATACACAAAATCTCTGAATCCCTTGTTATCTAGTCATAGATAATGTGGCAAGCAGACACGAAGTTTTCCTATCAAAAAAATCTGGTTAACACTCCGTAGTCTAAATTTTTGGCCTATATTACAAATAAATAAAAATAAATAAAAACCGTCACGCCTATATTCCCCAGAGGGGGTGGCAGAGGTGTACTGAGTACACCCACGTTTCGCCGACGATGTTAGGTCCCATGTAATAGGGGGCGAGCCTATTGCCATATACCGGGCACAATTGCAGACTCCGGACTCATACTGGGAATTTTTCGTTAGAAAAACAACATTTGTCCGACCTAGGATTTGAACCCAGGACCTCGTGATCACAAAGCGATGCGGTAGGATCAATCGATTGAAATTTCATTTGCAATTAAATTAATCCCCCTGGCGTACTCTGGAGTAACAATGACTTTTGGATGTCAAATGCCTCAGTCCCTTTAGCAATCATGGGTTCTGAAGAGCACTTGAAACGTCGGGCACTATATAACCACAAATAAGCCTTGACAAAATCCGCAATATTTTAATTGAGACTTAATTTTTTCACGATTAAATTTTGCCAGCACTGCTATACAGCAGTGTTGGAAATTAAGATCTGTACACCTACACATCTTAATTTGCGCTGATACCGTAATAGGGGTGACGCTTTTGCGATTATACCAGGCCTATTTTTAGACTCCAGACTGCAACCTAGAAAAAGCGCAATTTGTCTGACATATGATTCGAACCGAGGACCTCGTGACCACTACTCGCACTATATGCTACTACACCAACGAGGCAGAGAGCGAAAAATAGTATTGTATATTATGTTAATATTATACACATAAATAAATTCTGAATACGGTGCGAATAAATTTTGGATGTAGTGAGAACGGCAAACATGTAAATTGAAAATCTTTTAAAAAAAAAGGTAAACCGTTTTCAAAAAGCAAAAAAATAAATATTTGAAGTCGGTGCTGGTTGGTGCAGTCGGTTACTTGGCACCGACTTCAAATATTTATTTTTTGCTTTTTGAAGTCGGTTTACCTTTTTTTTTAAAGATTTTTATTTTACAATTTTAAGTGACGAGTGAATTCTTCAGTAATATTTATATACCGGTATTATATTATTTTGCTAAGTTGCAAAGTAAGGTACCTACAGGATTAATATAATGACTATAATAACGGAATCTATACATTCGTACTGTTCGCCGTTAAGGAGTTCCCTCTTGTATCTTGAAAGTCTAAGGTCCAATACCACTAACAATAAAATACGACCACCTCAAAACTTTACTGAACCAAATGCAAAAAGAATCATCAAAATCGGTTCATAAGCAAAGGAGTTATAAAAAAAGAATGAATTATGAACCTCCTTTTTGAAGTTGGCTAATATACTGCTTAGTTCTATAGTAGGGTACCTATAGGATAGACGTAATACCCATAATATCTCAATTTACACATGCCTATTGTTTGTCGTTAAGGAGTTCCCTGGTCCAAGTCCAAGTTCTAAGTCCAAGGTCCAATACCAATGAAATTAAAATGGGACCACCGCGGAGCTATACTAAACCCAATGCAAAAAAAAATCATCATAATCGGTCCACAATTGACGGAAATATCGCTGAACACACATAAAAAAGCATACATACAACCGAACATAGAACGTCCTCCTTTTTGAAGTCGGTTAAAAAATTAAATTAAATCAAAATGGTTTATTGCAGTACCTTAAAATTAGTTTACATAGAACCTTTAGGAATATCCTTTTAAGCAATAGGTTTCTTGTGTTAGGAAATTCCGTCCTTCCACAATTTGTTTAGAAATTTTAAGACCTCAAGGTTTTAAGGCATAATTTTACCTAAAAAGTGTTATACAAAGCAAAAATTAAAAAATAATAATAAGGTAAATAATAATAAAGAGTAGTGTCGTAGAACTAAATTATAAAAAAAATATTTAAAAAATTGTTATATAAAACAAAAATAAAATAGTAAAAAATATATAAGTCACACAGAAGCTTCTTATTAAATTACTACATAAGTGGCGAATGAAAAAAATAAACACCGTCACGCCTGTATCTCCCAACCGGGTTGGCCGAGGTTACTGTATACACCACTGTACGTCTACTTTGCGTCGACGATGACAGGTCTCTGCCATTTTATCGGGTACAATGGGCAATTAGTACTCATACTGGGAATTTTCCTATCGATAAATTAATCTCCGTTCGACTTACGATTTGAATCCAGTACCGCCAGGCGCATTGTTCGCCACTATATCAACGAAGCGGTGATTGCAAATTACTATGATAAAACACTTTCGTTTGAAAAAAATCTCAGATACGCAGCTGTGTATACATAAGAATATTCGAAATAATTTCAGATCATACGTGTTAAGCAAATATCGCCGAGATTTGATCAGCTCATAGAGAATCCAACTTTCAACACAAGACAGAAGATTGATTTTTCTCCGTGAAGCAAAGTTACTGCTGTAACCATAGCAACAAGTGGTTTCCTCGCCGCCTACCACCAACCCTATATTCTCTAGCCAAGCTAAGCTTGAGTTATTGCCTAGATCGTTCAATACGAAAGGTTACTTGATAATCTTTCGCGTTGTATGTATCGGCGGAGATTTTTTATATATCTGTTTGATAAATAAAAAATTGTGCGGTCGAGGGACCACCATCAGGAACGAAGTTCCTTACGTTATTTTTTTCAACTGTTTAGACTCTTCGTCGTCATTTAATATGTAGATTTCCATTGATTATACTAGGCATGCCTTTTAAGTTCTGTCGTTTCCATATTTCTCGGCAATTTCTAATTTGGAACTGTTCTATATTTGAATGTATTTAAATTTTGAATCTCAAAACAGTTGAAAGTATTAGGATTAATGCTATTGTTTAGTCACAGCGTCGATTGGAATCTGTCAGGTTACGTACGAAAATGAATCTTTCTAAGGAAAAGGTTTGTGCAATAATTTTCTACAACTTTAGAAGGGGCCTGACACGGCTTCAGTGTTTTGAAGAGCTAACATCTCAGTTCAGTGATGAAGCCCCATGTCTGCGGACTGTCAAACGCTGGTATTTAGAATTCCAGCGTGGGCATACTAGTGTTAGTGACAAATCTCGCGAAGGACGCCCAAAATCCGCCTTCACTGAAGATAACATCATTGCTGTGAGACAACTAATTCTCGAAGATCGTCATGTGACATATCGAGAGATAGAGGCTCTATTAGTCATCTCAGGGACAACCATTCAGAAGATCTTGCATGAAGCGCTTGGTGTGAGAAAGCTAGTTTGCCGTTGGATATATAGGCTAGTTTGCCGTATATCAGTCGCCGCTTGGCTTTATTGTAGTGCACACGCCCGTTCGTTTAACTATACCTATCTTCCAGCGTTTCTCAAAGTTTATCACTATGTTTACCTGCGCAAGTTGTGACCTACAACATTCGGACGGTCCGATATGCAGTGTTTGCAAAAATCAGTTCGATTTTGGGTGTGCTGGAGTAACGGAAAATGGTTACAGAAAGCTCGGTGACAGAAAGAACACGTGGCGTTGCCCTAAGTGTAAGTCGAGTCCTCTACCATCACCGGCTCTGACTTATCCAATGCCAAGTCAGCTGGATAAAATTCAAGAGCAATTAGACAAGATCGTATTGCAGCTATCTCCGTTAGACTATTAAAGCCGATGTTAGCAATTTAAAGGATTCCCTAGATATGGCACACGAATTGATTGGTAACTTCTCGAGCACAATCAATTCTCTAGAAGTACGAGTGTCCCAGGTAGAGAAAGTTTCAAATCAAATACCCAACCTCCAATCAGAAATTAACAGACTTAACCGGGAACTGGACGACAGAGACCAATGGGCTAGAGCGAACAACGTTGAGGTTAGAGGGATTCCCCAGAAAAAGAATGAGAATCTGTATGAAATAGCAGAGAGGATCGGCAATCTATGTGAGTTTCGCTTCAGAAAAGAAGACATCAACTATATTGCTCGTATTCCAACTCGGGTGCCGAACACAGCTAAATCAATAGTTATAGCGTTTAACAATCGTTATACCAAAGAAGAACTAGTGGCGTTGGCGCGTAAAAGTAAACGACTCACTCTCTCTTATTTGGGCTTTTCGTCGACCGGTAATTTTTATGTTAACGACCATCTAACACTGAAAAATAAGAACTTATTGAGCAAAGCAAGAGTGTTGGCGAGAGAGCGTAATTTTCAATATATTTGGGTGAAACATTCAAAAATTATGGCCAGGAAATCTGATACATCGCCAATATTTTTTATAAAAAGCGAAAACGATCTAACAAAAATCATATAAATCACTTATACTATTTGTATATTCTTTCTTAAGTTTATTGTTGTTATCCTTTAAATTTGTGAACAGTTTGAGAACCATACACATTTTGCGATTCTTTTGTTCTATCGTTAATCACCCGGGTCACATAGGAGCGGACAACCAGTTATCGCATGTAAGTTCGCAACCCTTCGCAGAGCTTTCGCTCGCGCGCACGGCCCTATACATGTCCTTTACGTTCACTATCGGTTGCGCTTTTTGCGAATCACGTTCGCATTGGCTTGAGCAATGGTTGAAATGCGCGGGACGGGCGCTTAGAATCCATTGTTTGTCTACCCTAACTATAAAAATAAAAAGGAGCTATTCATTATTAAAGTCAGTCGTAATAAGTGGCGGCGATACACACATTTCATATTATGCTTTTTTTGGATACAAATCGTTTAATTTTATAGTTTTATATCTGATTATTTATTTATTATACCGTTTAGGTCTTAAAATAGTGTGTTACATATTATACTCGTGCAATACTTATATACAGGTATTTATTTTACAGGTGCTACTAGCTAGTCAAATATAAAGGCCGGCGTGACTTTATAAAAATATATTTATTTCACAATACAAATTAATAATAGATACTCAACATATTAATGCAGTCAATTAATATTACTTAACGTTAGTGCGAACGGTAAGAGAGCTGAGTCGATATTAAATGTACTTTGCTTGGCGATGGCTTTTTATAGGCATCGTCAAGTAAACAACTCTTTCTAGAATGAACCCACGCGTTATACGTCTTATTAATTGATATCTGCTTATTTAGCAAAACAGTTATGAGAATTGGACTGAGACTAAACAAGTAACCTGATATCTGTTTACATGATAAATACGCAGCTGAGGCAAGTTAAGCTGATTAAGCAAAACAGTACTTGGAATTATATTCTATGAGCAATAGTCTGTTTATATTGCATCATCTTTTAAAGTACTTGCACTGAGCTGTGTACTGGTCTAGTATACATAACTCCTCCCTCCATAAGTTCAAAATCAGCGTTCGATTTTTGAGAATGTTGATTTTGCTTATGTTTACATAAGGACAATATTTTAGACTTATAAATATATTAAACAATCAAAAGCACAATTATTAATATTACATAAATGATTATAGAACCTAAACTTATGCTATGCACATTCACTGAATATACGTGGTTTTCACTGAGTTTTTCACTTTTACTGTTTAATACGTGTGACAGGAACTGAAGATCTTCTAAGTTTACTTCATCTAGGCTGATTGGCTGCTTGTAGATTTTCTCTGCTGCTGTGATGCTTGGTAAATTTATAACTGGAACTTGATGGAAGACTTGATGAGTTAATTGAATGAGACGTTTCCTTAATGTGATGTTCTCTAATTTAGCTTCACATTCATTATCTAATGTTAATATATAGGTGCCAAAAATGTTGAACTGGTTGAAATCATTTTCACAGTGCTCTGTGAGAAATGTCTGTTTTCCTGAATATAGTAACCATGTGTCAGGCCGAATTGATTTGACCTTGACTTTTGAAGATTTCACTGTAAGTGGAGAACATGATGTAATTTGTGAAGAAAATTTCATCAAATCTGTAATGCATAAGTCTTCATTAGTGACAGATAAATTATCTTCATAACACAGGAATTTTCCTTCGTCTATTTCTTTGCATGATTGTGATAGTGGAAGTATATCTGACCCTCTGACCAGGATTTGGGAATATTGAGGCGTTAATAGGAATGTTAGGTTTAAATGAGGATTATACATGGGAAAAGGATGAAGGTTGTAATAGTTATAGAAATTTAATTGGACAATTGGTATCGACATAATAAACGTTATTCGTTTGTCCTTAATATATGCTCTTATGTCTATACAATGTACAATTTTGATCAAATTATCGGTATTTACTGGATACATTTATTTATCTATTTTCTCTATGTCTTTAAGAGTTGATAACAATTCATCTATGTCTAAAATGGATTGGTGTAAAATATTTAATCTACTAAAAGCAATAGCTGTTTCAACCTCATCTAACCTAGTTAACAAAATTTGAAAATTATGGATAATTAAATCAAAAGTATTCAAGACAATTTCTTTACTATGTTGGAATTGAGTTTTATTCAGAATGGATTCTATTTCGTTAATTGTTTTGTCTATTTCAATAAAATTATTTCTCGTAGAGTTTGTCAGATTTACTAATACTCCAATTGTTTCGGAAACTAATGATATTTTGTTATCAATAGCGTTTTGTGTAGATTGAATATGACTTATTAAGGAATCGTATCTAATTGCATCTTCGTTATCTAAATTGCCTGTAATGGCTTTAACTATTGAACCTAGGGGATTTAAAATACCTCTTTTAATTCTAATTGTTGGGACTAATTGATTATAACGCTCTAATGTTAAACTCATAATATACTCAGTTTGCATTTGTGCATCTATGATATTTCCGTCTAAGAAATATACATTTAATTTTTCTTTTAAATAATCGTTAACTTCATAATACTTGTTAACGTTATATTCAATACTGTTACTAACACATTTTAAATCTAATATTTTAATTATATTCCAATTATAAGTGCTAATGAATGCTTGTCCTTCCTTAACTGGGAAGATTCCAGGATTATCTTCAATTTTATGAAGTTGAAGGGCCAGGTTTTGGGCTGCCTGTACGAGGATCAGGAGCGCGAAGCTGCGGAGGACGTTTAACGTCTTTTTAATGGGATTTTACGAGTTTTATTGATGCAGTGTTTCTAATAACGTTCGCAACTTTAATAATTTAACAATACACGGTTAAAACGTGTAATTTACTGTCGAAATCTAAAAAAAAATATTTAACTTTGAATTTAATATTTGATTTATTTAAAAAAAAATGATTTTATTAATTTAAGTTGTTGACTGATAATATTTAGAAAATTTAGAAATTTTATAATCGAGTTTATCGGCTTCATATCTTAAGCATTCAGGTTGTCAGGTTTGTATAACCAAGGTTGTAATTTATTTTATTTTTTTGAATCTGTCTTATTTTATCGATTTCATTCGGACTCTAATTTTATTATGCCTGAACCTTTTAATTAAATAAAAATACATATATTGAAGAAATGATCTGATTAATTTTGGGGTATTCGTATGTAATGTAGCTTTTACTGAAATAATAAGTATTTCATCTTCGTCGGAAGATGGAATATTTATTGAAGTTGGGGTATGTCTATCTGGTGAGTTATTCGCTAATAAACTGTCTTTTATTTTATAAAGTGAATCAAGTAGTATTTTTATCCTAATAGTTATATTACTATCCTGTTCGACAGGTATTAATTCGTTTAATTTTGAAGGATCGGTAAAATTTATATTTACTATCTTGGGGGGTTCTTCAATATCAATTATAGGGGCATCTTTTTGTTCACTTAATTTTGAAAAATCGTTATTATTAATAATGTCGAGGCTTTCGTCTATAACTTCGTTAATTGCTACTGGCTCATAATCATATAAGTATTCAGTCTCAAGGCCAGTGTCATCTACGTAATCCTCGTATAAGTCTTCTGTTCTAGGATCTCCGAAATGTTCTATGAGGAGTTCCTTTAGGCTATCCCAAGAATTGATATTAATCCATTTTTTTTTTTTTTTTTTTTATAATTTTTTTTATTTCATCTCCACAAATTACAAATTGTGTACAGATACATAGTAAGTCTAGGGGTTACAATGTAATTTGTGGGAGATCTGGAGCCTAAACTAAGCCGAAGCCTGTATTATAGGACTCCAGGCCCCCCGTCTAGCTAAGGGAAATATCACTTAAGAACAAATGCAGACGAGTGATTTTGTGAATATGATAGTTCATACTATGTTAGTGTGTGCGTGTGTGTGCGTGTGTCTGCGTGTGCATGTGAGTGCATGTATGTGTGTGTGTGTGTGTGTGTGTGTGTGTATGTGTGTGTGTGTGTGTGTCTGAGTTTATGTTTGTGTGAACAGAATACGTATGCAATAATATAATATTTATAAATAAAGAAAGATAAGATTATATGGTAAATGTAATGTGTGTATGCTTGAATATATATTTAATTCTGTTTCATTTATTGCGTTTCAGATATTAAATCGATTTAAAAGAATAAGAAGAATAATTTATTCTCAGAAATTAAACACATTATATACACTTAAAAACTAAACATTTATACCTCTACCTTAAATAATTTCTCAGTTTCGGTATAACTTAAGTTTTTTAGCCATTTTGTTAACTTTTGCTTACATTCATGTTTGTGAGAGTTATGAATATTCAATATTTTATTGAGTTTGTTGTACAATATTCCACTACGATGAAGGAAAAATCTTTGTGCAAACGAAGTTTTAACAGCAGTTGGCCCACACACTGCATACCACCTTCTGGAACGGACCACAGTATTTACTTCTTCTACAGATATAGAAGAGTGTTTACGCAATATGGTTAATAATATATATAGTTGACGTACAGTCAGTACCTCTGCTTCTTCATAAAGTATTTTAGTAGGAAATAAACGGGGCTTTGACAAGATTACTATTAGTATCATCCTCTGGGCTCTTTCCAGTTCACTAATTTTGGTTTTACATGCACCACCCCAAGAAGTGATGCAGTAGCTTAGAATGGATTGGACTAATGCTTTGTATACCATTTTCATAATATTGATATCAGCTACATCACGAAGTTGTCTAAAGATATACCCAAGCTTACGCACTCTCTGTGATACGTTATGAATGTGTTTTTCGAAATTTAAGTTTGCGTCTATTTCAACTCCCAAATATCTTACGCTTTGTGTAACACTAATGGTAGGACAGTCACAGTTTGAGTTTGTGTTTAGGGGAAAGTTACATTTGTGCGCATAGATGGGAGTGGTGAGGTGGGTAATTTCAGGCCGATTGTGAATAGAAAAAATTATATATTTGGTTTTATCTTCATTAAGTGTAAGGGAATTTGAGGATAACCAATGACATACTCTATTAAACCCAGTTTGTGCAAGACAGAAAAGTTCGTTCCATGAGTCTGCGAAAAAGGTAATTGTGGTATCATCAGCATAAGATGAAATTCGGCAGTTTTCCAGTGTCAAGTTGCACAATTCGTTAATGTAGCAGAGAAATAATGTTGGTCCCATTATACTGCCTTGTGGCACTCCAAACTCAATTGGTAGTTCTTCACTTTGGTATTCACCTATCTTTACACTTTGAGTTCTCTTTGTGAGGTATTCTGACATTAAAGAAAGGGGAACACCTCGTACGCCAAGATCACAAAGTTTTTGTATAAGGTGAGGAACAGAGACTGTGTCAAATGCCTTTTTCAGATCAAGGAATATTGTTAGGCATTTTTTTCTCGAATCGATTTTCTTTACAAGAAAATTAATATATTCAAGAACTGCATCATCTGTGGAGCGGCCAGATCTAAAGCCGTACTGAGTGTTTGAGAATAGTTTGCCGCCTTCAAGGTATTTTATTAGCCTATTATTGATAATGCGTTCAAATATTTTAGATAGTGTAGTTAAGATTGCAATTGGTCTATAGTTATTGACACAGCCTCTGTCTCCCTCCTTATACACAGGAAGAACTATTGCTCGTTTTAGAGCTTTAGGAAAAATTCCAGTCTCAAAACAGCGGTTTATTAGGTCAGTGAGTACAGGTGTTACTTGTTCAGATAAACTTTTTATGACTTTGGCACTAATCATATCCCAGCCTGGAGCACAATCACTTTTTAGCTCATTGATCGTTCTAGAAACTTCCTCATAATCAGTAGGTAGCAGTACAAATGAATTTATGGGTGAGCATGTTAATGGTTTGAAAGGCGTGGAAGATTTTGGGATTTGCAGTGCTAGTTGCTTGCCGATATTAGTAAAATATTGATTTACCTTTCTTATTGCGGTTCCAGGGTTATTATCATGAGTTATCAGTTCTAAAGGCAATTGATTTTTTGATTTATTGTTGGTTATAGTTTTAATCGTCATCCAGAGCTTTTTTGAGTTATTTTTAGACATTAATAATTGATCCCTTTCATATTGTGTTTTAAGTTTTTTTAATAAATTATTGCATAAATTACGATACCTTTTATACGAGACTGTTAATATTTCATTATTTATATCATTTTTTTGCTTTCTATGCATCCTATCTCTAGTACGAATGCATCGGAGCATCCCCGTTGTAATCCAAGGTTTTATTAATATTTTATTTCTTGGGATCAGCTTTATAATAGAATTATTAATAATAAGTTGCGATATTACATCAATGAATTTATTTGTAGCTATATTTAAATCTTTTTCCTTGTAAATAAAGTCAAAATTCGGAACCGATACATTCAGCTTTTAATTTTTCTATGTCAAGTTTCAAAATCTGAATTGGTTTTGGATGTTTAGATTTCATTTCGTTAGGTTTAATACAGAATAGGACGGCTACATGATCTGTGATAGTGGTACTTAAGGTGAATGTGTAAGCATTAAGCTTCGTTTTCAATATCACATGGTCCAAACAGGAGTTAACTCTCGTTGTAGTATTTATAGCAGGAAGTAGACCATGAAGTGTAATGGTGTCTAGGTATGAGTTTGTGTGTGAATTAAATTTTAGTAAGTCAATATTTACGTCACCAACTATAATAATATTTGTGAAAGAAGTTAGTGTATCTAGAAGACTATGTAGTGAATTTAGAAAGTTATCCAAACATTGAAAACTAGGAGGCCTGTAAATAGCAATCACAGCTGTGTTTACACTAATCTTAATCAGCAAGCAGTTGGCATCCATGAAAGTCGGTTCCTCTACTTTACAACTGACATCATTTTTGATGTATACTACCACGCCATCGTTTTGATTATAGTTATCGTGCGTTTTATATGAGTTATATTCCTGTAGTGTAGGTATATTTACCGTACCTGATAGCCAACATTCTGAGAGTACGATAATTTCACACGTAAACTCCAGCCTTGTAAGCAATACATTCAATTCGTCAAAATTACGGTTTAAGCTACGGATGTTTTGCTGTAGTATCTTCAGATAGTCTTTAGGACATTGTATGTGCGAGGAGCAGTCTTCCGGGTCACAAGTAATCGGAATCGTTACGTCGAATAAGTCAATATTATGCATTAAATTACTTGTGTTATCGAATTTTATAAATAATGAATTGCTGATCTATATATATAAGGAGCATTATGATATTATTTTTATGCTTTATCCTGTACCTAAGCTGTAGACAGGTTAATTGTGCATTGAGCAATATAATAAATTCATTTAATATATAAGATAGTGATAATTTTAACTCATAGTATGGGTCGTGGTCGTATATGTTAGTGAGTTGAATATAGAGTCGGATAAGCATTTTGAGTAGGAATAAGTAAGCGTTTTGTTCAATGTATGTTGATCTGTAAGTGTGTGTATAGTTTAGTTGGTAAGTGTAAATAGTATGTGTTCGGGTGTAAAGTGTATGAATTTTATAAGTGAGTTTATTACATATAATTATAACTAATTGTATATTATGCAAATAGGTTGTATATAATATAAATTGCGTGAATAGTTGTGCAGAGAACAGGTAGAAATAATAGTGTACAGTAAAGCTTAGGATTAAATACAAAACATTTACTTACTAATATCGCGGCTTTATTGGTTAATTTACTTGTAAGTTACGTTGTCTAAGGGCCATACTTCGCGTACTAATCAAGCGGCTCCGGCGACGGCTACAATAGAATCCCCAAAGCCGGGACCATCTAGCCATTACCAAGCAGGGCTGGTTCAGACATATACCCCAAATGAGTATCCGCCACCAGAATATGAATAATAATATGAATAATAACGCCTGCAATTACAGAGGTCGACATACCAAATGCGATTCTTGTGGAAATTCGTAAATTGCGGCAGGAAATGAACGAGAAATTTGACAGACAGCAGGCTGTTTTAGCGAATTTTCAAACCACTCTAGCTATGGTTCAAAAGAACATAAAGGATCTCACCGGAAGATTTACTTCAATGCGCGAAGACCTGGATGAGTTTAAGAAGACGGTTTACTTTTTATCTGACGCTCACGATGACCAAAAGGAAATTAATGCCAACAATAACAAGTTTATTAACGAAATGCTCAAGAATAACGCCGCAGTCAATGTTCAAGTTAGGGAGTTGGACGCTAAAGTGCAACAACTTGATCAAATAGCACGTGAATGTAATATCGAGATACAGTGCGTTCCTGAGCACAAAACCGAAAACTTGTTGACTGTTGTCCAACAGCTGGGTAGAGTTGTGGGAAATGAAATTCACGACAGTGAAATTAAGTCACTTCATAGAGTCGCCAAATTAAATACAGAGTCAAATCGTCCACGAAGTATAGTCGTAAAGTTAGTTAGTCCTCGCATTCGAGATAATCTACTTGCTGCAGTCAGAAACTTTAATAAAAAAAACGACTCGGAGAAACTAAATAGCAGCCACGTTGGTATTGGCGGTGAAAGGCAACCGATTTTTGTAACAGAGAATTTAACTTCTGCAAATAAAAAACTTCACGCAGCAACGAGGATTGCTGCCAAGGAGAAGAAATATAACTTTGTATGGGTCCGAAATGGTCGCGTATTTGTGAGAAAAGATATAACATCCAAATCTCTTTTAGTTAAAAATTTAGAGTATCTGGAGACTTTGTAAATTGTTAACTTTTGTTTTGCAAGATATATAGTGTAATAAGTATTAAAATTCATGTTTAAAATTTATTATCAGAATGTAAGAGGCTTAAGAACCAAGACCGAGGATTTTTATTCTGCTGCTTTGCATTTTAATTATGACATAATTGTTGCCACCGAAAGTTGGTTAAACGACACAGTGCTAGATCATGAAATTGTAGATAACCGATACAGAGTTTTTAGGCGCGATAGGTCGACTACGGTTTCTTCAATCACCAAAAAAGATGGTGGAGGTGTAGCTATTGCAACACTGGACAAATATGAGGTCTTAAGGAGATTTAATTGGGAATCACATTGCGAGGAATTATGGATAACCATAAAATGTGAGAACGGCCTAAATATTAATATTTGTGTGGTTTATATTCCACCGCCAATTAAACTAGATTATTTGAATACTCTCTGTAATAACTTTACAGAAGTAATTAGTAATAAGAGCAAAAGTAATTCCATTAACATATTAATCGGGGATTTCAACATGGGTAATATTTGTTGGGAATATGACGTAAGTTCTGGTCTTTTGGTCCCCAAAGGATCCAGTAATAATCAAGAAAACATTTTTTTAGACACGATTGCCTTTAATGATCTTCATCAATGCAACGGAATAGTAAACGCTTCAAATCGTACTCTAGATCTAGTTCTTACCAATAGTAGTAATAGGACTGTATTGGTATCACAAGCCACAAGTCCACTACTACCAATTGATCCCCATCATCCAGCGTTGGAAATCTCACTTATATCTAATCATAGTAGGCCACTAGTGCAAAGGAAAGTCTCCATTTAAATTTTTATATTTGTAATTATGATGATGTTAACGACAAACTAGCGAAAATTAATTGGTCTGATGAATTGAATTCTATTACTAATATTGACGAAATGGTGATTAGATTTTACGAAATTCTAATGCTAATCATTCAACAACACACACCTATTAGCCGACCATGCGATGAGCGCTATCCCGTCTGGTACAGTCGAGCTTTACTAAAAGTCATAAGGGAGAAAGCTAAATATCACATTTGATATATAAAAAGTACAAGAACCCCAGAGATAAAATTACGTTTGATTGCTTGAGAACACGCTGCAGAGTGTTAATAAAAGACTGTTACGCAAAATTTAAAAGCGCCACACACCTGCGTCGAAATCCTAAATACGTTTGGAAGTACTTCAAAAACAAACGGATAGCCAACAGTTATATTCCTAATAAAATGACTTTGAATAACAACAATACAGCTAAGGGCGGTCAGGAAATTTGTGAATTGTTTTCCGATCATTTTCAATCCATCTATAGAGTTAATTGTAATACATGCCATCCCTCAAGTTCAGCTTCACCTAACCCTTGTAACAACAACACGTTTAGTAGTTGTATACTTGAAATAAGAGAAGTTTTTGAGTATTTGTCTTCTCTTGACTCCGATAAAGGACCAGGGCCTGATTCAATTCCTCCTCTTTTTCTCAGAAAATGTGCAGCAAACTTAGCTGTTCCTCTGACCATGATATTCAACTATTCTTTAACACAAGGAGTTTACCCCAACTCGTGGAAAATTGCACACATCACGCCAATCTTTAAATCTGGTAGTGTTGATGATGTTAAAAATTACAGACCAGTGTCTATTCTTTCTACATGTGGTAAAGTGCTTGAATCCCTAGTACAGAAAAAAATGTTCTTCCACATAAAAAATGTATTGGATGATAACCAGCATGGCTTCCGCCCCAAAAAATCAACATTGTCTAATCTCACCGAGTATGTGTCTTATATATCATCTGCACAAGATGGGGGTAAAGAAGTTCATGCAATATACACCGACTTTAAAAAGGCCTTTGATTTAGTGGATCACGACCTATTATTACTTAAATTGGGAAGTATGGGCGTTCATGGGTCGTTGCTGCGTTGGTGTGAATCCTACTTGAGAAATCGTTCGCAATTAGTGTATCTCAAGGGTTTTAAATCCAAAAAATGTTTGATACCATCAGGAGTACCTCAGGGCTCTCACCTAGGACCTCTATTTTTTCTAATTTTTATAAATGACTTAGGAAGTAAAATTGATTCAGAGTACAAACTTTTTGCTGATGATTTAAAAATATATCGAACTATAAATAGTGATTCTGATACTAATCAGCTACAACTGGATATAAATAACTTATGTCGATGGTGTGAACACAACAACATGTCATTAAATGAAAACAAATGTTACTTCATTAAATTTAGTAGGAAAACTATAACAAACCAAGCTTTTTACTCAGTTAATGACAACCCGCTCCAAGAAGTGGACACTATTAGAGACCTTGGTATCCTGATAGATAGTAGATTAAATTTTAGAAATCACTATGACCTAATTATAAGTAAGGCATCAAAATTGTCAGGGTTCATTGTCAGAGAAATGAAAATCTTTAAAGAACCGTTCCTAACTATTTTAATTTATAACAGCATTATACGAAGTATTCTAGAATACTGTAGCACAGTGTGGAGTCCGTCATACCAGGTGCACTCCGATAGAATAGAGCGAGTCCAAAAAAGGTTCCTATATAACTTATGCTATTCAGACAACAAATGCCGTATTTTGAATTCCTATAACTCCAGACTGAGTCACTATAAAATGAAATCGTTGAGCGCACGTAGAAAATCTCTAGACGTTATGTTTCTGTTCAAGATAATTAATGGCTTAATAGATTCACCTGGGCTTTTAGAGAAAGTGCATATTTGTATTCCGCGTACTGGCAGCCGCTTAATTAATCGGAAAACTTTTATTATGCCTCACAGTCGCACAAATATTGGTCTTTTTTCGCCCATATCTCGTATGCTTTCGCTTGCCAACTCCATTCGCGGCGAAATGGATGTCTTTGCTGGTTCTGTAGCCTCAGTAAAGTCTAAAATCAGTGTCTTGATTTGTTCATAGCAGATTATAGTAGTTTACACTAGACCCACTTAATTTTTGTCTTGCTTAAAATATGCATGCTGGATTCACATCTAGTAGATGTCAATCAGACCTAATGTATTATACTCTGTAATATTGCATGAGAGATTGTACATCAGTTTTGTGAATTATAATAAAAAAAAAAAAAAAAAAAAAAAAAACACTATGATAAATATACAATTGCTGCGCGGCATTATTTTCCCTTGAAAAGCTTCTAACTACATATTCACACCTTTGGATGTAAAAATTTAGTGATTGATCGTTACCGTCGTAACGCGGAATTATATCGAGAATTTCTTTCGGAATAATTTGAATTTGATTCATTTTCAATATCTTGAACACTTATTATTCAATTTTACTATTTGAAAAACACAATAAGATACATATTACACACAAACAAAATAATAAAAAAAATACAATTTAAAATAACACACAAAAAAAATACAATTTAAAAATAACACATAAAAAGTTTACAATAAAAATTTTATATAATAAAAGAAAAAGTTCATAGATTCGGTGATTTTTGTCCGAAAAGATAAATTTTAATAATTATTATTGTTTAATTTAACCTTAGCCTTTATAGGCAGAACAACGTTTATTATTTTTTTATAATATTTAATTTCTTTTCATTAAGATTTATTTTCTTTTAATATATTACGTTCTCAAGTGGACCTTGTGATCGACCCACTGGAAGTAATTTTCTTTTTCAATAATAAAGTTACGACAATGTTTTACGTAAGTTCAGCGATGATTGTCTGATTCTTACGGCCCTAAGTGGTGATCTACGGCTTAGCGATGCGTGTCTAAATCCCGTGAGATCCTAAATTCTAATCACAAATTAGCGATGCTTGTCTAATAATGCGATATCCTTTTATCCAAATAATTCCCGTGATTTTTGACCGGAATTACAGGCTCGGGGTCTGAATGAAATTAGCGATGCTTGTCCAATTAAATTCAGAATAGACAGAAAAATAGGAACATGTGGGAAAGGTCAGAACTCACACAATGCTGCAATTTTTCATGCCGAATATCCGCTCTTTGAGTATCTGCAGGCACTTCTTGACAAAATTTCTTTGTTCGAAGGTAGGTTTTCTAGGATTCAGCCAGGCGATTGTGGTCCGGAATCGATACTTGTACTCCTACACGGCGTTGAGCTTGTCTGGTATGACTGCTGCAACACTTATCGCGACTGAAATCCTACCGTTCGGCTGCGCCAGTCAAATATAAAGGCCGGCGTGACTTTATAAAAATATATTTATTTCACAATACAAATTAATAATAGATACTCAACATATTAATGCAGTCAATTAATATTACTTAACGTTAGTGCGAACGGTAAGAGAGCTGAGTCGATATTAAATGTACTTTGCTTGGCGATGGCTTTTTATAGGCATCGTCAAGTAAACAACTCTTTCTAGAATGAACCCACGCGTTATACGTCTTATTAATTGATATCTGCTTATTTAGCAAAACAGTTATGAGAATTGGACTGAGACTAAACAAGTAACCTGATATCTGTTTACATGATAAATACGCAGCTGAGGCAAGTTAAGCTGATTAAGCAAAACAGTACTTGGAATTATATTCTATGAGCAATAGTCTGTTTATATTGCATCATCTTTTAAAGTACTTGCACTGAGCTGTGTACTGGTCTAGTATACATAACTCCTCCCTCCATAAGTTCAAAATCAGCGTTCGATTTTTGAGAATGTTGATTTTGCTTATGTTTACATAAGGACAATATTTTAGACTTATAAATATATTAAACAATCAAAAGCACAATTATTAATATTACATAAATGATTATAGAACCTAAACTTATGCTATGCACATTCACTGAATATACGTGGTTTTCACTGAGTTTTTCACTTTTACTGTTTAATACGTGTGACAGGAACTGAAGATCTTCTAAGTTTACTTCATCTAGGCTGATTGGCTGCTTGTAGATTTTCTCTGCTGCTGTGATGCTTGGTAAATTTATAACTGGAACTTGATGGAAGACTTGATGAGTTAATTGAATGAGACGTTTCCTTAATGTGATGTTCTCTAATTTAGCTTCACATTCATTATCTAATGTTAATATATAGGTGCCAAAAATGTTGAACTGGTTGAAATCATTTTCACAGTGCTCTGTGAGAAATGTCTGTTTTCCTGAATATAGTAACCATGTGTCAGGCCGAATTGATTTGACCTTGACTTTTGAAGATTTCACTGTAAGTGGAGAACATGATGTAATTTGTGAAGAAAATTTCATCAAATCTGTAATGCATAAGTCTTCATTAGTGACAGATAAATTATCTTCATAACACAGGAATTTTCCTTCGTCTATTTCTTTGCATGATTGTGATAGTGGAAGTATATCTGACCCTCTGACCAGGATTTGGGAATATTGAGGCGTTAATAGGAATGTTAGGTTTAAATGAGGATTATACATGGGAAAAGGATGAAGGTTGTAATAGTTATAGAAATTTAATTGGACAATTGGTATCGACATAATAAACGTTATTCGTTTGTCCTTAATATATGCTCTTATGTCTATACAATGTACAATTTTGATCAAATTATCGGTATTTACTGGATACATTTATTTATCTATTTTCTCTATGTCTTTAAGAGTTGATAACAATTCATCTATGTCTAAAATGGATTGGTGTAAAATATTTAATCTACTAAAAGCAATAGCTGTTTCAACCTCATCTAACCTAGTTAACAAAATTTGAAAATTATGGATAATTAAATCGAAAGTATTCAAGACAATTTCTTTACTATGTTGGAATTGAGTTTTATTCAGAATGGATTCTATTTCGTTAATTGTTTTGTCTATTTCAATAAAATTATTTCTCGTAGAGTTTGTCAGATTTACT
Organism: Phalera bucephala; assembly: GCA_905147815.2. Taxonomy (NCBI): domain Eukaryota; kingdom Metazoa; phylum Arthropoda; class Insecta; order Lepidoptera; family Notodontidae; genus Phalera; species Phalera bucephala. The sequence continues at coordinate 25,957,364 of LR990618.1, read as the reverse complement.
AATACTCCAATTGTTTCGGAAACTAATGATATTTTGTTATCAATAGCGTTTTGTGTAGATTGAATATGACTTATTAAGGAATCGTATCTAATTGCATCTTCGTTATCTAAATTGCCTGTAATGGCTTTAACTATTGAACCTAGGGGATTTAAAATACCTCTTTTAATTCTAATTGTTGGGACTAATTGATTATAACGCTCTAATGTTAAACTCATAATATACTCAGTTTGCATTTGTGCATCTATGATATTTCCGTCTAAGAAATATACATTTAATTTTTCTTTTAAATAATCGTTAACTTCATAATACTTGTTAACGTTATATTCAATACTGTTACTAACACATTTTAAATCTAATATTTTAATTATATTCCAATTATAAGTGCTAATGAATGCTTGTCCTTCCTTAACTGGGAAGATTCCAGGATTATCTTCAATTTTATGAAGTTGAAGGGCCAGGTTTTGGGCTGCCTGTACGAGGATCAGGAGCGCGAAGCTGCGGAGGACGTTTAACGTCTTTTTAATGGGATTTTACGAGTTTTATTGATGCAGTGTTTCTAATAACGTTCGCAACTTTAATAATTTAACAATACACGGTTAAAACGTGTAATTTACTGTCGAAATCTAAAAAAAAATATTTAACTTTGAATTTAATATTTGATTTATTTAAAAAAAAATGATTTTATTAATTTAAGTTGTTGACTGATAATATTTAGAAAATTTAGAAATTTTATAATCGAGTTTATCGGCTTCATATCTTAAGCATTCAGGTTGTCAGGTTTGTATAACCAAGGTTGTAATTTATTTTATTTTTTTGAATCTGTCTTATTTTATCGATTTCATTCGGACTCTAATTTTATTATGCCTGAACCTTTTAATTAAATAAAAATACATATATTGAAGAAATGATCTGATTAATTTTGGGGTATTCGTATGTAATGTAGCTTTTACTGAAATAATAAGTATTTCATCTTCGTCGGAAGATGGAATATTTATTGAAGTTGGGGTATGTCTATCTGGTGAGTTATTCGCTAATAAACTGTCTTTTATTTTATAAAGTGAATCAAGTAGTATTTTTATCCTAATAGTTATATTACTATCCTGTTCGACAGGTATTAATTCGTTTAATTTTGAAGGATCGGTAAAATTTATATTTACTATCTTGGGGGGTTCTTCAATATCAATTATAGGGGCATCTTTTTGTTCACTTAATTTTGAAAAATCGTTATTTTTAATAATGTCGAGGCTTTCGTCTATAACTTCGTTAATTGCTACTGGCTCATAATCATATAAGTATTCAGTCTCAAGGCCAGTGTCATCTACGTAATCCTCGTATAAGTCTTCTGTTCTAGGATCTCCGAAATGTTCTATGAGGAGTTCCTTTAGGCTATCCCAAGAATTGATATTAATCCATTTACTTACGAATATCGCGGCTTTATTGGTTAATTTACTTGTAAGTTACGTTGTCTAAGGGCCATACTTCGCGTACTAATCAAGCGGCTCCGGCGACGGCTACAATAGAATCCCCAAAGCCGGGACCATCTAGCCATTACCAAGCAGGGCTGGTTCAGACATATACCCCAAATGAGTATCCGCCACCAGAAACGGCTATAATAACGCCTGCAATTACAGAGGTCGACATACCAAATGCGATTCTTGTGGAAATTCGTAAATTGCGGCAGGAAATGAACGAGAAATTTGACAGACAGCAGGCTGTTTTAGCGAATTTTCAAACCACTCTAGCTATGGTTCAAAAGAACATAAAGGATCTCACCGGAAGATTTACTTCAATGCGCGAAGACCTGGATGAGTTTAAGAAGACGGTTTACTTTTTATCTGACGCTCACGATGACCAAAAGGAAATTAATGCCAACAATAACAAGTTTATTAACGAAATGCTCAAGAATAACGCCGCAGTCAATGTTCAAGTTAGGGAGTTGGACGCTAAAGTGCAACAACTTGATCAAATAGCACGTGAATGTAATATCGAGATACAGTGCGTTCCTGAGCACAAAACCGAAAACTTGTTGACTGTTGTCCAACAGCTGGGTAGAGTTGTGGGAAATGAAATTCACGACAGTGAAATTAAGTCACTTCATAGAGTCGCCAAATTAAATACAGAGTCAAATCGTCCACGAAGTATAGTCGTAAAGTTAGTTAGTCCTCGCATTCGAGATAATCTACTTGCTGCAGTCAGAAACTTTAATAAAAAAAACGACTCGGAGAAACTAAATAGCAGCCACGTTGGTATTGGCGGTGAAAGGCAACCGATTTTTGTAACAGAGAATTTAACTTCTGCAAATAAAAAACTTCACGCAGCAACGAGGATTGCTGCCAAGGAGAAGAAATATAACTTTGTATGGGTCCGAAATGGTCGCGTATTTGTGAGAAAAGATATAACATCCAAATCTCTTTTAGTTAAAAATTTAGAGTATCTGGAGACTTTGTAAATTGTTAACTTTTGTTTTGCAAGATATATAGTGTAATAAGTATTAAAATTCATGTTTAAAATTTATTATCAGAATGTAAGAGGCTTAAGAACCAAGACCGAGGATTTTTATTCTGCTGCTTTGCATTTTAATTATGACATAATTGTTGCCACCGAAAGTTGGTTAAACGACACAGTGCTAGATCATGAAATTGTAGATAACCGATACAGAGTTTTTAGGCGCGATAGGTCGACTACGGTTTCTTCAATCACCAAAAAAGATGGTGGAGGTGTAGCTATTGCAACACTGGACAAATATGAGGTCTTAAGGAGATTTAATTGGGAATCACATTGCGAGGAATTATGGATAACCATAAAATGTGAGAACGGCCTAAATATTAATATTTGTGTGGTTTATATTCCACCGCCAATTAAACTAGATTATTTGAATACTCTCTGTAATAACTTTACAGAAGTAATTAGTAATAAGAGCAAAAGTAATTCCATTAACATATTAATCGGGGATTTCAACATGGGTAATATTTGTTGGGAATATGACGTAAGTTCTGGTCTTTTGGTCCCCAAAGGATCCAGTAATAATCAAGAAAACATTTTTTTAGACACGATTGCCTTTAATGATCTTCATCAATGCAACGGAATAGTAAACGCTTCAAATCGTACTCTAGATCTAGTTCTTACCAATAGTAGTAATAGGACTGTATTGGTATCACAAGCCACAAGTCCACTACTACCAATTGATCCCCATCATCCAGCGTTGGAAATCTCACTTATATCTAATCATAGTAGGCCACTAGTGCAAAGGAAAGTCTCCATTTAAATTTTTATATTTGTAATTATGATGATGTTAACGACAAACTAGCGAAAATTAATTGGTCTGATGAATTGAATTCTATTACTAATATTGACGAAATGGTGATTAGATTTTACGAAATTCTAATGCTAATCATTCAACAACACACACCTATTAGCCGACCATGCGATGAGCGCTATCCCGTCTGGTACAGTCGAGCTTTACTAAAAGTCATAAGGGAGAAAGCTAAATATCACATTTGATATATAAAAAGTACAAGAACCCCAGAGATAAAATTACGTTTGATTGCTTGAGAACACGCTGCAGAGTGTTAATAAAAGACTGTTACGCAAAATTTAAAAGCGCCACACACCTGCGTCGAAATCCTAAATACGTTTGGAAGTACTTCAAAAACAAACGGATAGCCAACAGTTATATTCCTAATAAAATGACTTTGAATAACAACAATACAGCTAAGGGCGGTCAGGAAATTTGTGAATTGTTTTCCGATCATTTTCAATCCATCTATAGAGTTAATTGTAATACATGCCATCCCTCAAGTTCAGCTTCACCTAACCCTTGTAACAACAACACGTTTAGTAGTTGTATACTTGAAATAAGAGAAGTTTTTGAGTATTTGTCTTCTCTTGACTCCGATAAAGGACCAGGGCCTGATTCAATTCCTCCTCTTTTTCTCAGAAAATGTGCAGCAAACTTAGCTGTTCCTCTGACCATGATATTCAACTATTCTTTAACACAAGGAGTTTACCCCAACTCGTGGAAAATTGCACACATCACGCCAATCTTTAAATCTGGTAGTGTTGATGATGTTAAAAATTACAGACCAGTGTCTATTCTTTCTACATGTGGTAAAGTGCTTGAATCCCTAGTACAGAAAAAAATGTTCTTCCACATAAAAAATGTATTGGATGATAACCAGCATGGCTTCCGCCCCAAAAAATCAACATTGTCTAATCTCACCGAGTATGTGTCTTATATATCATCTGCACAAGATGGGGGTAAAGAAGTTCATGCAATATACACCGACTTTAAAAAGGCCTTTGATTTAGTGGATCACGACCTATTATTACTTAAATTGGGAAGTATGGGCGTTCATGGGTCGTTGCTGCGTTGGTGTGAATCCTACTTGAGAAATCGTTCGCAATTAGTGTATCTCAAGGGTTTTAAATCCAAAAAATGTTTGATACCATCAGGAGTACCTCAGGGCTCTCACCTAGGACCTCTATTTTTTCTAATTTTTATAAATGACTTAGGAAGTAAAATTGATTCAGAGTACAAACTTTTTGCTGATGATTTAAAAATATATCGAACTATAAATAGTGATTCTGATACTAATCAGCTACAACTGGATATAAATAACTTATGTCGATGGTGTGAACACAACAACATGTCATTAAATGAAAACAAATGTTACTTCATTAAATTTAGTAGGAAAACTATAACAAACCAAGCTTTTTACTCAGTTAATGACAACCCGCTCCAAGAAGTGGACACTATTAGAGACCTTGGTATCCTGATAGATAGTAGATTAAATTTTAGAAATCACTATGACCTAATTATAAGTAAGGCATCAAAATTGTCAGGGTTCATTGTCAGAGAAATGAAAATCTTTAAAGAACCGTTCCTAACTATTTTAATTTATAACAGCATTATACGAAGTATTCTAGAATACTGTAGCACAGTGTGGAGTCCGTCATACCAGGTGCACTCCGATAGAATAGAGCGAGTCCAAAAAAGGTTCCTATATAAGTTATGCTATTCAGACAACAAATGCCGTATTTTGAATTCCTATAACTCCAGACTGAGTCACTATAAAATGAAATCGTTGAGCGCACGTAGAAAATCTCTAGACGTTATGTTTCTGTTCAAGATAATTAATGGCTTAATAGATTCACCTGGGCTTTTAGAGAAAGTGCATATTTGTATTCCGCGTACTGGCAGCCGCTTAATTAATCGGAAAACTTTTATTATGCCTCACAGTCGCACAAATATTGGTCTTTTTTCGCCCATATCTCGTATGCTTTCGCTTGCCAACTCCATTCGCGGCGAAATGGATGTCTTTGCTGGTTCTGTAGCCTCAGTAAAGTCTAAAATCAGTGTCTTGATTTGTTCATAGCAGATTATAGTAGTTTACACTAGACCCACTTAATTTTTGTCTTGCTTAAAATATGCATGCTGGATTCACATCTAGTAGATGTCAATCAGACCTAATGTATTATACTCTGTAATATTGCATGAGAGATTGTACATCAGTTTTGTGAATTATAATAAAAAAAAAAAAAAAAAAAAAAAAAACACTATGATAAATATACAATTGCTGCGCGGCATTATTTTCCCTTGAAAAGCTTCTAACTACATATTCACACCTTTGGATGTAAAAATTTAGTGATTGATCGTTACCGTCGTAACGCGGAATTATATCGAGAATTTCTTTCGGAATAATTTGAATTTGATTCATTTTCAATATCTTGAACACTTATTATTCAATTTTACTATTTGAAAAACACAATAAGATACATATTACACACAAACAAAATAATAAAAAAAATACAATTTAAAATAACACACAAAAAAAATACAATTTAAAAATAACACATAAAAAGTTTACAATAAAAATTTTATATAATAAAAGAAAAAGTTCATAGATTCGGTGATTTTTGTCCGAAAAGATAAATTTTATTAATTATTATTGTTTAATTTAACCTTAGCCTTTATAGGCAGAACAACGTTTATTATTTTTTTATAATATTTAATTTCTTTTCATTAAGATTTATTTTCTTTTAATATATTACGTTCTCAAGTGGACCTTGTGATCGACCCACTGGAAGTAATTTTCTTTTTCAATAATAAAGTTACGACAATGTTTTACGTAAGTTCAGCGATGATTGTCTGATTCTTACGGCCCTAAGTGGTGATCTACGGCTTAGCGATGCGTGTCTAAATCCCGTGAGATCCTAAATTCTAATCACAAATTAGCGATGCTTGTCTAATAATGCGATATCCTTTTATCCAAATAATTCCCGTGATTTTTGACCGGAATTACAGGCTCGGGGTCTGAATGAAATTAGCGATGCTTGTCCAATTAAATTCAGAATAGACAGAAAAATAGGAACATGTGGGAAAGGTCAGAACTCACACAATGCTGCAATTTTTCATGCCGAATATCCGCTCTTTGAGTATCTGCAGGCACTTCTTGACAAAATTTCTTTGTTCGAAGGTAGGTTTTCTAGGATTCAGCCAGGCGATTGTGGTCCGGAATCGATGCTTGTACTCCTACACGGCGTTGAGCTTGTCTGGTATGACTGCTGCAACACTTATCGCGACTGAAATCCTACCGTTCGGCTGCGCCAGTCAAATATAAAGGCCGGCGTGACTTTATAAAAATATATTTATTTCACAATACAAATTAATAATAGATACTCAACATATTAATGCAGTCAATTAATATTACTTAACGTTAGTGCGAACGGTAAGAGAGCTGAGTCGATATTAAATGTACTTTGCTTGGCGATGGCTTTTTATAGGCATCGTCAAGTAAACAACTCTTTCTAGAATGAACCCACGCGTTATACGTCTTATTAATTGATATCTGCTTATTTAGCAAAACAGTTATGAGAATTGGACTGAGACTAAACAAGTAACCTGATATCTGTTTACATGATAAATACGCAGCTGAGGCAAGTTAAGCTGATTAAGCAAAACAGTACTTGGAATTATATTCTATGAGCAATAGTCTGTTTATATTGCATCATCTTTTAAAGTACTTGCACTGAGCTGTGTACTGGTCTAGTATACATAACTCCTCCCTCCATAAGTTCAAAATCAGCGTTCGATTTTTGAGAATGTTGATTTTGCTTATGTTTACATAAGGACAATATTTTAGACTTATAAATATATTAAACAATCAAAAGCACAATTATTAATATTACATAAATGATTATAGAACCTAAACTTATGCTATGCACATTCACTGAATATACGTGGTTTTCACTGAGTTTTTCACTTTTACTGTTTAATACGTGTGACAGGAACTGAAGATCTTCTAAGTTTACTTCATCTAGGCTGATTGGCTGCTTGTAGATTTTCTCTGCTGCTGTGATGCTTGGTAAATTTATAACTGGAACTTGATGGAAGACTTGATGAGTTAATTGAATGAGACGTTTCCTTAATGTGATGTTCTCTAATTTAGCTTCACATTCATTATCTAATGTTAATATATAGGTGCCAAAAATGTTGAACTGGTTGAAATCATTTTCACAGTGCTCTGTGAGAAATGTCTGTTTTCCTGAATATAGTAACCATGTGTCAGGCCGAATTGATTTGACCTTGACTTTTGAAGATTTCACTGTAAGTGGAGAACATGATGTAATTTGTGAAGAAAATTTCATCAAATCTGTAATGCATAAGTCTTCATTAGTGACAGATAAATTATCTTCATAACACAGGAATTTTCCTTCGTCTATTTCTTTGCATGATTGTGATAGTGGAAGTATATCTGACCCTCTGACCAGGATTTGGGAATATTGAGGCGTTAATAGGAATGTTAGGTTTAAATGAGGATTATACATGGGAAAAGGATGAAGGTTGTAATAGTTATAGAAATTTAATTGGACAATTGGTATCGACATAATAAACGTTATTCGTTTGTCCTTAATATATGCTCTTATGTCTATACAATGTACAATTTTGATCAAATTATCGGTATTTACTGGATACATTTATTTATCTATTTTCTCTATGTCTTTAAGAGTTGATAACAATTCATCTATGTCTAAAATGGATTGGTGTAAAATATTTAATCTACTAAAAGCAATAGCTGTTTCAACCTCATCTAACCTAGTTAACAAAATTTGAAAATTATGGATAATTAAATCGAAAGTATTCAAGACAATTTCTTTACTATGTTGGAATTGAGTTTTATTCAGAATGGATTCTATTTCGTTAATTGTTTTGTCTATTTCAATAAAATTATTTCTCGTAGAGTTTGTCAGATTTACTAATACTCCAATTGTTTCGGAAACTAATGATATTTTGTTATCAATAGCGTTTTGTGTAGATTGAATATGACTTATTAAGGAATCGTATCTAATTGCATCTTCGTTATCTAAATTGCCTGTAATGGCTTTAACTATTGAACCTAGGGGATTTAAAATACCTCTTTTAATTCTAATTGTTGGGACTAATTGATTATAACGCTCTAATGTTAAACTCATAATATACTCAGTTTGCATTTGTGCATCTATGATATTTCCGTCTAAGAAATATACATTTAATTTTTCTTTTAAATAATCGTTAACTTCATAATACTTGTTAACGTTATATTCAATACTGTTACTAACACATTTTAAATCTAATATTTTAATTATATTCCAATTATAAGTGCTAATGAATGCTTGTCCTTCCTTAACTGGGAAGATTCCAGGATTATCTTCAATTTTATGAAGTTGAAGGGCCAGGTTTTGGGCTGCCTGTACGAGGATCAGGAGCGCGAAGCTGCGGAGGACGTTTAACGTCTTTTTAATGGGATTTTACGAGTTTTATTGATGCAGTGTTTCTAATAACGTTCGCAACTTTAATAATTTAACAATACACGGTTAAAACGTGTAATTTACTGTCGAAATCTAAAAAAAAATATTTAACTTTGAATTTAATATTTGATTTATTTAAAAAAAAATGATTTTATTAATTTAAGTTGTTGACTGATAATATTTAGAAAATTTAGAAATTTTATAATCGAGTTTATCGGCTTCATATCTTAAGCATTCAGGTTGTCAGGTTTGTATAACCAAGGTTGTAATTTATTTTATTTTTTTGAATCTGTCTTATTTTATCGATTTCATTCGGACTCTAATTTTATTATGCCTGAACCTTTTAATTAAATAAAAATACATATATTGAAGAAATGATCTGATTAATTTTGGGGTATTCGTATGTAATGTAGCTTTTACTGAAATAATAAGTATTTCATCTTCGTCGGAAGATGGAATATTTATTGAAGTTGGGGTATGTCTATCTGGTGAGTTATTCGCTAATAAACTGTCTTTTATTTTATAAAGTGAATCAAGTAGTATTTTTATCCTAATAGTTATATTACTATCCTGTTCGACAGGTATTAATTCGTTTAATTTTGAAGGATCGGTAAAATTTATATTTACTATCTTGGGGGGTTCTTCAATATCAATTATAGGGGCATCTTTTTGTTCACTTAATTTTGAAAAATCGTTATTTTTAATAATGTCGAGGCTTTCGTCTATAACTTCGTTAATTGCTACTGGCTCATAATCATATAAGTATTCAGTCTCAAGGCCAGTGTCATCTACGTAATCCTCGTATAAGTCTTCTGTTCTAGGATCTCCGAAATGTTCTATGAGGAGTTCCTTTAGGCTATCCCAAGAATTGATATTAATCCATTTTTTTTTTTTTTTTTTTTATAATTTTTTTTATTTCATCTCCACAAATTACAAATTGTGTACAGATACATAGTAAGTCTAGGGGTTACAATGTAATTTGTGGGAGATCTGGAGCCTAAACTAAGCCGAAGCCTGTATTATAGGACTCCAGGCCCCCCGTCTAGCTAAGGGAAATATCACTTAAGAACAAATGCAGACGAGTGATTTTGTGAATATGATAGTTCATACTATGTTAGTGTGTGCGTGTATGTGCGTGTGTCTGCGTGTGCATGTGAGTGCATGTATGTGTGTGTGTGTGTGTGTGTGTGTGTGTATGTGTGTGTGTGTGTGTGTGTGTCTGAGTTTATGTTTGTGTGAACAGAATACGTATGCAATAATATAATATTTATAAATAAAGAAAGATAAGATTATATGGTAAATGTAATGTGTGTATGCTTGAATATATATTTAATTCTGTTTCATTTATTGCGTTTCAGATATTAAATCGATTTAAAAGAATAAGAAGAATAATTTATTCTCAGAAATTAAACACATTATATACACTTAAAAACTAAACATTTATACCTCTACCTTAAATAATTTCTCAGTTTCGGTATAACTTAAGTTTTTTAGCCATTTTGTTAACTTTTGCTTACATTCATGTTTGTGAGAGTTATGAATATTCAATATTTTATTGAGTTTGTTGTACAATATTCCACTACGATGAAGGAAAAATCTTTGTGCAAACGAAGTTTTAACAGCAGTTGGCCCACACACTGCATACCACCTTCTGGAACGGACCACAGTATTTACTTCTTCTACAGATATAGAAGAGTGTTTACGCAATATGGTTAATAATATATATAGTTGACGTACAGTCAGTACCTCTGCTTCTTCATAAAGTATTTTAGTAGGAAATAAACGGGGCTTTGACAAGATTACTATTAGTATCATCCTCTGGGCTCTTTCCAGTTCACTAATTTTGGTTTTACATGCACCACCCCAAGAAGTGATGCAGTAGCTTAGAATGGATTGGACTAATGCTTTGTATACCATTTTCATAATATTGATATCAGCTACATCACGAAGTTGTCTAAAGATATACCCAAGCTTACGCACTCTCTGTGATACGTTATGAATGTGTTTTTCGAAATTTAAGTTTGCGTCTATTTCAACTCCCAAATATCTTACGCTTTGTGTAACACTAATGGTAGGACAGTCACAGTTTGAGTTTGTGTTTAGGGGAAAGTTACATTTGTGCGCATAGATGGGAGTGGTGAGGTGGGTAATTTCAGGCCGATTGTGAATAGAAAAAATTATATATTTGGTTTTATCTTCATTAAGTGTAAGGGAATTTGAGGATAACCAATGACATACTCTATTAAACCCAGTTTGTGCAAGACAGAAAAGTTCGTTCCATGAGTCTGCGAAAAAGGTAATTGTGGTATCATCAGCATAAGATGAAATTCGGCAGTTTTCCAGTGTCAAGTTGCACAATTCGTTAATGTAGCAGAGAAATAATGTTGGTCCCATTATACTGCCTTGTGGCACTCCAAACTCAATTGGTAGTTCTTCACTTTGGTATTCACCTATCTTTACACTTTGAGTTCTCTTTGTGAGGTATTCTGACATTAAAGAAAGGGGAACACCTCGTACGCCAAGATCACAAAGTTTTTGTATAAGGTGAGGAACAGAGACTGTGTCAAATGCCTTTTTCAGATCAAGGAATATTGTTAGGCATTTTTTTCTCGAATCGATTTTCTTTACAAGAAAATTAATATATTCAAGAACTGCATCATCTGTGGAGCGGCCAGATCTAAAGCCGTACTGAGTGTTTGATAATAGTTTGCCGCCTTCAAGGTATTTTATTAGCCTATTATTGATAATGCGTTCAAATATTTTAGATAGTGTAGTTAAGATTGCAATTGGTCTATAGTTATTGACACAGCCTCTGTCTCCCTCCTTATACACAGGAAGAACTATTGCTCGTTTTAGAGCTTTAGGAAAAATTCCAGTCTCAAAACAGCGGTTTATTAGGTCAGTGAGTACAGGTGTTACTTGTTCAGATAAACTTTTTATGACTTTGGCACTAATCATATCCCAGCCTGGAGCACAATCACTTTTTAGCTCATTGATCGTTCTAGAAACTTCCTCATAATCAGTAGGTAGCAGTACAAATGAATTTATGGGTGAGCATGTTAATGGTTTGAAAGGCGTGGAAGATTTTGGGATTTGCAGTGCTAGTTGCTTGCCGATATTAGTAAAATATTGATTTACCTTTCTTATTGCGGTTCCAGGGTTATTATCATGAGTTATCAGTTCTAAAGGCAATTGATTTTTTGATTTATTGTTGGTTATAGTTTTAATCGTCATCCAGAGCTTTTTTGAGTTATTTTTAGACATTAATAATTGATCCCTTTCATATTGTGTTTTAAGTTTTTTTAATAAATTATTGCATAAATTACGATACCTTTTATACGAGACTGTTAATATTTCATTATTTATATCATTTTTTTGCTTTCTATGCATCCTATCTCTAGTACGAATGCATCGGAGCATCCCCGTTGTAATCCAAGGTTTTATTAATATTTTATTTCTTGGGATCAGCTTTATAATAGAATTATTAATAATAAGTTGCGATATTACATCAATGAATTTATTTGTAGCTATATTTAAATCTTTTTCCTTGTAAATAAAGTCAAAATTCGGAACCGATACATTCAGCTTTTAATTTTTCTATGTCAAGTTTCAAAATCTGAATTGGTTTTGGATGTTTAGATTTCATTTCGTTAGGTTTAATACAGAATAGGACGGCTACATGATCTGTGATAGTGGTACTTAAGGTGAATGTGTAAGCATTAAGCTTCGTTTTCAATATCACATGGTCCAAACAGGAGTTAACTCTCGTTGTAGTATTTATAGCAGGAAGTAGACCATGAAGTGTAATGGTGTCTAGGTATGAGTTTGTGTGTGAATTAAATTTTAGTAAGTCAATATTTACGTCACCAACTATAATAATATTTGTGAAAGAAGTTAGTGTATCTAGAAGACTATGTAGTGAATTTAGAAAGTTATCCAAACATTGAAAACTAGGAGGCCTGTAAATAGCAATCACAGCTGTGTTTACACTAATCTTAATCAGCAAGCAGTTGGCATCCATGAAAGTCGGTTCCTCTACTTTACAACTGACATCATTTTTGATGTATACTACCACGCCATCGTTTTGATTATAGTTATCGTGCGTTTTATATGAGTTATATTCCTGTAGTGTAGGTATATTTACCGTACCTGATAGCCAACATTCTGAGAGTACGATAATTTCACACGTAAACTCCAGCCTTGTAAGCAATACATTCAATTCGTCAAAATTACGGTTTAAGCTACGGATGTTTTGCTGTAGTATCTTCAGATAGTCTTTAGGACATTGTATGTGCGAGGAGCAGTCTTCCGGGTCACAAGTAATCGGAATCGTTACGTCGAATAAGTCAATATTATGCATTAAATTACTTGTGTTATCGAATTTTATAAATAATGAATTGCTGATCTATATATATAAGGAGCATTATGATATTATTTTTATGCTTTATCCTGTACCTAAGCTGTAGACAGGTTAATTGTGCATTGAGCAATATAATAAATTCATTTAATATATAAGATAGTGATAATTTTAACTCATAGTATGGGTCGTGGTCGTATATGTTAGTGAGTTGAATATAGAGTCGGATAAGCATTTTGAGTAGGAATAAGTAAGCGTTTTGTTCAATGTATGTTGATCTGTAAGTGTGTGTATAGTTTAGTTGGTAAGTGTAAATAGTATGTGTTCGGGTGTAAAGTGTATGAATTTTATAAGTGAGTTTATTACATATAATTATAACTAATTGTATATTATGCAAATAGGTTGTATATAATATAAATTGCGTGAATAGTTGTGCAGAGAACAGGTAGAAATAATAGTGTACAGTAAAGCTTAGGATTAAATACAAAACATTTACTTACTAATATCGCGGCTTTATTGGTTAATTTACTTGTAAGTTACGTTGTCTAAGGGCCATACTTCGCGTACTAATCAAGCGGCTCCGGCGACGGCTACAATAGAATCCCCAAAGCCGGGACCATCTAGCCATTACCAAGCAGGGCTGGTTCAGACATATACCCCAAATGAGTATCCGCCACCAGAAACGGCTATAATAACGCCTGCAATTACAGAGGTCGACATACCAAATGCGATTCTTGTGGAAATTCGTAAATTGCGGCAGGAAATGAACGAGAAATTTGACAGACAGCAGGCTGTTTTAGCGAATTTTCAAACCACTCTAGCTATGGTTCAAAAGAACATAAAGGATCTCACCGGAAGATTTACTTCAATGCGCGAAGACCTGGATGAGTTTAAGAAGACGGTTTACTTTTTATCTGACGCTCACGATGACCAAAAGGAAATTAATGCCAACAATAACAAGTTTATTAACGAAATGCTCAAGAATAACGCCGCAGTCAATGTTCAAGTTAGGGAGTTGGACGCTAAAGTGCAACAACTTGATCAAATAGCACGTGAATGTAATATCGAGATACAGTGCGTTCCTGAGCACAAAACCGAAAACTTGTTGACTGTTGTCCAACAGCTGGGTAGAGTTGTGGGAAATGAAATTCACGACAGTGAAATTAAGTCACTTCATAGAGTCGCCAAATTAAATACAGAGTCAAATCGTCCACGAAGTATAGTCGTAAAGTTAGTTAGTCCTCCCATTCGAGATAATCTACTTGCTGCAGTCAGAAACTTTAATAAAAAAAACGACTCGGAGAAACTAAATAGCAGCCACGTTGGTATTGGCGGTGAAAGGCAACCGATTTTTGTAACAGAGAATTTAACTTCTGCAAATAAAAAACTTCACGCAGCAACGAGGATTGCTGCCAAGGAGAAGAAATATAACTTTGTATGGGTCCGAAATGGTCGCGTATTTGTGAGAAAAGATATAACATCCAAATCTCTTTTAGTTAAAAATTTAGAGTATCTGGAGACTTTGTAAATTGTTAACTTTTGTTTTGCAAGATATATAGTGTAATAAGTATTAAAATTCATGTTTAAAATTTATTATCAGAATGTAAGAGGCTTAAGAACCAAGACCGAGGATTTTTATTCTGCTGCTTTGCATTTTAATTATGACATAATTGTTGCCACCGAAAGTTGGTTAAACGACACAGTGCTAGATCATGAAATTGTAGATAACCGATACAGAGTTTTTAGGCGCGATAGGTCGACTACGGTTTCTTCAATCACCAAAAAAGATGGTGGAGGTGTAGCTATTGCAACACTGGACAAATATGAGGTCTTAAGGAGATTTAATTGGGAATCACATTGCGAGGAATTATGGATAACCATAAAATGTGAGAACGGCCTAAATATTAATATTTGTGTGGTTTATATTCCACCGCCAATTAAACTAGATTATTTGAATACTCTCTGTAATAACTTTACAGAAGTAATTAGTAATAAGAGCAAAAGTAATTCCATTAACATATTAATCGGGGATTTCAACATGGGTAATATTTGTTGGGAATATGACGTAAGTTCTGGTCTTTTGGTCCCCAAAGGATCCAGTAATAATCAAGAAAACATTTTTTTAGACACGATTGCCTTTAATGATCTTCATCAATGCAACGGAATAGTAAACGCTTCAAATCGTACTCTAGATCTAGTTCTTACCAATAGTAGTAATAGGACTGTATTGGTATCACAAGCCACAAGTCCACTACTACCAATTGATCCCCATCATCCAGCGTTGGAAATCTCACTTATATCTAATCATAGTAGGCCACTAGTGCAAAGGAAAGTCTCCATTTAAATTTTTATATTTGTAATTATGATGATGTTAACGACAAACTAGCGAAAATTAATTGGTCTGATGAATTGAATTCTATTACTAATATTGACGAAATGGTGATTAGATTTTACGAAATTCTAATGCTAATCATTCAACAACACACACCTATTAGCCGACCATGCGATGAGCGCTATCCCGTCTGGTACAGTCGAGCTTTACTAAAAGTCATAAGGGAGAAAGCTAAATATCACATTTGATATATAAAAAGTACAAGAACCCCAGAGATAAAATTACGTTTGATTGCTTGAGAACACGCTGCAGAGTGTTAATAAAAGACTGTTACGCAAAATTTAAAAGCGCCACACACCTGCGTCGAAATCCTAAATACGTTTGGAAGTACTTCAAAAACAAACGGATAGCCAACAGTTATATTCCTAATAAAATGACTTTGAATAACAACAATACAGCTAAGGGCGGTCAGGAAATTTGTGAATTGTTTTCCGATCATTTTCAATCCATCTATAGAGTTAATTGTAATACATGCCATCCCTCAAGTTCAGCTTCACCTAACCCTTGTAACAACAACACGTTTAGTAGTTGTATACTTGAAATAAGAGAAGTTTTTGAGTATTTGTCTTCTCTTGACTCCGATAAAGGACCAGGGCCTGATTCAATTCCTCCTCTTTTTCTCAGAAAATGTGCAGCAAACTTAGCTGTTCCTCTGACCATGATATTCAACTATTCTTTAACACAAGGAGTTTACCCCAACTCGTGGAAAATTGCACACATCACGCCAATCTTTAAATCTGGTAGTGTTGATGATGTTAAAAATTACAGACCAGTGTCTATTCTTTCTACATGTGGTAAAGTGCTTGAATCCCTAGTACAGAAAAAAATGTTCTTCCACATAAAAAATGTATTGGATGATAACCAGCATGGCTTCCGCCCCAAAAAATCAACATTGTCTAATCTCACCGAGTATGTGTCTTATATATCATCTGCACAAGATGGGGGTAAAGAAGTTCATGCAATATACACCGACTTTAAAAAGGCCTTTGATTTAGTGGATCACGACCTATTATTACTTAAATTGGGAAGTATGGGCGTTCATGGGTCGTTGCTGCGTTGGTGTGAATCCTACTTGAGAAATCGTTCGCAATTAGTGTATCTCAAGGGTTTTAAATCCAAAAAATGTTTGATACCATCAGGAGTACCTCAGGGCTCTCACCTAGGACCTCTATTTTTTCTAATTTTTATAAATGACTTAGGAAGTAAAATTGATTCAGAGTACAAACTTTTTGCTGATGATTTAAAAATATATCGAACTATAAATAGTGATTCTGATACTAATCAGCTACAACTGGATATAAATAACTTATGTCGATGGTGTGAACACAACAACATGTCATTAAATGAAAACAAATGTTACTTCATTAAATTTAGTAGGAAAACTATAACAAACCAAGCTTTTTACTCAGTTAATGACAACCCGCTCCAAGAAGTGGACACTATTAGAGACCTTGGTATCCTGATAGATAGTAGATTAAATTTTAGAAATCACTATGACCTAATTATAAGTAAGGCATCAAAATTGTCAGGGTTCATTGTCAGAGAAATGAAAATCTTTAAAGAACCGTTCCTAACTATTTTAATTTATAACAGCATTATACGAAGTATTCTAGAATACTGTAGCACAGTGTGGAGTCCGTCATACCAGGTGCACTCCGATAGAATAGAGCGAGTCCAAAAAAGGTTCCTATATAACTTATGCTATTCAGACAACAAATGCCGTATTTTGAATTCCTATAACTCCAGACTGAGTCACTATAAAATGAAATCGTTGAGCGCACGTAGAAAATCTCTAGACGTTATGTTTCTGTTCAAGATAATTAATGGCTTAATAGATTCACCTGGGCTTTTAGAGAAAGTGCATATTTGTATTCCGCGTACTGGCAGCCGCTTAATTAATCGGAAAACTTTTATTATGCCTCACAGTCGCACAAATATTGGTCTTTTTTCGCCCATATCTCGTATGCTTTCGATTGCCAACTCCATTCGCGGCGAAATGGATGTCTTTGCTGGTTCTGTAGCCTCAGTAAAGTCTAAAATCAGTGTCTTGATTTGTTCATAGCAGATTATAGTAGTTTACACTAGACCCACTTAATTTTTGTCTTGCTTAAAATATGCATGCTGGATTCACATCTAGTAGATGTCAATCAGACCTAATGTATTATACTCTGTAATATTGCATGAGAGATTGTACATCAGTTTTGTGAATTATAATAAAAAAAAAAAAAAAAAAAAAAAAAAACACTATGATAAATATACAATTGCTGCGCGGCATTATTTTCCCTTGAAAAGCTTCTAACTACATATTCACACCTTTGGATGTAAAAATTTAGTGATTGATCGTTACCGTCGTAACGCGGAATTATATCGAGAATTTCTTTCGGAATAATTTGAATTTGATTCATTTTCAATATCTTGAACACTTATTATTCAATTTTACTATTTGAAAAACACAATAAGATACATATTACACACAAACAAAATAATAAAAAAAATACAATTTAAAATAACACACAAAAAAAATACAATTTAAAAATAACACATAAAAAGTTTACAATAAAAATTTTATATAATAAAAGAAAAAGTTCATAGATTCGGTGATTTTTGTCCGAAAAGATAAATTTTATTAATTATTATTGTTTAATTTAACCTTAGCCTTTATAGGCAGAACAACGTTTATTATTTTTTTATAATATTTAATTTCTTTTCATTAAGATTTATTTTCTTTTAATATATTACGTTCTCAAGTGGACCTTGTGATCGACCCACTGGAAGTAATTTTCTTTTTCAATAATAAAGTTACGACAATGTTTTACGTAAGTTCAGCGATGATTGTCTGATTCTTACGGCCCTAAGTGGTGATCTACGGCTTAGCGATGCGTGTCTAAATCCCGTGAGATCCTAAATTCTAATCACAAATTAGCGATGCTTGTCTAATAATGCGATATCCTTTTATCCAAATAATTCCCGTGATTTTTGACCGGAATTACAGGCTCGGGGTCTGAATGAAATTAGCGATGCTTGTCCAATTAAATTCAGAATAGACAGAAAAATAGGAACATGTGGGAAAGGTCAGAACTCACACAATGCTGCAATTTTTCATGCCGAATATCCGCTCTTTGAGTATCTGCAGGCACTTCTTGACAAAATTTCTTTGTTCGAAGGTAGGTTTTCTAGGATTCAGCCAGGCGATTGTGGTCCGGAATCGATACTTGTACTCCTACACGGCGTTGAGCTTGTCTGGTATGACTGCTGCAACACTTATCGCGACTGAAATCCTACCGTTCGGCTGCGCCAGTCAAATATAAAGGCCGGCGTGACTTTATAAAAATATATTTATTTCACAATACAAATTAATAATAGATACTCAACATATTAATGCAGTCAATTAATATTACTTAACGTTAGTGCGAACGGTAAGAGAGCTGAGTCGATATTAAATGTACTTTGCTTGGCGATGGCTTTTTATAGGCATCGTCAAGTAAACAACTCTTTCTAGAATGAACCCACGCGTTATACGTCTTATTAATTGATATCTGCTTATTTAGCAAAACAGTTATGAGAATTGGACTGAGACTAAACAAGTAACCTGATATCTGTTTACATGATAAATACGCAGCTGAGGCAAGTTAAGCTGATTAAGCAAAACAGTACTTGGAATTATATTCTATGAGCAATAGTCTGTTTATATTGCATCATCTTTTAAAGTACTTGCACTGAGCTGTGTACTGGTCTAGTATACATAACTCCTCCCTCCATAAGTTCAAAATCAGCGTTCGATTTTTGAGAATGTTGATTTTGCTTATGTTTACATAAGGACAATATTTTAGACTTATAAATATATTAAACAATCAAAAGCACAATTATTAATATTACATAAATGATTATAGAACCTAAACTTATGCTATGCACATTCACTGAATATACGTGGTTTTCACTGAGTTTTTCACTTTTACTGTTTAATACGTGTGACAGGAACTGAAGATCTTCTAAGTTTACTTCATCTAGGCTGATTGGCTGCTTGTAGATTTTCTCTGCTGCTGTGATGCTTGGTAAATTTATAACTGGAACTTGATGGAAGACTTGATGAGTTAATTGAATGAGACGTTTCCTTAATGTGATGTTCTCTAATTTAGCTTCACATTCATTATCTAATGTTAATATATAGGTGCCAAAAATGTTGAACTGGTTGAAATCATTTTCACAGTGCTCTGTGAGAAATGTCTGTTTTCCTGAATATAGTAACCATGTGTCAGGCCGAATTGATTTGACCTTGACTTTTGAAGATTTCACTGTAAGTGGAGAACATGATGTAATTTGTGAAGAAAATTTCATCAAATCTGTAATGCATAAGTCTTCATTAGTGACAGATAAATTATCTTCATAACACAGGAATTTTCCTTCGTCTATTTCTTTGCATGATTGTGATAGTGGAAGTATATCTGACCCTCTGACCAGGATTTGGGAATATTGAGGCGTTAATAGGAATGTTAGGTTTAAATGAGGATTATACATGGGAAAAGGATGAAGGTTGTAATAGTTATAGAAATTTAATTGGACAATTGGTATCGACATAATAAACGTTATTCGTTTGTCCTTAATATATGCTCTTATGTCTATACAATGTACAATTTTGATCAAATTATCGGTATTTACTGGATACATTTATTTATCTATTTTCTCTATGTCTTTAAGAGTTGATAACAATTCATCTATGTCTAAAATGGATTGGTGTAAAATATTTAATCTACTAAAAGCAATAGCTGTTTCAACCTCATCTAACCTAGTTAACAAAATTTGAAAATTATGGATAATTAAATCGAAAGTATTCAAGACAATTTCTTTACTATGTTGGAATTGAGTTTTATTCAGAATGGATTCTATTTCGTTAATTGTTTTGTCTATTTCAATAAAATTATTTCTCGTAGAGTTTGTCAGATTTACTAATACTCCAATTGTTTCGGAAACTAATGATATTTTGTTATCAATAGCGTTTTGTGTAGATTGAATATGACTTATTAAGGAATCGTATCTAATTGCATCTTCGTTATCTAAATTGCCTGTAATGGCTTTAACTATTGAACCTAGGGGATTTAAAATACCTCTTTTAATTCTAATTGTTGGGACTAATTGATTATAACGCTCTAATGTTAAACTCATAATATACTCAGTTTGCATTTGTGCATCTATGATATTTCCGTCTAAGAAATATACATTTAATTTTTCTTTTAAATAATCGTTAACTTCATAATACTTGTTAACGTTATATTCAATACTGTTACTAACACATTTTAAATCTAATATTTTAATTATATTCCAATTATAAGTGCTAATGAATGCTTGTCCTTCCTTAACTGGGAAGATTCCAGGATTATCTTCAATTTTATGAAGTTGAAGGGCCAGGTTTTGGGCTGCCTGTACGAGGATCAGGAGCGCGAAGCTGCGGAGGACGTTTAACGTCTTTTTAATGGGATTTTACGAGTTTTATTGATGCAGTGTTTCTAATAACGTTCGCAACTTTAATAATTTAACAATACACGGTTAAAACGTGTAATTTACTGTCGAAATCTAAAAAAAAATATTTAACTTTGAATTTAATATTTGATTTATTTAAAAAAAAATGATTTTATTAATTTAAGTTGTTGACTGATAATATTTAGAAAATTTAGAAATTTTATAATCGAGTTTATCGGCTTCATATCTTAAGCATTCAGGTTGTCAGGTTTGTATAACCAAGGTTTTAATTTATTTTATTTTTTTGAATCTGTCTTATTTTATCGATTTCATTCGGACTCTAATTTTATTATGCCTGAACCTTTTAATTAAATAAAAATACATATATTGAAGAAATGATCTGATTAATTTTGGGGTATTCGTATGTAATGTAGCTTTTACTGAAATAATAAGTATTTCATCTTCGTCGGAAGATGGAATATTTATTGAAGTTGGGGTATGTCTATCTGGTGAGTTATTCGCTAATAAACTGTCTTTTATTTTATAAAGTGAATCAAGTAGTATTTTTATCCTAATAGTTATATTACTATCCTGTTCGACAGGTATTAATTCGTTTAATTTTGAAGGATCGGTAAAATTTATATTTACTATCTTGGGGGGTTCTTCAATATCAATTATAGGGGCATCTTTTTGTTCACTTAATTTTGAAAAATCGTTATTTTTAATAATGTCGAGGCTTTCGTCTATAACTTCGTTAATTGCTACTGGCTCATAATCATATAAGTATTCAGTCTCAAGGCCAGTGTCATCTACGTAATCCTCGTATAAGTCTTCTGTTCTAGGATCTCCGAAATGTTCTATGAGGAGTTCCTTTAGGCTATCCCAAGAATTGATATTAATCCATTTACTTACGAATATCGCGGCTTTATTGGTTAATTTACTTGTAAGTTACGTTGTCTAAGGGCCATACTTCGCGTACTAATCAAGCGGCTCCGGCGACGGCTACAATAGAATCCCCAAAGCCGGGACCATCTAGCCATTACCAAGCAGGGCTGGTTCAGACATATACCCCAAATGAGTATCCGCCACCAGAAACGGCTATAATAACGCCTGCAATTACAGAGGTCGACATACCAAATGCGATTCTTGTGGAAATTCGTAAATTGCGGCAGGAAATGAACGAGAAATTTGACAGACAGCAGGCTGTTTTAGCGAATTTTCAAACCACTCTAGCTATGGTTCAAAAGAACATAAAGGATCTCACCGGAAGATTTACTTCAATGCGCGAAGACCTGGATGAGTTTAAGAAGACGGTTTACTTTTTATCTGACGCTCACGATGACCAAAAGGAAATTAATGCCAACAATAACAAGTTTATTAACGAAATGCTCAAGAATAACGCCGCAGTCAATGTTCAAGTTAGGGAGTTGGACGCTAAAGTGCAACAACTTGATCAAATAGCACGTGAATGTAATATCGAGATACAGTGCGTTCCTGAGCACAAAACCGAAAACTTGTTGACTGTTGTCCAACAGCTGGGTAGAGTTGTGGGAAATGAAATTCACGACAGTGAAATTAAGTCACTTCATAGAGTCGCCAAATTAAATACAGAGTCAAATCGTCCACGAAGTATAGTCGTAAAGTTAGTTAGTCCTCGCATTCGAGATAATCTACTTGCTGCAGTCAGAAACTTTAATAAAAAAAACGACTCGGAGAAACTAAATAGCAGCCACGTTGGTATTGGCGGTGAAAGGCAACCGATTTTTGTAACAGAGAATTTAACTTCTGCAAATAAAAAACTTCACGCAGCAACGAGGATTGCTGCCAAGGAGAAGAAATATAACTTTGTATGGGTCCGAAATGGTCGCGTATTTGTGAGAAAAGATATAACATCCAAATCTCTTTTAGTTAAAAATTTAGAGTATCTGGAGACTTTGTAAATTGTTAACTTTTGTTTTGCAAGATATATAGTGTAATAAGTATTAAAATTCATGTTTAAAATTTATTATCAGAATGTAAGAGGCTTAAGAACCAAGACCGAGGATTTTTATTCTGCTGCTTTGCATTTTAATTATGACATAATTGTTGCCACCGAAAGTTGGTTAAACGACACAGTGCTAGATCATGAAATTGTAGATAACCGATACAGAGTTTTTAGGCGCGATAGGTCGACTACGGTTTCTTCAATCACCAAAAAAGATGGTGGAGGTGTAGCTATTGCAACACTGGACAAATATGAGGTCTTAAGGAGATTTAATTGGGAATCACATTGCGAGGAATTATGGATAACCATAAAATGTGAGAACGGCCTAAATATTAATATTTGTGTGGTTTATATTCCACCGCCAATTAAACTAGATTATTTGAATACTCTCTGTAATAACTTTACAGAAGTAATTAGTAATAAGAGCAAAAGTAATTCCATTAACATATTAATCGGGGATTTCAACATGGGTAATATTTGTTGGGAATATGACGTAAGTTCTGGTCTTTTGGTCCCCAAAGGATCCAGTAATAATCAAGAAAACATTTTTTTAGACACGATTGCCTTTAATGATCTTCATCAATGCAACGGAATAGTAAACGCTTCAAATCGTACTCTAGATCTAGTTCTTACCAATAGTAGTAATAGGACTGTATTGGTATCACAAGCCACAAGTCCACTACTACCAATTGATCCCCATCATCCAGCGTTGGAAATCTCACTTATATCTAATCATAGTAGGCCACTAGTGCAAAGGAAAGTCTCCATTTAAATTTTTATATTTGTAATTATGATGATGTTAACGACAAACTAGCGAAAATTAATTGGTCTGATGAATTGAATTCTATTACTAATATTGACGAAATGGTGATTAGATTTTACGAAATTCTAATGCTAATCATTCAACAACACACACCTATTAGCCGACCATGCGATGAGCGCTATCCCGTCTGGTACAGTCGAGCTTTACTAAAAGTCATAAGGGAGAAAGCTAAATATCACATTTTATATAAAAAGTACAAGAACCCCAGAGATAAAATTACGTTTGATTGCTTGAGAACACGCTGCAGAGTGTTAATAAAAGACTGTTACGCAAAATTTAAAAGCGCCACACACCTGCGTCGAAATCCTAAATACGTTTGGAAGTACTTCAAAAACAAACGGATAGCCAACAGTTATATTCCTAATAAAATGACTTTGAATAACAACAATACAGCTAAGGGCGGTCAGGAAATTTGTGAATTGTTTTCCGATCATTTTCAATCCATCTATAGAGTTAATTGTAATACATGCCATCCCTCAAGTTCAGCTTCACCTAACCCTTGTAACAACAACACGTTTAGTAGTTGTATACTTGAAATAAGAGAAGTTTTTGAGTATTTGTCTTCTCTTGACTCCGATAAAGGACCAGGGCCTGATTCAATTCCTCCTCTTTTTCTCAGAAAATGTGCAGCAAACTTAGCTGTTCCTCTGACCATGATATTCAACTATTCTTTAACACAAGGAGTTTACCCCAACTCGTGGAAAATTGCACACATCACGCCAATCTTTAAATCTGGTAGTGTTGATGATGTTAAAAATTACAGACCAGTGTCTATTCTTTCTACATGTGGTAAAGTGCTTGAATCCCTAGTACAGAAAAAAATGTTCTTCCACATAAAAAATGTATTGGATGATAACCAGCATGGCTTCCGCCCCAAAAAATCAACATTGTCTAATCTCACCGAGTATGTGTCTTATATATCATCTGCACAAGATGGGGGTAAAGAAGTTCATGCAATATACACCGACTTTAAAAAGGCCTTTGATTTAGTGGATCACGACCTATTATTACTTAAATTGGGAAGTATGGGCGTTCATGGGTCGTTGCTGCGTTGGTGTGAATCCTACTTGAGAAATCGTTCGCAATTAGTGTATCTCAAGGGTTTTAAATCCAAAAAATGTTTGATACCATCAGGAGTACCTCAGGGCTCTCACCTAGGACCTCTATTTTTTCTAATTTTTATAAATGACTTAGGAAGTAAAATTGATTCAGAGTACAAACTTTTTGCTGATGATTTAAAAATATATCGAACTATAAATAGTGATTCTGATACTAATCAGCTACAACTGGATATAAATAACTTATGTCGATGGTGTGAACACAACAACATGTCATTAAATGAAAACAAATGTTACTTCATTAAATTTAGTAGGAAAACTATAACAAACCAAGCTTTTTACTCAGTTAATGACAACCCGCTCCAAGAAGTGGACACTATTAGAGACCTTGGTATCCTGATAGATAGTAGATTAAATTTTAGAAATCACTATGACCTAATTATAAGTAAGGCATCAAAATTGTCAGGGTTCATTGTCAGAGAAATGAAAATCTTTAAAGAACCGTTCCTAACTATTTTAATTTATAACAGCATTATACGAAGTATTCTAGAATACTGTAGCACAGTGTGGAGTCCGTCATACCAGGTGCACTCCGATAGAATAGAGCGAGTCCAAAAAAGGTTCCTATATAACTTATGCTATTCAGACAACAAATGCCGTATTTTGAATTCCTATAACTCCAGACTGAGTCACTATAAAATGAAATCGTTGAGCGCACGTAGAAAATCTCTAGACGTTATGTTTCTGTTCAAGATAATTAATGGCTTAATAGATTCACCTGGGCTTTTAGAGAAAGTGCATATTTGTATTCCGCGTACTGGCAGCCGCTTAATTAATCGGAAAACTTTTATTATGCCTCACAGTCGCACAAATATTGGTCTTTTTTCGCCCATATCTCGTATGCTTTCGCTTGCCAACTCCATTCGCGGCGAAATGGATGTCTTTGCTGGTTCTGTAGCCTCAGTAAAGTCTAAAATCAGTGTCTTGATTTGTTCATAGCAGATTATAGTAGTTTACACTAGACCCACTTAATTTTTGTCTTGCTTAAAATATGCATGCTGGATTCACATCTAGTAGATGTCAATCAGACCTAATGTATTATACTCTGTAATATTGCATGAGAGATTGTACATCAGTTTTGTGAATTATAAAAAAAAAAAAAAAAAAAAAAAAAAACACTATGATAAATATACAATTGCTGCGCGGCATTATTTTCCCTTGAAAAGCTTCTAACTACATATTCACACCTTTGGATGTAAAAATTTAGTGATTGATCGTTACCGTCGTAACGCGGAATTATATCGAGAATTTCTTTCGGAATAATTTGAATTTGATTCATTTTCAATATCTTGAACACTTATTATTCAATTTTACTATTTGAAAAACACAATAAGATACATATTACACACAAACAAAATAATAAAAAAAATACAATTTAAAATAACACACAAAAAAAATACAATTTAAAAATAACACATAAAAAGTTTACAATAAAAATTTTATATAATAAAAGAAAAAGTTCATAGATTCGGTGATTTTTGTCCGAAAAGATAAATTTTATTAATTATTATTGTTTAATTTAACCTTAGCCTTTATAGGCAGAACAACGTTTATTATTTTTTTATAATATTTAATTTCTTTTCATTAAGATTTATTTTCTTTTAATATATTACGTTCTCAAGTGGACCTTGTGATCGACCCACTGGAAGTAATTTTCTTTTTCAATAATAAAGTTACGACAATGTTTTACGTAAGTTCAGCGATGATTGTCTGATTCTTACGGCCCTAAGTGGTGATCTACGGCTTAGCGATGCGTGTCTAAATCCCGTGAGATCCTAAATTCTAATCACAAATTAGCGATGCTTGTCTAATAATGCGATATCCTTTTATCCAAATAATTCCCGTGATTTTTGACCGGAATTACAGGCTCGGGGTCTGAATGAAATTAGCGATGCTTGTCCAATTAAATTCAGAATAGACAGAAAAATAGGAACATGTGGGAAAGGTCAGAACTCACACAATGCTGCAATTTTTCATGCCGAATATCCGCTCTTTGAGTATCTGCAGGCACTTCTTGACAAAATTTCTTTGTTCGAAGGTAGGTCCTTTTCTAGGATTCAGCCAGGCGATTGTGGTCCGGAATCGATGCTTGTACTCCTACACGGCGTTGAGCTTGTCTGGTATGACTGCTGCAACACTTATCGCGACTGAAATCCTACCGTTCGGCTGCGCCAGTCAAATATAAAGGCCGGCGTGACTTTATAAAAATATATTTATTTCACAATACAAATTAATAATAGATACTCAACATATTAATGCAGTCAATTAATATTACTTAACGTTAGTGCGAACGGTAAGAGAGCTGAGTCGATATTAAATGTACTTTGCTTGGCGATGGCTTTTTATAGGCATCGTCAAGTAAACAACTCTTTCTAGAATGAACCCACGCGTTATACGTCTTATTAATTGATATCTGCTTATTTAGCAAAACAGTTATGAGAATTGGACTGAGACTAAACAAGTAACCTGATATCTGTTTACATGATAAATACGCAGCTGAGGCAAGTTAAGCTGATTAAGCAAAACAGTACTTGGAATTATATTCTATGAGCAATAGTCTGTTTATATTGCATCATCTTTTAAAGTACTTGCACTGAGCTCTGTACTGGTCTAGTATACATAACTAGCTAGTCAACTTTGCATTTTATCGTTTAATTGTTTCGCTCGTGTTTTTATTTTATTAACTACTTATGGCTCCCACCGCAATTAGTGCATACTACCAAAATACTCGAGGCTTACGTACCAAAACGCACGACTTTAAACGAAACCTACAACTGTCATCGTACGATGTTATCTCATTAACCGAAACTTGGCTGTTGGAAGGAATAAATAACACCGAGTTGTTTGATGATAGGTATGTTATTTGGAGACGGGATAGGCAATATTTGTCTACGAGAGAGAGGTACGGAGTTGGAGTACTTTTAGCCGTACACCAGAACTTGGCAGCGGTGGAACGCCCTGAATGGCGTTCCTCCGCAGAGGATATCTGGGTGTCTGTTACATTGAATAATAAAAATGTTAACAGACTAAAAATAAGCTTCATATCTGTACTTTATATCTCTGTAAGAGGAATCTTGGCAATTCTTTTAATGCACAGCTACATAATTTCACAGAAAATCTTTACTTTGTTATTAATTCTTGTCCCAATGATTTATTCTTAATATTAGGTGATTTTAACCTGAGTAATATTGACTGGTACGGCGAGTTAAGCTCTCTACAGCCTTTGGGGGTTACTGGCGAGCCGCAGGTGTACTTTTTTGATACATTAATTGAGTGTAACTTAAATCAATATAATTTAAATAGAAATATAAACAGCAGGTTATTGGATTATGTGTTATGTAACAAGGAAGTGACTGTAAACTCATGTAATGACCCATTGGTTCCGGAAGATCTGCATCATAAATCGTTAGAAATTACATTACACGTTACTAAGGAGAATTTGTTAGAATATAGCTCTAGGCTCAAATATTATTATGACAAGGCTAATTATGAAACCATCAAATCTTCTTTAAAAGCTGTCGATTGGAAGGTTTGTTTAAACAATATTACACTAGATGATGCCACTAATATATTCTATAGTTATTTGTATGATCTGCGCGATAAATATATCCCCCATAAATTAATTCCTACTTCGACTTTCCCACCTTAGTACAGCGCTCCCTTAAAAAAAATATTAAAGGAGAAGTATAAATATTTAAAAAAACACCAAATATATGGTAATAGTAGCGATTACGATACTTTCTGTTTACTTCGTGAACGCGCTAAAAAATTGGAGCATGAGTGCTATAAAAATTATATACAACATTCAGAAAATTCAATTATTAGCAATCCCAGATTTTTTTGGTCATTTATTAAATCGAATAAACGTGGTCATAATTCACTACCTTCGACACTCTATAATGATAGCGAATCTGCTAGCACTGGGGAAGGAATTGCCAATCTTTTTGCATCCTATTTCCATTCTACCTTCCGTCCCTCAACCTCTCAATGTGCTCAATCTCCTTCGGATAACTCATCAATTGTTAGTAATACATCCAACTATATTAGTGACATTGAGGTCAATGCCGATACAGTTTGTAAACTGTTAAAAACTCTCGATCTGACTAAAGGCCCGGGACCTGATAAAATCGTACCCAAATTTATCGTTGCCTGTGCAGAGTGTTTAACTGAACCTCTCGTTATTCTCTTTAAGCGCTCTATTTCTGAAGGAAATGTACCCAAAATCTGGAAATCCGCGTTCATCTCTCCAATACATAAAAATGGTAGCAGAAACGACGTTAAAAATTACAGACCAATATCTAAATTGTGTATTTTTGCCAAAATATTTGAACGAATAATATATACTCAAGTTTATGAAACGGTTTCTCCAACATTTATACCTGAGCAGCACGGTTTTTTAAAAATGCGATCAACACTATCTAATCTACTCTGTTTCACAGACTTTATAACTTCAGGTATGGACTCTGGGGGGCAGGTTGATGCTTTTTTTACCGACTACAGCAAAGCATTTGACCGCATTGATCATCAAATATTATTGCAAAAGCTGATTTCTGCAGGTATCCATGGTAACCTATACAGATGGTTTACCTCATACATTGAAAATCGCTCTCAGGCAGTAGTCATTAACGGCTTTACTTCTGTCTGGAATAATGTCCCTTCCGGTGTCCCACAGGGATCTTTACTTGGACCTTTACTCTTCAATATATTCATAAATGACGTTAACCTCTGTATCAACAACTCAAACATTCTTCTTTATGCGGATGATATAAAGATATTCAAAAAAATTAGTAGCTCTAACGATTGTCGGCTCTTGCAAGAAGATTTAGACAGCTTTGAACGTTACTGCTATTCAAATAAATTGGACTTAAATATTAATAAGTGTTTATTCATCTCTTTTACCCGCAAAATTAAATTTATCCATAGTAAATATTTTTTACAAGGACAGGAGCTGCAAAAGGTGGATAGAATCCGGGACCTCGGTGTCATACATGATACTAAATTAACATATGAGAAACATATCGACCACGTAGCTAAACAAGCCTCCAAAGTATTGGGATTTATTATTAGATCTAGTTCACAACTTAATAACATAAAAGTGATCAAAATCCTCTATTGTTCCTTGGTGCGTAGCATCCTCGAGTATTGCTCTCAAGTATGGAACCCGCGATATAATATTTATGTGAACAGGCTTGAATCCATACAACGCCGATTTCTTAGATTCTTGCAGTTCAAATGCCAATGTTTTGACTCTAATTATGAATCTCGTTGTCGTAAACACCATACACTGCCGTTGCACGAAAGAAGAAAAATAGCTGATATAGTGAGATTAGTAAAAATTGCACAGAATATGTGTGACTCGCCGCTCTTGTTGTCTAAAATCAATGTTAAAGTTCCAAGTAGAATAATGAGGCGGCCAATATACTTGGATATTCCTCAAAGCTCTTCTAATTACAGACAGAATTCATTTTTTGTTAGGTCTGTTAATGAATTAAACAAACTGGTTGTCTTTCCTGAACTTGATTTGTTCAATTGTAAACCATACGCTTTTAAAAAATCTCTGACTGATTCTTGGTTTGGTTCTCTCGCTAGTACGGTTTCTTGTCATAAGAAAACAATCTAATTTTTTATTTTTTTTTATTTCTTTGTAATATTTTTTTTCTTAAGCTTTATAGCAATTCACATGTGGAAACATGTAAATGGTGTTTTTGCTATATAATTCGTTATTAATTTTTTCTATGTCAATATTACACTGTATGTTTTCCTAAGATAATAAAATAAAATAAATAAATAAATAAATATCGCATCTGCTTTCCGACGATCACAAGGCGGCCCGCGTCAGATGGTGTAAGAAAACTCTGCAAAGGTTCAACCGAGGAGACTCAAATCACGTCTACGACATCGTCAGTGGTGACGAATCTTGGATCTATGCCTACGATCCTGATTCCAAACAACAATCTACAATCTGGGTCTTTCAAGACGAGCTAAATCCGACTAAAGTTGTTCGTTCTCGAAGCACTTCAAAGAAGATGGTGGCCACGTACGTTGGAAAAACCGGCCACGTTGCGACTATTGCACTTAAAGATCGTAGAATAGTTAACGCAGAGTGGTATACCACAGTTGGTTTACCACAAGTCATCGCCGAACTTCGAAAATCTAACTCAAAGCGACGCATCATCCTGCACCACGACAACGCAAGCTCACACAGCGCTCGTCAAACGATTGAGTATACGAAATAGGAAAAAGTAGAAATTCTTGACCATCCTCTGTACAGTCCTGACCTAAGCCCTAACGATTTCTTTACATTTCCTGAAATTAAGAAAAGTCTTCGTGGTCAAAGGTTCCAGTCCGGTGAAGAAGCAGTCGACGCTTTCAAATCAGCCATTTTGAACACCCCCACTATAGAGTGGAATAAATGTTGTAATAACTGGTTTGAGAGAATGGAAAAGTGTATTAAGCTACGCGGTGAATACTTTGAAAAACAATAAAAAGTACTATAAGGTTCTAGTTGTGTTTTTTTTTCTTCAAACGACAAAACTTAAAAGGCATGCCTCGTATTAATGTATTTTGGTACGCCAAAAAGCGGAGCCCTCTTTTATTTATTTCTCTCTCTCTCTCTAATTTGTTTATTTTCTTTTTTATAATTTTTCAAAGCTAAAATGTAAAGTAAAGATTTAAATCAACAAATTTTATTTAATGTTTTAGGAAAAATAGTCATTTATTAAAAAACAAATATAAAATAGTGAATTATAAATTATATATAAAGAATTCTAAATACGAAATTATATGATTTATTAAATTACTTTTGTAAATTTGCATCATTTACACTTGCTGCAGTTTCTGTTTTTTTCGACTTTCCATTATAAAATTGCAATAATGATACAATATAAATCCCATGTGAATTAAAACAATAACAAAAAATAAGTGTTAATAATATTTACACGTGATTAGAATTGAGGCTATCCAGCTGACTGCGCTCAATGCTTGCTGCTCGAATCTCGATACTCGCACGCACAAACACATACAACCGCATATATTAGAAAGAGACAGAAAGGGAAAGGTCACCTAGAGGGGACTTAACGCTTTCTCCTTACGTGACGATTTTTGCCAGTTCACTCTACTGTAAGCAGCGTAAAAGAACTTCATTCCAAAAAGGATAGGTCTTAATATTTTGAGAATGCCGGTAGAGTTAAAAAATATCATCATTATGAGCCAAATACGTCCATTGCAGAACAAAGGCTAAGGCTAACCCCCAAAGATCGCCTCGAAGACCGGCGTAAATAAATATCAACACCGTTACACCTAAATTCCTCAAACGAGGGTGGCTGGAGTGTACTGTGTATACCCACTTTTCGTGGACGACGGCAGGTCCTATGTAATAGGGGGCGAGCCTGTTGCCCTATACCGAGCTCAATTCCAAACTCCGGACTGATACTGAATTTTTCTGTTAGAGAAACTACAGTTGTTTGTCTGACCTAGGATTTGAACCCAGGATCTCGTGGTCGCAAAGCACATTATTCGCCACTAGACCAACGATGCGGTCAATGCGGTATTTGTGTATGTGAATTTTCATGTTTGTAAACGCACCCACGACACAGGAATTAATCCTAGTGTGGGGCAACGTTTAAAAAAAAAAATACAGGCAATATATAAATACATTGTAGCCTAAATCTTCACCTGTTGACTTGGGTTTTCAAAATCAATAAACTTTTTTTGAAGGCTTCTTAAGTTAAAGTCAAGGCTGACAGCTTTGTCAACGCAAAAATGTGAGAGTGGAAGGATGTATGTATAGGGAATACTTTACGATGATACTCATAAAATAGACTGATATTATCTGATGGGCAAGTCAAGAGACTCCGTAACTGGCGAGCGTATAAGATACGAGCTATGAAAGTGATGGAAGTTATTGGAACTCTGTACTCTTCGCAAGGAATATAGCGAATTATATGAGCCACATGAAAGAAATACTAAGTCCTTAGATTTACGCGAATATTACACATGAAATAAAACTATTTTTCAGATTTTATCGCTGTTTATTTTGATTTTAAGTTCCCGCCCTTCCAAGTGCTTTGCAGCACCATAGTCACGAGAAGGACTGAAGTGTTAGACGTCCAAAAGGCATAGTTGTTCCGGGGTACCCTCAAATTTCTTAATTATTTTTGTTGGTCCGAGCTACGCACAATGAGTCTTGAGGCCTTGCAGTGTTATACTTGTTTTTGGATTTGATTATATTGATCATTATATTATACCAATCACTCGAAACAAGACGAACAGCTTCCGATTTCGTTTAATTATACAAAGTGTTACATGCAATGATCGATTCTCCAAAGTTACTTTCACAAATAAGTTTTAATATAAAATTTAGGGCTCGCAGTTCTAATAAAGCTAATGTTTTCGCAATACAAATTCATAAAAATAAAAAATATCTTCCATCGAACACATAGTCAGCATTATATGTAATAGTATTTTCTCTTCTTGCAATTTTGTACTTTTTAATCCTTAGCACTAACACGATAAGTTTATTATCGCCCATTCGCTAAATACTGTTTTTGCTGAATGTACATATTATGGTTTGTAATCTAGATCTATACTATAAATTGAATTGTTTAATATACGTGCAGGACTTGCTTGACATGTTGAAGCTCGGCAGCCAGATTTTTCTTGTCACGGATCCCTTTTGCTCTCTGAAACAAAGATTTACCCATGGTAGCTAACTGTGTTGGATGATGGTGAGATTCACCGTTCGAGTACCTATCAGTATGGGTATTTTTTCTATAAACCGTGTGGCTTAAGGTGTTGTTGGGGTTACGGATTACTAAGACATCTAGGAAAGCTAGGGAATTGTTTGCCTCCAACTCCCCTGTAAACTGAATTTTAGGGTTAATGAAGTTAAGATGATTTAGCAATACTTCTATTTTGTCACATGGTATTATTGTTAAAGTGTCATCTACATACCGCTTGTAGAAACTTGGCTTGGCACAGTAGCCAGATGTAAGGCAACTGTGGAAGGAGCAGTTCTACAAGCAAGTAGGTAGGGTGGCGATGGACTCCCCTGTATCTCCCATTGTTGCCGATATATTCATGGAAGGCTTTGAGGAGACAGCCCATCGTACATCACCCGTAAAGTATACAAGCTTGATTGTGAATGTGGTCTCTCTTATATAGGACAAACAAAAAGACCGGTAAAAACTTGGGTTGAAGAACACATAGCTGACCTAAAACACCGTCTCTCAAAGAAGTCTGCAGTCTGTGAACATGTCCTTGACCACACCCGCCATAACATAAAATTTTATAGACCACAAATCCTCGTGAAAGAACACCGATACCTACCAATAATAGTTCGCGACGCTATTGAAATTAAAAAACATCCTAATTTCCCGTCCTCAATATTCGTTCCTCACAACTTTCATACTTAATCTAAAAGCAAAAACATAATTTTACAAACGCTCATTTTGTTCAGAACATTTACATATGAATAAGATAATGCTCTGAGTTCTTAGATTTACGCGAATATTACACATGAAATAAAACTAATTTTTCGGATTTTATCGCGGTTTAATTTTTATTTTTAAGTTCCCGACGTTTCGAGTGCTTTGCAGCACCCATGGTCACGGGAGGGACTGAGGTGTTAGACGTCCAAAAGGCATAGTTGTTCCGGGGTACCCTCAAACTTCTTAATTATTTTTGTTGGTCCGATCTACGCAGAATGAGCTCACGGTGTCTTGAGGTCTTGCAGTGTTATGCTTGGTTTTGGATTTGATTATATTAATTACCGGATCCCAAGTCGATGGAAGCACCCAGCCATCTTCTCTATTAAAATTAGGATGTTAGATCGGACCAACAAAAAAAGTGCTGCAAAGCACTCGAAACGTCGGGAACTTAAAAATAAAAATTAAACCGCGATAAAATCCGAAAAATTAGTTTTATTTCAAGATAATGCTCGTTAAAATATACCAAGGATTTTTCCCAGCTGGAAACAAGGTCAACATGGTACGTAATTATTTTATGTCTACATTATCCGCCCTGGAGAATATTCTAGAATTAAAATAATACCCGCAAACAAGATTGTTGTTTTTATGTTAGACTATAATATTATAAATATTCTCGTTTCGTACCTTATTAGCGTATCCTACCGCTCCTGTTTGACGAGTATCTATAAGGTAAAAAAATAGGTGATCAAGCCTCCAGGAAATATTTAGCATCATGCCTCTTCAGTTAGATTTTTTATCCCAACACGCCCTATATATCACTATTATTTATCCACACAAAACATACTTTCAACCAATAATTTTAACACACACATTCATTTTTAACCACATTAATCAACCCAGACCGACATTTTAATATCGCACGTAATAAATAATTCCAATTTTTCAATTTCAATTAATTTCTCTCCCAATCGAATATTTTAACGGCAGTCGTTTGAATTTTTCATTGAATCCAAGTTTGAAATATTCAGTGCTGAATCTATTTGCGCTAACGAATTTATAGATGGCGTGGAGGCTGGCGTTTATATTTTTAGGTTTTTAGAATCCATCTTCATTTTAGTTAAAAACTATTTATTGAACCAGAATTAAATTGAGGTTAGCTAGTGTTTTTTCAATCCCTTGCGGAGTAAGCATACAGTACGAAGTTCCAACAGGTCCTTTGCTTACAGACCTCTCTGACTTCCTCCACCCTCATAGTGTACACAAGTTTTATGTGCAGTTTTATTCAGTTCTACACACACCCGCATTGTCTGTTTCAAGGTGTATATTTTTTTTAGTGGAAATGAGAAGCCGACCTCGGCAACTTAAGTTTGACAAATATGAGGGGTATGTAGATAACTTCGGTTCACTTGAGAATCACCTCGTTTTTTTTTGTTCTCGCAGAGAATCTCCGAGTATAGCTCTCTTCATTGCCCTTTTCGTAACCTTGAGCCTTCTTATGAGTCTTATCGTGAGCGACCATGTCTCATTGCGGTTATCACTGGCAACATATACTGATCAAAGACTTTTGACTTCAGATACTGATTCTGCCGGTATTTGGGCAGTTCTTTGTAAGGCGGCTGACAGAAATTGAATAAGAGTAGCCGAGAATCATACTGAATGACGTGCAATTAAAGAGGCCTATGTTGAGCAGGTTGGTGATAATGACGATACATAACGCGACGATTTGACATAATGATGTAGATAAATAGCTTAGCAATAAATATTGCTTTGAACAACAACCAATTCACTTAAGTTTATATTATTGTTTACCTCTACTTGACCCTCCCAAACTGGACAAACAACCCCGCTTCGACGGCAAACAAGTTTTAAACTTAGGAAATCACCATGAATCTCGTCATAGCCTTGTCACCACTAAGCCTTATTACAATTTGATTCAATAACGGAATATCAAGTAATTTTTTAAAAAATCTCGTTTGTAACATTGATAAAACGGGACGTTTGATTAATTATCAAAGGCTGTGTATCTGCCTCGTTCTATTGAATCGGGAAGAGATGGCCTTGGTTCAAATTCTTACTGTACAATAATATTATGCATTGTGTTTTTCTGCAGTGTTTTTTGAGGTTGATATTTGGTTGAATTTGTAAAGGTCGGCCGGCGTTTTAAGGATAGGAGGCAAATATTTTTTTAAACCAATGTTACCTAATAAAAACTGCTAACAGCAACTTAAATACACTTTGTACAAAAAACCACTTTTAAACTTTCGCTTTTAGAAATAACTTGGTTTAAGCAACGAAATGTTACAACTCCTTCAGTTAAACAATTCAAATGTACCGTCCGATACGCACGTCATTATTAAATTGTCAACATTGTATCAATCTTATAACAACAATATAATGCCAGATTTTTTTCTCACTCTCCAAACTGTTATCTACGATTACCAAATATTCTTCTTTTATATTTTAAAGTATAGTCAATTTAATCAATTTGAGACACATTTGTCAAAATTCAGGAACCCAAAAATGAATAAGGGATCATGTTTGAATATTGTATGTTATGTTTCGTCATGTTTACTTCTTCACAGTTCAACATCCTTCCAGATAGGTCAAATACCGCTCCAGAAGATCGCCACGACGGCCAGATTGCTGTACCTATGCAAACTCAAACTCAAATAATTTATTTTGTATAAGCCCTGCGGGGGCGCTTACAAGTAGTCAATTTATATTTTTTTTAAATCTAATTAAACTACTAATCTACCACCGGATCGTAACGCGGCCTCCACTGAGAAGATCCGGCGAAGAAACTCAGCGGGCTTGTCTTTTTTATTTACTTCTCTTTCTTTCCTTTTTTTTAATCATATTGTGTGGATACAATGTTTAGGTTTCAATTAAATAGTTTATGACCTAGCTCCATGGCCTTACGATCGAGATATGAATCTAATGTTATCTGTAAAGAGCGTCTAAAGGATTCCAGATGAACCAGTCCCCACAAGCAGCACCCGTTCACGAGTATGACTGCTTGAACAGCCATCATTCCCCTCGACTATATTAGAGGTACGGGAGTGACCCGCGCCAGACAGCCACCGCAAGCAAAGACATTATAGTGTGCATGACCAAACCAGAACCCCAAAGACGGTAGCCACATTGTGTCTACAAAGCAGCAATACCCCAAGCTCGTCAGGCAGAACACGCTACACTTTAACATTGCCGTAATTATTAGAGAACAATACATAGCATTACTATCAATAACATGGCACTTCAATCCCACGCGGTCCTATCTTCTATGTAATCCGAGATTTTGTAATAAGCTTTCTTACATAATTTAGTCTTGATTATGGATTTAAATTTATTAATTGGTAAATCTCGAATATCGTAGGGAAGTTTGTTATAAAAGCGTATACACTGGCCCATGAACGAATTGCTAATTCTGTGGAGACGCGTGACAAGTACAGCAAGATTATTTTTACTCCGAGTTTTTACAGTGTGGATATCACTAAATTTTTCAAATTTGTCAATATTCTTTTTCGTATATAACAAATTTTCATATATGAATTGGGAAATAATGGTTAGAATGTTTATTGCCCTAAACTTATCTTTGAGAGATTCTTCAGGAGATAGATTGTAAATGGCTCTAATAGCCCTTTTCTGTAGTATGAATATGATGTTAAGGTTAGGAGCCTAATTCTTTTAACCGCATAAGCTGCCGAGCTTAACTTTCCAGATAGTTTTTGAATATGTTCGCCCCATTGTAATTTGGCATCTATGGTTATACCTAAAAACGAAGTTGATTCAACAAGATCCAACTTGACTCCATTTAACATGGAACATTATTTTGGAAGTGCTCAAGGCGACAGGTGGTTATCGGAATAAAACTACATTTCCCTTGTGGTGTGATGATATTGCTATTAAATACGACTAATTGCCCACAGTGATCCGAGTCCAGCTCATTTATTATTTCCTTGCTCGCCTGTTTCCGATTTGTAAATATGTTATCAATGCACGTTGCACTCGTAGCTGTTATCCTAGTAGGCTCAATAAAAGTGTTTAGCAAATCATATAACTGTAAAAGAATTAAAAATCTATTGGTTACTGTATTATTTTCAAGTAAATTTATATTGAAGTCTCCACAGACAGCAATTGTTTTATTTGAATTAGCAATTTTGAATAATATATGCTCTAATTTTTTTTTTATCATATGGAGCACACAGAGGCCTGTATATACACAACACTATTAATTGTTTGAGTTCAATGCACGCTATCTCAATTACACGCTCAACAGACAGGCTAACAATATCTTTACGTTCTTTGAATTTTATATTGTTATTCAATATTATTAAAGAGCCACCATGAATCAGGTTTACTCTTCTAAACGAGCTAGCAACCTGGTGATTACTAAAATTAAACATCAGTTTTTCACTTTTAAGCCAATGTTCGGTTATACAAAGAATGTCTGTATTATTGCAGGTTAAAAACAATTTTTTTTTTTTTTAAACGTAGCCCCACACTAGGATATATTCCTGTGTCGTGGGTGCGTTTACAAACATGAAAACTCACAAACAAATACCCAGACCGGAACAAATAATTGTGGATCACACAAAGATTTGTCCCGTGCGAGAATCGAACCCGCGACTATTCGACACAGTGAGCGGAGCAGCTCAAGCTCTTAACCACTGCGCTAAATCGTCCGTCAATTTCCATATCTTTACTCTTAAGGCCTTGGATGTTTTGATGAACCAGGTTGACATAGGATGAATATTTATTAACAATATTATTGCGAGAGATATTCTCTGTTGTCTTAAAATTCAATTTAAAATGTCACGATTTTTATTGGATATGTCAATTACGTTAATATTGATATTATTATTAACACTATCACCCTTGTCAATAGGCTTGGTTACATGACATATAATCTGGTCAAAATTCTGAATATTATATGCTAACTATGTAGCTATACGCCGCTGTATATAAAATGGCAGATACATAGTATCTTGACGGGCGATTTAGCGCAGTGGTTAAGAGCTCAAACCGCTCCGCCCACTGTGTCTAGTAGTCGTGGGTTCGATTCCCGCACGGGACAAATCTTTGTGTGATCCACAATGATTTGTTCCGGTCTGGGTATGTGAATTTTCATGTTTGTAAACACACCCACGATACAGGAATAAATCCTAGTACGGGGCTACGTTTTTATAAAAAAAAAAAAGAAATCTTGAACTTATTGCTAGTAAATTTATTTAAATCAAAATAAAAAATAATTTAGCTATGACGATGTGTCAAATTATATATAACTAAATTCATATATGTGCTTATGTTGTAACAAATTTACAATTGTATTTTACACTCAGTTCCAGTAGTATATTTATACTATTTACTAAGTCCTTCTTTTTCACAGAAAAGCTATCACCATATAAAATTATAATGGTGGAGTGTTTGTCAAATTTACTTGAGCAAATAGAATTTATGATATAATTAAAGCTAGCTCCGGGTGAACACAAATTAATAATTCGATGATTGTGCAGTTCATTGTAAAAATAGAACCTGATCCATGATCTAATTTGTCTGAATAAATAACAGTTTTCTTTAAAGGCTTCTGAGGTGATATTTTCCTACCAGTATTAATTTCACACAGTGGTACCAAACTAGTGGTCTATGATGTGTTGTCTACAATAATAGATTGAGGTTGAATATAGGTGAGCGATTCTGACTCAATATTGGGCACCATATTAGTAAGTTTACATGATACAAACTTTTGAGTCTCTTCATACTTGGTTGTCATCTCCTTTAAATTAGACAGGAGATTAACAATTTCAGTGTATAATTATTTAACCTCTGTGTCATATACACAGTGGCTATTATGCAACTGAGAGTCAAATTTTTTTAATTTGGACATGATGTTCACCCTATCTTTTCTGAATAAATTTAATTTCTGACAATCATCTTGTGTTTTTAATAGCCTTTTGGTTTTTTAAATAATTTTGCTGTCTTAAGTATTTATTTATCTTTTTATGACTAGTCATTTTAGTACTTGTGGTTTTAAATTCCACCTCAGATGTGAGGTCATTTCGTAGGACACTCACTACTAGTCTCCGACTTAGAGCCCAGTAGTTCATTGTAAAGACTCTGAGTGGCATTATTGATTCACCGCTTTTATTTAATTGCTCGAATCACTACAGCAAGATTGTATCCTTAACACACACACTCGATAGTTTAGTTTTTCTTGCTTACTTTTAATTAGCGACCTAGCAACACTGACTGATACACATAAACCTTCCTCTTGAATCGCTCCGTCAATTGATGAAAACCGTATGAAAATCCGTTTCGTAGTTATTGAGTTTATCGCAGACAGCCGCAGCGGGGAGACTTTTTTTATAATATTTAACAATAATCTCTAACAGAAAATTTACCAAAAACGTTTTTCTACAGCACAGTCTA
Source organism: Phalera bucephala (assembly GCA_905147815.2). NCBI lineage: Eukaryota > Metazoa > Arthropoda > Insecta > Lepidoptera > Notodontidae > Phalera > Phalera bucephala. The sequence goes on along the minus strand of LR990618.1, from coordinate 25,916,595 downwards.
TATCATCGTAGATGATATTCATGCTTTCGATAGACTAGTTTTTGTCCTTTTTATCTTTTTCCACTCAATTCAAAGGACAAGTCGTAAATATAAATTATTTCTTCACGTTTCATTAATTATTAAACGTCTTAAGTCGTAGGCACGTTATATTCGTGTCATGAAAATTAAACATACATTTCTTGATCTCAATTTTCAGTATTTCATTAATTAATATGAATTTATTAATTTGCCTAGCTATTTAGTTCTGTAAAAGCTAAATGATATGGGCTATAATTTGAACCAAACCAAATATGTTGCTTTTTTTTTAAATTGTTGACTTATTACCCCACGTACATATGTGGTGACTCGCCCGCGCGATCGGGCCGAGAAAAGGATACACCTACCGCGTGGTATTTTTGAGTTCAATTAAAGGTTATTCCAATTTACTGTCAAATGAGCAATTGTAAAAATATGAGCTAAAAACAAACACAGCTATAATAGAATAATTAAGTAGTCCATCTGTTACGTATTCTAACAATTTGCCGAGAGTACCCGTCCAGGCAATTTACTTTTAAATAAATAACAGGGATTTAATAACGATTACTGTTCGTTCAATTTGTTTTTCACAAAGAGCCAAATGTCCGGAAACAAAGTGAAAGCAGAAACAATTTATTCACTCAGATATCTTAATACAAATAGCTTTTTCACTTATACTCGAAAAAGATTCATAGTTTCAAATTACGAGTACGTTGTTTGCGTGAGTCTATGCTAAATTTATGAAGAGAAAGTTATTACTTTGAAATGTATTTGCTGTTACAACAATAAAGGTGAACATTTCGTGTTCGTTTATACCAAATATTTATTGTGGTGTATAAATCAAATGCAGTTTGGCAACAGCCAAGTTAGTGTATGAAAATACACATTGAATACTAAACATTCGCACCCTGAAATTTACAGTTCTACAAAGTAGACATGGCAGAAGTGTCTCACTGTTCAGATTCGATCATTGAAACTGTGATGTTCCCTCAGGATAGAAATCAAACCCCAGTTTTCCGTGGCATCATTTATTAGCGGAATGACATCCGTCACCCACAACTCATCGTTCCATAAATCGTGTCGTGACCATAAAGGTCGCTACACTACACTCCTCCCCACTAAAACGCTACACTACACTCCTCCCCACTAAAATGGGAACAACCCAACTCTGTGGAGAGACCAGCAGGAACCAACTCTATTTCGGTAACTTATTTAGTCTACACTTCCGAACGGGTCGCGGCTGGGGCGGTACAGGCGTGGCTGGTAGCGTTGTGTATTCCTCTTCCGGTTGCTCAAGTCGCCGCCCCTCGGGCGATGAAATCGTTACGAGCCCCGTTTCCGGACGCGGCCCCGTCGTGCGGGCGTCTGTTAACTCTGCCTGCCCTGGTTGGGCCTCTAGAGGATCCACGCTCGGTGCAACCCCGTGCGATCGATTACGAACCGTGGGGATCACAAGTAAATTCGCATCCCTACGCCTTAACTGATCAATATGCCTATGTATGTGGTTATCTTTTCCATCCGAAACCTGAAAATCCTTAGCCCCTGAGGTGCTAGCCACTGTACCTGGTAGCCATTTCTCTTTCTTTAAAAACTGGCGATACCAAACATCGTCACCAACTCTCACTACCCTATCCACACCTCCCGCGGCATCTACTTGAGTCCTTTGCATCCCCCGCACCTTAGCTTCCCTATCCGGCTTGATTGCGTCTAAACGCGTTCGTAAGCGCCTACCCATAAGCAATAACGATGGGGTTTCACCTGTCGTACAATGTTCGGTGTTACGGTAGTGGAGCAAAAACCTATTTAACGCAAATTCCACACACTCTCTTCCTAATAACGCTTTTCTAATCACTCTTTTTAGAGTCTTAACAGCATTTTCAGCCGCACCATTCGAGGCCGGGTGATAGGGAGCCGAAAAAACATGCTCAATTCCCTCCCTCCCCAAAAATGTCGCAAATTCCTTACTAGTGAAAGGTGGTCCATTATCTGTTACCACTTGTCTAGGGATGCCAAACCTACTCCATAGCTCGTTCAGCTTAGAAACAGTTCCACGCGCCGCCGTATTTGGCAATGGAAAAACCTCCAGCCACTTGGACATAGCGTCCACTACGACCAAGAAAATTTTCCCTTCCACCGGACCCATAAAATCCAAGTGGAGTCTGGTCCACGGCCGGCCCGGCCAGGCCCAAGGGCGTGGCGTCGACCGCGGCGGCGCGTCCGCATACGCTGCACACGTCACACATGCGCGGCACTCCCGTTCTACCGCCTCATCGATACCAGGCCACCACACGTAGCTGCGAGCTATGGCCTTTGATTTGACTATGCCCATGTGTGGCTCGTGAATCATATTCAACACTCTCTCTCGACAACTCTCCGGAACTACCACTCTGTGCCCCCACATAATACACCCCAATTCCTCGTATAGCTGGAATTTCCTATTAAAGTATGGCCCCATTCCTGCTAAGTCACAGGAATCCGGCCAACCATCCCGAACATAAGCTAATACTCGACTTAAAATGGGATCTTTCAACGTTAGATACTTAATTTCCCTGTAGTCCAGCAACAGAGCGTCCTGTGCAAAATGTAAATATGTTTGCTCCGGCATCGAGTCTTTAGACTGGGTATATTCGTCGGTCCGCGGTAATCTAGATAAACCATCGGCACAGTTGTCACTAGTTTTAATATACTCAATATCATAGTCATATGCCGATAAGATCACTGCCCAACGCTGCATTCTACTCGCAGTCATAGTCGGTATGCCAGCGTTGGGCCCTAATATGGACACTAACGGCTTATGATCAGTACGCAAAATGAACTTGCGACCGTACAGGTACTGATGGAACTTTTTAATACTAAATATGATCGCTAAAGCTTCTCGGTGAATCTGAGAATAATTTTTCTCAGCTGCTGTGAGCGTCCGCGACGCGTAAGCAACCGGACGCTCCCCGCGCGCTCCGGGCTGCGATAACACGGCGCCCACCCCCCGCGCGCTCGCGTCGCACGTCACCGTTAGGGCTTTCTTCGGATCATAATGAGCTAAAACCTCACTACCCACCAACGCACGTTTGATCTTCTCAAACGAACGCTCGCAATTCCTGTCCCATGCCCAAGAAACCCCTTTATGCAATAACCTAAGCAAAGGTCCCAATAGTGAACTAAAATTCTTGACGAACCTACCAAAGAAATTCACCATACCGAGAAACGACCGCAATTCCGTGATATTCAAAGGCGGACTAATTTTTAAAATGGCCTCAATCTTAGACGTATCAGCCTTTATTCCGTCTTTCGTGACAATAAACCCTAAATATTTAACTTCGTCTACCAGGAAAACACATTTGCTTTTTTTCAGTTTTAACCCATTATCGGCCATTCTCTTGAAAACTGCTTCAAGAGCCTGTAAGTGTTCTGTTTTTGTCCTACCGCCAATTATGATGTCATCGAGAAACCCCTGTACATGAGGTATACCCTGCAACAATTTCATCATAATTCTCTGAAAAATACCTACGCTTGACGATAGCCCGAAAACTAGCCTATTATAACGGAATAAACCCTTATGAGTATTTATAACAGTGAATTTTTTAGAGTCATCTAGTTCTATTTGGTTGTATGCGTTAGATAAATCAATTTTACTAAAATATTGTGCACCATTAAGACCTACAAGCACCTCATCAATCTTTGGCAGAGGGTAACGATCGATCAGTAAGGCGGGGTTCAACGTTGACTTGTAATCCACACAAATCCGTAGCGTACCGTCCGCTTTATTAACAGGGACCAAGGGTGAGGCCCAATCTGAGCAATCTACTGGCTCGATGACGCCGGAGCGCAGCATCGCGTCCAGCTCCGCATCGACGCGCTCGCGCAGCGCGTACGGCAGTGGCCGCGCCCGGTGGAATACTGGCTCCGCGCCCTCGCGCACGCGCAAAGTCGCCTTGCCACCTATGTACCGTCCCAGGCCGTCACCGAACACTTCTTTATACCTGTCGAGTAATTTACATATTTCTTCGTCAATGTGCAAACCCCTTTTTATAAAATTACATCGAAATTTAGGTACATCGATTTGTAATTCAGCTAACCACTGCCTGCCGATCAAAGACGTAGTACCCTTATCAATAATAAATAACTCTAAACACTTCTCCACGTTATTAAAACGTACCGTGGGCTTAATAACACCTACCGGCTTAATTTTTGTGCCGTCATAAAATTTCAAAACGGTGCTATCTTTTTCAATTGGTAAATGACTAAAAAGATTCTCATAAACAATATTACTAATGCATGATATCGCCGTACCGGTATCAATTTCCATCTCGAGTAAAACGTTATCAACCGTGATGAGTAAACTTACGGCTTTATAGTTATTTAATGCCAATAGATTCATGTGTTCGATATCATCCTCTTCCTCCTCCTCGCTCGACTCCTGACCGGCGTGACCGTAATGGAAACCTCGCCTCACAGCTTTATCGCCACGACGTTCATGCCACTCCCGCAGGCTCCGGTCATGTATAGACGGACACACCCTTCGCAAATGACCAACCCGCTGGCACTTGCTACATACAAACTTGCGAAACCGACAGGTCTTGAAGCAATGGTTGTTAGCACCACAAGCTGAACAGCTGTCTCCCGACAATTCCGTCGAACATTGCACTCTTGTTAAAGTCCGTGAGGATGACGACAACTTGCCGCCGGCAGGCGGCTGGGCGCCCGCCCGAGCATTGTTCGCGGCCGGCACGCCCGCGCCGCTGCGCCCAGCGCACCCGGGAGCCTGCCCGGCGCGCCACGCACACGATGACAAAGCATGCACTGGCCAAGTGCCACTGCCAGTTGCTTCAGAATCCCCTTTCGCACCTTCGACCACCGCTGCGTCCCGCTTCGCCGCTTCTAAAGAACAAGCTAACTTGACAGCATCCGCAAACGTCATCGAATCGTTCTCCGCGAATAGCCGCTGTCTAATTACTTCGCTTCTGATCCCGCAGATAAATTGGTCCCGCAAATTTTCATTCAAACTTGAATCAAATTTACAATTACGTGATAATTTCTTCAATTCCGCCACAAAACTTGCGATATTCTCCCCTGAGTTTTGACGCTTTTGACGAAAACGGTATCTCTCGGCGAGACAACAAGGCGCCGGTTGCAAATGTTGACGCATAAGATTATCGACTTGCACGTATGTCAACTCAGAAGGCTTGTTTGGGCTAGCGAGATTTACTAGTAATTCGTAAGCCTCGTCCCCCATGCTAGCAATCAAAGTCGGTAGCTTTAAATCTTCTACCACTTTATTCACTTTAAAGTACATATCTAGTCTATCAACATATGATGACCACATACCAGACTGTACATCAAATTCATTCAATTTTCCGATCGACATTTTTATGTATGATAATTACTTCGTTAAACACACCAAACACACGTAATTTAACTCGTCGCCACTGTGATGTTCCCTCAGGATAGAAATCAAACCCCAGTTTTCCGTGGCATCATTTATTAGCGGAATGACATCCGTCACCCACAACTCATCGTTCCATAAATCGTGTCGTGACCATAAAGGTCGCTACACTACAGAAACAATGCAATAATTCGAATTCCAATATATCACATTTGGAACATTTGAATCAGCTAATTGATATCGCGTCGCGTATTTGTTCGTTCTGTGAGACGGCAACTTTAACGAATTAGATTCAGTTTCAGATTGGAATGAACTATGAAGCATTTTTTGTTCTGTACGAACTTTTTCGAGTTTAGTAAAGATCGAACTTGAATGTGAAGAAAACCAAGATTATGGTTTTTGAAAGGGAAGAAACCAGAACGAATGTAAGGATTGTGGTTGGTAACGATGTGCTGGAGCAAGTGAATGAGTTTGTATATCTTGGATGCGCCTTCAGTAAGGATGGGAAATACACCGCTGACATAGAGAGAAGAGTGAGTGCAGGAAACAGAGTGAATGGTGCGATGGGAAAGCTACTCGGGAGCCGGCACTTAAGCCATAAGGCGCAGCTGGCCATACATAACGGAGTTCTTGTCCCAACGCTGTTATATGGTAGCGAGAGCTGGGTATGTAAGAAGGAGAATGAAAGTAGGATAAATGCGGTAGAAATGCGAGCTCTGCGGAAGATGTGCGGAGTGAAGCTGACCAACCGCATTAGCAACAGCATAGTAAGACAGCGAGTAGGTATGAAAGATAGTATCGGTGTAAAGATGAGAAAGGGCATGCTCCGTTGGTTCGGGCATATAGAAAGAATGCCAGAGGAAAGAATGACAAAACAGATATACAATGTGAAAGTGGAAGGATGCAGGTACCGGGGAAGACCTAGACTATCTTACCACGACCAAATAAACCGAGTCTTATCTGATGGAAAAGTCAAGAGTCTCCGTAACCGGCGAGCGTGTATGAGACGAACTATGAGAGTCGAGGAAGCCAGAGAGGTATGTAAGGAAAGAACCTGTTGGAACTCTGTACTCTCTGCCTACCCCGCAAGGGATATCTGGCGTGAGGTTATAGATAGATAGTGTCTATTATTGCCCCTCTCTTCATATCACCTTTTTTTCTTCTTTTGAATCTCTCCTTGAAGACCTAACTCCATCATATGATCATTCCATTGTCATGGGTGACTTCAATACTTGTTTACTTAAGAATGATTCTCGGGCTCGCAATCTTAAGGGTTTAGTAGACGCTAGTAACATGCATATTGTCCCACTTACAGCAACTCATTATGCCCCTAACTGTACTCCTTCCTTATTAGACTTAATCATAGTCTCTTCTCTTGAACATGTTGCTAAATATGGCCAATATAGTGCTGATGCCTTCTCTTACCATGATCTGATATTTCTATCTTATAAGATTCGTCCCCCTAAATCTAAACCAAAAACCTTTCTTCAGCGCAATTTTGGTGCAATGAACCTTGATCGTCTTCAAGAAGATGCCATTAAAATCGACTGGTCCATAGTTGAGCAGGAAGAAACTGTTAACACCAAAATCACAGTGTTCAATAAATTACTCACTGAACTTTTTTGATACACACGCCCCTATCCGAGAGGTAAAGATGAAGCATCTTCCTGCTCCTTGGCTAAATGAGGACATTAAGGTTCTTATGGAAAAGAAAAATCGAGCTAAAGCGAGGTATAAGGTTGATTCTAGGGATAAATACCACGACAAATATCATCGCGCTAGAAACCGCTGCAATACAGCTTGCAGGGATGCACAGAGGCGTCACATCCATCGCTCTGTTGAAAACGGGGATCCCGCTAAAGTCTGGAGGTTCCTACGGACCTTAGGAATAGGTAAATCCCGACAAGATCTTGCCTCAAGTGACATTGATATGGAGCAACTTAATCAGCATTTCTCTAAGTCGACAGCTCTAGATGATAGTATTAAAGCTGACACGCTTCACTCACTTTCTGCACAGATTGCCCCTGATTATCCTTCTTTTTCTTTCACAATGGCTTCTGTTACTGATGTCAAAAAGAGCATTCTTTCCATTACTTCAAATGCCGTCGGAAGTGACTCTATTAGTCGTATTATGATCATACCTATTCTTGACACCTTATGTCCTGTTATAACTCATATTCTGAACTCCTCCATCACAACTGGCGTTTTTCCAAATTGTTGGAAAGACGCGCAAGTAACTCCATTGCCAAAAAAAGCTGATCCTCTTTCCTTTTCAGACTATCGTCCAATCTCTATTCTCCCTTTCCTATCAAAAATTCTTGAACGACTTGTTCAAAATCAATTTAGTCGTTTTTTAAATATTCATAATATTCTAAATCCGTATCAATCTGGTTTTCGCCCTGGTCATAGTACGACTACTGCATTAGTGAATATCTCCGACGACATTCGGTTTGGAATGGAAAACCAGCAGCTAACTGTTCTCACTCTTCTTGATTTTAGCAATGCGTTCAATACAGTTGATCATGATATTCTCCTTGCCACGCTGCGTTCCCTTAATGTTTCTCCTTTGGCGATCGACTGGTTTTGTAGCTATCTGTGTGGACGTCGGCAACGTATTCGCATAGACGATACTTTTTCCTCTTGGTGTGAAGTTTCTGCCGGCGTACCGCAAGGGGGTGTGCTATCTCCGCTGCTTTTTGCAGTCTTTATCAACAGAATTACTAACGAGCTAACATCGTCCTATCACCTTTATGCTGACGACTTACAAATATACACACAGGCTGATCTTGCTCATTTATCAACTGCCATCCAAACTGTGAATTTCGACCTAAATCGTATTCATTCTTGGAGTAAGTCGCATGGCCTTACAGTTAATCCAGCTAAAACACAAGTTATTGTTATAGGCAGTCCTTGGTATATCTCTAGAATCAACTTTGATCAACTTCCTGTCATTAATTTCAACGGGGTCCATATTCCATACAGCGACAAGGTTAAAAATCTTGGTGTCTTCTTTGATAATACTTTATCGTGGAGACCACAGGTTACTGAGGTTAGTAGAAAGATTTTTGCTTCAGGAGCCTCTCTTAAACGCCTGCGAAATTTCTTACCTATTCGTACTAAAATTGCGCTTGTTCAATCCCTCCTGTTGCCCATTCTTGACTATGGTGATTCTTGTTACCTCGACTTGCCCGTGGATCTTCTAAATAAATTGGAACGGCTTCAAAATTTCTGTATTCGTTTTATTTTCGGCTTACGCAAGTATGACCACGTATCCGAATTCCGTTTTCAACTTAAGTGGCTTCCTGTCCATCGTCGTAGACACGTACATGTCCTTGCTCTACTTTACTCTGTCTTATTTAACCCACGCACTCCTATGTATCTGAAGCGACGTTTCTCCTTTCTTGCTTCCACTCAGTCTCGTGACCTTCGTTCCTCTGATACACTTCGCCTTATAATTCCTTCCCATTCTTCCAACTTCTTTACTAATTCTTTCACTGTTCAAAGTGTCCGTCTGTGGAACTCCTTACCTGAGTCTATAAGACGCGCAAAGTCCTTGGAAATTTTTAAGCGTGAAATTAAATCACATTTCCTTCAAATTTAATACAAGCTTCCCTTTCTCCTCAAAATTTTGGTTCGCTCGTTATTCACTCGTTACTTCTTAACTCTTATATATTGTATTATGTGTTATAGGTAAAATTGACTCTTTCATTTATATCCCTTAAATTGTTTATTTTTATTATTTGGTTTAAATCTATTGAACTGTTGCACTTTTTTAAATTTTTATCATAAGCATCGCTGTCCTCTATCTAAAGGTTGCCTGGAAGAAATCGCTTTAAGCGATAAGGCCGCCTTACTGTACCACCAACTATGTAAAATACTTTTTTTGTCCTTTTATTTTTATTTTGTGTGCAATAAAGTATATTATTATTATTATTATTATAGATAGATAGATAGTAAAGATCGATAATATATATCCGGAAAGATATATACAAGTTGTAACGTAAATAATGCAAGACCTCAGACACCCCGATTAGAGAATTGCTTCATCAATTCAAAACGAAAACCTAATTTCCAAATTTAAAGGTATTTACCCTTTTTTAAGCGCTTTTGTACCCCAATTAACAATGAAACTTGTACGTGTATGTGTGCGTTTTGAGAAATACGTTTTAGGAATGCATTTGATATCTCCTTATTGCATCAAGGATAAATTAGTTTATTATAGCGCACTGAAGGAGTAAAAGCATTTTTTGCAAATTTAGAAAATAATTAAAATACATTAATTTGAACCAATTCAGTTACCGATTTAGGACTACTACTTTCAGGTCTTGCGTTTATTATGTTACAGCTTGTGTATAATAAATATATATATATATATATATATATATATATATATATATATATATATATATATATATATATTATTTTATTTTATTAGGATAGCTAACAGCTTATGAGTATAAGCTATAATAACAAATGTAGTTTTTCTATCGAAAAATTCCCAATGTCAGCCCGAAGTCGGAATTGTGCCCGGTATATCGCAATACGTTCGCCCCCTATTATATTCTTTTCGCGGACAATGTTATGACCGCGGTGTATATAGTACACTTCTGGCACCCCCAATTGAGGTATGTAGGCGTGGTGGTGTTAGGTAGGTACTAAGTAGGTATTTGGTGAAATAAGTATGTGCCGCGTGGTTCCCGGCTTAGAATAGGACCAACCCATCTCATCCCATCGGGTGTCGTACAAGGCGACTAAGGGAAAACTAGGGAATGGGCAGCAGCGTTCCCTTAACACTTCGACGACCAATAACTGCGCTCGCCAACCCGCCTGCCAAGCGTGGCGAGTATGGCAAACACCCCCAATTATGGAAGAAAGTAGGAAAACCAGGCCCCTTGTCCCCGGCGGTCCTGTTCGTCCTGGCCACGGTAGCAGCCATGGTAACGACAGGACAAGGGGTGCTAAGAATCTCCGGCAGAGATTCGGCTACCACCAAAACCGAAAATTGGCCCTGGTGACATACAACGCACGCACATTGAGGACAGATGAGAAGCTAGTTGAGCTGGAAGAAGAGTTAAACAAGTTGCGGTGGAGTATTGTTGGTTTATCGGAGGTCCGAAGAGAGGGCGAGGACACGATAACCTTAAAATCCGGCAACTTGTTTTACTACCGGGAGGGTGAACAGCAGTCCCAAGGTGGTGTCGGATTTATCGTCCACAAGTCACTCATAAACAACGTTGTGTCCATTACTAGTGTGTCGAGCAGGGTAGCGTACCTGATACTCAGAATATCCAAAAGATATTCGCTGAAGGTCATACAGGTCTACGCACCGACCTCGGCATACTCAGATGATGACGTCGAAGTTATGTATGAGGACATTAGTAGAGCCATACATACTTCCAAAACACACTTTACAGTGGTTATGGGTGACTTCAATGCGCGGCTGGGCAAACGGGGCGATGATGAGTTGAGAGTGGGGCAATTTGGATATGGGCAGCGCAACCCCAGGGGTCAGAGGCTGGCCGAATTTCTGGAGAAAGAGGGACTCTTTATGATGAACTCTTTCTTCCAGAAGCCGCCTCATAGGAAATGGACCTGGATGAGCCCTGATGGTTCCACAAAAAATTAGATAGACTTCATCATGAGCACCAAGCGACAAATATTTAATGATGTCTCCGTGATTCATAGGGTAAAAACCGGCAGTGATCACCGAATGGTCAGAGGCACATTAAATATTAATGTCAAAATGGAAAGATCGCGTCTGATGAAGTCTACGCTCCGACCTACTCATGCATATATCCAAAACCCCGAGAACTTTCAACTCAAATTGTCAAACCGCTTCGAATTGCTAGACAGCAGCGCATCAGTGGACGAAATCAACAACAGGCTGGTAGAGACTTTTTAAGACCCACCGTAAAAATAGGCCTCAAAAACTATCTGACTACACCCGAAACCTCATGGCTGAGCGACGTTCCATGACGCTCCAAACCTCCGATGATGCTAAGTCCTATAGGCAGCTTAATGGACAGATATTGAAGTCCTCGCGAAACGACTTACGGTCCTTCAATGCAAGGCGTATGGAGGAGACCATAGAGCAGAACAAGGGCACTAAAGTGTTCGCAAGAGACGCGTCTATTGGGCAGAGCCAGTTGACGAAGCTGAACACGGAGGACGGAAACGTAACGTCAAATAGGTCAGAGGTGCTCAGGGAGATAGAGAGGTTCTGTGGACAGTTATATACCTCAGTAGCTAAACCTGTTGTTGACTTGGTAAAAGACCCAAGAGCCAAGCTAACCCGACACTGCACTGAAGATATCCCGGACATCAGCCTGTGCGAAATTAGGATGGCTCTCAAACAACTTAAAAACAACAAAGCGCCGGCTGAAGACGGAATTACTGCAGAACTTCTGAAGGCGGGCGGATCGCCGGTACTTAAAGTCCTTCAGAGGCTATTTAATTCCGTCTTGCTTGAAGGGAAAACGCCGGAAGCATGGAACAGGGGTGTGGTGGTGCTGTTTTTCAAGAAAGGTGATAACACCTTATTGAAGAACTATAGGCCCATCACACTGCTGAGCCATGTTTATAAGTTGTTTTCGAGAGTCATTACGAATCGTCTCGAACGAAGGCTTGATGACTTCCAGCCTCCCGAACAAGCCGGTTTCCGGAAAGGTTTTAGTACCATAGACCACATACATACGCTGCGGCAGGTTATACAGAAGACTGAGGAGTATAATCGGCCACTATGCTTGGCGTTTGTGGACTATGAGAAAGCCTTTGATTCGATCGAGACTTGGGCGGTTCTTAGATCTCTCCAGCGATGCCGCATTGACTATAGGTACATCGAAGTGTTGAAGTGCTTGTATGATAACGCCACCATGTCAGTCCGAGTACAGGGGCAGTGCACGAAGGTGATCCCCATAAAAAGAGGAGTAAGACAGGGAGACGTCATTTCTCCGAAACTGTTTACGGCCACCTTAGAGGACGCCTTCAAGCTCTTGGAATGGCAAGGACTTGGCATCTACATCAATGGCGAATACATCACTCACCTTCGATTTGCCGACGACATTGTGGTCATAGCGGAGTCGCTGGAAGATCTAGGACGAATGCTCGGTGACCTCAATAGAGTATCCCAACAAGTGGGTCTTAAAATGAATATGGACAAAACAAAAATAATGTTTAATGTCCATGTCGTACCCACCGCACTCACTGTTGGGAACTCTACTCTTGAAGTTGTTGACGAATACATTTACCTGGGACAGGCAGTCCGGTTAGGTAGGTCCAACTTTGAGAGAGAGGTCAATCGACGAATCCAACTCGGCTGGGCAGCGTTCGGGAAACTGCGCAACATCTTCTCATCCAAAATACCTCAGTGCCTAAAGACTAAAGTTTTTAGTCAATGTGTGTTACCAGTGATGACATATGGATCAGAGACGTGGTCTCTTACAATAGGTCTCATAAAAAAGCTCAAAGTTGCTCAGCGAGCTATGGAAAGAGCTATGCTCGGCGTTTCTATACGTGATCGAATCAGGAATGAGGAGATTCGTAGAAGAACCAAGGTCACCGACATAGCCCTCAGGATTAGCATGCTGAAGTGGCAATGGGCTGGCCACATAGCGCGAAGATCGGACGGGCGTTAGGGCAGAAAGATTCTATAGTGGAGACCACGTATTGGCAAGCGCAGCGTAGGACGACCGCCTGCCAGATGGACCGACGATCTTGTGAAAATCGCAGGAAATCGTTGGATGCAGGTGGCATCGGACCGGTTACGCTGGAAAGCGATTGGGGAGGCCTATGTTCAGCAGTGGACAAGTATAGGCTGAAATGATGATGAAGTATGTGCTTTGAAATACAACCACGAAGCGTTGCCTTTTTACCATGTCACCATGCCATTAAAATTAGTAACGAAGTATACAAGGTGTATCGTAAATAATGCAAGATCTCAGACACAGATTAGATAATTGATCCACAAATTCAATACGATAGCCAAATTTCAAGCTGTTTTATGCACTTTTACACCCTTATTAACAGTGAAACTTGTATGTGACGTACGAGAAATACGTTTTAGAAATCCATTTGAAATCTCCACATTGCTTTGAATCAAGACTAAATTAAGTTTATTATAGCGCACCAAAGAAGTTATTGCAAATTTAAAAAAAAAAAGATACATTAATAATTGTTGGAATCACTTCAACTATCGATTTAGAACATATTATTTTCAGGCCTTGCGTTTATTATGTTACACCTTGTATATTAACCCTTATTCAATTTCTTAGGCAACGGCCTGAACAAATCAAGGAGAGAGAGATTAGATCATACTACACCACGCGGACCCAGTGCAAAATGGTGGCGGCAGATTTGAGGCCACCTGCTGTTCGAACATATCAAACCACCGATAAGGCTTCCAACTTATCTTTACGATTACATCGTAACCGAGACTAATAGATTAGCGTACCTTCCTCATATCTATCTCAGGCCAACCAAGCGAAACGTTGTTTAATCTTGGTGGTAGCTAAGAACAGCGCAGTCGCACAGCGCTACGAGCGCTTTAAAGCTTTGCTGTATGTATAAGTCATATTTGAGTCAAGCTTTTATATCTCTATGCACCTATGTATGTAGGCTAACTGGAGGTATTGTTTGCCGGTCTACCTTAGCGTGTTATAAAGACAGATATAGTTGTACAGAAGTAGTAGGCAAGTAAATGAATATGATATTAATATATAATATACAGCTTTGACACGACCCATTGCTGAGTGTCGTAGCAATTTTGTGGAACTTGGTATGTGTTATAGGTAAAAGATACATTATTAAGACAATTTTGTTTTATTAGCTAACAGGGTATGTTATGCGGAAATTGGTGTAATAACCCATCCATTACTAATTTATAAGGTTCGATTAAAATCTGAAAAGGAGCTTAAATTTAGGCAGATGTTCCATCAAAAACAGCTTGCGGTAACTTTTTATGTAAAGTAAACAAGACCTTAATAGGGACACAATTAGTGCGTTAAGGTTGTTTACGCTAAAATCAAAATAGAGCACCTAAAGTCCCATCTAGATAGAAATGACACGTGTTATGTTATAATTATCTTTGGCGCTTATTCGCTATGCTTTAATGCGGCTCATTACAATAACTTCGCGAAATCATCGTGTAATAGTTATTTGTTATTTTTCTTTTAAAAACGTCGCCCCACACTACAATTGATTCCAGTGTCGTAGATGCGTTTTCAAACATGAAAATTAATATACACGAATACGCAGACTAAAACAAATAATTGTGGGTCACACAAAGATTTGTTCCGTGCGGGAATCGAACCCGCGACTATTAGACACAGTGGCCGGCTTAAGTTCTTAATCATTGCGCTAAATCGTCCGTCAATCAATCGAAATCGAATCGGCAAAGGCGAAGACATACGTGACGGCATTAAATCGGAAGCCATCAGCAAAGCCATCATCATTTGCGCAGGATGAATATTAAAGTGCACAACGGTGCGGGCAAACCCAGATGCACACTCTCTTCCTTCTCCTTTCAGATCCAATGAAACGGGTGTCCGTTACAATTGGGAAAGGGTCCGGCTGCAGTGTCTAACCGACGGATACTCATGACCTCCACTGTCGTCCTAAGCCTTCCACAAGGTCTTGCTATATCGCCGAACCCGCCAACGTTCGTCGCATATCAGCATTGAGTTGCCTTCTCCGCTGGCATGGTCTTCGTGCACTGCGAGGGAGGTTACCGCATTCGGTCTATGTTTAAAAACAAACACACAGATTCTTTATCCCGTTTGGTTTGTTTTGCATAACTAAATTAAAAATAAAATTGCGCCATCATGCCTATATTCCTCAAACGGGGGTTGCAGAGGTGTACTGTGTGCACTTACATATCGCCGCAGATTTTCGGTCCCAATGTAAAAGGGGTTGAGTATATCGCCATAACGTTCCAGGCTCCGGACTGCCATTGCGAATAATTTATCTTTAGAAAAACCGCACTTTTTTGATCTTAAATTTGAATCCAGGAATTCGCGATCGCGAGCCGCATTATGCGCCACCAGACAAAAGCACCGGGACCATTTTCAATTTCTTCCGTGGCCCAGTCACTTGTAGCTACCAATCTAAAGAATAAACCCACTCCAATGCGACTAAAGGCATCGAACAAATTTATAAATGGAGTGTATTTTAAAATGAGTCTGTCATGGCAATAGGACATGTTATTATGTGGAATGTGGACGTTTGAAACATAAATGTATTTTGACTATCCCTGAATTCTGTTTCTGTCGTAAAGACCGTGATAGCAACTAATAAAATATAGGAAAGTTACCAATAAACAGTTATACTGTGTCCTTCGTTCTCGATATAAACCATATGCAGCTCTCTCGACCTACTCAACAGCTGTGTGCATCCTTTAGAGACTTGAAACGTCAACGCCTCCGCTATACTATCTGTGGACATAACCTCTGCGACCATTCCTTTTAGAACTAGTACCTTTCAACTTTACCAACGGGCCGGGTGGGTTGGGTACTTATATCTTCGAACGAAGGACTTCGTATAATAATGATCGAACTTCACTTCAGGTAAGTTCGTTTAATCACTTATTATACTGTGTCCTTCGTTCTCGATATAAAACATATACAGCTGTCTAAACAGCTGCATATGGTTTATATGGTAGTTGAAGTAAAGTTGAAGTATACCATAACATATCATGAGTATATTTGTAGTATAACACATTCCCGTTCTTTGCATTCCTATACAATATAAACACAACATATATATTAATAAATTTATATAATCAAATTCTATAACATGTTATGTTATATAGTGTCGATCCATCCCAACAAAAAACCTTTAAAGCACCCGTTATAGCACACCTGTGGTCCAAAATTCATTATTACTCATCCAGAGTTTTGTTTATATGAAAATAAATCCTTTCCTATTCCAACTTTTCCAGAGAGACATGCAAGGAAAAAACCCGTCGGAACCGTGCACTTTCTGCCCACCCCGCAAGGGATCTGGTGTGATGATATGAATAGAGATAGATAAAAAAAACCCTTACTGTGTACTAGACCTGGAAACAAATAAGACAGGGAAACCTGTTTACCCACTAAAGTGTCTTCCAACTGGCATGTGGAAAGACTCTTTTTTTTGTATTGTCCAATGATCTCTTTTTGAGTACAGAACTAGACAACGGCTTCGAATTAATTTGGTGATTATAAGAATGTTTCTTGTTTACTTATTTAATTTATGATTAAATATCTTCCTTAATGTCAAAGTTTGGTTATGTTTATACTAGAGGCCTTTGTACTAATGGCCTTATCCGGAGATATTCCTCACATAAGACTATGTGCTTTACCTATATGTCGCCCTCCACCCAACCCCCCCCCCCATTTTTAGAGTCTGGAACGAAGGGCAGTGCTAATGTGTGGTAAAGAAACTTAACCTACCCCAGTGCTATTACTATACCACAATTATTATTTCAATTTAAATTTCGAAACTATTCCGGAATCATTTCCATGACCTGAGTGTGCGCCGACAAATAAATCATTGGCCACATAAATATTTATGAATCACTTAACGATTCGTTCTTGCGCAATAACGCCCGCGAACATTCGTTTTGGCGATACGATCGAGCCACACCTGAACCATTATATTACTGATCAAAAATACACTCCTAATTTAGTAATAACTTAAGAAGTGAATAAGTCACAGTCGACTAGACCAAATCACGGATTATAACTTTATGATATTGGGAAGCATAACTGAATTTTTTCATACCATGAAATGCCACACTTCCTCTGCTTCTTTGTATGTGACTGTTTTTAACCGACTTCTAAAAAGGAGGAGGTTCTCAATTCGACTATGTTTTTTTGTGTTACATACACACAAAAAAAACATAGTCGAATTGAGAACCTCCTCCTTTTTTTTTTGTTACGCGATAATTCCGCCAATTATGAATCGATTTTGAAAATTCTTTTCGCATTTGGTTCAGTATAGCTCCGAAATGGCTATAGGCTAATTTTATCGGTATTGGACTTTGGATTTGGAAGGTACTCAAGGGAACTCTTTAACGACAAACAATACGAATGCGTAGATTGTGATATTATGGGTATTACGTCAATCCCATAGGTACCCTGCCATAGAACTAATCAGAATATTAACCGACTTCAAAAAAGGAGGAGGTCGACAATTCGTCTGTGTTTTTTTTTTAACTTCTTTATTTATGAACTGATTTTGATGATTCTTTTTGCGTTGGGTTTAGTATAGTTTCGAGGTGGTTCCATTTTAATGAAATCGTTATTGAACTTTGGACTTTGAAGATACACCAGGGGACTCCTTAACGGCGAACACCTTGAATGTATAGATTCCGTTATTATGGTTATTATATCAATTATGTAGGTACCTTGCAGTATAACTCAACAAAATAATATAATATAGGTATATAAAAATTGGTAAATAATTTACTTGTGACTTAAACCTGTAAAATAAAAATCTTTTTTTTAAAAAAACCCGACTTCAAAAAGCAAGAATTAAATATTTGAAGTCGGTGCCAAGTAACCGACTGCACTAACCGGTACCGACTTCAAATATTTATTTCTTGCTTTTTGAAGTCGGTTATTTAAAAAAAAAATTATAAGTATAAACTGCAATGAGTAACTTTCTAGTTAGTTCTAGATTTCCAACCGTGAGAATTGAGTGTCACTCAAGTTATACATGTAGTACCTACATATCATTTTTATTTCCTTTAATATTATAATAATATTTTGTACCCCAGCCTACCCCACTTGGGATCTGGCGTGGTGATATAATTAATAATAAATAAATAATATCAAGTTTCTTAGGACTAAGATTATTGCTGATACTATATAATATTTATCATACCTGTGATATGAATATACTTTTCATTATTTTTGTTTAAGATAATATATACTTTCAAATATTGTAACTCAATATTTCATCAACTGTAGCATGTCAACATAATATCGTTAAATTTTTAAATGGATAATATTATTAAGTCATTTGCATGACTTTATTTTCTTTTTATATATAGATACATGTAACATGTGGATGTAATAATTTAAATATAACAATACGAAGATTGCAAATCTTTTTGTATGATATCTCCAATCCAATATTTTTTCACTGAAACACCTTCAAATAAATTACAACATGTATAGTACTCTAAACCAACTTGTTTCTTTAACGGTAGCAGGTTGTGCTTGTGTTATATCTCTGATATCATAACTATACCAGAAACATCACTGGTGCTCAAAATAACTCTACACATTCAAAAACTAATTACAAAACTATTTTTATAGTTATTAATTTCTTGAATAATCTTATTTAATTAAATGTAATTTATTGATTATCATATTATCAAACAAAAGTACAGTAAAAACATCCAATTTATTCAATTCATGAATTGATGTATAATCTTTCCATTGTGTATGCCTCAAATTTCTAATATATTAATTAAACTATAAATGATGCAATAATTATTATAATAACTAATCAAAAAACCAAAATCATTGAACTCATTACCCGATAGAAAGCTGAATAGCTACTAATAACTTTTTAATTAGTATGTTTAATATGATTTAAGGTCTATTATTAGCATTTAGTTTCTTTGTGGGATAAGGTTTATAGCACAGTTGTGATCATCTATCTTTAATTAAATTCTAATAAGAATGGCTATAAATTGTATATCAATTATTAAAAAAATATGTTTCTATACATAATGTTAAACATATGTAGGACCAGATTTTTTTTCACCCTCACTTGTCTGGATTGCAAGTACTTGCACAAAACCAATAAAATTATGTTTGCCGTTGAAGGCAACACGACACACATTTTTATTAGTGTCATAGATACATGGTTACACACCAAAGTCAGTGAATAACTATAGCCTCCAATATTATGGTTTCTTTGTAAAACCCATGTTGTATTCCTCACATTCTCTGGTAGGAGACTTCCAATGTCCTTCGTGATTTGGTTTCGGTGGACTGATATGTACACTGTGAGTTAATATTTTCACACCCAGGATGAGGATTGTTGTTCGATGTTGGTTACAACACTGGTGGTTTTTTGAAATTTTAACTACTGGTTATGAATAGATAGTTAATAATTCCATATTGGTACTCCACTATATTAAAACACCTATAATACAAAATATATACTAATGACCTTAAAGGTTCTTATCTCAATAAAGGTTTCATGACTGTATTGTTAGGATTCCTCTTTTCTGGCTACCTTGCAAGGGGTCTGGGCTGATAATATTGATAGATAATTATTAGTTTTATGTTAACTGGTTAGACCAGGTATTTTATATTATATTTTAAATATCTATGTATATAACACAAATTATCCCACAACCTGCCTGCCTCAGCATCGGTAGGATTAGATATTATATTTGGAATATAATACTTACTTGACCACATTCATGTTCAACAAAAAGTTTAGTACTCACATCCCAACCAGAAACCAATGGAAGGGAGGACTAAAGAAGCAAAGTAAAGAACAGAGGACATGGTATACTGATGGATCCAAAACCAGACATGGGACAGGAGCCGGAATATGACTGAAGGGTTGGGTTGGCCTATATCAAAGCATGGGTAAGATGACTTCGATATTACAAGCAGAAACTTATGCGATTACCATGTGTGCAGGACAAATATTGGACAGACATACTACTGATCAGGAAATCTTTATATGTAGCGACAGTCAGGCTGCCCTTAAAGCTCTCAGCTCCTATGAGCTAAACTCGGCACTGGCAGTGGAGTGTGCATACCTTCTTAACAGATGCGGAGCGCGCAACACAGTCAGACTTGTCTGGGTCCCTGGGCACACGGGGGTTGAGGGCAATGAGCGAGCGGATGACTTAGCTAAGAAGGGATCCATGGGAAAATACATAGGTCCTGAACCATTCATAGGCATACCAGATGGAGCCTATAAAGGTGTATTGTTCAAGTACGCTTAGGAACAACACAGGAATTCACCAACACGTGGAGTGAAAACGACAGTAAGAGAATACTAAGACACAGTAGAACTCAACTAAGGCAACTTATTAGAGCATACACAGGCCGCTATGGCACAAAAGAACATCTACACAAGATGAACCTAGCTAGCGACGTGGCATGCAGGAACTGTGGCACAGGAACTGAAACCATGAAGCACATTCTTTGCAAATGCGATGCTCTGGCCGCGCAGCGAATGAACTTGCTGGGGGTGGCCTATCCATCACCAGGAGAATATCGGCTCTTCCCCCCTGGAGGATTATATAGCCTATTACAGGGAGTATTTGGGACGCCAGGTACGTAAGAGCACTAGGGCTAAGGGCAGTACAAAAGATCCCACTGGGTCGAAGTGCGCTTGATGAAAATCAATCCTACAAATTGCCAACAAGATAAGATAAGATATTTGGAATATTTCCACAGTCCTGTTGCTTGTCAGTTACAACAGGCATTGCCATAAGTAGAGATTTTTTTGGACGTAGACATCTGTTTATAAAACCTGTTCAGGGATAAGTATTGCTGGATTTACCTTTTTAATACAAGTGCTCATAATTTTGCACAATTCTTTGTGTAATAAGCTCCACTTTGGGCTATTTCAGTATTATTATACAAGTATGTCTAATAATGAAATCAATACAAACACTATGTTTTTGCAATGGAGTGGCTTATGTTATAAATAATGTATTGTTATTCATAAACAACGCCACTTTAATTACCCTTTCAGTAAGTCTCCTTTTGGGAGATATGTCCCAAATTGCTTATAGTTTAAAGCAATAGTCTTTGTATTTACCGTTTAATGCATGTTTAAGGTATGTATGTTAAGTAACATTTTTGATTATTACCATTGTAGAAATGTGAACTGCACAGACACCTCATGGGTGAAACCTATGAGTAGTATGACCTTCAGCACATATCTTGTATGGGCCCCAAGTCTTGCGGATCACGCCGATGCATCTTGTACACCACTCGTGTCCATGAATTACCGTCAAGTCTTGCGGACCACGTCGATGCATCTCGTACACCACCCGTGTCCTTAAATTGCCATCGATCCTTAAAAATCATCATTGGTATGGTATTACATTGCCAATTTATAGACGGTTAATAATTGTTTGCAGGTATATTGCGTTTTAAACTGTTTTTACACGAATTGGGACATAGACTTCATGACATAGGACATAGACTTCAAGTTTACTTTTCAGGTGATGAAGCTTTCACAAGTCTTAATATGACGAAATTCACGTCTACAAACAAACCAAGTTAAGCTGAAAACGCAAAAAATGTGTCAGTCGATCTTTTTACAATGTACTTTTTCATGACGTAATTTTTTTCTGATTTTTCCTATACGTTGTTTTAAATTTATTTCACAAGGTTACTTGAGTATATTAAAACCTTTTTATTATGTAATTTCACTATTTTTTCAAGATTATTAAATTATTAAATGTTGACCAAAACTTTATTACAAGGCATCGGCTGCCGCAATGTCAAACGAATGGTCGCAGAGGTTATGTCGACAGATAGTATAGCAGAGGCGTTGACGTTTCAAGTCTCTAAAGGATGCGTACGGCTGCTGAGTAGGTCGAGAGAGCTGCATATGGTTTATATCGAGAACGAAGGACACAGTATAATTATTTATTGGTGACTAAGAATATAGAGTAACAATCATTCGAGTCGATTTCGGCAAAAGTAAAGGCATATGTGTTGACTTCACTGCTTCGAAGGACTATTCTGGTCTGCGCTTTGGTGTGCTCTCCAATTTTGTATCCAATTTTGACTGTAAAAGTGCAAGCGCAGCGTGTACATGTCGACACCCCATTTTACTAGTTATACTATATTGCCGCAGGTGGTCGGGCTTTTAGCTCGTCATGTTTTTGGTGAATGTTACATTTTCTCTGATCCACAACCTCTTGAACTTAACATATAATATATTGTTTGACTGTTCTTTAAAAATAAGGTTGATTATTCATCGTCTTCCATATCTTCATCATCAACTATTGTAGTATTTGTAGTAAATACAGCTTTAGTAATAGTTTTTAGTGTTTTTCTTGCAGTTTGCCTCAATAAAGTTAGTTTGAATTGCATAAGCACTATAAGGTAAGTCGACATGAAAGAAATATTCTGCAAACAAAACATGAACATGTTTAGTTTTTTAGCTAATATAAAGTTTACATCGTCACGCCATGGACCCCTGAAGACGATCACAAGGGCCATGGTCGTCTATAAACCCGACCTTTGGTCGGCCAGTGGGTCGACTGAAACAAGATGACTTTACGACTTAGATACTTCTGTGTAACATAAAAATCTGGCTACTTCGGACCCAGGGTTGATTTTGGACAGACGTTACGGAAAACACCAAAATGGTTAGATTTTCTTTCTAGATAATAGAAACGTTAGAATCTTATGGCATGGACCCCTAAAGACGGTCAAAGGGGTCGTAGTTAACCGAGGTAAAGATAGCGTGACGATTTGGATACTTTTGAGGGAAAAACATGGGTACTGTTGGCCAAGGATAGATTTTTGGGGAGACAATAAAAAAACACCAAAATGATTAGATTTCTTCTCTAGCTAGTATACATTTTATTTCGACATTCACTCTTGGAGATGGTTATAGGCGTGTCGTAATCAATCGAGGATAAGACGGCGTGACGACTTGGTCACTTGCGGGAGTAACGTGGTTACTGCTGGCCCAGGATCAACTTTTGTACGACGTCATTTTGACGTCAAGAGGCCTTTGACTAGTAGTGGGTTACAGACTAGGCTATAAATATATACATATAAAGACTATTGCTTCTTATTACCCCACGTGTGAGGTCACCAGCCCATGCGGTTGGTCCGAGGAAAGCATACAATAATATTTACATACCTACCGCGGGGTAGGTTATTCTTTACTTCACATTATGATCAAATGGGTATTGAATAACATGACGAGCTTAAAGTAGTATAAAATAGTTAAGTAATCTGTTTATTAACTATTTCACAAATTCCGTTAAAATATAAAAGAACAACCTTTATATAAAGAGAAAAAAAACTGAGAAGGAAACCATCACCTGATCGATGCTATAAACAATATTTATCTATATCATCATGCCAGATCCCTTGTGGGGTAGGCAGAGACTGTAGAGTTGCAATAGGAGCTTTCCGTATAAATCTCTCTGGCTTCCACCACTCGCCTCTCTATACATAATAATTTTTCTCATGTTTTTTGTTAATTGGTAACCCAGTCTAAAAACATTATTATGATAGTGTTTTCAAACAAACTTTTGCTAAATTGCAGGCGAATTGAGAGGCATTTGTTCGGGTTCAGAAATTTTATGGATATTACCATTTTACCTTTATTTCCTCAAACTACCAATAAAATTGGATGATCTGGGGGAAGCGTTCGTTAGAATTACGAATCTTTATGGACGTGAAAGGTAAAACTAATTTCAATAAAACGTATCCAGTTATTTATTTTGGGCAAAAAGGCTTGTGGAACAATAATATCGTTGATATTATTACCACCTTTATTTTTCTTGCAAGAGTCATTGATTTGTGTATCAATTTGTATTGTCTTAGCTATTATTATTTTAATGACTCGTCAAAAAAGTAAAAGTTTTAATGCAAAAAGCCTCATAATCTGTCAATCCTGGGCCAGCAAAGTAGGACGTAAGATCTTAACAAATACGTCTGGAATAACTTACGGCAGTAAACAGCTCTCTATTGATGTTAGTGAAACCGTCTAAGTTCATGATAGGTGGGTTCTTCGTAATAGCGACGAGAAACATTTCCACTTCACGTTGTGTGCTTCGGTCGATTGCCCCTAGATTCACGTTCAGAAGCCGGACTTGAAATTCCAAACCAACCTGAAAATAGTATTTTATTACACTTTACAATCAATAGGAATGATAAATTAATATTAAAAAAAAAACATTTTAACAACAAGTTTTTATGCAACCAGGAACAATCTGAAACGGTCAATGAACATTTCGTGTCTATGCTATTGGCCGTTGAGAAGTTCCTTCGTCTGGGACCAATCCTGAGTAGAATCTTAATATGCGTACCATAAAAATGTAATGTCATCGGAACAGACCAAACATGTCAAGTTTCAACTCCATACATTGAGGATGTAGTTCTAATTGAGCTTTTAAGATTAGAACAACCATTGCAAGTTTAATAAAAGGTTGTAAAAAGCGAAAAACAGATAAGTCAGTAATATAGAAAATATATAAGGAAAGATTGCCATTTAGCAAGAATGAAGTATGTATAACCAAGCACAAGTGATATAAGAGTTACATATAGCAAGATCAGCTAATATTTCAAAGCTTAATCTATTTAAAACTCTTACTGGATAAATAAAATATCCATATTTTATGAAATGATTTCACGCAGCTAACTTTGTTGTATTACAATGTCATCAGAACTTACGTGATCTAATCGTAATTACTAGTGTAGGGATGGCTGCCAGTAGTCATACACGTGAAGGGGTGCTGCTTGTGGGGTCTGGTCCATCTGGAATGCTTTAGACACTCTTTATAATTAACATCATTAGTCTCATATCTCGGTCGTATGGAATCACACTGGAGCTAGATCGTAAACTATTTAATCGTAACCTAAACATTGTATCCACACAATATAATTAAAGAAAAAAGAGAAAGAGAATTAAATAAGACAAGCCCGCTGAGTTTCTTTGCCGTCTCATCTCAGTGGAATCCGCGCTACGATCCGGTGGTAGATTAATAGTTAAATTAGATTTAAAAAATATCAACTCAATTTACAAAATAAATTATTTAAGTTTTAGTTTGAGTTGTATCATAAATATTTTCGTTTCCAGTTTCCAGTGCGCGCGGTGGATCACGCTGCAGAACTGATGGGGCATTAACATCTTGCATTGATTTTGTTTTGATTTCGACTACATTAAAAAACGTAACCTCACACTGGTTGTTTGCATTATTCCTTTGTCATGTCGACTACTCCTGCGCCTTAAACCCCTTACCACTGGATCAAGATGTTCATTGTTGGTAATGTGATTTTTTCCCATACCGGCTACAACTTATTTAATTAGTATAGAGTTTAAATGTGAAGAAATTACTAACCTTCCTGGAAGCATGGTACGCTTCATTACAGATGATAAACAACAACGTCATACAGTATCCAACGATGACAAATAAACCCATCTCCTTGTAACTAAGGCCATGTTCTAATATCTCTGACAAGACGCCATACAAAGATATAGTCGTTGTGAAGAAAATGATCATGCAGTAGATTCCATACATGTTGGAATAGGCACGTCCTATGAGGGTTTACAAAAGAACTATGTAGTATAAATATAACTGCTCGACACATTACAAATATGCAAATACACCCAGATAGTTTTAATATGCTCGTAATATGTATATGTCAAAATAAAGAGTGCATTCACGTATACCAAAAAAGAATATATCTTCAATCTATTTTTCTATTTATATCATCACAAAAGATGATAATTTACGGCACATGGAATCAAACCTCGTATATTACTACACATAGTAAGAAAAGTATCGTATACATTGCTTAGTGTTGCTATGGACTTTAAATATCACACATACCTAATTATGTATTCTCAACCCGTACTCTTATTTGTATATTATTGACTGCGTAATATTTTGAATATCATTTGTAATATTGTATATTTTTCTATTATGAAAATAATATATTTTTATATAAACACACCGCCGCCCATTTATTTGACTATCTATTCTTTCCATGCAAAGATGGCAGAGATGTACTGTGTATGCCCGTATTATGGCGACGACGCAGAGGTCCAATGTAATAGCGAGGGCGAGCTTATTGTCATTATGCTGGGCATAATTACACATACACACACACCCGACTCCGGCCTCATACTAAGAATATATCGATAGAAAAACTCCAACCCTATTACCCCATCATGATTCAAATTTGGGACCTCGTGATCACTAACCGCACCGTGTGCCTTTAAACCAACAAAGCAATCACTGGGGTTATACCCCAAAAAATATCTTCAGTAAAGGATAGTTTTTCCGTCGATGTCTTTATTTATCACTAAAAATTGAATCGTTTTTCGACGATTCGAATTTTCGTCTGATAATTTAGAAGTCCTTACAGTAAATAATACGTATACTACGGGGTCAGATACGCTTCAATAAAAAAAATTGTATAAAATCTGTTCGCAAGTTGTCCAAATTGCTCTGAGCTTATTGCACGCCAGTTGTTACGAATCGGCTGTTTATTTTAACGATAACTCGATGTTATACATATCGCAATAGAACAAAATGTACAGTACGTAGATCCAATTGGTGTAGTTACTGCCTTTTATTAGTAAATGTCTGGTATTAGAAAAGTATTATTATTCCTACTACGTAACTAATTGAAGAAAACTAATTTTTGTAAGAATTTGCATAAAATCTTGTACCTAAGCGCTAGAATATCTGACTACATTAACCGTTTATAATATAAGTTGTACTTCACTTTCATGTCAAATACAGAACTTTTTAATGACTACACAGTTCTGTAAATCGAGTGAGAATAAGGTTATTTTTTCGGATTTAATCGCGGTTTATTTTTGCCAGAATGACAATTGTCCTTTCATTTATTTATTTGTTTAAATATTGATTATTTAGTTTATTGTGTATCCTGAAAGTTTCCCTTTTTTATATGATAGATGATTTTTTGACCTTGGCTCGGAAATGGGATAGTCAAATAGGATAGAAAAAAAAACATCATAATTTCAATAGAGAAGATGGCTGGGTGCTTCCATCGACTTGGGATCCGGTAATTAATATAATCAAATCCAAAACTAAGCATAACACTGCAAGACCTCAAGACACCGTAAGCTCATTCTGCGTAGATCGAACCAACAAAAATAATTAAGAAGTTTGAGGGTACCTCGGAACAACTATGCCTTTTGGACGTCTAACACCTCAGTCTTTCCCGTGACCATGGGTGCTGCAAAGCACTCGAAACGGCGGCTTAAGAATCAAAAATAAACCGCGATAAAATCCGAAAAAATTGCTTTATTTTATGTGTAATGTTCGAGTAAATCTAAGAACTCAGTATGAGTATAAGGTTCCGATATTATCTATCATCTTTATTTCTATCCTAATTGACTATCCCACTTCTGAGGCAAGGTCAAAAAATCATCTATCATATATAAAAAAAAGAATCTTTCAGGATACACAATAAACTAAATAATCAATATTTAAACAAATAAATAAATGAAAAGACAATTGTCATTCTGGCATCACTGTAAGACAAGATCTACATATAAACGTTATTATATCACGCACCCAACTGTTGCATCATATGAGAGAGATCGACCCAGAGATGACGATACTGGGCCACTTTTAGTGCGGGGTACTCCGCCTCGAGTGCCTTGTGGAGGTTCATAGCCAAGCCTCTTGAGGCAGTTCCGAACGCATTACAGTTTATGTACCTGAAATAAATGAGCATAAGAATGAAGATATTTATTTAAAAAAAAAGTAACAGACTTTAATGATCTAGATGAAAATATTGTTTTAGGACAAGGTATTGTAGTTTTTCATAATTAATTGGGAGATGAAATGTCACTAGAAGACTTTGATGAATTTGGGAAAATAGGAGACCTTATATAATCACTAATAACTAATCTACATATAGGATTTTAGCTGCTCATAGTACAGTAAAGGTGAGATTATAAAACATACCAAAGTGAACAGAATCCATCCAGCATAGCAATGATATGATAATAAGCAAATGAGTGCCACAATTCAAAGTCATCTTGCAGATAATGTTGAGATAGTATCACGGCGAAACTTAATGCCCAAGAGAATGCGCAAAGACCCCAGGTTAACGAATAAAGATGCGGAAATATGATTGGTGTTCCCGTTATTTTGAGATATTTTAGCTGAAAAGTAGAAGTAATAGGCATACAATATTGTTTCATAAAATCTTATCAGAATGCGTGAAATAATTATATCTTCTACCACTCAGTAACGAAATGGGTCTAAAGTCATAATGTGAAGTACAATATATCGTTATCAGAAATCGTTTAGATCCTTTTCAATAGGTATATAGTTCAGCTCTCGCTGTTTTACTTCACTACGTGCCAATCTGAGATAGGCAAAATGTAATCAGGTTAATGATTACAATCGCAGTTTATAATATTCAATCATCATTTAAATTGTAATCATTAATCATTATTACACCATTACGCCTTTATTCCCCAAGCGGGAGTGGTTAATCATTAATCTGATTGATTACGTTTTGCCCATCTTTGGTGCCACTATGTTATGCAACTTTTGATCCTCAAACGGATTATAAGCAACTCAAAGGCTAGAGACGGGATTTAGAAACTAATATTTCGAGCATATAAGAACATCAAAAAAACGTTCTATCTGTCAGAGTAGTGTTCTATCTGTCAGGGAAATAATTCATATCATTGTAAAAATTCTGCTAAAAGCGATAAAGTCTCCCGTATTTTAATAGACTCGTGAAAGCAATAAATGTTAAAATGTAGTTAATACCGCCACAATATTTAACTACCACGTATTGCTTTCAACAGTTATTATGGAAAGATTGCTTTAATGAAAAACTGATAATATTAATTTAATCCGGAGCTATATTTATTGGTATATTTCAGAATATAAGTTTTGCAAATGAGTGCCAAAATCTGTGTAATATTTAGTTTGTTAGTTTGAGTTTGAAAAAAAAGTATCTAGCATAGTCCTCATGTTTAGCGATTCTTATACAGATATTTCATTAATATTTTTTGTATCTCACTGCGATACCCGGGCCTTTGAAAGGCTTGCGTGAGGACATGGGTCCAACACGTAGAGGCCCTTTGCGTGGAGTTAATGTTATGTAAGACACCTGCTGAAATGAAGCAACATAACTAGCGAACTGACCCTGGCAGGTGCAAGTACTATTGTAAATTATGTAAAGAAAACAAGGGCTATATAAATGAGGTTTGATAGACAAAGACTGGACTATTTCAAAGGGGACTGACACCGGCCATATTTAGTGATATCTAACTACCCGTAGCCGGCGATTACTCGCCGCTTACTAGATGGGCCCTCAAACGGTGGTCCTAAGACAACTGAGGGCAACACCGGAGTAAGCGATTCAGGGGTGTAGAGAGGTGTGCTGCACTTTCTCCGAGGTATTTACGGCGTTATGCCCTTTAACACTTCCTCTGAAGTACATCGACGTAAGAAAGCATTATCTTTCTACGTCGACATAGCTCTTACGGTTCCTCTCTACCTCGACCAATTAAGGCAAGCCAGAGCCAAGAGCCTTGCGGGCCTACTTCGGTTTCCACTTGACTGACGAAGACACGCCGAGGTGGGGGCCCTGACCGACTCTCTGGAGCACTCGGGGCCGTGGTGTCGTTACTCACCAACAGCTCGCCACAAGCTGCCCTGCGGGCTCATTAATATTATTTTTCTTATAATCCTATACTGTCCCACGGCAAGGCAAAGAATATTGCGTGATTAAATATTACCACAGTAAATGTATATTACCTGATAATGTGTCCACATATTTTTGAAAATAGCCACTTGTGGTCCATGGCGCCAGGACGCAATTGGCAGAAGAAAATGCGGAATCAGGATGCTTAAAAATATAATGTTGTAGATTACTTCATCAAAACGTTTATTTGAGCTATTCTGTAAATTTGCTAAGCGTTCCTTACCTACTAAAATAAGCATACAAAGCATTGTTAACTAAACTTGAACAAGAACAAGAACTATACAAAGCAGTTTTCAGTAATAATATCAACCTGTACTGTCCCTCTGCTAAGCAAAGGCCGTCTCTCACAAATTGTGGTAAGAGAGATTAGGTCATACTCCACCACGCAGAATCAGTGCGGATTGGCGGAGGCAGGTTTGTGGCCACCTGCTGTTAGGACATATCAAGCCGACTATAAGGCTTCCAACTTGACTTAAAGACTACCATATCACGTGTTTACTGGGACCAATTGCTTTACGTGCCTTCCGAAGCACGGAGACGCTTGAATATGAAAATGCCACAATTGGTGATCGCTTAAGAACACGGCGGTCGCACAGCGCTACGAGCGCCTCGTTGCTAACTTAAACTTAGACAATAACGCTACGAAAGGCAAATAAACAAAATACATTTTATTACAATTATACTTTCCAAACCCCAAACGATGTATGCCCATAATTTAGCTCTGGAAATCCAATTGAAAGTAGTACGTCTAGTTGTTAGAGCATCTAAAAAATATATTATCGTAGTAGTTCGTTCACAAAAAAATCTCGCGAAACTTATGTTCCAATAAATAAATTTCTGTGACGTATACTTTTTACGGGCGTTTTATAACATTATTGTTTCAGAACAAATATCAGAGAATATTTGGAGGGTTTTATAGGCGAGGTTTACTCTCGATAACAGTTGATGACGTTGTTATCCAAGAAATCTGAGTACACTCCAGCGATTGCCATTTTGAAATAAAACTATTTTACGGATTTTATCGCGTTTTATTTTTTTTTATTTTTAGTTCCCGACGTTTCGAGTGCTTTACAGCACCCATGGTCACGGGAGGGACTGAGGTGTTAGACGTCCAATAGGCATAGTTGATCACGGGGTATCCAATAGGCATAGTTGAAGCACCCAACCATCTTCTCTATTGAAATTAGGATGTTAATTAAGAAGTTTGAGGGTACCCCGGAACAACTGTGCCTTTTGGACGTCTAACACCTCAGTCCTTCCCGTGACCATGGGTGCTGCAAAGCACTCGAAACGTCGGGAACTTAAAAATCAAAATAAACCGCGATAAAATCCGAAAAAATAGTTTTATTTCATGTGTAATATTCGCGTAAATCTAAGAACTCAGTATTTATGATATTATTAGTAAGATTGGATAATTAGAAGAGAAAATATATAGCTCTTTGGTTCTGCTGTAAACATTGCTATACCTGATTTAACCTGTGTTGTCTATTGTCAGTTACAGTTTTGCACTACCCCCGACGATATACCGAAGGTCCGATAATCGTGATAACCCCAAAGACGTGTTCGTCGAGTGGAGTCCGTGGCACATCAAACATAGTGTAGGAGGCCCTACAGCTAGGTGGAGCGACGATACACGCAGGGTGACGGCGGTTGGAAGAGAAGAGCTGAAGACTGGTTTCAATGACATGCCTTGGGAGAGGCCTGTATCCAGCAGTAGATTAGAGAACTGATATGGACTAATAATGATGATATATGCAGTTGGCTTTGACTACCTCGTTGATGTAGTTCCACATAATGCGGCTGGTGATCACGAGGTCCTGGTTTCGGATCATAGGTGCTACCAAGTATCTTAGGCATTTCTTTTTCTTCTTTTACATAACGTAGCACCACACTAGGATTTATTCCTGTGTCGTGGGTGCGTTTACAAACATGAAAATTCACATACACAAATACCCAGACCAAAACAAATAATTGTGGGTTACACAAAGGGTTTGTCCCGAGCGGGAATCGAACACGCGACTATTAGGCACAGTGGGCGGAGCGTTTTACCATTTACCATCACCGCTTAAAAAATGTAGGTATAACGGAACACGTTAACTACACAGCTTTGACAAGTACCGCAAATTTAAATAATGAGCAGAATCTGATGATGGAGCCGGAAAGAGTTCATAGGAACTTCTCAACTAAGCAAGATATCTTCGTTGTGTTTTTTCTACTCAACGATTATTTTTAAATTATAGTTATTCTTACTATTAATTAGTTCCAGTGTTTCGACAACAAACATGATTAATAATATGGAGACGGCCTAGAACGTGGCCACACTGACTGCATTATCGAAAGCAGACATCACATCTGCAGGTGCAAGTGGTAGAGCATGAAGAACATGATTTAAGGTGAGACATCGTTTGTGTTACTCCGCATAAACACTCCAGATTGGTACTAAGAATCCCCACCTGATCATGCACCATTGCATATAGTCCACTATAACTTTAGTAAAAGAGGGTGAAAAGTTTAAAAAACGTATACCGACATGAAAAACAGATTAACCGATATACAATAATACAGAACAGCATTTTTGTACTTCATTCCGGTTGAATTTCTTTACGCGTTTTTACGTATCACGTAACAGTAGGAACAATGAAACGATAAATTCTGATTAACCTCCTTCTCGGTGCAATAAATAAACTGAGTAAACATATTATCATGATCGCAAATTGCACAAAACGGTTTAAAACGTTATTAAGGCATCATTCGAGCAAATATGTAAGCGATACAAATTAAAAGTATGGTTCATTAAGATCTACAGGAATACAATTCACAAATAATTTGTCGCCATTTACATATGTACATTGGAAAAGAAAGCGGTACTGGAATCAATCAACCCATCAGAAGGCACCATCCAGAAGATGACGAAGTGCCTTCCGATTTCACATTATATATTTGTAAATAAATATTAATTTTAACCAGCAGGCTAAGCATTAAACATTTGAAAAAAAAGCATGGTTTGCTGTACACTAATAGAACTACAAGTTTTTTGGTAATTTTTTCTATTGATAACGTTTTATTAGGAAAGCAGTTCTCTATAAAATTGAAAACAATTTGAGTATCCCAGATATGCGTACATTTTGGTGTGGCAGGCCTCAACTTATAGGCACCTTTCAGAAGCCGTTTAACTTGATCATCGGATATTAAAATACTTCTTAACAGTAATGACAAAACTGAGCGGTAGGTATTTAAAGAGCCGCTTTGAGGGTTTTGTACCGGGTGCAGTTTCGACCAGTTTCAGCGCCGAATTTTAGTTTCGTCGGGTCTAGAGAACTCGTCAGGACAAATACAATGAGCCCGAACACGGCGGGGTTATGTTGAGTTGTTGGGTAGTTCCTTTGACCATCCTCCGATTCAATCATCAGAGTCTATAAAATACGTCAAGGTAAATCCAACGAGCCCAAACACTGCAGGATTATGTTCAGTAGTTGAAAAGTTCTATTGCCTACCCTCCAGTTCCATTATCAGTCCCTCGACATCATCCGGGTCTACGGAACTCGTCAAGACAAATCCAACGAACCCAAACTCCGTGGGATTATTAAATAAAACTATTTTACGGATTTTATCGCGGTTTATTTTTTATTTATTTTTAGTTCCCGACGTTTCGAGTGCTTTGCAGCACCCATGGTCACGGGAGGGACTGAGGTGTTAGACGTCCAATAGGCATAGTTGTTCACGGGGTACCCTCAAACTTCTTAATTATTTTTTTTTTGTTGGTCCGATCTACGCAGAATGAGCTCACGGTGTCTTGAGGTCTTGCAGTGTTATGCTTGGTTTTGGATTTGATTATATTAATTACCGGATCCCAAGACGATGGAAGCACCCAGCCATCTTCTCTATTGAAATTAGGATGTTTTTTAATTTCAATAGCCTCGCGAACCATCCTTGGTAGGAATCGGTGTTCTTTCACGAGGATTTGTGGTCTATCAAATCTGATGTTATGGCGGGTGCGGTCAAGGACATGTTCACAGACTGCAGACTTCTTTGAGCGACTTCTTTCTGCAGACTTCTTCTTAAATAAAAAAATAAACCGCGATAAAATCCTTAAAATAGTTTTATTTCATGTGTAATATTCGCGTAAATCTAAGAACTCAATCCGTGGGATTATGTTCAGTAGTTGGGTAATTCCGTTGGCCACTCTTCGGTTCCGTCATCAGATCCTGGACATCATTAGGGTCTACAGAACTCGTGAAGACAAATCCAACGACCTCAAACCCGGCGGGGGTATGTTTAGTATTTGGGTAGTTCCGTTGGTCATCTTTCCACTTCATCATCAGACCCTAAACATCATCTGATTATATAGTACTTGTCAATACCAATCGAACAAGACTAAACACGAGGTGGTTATGTTGTGTATTCGACATGTTCCCACGGCCACCTTTCGATGCCCTCAAAAGACTGGTCTGGAGCTGGGTCCATGGTATGTACTATATTATTGCATTGTCACCGAACTTACATACGTATGCTAAATTTCACCTCAGTCGGATACATGCTTTCTATTGTCAAACGCTATTGGATATCTTAATAAAATAAAATACGAGGCATGCCTTTAAGTTCTGTCGTTTCCATATTTCCCGGCAATTTTGAATTTGGAACTGTTCTATATTCGAACGTGTTTAAATTTGAATCTCAAAACAGTTGAAAGTATTAGGATTAATGCTATTGTTTAGTCACAGCGTCGATTGGAATCTGTCAGGTTACGTACGAAAATGAATCTTTCTATGGAAAATGTTCGTGCAATAATTTTCTACAACTTTAGAAGAGGCCTGACACGGCTTCAGTGTTTTGAAGAGCTAACATCTGTGTTCAGTGATGAAGCCCCATGTCTGCGGACTGTCGAACGCTGGTATTTAGAATTCCAGCGTGGACATACTAGTGTTAGTGACAAATCTCGCGAAGAACGCCCAAAATCCGCCTTCACTGAAGATAACATCATTGCTGTGAGACAACTAATTCTCTAAGATCGTCATGTGACGTATCGAGAGATAGAGGCTCTATTAGGCATTTCAGGGACAACCATTCAGAAGATCTTACATGAAGCGCTTGGTGTGAGAAAGCTAGTTTGCCGTTGGATACCGCATCTGCTTTCCGACGATCACAAGGCGGCCTGCATCAGATGGTGTAAGAACACTCTGCAAAGGTTCAACCGAGGAGTCAAATCACGTCTACGACATCATCAGTGGTGACGAATCTTGGATCTATGCCTACGATCCTGATTCCAAACAACAATCTACAATCTGGGTCTTTCAAGACGAGCCAAAGCTGAATAAAGTTGTTCGTTCTCGAAACACTTCAAAGAAGATGGTGGCCACGTTCGTTGGAAAAACCGGCCATGTTGCGACTATTGCACTTGAAGATGGTAGAACGGTTAACGCAGAGTGGTATACCACAGTTTGTTTACCACAAGTCATCGCCAAACTTCCAAATACTAACTCAAAGCGACGCATCATCCTGCACGTTGACAACGCAAGCTCACACAGCGCTCGTCAAACATTCTTGACCATCCTCCATACAGTCCTGACCTAAGCCCTAACGATTTATTTACATTTCCTAAAATTAAGAAAAGTCGTCGTGGTCAAAGGTTCCAGTCCGGTGAAGAAGCAGTCGACGCTTTCAAGTCAGCCATTTTGAAAACCCCCACTTTAGAGTGGAATAAATGTTATAATAACTGGTTTGGGCGAATGGAAAAGTGTATTAAGCTACGTCGTGAATACTTTGAAAAACAATAACAAGTACTATAAGGTTCTAGTTGTGTTTTTTTCTTCAAACGACAAAACTTAAAAGGCATGCCTCGTAAACCTAATAAATAAAACACCCGATGTGCTTGAAAATGGATTACAAGATTTGAACCAGAAAGACAGATAGGCATACGAACACAAAAGCTTCTAAAAAGTTACCTATACCTCGTTAGTCTATTGGCGATAATGCGCGTAGCGATCACAAGGTCCTGAGCTTGATTCCCATGTCCGAACAAATGTAATTTTTCGATAGAAATATTTCCAGTGTCAACTGGCATTGTGTCCGATATAATGGCATCAGGCTTGCCTCCTATTGCATGAGACCTAACATCCGACCTTGGGGAATACAGGTGTGACAATATTTATTTTTATATATTTTACAATTTAAATTAACAAGGTTTATATTCAATTATTTCCGACGAACTATGAGAGTCGCGGAAGCCAGAGCGGTATGTAAGGAAAGAACCTGTTGGAACTCTGTACTCTCTGCCTACCCTGCAAGGGATCTGACATGAGGTTATAGATAGATAAATAAATATTTCCGTATAAAAAATTCACACACACTGGGACGCCTACTTTCTCCAAGCGGGAGTGGCTAAGAGGTGTACTATGTGCGCACACCAACTTATTGCTGAGAATATAAGGTGCCAATGTAATAGAGGCGAGGCTATTGCTATTATATCGGGCACAACTTTGGACTCCGGACTGATACTGGGAAATTTTATAAGCTATATTTTGCTTGCCCTACAATCGACGAGATCCTCCGCGATTTCTAAACGCATTATACGGTACTTGTTCAACGAGGCAGTCCATAGAAATATCTTTAAAAAGTGCTCTTTCTTTTTGAAAAAATTCCGGTATTAAATTTATAATATTTAATTTTCATTCAAACTATATAAAAATAAAAGAATTAATGGACGATTCAATTTACGTCCTATACCGTACACAAATGGCGCCACAGATCTGTGGTGCCATCTCTGTGTGTCTGTGAATAAATATTTAATCACCACAAACCAAAATAGTTCCACAAAATATCATTGATAGCACATAGACAAAGAAGTATTGTTGTAGTGTGTGTAGTAGTCACTAGACAGCGTTATTTTAATTTTTCATCGGATTTGGGGAAAAGTAAAAATTTTTTTATATGTTATAGTTACAATACATTGACAAATATCGGATGTTTGCCTTTTGCCAAATTCTACGATTCTAGGGCAGCAAGAAGTGCTATATAACTTCTAATGAGTATTTTGTTTGGGATTACTTAGAACCTTCATTTTTTACACTAGTAGGGGACCGTAGACTTTCGTATTTGGTATAAATTTCAACTTAATTACCTTTAGCCGTTCCTGAGAAAAAAAGGTGATAACCGTCGGACAGACTTCGAAGTGATCCTATAAGGGTTTCGTTTTAGGTACGAAACCCTAAAAACATGGTGCTCCAAATTAGGGTAAATGCATCTACTGTAACTGCGTCAGGGTCTTGTGTCAGACGTATGTTTTGCATTTGGCATTGGTGCGTGAAGCGAAAAGGTATATTTCCGGTTTACCGAAAGATGCCATAATGTTTTGATATTCCAAATCAAATAGTTCCAATTCAATGTCAGGATTCTAGACTCTAGATCCGCTTTAACGTCATCTTTTGTAATAGCAAGCAATGCAAGTAACCAAATACCTCTCTTTTTGCACCATTTCCAGATCTCTCTGGTTAAGTGATTAAGATAAGGAAATTGAACTCCTCCCATTCGATTAATATAACTAAGGGCTGTTGTATTATCTACGTGTAACAATATGTTACAACTGTGCCTATCTCGGGTAAAACATTTTAGACCTAAGAGAACGGCTAGTAATTCCAAATAATTTATATGGAGCTTACTCTCACTAGCCTTCCACCCACCGTTTACGCAATTGCCGTTGCAATAGGCAACCCGTCCCGCCTTGTTCGCGTCTGTAAATATTTCTACGACGAAATTCGGTGCTTTAAAGAAAAGGTTCGATGCAAATGTAACATTTTTTTACCACCTCTCGAAATCTGATATAATGTCTGCAGCTAGTCTAAATTTAGCGTCGTAACTATGATGTTCGATTGAAGCCAAAAACTCTTTTTTTCTCTAGTTTTTTAATACCTAAATACCCCTGTCCCTAATACAAAACATGCCATCAAGATATATAACGGATTTATAACTGCGGCGCCTTAAATTAGTCACTACGTCTTTCATATTTTTTGTGAAAGTTTGAGGTGTTACTGATAACCCGTAAGGCATGGCCTGAAAATCGTAAAGGATATTTACCGAATTAAAATTCTCAAATTGGAACTTTATCTGTTTACGATGCGACTTATGCATTGGAACTAATAAGTAAGATTCTTTAAGGTCTATGGTAGCTACATATGCATTTAGTTTGTACCATTTTAGCTGCAGTCCTGTGATCTTCCATTTTAAATGGGAATTACAGACAAAATAATTTAATTGTTTAAGGTTTGACCACCGTTATATTTTTGCGCTAAAAAGATACTGAATATAAATTGGTCACTTCAAGGTTTACAAACCGTTGTGGCAACTAGTTTAATTATATTTTGAATAGCTAATGCCATCTCGTGCTTTTGTTTAGTCGAAAATGAGTTTTTGGGGGTGAAAGGATGGTATAAAATATCCATAACGAATCCAGTTTAAGGGTTTTTTGTGACTTCAGTCCAACAATCGTGTAATATGGTAATCTACCGGCATGTACTTGCATCATTGCCGAGTTTGGGGATGTTTGCTCGCCGCTGTCGATATCGAAGGGCGCATCGGTAGCGGCGGTGCTGAAATTGGGCTACGTCGAACTGATGCTCTGTATGATGAGCATTGTTCGACAAATGGTAGCAAGGAGAGCCTGGTCAGGTTCCCTGACTGCAGGGGCGTGTACTCGATGTTAAGGCGTTCGGTTTTGGTACCTTCGGTTTAGGCGGTTTTCTAATTTGGAGTCCCTGCTTTTCAATTGCCTTAGAGGCTTTGAGTTTTTCCCCTAACTTTACTCTGAATAGAGTCTCATCCATGTCTTGTTCATTTATTACCGATAGGCAAGATTTGTCTCGCCCTGGAGTGATAATTTTCTTTCTTACTTGAGTCTCTATAAAATGCATGTCAGTAAGTATCCTACAACTGATCTGATAAAGTGTTGATAGCTTGTATCTTGTCATCGCCAGTAAGTAGCAAAGTCATTGCTCAAACTCAAACAAAATTTATTATGTATAAGCCTTTCGGGCGCTTACAAATAGTCAATTAACATTTTTTTTCTAACACCGGATCGGAACGCGGCCTTCACTGAAAAGTTCCGGCAAAGAAAGTCAGCGGGCTTGTCTTTTTAATTTACTTCGCTTTGTCTTTTTTCTTTTCTTCTTTCTATCATATTGTGTGGATACAATGTCTAGATTACAATTAAATAGTTTACGATCTAGCGGCAGTGTCTTACGATCGAGATATGAATCTAATGATGCTATCTGTAAAGAGTGCCTAAAGTAGCAAAAGGACCAGTCCCCGCAAGCAGCACCCGTTGACGAGTATGACTGCTAAAACAGTCATCACTCCCCTCGACCATATTGGAGAAAAGGGAGTGACCCGCGCCAGATAGCCACCGCAAGCAAATACATTTTAGTGATCATGATCAAACCAGAACCCCAAAGACGGTAGCCAGCTTGTGTTTACAAAGCAGCAACACCACAAGCTTGTCAGGCAAAACATGCTACGCTGCTCTATTGATAGCCGTAATGCCCTAGCCCAATTGGTCTTGCTTGGTTTGCATTTTCTTGTCACGCTTGGTCTAACAGATTCCGTGACGGCCGCGGCTATTTCAACGTTTAGCGTAGGTGCTTTTAGGAGTTTACAATTTTCTGGGATAGGTTATTCCTTTAAGTAATGATCTCAAGCGTCCTGTTTTAGATCTTTTTTAAGATACCAAAGTACTATGAATATCTGGGCCGTAGACTGGGGCATCATCGTAAGCATCCCCTATAATAACTCTGGGTCAAGTTCCGGTTCGATATTATTATTTGCGGATGCGGATTGTACAATCTAATTTGTTGAATTTTGTTGCGGCGGCGACAGCAAAAGCAACACCGTCGGCGGGGACGACTGGCGTGGAGACATAAGCAGTGGCGTTCGAGAAGACGGCAGCGGCGTTACCTCGGGCTCCCGAACGTCTTGTAGTCCGTTATCTGAACAGGGATTATAAAATACTTATAATATTTTTTTATTGCGCCTGGATGTGGATGCATTTTGTATAGGTTAAGAATTTTGTTTCTTGAAATAAAACACCTTTATTTTGACCCGCAATCAAACTCCAGGCTTATTTTTTTAGTGTCATGCTAACCCATCATGTTAATCCACAGTTAACCTCCTGTGAAGCTTAGAGATGCTGATGGTGGATTATGCTTGCACTAATATCACTTAAAAACTGTAACAAAAAGATATAGCAGACTTACCCGAATTATCTTCAGATTCTGACGAAGAATACACAACGGCGCGATGAAATCGTTTAACGGATGTTTGAATTTTTTTGGGCATGGTGACAATGTTCTAAAGCGTGCGCTAGTTGCTGCACACGCATAAAGAATTAGGATTTGCCACTGCTCTCACCATGAGGTGACGGCAGATAGTTTGAATGATTTGTTTTTTCGTGCGATGTTGCCAGCATGAAAAAGTTACTACCAGCTTGTTAATATATCTAAAGACTATAATATAGCGAAGTATAATAAAATATTACGAACTGGAAAAAATAAACAATTTCGGTGTCTCCTGAAAAATACCTTTATGTATACGACTTTTCGAACTAACATTAACTCTTCGAAGGTTCTTGAATAATGAAATCACGTTAATAAAAGTTTAAATCCACCTACTCGTATTCCCGCATCCGGAGCTAATCAACTACAGTCAAGATCAAACATGCTCACGTCAATTTATATTCAATTAATCCAGACTACGAAGATAATGGAGGCTTCTCTCTGTCTATGGTTATCAGACCTGCGTAATCGGCTTTGTTCGAACTTATTAAAGTTACGTTGTACGTTGTATCGTATTAAAACACCTTAAACACCTTATATAAGATTATATCATTTATAGAATACAATATACTATGTACAATGCGAGCAGTAGACTGCTATAGGCTAATAAAGATGATGACAATATACTTTGCGCGGACGCGGATGGCGATTACAAAGTCCCAGGACTTTGTAATCGCCATCATTTGAACAAAATGTTTTTGTGTCTCGAAAAATCAAGTCCACTGTCTGGAATTGTGCCCAGTATAAGGTATAATAGCTATGGGCTCGTCTCTATTGCATTGGAATCTGTTATTTTTCTACGTGGGGAAAACCCCATGGACATCTGCCAGCCTCGGGGGAAGCTGGCGGGGCATGTTGGACCCTTACCGACTAAAACCCCACGGTGGCCGGCATCGACACTTCGCCTAGGAACGCACTGGTACCCCTCTGTGTTGTGGTCTAAAGAGCCAGCCTGCGGGCGGTAGCCTATGAACGTGCTCCCACCCCTCTGCACCGTCGCCGTGTTCTCGGTGGTGTGGGCTATATCACGCCACCGTCCTCCTCGAATTGCATTGGAACCTGACGTCATCGATGATATGTATGTGGGGGTGTACTGTATACACCTCCCCCCTGATTGTGAATACAAGCGTAATGCTGTGTACTTTTTTTTCAATAAATAATCATTTCATAACATATTTGTTATTTAATATTATTATAAGCCTACACTGTCCCTCTGCAGGGCGAAGGCCTCGGCTCCCTTATTCCACTTGTCCCGGTTCAGTGCATGCTGATGCCATTCCTTGTCGTAGGAGTCCAGCTCGTCTCGCCACCTCTTTCTGCCGCGCTGTCGTTTTCCGCCTGGTGGCTGAAAACCCACTGTTTGGTTGTTTACTAAACCCACTGTAGCCCAAAACGTATCCGAAATGCGGCAGATATGTCCGACCCAGTTCCATTTCAGTCTTGCAACTGAGTGGCCTACGTCAGTGATTTGTGTTTTGGAGCGCAGAATCGAATTTCTGACACAATCTGTGAGCTTTACTCCAAGAAAGCTACGATCCATTGCTCGTTGGCAAACCCCAAGGGTGAACTTTTGACGATCAGCAAATGACCAAGTCTGATCCGTAAGCGAGGGTGGGGAGAATGCACATGTCCATGAGTTTCCTTTTTAATGAAACCGGGAGAGCTCCTTTCATCAAATGTTTCATTGCTCAATAGTTCTTCCAGGCGTTTTCAGAACATCGAGCAACTTCTATATTTTGTCTCGCCTGGAAAGAGACTAATTGGCCAAGATATGCATACTCGTGGACATATTCAATCTCCACTTCCCTAAGCTCTAGCTTACGTTGCACGCTGTTGGTCATCAGCTTTGTTTTAGTCATATTAATTCTAAGTCCAACCTTGAGGCTCGCCTGGCTCAGTTCTTCGAGCAGTAGGCTTAGCTCAGCTGCGGTAGAGGAGAAAAGGACAATATCATCGGCAAAGCGCTGATTGGTTAATCGCCTCTCGCCGACGACGATGCCTCTGTCCTCCTAAGCTGTGTTGAGGTTTCGGAAAACTTCTTCGAGCGTGGCTGTAAAAAGCTTTGGAGACAATGGGTCACCTTGTTTGACTCCCTTCTGAATACTAAAACAAGGCCCAATTTTATAAATATGGATGGATGCAGAGCTATTGTTATATATTTTTCGGAGTAGGTGGATATATGTCGGTTCTATTTTCTTCGAGGGACTCAAATATGGCTGCGTGTAACAAGCTTTCAAATGCTTTGGAGCATTCTACAAATGCGAGGTAAAGCAGTAATTTAAACTCTTGGTGCTTTTCTATTATGAATGAAAATGGTCAGTAGTTGAGAGGCCGCGTCCAAAGCCAGCCTGCTCAGGTGGTTGGTGAAGGTCTAATTGGTCAGATATGCAATTCTCTATTACTTTAATAAAGAGTTTGTAAATATGGGAGACGAGGCTAATAGGGCAATAATTACCTATGCCTGATTTGGGGCCTTTCTTGTGTAGCAAAATTATATTGGAGTGACAAAAATTATTTGGTAATGTGCCTGTAGTTAAAATGGTATTAATTAATTGGCACAAATATGGTAATAGGGTGTTTACTCCAATTTTTAATGTTTCTGTGGCAACGCCATCATCACCTGGGCTTTTGTTGTATTTCATACCATTGAGGGCTTGATATATTTCCTTATTGTTGATCATTGGTACTCTTGCGGAACACGAATAGACTGAATTACTATATTGTATAGATACATTATCTGAGTATAAACGCTTATTGTCATTAGTTTCGCCGTATCGCCTTGTCACTCGCTATTACTGTCTTTTAGGTGTGTGATGGATGATCTGCCTATCTCCATTCACCGCATAGCATACTTTAGGGATCTCTTATAACATAATCTTAAAATAGCATATTT
Organism: Phalera bucephala; assembly: GCA_905147815.2. Lineage (NCBI taxonomy): Eukaryota > Metazoa > Arthropoda > Insecta > Lepidoptera > Notodontidae > Phalera > Phalera bucephala. Next base: position 25,873,560 of record LR990618.1, on the reverse strand, counting down.
GTTATTTTAAGGAAATTAGTCTTAAATTTAATATGGCTAAAACCCAATTTTTGTAAAATACCAATTATATTTTTGAAATATTATTGTATAAATGTGCAGCTCTCAAGGATAAAATGCATGTGGGCAACTTATTAGGTATTCAACTAGTTGTGTCTAGCCAACTAGAAGGGTTCAGTTCAGATGCTTATTTCAGATCGCGCTTTTGTTTCACAACAACGATTGTTATGTCGGGGCGGTACTACGTGTTTTCTATAACTTTGGTGAAACCGTTTTTACGTCGATAAAAGTTACATGTACTCAAATGAAGTAAATACATTTTGGTGTTAATATAATTAAACTCACTTTGGAACTCGTGCGAGCTCCACTCTGAAACCTTTTAAGAGAAGAGTCAGGGAACATTTCTTATCTGTTTGCTGATACATATATATAACATTCTATACTATTTATATACACCATATACATACGTATAAATAGATTTATTATATGTATTTAGTATTAGTAGTAAGACCGCGAAGAATGACACAAGAGGTAGGGCCCTATGCTGCAATGGTTTGTAGAAAGCCGATGATAATGATGATTATGTTAAAATAAATCTTACACCGAATTCATACATTATCATTGCCACTTCTCTCATAGAGCAGTTCCGTGACAGCGTCGATTGCTTGCATTACCGGTTCATTCTCACTTCGTATTCGAGCGGGCATATAACTTTAAGCAGCGTTCTGTGTACTTCTATATGTTTATGAAAACATAAACACAGAGCGCTATTTTAATGTGAGGCAATTATATCTCCCCACAACCCCCTAACTAAGTGAACACTATATGACAGCGCGAGTGACAATTTTATATGAATGAGGAGACCTCGGTTCTCACTCTTGTAGGCAAAATATAAATTCGGTATTAGGATGGTATTGCCGCAGAAATCGTAATAGTAAGATACTATCGTATAGCCGTGTGACCATGTCGCCACACATGTGAAAAATTATCACGTATGCGCATTATGTAACTCAATACAGTAGCTAACATTGGTATTTTGCAGCATATCAAACTGTGAAAGGTTTTCCAAACGTTGTTACTATATTTCTAAGGGCATTACGATTCATCGGAAAGTCTTTTTTACAGCAATAAGCGGCGATAGTCATTTTTAACGAAATCCTGAACTATTTAATTTCTAGCGTCTAAATATCACTATTTCTGATTCATAAATATTTTTTCTTATTTCTAGTTTCCAGTAGTAGCACTCGGTGGGTCACCCTGCAGAACAGCGCACCAACAACTTGCATTTGTATACGTCACCCTCGACGATCCTCTTATCTCGATTCTTTGTCATAGCACTCGGATCCTCAGTGCATTTGTTCCGTGCCATCCATTCATTTTATTATGTTCCAATAATAAGCTGTATGTAAATATTTGTCTGCCTCGTTGGCTTAGTGGCGTGGCGTTTACGAGGTCCTGGATTCGAATCTTAGGTCGGTCAAAGTAAAGATTTTCTATCCAAAATTTTGGTATCAGTCCGAGTCTGGAATTGTACCCGGTATAATGGCAATGGGCTTGCCACTATTACATTAGGACTTAACATTGTAGAAAAATAGGGTACACAGGCGTTTACCATACTTTTCAGGTGTTTATCCCAAGCGGGGGCGGCAGACCTCTACCACCGCGTTGCTTGGGGAATTTAGACTTGACGGTATTTTTTTTTTTTTTTAAATTTGTGTTGGGTGAGTTGAATTTACTATCTTATCGGTATTATGACTAACAAAATGATAAAAAGGAAGTTTACGGGCTCTAAAAAGATTTGATGAATTTTCGTAACATCCTTGTGTATGATACGATATGTAAGTACGAACGATTAGAGTGAAAGTTTTGAATTCTAGGTGTCCAATTACTCATAACGTTTTAAATCAAATTATTAACTACCTAGGTCACCCACGATACAGGTTCGCCTAGTCAAGGGTCCAATGACAACTGAGACTGTATAATTGTTTTTATTTTTATAAATTTTATTTCATTTCTTTGTAGGGGTGATTTATTTATTAAAAGTATATTTCCCGCCATGCTACAGTATTAAGCTCTTCATAGGTCGAATATTAATAAGGTCTATTACAATAGGTGTCATAAAAAAGCTCAGAGTTGCTCAACGAGCTATGGAAAGAGCTATGCTCGGTGTTTCTCTACGTGATCGAATCAGGAATGAGGAGATTCGTAGAAGAACCAAGGTCACTGACATTGCCCTCAGGATTAGCAAGCTGAAGTGGCAATGGGCGGGCCCCATAGCGCGAAGAACGGACGGACGTTGGGGCAGAAAGATTCTAGAGTGGAGACCACGTATTGGCAAGCGCAGCGTGGGACGACCGCCTGCCAGATGGACCGACGATCTTGTAAACATCGCAGGAAGTCGTTCGATGCAGGTGGCATCAGACCAGTTACGCTGGAAAGCGATTGGGGAGGCCGATGTTCAGCAGTGGAATCAGAATCAGAATATTTTTTATTCATGTAAACCAATACAGTATCTCTTACGCACTGATCACTGAGATCATGTATGCTGATGACTTGTGCTTCCTATCAGAATCCCTAGACGGCCTGCAACAGCTGATGTCCGCATTCCACCAAGCCTGCCGTAAGTTTGGCTTAAAGATCAGTGTCAATAAGACGGAGGTGATGTCCCTGGACATGCACGGTCACGAGACACTGACCATAAAACTTGGTGAGGATGTGCTAAAGCAGGTGGATAGATTTCGCTATCTGGGGAACACTGTAACATCCAAGTGTGACCTTGATGCTGAGATCAATAGCAGGGTGGGTACCGCAGCTGCGGCATTCGGCAAGCTATGTACCAAGGTCTTCTGCTCGCATAACCTTAAGTTGCCCACTAAGATATCGGTGTATATGGCAATCGTGCTGCCAAACCTCCTATACTCCTCTGAGACGTGGTGTGTATACCGCCGCCACATTCGCACTCTGGATCGCTTCCACCTTAAATGTCTCCGTACCATCATGAGGATCAGATGGTCCGATAGAGTGCGAAATACCGAAGTTCTGCGACGAGCCAATGTTGGTGGCATTGAGGCCTATTTAATGCGTCGACAGCTTCGGTGGTGCGGTCACGTATCTCGTATGGCGGAGGAAAGAGTGGCGAAGCGCATCTTCTACTCTGAACTGGAGAAGGGCAAGCGGAATCATGGCGGTCCCCTCCTCCGGTACAAGGATGTCCAAAAGCGACATATGAAGAGATGCAACATAGAGCCCTCTCGTTGGGAACGTTTGGCAGCACAGAGGCCAGAATGGCGCAGGATGGTGAACAGCCAAGTACACAAGTTCGAGGCTCAGCGTAAAGCTGACCTTGACGCCAAACGCAATCAGTTAAAGGCCCGCCCACCTGCTGCCATATCATACAACTATGAGAACGGCGTACTTACGTGCCCTCAATGTGCACGGAGTTTCGCCGCGAAGATAGGCTACATAAGCCATCTTCGAGCGCATCAGCGGCATTACTCTGACTAGGGGTCTTTAAAGTGGTCGCCATGGCCGAAATCGGTCGGATCAATCATTTATGAATCGTCAGAAAAGTAACAAAGACTTTACCACCACTTCGCAATGTCATTCCTGTGTAGAAGAAAGGCAAGAAACACCTCGGTTACTCTTTTAAAATAAAATTTTTACTAACTTTTTCATCTACATCCTGTTGTGGGGAATGGGAGAACAATGTAGGTTGGTCATCAGGTGAGTCTAAGTTAAAAAGAAAATCAAATTATACTATACTATTTATGAGAATGGCTACATGGTTCCCTCATTTACAAAAAAAAGTACACAAAAAAATTACATTATGTTAATAGAAGTAAGAGAGGGAATGTTAAAGTGGACAAGTATAGGCTAAGATTAGGTCGAATATAATTGAGTACGATTTTATTTCAAATGTCCCCTTGATTAAGCATGAGTACACATACCTACAACCTTCTCTAGAAACACAAAACCCGAGCCTCGAAAACTTTTTCCCTATTTAACCGTATTCCAAAAGGTTTCTAAAACATTTTTATTCACAAATCAAATTGAGTATTCACACAAAAGCACAATACAGAACCGCAAAACGTATTTAAGGCTGAAATTTTTTTTGAGAAGTTTCCAAATTGCCCTCAAACTTCTTAATGTGATTTATGAAGCCCTCGGAAGTTGTACAGATTTATTCATGATCAGTTTCAGCTTCAGGAATCCAATTTCCAAATTATTGTGGTAATCTTCACCGTTTAGAAAGCGATTCCATGTTTATTTATTTGACGCATTCATTTGAGTATTAAGATGGGTCTTTTCTCTTTGTTTGATTGTATTTGAACATTTTACTTAATCTTGTTTATTGCCTTTTGATAAATTAAAACCAAGATTTGTGTAGTTTTCTGTTTGTCTTCTTTTTATCCAATCCCCTCCTATCAGTCGCTACCGCCGTCCGCGGAGGTTCTTGCTAAACCCTCCCGTGCCCTTACATCACTTCTTTTGGATACAGATACCGCACACAGGATCAGACACCGGCGTCGCTGGCAAGGTCGAAGAATACCTTGCCCGCCGGCCGGTGCAGAGCACCACGGCGGGACACCTACTATATGCCCTCTCCCAAAGCGATTACCCAAGCCGAGGCCGTTCCTCCTTGAGGCGCCCTTGAGCTAGTTGCCCCCTTGCCCTTCAGGCTCGAGCGTAGTGGTCGCACGCTCGCCCTCTTGTCCGGTGAAGCCGTAAAGGCCCCAACAGCCGGCTAACAGCGTAGATCATTCACACACACATCCAAGATAACTTTTTCAAAAGTGTCACAAAAGAGGCAGGGGTATATATTGTATGTGACTAACTATGAAAAATTAATCAAAAGAAACTAGTTAAGAAGCATTCAATATACTTAATTTTGGTCTTCTAGCGTCGGTACGTATATTTTTATTTTTCTGCCATAGATGTGAATAGGCGAGTTCCATAGGTGTGTGGGGTATTTTATCATTTCCACTGACCTCACCACTGAAGTCATCCTTACCCGCACATGGTACACCCTGCTAAACAGCGAACGAGGTTCTGACGAAACTGTCCGCCAACCCGCACTGAACCAGCGTGGTGGACTATGGTCCAAACACCCCATATGGAAAGAAAATCAGCAAATTGTCCCCAAGTGCCCGGCGATTCCAGCAGATGCGCTGGCGTTGACGGGCGTTAGTGTAACACTGGAATCCGGGGCGAGAAGAGTCTCCGGACGGGATTACTTAACCGTCAAACGACTCCAGCTATTGTATTAACGGACTCCGATACTTTAAACGTACTCACGTACAACGTTCGTATACTTATGAAAGAAGAACGTCTTGTAGAATTAGAAAACACATTAAAGGAAATTAAGTGAGACATCATAGGACTCTCAGAGGTAAGAAGAGAAGGAGAACACCTCGTAGAAAGAGACAGTGGGGTATTCTTCCACTTTGGAGGACAAACTAATGGACTCCATGGTGTTGGATTTGTAGTGGCTAAAAATGGAAGGATAATATTATTGAATTTCTAGGGTATTCAGAAAGAATAGCAGTACTCAAATTTAGCATAAAACGTTCTAAAACGCTTACACTAATACAGGTCCACGCACCGACATCTTCATATCCAGATGACGAGGATAAAGAATTTTATGATCTCTTAAACAGAGCTTGCGGTGAAAATCGGGGAACTTGGAACATCATACTTGGGGATTTTAACGCCAAGATTGGACCTAAACTAAACGTTGACAGTTCTAATATCCTGAGCCTCCATGGTTTAGGTGACCGGAATGAACGTGGTACATGGTTACTCCAATTTGCATTTGCGCAAAACATGTACATCTCCAACAGTTTTTTTACAAAAGAAACCTCAACGTCGCTGGACTTGGATGTCACCCAATACAAACTTCTTCTTCTTCAGCCGAAAGACGTCCACTGTAGGACAAAGGCCTCCCCTAAAGACAGTCATCACGACCGGCTTTGTGCTGTACGCATCCAACTTCTACCCGCGACCTTCACCAGGTCATCGGTCCATTTTGTAGGGGGCCGACCCACTCCACGTCTTTCTGCCTGAGAACCTTTCTGCCCCATCGGCCGTCAGTTCTACAAGCGATGTGCCCCGCCGACTGCCACTTAAGTTAAGCAATTCTGAGTGCTATGTCAGTGACTTTCGTCCTCCTGCGGATCTCCTCGTTTCTGATTCCATCCCGCAGGGTAACTCCGAGCATAGCTCTCTCCATCGCCTTTTGGGTGACCTTGAGCCTTCTTATGAGGCCCATCGTAAGCGACCATATCTCAGTGCCGTAAGTCATCACTGGCAACACACACTGGTCAAAGACTTTTGTCTTGAGACACTGCGGAATTTTGGACGAGAAGATGTTACGTAGCCTCCCGAAAGCCGCCCAACCGAGCTGGATTCGACGATTGACCACTTTCTCGAAGTTGGACCTACCTAATTGGATTCTTTGTCCCAAGTATCGCCACACTGGAAGTTGAGTCTACTACACAGACAGCTGTGAATGGGACGCAATGGCTACACTAATAAGCAGGGCGAGGGCAGCTGCGACCAAAAAAATAAAAGAATACAACATTAAGATGGCTATTCGCAGTCGAGACATGGTAGTTGTTAAAAAGCTGCTGGAGGCGGAGGCCTAAAGGAAACCCTCACAAGCAGCCAAGCACCTACACAACTGAGCCATTCTAGCTCAAAGGCCAAAACAGAAAAATAAATACACAATCCTTAACATAAATTAAAAAAAAAAAACAAAATTATAGGAAAAAAAAACCTCTACTGAAGTACCGCAACAAGCAAATACCAAGCACGATAACAACAAAACAAAAAACAAAATAAGCGACATGTACCATACGAGTGCATATAAAAGCAACTACTAACAACACATAAATTAAACAAAAAAATGTGCGGGACAAACCGGGCCCGCAGTGTCTAAATATAAATAAAAAAAAAAGCATAGTGGCAGGTTATACTCTTCAGTCTTCTGTATGACCTGTCGCAGCGTATGAATGTGGTCTATGGTGCTGAAGCCTTTTCGGAGCCTAGTCTGCGCGCGAGACGATTCGTGATGACTCTCGAAAACAGTTTATAGACGTGGCTCAGAAGTGAGATGGGTCTATAATTCTTCAAGAGGGTTTTATCACATTTTTGAAGACGATAACCACCACACTTCCGCGCCGTGACTGTCGCGTTTTGCCCTCGAAGATGACGGTGTTGAATAATTTCTGGAGAGCCCTCAATATCGGCTTTCCACTAGCCTTGAGAAGCTCAGCTGTTATACCGTCATCGCCTGGTGCCTTGTTGTTCTTGAGCTGTTTGAGAGCCATACTAATTTCGTACAGACTGATGTCCGGGATGTCTTCGGTATAGTATCGGGTCAATTTGGCTCTTGGGTCTATGGCCGGATTGCAGACAGGTATTTGTACTGATGTGTATAGCTGGCCGTAGAACTTCTCGACTTCCCTTAACAGTTCCGGTGTAGAGGATACAATCCTGCCGTCTCCGGTCTTCAGCTTACTCAACCGGCTTACTCCGATAGACAGATCCCTTGCAAACACTTTAGGGCCTTTGTTGCGCTCGATAGTCTCTCTTATTTTGTCAGTATTATACTCGCGTACATCACGAGTCAGAGACTTAGAGATCTGCCTATTGAGCCGCTGGCATTCGGAAACTTCTGGAGACTGCAAGATCATCTTGCGTCTTTCCTCCATAAGCTTGAGGGTAGCGCCTAAGAGCTTTTTGGTTCTTTTTGTACAGTGGGTTTTAAAGAACTTGTGCCCGACCGTATGGACAGTTTCCACTACCCTGTTGCTATAATCGTCCACGTTTATGCACTCACCTAGACCTTCGAAGCGATTCTGCAGTTCGAGCTGAAAGCTATCGGGCTCCTGAATCTGGACAGGTGCTGGACGGAGTGTAGACTTCATCAGTCTAGACCTTTCAAGCTTGAAATTGATATTCAATGTGCCTCTTACTAGTCGGTGATCACTTCCAGTTTTAACTGCGTTGATCACAGAGACATCATTGAATATGTGCCGCCTCGTCGACATGATGAAGTCTATCTCGTTTCTTGTAACACCATCAGGCTCACCCAGGTCCATTTACGGTGTTCCCGCTTCTGGAAGAAGGAGTTCATCATAAAGAGTCCCTCCTTCTCCATGAAGTCAGCTGGCATTTGGCCCCGGGGATTCCGTTGTCCAGTACCAAAGGTTCCCACTCTCAGCTCATCGTCGCCTCGTCTATCCAGTTTCGCGTTAAAGTCCTCCATGACAACGGTGTAGTGAGTTTTAGAGGTATGTATGGCTCTAGATATATCCTCATACATAACCTCTACCTCATCGTCGGGGTGTGTCGAAGTCAGTGCGTATACCTGTTAAATTTTCAGTGAATACCTTTCAGTCATTTTGAATATCAGGTACGCTACCCTGGTCGACATACTCTCGATCTTGACAACGTTGTTCACGAGAGACCTGTGGACTATAATCCCGACACTACCCTGGGACTGCTGGTCGCCCTCCTGCCAATAGAGCAAGTTACCGGATTTAAGTGTTATTGAGTCCTCACCCTCTCTTCGGACTTCAGATGATCCTATGATATCCCAGTGTAACTTGCTCAATTCTTCCTCTAACTCGTCGATCTTTTCGTAAGTTCGCAGTGTGCGCGTGTTAAAAGTTGCCAGGGCCAATGGTCTTCGTTGTCGGTAGCCATGCCTCTTCCGGGGATTCTTAGCACCTCCCGCCCCGCTGTTACCGTGGCTGCTACCGTGGCCAGGACTAACGGGGCCACCGGGGACTGGGGGTCGTTTAATATTTGTGGATATCATTAGGGGGATGATGCTATAATCGCCACGCTTAGCAGGCGGGTTGGCAACCGCAGTATAGCGTTAGTAGGTATTAAGAGGACGCTGCTGCCCATCCTCTCGTCTTACAAGGCCCTTAGGCACCTCTTACGGCACCTGTGGGCTATGATCTCCTAGCAGTAACCCAACTAACTAGGGTTTTGTATGCCATGTGTATCGCCATTCCAGAGAGTGGTGCCCTGCTTCCGGCAACACTCAGCCCAAGCGAGCCCTTTTCTGGTGTGGCACCAGAGTAATGCCTTGCTTGAACTACCACTTGCGGTATTTGTTGCTGGTTTTGGTCGCCTCTTACGACCCGCTGTTAAGCCAGCATGCGGTGGGGAGACTGTATTCTTGATCCGTCCCCACACGGAATAAGAACATAAAAAATGAAATAGACTATATCCAAAGTTCCAATCTACAAAATAATAAATGACGTTGGTGTTATAAATACTGTCAAATATAGTTCAGATCACAGACCACTCTGAACAAAGATTAAATTTAACTTCAAAATTCACCGAACCAAAATGTCATCAGTTCAATGTAGAACTTGCGAATCACTTTTCAAATTTGGATAAGAATGAAGAAATCAGTATAGTATACCTTAGAATTTGTAAAACTATACAATTTTGTAGCAAAAATATAAAATCCGATCGCAATAAAAGATTGAATCTATCAAGTTATACAGTGGATCTAATACAGAATAAGAATAAACTCACTATAGGTTCTCAGGAATTTAGGATAGCAGACAGAACGATTAAGCGAAGTATCAGACGTGATATCAGGAAACATAATACCCACCTGATGAAATTTCTCTTAAAAATTGTGCCACTCCAACATTATTCTTCTACATAAGAAAAGGAAATCATAAAGACATTAATAACTAGAGGCCAATTAGCTTAGTTTCACATTTGTATAAAGCTTTTATTAAAATCATTTACAACCGTATTGATAAACAACTCGACTCCCACCAACCTCAAGATCAAGCCGGATTCCGCCCCAGCTTTACCACCATAGATCACCTCCAAACTGTAAATCAAGCAATAGAAAAGCATATAGAGTTTCAAAAACCTTAATACTTGGCTTTTGTGGTCTAGGTAAAGGCATTCGATAGTGTAAAACATAATGCCATGTTTACCGCTCTGCAAAAACAAAATATAAGCCTAACTTACATAGACCTCTTAAAGCGCATATACGCCAATAGTACTGCCAACATGAAATTGAATTCCCATGGCCCTATATTCAAAATAGAAAAAGGCGTGAAACAAGGTGACACACTCTCTCCCAAACTATTTACTAGCACTTTGGAGGAAATCTTCAAGAAGCTAGCAGACGGATGGTCCACGAAGAGCATTGTTGTCGGCAACACAAGGCTCACCAATCTTCGTTTTGCTGATGACATTGTTCTTTTTTCACCATCCGCTCTAGAATTACAACAAATGCTTCAAGATATGAGCACAGCAAGCCTTGAAGTTGGACTAATGATGAATCGGACAAAGACAAAATTTGTGACCAACAGAACATAGGGTTGAAATAGATGAGCCGGACATACAATATGTCGATGAGTATGTTTATTTGGGCCAGTTAGTTTCCTTAGAAAACAGGCAAGACAGCGAGTTCCAAAGACGTGTCGATAACGCCTGGAAGAGCTACTGGTCCATGAAAGGGATAATGAAAGGTGACCTTCCAATATGTCTTAAGGCGAAACTCCTCGGCATGTGTATCCTGCCCGTTCTAAACCTATGGTGCTCAGACATGGTCACTGACCGAGTCTCAAAAGTCCAAACTCAAGGTTTGCCAAAGAGCGATGGAACGTAGTATATTAGGTATAAAATTAATAGATAAATTTCGTAACACCACTATATGCTCTAAAACGGGGATCACTGATGTGGGCATCAAATCTGCAAAACTGAAGTGGGAGTCAGCAGGGCATGTTAGTCGAATGCACCCTGAAAGATGGGCTAGAATCGTCACACAATGGGTGCCAGCATATGGGCATCGACGTCGGGGCAGGCCTAGGAAACGTTGGCGTGACGATACAGATGCTTTTCAAAAAGATTGGCCAGAGTTGACCAATCACAGGCCAACGTGGAAGATTATGGGGGAAAACTTTGCCCAGCAGCGGTACAGAATAGGTTAATAAAAAACAATATGAGAATAACTTAAATTTTAATAATTTTGTTATTTATTATACAAAGTAACATTTAAACCGAACTTGGTACTAAAATATAGCTTTTTATAATAATGTAAGTACACAAATGTGCTGCAGTTACGCGATAAACTTAAACAACTTAAATTACACCTGTAACATTCAGTCGTAATTTCGAAACATCTAACTAAAACAAGTAACGCAAAGTTAGAATCGAGTAAAGTGGCAATTTCGATAAAATTGCCCAAGTTGAGCGTTCGAGTTGGAATAATGTCAACGTGTTTAAAAGTGAAAGTTAAGCAGAATAAACAAAGCGTTTGTGCCACCCTCCCAAGGCGAAAATATTCAAATAACCTACTGCGGGCTTAACACGAACAAATTAACATTGGCGTAATGCGATCGATTTGATATCACCTTTTTCTCCTTTTCACACTAGAAGCTCACTACATAAAGGCGAACGTGATGACCCACTTTCTCGACAACGTCACGATAATGTCTATCTGTTCGTGCTAAGCCCTATCTTACACAGTAACATTGTAATGTTATGCAAGATCGTATAGGAATTACAATTTTAAGGTGATAATATTAAAGCTTTTTATTGCTAGTACCATGAAGTACCACACATTACCCCAAATGTGGAATAAATAATGCTCGCCCAAGTTTAATTTTTTTTAAATAAGTGTTCAAAAATAAATTAGGTGTGTTTGATTAATGGCGGCCACACAGTAAGGCTTTGGACACGAAGTCAGCGGGAGCGAGGCGGTGGCGGCGGCGGCACGGGTAGCGGGCGGCGAGCGGCGTACGAGCGGTGCGTACCAATCTAGCGGTGCTCGCGCGTCTGCATTGACGTAGTGTTGAGTTGTAGTATTCTTTTTTTGCTTTTTAGCGACCGAAGTTTCAAAATGCCCGCCAACGTGTTGGAGAAAATTATTACATTGATTTTTGATAGAATATGATTTGATAGATTTGCTTCCTCGCCCAGTTGCAGGAATTTACATCTTCTTTTGCCCACAATAAATCAAACTTCAGAAAGGAATTAGTATCAAAAAGATCTTGTCGTCGCTGTTTAGACATTTCGTTAGCGATTTCACTACGCCGCTCTAGCACCGTGCGGTCTGTCCGCTGGCTTCGAGACCGGGTACAGTGTTGTCGCGCCGCTCCCCGCGCCGCGCCGCCGCCGGCCCCGCTCCCGCTGACTTCGTGTCCGAGGCCTAAGGGTACTAAAAATTTTAGTCCGACGGGACTTTTGAAAATATAAATTTGAAAAGGGGTTACATTTTTAGGATTTATATAAATTTGCTTTTCCATGCACTAATATCTATCGGGTATATTAGTTTCTGCCCGCGACTTCAACCGCGTTGACTCGTCGTATACTTTGTGTTAAAAAAAGGTAATAAGCTAAGGTAACATCTGTTTGCCAAATTTCACCCAAATCCATTCAGCCGTTTTTGCGTGATTGAATAACAGACATTGAAACATCTTACCATACAAACTCTCAAATTTCTCTTTTCTTGGCGATCTTTAGGAGATAAGAAAGCTTTGTATCAACCTGTTCCTCTCACCACAAAGTAATTTTGTAGCATTCATCATGCCGACTACCACTTTAAGTAATAGCTGGGACCAACGGCATACCGTGTCCTCAGAAGTATGAAGACTTAAAAATGGGGATGCCACATACGGTCACCCAACTCTGACTGACTAAGCCAAACGCTGTTTAACTTTGGAGATTGCTTGAACAACGTGGCCCATAGCGCTACGAGCGCTATTATATTCAATATTATCGACTGTTTTTAAAGTAAGTACTTTCAACCTCCTAAATTTAGGTTGGACTGAATCTGAATAAGCACCGTAACTTACTGAAGTAAATAACTACACAGAAACAGTATCTCGTGAAGTGCTTTTACACAGAATACCGACGATCGCAAGTATCTGGTAATCTTGCTAACAATTTTCAACCCACAGAAGTTATGCATCTGATAAAAGAAGTCTCACTTATTTGCTTGAATTTTGGTAGATCCGTTCGATAATTTAGGTTTAGAATTTATTGTGTTGCTATCGATTTGTTTATAAAGTAATTTAAGTGTACTTACATATCGGCTGTGTTACCAGTATATATATATGGATCAGAGACGTGGTCTCTTACAATAGGCTCAGCAAGCTATGGAGAGAGCTATGCTCGGCGTTTCTCTACGTGATCGAATCAGGAATGAGGAGATTTGTAGAAGAACCAAGGTCACCGACATAGCCCGTGGGATTAGCAAGCTGAAGTGGCAATGGGGGGGGGGGCACATAGCGCGAAGATGGGACAGGCGTTGGGGCAGAAAGATTCTAGAGTAGAGACCACGTATTAGCAAGCGCAGCGTGGGACGACCGCCTGCCAGATGGACCGACGATCTTGTGAAAATCGCAGGAAGTCGTTGGATGCAGGTGGCATCAGACCGATTACGCTGGAAAGTGATTGGGGAGGCCTATGTTCAGCAGTGGACAAGTATAGGCTGAGATGATGATGGTAATAAGATATCGGCTACCAAATAAACCTGCGCAAGTAATATGCTGCTAATTCAGCGATTGGACACCAAACTGTTCATGATTTTAGAAGTAATTAACCGGCCTCTTGAGGCGCACGTAGCACGGTGTGAGCGCGGTGTTCTTAGCGATCACCAAAGTTGAGTAGCGGTCGGCTCGGTCGGCCTGAAATGGGTGACCGTTTGTGTCATTTTCGTATTCGAGCATCACTGTAGTTTAAAAGACACGTTAAACCATTGATCCCGGTTACCACGTAATGCGCTAGTCGTTAAGCCAAGTTGGAAGCCTTATAGGCAGCTTGATAAGTTTCAACAGCAGGTGGCCACAAATCTGCCTCCAGTAATCCGCACTGGGTCCGCGTGGTGGAGTAATCCTAATCTCTCTCACCTCGATCTATGAGAGAACGTCTTCACCCTGTAGTGGGATAGGAGCGTAGGCTGATATTATTTAACTGACCTTCTAGAAACAAGTTTCCAAAGTCTAACATGTAAATGGACTGAATCTGAATAAACTTTGTAAAATATTGAAGTAACTAACTGCATAGAAACGTGTTACTGAAGTGCCGTTACATAGAATACCGTAGATCACAAGTATCTGGTGAACTCGGTAACAATCTGCAACCAACAGAAGTTATTTATGCCTGTGATTAAAGACGTTTAACTTAACTTTTGCTTGCATTTAGGTAAATTCGTTCGGTAATTTAAATTTAGAAACTATCTTGATCCTATCGATTTGTCTATAAAGTTATTTAAATAAACACAGAAACTCAGACACATACTATTTCTAATATTTTCAAAGGGATTTTATATCGTCGGCTAGCAAACAAACCACGCAAGTAATATGCCCCTACGTACTTCACAAAATAGACAAAAATACTGATTTATTTTGTAACTTTTAAAGCAATTCATATTGGAAATTGTAATAAATGTAAACAACGTCGACCGTAAGCAGCCATACACATTATGTTACTAAGTTACGGGCATAAACATCTAAAGTAATGAAAACATATTTTTAGTACATATACCAGTAATTATAGGATATGTAAAGTCAAACACCAAAGAACAGAGGCGAGGTCGATAATCTGCAGGCTACAGAACTTATCCATTACTAGAGCGGCTTAACCGATCCGCTTAGCTTTCAATAGTGGAGGTTCAATATTGGTACTTTGTGTTTATTCGTCCAACTTTGTTTGTATAATGCTACTGGCTACAGGTACTTACAGTTACTCTTTATTGTAAAATACAGTATTGTAAAATCACGCCTGTATTACCAATGGGTGGCAGAGGTGTAATTGTTGCCGACGATATTAGGTCCCAAAATAATAGGTAGCCTATGGCCGTTATACCGGGCATATATACACCACGGAGTCCGACCACGGATTCGAACTCGTGATCGTCAGCCGCACTATGGACCATTAGAGCGATGAGGTCATTGTGAGTAAGAAATGCTATCTATCTATATCTGATGGCTTGATAGCCAGCCTTGTGGGGTAGGCAGAGAATACAGAGTTCCAACAGGTTCTTTCCTTACAGACATCTCTGGCTTCCCCCACTGTCATATTTCGTTCTTATTGACGCTCGCCGGTTATGGAGGCTCTTGACTTGCCGTTCAGATTACACATTATACACTATTAAGTACGAAATTAATTTTAGATTTCTATAAAACACTTTACGACCTCGTGCCGAAGGACGTGGAGTAGGTAGGTAGGCCCCCAACAAGATGAACCGATGACCTGGTGATGATCAATGGTAAAAGGTGGATGCCACTCACAGCACAAAGCCGGTCGTCGTGGCGGTCTTTGAGCAAGGCCTTAGTCCAGCCGTGGGCTTCTCTCATCTGAAGTTAGATAACAAACTTTCGATTGTTAATTTAATTTCAGGTTTTGTGAATATTCCTGTTCTTTTTGGATCAATGTCCGCGTTTGATAAAACATAAATAATTCAGAATAACCTGAGAATGAAATTCATTTGTACAAACTAAGATTTGAGTGGAGACCACGGACTGGCAAACGTAATGCAGGACACCCTCAGGCTAGGTGGAGCGATGACCTTAGTAGGGCGGCTGGCAGAAACTGGATGCGAGTAGCCGAGGATCGTACCCAGTGGCATGCACTTGGAGAAGCCTATGTCCAGCAGTGGACTGCTATAGGCTGATGATGATGATGATGATGATGAAGATTCTTCAGATACTTTCTCTCAACACTCGGCCACTCTCATTAAATCTCATCATCATTTTCAGGCTGCGCGTTAAATTAATCATTGTTAATTATAAAATGTAAACAATTCTCTCTCAATTTACACGTTTAATTAACATCTGTGGTCCAAATTTCGACGTATGTTCCCAGTTTATTCAATCTACCTAAATCTCGAGCCATAATTGCATGAGCCGTCATCCGCCAAGTTGTTACAAAGTCGACGCAAATAATTTCGCGTCTCGGTCTCTTGGGAACAGCCGCCGGTGGAACTGACAAGATTTAGTTGGCTGCAACTTGCGATTTTAAGCTATAATGGCCCTTTGTTTTATACAAGTTTTTTAGTTGTTGCTTTGTTAAAATTTTCATTGCAATTACGTCGTTTTGTGTTTATTTATTTATTTATTTGGTACATCAACAATATACATATTACAACACTTTTGTCATATATATGGTAACAATATAGTCTTATATGCATATCAATAACAGACGTACACAGCATTTACAAGAATAGTATGTAGGTAAGTATATTGGTACAGGTGAGAAGGAACTTTTTAGATTAATGATGATTACATATTTATAATTCATATTCACGAATAGGAAATTAATAATTATTAATGAGTATTACATGGATTTAATTGAATTATAATTAGCAAGGTAACTTATTGAGCAGGAAAAAAGGTTAAAGAGTTTAGAGTTTTAGGGTTTATAAAGGATTAAAATATTTCGATAATTTGTTTTTAAAATTGTCAATGGTGTCATGGAAAATGTCAAAAGAGATTTTTTCAGTTTGTGTTATTATGATGTTATAATCTTTTCCATTCCTTAAACTTTGATGCGTTTGCTCTCAATTTACATTTCTACTTAACATCAGGGCTACCTATATTCGCTATGATCAAACGCGGCGCGTCACGTGTAAATTAGTCCCAGTGAATAAGGGCCATTCGGTCCAAATCTTGATGTATGTTCCCGGTTTATTCAAACCGCCTAAACCTTGAGCCGCCATGATTGCATGAGCCGTCATCCGCTTAGCTATTACAGAGTCGACGCAAATAATTTTGCATATCGGTCTCTTAGAAACAGCCTTTAGTGGACCTGACAAGACTTGGCTGCAACTTACGATTTTAAACTATAGTGACGCTTTATTATCTACAAGCTCTTTAGTTGCTGCCTTCTTGAAAGTTTCATTGTTAATGCGTAGTATTGTGTTATTATAACGTATTAATATTATTGATTTTTAAAAAAACAGCCCCACACTTTTAATGAATTCTGTGTGGTGGCATTTAAAGACATGAAATTTACAAACATTCAGATCGAAGCAAATATTTGTGGGTCACACAAAGATTTATCTCATGCAGGAATGCTGCTACTGGGAACTGCCTACGCTTCCAACCACTAGTTTATACATTTCGTTCAAACGGTCGTCAAAATCGTTTATTAGTCCACCAAGTGTTTCCCCAGCCTATATATCAAAATCGTTAGGTACTTATTTAATCCGCGCTTGCCACAATCGTTGCTTATTAACTGATCTTCTATATAAATTTAGTATCTTCTGTGAAATAAACAATCTGTATGGTAAAGAAGACATTTATTCCAAATTAGATCTCTCAATCTCTTTATATTTAATCTCCACTAACTAAAAACATATGACGAGAATACTAGATTTACGTTTGCAAAAAGATTTTCTCTTTTTGCCGGTTTCCCAAATTTTATACAAAATAAAATATTTAGGATCTCAAAGTGTGAAGCTTGTACATTCCGGGCAAACAAAATCATAGCATTGCATCCCGGCATCGACGTAAGTGTCCCAAAGCGGTAGAAGTTGTCTACTCAACATTTGCTGAGGGCTTAATACGAACAGATTGTCCTTAGCATGTCGCTATCGACTTCATATGCCATCCTTTTAACGCAACAAATTTGCTTAACAAAGATGAACGTGACAGGACGTTTTCTTGGCAACGTTATGATGACATCAAATTGACTCTAGTTGCAGTGTGTATAGCGCTCGCTCTTTTTGTCTCTGGTTTTAAAAGCTAGTGTATTTGAAAGGATATTTATAGTGTTTTAAAAAGGGTTCCTTAAGCCTAGATTTCTTCATCAGTTCATCATTAGTCTTCATTCAGTGCTTATCAAACACTATGCCATCGAAGTAGCCTTCTTCCGTGCGGGTTTTCCGGCATGACAGATTTGTTAAATGTATCACGTGGTCGGCTGGAGCTTAGTTATTGTACGCTCACCCACTTGCCCGGTGTAAACGCCCCTCGGGCAACAGCGTAAATCATTCACACACACATAAAGCTTCATGGTAGCTACTAGGACGCTGACCATGCCAGCATGGTTTGTAACAGCTATAATATTGAAGTGTAAAATTTTAAACAAAGAAGAATCTTTTTTTTGCAACACAAACACATGCAAGGACATGGGTAGCTACATAATTATTCATAATTATGTCAGTGTATGTATGTTAGTAGGCTCACACTCCGTAGAACCAGGGGTGCGAAGACTCTCCGGCCGGGATCTCCTTACTTTCAAATGACACCGAAAAACTAAACATTCTGTCTTATAACGTACGGACACTCCAAACAGAAGAGCGCATCGTTGAGTTGGAAAATGTCCTACAAAATGTAAACTTGGATGTTGTTGGCTTAGCGGAGGTGACACGGGAAGGCGAAAACATTATAGAACGACGACAGATCATTCCGCCAATTATGAATTGATTTTGATGGTTTTTTTTGCATTGGGTTCCGTATAGCTCCAAGGTGGTCCCATTTTAATTTCATCGGTATTCCAATACCGATGAAATTAAAATGGACTTTGAAGATACACCAGGGAATTCCTTAACGACAAACAATACGAATACGTAGATTGAGATATTATGGGTATTACGTCAATCCTATAGGTACTCAGGCATATAACTAATCAGAATATTAACCGACTTCAAAAAAGGAGGAGGTTGTCAATTCGTCTGTGTTTTTTATAACGTCTTTATTTATGAACTGATTTTGATGATTCTTTTTGCGTTGGGTTTAGTATAGTTTTGAGGTCTATCTATCTATATCATCACGCCAGCTCCCTCGCGGGGTCGGCAGAGAGTACAGAGTTCCAACAGGTTTTTTCCTTACATACCTCTCTGACTTCCTGCACTCTCATAGTTCGTCTCATACACACTCGCCGGGTACGGAGACTCTTGACTTGCCCTTCAGCTAAGACACGGTCTATTTGGTCATGGTAAGATAGTCTAGGTCTTCCCCGGCACCTACATCCTTCCACTTTCGCATTGTATATCTGTTTTGTCATTCTTTCTTCTGGCATTCTTTCTATATGCCCGAACCAACGGAGCATACCCTTTCTCATCTTTACACCGATACTATCTTTCATACCTACTTGCTTTCTTACTACGCTGTTGCGAATACGGTCGGTCAGCTTCACTCCGCACATCTTCCGCAGAGCTCGCATTTCCACCGCATTTATCCTACTTTCATTCTCCTTCTTACATACCCAGCTCTCGCTGCCATATAACAGCGTTGGGACAAGCACTCCATTATGTATGGCCAGCTGCGCTTTTCGGCTTAAGTGCCGGCTCCCAAGTAGCTTTCCCATCGCGCCATTCACTCTGTTCCCTGCACTCACTCTTCTCTCTATGTCAGCGGTGTATTTTCCATCCTTACTGAATGCGCATCCAAGATATACAAACTCATTCACTTGCTCCAGCACATCGTTCCCAACCACAATCCTTGCATTCGTTCTGGTTTCTTCCCGTTCAAAAACCATAATTTTGGTTTTCTTCACATTCAAATGTAAGCCATTTTTCATGCAGTCGTCTTTCATAACTGTGACTAGTGATTGCAGATCAGTGGCTGTTGGCGCTATCAAAACCGCGTCATCTGCATATAGTAGATGATTTACCACTAGATCACTCATTTGTACACCTTCATTCATCGCTTTCAGTCTTTGAAGACTTTTATCCAAATATATTATAAACAGTCTAGCGGACAACACGCAACCCTGCTTGACGCCGATTTCAACGTCAAACCAGGGTGACATGTTACCACCCACCCGTACGCATGCCTTGCAGTCCACATAGGTGGACTGGACGGCCCGCAGCAGAGTGCCATTTATACCATACTCAGGCAAAATGTCCCAAAGTCTCTTTCGCACAACTCTATCAAACGCCTTCTCCAGATCCACAAAACCGCAGAAAACCTTCCGGCCCACTGCCAGATGCTTCTCTACGATGTTGCGAAGGGAGAAAACTTGATCCGAACATCCTCTTCCGGACCTGAAACCCCCTTGTGCCTCGCACAACATTCCATCGGACTTCTCGCGCATTCTCCTCTCAACAATTTTACCATACACTTTGGCTGCCAAGCTGATCAAACTAATGGCTCTGTAATTGGCGCAGTCATATTGTGAACCCTTGCCTTTGTACAAGGGTACAATGACTGCGCGGCGCCAATCTGTAGGGACCCTACCGGTCCTCCAGCAAAGATTTGCAAGGACCCGAAAGGCGTCCCGGACGCAAGTTCCACCATATTTGATCATCTCGGCAGATATCATGTCTATTCCCGCAGCTTTACCATTTTTCATACTTCGTATCGCCCATTCAACTTCTTCCATAGTGATGTCCTCTATGGATTCTGGTGCCGCAAACTCGCCTCTGGGCTCGTCTGTGGCACCAGCATCCGGGGCATTCTCATACATTTCTCCAAAGTATTCACTCCACCGGTTTAGCACAGCTTGTGTGTCTGCAAGAATGTCACCATCCTTAGATTTTATCTGTTCCATTCTGGAGCCTGACGAATCACCTCGAGCCTTTCTCACCTTGCTCCAAAATAGTTTGGTGTTATTCTCGAAGTTCTTTGTCAGCCTCTCCTCCTCAATCACACTAGCTCTTTCACGCTTTTCTTTCACTAAGGTTTTGGTGGCATTCTTGCATTGCCGGTATATTTATTTCTTCTTCTCCGTCATACTGTCATTTAGATTCATAGAAGAGACATAGTCCTGCCACGCTTTCTTCTTACTTTCTTCAGAGCTTTTTAACTCTGTGTCCCACCATGCATCCCCTTTTGCTGTGCTATGCTTCTTTGAGCAGCCACATACTTCTTTCGCTGATTCTACCAAACTCTCTTTCAGACAATTCCAGCATTCATCTATGTTTGAGTCCGAAGAACCAGCTGTCAAACGCTTGTCCCGGACTCTGTCTTCATACGTTCTCCTCACGCTCTCATCTTGCAACTTTTCAACCTTGATTCTTTCAAGGCCTCCGAAGGGGATACGCTCTCGCCAGTGCCTCCACTTCCTGAACAAACCACTAAACCGCGCAATTACGAGATAGTGGTCCAATTCAAGAGTAGGGCCTCGATACGCACGGGTATCTTGAAGTTTACTTCGGAGACGGTTATCTACCAGGATCAAATCTATCATGCTTTTCTGTTCATTTCTTCTCCACGTATACATATGAATATCCTTGTGTTGGAATATTGTATTGGACACAAGGAGACCTCTTTCCAAACACACATCTACAATAAGCTTACCTGCATCATTCACTCTCTTATCACCATAAGGACCCAGAGCAGCGTCGCAAGTTTGCCGCCTGGTTCCCACCCATCCGTTCAGGTCGCCACACAAAATCACTTTTTCATTCGCATCAGCCAGATCCAGAACTTCCCTGGCATTATCCCAAAACTTCTCCAGGTCCGGGGGTGTCGACGAGCTTACAGGAGCGTAGGCTCCAACCAAAAACACTCTAGTGACACCCAGTTTCAAGCGGACCCAGAGAAGTCTCGCATCGTGCAGGCCATAATCTCTCACTCCAGAGGCCAGGCGACGGGACAACAAGATACCCACCCCCATGCTGGCACGATCGCTCTGTGGCACTCCAGACCACAGAGCCATCATGCCGTCAGGGAGATCACAGGCTTCACTGCCCCTTCGCTTAGTCTCTGTTACACACAGAGCATCCAGGCGTCTCTCTTTCATTACATCAATCACCTCATGCATCTTATCTTCCATACCACCTCTTACATTCCAGGTGCCTATTCGGCACTCTGCACCCCACGACTCGCCAGTTCGGGCCCGGCGTGATGGGTGGCGGCCCCCATCGCCGCTTCTGCCTATGTTCGTACCGACGGGGGCGGGCCGGTACGCGTCGCCTCGGGGGGACGCCCTAGCCCGAACTGCGGTACTTGCTCGGTCCAAGATTGCAGCCGTAGCGGCTGGCAGGGGTCGCGACGAGCACGCTCTTGGACAGACACCTTTTGAGGTGGTCCCATATTAATGATGTCGGTATTGAACTTTGGACTTTGAAGATACACCAGAGGGCTCCTGGACGGCGAACAGCACGAATGTATAGATTGCGTTATTATAGTCATTATATCAATCATGTTGGTACCTTACTGTACAACTCAGCAAAATAATATAATGTAGGTATATAAATATTAGTAAAGAAATCACTCGTCACTTAAAATTGTAAAATAAAAATGAAGTCGGTGCCAAGTGACCGACTGCACTAACCGGTACCGACTTCAAATATTTATCTTTCGCTTCTTGAAGTCGGTTTACCTGTTTTTAAAAAGATTTTTATTCTTATTTAGCCCGGCGGTTCAAACGGAGAGGCTGACGACAGTAAGCTCACACTCCGTAGAACCAGGGGTGCGAAGAATCTCTTTACTGTCAAATGACACCGAAAAACTAAACATTTCTGTCTTATAACGTACGGATACTCCGAACAGAAGAGCGCATCGTTGAGTTGGAAAAAGCCCTACAAAATGTAAACTGGGATGTTGTTGGCTTAGCGGAGGTGAGACGGGAAGGCGAAAACATTTTAGAACGACAACAGAACACCTTTTACTATGTTGGAGGACCAGGAAGCAAATATGCTGTAGGATTTCTTGTTCACAAAAGATGGAAGATTAACATTATAGAGTTTGAAGCTTATTCGGATAGAGTCGCAGTACTTACATTTCGCATTACCACTAATCACACACTTACTATTGTTCAAGTTTAGGCACCCACGTCAGCTCATCTTAACAACGATGTGGAGGAATTTTACGATTTGGTAAACGAAGCCAGCGACGATCATAGAGCCACGTGGACTTTGGCTATAGGAGATTTCAATGCAAAAATTGGTATAAGACAAGATCATGATAAGAACCACATGGTCAGGCCATATGGTCTTGGTGTAAGAAATAGTCACGGTGAACGTTTCCTCCAGTTTGCATTTGGGCAGAATCTAAGCATAAGCAATAGTTTTTACTATAAGAAACCTGGCCGACGTTGGGCATGGCTATCCGCGAATTCTACAACTAAAATGAAATTGACTACTGTCTCTCTTCTTCTAAACAGATCATCACAAATATAAACATTTAAATCATTTACAATTTAGTTCTTATCACCGACCAATACGAGCAAATCGTTTCAATACGAAGATACACAGATTTCAAATAATTAAGAATTCATTAAAAAAATTAAACAAATCATCATTGATAATTGCTAAAGTACAATTTAATCTCGAGCTTTACAATCAATTTAGTTTATTAAATAATTTGAAACTTGCAATAGGGGAATCCACTAAAAAAATCAAATGTATTAAAACAAAGAAATAAAATTAAATGATACTAAGAAAAAGTTAATAAAAGAGAGACAAACATTATCATAATACACTACAGATTTTAAATTACAAGACCGAAAAGTTAAAAGGAACATTAGGAAAGATATCCGAAATTATATTATTAAATTAATGAAAAATGCATTAGAAAAAATCAGCCCGCTGAAGACAGCTAAACAGGGAATCGCAAAGGGAAAGCCACAAATAGCATGTCTAAAAGATAAAAACGGACTAAAACAAACCAACAGAGATCAAATAGTTAATATTAGTACAGAATTTTATAAAAATCTCTATTCAAACAATTCTACACGACTCAATACTAGTAATGTTTATCAATGTATATCAGACATACCACAAATAATGTCCGAGGAAATCCACAATATATTACATAAAATGAAATTCAGCAAAAGCGCTGGAGAGGACGGGATAACTACTTAAACTTTAAAAATCGGGGAACCATCTCTTGTTCCCTGTATTGCCTATCTTTTCAACATCATACACAGACAGGTAAACTCTCCGACCATTTTTGCCATTCTCACATTATTTTGCTCCACAAGAAAGGTGACAAGTCCAATATAGAAAACTACCGATTTTAGTCTAATTTCACACCTCTAAAACACATTTCTTAAAGTAATTGAAAACAGAATTTCCCACCAACTGGACACCCATCTACCTGCTGAGCAAGCAGAATTTCGACCGGGCTTATCGACAACCGACCACCTTCACTCTATTAATCAAATAATAGAAAAATACCACGAAATTAAATTGCCACTATATCTAGCCTTTGTAGACTATTCCAAAGCATTCGACAGTATCTATCACGACGTTCAATTCAAATCATACCATCCACATACATCCACCTGCTGCAAAAAATATTTATTTTAATAGTACAGCTGCAATTAAAGTAAACAACCTAGGGCTGTCCTTCCCAATCAAAAGAGGAGTAAAACAGGGAGACCCGCTGTCTCCTAAACTTTTTAACGCCACCTTGGAAGATGTCTTTAGAAAGCTGGCAGCTGGTCCGAATGAGGAGGGCATTGTTGTCTGGGAAAAAATACTCACAAATCTGCGTTTCGCCGACGACATTGTCCTTTTCTTCTCATCAGCCTCAGACCTAAAATAGATGCTTGGCGAGTTAAGTGTGGCAGCCTAAAGTCATGACAAATAGCATCCAACAAAAAACAAGATTGAAGAATGTGTACTTGGGCCAAATAATTTCTTTTCAGGCAAGGCAAGAAGTAGAAATTGCCGTATCGAAAATGCCTGGAGGAGCTTTTGGTCGATTAAAGAGCTCTTGAAAGGAGACCTCCCAATAAAATTTAAGCGTAGACTCCTGGATATGTGCATTCTCCCTATCCTCACCTACGGCGCACAGTCTTGGTCTTTGACCAAACATCAGAAGTCCGTGCTCGCGGTTTGTCAACGTTCTATGGAGCGTAGTATTCTTAATATTAAACTTACCGACCATGTAAGAAACCCCACACTACGCTCCATAACCCAAATTGGCGACGCATGTCAAAAAGCCGCCAAGCTTAAGTGGGACTGGGCCGGACATATCTGCCGCATGAAAAATAACCAATGTGCCAAAATATTAACTGACTGGTCCCCACGAAATACTAAAAGTAGCGGTAGATCCAGGCGGAGATGGCGGGACGAACTGGACAACTTTTTGAAAGACTGGCCTGACATTGCAACAAACAGAGAGGAGTGGAAAAAAACTGTGGTCTATGCCTACTCCAGTGAAATAAAGTCGTAAGGGTATATATATGTACATGTTTTAACAAAAAACATTTCAAAATCGTTTTAAGCAAAGATTTTAAATAACCTCAAACATTTATCCTTATACTGAATCCATAGAAAATAGAACAGTATGACTGAAGCACAGACTTTATTATAGTTTATCCCACAAGTGCTTACCCACTGGCATGAGCATAACAATGTTTGCAAAGCTAACTCTCGTTACTGACACTTGCATTCGCAGGACAGTTTGTTTTGGGTTCAAATGCTTTCTAACAGTTGGTTTGCTTCAACTATGTACTGATAGTGACAAAAGTGAAATGGTAGTACCAAATTTCATCTATATCAATAAAAGTAAATGATGTTATTTGGTAAGCGCATCACATGAGAACGACAGGATTGAATCGAAATATTTTTTATTAATATAAACCATTATAGTACTTATGATTCGTCAGAAAAGTAACAAAGTCTTGGAGGGGAGGCTGGAGGTATTGGCAAAACATAGACATAATATTTATATACTAATTAACTAAATAATTTTTATAGTGGTCACCAAGCATTGATGTTTCTTTTTCATTCGAAAGTAATTTTCCTTACTTTTGTGGCCGATGATACTCTACACCGGAACGATATCTTTTGTGATGCTAAAAGTTGTTTGCGAAGAAAACTCTTCTTTATTCGCGACCAAGAGTTGTATGTCACGTAATCCGTTGAATGTCTGCAATGCCCGAGTTATTTGTACGAAGTTCTGGTTGAGAAATTTATTTTATTTATTTATGGTTTACCAAGAGTCGTAACAGTTCATTTTTATAATTTAAATTAGGCTTAGGTAAGTTCTTAACTCACAATCAATTATGTGAACACAACATGCTTATGACTATAATACAACGGTGTTAATATAATTCATATTATTACAACCACGGAAATCGTATACCCGCTTGAACTTGTCGCCACACATATCAGAGAATTATCACAAAATGCATCAGAACTGCGTGGACTAATTTATGTGACAGGGACTAAAGTTGGTATTTGTAGCATATCCAACCGTGGAAAGTCTTCCAAAACTTGTAACTGTATATATGTGCATTGCAGTTCACGGGAAACTATATTTTACAGTAATAATGTGAGTCTATGTCTTTTATCAACCGACTTGAAAAAGGAGGAGGTCGTCTGGTTGTATGCTTTTTTATGTATGTTCATCGATATTTTCGTCAATTATAGACCGATTTTGATGTCTCTTTTTGCATTGGATTCAGTATAGCTCCAAGTACCACCTAGCTCCCATTTTACCTTCATTGGTATTGGACCTCGAACTTAGTAGATACACCAGGGATCTCCTTAACGACAAGTTATACGAATCTGTACATTGAGTTATTATAAGTATTGTGTTAATCGTATAGGAAATACCATAGAACTGATCAGAATATTAACCGACTTCAAAAAAGGAGGAGGTTTACAATTCGTCTGTTTTTTTTATAACGTCTTTATTTATGATCTAATTTTGATAAGTCTTTCTGCGTTGGGTTTAGTATAGCTTCGAGGTGGTCCCATTTTAATTAAATCGGTATTGAACCTTGGACTTTGAAGATATATCAGGGGACTCTTTAACGGCAAACAGCACAAATGTATAGATTTCGTTATTATAGGTATTATACCAGGTACCTTATAGTAGAACTAAGCAATATAGGTATATAAATATCAATAATTAATTCACTCAATCATTCAAAAATAAAAATTGAAAAATAAATAACTTAAAAAAAAAGGAAAACCGATTTCAAGAAGCAAAAAATAAATGTTTCCCTTTTTTAAAATTTATTTTCAAACTGTGCATATATGGCAAAGCGGCGTTAAAGGTTTGCTCAAATAGCCGACGGAGCGCGACGGGAACGCGTTGGCACGCTCGGCGACGTTCGTTCGTGACGTTTGCCGTCGCGCCGAACGTGTGGTGCGCTGTGTGGTGTCTCCCGTACATTTCAGTACATCACAACACCTTAAGCCGCACCACCGTCGTGCTCCCGGCGCACTGCGTCGGCTATGTGGCTAAACCTAATGGTTTCAAATGAAATAGTCTGTGCGTGTGAGTGATCTACGCTATTGGCTGCGAGACCTTTACAGCTTAAGACGAAATGGTGCGCTATTTCACTGCAAGTATTTTATTATTACGAATTCTGTGATGCCTATGCCTACTTGGTTTTTATTTGACAAATTTATTAATTGTGAACAAAGGCTCTGTATATGTCAATGATCATTAAGAAGTTTACACATTCTAGGACACGTATGCAATCTGTCTTAGAAGAATTTATACATTGCGAAAATAAATCGATACCATTTATTTTAATACGAATCGTGTAAAAGTTTGAGATAAAACAGGCTGATTCATTATTATTACTCAGGGATTTTTAGAGATTTCATATGTAAAAAGTTCAATTTTCTCAGTAACTAACAGTTTGAAGTCTGGAATAGTGATCAATGTTTATTGAGACTGAGACGCTGGTGTAGGCACACAATACACCTCTGACACCACGTTTGGGGAATCTAGGCGTGTTGCTATTTATTTGTTTTTATCCGACTTCAAAAACGGAGGAGGTTCTGAATGCGACTGTATGTGTTTTTTTGTATGTATGTTACGCGATCATTTCGCCAATTATGAATCGATTTCGACGATTCTTTTTGCATTGAATTCAGTATAGCTCCATAGTGGTCCCATTTTAATTTTAGCAGTATTGGACCTTGGTCTGTGAAGATACACCAGGGAACTCCTTAACGACCAACAATACAGATGTGTAGATTGAGATATTATGGGTATTACGTCAATCCTATAGATACCCTACTATAGAACTAAGCAGAATATTAATCGACTTCAAAAAAGGAGGAGGTTCATCATTCGTTTCTGCTTTTTATAACTTCTTTGCTAATAAACCGATTGTGATGATTCTTTTTGCATTGGATTCAGTATAGCTCCAAGTACCACCTAGGTCCCATTTTACCTTCATTGGTATTGGACCTCGGACTAAGAAGATACACCAGGGATCTCCTTAACGACAAGTAATACAAATCTGTACATTGAGTTATTATAAGTATTGTGTTAATCGTATAGGAAATACCATAGAACTGATCAGAATATTAACCGACTTCAAAAAAGGAGGAGGTTTACAATTCGTCTGTTTTTTTTTATAACGTCTTTATTTATGATCTAATTTTGATAAGTCTTTCTGCGTTGGGTTTAGTATAGCTTCGAGGTGGTCCCATTTTAATTAAATCCGTATTGAACCTTGGACTTTGAAGATATATCAGGGGACTCTTTAACGGCAAACAGCACAAATGTATAGATTTCGTTATTATAGGTATTATACCAGGTACCTTATAGTAGAACTAAGCAATATAGGTATATAAATATCAATAATTAATTCACTCAATCATTCAAAAATAAAAATTGAAAAATAAATAACTTAAAAAAAAAGGAAAACCGATTTCAAGAAGCAAAAAATAAATGTTTCCCTTTTTTAAAATTTATTTTCAAACTGTGCATATATGGCAAAGCGGCGTTAAAGGTTTGCTCAAATAAATATTAATCGACTACTAAGCTAAGCAGAATATTAATCGACTTCAAAAAAGGAGGAGGTTCATCATTCGTTTCTGCTTTTTATAACTTCTTTGCTAATAAACCGATTGTGATGATTCTTTTTGCATTGGATTCAGTATAGCTCCGGGATAGTCCCATTTTAATTGTATTGGTATTGGACTTTGGACTTTAAAGATACACCACGGGACTCCTTGGCCGCAAACAGCACGAAGGTGTAAAATCAGTTACTATGAGCATTATATCAATCATGTTAGTAGCTTACTGTATAATAAAATAACAAAGATATTTAAATATACATAATCAATTCCTCATCACTTAATATTGAAAAATAAAAAAAAAAACAAAAAAAGTGAATCCGCTTTAATAATCATAAAATAAATATTTGAAATCGGTGCTGGTTGGTGCAGTCGGTTACTTGGCACCGACTTCAAATATTTATTGTTTGCATCTTGAAGTTGGCTTCACTTCTTTATAATTTTTTTTTTCTACCTAGTGTAAGTTCAGACTAGAGTTAGATATTATGAGATAAAGTACTCATTAGCTATTTTTTATTTATTTTTTGGTTAGTACGTTCGATGACAATATTTCCCTGAAGGCTTGAAAAAGGATGTGCGTGGTATTTTCTAATAAAAAAATGTCCATTCACGTGAAACTCCTATGGAAGCTCTATTTTATTATTTTTTACGACACAAACAAGGTTGAATGTAACTATTGAATAATTCATAAGCCCTTACGAGGCACAAATATAATATGACACAAACGAACCGTGAATTTTGGGAATGGCAACACCTGGCGTGGCACGCACAAAAAATTCTTTAAACTTGTGATAGAAATTTTATGAAACAATAGTTATTTTATGTTACATTGTATTTATTAAATTTAAATTATGTTTATATTATCATGTATGTACTATCTATCTATGTAAAATAAAACTAATTTTCAGATGTTGTTGCGTTTTATTTTGATTTTTTTAAGTTCCCGCCATAAAATTCGTTAAGTAAAGAAAAGTTAGCCGCGATAAAATCCGAATATATATTTTCATTTTTATTTAAATTATTTTTCGCATTTTTTAAATATTTTATGTTCATATGTAACATTCGCTTAAGTATAAGAACTCAATATGGTATATATCATGACGCCAAATCCCTGTCGGAGTTGGCAGCGAGTTGTATTCCAAGAGGTTCTTTCCTTACAGACCTCTCTGGTTTTCTCCTGGCTTATATCATCACTAGTTTCTGCCTGCATCTGCGTTTACTTTAGACAAGAACCTTACATTTTTCCGGGATTAAAAGTACCCTTTATGTTAATCCAGGTAGTAAGCTATTTGTGTACCAAATTTCATCCCAAACCCAGATTGCTACTGAGAATTAGGCAAGTCGATTCATTTAAAGAAAAATCGATCTTTGGTTCGATTCCAAATAAACGCGTAAGAATCGTTTTCGGATAAATCGAATCCAATCGATCACAAGATCGATTCTCGATTAATCAATTCGAAGTCGATTCTTATTAATTTGCCGATTGAATGAGTTTTTTTTTGGATTCCTTCCTTTGTATAATTTCTTGATACGTTCAATTTAGAGATTAGAAGACAACTGACTTAAAATAAACTCATATTTAGAACGTTAAATTTTTAATAATAAACGTGTTTGCTATTATTCATATCCTTGATTTACATAACCTACTTGGTCATATTTTCGAATACCATTTTTTATGATTAAATCGTGAATCGGTCCGTTTCGATGGCTTTCGGCATCGTTTTACTGAATCGATTCAGAGTTTATATCGATCTAATAGATCGATTATTTGGCTTGAAAAAACGAAATGCCTACTGAGAATTTTTCGATGGAAGAACCAGAATAACATTGTGTTGAACTAGGATCTGAACCCAAGCTTTCGATTGCTGGCCGCATTATGCTATTAGCTAATACGGCCAGCCATTAGCTAAACGAAGTAGTTCTACTAAAACAACAAGACAATTCACATTTTTCTTATTGTAATGCGGTATTAATTTAACGGCATTAATGGTGTTTATCATTTAATCAACTCCTCGCCAAGGCGATTACGGCAAAAAGTTTACGTGGATTGGACAAGCAGGCATTAGCGTATATAGATCTGTCCCTTTTTACGGCAAAGTAAGATTGGAATTGTTAACTAAAGTGATTGAGGCTACCCCCAAATTGGATAAAATAACAAACACCACAGTAAACATATATAAATCGCAGAACATCTAGCCGCTAACGCCTCCTCGCCGCCTCGTTGAGCGCGCGTCTGTGTGCGAGATTCTAATTTGGACCGCTAGTTTGGCTAAAGCGTAGTGGTTGCATGCTCGCCTTGTCCGGTGAAGCTGTAAAGGCCTTGCAGCCAACAGCGTAGATCATTTACACACACAAAAGACCACTAGTACTATCTCTACTGTTTACATATGTTTGCTGTGTGAAAACTGAGAAATAAAGAAGTACCCACTACGCGAGAACGATTTCCTACTTAGATATACATATATTAAGATTTATTGTTCTTTGATCAAATACTATTTTATTATTGTCTATCTTCATATTAATTTTAGATTATAACAAAATATCAAAATGACGCTTAAGAATCAAAAGTGTCTATCCCAGATCTTTGGGTTTTCACTTTAATGGTGAGGTATATTTAAAACTTTATTTGACATGTCCAAGATATCATCATCTCAGCCTATACTTGTCCACTGCTGAACATAGGCCTCCCCAATCGCTTTCCAGCGTAACCGGTCCGATGCCACCTGCATCCAACGACTTCCTGCGATTTTCACAAGATCGTCGGTCCATCTGGTCCAAGATATAAATAGGTCAAATTTAAATTAATTTTACAAGCTAGGGATATTGTTTAAATTATAGTTCTAGTAACTTCTCTTCTATTTCCAATTCTTGTTCTAATAATGTTCTAGTAACTTTCTACTTTAAGCAATAATACATTTGTTTTACACTCTTTTATTGAACTTGCTTCATTGAGATCTTTCTATATAGTTCAGAATTCGTAATGCATTTTTATGCACTTGCTGACATTTTCTTGAGCTTGAATTTGGTATACGTATGTAACTTCGTGCACACGTATGTGACTTACATATAAAATGGTACCATGGCTCTGGACTACCGTTAGAACCAATAGTTGCTATAAAAACTCCTCTACTGTATCAAAACCCCATCATATTTTGGCTTGACCAACTTTACTACATTTATAAATTTAAATAAAAAAAAATCAACCAATCTAACATATCATGTAATGTTAAATTTTTGGAGTTATACACTTTTGTTTGTCAACGTACGTTAATCTTTCATTATACCTTTATGTGGGTTACATAAATTATACCATCATAGCATCGTCGCCGTCACAACAAGCCACCATGGAACAGCGTGTAATACTTGACGAAATTACGCAAGATGGATAGCGTGGATCCCATAAAGCGACGCGGTTAAATGAGATTTTGATTGATCACCGATCGTTTGGCCTTCAGAGGAGGCGAAGGTAGCATATGCATGTAATGCAAGGCAAAGATTTATTGATTTGTTTCTATCTTCTGTGGTATGATGATATTGTATGAGTTATTGATCGCTAGATTTTACCCACGGTCTTACTCGCATTACTATTGTAACCGTTCATCTTGGATTCCAAAATAGATCATCACCATCATCATAAAACGAAAGCCTTCGACTGCAGGATAAATGCCTCCCCAAAGATCGTCCCAATCACCGAAAAGAGAAGTATCACTTCCTTATTTCGTGATCCCAATTCTTCGCATTTTTCGCATCCAGCTTTTCCCCGCAATCTTTACCACGTCATCGGTCCATCCCGTGGGGTCGTGAGTGTCGATAAAAGATATCTAATTGGAAACCAGCAGTTCTGAACCCCTTTCAGGTGTCGGAACGCCAGGCAGGCTACATCGGCTAGATATATAATCTATTATATTATAGTTTAATCTATACTGACCATACTACAACATTTAGACAACTTTGATAGCACTACATATTATAAAACAAAGTCCCCCCGCCGCGTCTGTCTGTCTGAACGCAATAAACTCAATAACTTCCAAACGGATTTTCATACGGTTTCTACCAATGGACGGAGTGATTCAAGAAGAAGGTTCATTTGTATAATTCACATATGAAGCCAGGGCGGGTCGCTAGTAGCTTATAAAGTTTATAATACTGGTCTGCCAAATTTAATATGCAAAGTTGAATTAAATTATATTTTCATATGATGACGTTCGTCATTAAAACCAGATAATCCTTAAAATTGAAAACTTCAATGACCCATTAAATTTTAAATGCCTTTCTTTGAACTTAAAAGCCAATGTTAGTATCCCATTGAGACAAACACTAAATTGTAATTACACATAAAAGAATTAGGCTAGACGTCTGTGTAGATTTATTTACGAGCTAGACTGACCTGCATGCCGCCGTTAAACTTGGATGATACACCCGCAGGTGGCCAACGTTTTGATCGTGTATACTAAGTTTTGTAAGTTTGGATGGTATGTATAATTATTGTTTTTTAATATATTTTCTTTATTAGTTCGTCCACAAACTGGACGTAACATAATATATTAAACACAAAGAAAATAGTTTTACATAATCATAGGGCCTTCACTAAGTGGGCAAAACATGGCAATAAAATAATACAACAAATGTAATAGAACCTAGAAACTATTTAAATATCACTTTAAAAACAAAAATAAACTAAATAAATATGAAAAAGATCTTAAAACGGAGGAACACGAGATATATTATTGGAAGTAATATATGAAAATAATATAATAATTTTTAATAGTGGTGACCGATGCACTGAAAACGTCCTAATCGTGACTAATTCCATTACACAAAGTACACATACGACTGAACAATGAATGGCAACTATGATGGGTACGACAATAAGAAAGGCTGAACGTTTTTCTATAGTGAAGACGTCTGACGGCTTGGGAGTATTATTTTATTTTGTGGGTTAGAAATTGTATCTTGGTATGGTATCCCACTCCTGAGCAAAGGCCTCCCCTTTATGATACTTTATGACATTGCTTTAAACGACTACAGTAAAGATATAAAGGCTAACGAGTAAAGAGATTTGTTTTTGGGTTGCATTATATAAACCTACCATTGTTACTTTGATACAATAGTAAAATATATACCTACTTATGGTTTGATATTTATTAGGAATAAATAAAACTATTTTTGTGGTACCGTTTCATACTATTAATTAAAATAACCACCAATAAAAAGCATAAAAGAGAACACAAAACGTGAGAACAAATTATAAATCTAATTTAATTTGCGTGGAATAGTGGCAAAAGTAATGTTTTACCAAAACACAAATATTGTATCTTACAACTCTTCGCAACTGAGACAACGATATATTCAGTGATCTTAGCCTTCCACGCCACAAGACTGCTCATCCAAGTTACCACTCGTAATGTGTGTACTCTAAAGCAGAGCTGTGCAACTCGGTTACCTGGTGTAATTGAATTTCTTGGCGACGCGTCGGCGGGCGGCGTGGCCGACTGTTTACCTTGCAGATAGATTGGACCTCCGTACGATCTAATTACATGATGAGAACTACTATGAACTTGGATATTAAAGACAGACGCAGAAAATAAAATAGATTTTTCTTTAGATTCTAGCTTTGCAAAAGTTTATATTTAAAAATACACTCGTATGGATTTTATTGAGGTGCGGTTCACGTGCTCACGTCAAATCGCCAAGTAAACTCTGCATCGATACGCAACTCACCACTAAATCAAATTAATCATGATAAAATCAGAATATTAATTTATAACAGTTCTTCCCGTTCTTTTTATTTAGGAAAAATGTTAGGTTTCCTGTGTTAAGTCAACGTGGGCAAAGTCGCGAGCAAAAACTAGTGTAACATATGTAGCAAAATAAGCATTTACAGTCACTAACTAAATTGGAAACTATCGTCGGCAAAATGTGGGTGCAGACAGTAACCTTCGCTGGAGCTTAAATAAATGTTTGTAAGTAGCAGAATTTTCATTGCAAAAATGACTCCTATAGAAAGTGCCATGAGTAGTAAAAAATCCATAAATTTTAATTGTTTTGATCGTCCGTAAACGTTGACCTTTGTTTTATATATCATACAGTTGGTGCTTTATGACTAACGGAGAATGATGGGAGCGAGGTGCCGGGAAAATATAAGGCACATATCACAACATAGAAATCAAAAAAGGTGGTTCCCGATGATAAAGTTACGCTAGGAATCCTACTAACATATCTACACTAATATAATATAGAGGAAGGATTTGTATTTTTGTATGTTTGTAACGAATAAACTCAAAAACTACTGGACCG
This sequence comes from Phalera bucephala, assembly GCA_905147815.2. Taxonomy (NCBI): domain Eukaryota; kingdom Metazoa; phylum Arthropoda; class Insecta; order Lepidoptera; family Notodontidae; genus Phalera; species Phalera bucephala. Next base: position 25,838,600 of record LR990618.1, on the reverse strand, counting down.
ATTTCAATGATTCTTTCACCATTAGAAAGCTACTTTTTCTAGAAGTAATATAGGCTATATAACATAGACCCGGTAGGTGGCGCTGTTTTCGACCGGGTACCAAGTCGCGGAAAACTGCTAGTCTATTTTAAATGTGAAAGTTTGTATGTATAGATAAGAAGAAGAATAATTTATTTCCAAAAAAATAGACACATGCAAATCCTTAAAAACTAAACACTAGATAAAAGAAACATAAGAAGAAGTACTGGTGCTTTCCACACTAGGCAAAGCCTGTCTCGTGGAATGAGATGTTGCGATGTTTGTCACTCAATCGCGCTAAAACGGCTGAACAGGATTGGATGAAATTTGGCACACAGATAGTTTATTACCTGGATTAACAGAATTAACATTACTTTTTAGTGTAAAATAATACTAACAGAGATTTGCTCACACATATTATAACAATTATTATCTAACTAGTTTCTGCCCGCGACTTCTTCCGCGTTAAGTTTAGACAGGTACGTAACATTTTTCCGGGATAAAAAGTAACCTATGTGTTATTTCAGGTAATAGACTACCTGCGTGCCAAATTTTATCCAAATCCGTTTACCCGTTTTTGAGTGATTGAGTAACAAACATCCAAACATACAAAATTACACATTTATAATATTAGTAAATCGATGACAAAGTCAAAAGGAAGGATCATAGTTTTTAGTAATCTATGTATCTTTGTATTAACGTATGTCCCACCGTAGCGAAGGAGGTAAGATTCAAGAACGAGGTGTTAATTTATTTGTTATTACGGGTCAAATTTTATATGAACGAAATCAATATTTATTGTTGTTATCGGTCGTGGGATCCAGAACAGTGGGTACTCTGATTTTTTTTCTTAACGTATCGAGAGGGATCTCAAATGAAATAGTAAAAAAAATCTGAGATCATAATAATAGATGTAATTACAATATGAAATATGCCAAGCGTCAGAAAAGCAATTTTTCTATACACACAACTTTTTTCTTGTAATTTTTCGGGTTTTAGTTAAAACAGTCACCACAACCAGTACCCGTATATTACAACTGCTAGAGCAATAATTACTACTTCTATTATCTATTTTAAAGGGAAAATTGTGATCTGAACTACGCTACCAAAGGAATAGATTTTACAGTAAACATGATTTACCCAGTACCCTAGAGATTCTTGAATTAATAAACTAATACAAGGAAAGGCAGACTTCTTGCATCGTCTTGCTTTATATAACAGTGAAGACTTGGCCTATTAAACAGTAAAGTGTGTCGTAAAAATAATTCCGCAAATCGTAAAGGTCAGAATTAATGGCGCCATAAAATTTGAGAATAGGTAACTCTTCGTTTTTGTTAAAATTTGAAATTTATTTGTTTGCAATTTGGTGTTCACAATAAAAAGTCGTTGTAAAGAACAAAGTTCTGGCCATAGACTTTGAATCGGTAATCTGTATAATGTATTAATGACTTATTCAGAAACCCTAAGACAAGGTCAAAATTATTAAATTGATAACTATCTATCTATCTATAACCTCACGCCAGATCCCTTGCGGGGTAGGCAGAGAGTACAGAGTTCCAACAGGTTCTTTCCTTACATACCTCTCTGGCTTCCTCGACTCTCATAGTTCGTCTCATACACGCTCGCTGGTTACGAAGACTCTTGACTTTTCCATCAGATAAGACTCGGTTTATTTGGTCGTGGTAAGATAGTCTAGGAAATTGATAACTGATACCACAAGTTGCTTGCTTGACGTTAAAAGATTATACGTAGGTATTTCAGAGTCTCTTTTGGCTTTGTATTGACATGAACCTCTCATCCATGCCCAGAGATAGGGAAACCCTAGGAGCTATTAAAATGTGATGCTAAACAAGGATGGAGACGATCGGTTGGGTAGAATAAGTTACCGTTGATATTTGGGGTGTGGTTTCTTATAATGAAGTCCACAGATAAATTCTAAGGAGGGCAGTGTAAATAGCACCGAACTCCGACCGTAAATACCGCAATGATGACTTTAAGCTCCAAAGACGTGCTCAAACGAATTCCAACTAGATGCAAGAAAGGGGCACCAGTGCGTCCTCCTAGGAGATACAGGAGCCCCAAATGACCTCTGGATTTTTAGTGTAGTGAAAGTTACTTACACAGTACGTACGTCTTTTAAACAGTATACTGAGAATCTTGTAATTGTCCCGCTTACGAATAAAAAAAAAGTTGACCAAGATATTTCTGTGCCTTTATGACATCTACAGGAATCAACAAATTAATACACGAGTTTCAACAAGAACACGTAAAATTTACAGATTCTTTTAACACGATTTTTAATGTACTATATCTTAGCAGTGATAGGTTAGTGGTTTGACCATTGGACTGCAAAGTCAGAGATCTCGAGTTCAAACCTAGGCATGCACCTCTGTCTTTTCGAAAGCATGTGCGTATTAAAAATTACTCATACTTGCTTTAACGATGAAGGAAAACATCGTGACGAAACCTGCATGCCTAAGAGTTTCTCAAAGGTGTGTGACGATCGCTAACCCGCACTGGGCCAGTATGGTAGACTATGGCCTTAACCCACTTAGTTTGAGAGGGGGCCCGTGCCTAACGGTGGGACAGTTTCTTAACAGGGCTAATATTATTATATTTAAATATATGACGAGTGGGCAGGCCCCTTACAAGATGGACCGATGACCTTGTGAAAATCGCCGGTAGAAGTTGGATGCTTAAAGCACAAAGCCTGCAGTGGACAACTTTCGGCTGAAGATAAGATATCTTGACAATGACAAAGATGCCAAGCTATTAAGCTGTTTTTAAAGAAAGTAGCTGGTCCAAATCGTCAAAATATTTGTCGTAGTATTTTACCTCAAAATCTGTGCGTCATGTGTCATAGTAGCCCTTTTTGGCCGCGATTTTCATGGCCACGTTTCAATGTACTAGTTACGTGCACTTAATGGATAGTTAGTTGTTGATCACCCTGTTTATGCAGGCTGTGTTTACACCCTGCAGGTAAGTACAGTCATAATGGTTAAGTAATAAGTTGCCGTCCATGATATGGTGTATTTTTAACCGACTTCAAAAAGGAGGAGGTTCTATGTTCGGTTGTATGTATGCTTTTTTTTATGTATGTTCATCGATATTTCCGTCAATTTTGGACCGATTTTGATGATTTTTTTTGCATTGGATTCAGTATAACTCCAAAGTGGTCCCATTTTAATTTCATTGGCATTGGACCTTGGACTTAGAAGATACACCAGGGAACTCCTTAACGACAAACAATAGGCATGTGTAAATTGAGATATTATGGGTATGACGTCAATCCTATAGGTACCCTACTATAGAAATAAGCAGTATATTAGCCAACTTCAAAAAAGGAGGTTCATAATTCGTCCTTTTTTATAACTCCTTTGCTTATGAACCGATTTTGATGTTTCTTTTTGGATTGGGTTCAGTATAATTTTGAGGTGGTCCTATTTTAATGTTATTGGACCTTGTACTTTGAAGATACAAGAGGGAACTCCTTAACGGCAAACAGCACGAATGTATAGATTTCGTTATTATAGTCATTATATTAATCCTGTAGGTACCTTATTGTACAACTCAGCAAAATAATATAATACCAGTACAAAATATTACTAAATAATTCACTCATCACTAAAAATTGTAAAATAAAAATCTTTAAAAAAAAATGTTAACTTGTTGAATTTGAAGTCGGTGCTGGTTGGTGCAGTCGGTTACTTGGCACCGACTTCAAATATTTATTTTTTGCTTTTTGAAGTCGGTATACATTTTTTTTTTAAAGATTTTTTAGATAACGACTCGATAACTTGAGATTGACTTTATCCTATAAACTAAAAAGTTAAATATACACAAAATCTCTAACTCCCTCGTTAGTCTAGTCGAAGATAATGTGACAAGAAAACACGAAGGTTTCCTATCAAAAAAATCTGAGTAGCAATCCGTAGTCTAAATTTGTGGCCTAATAAACCTAAATTTCTCTGCGAAATGTGAATGTGCGCAACACATCTCGGCTACTTGGCGGATAACATGGCGGTGATTTTTTTCACTAACGCATATACACACGTGTCACTAACTGCATTTGGTTCATTCGCCACTCTTAGGCCCGTATTACAGAACGTAAATCAGTAATCAGCCAGTGAACCTAGTTTTAAAAACTGATTTTTGTACTAAAATGTAAAACTAGATTCACGACTGATTTTGTTTTGTAATACGGGCCTTAGTAAGGGGGTGATACGCTGTGGTTTTAGAAAGTAATAAACTCCTTCATAAGTATCAGACTAAATTTGTAACCAAAGATAAGCCCTGTCCATTCAAGTGTAATATTTAATTGAACTTGTTGTATTATCTCGGTTTATGCACGAACAAATTTTCCTCTCCATTGCCCTATCCAAGATTGTGTAGACCTTTTAATATGCGGATATTCTCGCATTCAAGTACCTAGTACGTACATGCTTCTCTTGTAGTATTGCGCTCAAATAATTTTAGTGACCGGTGACATTGTCTTTTTTTCTATAATAAAACTATATATACACCGTCACGTCTATATTCCCCAATCGAATATGGTAGAGGTGTACCTACTGTACGCCTGTGTTGAGCATTTTTCAATTGCAGGATCAATCAATTGAAATTTCATTTCCAATAAATTAATCCCCCTGACGCACTCCGGAATAACATTGACTTTTGGGCGTCAAACGCCTCAGTCCCTTCCGCGATCATGGGTACTGCAGAGCACTTGAAACGTCGGGCACTATATAACCACAAATAAGCCGTGACGAAACACGAAATATTTTAATTGTAACTTAATTTGTATACGATTCATTTTTGCCCAACACTGCTGTGTACCTACAAATCTTAATTTTCAGCGAGTCTGCGCTGATACCGTAATAGGGGTGAGCCGTTTGCAATTATATCAGGCATAATTTCAGACTCCGGACTGCAACTTAGAAAAATCGCACATTGCCGGACATAGGACCTCTTGACCATTACTCGCACTATATGCCACTACACCAACGGAAAATAAAATTGTACATTATGTTAATATTATACACATAGATATATTGGGGCCGAGACGTGGACGCTCACAGTGGGACTAGTCCACAAATTCAAAGTCGCACAGCGGGCTATGGACCGAGCTATGCTCGGCGTCTCTTTGAAGGATAAAATTCGTAACGAGGTAATCGGACAAAGAACCAAAGTTACCGACATAGCTCGCAGACTCAGTAAGCTAAAGTGGCAATGGGCTGGTCACATCTGCAGAAGGACCGACGGCCGATGGAGCAAGCGTGTCCTAGAGTAGAGACCGCGACTTGGTAAACGTAAGGTAGGACGGCCCCCAGCTAGATGGACCGACGACCTCAAAAAGGTCGCTGGGACAGACTGGATGCGGAAGGCGGAGGACCGTGTGCAATGGCGCGTGTTAGGAGAGGCCTATGTCTAGCAGTGGACTACGATAGGCTGATTGCTTGATTGATTGAGATACATTGTGAATAGAGATCGAATAAATTTCGGATTTACCGAGAACGACACACGTGTAAATTACACAGAAGCTTCTTATCAAATTACTATATAAGTAGCGAATGAAAAAAATAAACACTGTCACGCCTGTATCTCCCAAGCTAGGTTGGCAGAGATTACTGTATACACCACTGTACGTCTACTTTTCGTCGACGATGACAGGTTCCTGCCATTTTATCGGGCAGACTGTTAGACTGCGGACTCATACTGGGAATTTTTCTATCGAAAATTTAATCTCCGTTCGACCTACGATTCGAACCCAGGACCGCTAGGGGAATTATTCGCCACTATACCAACGAGGCAGTGACTGAAAATTACAACGATAAAACACTTTTGTTTGAAAAAAAGTAAAATAAATATGAAAACCTTGTAATCATACACGCGCAGCTGTGTACGCATAAGAATATGGGAAATAATTTCAGATCATACGTGTTGAGCAAATATCGCGAAGATCTGATCAGCTCAAGGAGAATCAGACTTTCTACACAAGACAGAAGATTGATTTTTCTCCGTGAAGTAAAATCACTGCCGTAACCATAGCAACAAGTGGTTCCCTCGCCGCCTGCCACCCACCCTATATTCTTAAGCCAAGCTAAGCTTGAGTTATTGCCTAGATCGTTTAATACAAAAGGTTACTTGATAGTCTTTCGTGTTGTATGTATCGGCGGAGATTTTTTATCTATCTATCTATAACCCCACGCCAGAACCCTTACGGGTTAGGCAGAGAGTACAGAGTTCCAACAGGTTCTTTCCTAGATTTTTTATATATCTGTTAAATAAAAAAGGGAAGGTGTTAATATTTTTGAGAATTCCGGTTGAGTTGAAAAAGACTATCACCATCATCAGCCAATGATGTCCATTGCAGGACAAAGGCTAAACCCCAAAGATCGCCACGAAGACTGGCGTAAATAAATATAAAAACCGTCACGCCTATATTCCTCAAACGGGGGTGGCAGGAGTGTACTGCGTACACCCAGTTTTCGCCGACGACGTTAGGTCTGATATAATAGAGGGTGAGCCTGTTGCCATATACCGAGCTCAATTAAAGATTCCGGACAGATACTGGGAATTTTTCGTTAGAAATAACTACATTTGTTTGTCCGACCTAGGATTTGAACCCAGGAACTCCTAGTCGCAAATCTCATTATTTGCCACTAGACCAACGATGCGGACAAATAGGCAGTAAATGAATAAGACGAACGACTAAGCGCAGTGGTTAAGAGCTTAAGCCGCTGCGCTTACGGTGTCTAATAGTCACGGGTTCGTTTCCCGCACGGAACAAATCTTTGTGTGATCCACGATTATTTGTTTCGGTCTGGGTATTTGTGTATGTGAATTTTCATGTTTCTAAACGCACCCACGATACAGGAATAAATCCCAGTGTGGGGCAACGTTTAAAAAAAAAATTGTAGCCTAAATCTTCACCTGCTGTTGACTTGGGTTTTCAAAATCAATAAACACTACTTCACATCGTTTGTGAAGGCTTCTGAAGTCACAGTTAAGGCTAACGGTTTACAGTGCTCTAATCATGTAGAACATTTATAATATCAGCCTATACTGCCCACTGCTGGGCAAAGGCCTTCTCTCACAAATCGAGGTGAGAGAGATTAGGTCATACTCCACCACGCGGACCCAGTGCGGATTGGTGGAGGCAGGTTTGTGGCCTCCTGCTGTTGGAACTTATCGTGCCGCATCCAACTCGGCTTAACGACTACCACATGAAGTGGTTACCGGGACCAACGGCTTAACGTGCCTTCCGAAGCACAGAGACGCTCGAATACGGCAAATGCCACAAACGGTCACCCATCTCAGGCCGACCGAGTCGAACGCTGCTTAACCTTGGTGATCGGTAAGAACACTTCAGCCGCACAGCGCTACGAGCACCTCATTTAATATGGAACATTTAATATTAGAAATTTATTTGTCAACACAGCAATGTGAGAGTGGAAGGATGTGTGTGTCGGGGAATACTTTACGATGATAAAATAGACTGAGACGAGTATTATCTGATGGGCAAGTCAAGAGACTCCGTAACTGGCGAGCGTATATGATACAAGCTATTCGAAAGAAATGGAAGTTGTTGGAACTCTGTACTCTTCGCAGCGAATCCAGCGTCAATATGAGCTACATGAAAAAAACCATGTTACTAGCAAATGCTTAGAAAAGGACTTCATTTTTTTACCCAAAACCAATGTTATTGGAAAATTCCGTCCTCAATATACGTTCCTCAAAACTTTCATACTTAATCAAAAAGCAAAAACATAATTTTACAAACGCCCACTTGTTCAGAATATTTCCATATGAATAAGGTAATGCTCGTTAAAATATACGAAGGATTTTTCCCAGCTGGAAACAAGGTCAACATGGTACGTAATTATTTCATGTCTACATTATCCGCCCTGGAGAATATTCTAGAATTAAAATAATACCCTCAAACAAGATTGTTGTTTTATGTTAGACTATAATATTATAAATATTCTCGTTTCGTACCTTATTAGCGTATCCTACCACTCGCTGCTTGACGAGTACCTATTAGGTGCCTCTAGGAAATATTTAGCATCATGCCTCTTCAGTTAGATTTTTTATCCCAACACACCCTATATATCACAATAATTTATCCACACAGAACATACTTTCAACCAATAATTTTAACACACACATTCATTTTTAAACCACATTAATCAACCCAGACCGACATTTTAATAACGCACGTAATCAATAATTCCAATTTTTCAATGAAAATCAATTAATTTCACTCCCAATCGAATATTTTAACGGCAGTCGGTTGAATTTTTCATTGAATCCAAGTTTGAAATATTGAGTGCTGAATCTAATTTGCGCTAACGAATTTATAGCGGGGGTGGAGGCTGGCGTTTATATTTTTAGGTTTTTAGAATCCATCTTCATTTTAGTTAAAAAATCGCTGTTTTATCGAACCAGACAAAAATTGAGGTTAGCTAGTGTTTTTTCAATCCCTTGCGGAGTAAGCTGACAGTACGAAGTTCCAACAGATCCTTTGCTTACAGACCTCTCTGACTTCCTCCACTCTCATAGTGTACACAAGTTATAAGTGCTTATACTCACTTCTACACACACCCAAATTATCTGCTTCAATGTGTATATTTTTTAAGTGAAAATGAGAGGCCGCCCTCGGCCACCTAAGTTTGACAAATATGAGGGGTCTTGAGAATCACCTCGTTTCTTTTTTGGTCTCGCAAGGAATCTCCGAGTATAGCTCTCTCCATTGCCCTTTTCGTAACCTTAAGCCTTCCTATGAGGCTTATCGTGACCATGTCTTATTGCGGTTATCACTGGCAACATACACTGATCAAAGACTTTTGACTTCAGGTACTGAGGTATTAGGGCAGTTCTTCGTAAGGCGGCTGACAGAAATTGAATAAGAGTAGCCGAGGATTATACTCAATGACGTGCAATTAAAGAGGCCTATGTTGAGCAGTGGTCTATTATAGGTTGATAATAATGACGATACATAACGCAACGATTTGGCATGATGATGTAGATAAATAGCTTAGCAATAAATATTGCTTTGAACAACAACCAAGTCACTTAAGTTTATATTATTGTTTACCTATGCTTGACCCTCCCAAACTAGCATAACAACCCCGCTTCGACGGCAAACAAGCTTAAAACTTAGGAAATCATCATGAATCGCGTCATATCCCTGTCACCACTACGCCCTACTACAATTTGATTCAATAACAGAATAAGTAATTTTTCAACCAATCTCGTTTGTAACGTTGATAAAACGGGAGGTTTGATTAATTGTCAAAGGCCGTATATCTGCCTCGTTCTATTGAATCGGGAAGACATGGCCTTGGTACAAATTCTTACTGTACAATAATATTATGAATTGTGTTTTTCTACAGTGTTTTTTGAGGTTGATCGTTGGTTGAATTTGTAAAGGTTGGCTGGCGTTTTAAGAATAGAAGGCAAATGATATTTTAAACCAAATGTTACCTAATAAAAATCGCTAACAGTTTATTAATATACTTTGTACAAAAAAACTGAACTATTATTAAACTTTCGCTATTAGAAAATAACTTGGTTTAAGTGACCAAATGTCAATCTTTTATCTACGACCACCAAATATTTTTCTTTCATATTATAAGATATAGTCAATTTGATCAATTTGAGGTACATAAGTCAAAATTCGGGATAACTTTTGTTTTTATTTACTTCTTCACAGTCCAAAATACTTCCAGGTAGGTCAAAGACCTCTCCCGAAGATCGCCACGACGGGCAGATTGCTTTACCTATGCATTATTTATTCACCGCTTTTATTTATATGCTCGAATCACTACAGCAAGATTGTATCCTTTACACACACAGACGAGAGTTTATTTTTTCTTGCTTACTTTTAATTAGCGACCTAGCGACCCGCCCTGGTTTCGCACGGGTGACTGATACACATAAACCTTCCTCTTGAATCGCTCCGTCCATTGATGAAAACCGTATGAAAATCCGTTTCGTAATTATTGAGTTAATCGCGTTTAGATAGACAGACGCAGCGGGGAGACTTTTTTATAATATTTAACAATAATCTCTAACAGAAAATTTAACAAAAACGTTTTTCTAGAGCACCATCTATATCGTCGTAGATGATATTCATGCTTTCGATAGACTAGTTTTTGTCCTTTATCTTTTTCCACTCAATTCAGAGGACAAATCTTAAATTTATATTACTTCTTCACGTTTCATTAATTATTGAACGTTTTAAGTCGTGGGCACGTTATATTTGTGCCATGAAAATTAAACATACATTTCTTGATCTCGAGTTTCAGTATCTCAATTAGGTACTTAATATGAATTTATAAATTTGCTTAATACGAATTTATAAATTAATTCTGTAAAAGGTAAATGGTATGGGCTATAACTTGAACCAAACCAAATATGTTGCTTTTTTTTTAAATTGTAGTCTTATTACCCCACGTACATATGTAGTGACTCGCCCACGCGATCGGGCCGAGAAAAGGATACACCTACCGCGTGGTACGGTATTTTTGACTTCAATTAAAGGTTATTCCAATTTACTGTCAAATGAGTAATTGTAAAAATATGGGCTAAAAACAAACAGCTATAATAGAATAATTCAGTACTCCATCTGTTACGTTTCTTTCTAACAATTTGCCGAGAATACAAAACAGTACCCGTCCAGGCAATTTACTTTTAAATAAAATACAGGGACTTACTAACGATAACTGTTCGTTCAATTTGTTTTTCACAAAGAGCCAAATGGCCGGAAACAAAGTGAAACCATTTATTCACTCAGATATCTTAATGTAAATAGCTTTTTCACTTAAACTCGAAAAAGTTCCATAGTTTCAAATTACGATAACGTTGTTTGCGCAAGTCAACGCTAAATTTATAAAGAGAAAGTTATTACTGTGAAATTTATTTGCTGTTAGAACAATAAAGTTTAACACTTCGTGTTTGTTTATACCAAATTAATATCTATTGAGGTGTATAATTCAAATGCAGTTTGCCAACAGCCAAGTTAGTGTATGAAAATACACATTAAATACTAATTATTCGCACGTTATAAAATTTACAGTTCTACAAAGTACTTCACTGTTCAGATTCGATCATTGAAACAGTGCAAAGATTCGATTTCCAATATATCTCATTTGGAACATTTGAATCAGCTAAATTCAAGTACAGTCAGCCGATCGACATCGCGTCGCATGTTCGTTCGTTCTGTGAGACGGCAAGTTTAACGAATTAGATTCAGTTTCAGATTGGAATGAACTATAAAGCATTTTGTTTTTTCTGAACGATTAGCGCTTTTGTATACTCACTGGTGTACATTCACCAGATCGAGATTGAGATACAAATAAAGCATTTTTTTTCTGTACACTGTAACATATCAGTAAAGATCGACACATGTCTACTACAGAGACTATTACAGAACTTATACATATTTCTAGACTAGGTAAGTCTTTAGAGAGGCTTTTGTACAGTGGACGTCATTCGGCTGAAGATAGATATCAATAGATAGGTTGGTCTAGACCAACGAGGCAGTCAGTAATACCTACCTATCTAGTATAAGACTAGTCTTATGTCGAATAATGTGCTTTGCAATCACGAGTTTCTAGGTTCACATCCTAGGTCGGACATATGTAGTAAATTCTATCGAAAATTCCCAATGTCAGTCCGGAGTATGGAATTGTGCCCGGTGTATGGCAATAAGCCCGCCCCCATTACATAGGACCTAACATCGTCGGTGAAAAGTGGTTGTATATAGTACACTTCTGCCACCCCCACTTGGGGAATGTAAGCGTAATGGTATTAGTTAGGTACTAAGTAGGTATTTGGTAAAATAAGTATCTGCTTTGAAATACAACCAAGAAGCGTGGCCTTTTTACCATGTCACCATGCCATGAAAATTAGTAACGAAGTATACAAGGTGTATCGTAAATAACGCAAGATCTCAGACACCCTGATTAGATAATTGCTCCACAAATTCAATGCCAAGAGCCAAGTTTCAAGCTTTTTTATGCACTTTTATGCCCTAATTAACAGTGAAACTTGTACGAGTATATGTGCGTATTGAGAAATACGTTTTAGAAATGCATTTTTAATCTCCACATTGCTTTGAATCAAGCATAAATTAAGTTTATTATAGCGCACCAAAGGAGTTTTTGTAAATTAAAAAAAAAACAATAATAATTGTTGGAATCACTTCAGCTATCGATTTAGAACAAACTACTTTCAGGCTTTGCGTTTATTATGTTACACCTTGTATATTAAATCTTATTCAATTTCTTCGGCAACGGCCTGAACAAATCAAGGTGAGGGACATTATTGGTGGAGGCAGATTTGAGGCCACGTGCTGTTGGAACCTATCAAACCACCGATAAGGCTTCCAACTTGGCTTAATGATTATATCGTAACCGAGACTAATAGATTAGGATACCTTCCTCATACCTATCTCAGGCCAACCAAGTAAAACGTTGTTTAACTTTGGCGGTAGCTAAGAACAGCGCGGTCGCACAGCGCTACGAGCGCTTCAAAGCTTTGCTGGATGTATAAATCATATTTGAGTCAAGCTTTTATATCTCTATGCACTTATGTATGTAGGAGAACTTGAGGTATTGCCTTTTTCTACCTTAGGGTGGTACGAATACAGATATAGTAGTACATAAGTAGTAGGCAAGTAAATGAATATGATATTAATATATAATATACAGCTTTGACACGACCCACTGCTGTGTGTCGTGGCAATTGTGTGGAACATGGTATGTGTTATGGGTAAAAGGTACATTATTAAGACAATTTTATTTTATTTGCTAACACGATATGTTATGCGGAAACCCGCGTAATAACCAATCCATTACTAATTTATAAGCTTCGATTAGAACATCTGAAAATGAGCTTAAATTTAGGCGGATTTTTCCATTAAAAACAGCTTGCGGTAGCTTTTTATGTAAAGTAAACAAGACCTTAATAGGGACACAATTAGTGCGTTAAACCTTTTTCCGCTAAAATCAAAATAGAGCACCTAAAGTCCCATCTAGATAGAAATAACACAAGTGTGTTTTGTTATAATTATCCTGGGCGCTTATTCGCTATGCTCGAACGCGGGTCGTTACAATAACTTCGTGAAATGGTCGTGTAATAGTTATTTGTTTTTTTTTTTAAACTTAGCCCCACGCTTAGATTGATTTCTGTGTCGTGGGTGCGTTCACAAACATTAAAATCAAAATACACAAATACGCAGACTGAAACAAATAATTGTGGGTCACACAAAGATTTATTCCGTGCGGGAATCAAACCCGCGACTTTTAGACACAGTGAGCGGAGTGGCTTAAGCTCTTAACCACTGCGCTAAATCGTCCGTCAAATAGTCAATCAATCCAGCTGATTTCGGCAAAGGCAAAGACATACGTGACGGCATTAAATCGGAAGCCATCAGAAAAGCCATCATCATTTACGCAGGATGAATATTAAAGTGCACAACGGTGCGGGCAAACCCAGATGCACACTCTCATCCTTCTCCTTTCAGAACTCAATGGAATGGGTGTCCGTTTCAACCGGGAAAGGGTCCGGCTGCAGTGTCTAACCGACAGTCACTCATGACCTGTCGTCCTAAGCCACAAGGTCCTGCTATATCGCCGAATCTACTAACGTCCGTCGCATATCAGCATTGGGTTGCCTTCTCCGCCGGCATGATCATCGTGCACTGCGCGGGAGGTTACCGCACTCGGTCTATGATTAAAGACAAACACACAGATTCTTTATCCCGGTTTTTACTCACGAGCCGACGTGGTTACCGGGAAGTGGCTGCCGCACGCGCTACGACTTTTGCGAGCCACCGGTAAGAGCTTATGAAACACCTGTTGACCAGTGTATCCCACCGCCCTTGGAGGACCGGTGAGGCACGAAAGGTACTACTACACTAGAAGCGCCATAACACTCACTAGATTACACTGCACTACATTATCGAAAAAGGGTAAATATATTAATACAGGAAAGTATTTCAGAATTTTAAATATTTGACACTGTTGACAACCAAAACCATAGCCAAAAATAGTAAAGTGTGTAATAGTATTCTGTATGCCACTGGAGTAGTATTAAACGATCATTTCACGGAGATATCGAAACGCGCCGCGTTATGTGTTTACTTAGTTATAGTGAATAAGAAATACGCTCTGTTACTCTTTCCCGTAATGTTGCTTTAGGCACATGTTTTCTTTTATCTTGTCTTTATTGTTTAACTTTGAGGTATAAATCTCCAATTTTTATCGGCAATCGGCGCTTCATCAGTTATTTTTAATTAAAGTGAAATTATTATAAAAGGGGAAAAAGCCCGAGAGGCCAGGAAAAAACATCTTAGAACGCTTATTCTCTGCTTACTCCTCAAGGGATCTAGGTATATATAGCCATGATAGATAGCCATGTCTAATAAAAAGAAGATTTCTATAAGTAACATCTACCTTCTGACCTATTCGAATATCAGCTAGGGTGAAAATCCGGTACACGGCAGGTATCTACCGCCGGCCAGCTGCTGACAAGCCACGCCGCCGCTCAATGTCATTTTGCGCTTGGTACAGGTGTTTTTAATGCAATAAATAAGTATTGTTATAAAGCCACTTTAGAAGTCACTTAATGAAGTGTTTTTTTTTTAATTTGATTAGTACTAGTGAATTGTAGGAATTGGATCCATCACCTGTATTGTTTGTACACGCACATGTCGCCGACGATGTTAGGTCTCAATATGACTGACTGATTCAGAATTTTCAATAAAAACACTTTGTCCAACCTAGGATTGTATCGTACATAGTTCAAATAGTAAACGCACCTAAAGGTAACATTGTGGCATTTGGCTTAATTTGCCAACAGTATTTGCGGTCGCTTAATAAGTTTTAGTTTAATTAACAAACTGTATACGACGTCATTAGGGACGAGGGCACGCGAATAAAATTAATTAAGCGACATCAATTATGTCATCAAATGTATAGTTGGTTTGTTTTGCATTGACTAAATTAAAAAAAAAATCATGCATATAGGTGTACTGTGTACACACATATCACCGCCGATTTTCGGTCCCAATGTAAAAGGGGTTAATATTGCCATCATGTTCCTGGCTCCGGACTGCCATTGCGAGTAACTTATCTTTAGAAAAACCGCACTTTTTCCGATCTAAATAAATCTAAAACTCCGATCTAAAAATCTACCAATCTAAAGAATAAACCCACTCCAATGCGACTAAAGGCATCAAGAAAATTAATATATCGACGACTTTTAAAATGAGTTTGTCATAGGAATAGAACATATTATTATGTGGAATGTGGACGTTGAAACATTAATGTATTTTGACTATCCCTGAATTCTGCTTCTGTCGTAAAGACCGTGATAGCAACTAATAAAATATAGGAAAGGTACCCTCTAAATATCTTTATTATTGTTTATTGATGACTAAGAATATAGAATATCAATCATTCCAGCCGATTTCGGCAAAGGTGAAGGCATATGTAACGACTTTACTGCTGCGAAGGACTAATCTGGTCTACGCTTTGGTGTGCTCTCAAATTTTGTATCCAACTTTGGATGTGAAAGTGCAAGCGCAGCGTGGACATGTCGACATACCATTTAACTAGTTATACTATATTGCCGCAGGTGGTCGGGCTTTTAGCTCGTCATGTATTTGGTGAATGTTACATTTTCTCCGATCCACAAACTCTTGAACTTGAAAGATAATATATTGTTTGTCTCTTCTTCAAAAATAAAGTTGATTATTCATCGACTTCTATATCTTCATCATCAACTATTGTAGTATTTGTAGTAAATACAGCTTTAGTAATAGTTTTAAGTGTTTTTCTTGCAGTTTGCCTTAATAAAGTTAGTTTGAGTTGCATAAGCACTATGAGGTATGTCGACACGAAAGAAATATTCTGGAAATAATACATCAACTTAGCTTAGGTTAGGTAATATAAAGTTCACATCGTCACGCCATGGACCCCTGAAGACGATGACAAGGGCCATGGTCGTCTTTGACTCCCGTGACCTTTGGTCGGCCACTGGGTCGACTGAAACAAGATAACTTTACGACTTGCACACTTCCGTGTAACAAACAACCTGGCTACTTCGGGCCCAGGATTCATTTTTGAAGAGACGTCAAAGGAAACACTGCAATGGTTAGATTTTCTTTTTAAATAATGGAAATGTTACAAACTTATGGCATGGACCCCTGAAGACGGTCAAAGGAACCGAGGCAAAGATACCGTGACGACTTGGATACTTTTGCGTGAGAAACATGGGTACTGTTGGCCCAGAATAGATTTTTGTGAAGACGATAAAGAAATCACCAAAATGGTTAGATTTCTTCTCTAGCTAATATAAAGGTTATATCGTCATGACGTACTCCCTTGGAGACGGTTAAAGGCGTGTTGTAGTCAACCGAGGCGAAGACGGCGTGACGACTTGGACACTTTTGCGGGAGCAACATGGCTACTGCTGGCCCAGGATCGACTTTTGTTGAGACGTCAAGAGGCCTTCGCCTAGTAGTGAGATATAGTATTTGCTATAAATATATATTGATTCTTATTGCCCCACGTATGAGGTTACCAGCCCACGTGGTTGGAAAGCATATATTTACATACCTACTGCAGGGTAAGTTATTCTTGATTTCAACTAAGAATCAAATGACGAGCTTAAATTAGTATAAAATAGTTAAGTAATTTGTCTATTACGTATTCCACAAATTCCGACAAAATATAAAACAACAACCTGTATATAAAGAGAAAAAATACTTGAGAAGGAAACCATCAACTGATCGATACTATACAAAATATATATCTATCTATCTATAACATCACGCCAGATTCCTTGTGGGGTAGGCAGAGAATGCAGAGATCCAATAGGAACTTTCCTTACAAACCTATCTGGCTTCCGCCACTCGCCTCTCTATACATATTTTTTCTCATATTTATTGTTACCATTACCAAGTCTAAAAACATTGTGATGACAAACAAACATTGACAAACATTTTCAAACAAACTTTGCTAAATTGCACGCGAATTCAGAGACATTTGTTCAGGTTCACAATTTTTATGGATAATATCATTTTACCTTTATTTCCTCAAACTACCAATGAAATTGGGTGATCTGGTGGAAGCGTTCGTTAAGATTACGGATCTTTATGGACGTGAAAGGTAAAACTAATTTCAATAAAACGTATCCAGTTATTTATTTTACGCAAAAAGGCTTGTGGATTAATAATATCATTGATATTATTATCACCTTTATTTTTTCCATATACATTGATTTGTGTATCAATTTGTACCCTCTTAGCTATTATTATTATTATGACTCGTTAACAAAGTTAAAGTTTATATGCTAAGCCTTATCGCTATGAAAAAAGACTGCTTCTTTTCTTCTCACTATGAAAAAAGACAAGCACCAAACTAGCCAAGTTTTTGCCTCATAATCTGTCGATCCTGGGCCAGCAAAGTAGGACGTAAGCTCTTAAGAAAATATGTCTGGAATAACTTACGGCATTAAACAGCTCTCTGTTGATGTTAGTGAAACCGTCTTAATTCATGATAGGTGGGTTCTTCACAATAGCGACGAGAAACATTTCCACTTCACGTTGTGTGCTTTGGTCGATTGCCCCTACATTCACGTCCAGAAGCCGGACTTGAAATTCCAAACCAACCTGAAAATAGTAGTTCATTACACTTTACAATCAATAGGAACGATAATATACTATTAAAGTAAAAAAAAACATTTCAATAACAAGGTTTTATGCAGCCAGGTAGTACAATCTGAAACGGTCAATGAACATTTCGTGTCTAGCATAGACTGGCCGTTGAGAAGTTCCTTCGTCGAGAACCAACGTGAGTAGAAATTTAATATGACTGCCATAAAAATCCAATGTCATCAGAACAAAACCAACATGTCAAATTCCAACTCCGTAGGCTGACGATCTAGTTCTAATTCAGCTTATAAGATTTGATCTAAAGAAACATTGCAAGTTAAATAAAAGCTTCTAAAAAGTGAGAAACAGATAAGTCAGCTTTATGGAAAATATTTAAGGAAAGATTGCCATTTAGCAAGAATGAACTATAAAAAACCAAGCAGAGGTGATATAAAAATTACAGACAACAACATAAACTTATATTTCAAAGCTTAATCTATTTAAAACTCTTACTGAATAAATAAAATATCCATATTTTACTAAATGATTTCACGCAGCTAACTTTGTTGTTTTACAATGTCATCAGAATTTACGTGATCTAATTGTAATTACTAGTGTAGTGATGGCTGTTCCAGTAGTCATACTCGTGAACGGGTGCTGCTTGTGGGGACTGGTCCATCTGGAATGCTTTAGACACTCTTTATTAATAAGAACATAAGTCTCATATCTCGGTCGTACGGCATCATACTGGAGCTAGATCGTAACTATTTAATCGTAACCTAAACATTGTATCCACATAATATGATTAAACTAACAAGAGAAAGAGAATTAAATAAAAAAGAACGAGCCCGCTGAGTTTCTTCGCCGGATCTTCTCAGTGGAGTCTGCGCTCCGATTCGGTGGTACATTAATAGTTATTTTAGATTTAAAAAAACATTAAATAGACTATTTGTAAGTAGAGATTATACAAAATAGATTATTTGCGTTTGAGATGTATCAAAAATATTTTCTAGTTTCTAGTAGTAGCGCGCGGTGGGTCACGCTGCAGAACTGATGGGGCATTAACATCTTGCATTGATTTTGTTTTAAGGTTTTGAGTTTTTAGCGGTAATGCATTGAAAAAAACGTAACCCCACTCTTGGAATTATTCTTGTTTCATGTCGACTACTCGTGCGTTTTAAACCCCTTACCACTGGAACAAGATGTTCATTGTTGTTAATGTGATTTTTTTGCCATACCGGCCATAACTTTTTTAATTAGTATAGAGTTTAAATGTGAAGAAATTACTAACCTTCCTGGAAGCATGGTACGCTTCATTACAGATGATAAACAACAACGTCATACAGTATCCAACGATGACAAATAAACCCATCTCCTTCTAACTAAGGCCATGTTCTAATATCTCTGACAGGACTCCATACAGAGATATAGTCGTTGTGACGAAGATGACCATGCAGTAGATTCCGTACGTGTTGGAATAGGCACGTCCTACAAGGGTTTACAAAAGAACTAAGTAAGTAGTACAAATGTAAGTGCTTGACACATTACAAATATGCAAATGCACCCAGATAGTCATAATATGCTCATGCAATGTCTATGTCAAAATAAGGAGTGCATTAGGGTTTACCAAAAAAGCAACTATCTTCAATCTATTTTTCCAATCAGATTAAAATTTACGGTACATTGAATCCAACATTACCCCTTATATTACTACACATAGGAAGAAAAGTATCGTATGCACCATTGCTCAGTCTAGCACTGCTATAGGCTTAATACCACACATACCTATATTTTCCATGCAAAGACGGCAGAGATGTACTGTGTACGCCCATATTTCGGCAACGACGCAGAGGTCTAATGTAATAGCGAGGGCTAGCTTATTGTCACTATGCCGGGCACAATTCCCGACTCCGGACTCATACTGAGAATATATCGATAGAAAAACTCCAACCGCATTACCCCATCATGATGCAAACTTAGGACCTCGTGGTCACTAACCGCACCGTGTGTCTTTAAACCAACAAAGCAATCAATCTATAACCCCAAAAAATATCTTCAGTAAAGGATAATTTTTCTGTCGATGTCTTTATTTATCACTAAAAAGAAAATTGTTTTTCGACGATTCAAATTTTCGTCTGATACTTCAGAAGTCCTTATAGCAAATAATACGTTTACTACGTGTTCAGATACGCTTCATAAAAAAAATGTCCAATATCTGTTCGCAAGTTGTCCAAATTGTTCTGATCTTATTGCACGCCAGTTGTTACGAATCGGCTGTTATTTTAACGATAACTCGATGTTATACATATTAGATACAACATATTAGATACAATTGGTGTAGTTACTGCCTTTTATTAGTAAATGTCTGGTGTTAGAAAAGTATTATTATTCCTACTAATTGTATCGTATTCCCACTATTGCGTATGAAGTAACTGAAGAAAACGAATTTTTGTAAGAATTTGCATAAAATCTTGTACCTAAGCGCTAGAATATCAGACTACATTAACCGTTTATATAAGTCGTACTTCACTTTTATGTTAAATACAGAACTTCTTAATGACCAAACAGTTCTGTAAATCGAGTGAGTATAAGGTTCCGATATTAACTATCATCGTTTTTTTATCCTATTTGACTATCCCACTTCTGAACAAAAGTCAAAAAATCATAAATCATATTCAAAAAAACTAAATTATCAATATTTAAACAAATAAATAAATGAAAAGACAATTGTCATTTCGGCATTACTGTAAGACAAGATCTACATATAAACGTTATTACATCACGCACCCAACTGTTGCATCATATGAGAGAGATCGACCCAGAGATGACGATACTGGGCCACTTTTAGCGCGGGGTTCTCCGCCTCGAGTGCCTTGTGGAGGTTCATAGCCAAGCCTCTTGAGGCAGTTCCGAACGCATTACAGTTTATGTACCTGAAATAAATGAGCATAAGAATGAAGATATCATCTTAAAAACAGTAAAAGGCTTTAAGGATCTACATTAAAATATTGTTAATGGACAAGGTATTCTAGTATTCCACAATTGATTGTGAGATGAAATGTGAAAGTTACTTTTGTAAAAGTTAAATGTAAAGTTAGTTAAAGAAGACTGATGAATTTAGAAAATATAGAGAATTGATATCATCACTAAATAACTAATCTACATAAAGGATTTTACCTAGACATAGTACGGTAAAGGTAACATTAAAAAACATACCAAAGTGAACAGAATCCATCCAGCATAGCAATGATATGATAATAAGCAAATGAGTGCCACAATTCAAAGTCATCTTGCAGATAATGTTGAGATAGTATCACGGCGAAACTTAATCCCCAAGAGAATACGCAAAGACCCCAGGTTAACGAATATAGATTCGGAAAAATGATTGGTGTTCCTATTATTTTGAGATATTTTAGCTACAAAGTAGAATCAATTGACTTATAATATTGTTTCATAAAATCTTATCTAAATGTAGTAACAGATAGGGTCTAAAGTCATAATTTGAAGTACAATATATATTTCCCATGTTTATCAGAAATCGTTTAGATCATCTTCGATATGAATATAGTTTAGCTCTCGCTGTTTACTTCACTACGTGCTAATCAGAGATGGGCAAAATGTTATCAGATTAATGATTACAATTGCATTTTGTAATATTCAATCATGATTCAAGATTAAAAGTGTAATCGTAATCGTTGAAGATTACAAAATGTAATTGTAATCGTTAATCATTATTACGCCATCACGCCTTTACTCCCCAAGCGAGAGTGGTTAATCATTCATCTGATTACATTTTGCCCATCTTTGGTGCCAATTATATTATCCAAATTTGGATACTCAAACGGATTATAAGCAACTTAAAGGCTGGAGTCTGGACTTTGAAACTAAGATTTTGAACATATAAGAACATCAATACAATGTTCTACCTGTCAGAGTAGTGAAATATAATTTATAATTCATCAAATTACGCGTGCACATGTGGAAATAATTCATATCATTATAAAAGATCCGATAAAAGCGATTGTAAAGTTTTTAATAGACTCGTGAAAGCAATAAATGTTAAAATGTGGTTAATACCGCCGCAATATTTAACTACCACGTATTGCTTTCAACAGTTATTATGGAAAGGTTGTTTTAATGAAAAGCTGATAACATTGATTTAATCCGGGGCTCTATTTATTGGTATATTTCAGCATATAAGTTTTGCAAATGAGTAGCATAATCTGTGTAATGTCTGTTAGTTTTAATTTGAAAAAAAGTATTTGGCATAGTTCTTATGTTTAGCGATTGTTATATAGATATCTCGCTGAGATTCACAGGCTTTACCCGGACCTGTAAAAGGCTGGCGTGGGCACATAGGTCCAACACGTAGAGGCCCTTTGCGAGGAATTAATGTTATGTAAGTCACCTGCTGAGATCACTTGCTGAAAATGAAGAAACGTAACCAGCGACCTGACCCCGGCAGGTGCAAGGACTATTGTAAATTATGTAAAGTGTTACACTATTATTATTTCTGTATTCAATTATGGCTCTACAGTATAGATAATATAGTCCAATTTTGTTAGTCGATCATGATACTCGATCATTATTCGATATTTATTATGTCAGTGTCAGAAAGTTTCTGTCATTCGAGTTTGAAAGATATCACTCCGGTCGGCCATTCTAACGGACATCAGTGTGTATCGTCAGTTGGGAACGAGACGCCGTCGTGAACAGATTAAGGTTGGTACTGTGATTATAATAATTGTGATTGTGGTGAAAGAGATTATATTTTGTTAAATTGATAGCAAAATCGTTTTACTTTCCTCCCCTTCTGAGGCGTTTCTTTACAAAAGAAAACAAGGGCTATATAAATGAGGTTTGATGGACAAAAACTGGACTATTTCAATGGGGACTGACACTGGCCATATTTAGTGATACCTAACTAACCCGTGGCCGGTGGTAACTCGCCGCTTACTAGATGGGCCCTCAAACGGTTGTCCTAAGACAACTGAGGGCAACACCGGTGTGAGCGGTTCAGGAGTGAAGAGACGTGTGCTGCACTTTCTCAGAAGTTACTCGCGTCGTTATGCCCTTTAACACATCCACCTCTGGAGTACATCGAAGTAGGAATGCATTATCTTCCTACGTCAATATAGCTCTCACGGCTCCTCTCTGGACGGCCATTAAGGCAAGCCAGAGCCGAGTCCTGCGGGCACCCTTCGGTTTCCACTCGACCGACGACGACACGCCGAGGTAGGGACCGTGTCCGAATTTCTGGGGCATTCAGGTCCGTGATGTCGTTACTCACCAACAGCTCGCCATTAGCTGTCCTGCGGGCTCATTAATATTTATATATATTTAAGTTTACCACAGTAAATGTATATTACCTTATAATGTGTCCACATATTTTTGAAAATAGCCACTTGCGATCCATGACGCCAGGACGCAATTGGCAGAAGAAAATGCGGAATCAGGATACTTAAAAACATAATGTTGTAGATTACTTCATCAAAACGTTTATTCGGGCTATTCTGAAAGTTTCCTAAGCGTTCCTTTCCAACTAAAATAAGTGTACAAAGAATTATTAAGTTAAAGAAGAAGAAGAAATAAACAAAGCAGTTGTCAGTAATAATATTAGCCTATACTGTCCCACTGCTGGGCAAAGGCCTTTCCTCACTAAATGTGGTGAGAGAGATTATTACTCCACCACGCGGAATCAGTGCGGATTAGCGGAGGGTTTGTGATCACCTGCTGTTGGGACTTATCAAGCCGCCTATAAGGCTTCCAACTTGGCTTAACGACTATCACATCACGTATTAACCAGGACCAATGGCTTAACATACCTTCTGAAGCACGCAGACGCTCGAATATGAAATTGCAATAATTGGTGATCGCTTAAGAACGCCGCGGTCGCACAGCACTACGAGCGCCTCGTTGCTAACTTAAAGATAGACAAAAACGCTACGAAAGACAAATAAACAAAATACCTTTTATTACAATGATACTTTCCAAACCCCAAACGATGTATGCCCATAATGTAGCTTTGGATATCCAATTGAAAGTAGTACGTTGAGTTGTTAGAGCATCTAAAAAAAATATTATCGTGCCAGTATTTCGTTCACAAAAAAAATCAATCTCGCAAAACTTATGTTCCAATAAATAAAATTCTGTGACGTGTACTTTTTAGGGGCATTTTATAACATTATTGTTTCAGAACGAATATCAGAGAATATTTCGAGGATTTTATAAGCGAAGTTTACTCTCGACTACGTTGTTATCCAAGAAATCTGAGTACACTCCAGCGGTCGCCACATTGTTTGAAAATTGTTGGGTTTTGAAAAATTTCGAAAAATTTTATTCGATAAAATTTGTGAACTTTGGAAAAGGTCTTTAGACGGTAACCTCAGCTTTTTACCTGATGAAGATAGATATAGAAGGTTTAAATTTTTTGTAGTCATTGTAATCCTTGTATGGTGACTTTGAAGAAAGCCCTTTGACATATACAAAAGGCTCCTAGATTTTGGCGAAATAGTAAGTTATAACATGGTAGACATGATTACGTTAGGACGAGAAATAATTACTCTTTGGGACCCTCATTATCGGCATAACACCCATAATTTGGAACAACACGAGCAAACTTTTAGTTGTTAGGTAAAAACTGTCGTGCTCATCCAACAATGCGCCATCTTTGTCTGTGATCTCAGGACCGTAAATATCTTTGGCTTCAAAATCTGAAAAATCCAAAGACACCGTTTAATGTCCCCCTTTTAAATTTATTTTATTACAGGCTTTTATTTAACTTGCAATGGTTTGTTACGGCCAAATCTTGCAAGCCGAATTAGCGACTTTCTCTTTTTCTGCAGTGTTAAAATTTGTTAAAAAAGTTGTGATGATAATGAATATTTATGGTAAGCATGACCTAATTCTACACCCAGTATTGGCTCCAGACGAAAGAACACCTCAACCATCAATAGCATAGGCACAAAATTTTGTATACACATTTAATTCAGTTTGCCGTTTTAAATTGCTCATTACCTGGTTGCATAAAAGCTTGTTTTAAAAAATATTTTTCTACTAATTTTTTTTAATATTAGTTTTCAATACCTTTTATATCCTTATCACTACTTCTCCCACACATATCTCTCCTCCGCATTTGTTCATTTTGATTCGGATTGTAAACTCGAAACCTTTGTTTCTCTTTGTTCATCTCAGCTTTTGTTTCCAAATATAGAAACGGGAAACCGAAGGGACTAAGGGCTCTGTTCCTCCAACGAGTTCGGACAGAATGAGCTTGTGAAAGCTCTCGCAATAGAATAGGCAATAATCGTTCATAACCCACCCGCTCGGCCTTACTTGGTTATGCGCGTTTGTCAATAGAATGGCGTGGAGTCGACTCATTTTTCTAGTTGACAAGAATATAATGAGTAAAATAAATTAAAGTAACTAGAAGTTGATTAATGAAACAATTAAACGTATTTTTAGAAGCTTACGTCGTAATGAGGTGGAGGTAAAAACTGACTAAACTACTTCTCTTAGGTATCTTTATTGCGGCAAAGTAACAAATACTGATAAAAAGATTATATTGAGCCCCTAACATTTGCATTTGGGACACCTCGATACATGCATGCCTAGTTAAGGGACCATGTATTAGAATATCTATATATTAATACGTGAAGCAAAAACTTTGTACACATTTTTACGAAAATTGCGCAGACGGAGGAGTATACAATTTTCCACATTTATAGGTTATATAGAGAAGCAGTGCAGAATGCTAATATTTTTAATATTATGCATGAAACATACATTAAATCAATGAAAAAAACATTACACACACTATCATGTATTTGACACAATACACGTCAAATTGATGTTTGTCTTTAATACTATAGTCTTACTGAATGTCAAACATAACGATGAAAGAGTAGGTCGAATATCGAACTATGGGCGACCACTAGTAGATATAATTAATTACAAATTTTCGATGTATAATTATTTTTTTCGTCAGGTAAATTTCCTTTAAATAGAATTTTGTGGACATAAAGTTTTTCGTATGAAATACTCCACTCAATTCAATATTCCTTAGACACCTTCTGAGAAGCGGTAAACCGATGACGCCGCAGCGTCGTACCGCGGCCATTAATTTATATTTCACTGGTGACTTTCGAAAACACTTAACCACCCCTTAAGTGAAATGTAAGCAAGACCTTGTACACCTTAGCGTTAAACATTCAGTATCATATTAAGCCGTCACTGACAAATAGGTTAAACATTTGCTTTGTATATTAAAAAGGTAAACAATGCACAATTTTAAATATCTACGATTTCAGACATACATTATACTAGCTTCTGCCCGCGACTTCGTCCGCGTTGACTTTAGACAGTAACTTTACATTTCTCCGCGTTAAAAAGTATTCTATGTGTTAATGCAGGTAATAAACTTTTATCCAAATCCGTTCAGCTGTTTTTGCGCTATTCAGTAACAAACATCCAAATATCCAAACATTCACATTTATGATATTATTAGTAGGATAGGATAAGTAGAAGAAAAAATATTTAGTCTTTTGGTTCTCCTGTAAAGATTGCCATACCTGATTTAAGCTGTATTGTCTATTGTTAGTTACAGATTTGCATTATCCCCGACGATACGCCGAAGGACAGATAACAGGTGGGGTAGACGTGTTCGTCGACTAGAGTCCGCGGTTCATCAAACATAGTGCAGGACGCCCTACAGCTAGGTGGAGCGACGATATACGCAGGGTGGCTGGCGGCGTTTGGAAGAGAAGAGCTGAAGACCGGTTTCAATGACATGCCTTGGGAGAGGCCTGTATCCAGCAGTAGATTAGTGGACCGATACGGATTGATAATGATGATATATGCAGTTGGCTTTGACTACCTCGTTGATGTAGTTCCACAAAATGCGGCTGGTGACCACGAGGTCCTGGTTTCGGATCGTAGGTGCTACCAAGTTTATTTGGCATTTTCTGTAGAAAAATCTCAATAGCAGTCCCGAGTCTGAAAATTTGTCCAGCATAGGAATAGACTGATCAATTAAATGTGGGCGTACATAATATGCACACATTTACCATCACCGCTTAAAGAATTTAGGTATAACGGAACTCGTCAACTACACAGCTTTGACAAGTACCATAAACCTAGATGATGAGCAGGGTCTGATGATGGAGCAGAGTTCATAGGAACTTCTCAGCTAAGCAAGATATATTCCTTGTGTTTTTTATACTAAACGATTATTTTTAAGTTATTCTTATTCTTTCTTACTATTATTTAGTTCCGTGTACGCTCACTACTTCTAACTGCATCATAATGGCGAAGATCATATCGGCACATTTTATCATTATTCTTTATCGTTTCGACAACAAATATGATTAATAATATGGATACTGCCCAGAACGCGGCCACACTAACTGCATTATTGGAAGCAGACACCAAATCTTGCAGCGTCCAGGTGATAGGGCATGCTGAACATAATTTAAGGTGGGACATCGTTTGAGTTATACTCCGCATAAACACCCCAGATTGGTACTAAGAATCCCTACCTGATCGTGCATCGTTGCGTATAATCCACTGTAACTTTTTATAAAAAGAGGGTAAAAAGTCTTAAAAAAGTATACCGACATGAAAAACAGATTAACCGATACACAATAATAGAGAACAAAATGCTTGTTAAGCTTAGGAGTGCACAATCATGGCATTGTATGTAAGTTTGTTAATCGAGTTAATCGATGTGTAAAGCTTTTAACGTTTGCCTGCAAGAGGTCCGATACTGATGGGTTTTCCTTTGTTTTGTGTAATGTAATAGCGATAAAGCAATAAAGTACTTTTACATTTAATTGTTCTTACAACGTTATTATTTTTCTTAAAATAATACATTTCTGACAGACTTACGGCCGAATACTCAAACGCTACTTAAATATTTAAGTCCCACTTAGATGTTTGAGACGTCGTTAACTTGCATTTTCGTATTGTCAAACGTCATTTAAATCATCGTCTTAAATTTAATTGAACTTAATTTAAGTACCGCTTAAATGGCTACTTAAACCAAAAACCGTATTCTCAAACGCCACTTAGTGTTTGACATCTGTCAAATCTTCACTTAAATAGCTCTAAGACCCCGTTAAACTTAAGAGTCCTCACAAGCAATCTTAAATTATTTTGTCCTTTGTATTTAACTGATAAATTGTGAAAAATGTCTCTATCTTCACTTTCTTCACTTTCCGAAGAAGAAGCGTCAACGAGTAGCGGCCGAATACGCCGGAATTTAGAAAAATTGGACGCTTTGCAATATATGATGACATTGAATTTAAAATGAGATTTCGCCTCGACAAGAGCACGGTTTTACATCTAGTAGCATTATTTGGTGACAAACTCCAACCTTTAACAAAAAGAAATCGAGCAATCCAACCCCGGGATCAAATTTTAATCACACTGCGTTTTTACGCCACCGGCAGTTACCAACGTGTAATTGGCGATATTTTTAAAGTGGAACAACCAACTGTGCACCGTATTATTCACAGTGTTACAGCAGAAATTGCCAAATTGAAAAACATTTACATTAACATGCCAACTCCAGAAGAAAGCTTACAAATAGCCAACAATTTCTATGCTATTGCAGGGTTTCCACGAGTATTAGGTGCAGTGGATTGTACACATATTAAAATTAACTCACCAGGTTTGTTGGGATATTTCTTTTACAATAATATTTAATGAAGGTAAATTCAAGCATACTTGGGATAATTTAACTTGTTTTCTTTTTCATTTCAGGAGGGATTCACGCAGAGACTTTCCGTAATAGGAAAAGTTATTTTTCCTTTAATGTACAAATGGTGTGTGATGCAAATTTAATTATAAAACATATTATAGCACGTTGGCCAGGCTCGGTGCATGATAGCACCATATTTAATGATTCACCTCTTTGTGCTCAATTTGATCGAGGAGACTTTGGAAATATGGTGCTGGTAGGAGACAGTGGCTACCCATGCCGCAAATACTAAACCCGACTACAGCTGCAGAAGAAGCCTACAACCGTGCACAAATCTCCACAAGAAACCCTATCGAAAGACTTTTCGGTGTTTTGAAGAGGAGATTTCCCTGTCTTCACTTTGGCTTGGGCGTCAAAACTAAAAATATCCCTCCCATAATTGTAGCTTGTGCAGTACTGCACAATATTGCCATGTCACAGCATGACCATCTAGGGGATGATATATTGGCCCAGGATTTAATGGAGGATGGCCACAATGTCATTAATGAGAATTTTCTTGTAAGAACCATGATAATTAATACACATTTTTCTAGTTAAATATTGTTTATTTTTTAATTACCAATTATATCTTCTTAAATGTATATAATCTATTGCATAGGTAGGTGTGTAAAAAATATGAATGTAAAAAAAAATTATCATTTAATCATTATCATTCAATAATGAGACGAACTATGAGAGTAGAGGAAGCCAGAGCCAGAGCTGTACTCTCTGCCTACGCCGTAAGGGATCTGGCGTGATGATATAGATAGATAGATAGAAAAATAAGTGGCAGGAAATCATGTATCAATAATAATGGCCAGTCATACGGCTACGAGTAGTTTGACAACCTAGCTTCATCTTCTGCAGACAATATGCAAACATCAAGACTAAAAAATCTTTCTTCAGTATTATGAATAGGATGGAATAAACATGATACAGCCAAAAAGTCAAAATAATGTCCTTATTTATTTATATATGTATTATTATTTATACTATATATATATATATATATATATATATATATAATGTACAATCGGATAGTAATCTTATAAAGTGCTGGATACGACAACCAATATTTCACATCCTAAAAAAACCAGTGCAAAATCCTAATGAGGATGCAGCCCTGTAATTAAGTAATAATTAGGCTTTTTCTTAGTCTCATTTTTTAATCTTAATTTTAAAGTGCAAAATCCTAATGAGGATGCAGCCCTGTAATTAAGTATTAATTAGGCTTTTTCTTAGTCTGATTTTTTAATCTTAGTTTTAAAATTTCTATTTCCATTTTCAATTTTTGATGTTCCATTTTATATTTATTGATCATCAATTTTCGTTCTAACCTAGCATTAGCCAGCTTTGTTTTAAAATACATTTCTTTGGTGCTGCTAGCTTTTACTGTCTTCTTACTCCCTACAACAAAACAAATAGGTAATTACATATACAGAATAGATTATTCACTCATATGATGACAACTTTAGAGATTACCTGTTTTTTTATTTGGTTTGTTAATGTTGTTGTCATTAACAATAGTTACTTCATGTTCTGAAATAAGGCGCAGAAATTAGTGAAATAAATTTAGGATAGATATTTCTATGTCTATTACATAAAATAAAATAATGTTACAGTAGTTTACCATTAATATGTTGAGACAAAGTAGATGAAATAGGAATAGAGTCTATAGAGCTCTTATCAACATGTACTTCTACTATTTGAACATCTTGAGATGATGAAGTCTCCATGTCACCTGATAAAAAATATATTTACTGTCATTATTACAGTATTTAATCTAAGTCAGAGAAGTACTGGGCTTGAATAACTGCCACAGGATTGACGACCAACCACACAAAAGAAGAATATTTATAACTAACCAAAATACAAGGCTGCGTCATCATACGGATTGGGCACTGGCTTTATTTGAGGAGCCACCATAGCTAAGATTTGGTTATCAGTTTCACTTAGCACACTTTTATGTGATCCACCACCAGTTTTTAAAATTTCTCTCTATAGAAATGGAAAGATTAGTTAGCATGCAGGCAAATTGTGTTAATACATATGCTTAATAAAGAAAATGTTCACCTTATCCTCTGATGCTTTTTTTTTAGCTGTGTTGACTTCATCCTTTTCATAAAACTGTAGTTTCTACAATGAAAAATCACATATTGTTGAATATATAACATCACACAATGAAATACACAGAAGATACAAAATAAAAAAAGTCATTTTACGTTTTCTTTTGCCACATTTTTCTTTGACTTCTGTTTTATATTTTCATACAGATGCCGTAGTTGAAGCCAAGTTCTGTGACCACTCGTAGCTACGGCATTGTATTGATGGGTAATTTCCTCCCATGTATTTTTCTTCTTAGTGATAAATACTGCATTTGTCTCCTTGTTTTCAATTATGTGGAGAAACCTAAAATTAATACGGTATTTGAAAACTAAGCATTCGTATTTTGTTGCTAAAACTGTTACAATATAATAAGTAATCACAAAACTTACGTATTAATTATTTTTAACAAAATTTCTTTCTCGGCACTGGTGTAATTGCAACCCCGCTTTTTCTTACCTTCCATATCGGGCAACAAAACAATTATAAATTGTATTTGTGATAACAAAATTAAAAAGATCTTTGGTAGATATCTAGTTTCTACTTGAATTTGTTTTCCTTCATCAATCGAATGTCAATATTGACAGACTATTATTGCGTTCCGTTGTTATGTCGTTTGAGTACCTTTAAGGCCATTAGGTCTTAAAATTTTAATAACTTTATGATTTAAAATTATTATGAATTCCAAATGTTCTTACGTATATCACGGGAGTGTATTTTAAAATAATTAAATTTTAATTTACCCCTCACTTATCTTTAGAAATTTTGCATAAAATGAAACTACTACTTATATCGTTAATATTGTAAACGAGAACGAATTTTTTTCGTATTTTTATCCCGAATGTTGCCATATTTAAAACATTTGAGGGACACTTAGCTAATCATGGTCCTAAATCATGACAGCAGCTTTTGTGAATACCACTTAAATATAAGATGCTCTTAAAAATAAGCAGCTCTCAACGAATGTCTGATTTAAGTGACGTTTGAGTATTCGGCCGTTAGAAAGAAAAAAAGTAGTAAATTCTGGTGATAAATTTCAAACGACTTAAAATCAGATTTCTATAATTCTTTATAACAATATATTCAAATATCTATCTGTCAATCATCACGCTAGATCCCTGGCAGGGTTGGCATTTTAAAATAATTATCATTATTATATTTTAGCGACAAAAACTTTCACAGGAGTAAAATTGTTCCAAATGTATTTCCTTTATTCCAGTTTAATTTTTTTGCGAGTTATTTTACTAATTACGTAACAGTAGGAACAATGAAACGATTAACCTCGTTCTCGGTTGCAATAAATAAGCTGAGTAAACATATCATCATGTTCACGAATTGCACAAAACGGTTTATTAAGGCATCCAATGACATTCGAGCAAATATTAATTAAGCGATACAAATTAAAAGTATGGTTCATTGTGGTCCACTGGAATACAATTTAAAAATAATGTGTCCCCATTTACATATGTACACTAAAAAAGAAGGCGGTACTGGAATCAAGGCAACCCATCTGAAGGCACCATCCAGAAGATGACAAAGTGCCTTCTGGTTTCACAATATATATTTGTAAATAATTATTAATTAACCAGAAGGCTAAGCATAAACCATTTGACGTTATTGTAATGTTATCAAGAAAACATGCTGTCACGCTCATCTTCATTTAGTATATTTGTGTGGGAAAAGGACGACATTGCTGTCTATCCGTGCTAAGTCCTAAGTTTTAGTTCGGTATAGGTACTTTTAGTATTTGTTTCGCACAGGATTTTTTTTCAATAGATTGTCAGGTATCCTAATGTATGTAAAATATTACAAACTTGGACAAATAAAGTGCCACCACTGCTGAACATAGGCCTCCCCAATCGCTTGCCAGCGTAACCGTTCCGATGCCACCTGCATCCAACGACTTCCTGCGATTTTCACAAGATCCTCGGTCCATCTGGCAGGAGGCCGTCGTACGCTGCGATTGCCAATACGTTGTCTCCACTCTAGAATCTTTCTGCCCCAACGCTCGTCCGGTCTTCGCGCTATGTGGCCCGCCCATTGTCACTTCAGCTTGCTAATCCTGAGGGCTACGTCTGTGACTTTGGTTCTTCTACAAATATTCTCATTCCTGATTCGATCACGTAGAGAAACGCCGATTATAGCTCTTTCCATAGCTCGCTGAGCAACTCTGAGCTTGTATGAGACCTATTGTAAGAGACTTTTTAGAGTTCTTAGAATATTACTCATAAAATTAAAGTGTTTTTCGGAATTCCTGTGACCATGTGTGCTGCAAAGCACTCAAAACGTCGAGAACTTAAAATCAAAAATTAACCTAGGTGAAATCCGAAAAATAGTCTATCTATCTCTATAACCTCACGCCAGATCCCTTGCGGGGTAGGCAGAGAGTACAGAGTTCCAACAGGTTCTTTCCTTACATACCTCTCTGGCTTCCTCGACTCTCATAGTTCGTCTCATACACGCTCGCCGGTTACGGAGACTCTTGACTTTTCCATCAGATAAGACTCGGTTTATTTGGTCGTGGTAAGATAGTCTAGGTCTTCCCCGGTACCTGCATCCTTCCACTTTCACATTGTATATCTGTTTTGTCATTCTTTCCTCTGGCATTCTTTCTATATGCCCGAACCAACGGAGCATGCCCTTTCTCATCTTTACACCGATACTATCTTTCATACCTACTCGCTGTCTTACTATGCTGTTGCTAATGCGGTCGGTCAGCTTCACTCCGCACATGTTCCGCAGAGCTCGCATTTCTACCGCATTTATCCTACTTTCATTCTCCTTCTTACATACCCAGCTCTCGCTACCATATAACAGCGTTGGGACAAGAACTCCGTTATGTATGGCCAGCTGCGCCTTATGGCTTAAGTGCCGGCTCCCGAGTAGCTTTCCCATCGCACCATTCACTCTGTTCCCTGCACTCACTCTTCTCTCTATGTCAGCGGTGTATTTCCCATCCTTACTGAAGGCGCATCCAAGATATACAAACTCATTCAAGTGTAAGCCATTGATCATGCAGTCGTTTTTCATAACTGTGACTAGTGTTTGCAGATCAGTGGCTGTTGGCGCTATTAAAACCGCGTCATCTGCATAAAGTAGATGTTTTACCACTAAGTCACCCATTTGTACACCTTCATTCATCGCTTTCAGTCTTTGAAGACTTTTGTCCAGATATATTATAAACAGTCTAGCGGACAACACGCAACCCTGCTTGACGCCGATTTTAACGTCAAACCAGGGTGACCTGTTACCAACCACCCGTACGCATGCCTTGCAGTCCACATAAGTGGACTGGACGGCTCGCAACAGAGTGCCATCTATACCATACTCTGGCAAAATGTCCCAAAGTCTCTTTCGCACAACTCTGTCAAATGCCTTCTCCAGATCTACAAAACCGCAGAAAACCTTCCGGCCCACTGCCAGATGCTTCTCTACGATGTTGCGGAGTGAGAAGACTTGATCCGAACATCCTCTTCCAGACCTAAAACCCCCTTGTGCCTCGCACAACATTCCATCGGACTTCACGCGCATTCTCCGTTCAATAATTTTACCGTACACCTTGGCTGCCAAGCTGATCAAACTGATGGCTCTGTAATTGGCGCAGTCATATTGTGAACCCTTGCCTTTATACAAGGGTACTATGACTGCGCGGCGCCAATCTGTAGGGACTCTACCGGTCCTCCAGCAAAGGTTTGCAAGGGCCCGGAAAGCGTCCCGGACGCAAGTTCCACCATATTTGATCATCTCGGCAGATATCATGTCTACTCTTTACCGTTTTTCATACTTCCTATCGCCCATTCAACTTCTTCCATAGTGATGTCCTCCGTTGATTCTGGTGCCGCAATCTCGCCTTTCGGCACGTCTGCGGCATCAGCATCCGGGTCATCTCCATACATTTCTCCAAAATATTTACTCCACCGGTTAAGCACAGCTTGTGTGTCTGCAAGAATGTCACCATCTTTAGATTTTATCCTTTCCATTCTGGAGCCTGACGAATCACCTCGAGCCTTTCTCACCTTGCTCCAAAAGAGTTTGGTGTTGTTCTCGAAGTTCTTCGCCAGCCTCTCCTCCTCAATCATACTGGCTCTTTCACGCTTTTCTTTCACTAAAGTTTTAGTGGCATTCTTGCATTGCCGGTATATTTCTTTCCTCATCTCTGTCATACTGGCATTCAGGTTCAAAGAAGATACATAGTCCTGCCACGCTTTCTTCTTACTTTCTACGGAGCTTTGCAACTCCGCATCCCACCATGCATCACCTTTTGCTGTAATATGCTTCTTTGAGCAACCACATACTTCTTTCGCGGATTCCACCAAACTCTCTTTCAGGCTATTCCAGCATTCATCTACATTTGAGTCCGAAGAGCCTGCTGTCAAAAGCTTGTCTCGGACTCTGTCTTCATACATTCTCCTCACGCTCTCATCTTGCAACAAGGTCTTCAAGGCGAAAAATAGTCTTATTTCATAATGTACTTTCGTTAATAAAAGTTCTAATTGCCCGATTCGGGGCTAATCAACTATAGCCACACTAAACAATTTATAAACAAGCGGCCACACTACCGGAACAATGCGGAACGTAACAAATTAACCGCATCCCGACAAGCAGATGATCAAACATGCTTACGTCAATTTATATTCAATTAATCCAGCCTACGAAGGTAATGGAGGCTTCTCTCTGTTTATGTTTATCAGACCTGCGTAATCGGCTTTGTTTAAACCTAATAAAGTAACGTTGTACGTTGTATCGTATTGAAACACCGATTTTATAAGATTATACTATTTATAGAATACAATATATTATGGACTGCCTCGTTGGTCAAGTGGCAAAGCGCATCGCTTGGTTATCACGAGGTCCTGGGTTCAAATCCTAGGTCGGACAAATAAAGTTTTTCTAATGAAAACTTCCCAATATGTGGGCGGAGTCTGGAATTGTGCCCGATATATTGCAATAGGCTCGCCCCCTATTACATGGGACCTAACATCGTCAGCGAAAAGTGGGTGTACTCAGTACACCTGTGCCACCCCCGCTTGAGGAATATAGGCGTGACGGTGTTTATTTATTTGTAATATAATATGGACTATGTCGAGCAGTGGACTGCTATAGATTGATTAAGATGATGACAATATAAATTGCACGGACGCGGATGGCAATTACAAAGTCCAGGGTTTGAACAAAATATTTTTGTATCACGAAAAACTAAGTGCAGTGTCTCGAATTGTGCCCAGTATAAGGTATAATAGCTATGGGCTCGCCTCTATTGCAATGGAATTTGTTTTTATTTCTGCGTGGGGAAATCCTCATGAACTTCCGCTAGCCGCGGGGGAAGCTGGCGGGGCATGTTGGACTTTTACCGACTAAAACCCCACGGTGGCCGGAAACGACACTTTGGGAAGGGGCTCTGGAGTCTCTGCTAAGAACGCACTGGTACCCCTCTGTGTTGTAGTTCGAAGAGCCAGCCTGCGGAGGGAAGCCTATGGACCTGCTCCGTCGCGGTGGTTAAGGTGGTGTGTGGTACACCACGCCGCCGTCTTCCTCGAATTGCATTGGAACCTAACGTCGTCGGGTTATGTATGTAAGTGTACATATTACACCTCTCCCACCCCAATCAGGTGTGTGGTGATAGTGTATATTTTTTCGAGTTTATATTCACTTCCCAGCACTTTACTAAGCGATTGAGCTGAATGTTATGCTAGAAACACAGACAACTTATTAAAAAAAGACATCGATGTATTTCAAGGACAGAAGAAAGAAAAAACTGAGTTTAGTTATTCAATAAATAATCATTCCATAACATATTTTATATTTTAAGGGAATTAGTCTTAAAGTTAATATGGCTAAAGCCCAATTTTTGTAAAATACCAGCCATATTTTTGAAAGATTATAACTGTGCACCATGGGTAAAATGCATATGGGCAACTTATTAGGGATTCAACTAGTTGTGTCTAGCCAAGTTGAAGCAAATCGAAAATTCCGTACTAGATAGCGCGTGTTCAGTTCAGATGCTTATTTCAGATCGCGCTTTTGTTTAACAACAACGATTGTTATGCCGGGATGGTACTACGTGTTTTCTATAACTTTGGTGAGTCACCAATTGGGATACATTAATTTATTCGGTTATAACGTCGATAAAAGTTACACAAATGAAGTAGGTATTTTTGGCGTATAAGAATTCAACTCACTTTGGAACTCACTTCCGCACGCCATACGTGCGAGCTCCTCTCTGGGTCTTTGTAAAAGAATAGTCAAGAAACATTTCTTCTGTTTGCTAATACAACAAACACTATTTGTATACAAAGTATAAACATTGAGTGATAGTTGTATTGGTTGGCATTGGAAATGAACATTGAATGGCTTTTCAACGCGCCATCATGGCCGAGCGCAGGTGACCTGTGGGAAAGAGCGGTCAGAAGTTTAAAATTCCACCTCAAAAGAGTATTAGGTGAGCAGAAATTAACATATGAGGAATTTCCAGCATTATTGGCGCAACTGGAAGCGTGCCTCAACTCACGGCCGTTATGTTTACTAACTGAGAACATTGAAGACCTTGATTACCTGTCCCCGGCACATTTTTTAACCGGAAGATCCGGGTTAACTGTCATTGAAACAAAAGAAGACGCTAGAACTAGGTGGTATTTAACGAACAACATATTTAAAGAAATATGGAAGAAATGGAAAAACGAATATCTCAGCCAGTTAACAGCAAGACAAAAATGGTTATGCCCAAAAGCTAACATGAAAATTGGAGATTTGGTGGTAATTCACATAATTAAGAGACCGATCGTTAAAATATCTAGATAACCTATAGAAAATGAAGATCAACACAATGAAGAATCAGAATCAGACGCAAAGAAACAACACGTAAATATTAAAACAACAAGGTCTACACGGACATGTAACCGAGTTCACTTCTCCAGTATTGTCATGGCATTAATATTTTTATCAATCTGTGCTGTAATGCAAATGCTGCCTATAACATTACGCAATTGATGAACAACCAATCATACGGCTCTATACTGGGAAGGAATGACAGCCTTCGAGAAAATATCTAAATATATAAATAAAATATGTGAAACAGTAAATGGCGAATAGTCCAATATGATAATCCCGCAATTGTATCACTCATACGAGGAATTAACGTACTACAATCAGTTACTGATGACGCAACGCTTAATTGAGCTCTCCAGACAGCGTCGGAGACTTATCAACGGGGTCGGCTATCTTGCTAATTCACTCTTCGGCGTATTGGATGAGCGTTTTGCCGAACAGTATACCAAAGACATAGAATTAGTCCGACAAAATGAAAAACATTTGCTTAACCTATGGAAAAACCAAACCTCCATAGTCGAAGCGCAATACAATTTATTGAAAAAAACAGAGAATAGCATCTCTAGACAGCATAAAATCATTAATCAACGCCTAATACAACTGGAAAAGGCAGCTCACGATGTCAAGTTTATTATTGGGAACATAACCTTATTTCAAGAACTGATATTCATGGCACTAACTGCGAGTAACTCACTTAATAACTTGAAAAGAACCCAAGATACTATTTTGGATATCATCACAGATGTACATAATGAACAATTTAATATCCATTTATTGACTCCTATACAAATTTAAGAAGAATTTAGCATCATATCTACACAATTACCTGATGACGTAACATTACCCATTGAGAACTTTGATTACAGAAAACTATACAAATTAATAGAAATAAAAGCCAGAATAACGGAAAGATACTTTATTTTCGAATTAACATTCCCATTGATCGGTAGAGACAAATTTAATTTATACACAATATTGACTATTCCACAACAAATAGGCCAGAATATGATACAAGTGACGCTTGTATCATCATGTATACATAGCCACTAATATAAAGAAAGATACATATTTAACAATATCGTCGGAAAAACTAAAAGAATGTACGAAGATGGTTGACTTATACATATGCAACTTAAAAACGCTAATCTTCCATCTTAACAAGGAAAACAAATTTTGTGATATGGATTATGTTGCTAGAAAGTGCAAAGTGAAAAGGTCGAGATGTACTGACAAGTGGGTTCCTCTACCAAACCCGTCGCAGTACTTATACCACTGCTGTGATAACTATGTGGTCAGAATTATTTGCAATAATCAAATATCAGTCAAGCGTTTAACTAAGGCTGAAATTATGAACATAGAGCAAGGCTGTTTATTGAAAAGGCATGATCGGACTTAACATTTACAAAAGTATTTGACGAATCAAGTGGAAATGAACTTTAACATTTATGTACCTAAGATGGATCATCTGAATCATATAATTAATACCCCCATAACACTGGATTACATACAAAATGGTCCCGATTCTACTGAAATCGAAGACGCCTTACAGAAGTTACACAAGAAAATCGACGGAATGAAAGAAAGCCAAGTAGAGCTGAACGAGAATATATCTCCTCATGATGTTCACCACTACGTAGTAAGGTACGTACTGATATTACCGGCGTGAGCGGCGCAAACGTGCGATTATCACCCCTGACATCGAGCTCCGCCAAGTACCGAAGCAGAGTGATTTGAACATAAGTGCAAGTGCGAGTGCTAGTGGTAGTGCGGGTAAAAGGGTTGACCGACCACGGCATCCATCTCCAAAATATAGTGAAGTGTTTAACGTGGGTACTAAACTTAACAAATCGTGTTCCCCGATACCGACTAATAAACCCTTTTAACCAACCTAGAAACAATTTATTTTCTTTTAACTTTATTATGTACCTACTTCTTAGTTTTTATCTTTAATTTTTTGTCTTTTATTCTTTTCATGTGTTATTTGTTATGCGTTTTTTTACTCAACATTTTTGTAACCTTTACTTAACATTTGGAAGCGATCGATTTAGTCTAAACATTATTGTATTGTTATTTAATCAAATGTTAGTTTGAAATGGACAACGTGTAACATTTTATCATTCTCATCTTTTGGGGCCCCGGAGTATGTTCGGTCAGCAACCGAACACACGAATCGCACACCTATGCAATTTGTTTACACAAGCAACGTGAATTATTAACATCAGTGCACAATTAACATTCGTGGCGACCGGGTGTATTCCTTAACAAAAATACTTTATTAGAGTCAAAATTTTTAGTTATTTTTAACATTTATATGGAATATTGTATATATGAAGTGATAAACAATAATTTACATAACAGAATTTTACCATTAACAACACCCACCGCCACCTCGCTAGTGCCGCTACAGTCTGTAAGATAAAGACATGTAATTTAATATCCACCGCCTTCGCCGTTAAGGATCTGACAGGTATCGATAATATTGTGATGTAATCATTGTTACACAAGTTTTGCTTCAAGTTTGAATTAAATCGAAAAAATTGTATTTAGGTACATTGTTTTTAGGTTGAGGTCTAATTATTATTATATTTTTGCAAAATTTTTCATTTGCTAGTAAAAAAGTTATCTTAATTTTAACAGTAGGCACATATGATATTTTGTCAATAGCGTTTCCAGTGTACAAACATGTATCCGACTTCATTGCCTTCTGAAGCCATGTTGTGACTGTTGATTAAAGCAACTTCCATTTATCCTTGTGCACATGCTTCAAGTTTCCTCTCACCGTTCAACTTTTCCTGGATTATGCTAATATTCATTCGCGACTTACGAGTATAAAACAAATACGACATGAGCAAGCATATATTATATTTTTATTTAGTCTCTTTTTTCCTGTGCGCGAGATATACAAGAATAATGAATTCAATTTGGTTGTAATAAATGTCGCGGCAACCATACAAACCAATGCAGTGGCAAATTATGTCGCTCACGTGATAATATTTAAGAAAAAAATGTGTGGATACCATCAATTTCTAGAACATACTGTCCAATCATACGAATGAGCTGTAACACAAGACTGTTCGGTCTAAGACCACCATCTGGAACACTTGAATCTTATGAGTATAAAACTATAAACGAGCTCGTCCGATAAAAAACCATCATCATAAATTGAGTCGATTCTATGAAAATCTTACGTGTGGAAACTTTCCGAGGGTTCTTTGTTGAAATTCACCTTCTACCAAAATAAATTTGATGATATGGATAGATAGATAGAAATTTCATACGGACAAATAAAGCTTATACTGTCAAAATAACTTGGCAAAAGATCGCGAAGAATGGCAAAAGAGGGAGGAGCCGGCCCTGCAGTGGGTTGTAAAAAGCTGATGATGATAATGTCCAAATAAACCTTACACCGAATTCGTACAATACCATTGCTGCCACTTCTCTCATAGAGCAGTTCCGTGACAGCGTCGATTGCTTGTATTACCGGTTCATACTCACTTCGTTTTCAAGCGGAGGTATAACTTTAAGCAGCGTTCTGTGTACTTCTATATGTTTATGAAAACATAAACACAGAACGTTATTTTAATGTGAGGCGAATATATCTCCCCACAACCCCCTAACTAAGTGAACGCTATATGACAGCGCGAGTAACAATTTTATATGAATGAGGAGACCTCGGTTCTCACGCTTGTAGGCAAAATATAAATTCGGTATTAGGATGGTATTGCCGCAGAAATCGTAATAGTAAGATACCATCGTAAAGCCTTGTGGCAATGTCGCCACATCGCCACACATGTGAAAAATGATCATAAATGCGCATTTGTTATTCAGTACAGTAGCTATCATTGGTATTTTAGAGCATATCAAACTGTGAAAGGTTTTCCAAACATTGTAACTATACTTATAAGGGTATTACGATTCATCGGATAGTCAATTCTAACGAAATGCCCTTCATGCGCTATCTCATTTCTAGCGTCTAACTATTGCGATTTCCAATTCATTAATATTTTTTCTTATTTCTAGTTTCCAGTAGTAGCACTCGGCGGGTTACCCTGCAGAACAGATGCGGCACTAACAACTTGCATTCGTATACGTCGCCCTCCGCGATTCTCTTATCTCGATTCCTTGTCATATGTCCTATTATATTCCTTGTCCATGGCACTCGGATCCTCCGTGCATTTGTTCCGTGCCATCCATTCATTTTATTATGTTCCAATAAAGCTGAATGTAAATATTTCACTACCTCGCTGGCTTAGTGGCGTGGTGTTTACGAGGTCCTGGATCCGAATCTTAGGTTGGACAAAGTGTAGTTTATCTATCCAAAATTTTAGTATCAGTCCGGAGTCTGGAATTGTACCCAGTATAATGCCAGTGGGCTTGCCTCTCTTACATTGCGACTTAACATTGTAGAAAAATAGGGTACTCGGGCGTATACCTTACTTTTCAGGCGTTTATCCCAAGCGGGGGCGGCAGACCTCTACCATCGCCTTGCTTGGGGAATTTAGACGTGACGGTATTTTTTTCTAAATATTTGTGTTGGGTGAGGTGAATTTACTATATTATCCGTATTATGACCAACAAAATGATAAACTGGAAGTTTACGGGCTCTAAAAAGATTCGATTTATTTTAGTAATATCATTATGTATGATACGATATGTAGGGACGAACAATTAGAGTGACCGTTTTGAATTCTATGTGCTCAATTACTCATAACGTTTGAAATCAATTATTAACTACCTAGGTCATCTACAATACAGGTTCGTCTAGTCAAGGGTCCAATGACAACTGAGACTGTATAATTTATTTTTATTTATATAAATTTTATTTCATTTCTATGTAGGGGTGATTTATTTATTAAAAGTATATTTCCCGCCGTGCTCCAGTATTAAGCTATTAATAGGTCGAATATTAATAAGGTCTCTTAAAATAGGTCTCATAAAAAGCTTAGAGTTGCTCAGCGAGCTGTGTTTGTATGAATGATGTACGCTGTTAGCCGCGAGGCCTTTACAGCTTCACCGGACTTAAAGGCGAGCGTGCAACCACTACGCTCTAGCCAGCCAGAAGGGCAAGAGGCGACATACTCGGTTGGGACAGTCGCTGTAGGGGGACGGGTGCACTACTAAGTGCACCGGTCAACCGCCGGCTATGGGAGGGGATCTACTACTACGTCGTCGTCGTCGCCCGTATTCTGAGCGGAAAGAAGGGATGACAAAGCATCGGGGGG
Source organism: Phalera bucephala (assembly GCA_905147815.2). Taxonomy (NCBI): domain Eukaryota; kingdom Metazoa; phylum Arthropoda; class Insecta; order Lepidoptera; family Notodontidae; genus Phalera; species Phalera bucephala. The sequence goes on along the minus strand of LR990618.1, from coordinate 25,796,032 downwards.
GTTGGTGAGAACATGTCGCGGCCGGCTGTGGCGGCAGGGGTCGGGGGTGGCTCAGCGAGCTATGGAAAGAGCTATGCTTGACGTTTCTCTACGTGAACCAAGGTCACCGACATAGCCCTCAGGATTAGCAAGCTGAAGTGGCATTGGGCGGGTCACATAGCACGAAAAACGGACGGGCGTTGGGGCAGGAAGATTCTAGAGTGGAGACCACGTATTGGCAAGCGCAGCGTGGGACGACCGCATGCCAGATGGACCGATGATCTTGAAAAATCATCATTCGTATATCAAGTACAGAACAAGGGCTACAAAGTATTCGCAAGAGACGCATCTATTGGGCAAAGCCAGTTGAAGAAGCTGAAGATGGAGGACGGAAACGTAACGTCGAATAGGTCAGAGGTGCTCAGGGAGATAGAGAGGTTCTATGGGCAGTTGTATACCTCAGTAGCTGAACCTGTTGTTGACTTGGTAAAAGACCCAAGAGCCAAGCTAACCCGACACTACACTGAAGATATCCTGGACATCAGCCTGTACGAGATTAGGATGGCTCTCAAACAACTCAAAAACAACAAAGCGCCGGGTGAAGACGGAATTACCGCAGACCTTCTGAAAGCGGGCGGATCGCCGGTACTGAAAGTCCCTCAGAGGCTGTTTAATTCCGTACAGGGGTGTGGTAGTGCTGTTTTCAAGAAAGGTGATAACGCTTTATTAAAGAACTATAGGCCCATCACACTGCTGAGCCATGTTTATAAGTTGTTTTCGAGAGTCATAACGAGTCGTCTCGAACGCAGGCTTGATGACTTCCAGCCTCCCGAACAAGCCGGTTTCCGGAAAGGCTTTAGTACCATAGACCACATACATACGCTACAGCAGATTATACAGAAGACCGAGGATTATAATCGGCCACTATGCTTGGCGTTTTTGGACTATGAGAAAGCCTACGATTCGGTCGAGACTTGGGCGTTCCTTAGATCTCTACAGCGATGCCGCATTGACTATCGGTACATCGAAGTGTTGAAGTGCTTGTATAATAACGCCACACAATACAGGGACAGTGCACGAAGGCGATCTCCATATAAAAAAGGAGTAAGACAGGAAGACGTAATTTCTCCAAAACTGTTTACGGCCACCTTAGAGGATGCCTTGGAATGGCGAGGACTTGGCATCAACATCAATGGCGAATACATCACTCACCTTCGATTTGCCTACGATATTGAAGTCATGGCAGAGTCGCTGGAAGATCTAGAACGAATGCTCGGTGACCTCAATAGAGTATCTCAACACGTGAGTATTAAAATGAACATGGACAAAACGAAAATAATGTATAACGACCATGTCGTACCCACCGTACTCACCGTTGGGAACTCTACTCTTGAAGTTGTCGACAAATACATTTACCTGGGATAGGTAGTCCGGTTAGGTAGGTCCAACTTTGAGAGAGAGGTCAATCGACGAATCCAATTCGGCTGGGCAGCTTTCGGGAAACTGCGCAACATCTTCACATTCAAAATACCTCAGTGCCTCGAGACTAAAGTTTTTAGTCAATGTGTGTTACCAGTGATGATATATGGATTAGAGACGTGGTCTCTCACAATAGGTCTCATCAAAAAGCTCAGAGTTGCTCAGCGAGCTATGGAAAGAGCTATGCTCGGCGTTTCTCTACGTGATTGAATCAGGAATGAGGAGATTCGTAGAAGAACCAAGGTCACCGACATAGCCCTCAGGATTAGGAAGCTGAAGTGGCAATGGGTGGGCCACAAAGCGTGAAGATCGGACGGGCGTTGGGGCAGAAAGATTCTAGGGTGGAGACCACGTATTGGCAAGCGCAGCGTGAGACGACTGCCTGCCAGATGGACCGACGATCTTGTGAAAATCGCAGGAAGTCGTTGGATGCAGGTAGCATCGGACCGGTTACGCTGAAAAGAGATTGGGGAGGCCTATATTCAGCAGTGGACAAGTATAGGCTGAGATGATGATGACACATACCTACAACCTTCTCTAGAAACACAATACCCGGGCCTCGAAAATTTTTACCTATTCAACCGTATTCCAAAAGATTTCTAAAACATTTTCATTCACGAATCAAATTGAATATTCCCACAAAAGCACTACACAGAACCGCAAAATCTATTTAAAGGTGAATTTTTTTTTGAGAAGTTCCCAAATGGCCGTCAAACTTCTTAATGTGATTTATGAAGCCCTCAGAAGTTGTACAGATTTATTCATGATCAGTTTCAGCTTCAGGAATCCAATTTCCAAATTATTGTGGTAATGGCGATCTCTAAACAGTGAAGCTTTTAGAGAGCGATTCCATGTTTATTTATTTGACGCATTCATTTGAGTATTAAGATGGGTTTTTTCTCTTTGTTTGATTTTATTTAAATTATGCATTTTACTTAGTCTTATTTATTGCCTTTTGATAAATTAAAATCAAGATTTGTGTAGATTGTCCTGTTTGTCTTCTTTTTATCCAATCCCCTCCTATCAGCCGCTACCGCCGTCCGCGGAGGTTCTCACCAACCCTCCCGATGCCCTTACATCCCTTCTTTCGGATACAGATACTGCACATAGGATTAGACACCGATCTCGCTGGCGAAGTCGAAGAATACCTTGCCCGCCGGCCGGTGCAGAGCACCACGGCGGGACACCTAATATATGTCCTCTTCCATAGCGACTACCCAAGCCGCGGCCGTTCCTCCTTGAGGCGCCCTTGTGCTAGTTGCCCCCTTGCACTTCTGGCTCGAGCGTAGTGGTTGCACGCTCGCCCTCTTGTCCAGTGAAGCCGTAAAGGCCCCGTGGCCGACAGCGTAGATCATTCACACACACACACACTTTTAATCCAAGATCACTTTTTCAAAAGTGTCACAAAAGAGGCAGGGGTATATATTGTATGGGACTAACTATGACAAATTAATTAAAAGAAACTTGTTAAGAAGCATTCAACATACTATTTTTGTTCTTCTAGCGTTGGTACGTGTATTTTTATTTTTGCCATAGATGTGAAACTAAAGTTTTAATAATTTTGTTATTTATTATACAAAGTAACATTGAAACCGAACTTGGTACTAAAATATAGCTTTGTACAATATTGTAAGTACACAAATATGCTGCAGTTACGCCATAAACTTAAGCAACTTAAATTACACCTGTAACATTCAGTCGTAATTTCGAAACATCTAACTAAAACAAGTAACGCAAAGTTAGAAACGAGTAAAGTGGCAATTTCGATAAAATTGCCCAAGTTGAGCGTTTGAGAATGATTCGTGTTTAAAACTGAAATTTAAGCAGAATAAACAAAGCGTTTGTGCCACCCTCCCAATGCGAAAATATTCAAATATCCTAAGCCCCTAGGCGGAGGGCTAAGCACGAACAAATACGTAAACATTGGCGTAAATGATTTGATATGCCATCCTTTTCACACTAGAAACTTACTAAATAAAGGCGAAAGTGACGTCCCACTTTCTCGACAAAGTGACGATAATGTCTATCTGTTACTGCTAGCGCTTTGTTATGGTAAGGTCAGGTGGTAAGGTGGGTAGGGTAGGTTAGGTAAGGTGATAATTTTAAAGCTTTATATTGTCAGTACCATGAAGTCCAGTTCACACATTATTTCAAATGTGCAGCAGCATTTTTTCGATTAATTTAATGTACTTAAATAGTTTTGAACTAGTTATATTTAGTCTTCCAAAGTCTAAGATGCAAATGGACTGAATCTGAATAAGCACTATAAAAGTAACAACGCCAAAATACGAGGAGGGATCAAAAAGTAGTGAGAATGAGATGGAATATATTGACTATTGATAACTTAATAATTTATTTTTCTACATAGTTTCCGAGTCTCTCTACACACCGAGTCCAGCGCTTTTGCAAGGCTGCAATCCCTTTCCCAAAAAAAGTTTTGTCTTGGTCCTGCAAAAAGCTCTCCACGGCATCCATCACCTCGTTATCGTCTTCGTACCTGTTTCCCCTTAAGTATTTTTTCAATTTGGGGAACAGATAAAAATTGCTAGCCGCCAGATCTGGTGAATAAGGGGGGTGGTTAACCAATTCGAAGCCAGCTTGCTGAATGGCAGCCATCCCAACTGCCGACCTGTGCGCGGGTGCGTTATCGTGATGAAACAGCACGCCCCTTCGAAGTTTCCCTCTCCTTTTCTCTTTGATGGCATTCCTCAACTTGGGAATTAAAGCTGCATAATATTGGCCTGTAATAGTGGTTCCACGCTCCAGGTAATCAATCAACAATATTCCTTCTGAGTCCCAAAATATTGAGGCCATAACCTTGCCAGCCGATGCCACGACACGAAACTTCTTCGGGGTCGGTGATGATGGCCGTTTCCATTGCAAAGATTGCTGTTATGTCTCGGGATCAAAATGATGGACCCATGTTTCGTCCATTGTTACGAAACGAGACAAAAAGTTTTCAGAATCTTCTTGAAACTTATTGAGTTCTTAGATTTACGCGAATATTACACATGAAATAAAACTATTTTACGGATTTTATCGCGGTTTATTTTTTTTTATTTTTAGTTCCCGACGTTTCGAGTGCTTTGCAGCACCCATGGTCACGGGAGGGACTGAGGTGTTAGACGTCCAATAGGCATAGTTGTTCCGGGGTACCCTCAAACTTCTTAATTATTTTTGTTGTTGTTGGTCCGATCTACGCAGAATGAGCTCACGGTGTCTTGAGGTCTTTATTTATTTATTTATTTATTCAGAAAACCAACAGCGTTATACAATTATTGCATACTAAGATTATGTATTCAAGTATAGCCAATAACAGGTTTTCCTTACTGTGTACACAAGTAATGGCATTGTTGGGTGAATAAAATAAATTTAAAAAGAAAAGATGACATTATGATAATATCGCCATCGTTGATTTAAAACATACTGTTTAGTGAAATATAATTATTACTTTAGTTTTAATTTATATTACTAGCTGCGATAGTGCTAACGACGTGCTTTTTAAATTTAAGTATTGAGCAAGCAAAGAGATCGATGCGGCTAAATAAAGTGTTATAAGTGCGAGTAAGACGCGATAATATAGTGTTTTTAGCGTAGTTAGTACAATGGAAGGGTACGTCAAGTAAAGAGGTGTGTCGTGTGCGATACAAAGGCACTCGAAAAGCAATTTTAGATACGAGGTCGTAACAATCTATATTACTATGAACTATGTCAAACAATAAGCACATATCCAACATAATGCGCCTCTGCTCCAATGGGAACAGATCATGTATACGGCAACTTCTTTGGTAATTATTCAAACTGTTACGTTTACGGTAATTTAAATGGTTAATAAAGATTTTCTGAATTCTCTCCAGGCAGTCTTTATATATAATGTACTGAGGAGACCACACGGGGCTCGCATATTCGAGGATGCTTCTCACATACGCAAAGTAAACTGTTTTTAGAACGGCTATATCAGAGAATGGTTTACATACCCTCAGAACAAAGCCAAGGTTCCGATAAGCTTTATTAGCTACATAATGCGTATGTTCAGACATCAGCATTTTGCTATCGAGATATACTCCTAAGTCGCGGACGATTTTGGATCTGTCAATAGGTCGATTCTCGAAAGTGTAGTTATACGTAATTGGCTTTGTTTTGCGTGAAAAAGTAATACATACACATTTCTGTATGTTGACCGTTATCCTATTTTGCGCATAATATGTGTACAAGTAATCAAGATCTTTTTGCATTTGTAAACAATCATTTATATTATTAATTTTACAAAAAATTTTTGTATCATCAGCGTACATGAGATATTCCGAATGCTTTAAACAAGAACCTATGTCGTATAGATAAGCATTGTAAAAAAGGGGACCTAAATGTGACCCCTGTGGGACACCCGTGGGTATAACTACAAAGATCGATCGATACCCGCCTATGACAACCACCTGAGAGCGACATGTAAGGTATGATTGGACCCAACGGTACAAATCTCCGTGTATACCGAGTGATTGTAGTTTATTTAGTAAGATGATGTGATCCACACGATCGAAAGCTTTTTCAAAATCCGTGTAAATCACATCAACTTGACCACCATTATCCATATTCGAAGAAGGTAATTCGTAAAACAACTTAGATTTGTAGTGGTAGAGCGTTTTTTCACAAAACCGTGTTGTTCAGCGGGAATATGTTGGGAAATTAAAGGATAGATTTCTTTATAAACTAGCCGTTCAAGTACTTTAGCGATAGTGTTCAACATAGAAATCCCTCTGTAGTTCTCTATCTGAGTTCTAGAACCTTTCTTATAAATGGGGATTATGTGCGCGGATTTCCATTTATTAGGGAATATTCCTTCACGTAAAGAACGATTAAATATTATACTAACGGGCAATGCAAGAGTTTGCGCACAGTTGGACCAAAAAACTGGAGGGATTCCATCACTACCGGCACCTTTGTTCCTATCTAGTTTTTCTAATAATCTTCTGACCTCGTCGGTACTAGTCTGTATAACTGAGAGTGTATGGAAACCAATCGAGCTATTCTCAGATTGTGTGTAGCAAGAACTAGGAATTCCAAAAACGCTTTTAAAAAATAAATTGAAAGCATCACATATGTCTTCACCTCTTGAAAACTTATCATTTCCTAAACTCAAGGTTTTAGGGTACGCGGACTTGCCTTTTGTAGCCTTGACAAAAGTCCAGAACAATCTAGGGTGAGATTTAATATTATTTTCGCAACTTGATGTGAAGTTTTTAAAACAAGCATTTTGGACCTTACGTTCTCTGGCACGTAGCAAAGAAAATTCATCATAATCTAAATTGTTCCCATATTTTTTCCATTTTGAGTGGGCTTTAATTTTTTCTTTCATAATCCTAATTAAAGCCGGGCTGAACCATTTTGGGTATGTTCGACTGTTCAGTTTTTTACGTAAAGGGACATAATTCTTAACACAATCATCTATTACATTATACAATTTGTCCAACGCGTCATTCACTGTACCTGAGCACAATAGAGAGTGCCAATCTTGACCGATAATGTAATTATTTATGGCTTCGTAGTCGGCTTTTCTAAAGTTTGGTCTCGGAGTTGTAGACTCACGGAGAGGCCGTACCGCTAAGTCTAAGATATTTAACGTAAATGGTGGGTGAGCCATGTCTTCTTTAAGGAGTGGAACAGAACAACGAACTATTTTTAACGGGAGATTAGAAAAAGCTAAATCTAATGTATTACCGGAAATACTTTTTAAAGAATTATGTTGTGACAGACCATAAAATTCAAATTCCTCGATCATTTTTACACCAGCATTTTGAATTTCCACTAATCCTTTCCTCAAAAAAGTTGGCATGCCACCATCCCATGTGATACAAGATAGATTATAATCACCTATCAGAAGATAATTATCTTTCGGATTTAGTTGTAGAACATTCTTGGTCGCTAGGGTTATCATGTCAATATCGTGAGGTTGACGATGATGGTCCGGTGCCACATATGTAGCGCACAAATGCAAGTCAGCCGTAGAAGAGCATACACTTGCCGGCACCGTCACCCATAACAGCTCTGCCGACCGCAGTTCTCCGACCTCACGGCGTTCAACGCAGAGCGCGCGGCGTGTCATGATCAGCACTCCGCCTCCTGTCGCTTTGCCGGTCGTAGTTAAATTGCGGTCTGCTCGGAACACGTCATATTTGTCATCGCATAGTTCTCCATCAAAAATTCCATCATGTAACCACGTTTCTGTCAATATTAATATGTCGTATTCGTAACTCAGTAAGCTTTGTCGAAGTTCCAAACATTTGGTCCTCAGACCACGAACATTCTGGTAGTAAATTTTAATTTCAATATCCATAGTAAATCAAAAAACAATCTAGCGTAACTAACCGATAATTTATTAAATAATGATAGTGTGTGAGGATATACTTAATATACCACGTTAATAGAAACAGGAGTCTTATGGACTTTTCTGTTACGATAAAAATTAATAATATTTTAAATAGGCCATAAATAACAATTGAGAAAGTCCACAACATTATACGATTTAATAAAAATTTCGTCAAATATACCTTTTGAATTGATAGAATAAAATACGATATGATATAATACGTTAGGGGGTACTTCAACATTATTAATACGACAAATAAAGCGTCGATTTGTCGGCGTAATGCATGTACTACGATTGATTGTGCGAACGATAATGGTGCGCACTTATATTTAAAACGAATACTCGCGCTACGATTACTGTGTTTCGCATAAAATGAGGTCAATTTGAGTAATTCCTGAACAACAATAACATGGTGGTTGGAGATAAATATAGTGGAGATATATTCTCTAAATCTAAAGAGGTAATAAATGTAATAACAAGTAAATGTAGGAACCTGTATCACATGAATGTTTATAAAATGTAATATTACAACACAAAAAGACATATCCGGGTATATTAGGTAAATCAATGTGATGATAGCTTTTATGACTGAATAACATAAATTACGTCCGTTACACCTGTTGTATCGCACACTAATTTGCCGCATCGATAACCTAGGAATGCAACTTAAACAAAGGATTGCTATGGCCGCCAAAGAATAAGTAATTGCAGAATGTTTTAAATAGGTACAATATGTATTATAATCAACGATCGCTTCACATGTGTTAATGTCTAAAAATTCAAAAAATGTAATAAGCATAATGAACATCAAGGGATTACGTAACGGAACGGAAACACAAATTAAAATAGAAAAAAATATAAAAAAGGGATAGTAAAACATAATCGCAAAGGGATATAGTATACCGCTTAAAAATTTTTTGAAATCTCGTTTTCATCGTATATTTGAACAGCAGGTGTCGTGTCGTTTTTCCTCATAAAAATTCTTCCATGTCTAGTCCAAACATATTGATATTGTTTCACCTTTGCAGCTTCCTTACACTTCTTTAAAAGTTGCTTGTTGAATTGGGTGAGGTGCTCATTTATGTAAATAGGTTTCTCAGTGCCGGGTATATCTAAATTCTTAGTGGTTAATCTATTTTTCCGCGCACCTGATATGATGTTATCCTTTAAAAGGCGGGACTTAACTTTCACTATAATATTCCTGGGGTGGCCTGGCTGTTTCACTTTAGGGGTGACGCGATTTATCTCCAAAATATCCTCACCAAGAATACTGACACCAGCATGTTTAGCTATCGTCATGAAAACGCCATGTGGATTCTCATCTTTACTTTCCGTGAGTCCAGTGATTTCTAAGTTCAGGAGTCGGTTCCTTTGATCGTTAATATTAAATTCTTTAACTAGTGAATTGTACCTGCTACTCAAAACGTCCAGTTGGCTCTCAAGTTTGCTAATATTCTTAACTTTATCAATGTGAGATTTAATCTTGAGATTAATATCGTCATACTGTTTACTGTGAAATTCGATGGAATCTTTTAGTGATTTAAATTCTTCCTCAATTGTGATATGTTTGCGGTTTAATAACTGAACCGATGCTTTCATTTCCTGATAATCTTGGCGTATAGTATTTATTTCAGATCTCAATTTAGAGAAATTATCATTTAATTGTGCAAGATCGGTCTTCAGGACTGATTCCAGGTTATTTTTAATTTGTGAAATATTTTCTTGTACTTCAGTTTTCCAGCAATTCAGGGTACTTTTGATTTCTTTTGAAAATGATTCGAACATTACTTGCAGTTCCTCATCATGTTTACGCTTGCGTAATGTTATATTGCTTGATCCACCAGCCTTGCTAAGATCTGGGTCGGAATAGTATTCCTTACTGGGTGACCGGAACATGATTAAGGACTTCCTCCGTGTTCGTAAGATGTCACTTCTGTATAAGTATACTCTATGATAACAGTAACCAACAACGCGTCAGCTCGCCTCGAGCGCCGAGCGGGACTATGCAGTGTTATGCTTGGTTTTGGATTTGATTATATTAATTACCGGATCCCAAGACGATGGAAGCACCCAGCCATCTTCTCTATTGAAATTAGGATGTTTTTTAATTTCAATAGCCTCGCGAACCATCCTTGGTAGGAATCGGTGTTCTTTCACGAGGATTTGTGGTCTATCAAATCTGATGTTATGGCGGGTGCGGTCAAGGACATGTTCACAGACTGCAGACTTCTTTGAGCGACGGTGTTTTAGGTCAGCTATGTGTTCTTTAACCCGAGTTTTTACCGGTCTTTTTGTTTGTCCTATATAAGAGAGACCGGAACGTCGGGAACTAAAAATAAAAAAAATAAACCGCGATAAAATCCGTAAAATAGTTTTATTTCTTGAAACTTGTCCAATAATATCTTCGAAATGTCAAGTCGATTTTGTTTCTGACTGTCGGTTAACATTCTCGGCACCTATCTTGCGAAGACTTTTCTCATATTCAAAGATTGTTTCAATATGGATTGAATACTTTCATATGAAATGTCCGTTTCTTGATTTAAGTATCAGATGGTAACTTTTCGATCGCTCAATACAATTTTCTCGACTTTCACAACATTTTCTTGGGTGACTGACGTCGATGGATGGCCGCAACGATGTTCGTCTTCCGTGCTTGTTCTCCCTACTCGAAATTGAGAAACTCACCTTGCGACAGTGGAATACGGCGGAGCAGACTCTCCTAATGTTGTCTACAAATCGCAATGAATCTCTTGCGTCGTTAACTTTTTTAAACAGAGGTATTTAATAACGGCTCGCACTTCGTTTTTCTCCATTTTCGAGAACACGTTCCGACACGAAGTAAACAAATGACAACATTCAGAAAAAAACAAAAGAGAATCGAAGTTTTATTTTTATTAATATTACAAATATGTATCTGAGCTATGCCTGCCAGTATTTTTATTTTTACAAATGAGTCGTTCCCACTACTTTTTTATCCCCCCTAGTAGCTGACCGTTTGTGGCATTTTTATATTCGAGCGTCTCCGTACGTTGTAAAGCTCTTAAAGCCATTGAATTCGATTATCCCGTAATGTGGTAATCGATAAAGTCAAGTTGATAAGTTCTAATAATAGGTGGCCACAAATCTGCCTCCAGCAATCCGCACTCGGTCCGCGTCGTGGAGTATGACCTAATCTCTCTTACCTCGATTTATAAGAGAAGGCCTTTACGCATTAGTGGGATAGCGTAGTTTGATATTATTTAACTGACCTTTTAAAAACAAGTTTCCAATGTCCAACATGCAAATGTACTGAATCTGAATTAACTTTGTAAGTTATTGAAGTAACTAACTGCATAGAAATAGTTGCTCGTATTACTGAAGTGCCGTTACATGGAATGCCGTAGATCACAAGTATCTGGTGAACTCGCTAACAATCTGCAACCAACAGAAGTTATGCCTTTGATGAAAGACGTTTAACTTGTCTTTAGCTTGCATTTATGTAAATTTATACGGAAATTTAAGTTTAGAATCTATCATGATTCTATCGATTTGTCTGTAAAGTTATTTAAATAACTACATAGAAACTCAGACACATACTATTTCTAATATTTTCAAATGGAATTTATATCCTCGGCTAGCAAACAAACCACGCAAGTAATATGCCGTTACGGACTTCACAAAATAGACAACAAAACTGATTTATTTTATAACTTTAAAAGCAATTCAGATTGGAAATTTTAATAAATGTAAAAAACGTCTACCTTAAGCAGTCATACACATTCTGTTACTAAGTTACGGAAATAAATACCTAAAGTAATGAAAACATATTTTTAATACATATACCACTAATTATAGGATATTTAAAGTCAAACACCAAAGAACAGAGGCGAGGTCGATAACCTGCAGGCTACAGAACTTATCCATTACTAGAGCGGCTTAACCGATCCACTTAGCTTTCAATAGCGGGAGTTCAATATTGGTACTTTGTGTTGATTGTCCCAACTTTGTTAGTATAATGCTACTGGCTACAGGTACTTACAGTTACTTTTTATTGTAAAATACGGTATTGTAAAATCACGCCTGTATTACCAATGGGTGGCAGAGGTGTAATTGTTGCCGACGGAGTTAGATCCTAAATTAATAGGTAGCCTATTGCCATTATACCGGGCATAATTTCACACTATGGATTCTCAATTTTGATAGAAAAACATTTTTAGTCCGACCACGGATGCCAACTCGCGATCGTCAGCCGCACTATGGGCCATTAGAGCGATGAGGTCATTCTGAGTAATAAATCTATCTATCTATATCTGATGGCTTGATAGCCAGATCCCTTGTTGGGTAGGCAGAGAATACAGATTTCCAACAGGTTCTTTCCTTACAGACCTCTCTGGCTTCCCCCATTGTCATATTTCGTTCTTATGCACGCTCGCCGGTTACGGAGGCTCTTGACTTGCCCTTCAAATTACACATTACAGTCTATTAAGTACGAAATTATTTTTGATTTGTATAAAACATTTACGACTTCGTACCGAAATACGTGGTAGGTAGCCCCCTACAAAATGAACCGATGATCTGATGAATATCAAGGGTAGAAGGATGCCGCATACAGCACAAAGCCGGTCGTCGTGGCGGTCTTTGTGCAAGGCCTTAGTCCAGCAGTGGACTTCTCTCGGCTGAAGATACATAACAAAGTTTCGATTTTCAATTTAATTTCAGGATTTGTGAATATTCCTGTTCTTTTTGGATCAATGTCAGCGATTGATCAAAAATAAATAATTCAGAATTGTCTAAAATGAAATTCATTAGTACAAAATAAGATTTTAAAGTGATAAACGGTGTCCGATTTTTTTCTTACCATATTTATATTGTATACAGCTTAATATACTGTTTTATATTCTATTCATTGGAATGTATTCATATGATTGAATACCGAGACGTGATATACCAAGACTCTCAAACGAAAGGTCATGATAAAATTTTCTGTGCAAAGGTCACCTACCAGATGTTGGAACAACTTACAATGATCCACAAACTCTTTTACGTCTAAATTTGTCTCTTTTTTCGGCTAACATACTCGTAGTACCCCTTTTCTACAACAACCCTGAACATTTTTGTTCTTAATAAGCTCACTGCACACTAAGTTCTTATGTTTCACCAGAATATTAATTTATTGCTTCCAATTTCAATATTTCTAAATCATCTACTATTTAATAAAGCATAAGTTGATTCTAATTATATGAGTTTAATACTTTTCAATATCACTATACTATTTGTTATTTACTTTCTTTCATCACCATTTCTTTATAATTCCTTCGGCCATTGCTTTCGGTCTTATCAATTGTATGCCACTGAATACGATCGTCGGCTACCCTCATTCAATCTCATCAGCGCTTTCTGACTGCGCGTTAAATCAATAATTATTATTTATAAAATGTAAACAATGCTCTTTCAATTTACATACTTAATTAACATCTATGGTCCAAATCTCGACGTATGTTCCCGGTTTATTCAATTTGCCTAAATCTCGAGCCGCCATAATTGCATGAGCCGTCATCCGCCAAGCTATTACAGAGTCGACGCAAATAATTTCGCGTCTTGTTCTCTTAGGAACAGCCGCCGGTAAAACTGACACGACTTAGTTGGCTGCAACTTGGGATTTAAAACTATAATAGTCCTTTGTTTACTACAAGCTTTTTAGTTGCTGTTTTTTGAAAGTTTCATGGTAATTGTGTAGCTTTGTGTTATTATAATGCAATCATCTTTTTGATTTATAAATTAACAGTCCCACACAATGAATGAATTTTGTGTGGTGGCGTTTAAAACATGACATTGATTATGTCACGCTAAAATACAATATTTGTTTAAATGTCGTGATCAACGTGGCCAGCTGTCTCACATACCGGTGTTATGGAATTCATGTTCTTTTTTCTTATTTTGAACTTCATAGTCTCAAATTCATGTAAGTTTTATAATATAAAAATGTTTACATTTACCAAAACATTTGTAATAATCTATACGTATATAACTGTATTATTGTGTTGTAGTTCCTTCTAACGCAACTTCCCAATATGAGTCCGGGGTCTGGAATTGTGTCTGGTATATGGCAATAGGCTCGCCCCCTATTACATGGGACCTTACAGTGTCAGCAAAAAGTGACTGTACTCAGTACACATCTGCCACCCTGATTGTGGAATATAGCCGGTGATATAAAATTTTAATCATATATAACGACGGCTTGTTCACTGAATAGAATAGCCTCGAATTCGATCCCCACACGGAACAAATCTTTGTAAGACCCACGTGTTTATTTCGATCTGAATATTTGAGTACGCTATTTTCATGTCTGAAAATGCACTTACGACACAGGAATCGTGTTTTTTTGGGAAATGTGTTTAAACAAAGATGTTGGATGAGATTTGGACGGACGATTTGGCGCAGTGGTTAAGAGCTTAAACCGCTCCGTCCGCTGGGTCAAATAGTCGCGGGTTCGATTCCCGCACGGGAAAAAATTTTGTATGACCCACAATTACTGATTTCGGTCTGGGTATGTACATTTTCTTGTTTGTAACCCCACGACACAGGAATAAATCCTAGCGTGAGGCTAAGTTGAAAAAAAGAAAAAGAAAAAAGAAGGCGTGTCAGACAGTCTCGTGCTCATCTTACGAGACTCCATACGAGCTGCTGTCCCACAAGGCTCAGCTCTCTCCCCCCTTCTATTCAGCCTTTACACGAACGATATTCCTCGTTCGAATAAGGCACATCTAGCCCTATTCGCGGATGATACCGCTCTCTATGTTGTTACGTCGTAACAAAGTTTTAAAAATATAAAATAAAAATAAAATATCTTTACACACAAACAAACAGAATAACTAGTTGTTACATCGAATGGAAACCGCGCGCCTTAACTAGTGATAGCATCATAATGACCATATAAGGTGTTCGTTGGCACCGGAACTCAAATTCCTTCTAGAACACCTAATAAGAAACGCCCACAACATAGAAGGATCTCGAAATAATACAATAGCGAACAACGGGACAATGATCCTATCTCGCTCGGTTCGATTATTGCTATCTTAGTCCCACAAGAATTTTATAAAAAACAGACAATAGTTTAGGGCGTGCCTTGCTTCGGTTGAGCCGTTCTTTCCATATCTCTGTCCTCGTCTCAGACGAAGGATCAAGAGATCTGGGGAGTGCGCACTGTTGCCCCAGGCAGGAAGTAGGCCGTCCTGAGACAGTATATAAAAACGAATTCGCGCAGGAACAAAGCCTTTTTCGACGCCAGAGCTCGCACGACAACAATTCAGTTTAGGTCAAACAGTGCTTTATTAAAATAAAAAGTTTTAGATTAGCAACATTTTTCAACCCCCTTGAAAACTAGGGGTCCACCGTACGGGTTGCAAAAGTACGGTTTGGGAGACAGCAGGCCACACTTCTGCCCGTCGACTCCCGCTGACCTCGGCGGCTGAGGGCCTTCTATAGGGCACCTCCAAGTTCCCCACCTAGCCGGTGAAAGCTGATCACCGAAGACCCCACGCGTCACGGGATCGAACAGCCGAAAGTTAAGTCCCCAGCGCCCATAGGTTTTTTGTGTGACCTGAAAACTTCCCTGTGCCGAGAATTCACACCCCAGGTGTAAAAAAATTTATTACTTATTTTAATATTTTTTTTGTTTTCTTCTTATTACGATTTTTATTTGTTTTCGTTTATTTAAATATATTTTTTGTTTTCAATAAACAATTGTACTTTTTATAATTGTGTTTTATTTGTACCCGCCGTCAGGCGGTCGTAACAATGTCTCACATAGGAATAAGGGTTCCATTACCAGAAACTTTCAGGCAGCCGCCAATACCCTAGGTGATTGTTCAGGAAGTGGCGTATTCAGGTAAACCCGGACAAGAGCGCTGCGGTGTTTGTTTCTCCAGAGGTGCCGACCCCTCCCTCCTTGCGCCACCCTAAAAGTAAACTCGGTCAAGTGACCATGTTCGACCTACCTATTCCCTTAGTCAAACAGGTCAAATATCTAGGGGTCACCCTACACAATACCATGACTTTCGGACCGCACATCAAGTAAGTCCGTAACCGAGCAGCCCTTGAGCTCAGTCGTCTTCAGAGCTCAGCCCTCTCTCACATCAATAGACTCCAAACGGTTCAATCCCGTTTCCTCCGCAAAGCCATCAGCGCCCCGTAGTTCATACGGAGTGTCGATCTCCATTCCGATCTAGGTCTCAAACCTTTATTAAAAAGGCGAAAACTTAACGATATTTCGCGAACCTATCTCCCCTCCTATCAGCCGGTACTGCCCGCCGCGGCATGTTCTCACTGACCTTCCCGATGCCCTTACATCCCTTCTTTCGGGTACAGATACCACACACAGGATCAGACACCAACCTCGCCGGCAAGGTCGAAGAATCCCTTGCTCGCCGGCTGGTGCAGAGCACCACGGCGAGACACCTAGTATTCGCCCTCCCCCAAAGCGACTGCCTAAGCCGAGGCCGTTCCTCCTTGAGGTGCCTTTGAGCTACTTGCCCCCTTGCCCTTCTGTCTCGAGCGTAGTGGTTGCACGCTCGCCCTCTTGGCCAACAGCGTAGATCATTCACACACACACACACACACACACACAAATATATACACACACACACACACACAATCGTAGTATGTGGCAAACTGTAGTCTATGCCTACTCCAGTGAGATAAAGGCGTGAGTTTATATATATCGGCGCTACGTTAAATTATAATTGTTTCCTTAATGTTAAAATCATAAGTTAATTATTATTAGACCAATTCATGTAAATAATTCGTTAAAACGTTTTCATAAACAAGCTGCCCTCACTCTCGATTCTGTTATAAATACGAGTGATTATTGTCGGCCTCGGGAAGTCGCCGCCTACTGCTGATCGCTTTGTCGGGCTTCCTATGGTTCGCCATAGGTTCCACCTGACAGGGTTGGTCGCGGAGTGCAGCGTGAATACCCTTACGATGACCCTCCTCGCGGGATCTACGTGTCGCCGCCCCTTCAAGGGACACCACTTGTCCCAACACCATGACCCGGCCATGTTCATGGCCGGCGATAGCCACCTCGACCAAGGGGGCTGTTGCCCCGACGCATCCAAGGCGGATGTGTGAGAAGACCCGACGTGCATGATTCATTCGGGTGCGAGCAGCTGAACAGAGCGGAGCTCTCTATCGTTATTGTGAAATAATTGTAATAAAAGGGATTATTTGAAGAAGCAAGTTTTAGGTACTGTCATTATGGAGAACGATAATAGTAATGAAGAGAATGATGTCAGCAATGCTGACGCCAATATTTTTATAAACAACATGGCGCCAGAGGCGCCGTCATATATGCATATGTTTTAACAAAAACATTTCAAAATTGTTGCAAGCATAGATTTTAAATACCTTCAAACATTTATGCTTATACTGAAACCATAGAAAATAGAATAGTATGACCAAAGCATAGAAATTATTAATGTTTATCCCACAACTATGTACTGATAGTGACAAAAGTGAAATCGTATCTACCAAATTTCATCTATATGAACAAAATTTAATGATTTTAGTTGATAAGCGCATCACATGAGAACGACAGGACTGAATCGAAATATTTTTATTAATATAAAGCATTAAAGTACTAATGATTCGTCAGAAAAGTAACAAATCCCTACCACCACTTCGAAATATCATTTTTGTGAAAAACAATGTCAGAATACTCCACTGTCATTCTGTAAAATAATATTTTTACATTTTTCGCGTAGGGGATGATTAGGCTGTATTAAAAAAAATTCGTAATAATCCGAATTCGGTTTTAATACGGCATTGGCAAAATATAACACACAATATTCTCATATTAATATACCTAGTAATCATTTTTATACTGGTCTCCAAGCATTAAAGTTACTTTTTCATTCAAACGTAATTTTCCTAACTTTTACGGCCGATGATACTCTACATCGGGACGATATCTTTTGTGCTGCTAAAAGTTGTTTGCAAAGAAAACTCTTCTTTATTCGCGACCAAGAGTTGTATGTCACGTAATCCGTTGAATGTCTGCAATGCCCGTGTTATTTGTACAAAGTTCTGGTTGAGAAATTTATTTTTGGTTTACCAAGAGTTGTTACAGTTCAATTAATTACACCGTCACGCCTATATTTCCAAAGCGGGGGTGGCAGAGGTGTACTGAGTACACCCACATTTCGCCGACGATGTTAGGTCCCATGTAATAGGGGGCGAGCCTATTGTCATATACCGGGCATAATTTCAGACTCCGGACTCATACTGGGAAGTTTTCTTTAGAAAAGCTCCTCTCATCCTCATTCTCATTCCTCCGACCCAGGATTTGAACCCAGGAGCTCGTGACCACCAAGCGACACGCTTTGCCACTAGACCAACGAGGCAATTTTATATATATATATATATATATATATATATATATATATGTATAATAATTAAATTACTCTTAGTAAACCATAAATAAATAAATTTCTCAACCAGAACTTTGTACAAATAACTCGGGCATTGCAGACATTTAACGGATTACGTGAATAAAGAATAGTTTTCTTCGCAAACAACTTTTAGCATCACAAAAGATATCGTCCCGATGTCTCTACATCGGCCAAATTACGTTTGAATGAAAAAGAAACTTTAATGCTTGGAGACCAGTATAAAAATTATGACTAGGTTAATTATTATGTAAATATTGTGTGCTATGTTTTGACAATAGGGTATTAAAACCGTATTCGGATTATTTTTTTTAAATCGCCCTACTCATCCCGTGCCCGAAAAATGTAAAAATATTATTTATAAAATGACAGTGGAGTTTCTCGATCTTGTTTTTCATAAAAAGTGGTGGTAAAGACTTTGTTACTTTTCTGACGATACATAAG
Source organism: Phalera bucephala (assembly GCA_905147815.2). Classification (NCBI taxonomy): domain Eukaryota; kingdom Metazoa; phylum Arthropoda; class Insecta; order Lepidoptera; family Notodontidae; genus Phalera; species Phalera bucephala. Next base: position 25,777,342 of record LR990618.1, on the reverse strand, counting down.
TACTATAATGGATTACATTAAAAAGAGTATATATTCAGTAAGGATGGGAAATACACCGCTGACATAGAGAGAAGAGTAAGTGCAAGGAACAGAGTGAAATGCGGTGCGATGGGAAAGCTACTTGGGAGCCAGCACTTTAGCCAAAAGACGCAGCTGGCCATACAAAACGGAGTGCTTGTCCCAACGCTGTTATATGGCAGCGAGAGCTGGGTATTTAAGAAGGAGAATAAAAGTAGGATAAATGCGGTGGAAATGCGAGCTCTGCGAAAGTTGTGCGGAGTGAAGCTGACCGACCGTATTCGCAAATGCGTAGTAAGAAAGTGAGTAGGAATGAAAGATAGTATCAGTGTAAAGATGAGAAAGGGTATGCTCCGTAGGTTCGGGCATATAGAAATAATGTCCGAAGAAAGAATGACAAAACTGATATACAATGCGAAAGTGGAAGGATGTAGGTACCGGGGAAGACCTAGACTATCTTACCATGACCAAATAGACCGGGTCTTATCTGAAGAACAAGTCAGGAGTCTCCCTAACCGGCGAGCGTTTATGAGACGAACTATGAGAGTGGAGGAAGCCAGAGAGGTATATAAGGAAAGAACCTGTTGGAACTCTGTACTCTCTGCCTACCCCGCAAGGGATCCGGCGTGATGACATAGATATAGATAGATAGATAGACATTAAAGAAAATATTTCGATTCAGTCCCGTTGTTCTCATGTGATGCACTTACCAACTAACATCATTTAATTTTTATATATATAGTATATGTAGTGTATATAGTATAATTTTATGTATATAGATGAAATTTGGCAATGCAATTTCACTTTTGTCACTATCAGTACTTGGTTTAAGCAAACTGCATCTGTTAGAAGGCATTCGAGGGCAGTTTGCGAATGCAAGTGTCAGTAACGACAGTTTTACAAACATTGTTCTGTTCATGCCAGTGGGTAAGCACTTGTGGGATAAACAATAATAAGCTCTGTGCTTCAGTCATACTGTTCTATTTTCTATGGATTCAGTATAACTGCAAATGTTTGAGGTTATTTAAAATCTGTGCTTGAAACAATTTTGAAATGTTTTTTTTTTGTTAAAACATGCATATATATACTCACACCTTTATCTCACTAGAGTATGCGCATACTATAGTTTGCAACATACTACGATTCTGACACGCCTTTTTTTCTTTTTCTTTTTTAAACGTAGCCCCACACTAGGGCATATTCCTGTGTCGTGGGGCTACAAACATGAAAGTTTACATACCCAGATCGAAACAAATAATTTTACACAAAGATTTGTCACGTGCGGGAATCGAACCCGCGTCTATTCAACCCAGTGAGGGGAGCAGCTTAAGCTCTTGAACACTGCGCCAAATCGTCCGTCATAACATCAAATCTCATCAAAAATCTTTGTTAAAAAAACACATTCCAGAAAAAGCACTACGAATTATTCCTGTGTCGTAAATACATTTTCAAACATGAAAATCACGTACTTAAATATTCAGATCGAAACAAACACGTGAGTCTTACAAAGATTTGTTTCATGCGGGGAGCGAACCTAGGGCTATTTTATTCAGTGAGTGGAGTGCCTACGCTACAAACTACTTAACCAAACTGTCCGTTTTATATAATTAAAAAAAATATATGTATAGATTATTATATCTTTTATCGTATATGTAAACATTCTTATATTAAAAAATCTACATGAATTTGAGTAAAAAATAAGACTATGAAGTTTAAAATAGGAAAAAGGAACATTACAGAATTCCATCACACCAGTATTTATAATGTATGTATGAAACAGTTGACTACGTTGGTCACAAAAGTTAAACAAATATTGTATTTAGCGTGGCATAATATGCTGAGCTAAACAGCCATTAGTATAGCGCTGACATTCACAACGATACTTATGTAATTATGAATATTTATCTAGCTACCCATGTCAAAAAAAAGATTCCTATTTGTTTAAAATTTTACACTTCAATATTATATAGCTAAATCAGTACTAAGAGGTAATATTATATTACCTCTTAGTACTGATTTCATTCATTCTCCCTTCTTTGTGCAGTCTATCCTTCTTTGGAATGCTCTGCCTCTGGAACTCGGGATAACCACTAATCGTTCCTCTTTTAAAAAAAGTCTACAAGACTATCTACACAAAAGGTTGAATCCCTCTCAATGTTAGTTGCTTTACGTTGTTATGTCGCACAGTTTTAGTTTATGTATACATTGTATAATTATTTATATATGTATATATTTGTGGTATATATAAATATGTATATTATCGTTATAAATAATTTGTATATATTAAGTATTATGTATAGTTAATTAGTTGTTATTTACATATTTTTTTTTTTCTTTACCCACTCCAATTCGTGTAATTTCGCACCTGCCACACTTGTCTCTACACCACCCCAAGGTAGACTGGCAGAAAATGCCTCAGGCATTAAGTCCTTATGTACATAAAAGTGCATAAAGAATAAATAAATAAATAAATAAATTATAGCTGTTACAATCCATGCTGGCATTGTCAGCGTCCTAGGAGCTACCATCAAGCTTTTTGCGTGTGTGATTTACGCTGTTGCCCGAGGGGCGTACACCGGGCAAGAAGGTGAGTGTACAACAACTGCGCTCCAGCCGACCACGTGATACATTTAATAAATCTGACATGCCAGAAAACTCGCACGGAAAAAGGCTATTTCCATTGCATAGTGTTTTATAAACACTGAATGAAGACTGATGATGAACAGATGATGAAATATTGGTTTACGGAAACCTTTTTTAAACACAATAAATATTTCAAATACACTAGCTTTTAAAACCAGTGTAAAAAAGAGCGAGCGTTATACAAGAGACGACACTGCAACTAGAGAGCTTAGCATGAACCATTTGATATTATCATAACGTTGTCGAGAAAAAGTCTTGTTACGGTCATCTCTATTTAGCAAATTTGTAGTGTAAAAAGGATGGCATATCAAGTCGATAGCGACATGCTTAGGATAGTTTGTTTGTGTTAAGCCCTCAACCAATGTTGAGTAGACAACTCCTACCGCTTTGGGACACTTACGTCGATGTCTGGATGCAATGTTATCATTTTGTTTGCCCGGAATGTACACGGTTCACACTTGGAGAATTTTATTTTGTATAAAACTCGGGAAATGGCAAATAGAAAAAAAAACGTAAATATTAAGAGATAGAGAGTTCAATTTTGGAAAAAATATTTCCTTAACATATAGATTGATTATTTTTTTATTTCACAGAAGTTACCAAAATATATAGAAGGTCAGTTAATATCAACGATTGTGGCAAGCCCGGATTAAATAACTATCTAACGATTTTGAAATAGGTTAGGGAAAGGCAGTTCACCAAGCTGATAAACGATAATTTGACGAAAGTTTGAACCAAATGTATAAATATATATAATATCTTTTGGTGACCCACAAATGTTTGCTTCGATCTGAGTGTTTGTAAATTTCATGTTTTAAACGCCACCACACAGAATTCTTTCGTAGTGTGTACTGTATTTTATAAAATCAAAATGTTACATTATAATAACACAAAACTATACAAACACAATGAAACTTTCAAGAAGGCAGCAACTACAGAGCTTGTAGAAAACAAAGCGTCACTATAGTTAAAATCTTAAGTTGTAGCCAAGTCTTGTCAGGTTCACTAGTGGCTGTTCCTAAGAGACCGAGATGCGAAATTATTTGCGTCGACTCTGTAATAGGTTGGCATTGACGGCTCAAGCAATCATAGCGGCTCGAGAATTATGCGAATTAAATAAACTGGGTGCATACGTCAAAATTTGGACCGCATGGCCCTTATTTACTGGGACTAATTTAACACTAATTTAATTTGACGCGCCGCGTTTGATTATAGCGAATATAGGTAGCCCTGATGTTAAGTAGACACGTAAATTGAGAGCGAACGCACGAACGTTTTAAGAATGAAAAAGATTATAACATCATAATAACACAAAACGACGCAATTACAATGAAGCTTTCAAGAAAAATGCAACTAAAAAGCTTGTAGAAAACAAAGCGCCATTATAGCTTAAAATCGCAAATTTCAGCCAACTAAGTCTTGTCGGTTAAACCGGCGGCTGTTCCTAAGAGGCCGAGAGGCGAAATTATTTGCGTTGACTCTGTAATAGCTTGGCGGATGAGCTCTCATGCAATTATGGCGGCTCAAGATTTAAACAGATTGAATAAACCGGGAACATAAGTCAAGATCTGTGGTCCAACCACAGATGTTAATTAAGCATGTAAATTGAGAGAGAATTGTTTACATTTTATAATAAATGATTGATTTAACGCGCAGTCAGAAAGTGCTGATGAGATTGAATGAGAGAGTAGGGGACGATCATATTCGGTGGCATAAAATTGATAAAACTGAATGGAATGCCTGAAGGAATTATAAAGAAAGTGGTGATGAAACAAACAATCTGACAAATTGTAAGTGGCATGTTGATATTGATAGGTATAAAACTTATATAATTAGAATCGATTTATTGCTTTATTATATAGTAGTTGATTAAGAAATATTAAAATTGGAAAAAATACATTAATTTTCGGGTGAAACATAAAGTGAGCTTACTAAGAACACAGATGTTCAGGGTTGTTGTAGAAAAGGGCTACAAGTATGTTACCCGAAAAAAGGGATAGATTTAGAATTATTAATCTGGCAGGCGACCTTTGCACGGAAAATTTTATCATGACCTTTTGTTTGTCACGTCACTGTATTATATGAATATAAATCGGTGTATTAATCAGTTTATAATATAAGGGGATGAAAACAATCAGAAACCTTTAATCAATTTAAAATCTTAGTTTGTAGTATTGAATTTCATTCTCAGGGTATAGGTAATTCTGAATTATTTATGTTTGATCAATCGCATTGATCTAGAAAAAATAGGAATATTTACACAACCTGAAATTAAATTAACAATCGAAAGGTTTTTATCTATCTTCAGCCGAGAGACGTCCACTGCTGGATTAAGGCCTTGTTCAGAGACCGCCACAATGACCCTCTTTGTGCTGTATGCGGCATCCACCTCCTACCCTTGATCTTCACCAGGTCATTGGTACACCTTGTAGGGAGCCTACCTACGCGCTCCACATCTTCCGGTATGTAGTCGTAAAGTGTGTTATACAAATATAAAACTAATTTCGTACTTCATAGACCGTACCTTAGCTGAAGGGCAAGTCAAAAGCCTCCGTAACGGGCGAGCGTGTGTGAGGCGAACTATGAGAGTGCAAGAAGCCAGAGAGGTCTGTAAGGAAAGAATCGGTTGGAATTTATAGATAGCTAGATAGAATTTGTTGCTCACAATAACCTCATCGCTCTATTGGTCGCGTGGGTGGCTTAGAATAGGACCAACCCATCTCATCCCATCGGGTGTCGTACAAGCCGACTAATGGAAAACTAGAGAATGGGCAGCAGCGTTCCCTTAACACTTCTACGACCATAAACCCGCCTGCCAAGCGTGGCGAGTATGGCAAACCCCCCCAAATCAATATTATGGAAGGCCAGAGGAATACCAGGCCCCTAGTCCCCGGCGGTCCTGGCCACGGTAGCAGCCATGGTAACGACAGGACAAGGGGTGCTAAGAATCTCCGGCAGAGATTCGGCTACCACCAAAAACGAAAATACACCCGGCCCTGGTGACATACAACGCACGCACGTTGAGGACAGATGAGAAGTTTGTTGAGCTGGAAGAAGAGATAAACTATATAAAGAATATTGTTGGTTTATCGGAGGTCCGAAGCAAGGTACACGATAACATTAAAATCCGGCAACTTGTTTTACTACCGGGAGGGCGAACAGCAGTCCCAAGGTGGTGTCGGATTTATCGTCCACAAGTCACCTATAGACAACGTTGTGTCCATCACTAGTGTGTCGAGCAGGATAGCGTACCTGATACTCAGAATATCCAAACGATATTTGCTGAAGGTCATACAGGTCTACGCACCGACCTCGGCATACTCAGATGATGACGTCGAAGTTATGTATGAGGACATTAGTAGAGCCATGCATACTTCCAAAGCACACTTTACAGTGGTTATGGGTGACTTCAATGCGCGGCTGGGCAAACGGGACGATGATGAGTTGAGAGTGGGGCAATTTGGATATGGGCAGCGCAACCCCAGAGGTCAGAGGCTGGCCGAATTTCTGGAGAAGGAGGGACTCTTTATGATGAACCCTTACTCCCAGAAGCCGCCACATAGGAAATGGACCTGGATGAGCCCTTATGGTTCCACAAAAAATGAGATAGACTTCATCATGAGCACCAAGCGACAAATATTTAATGATGTCTCCGTGATTCACAGGGTAAAAACCGGCAGTGATCACAGAATGGTCAGAGGCACATTAAATATTAATGTCAAAATGGAAAGATCGCGTCTGATGAAGTCTAAGCTCCGACCTTCTTATGCAACTATCCAAAACCCCGAGAACTTTCAACTCGAATTGTCAAACCGCTTCGAATTGCTAGACAGCAGCGCATCAGTGGACGAAATCAACAACAGGCTGGTAGAGACTGTCCATACGCTCGGGTCCAAGTATTTTAAGCCCCACCGTAAAAATAGACCTCAAAAACTATCCAACTACACCCGAAACCTCATGGCTGAGCAACGTTCCATGACGCTCCAAACCTCCGATGATGCTAATTGCTATAGGCAGCTCAATGGACAGATATTGAAGTCCTTGCGACACGATTTACGGTCCTTCAATACAAGGCGTATTGAGGAGACCATAGTACAGAACAAGGGCTCCAAAGTGTTCGCAAGAGATGCGTCTATTGGGCAAAGCCAGTTGACGAAGCTGAAGACGAAGGACGGAAACGTAACGTCGAATAGGTCAGAGGTGCTCAGAGAGATAGAGAGGTTCTATGGGCAGTTGTATAGTTGTATACCTCAGTAGCTGAACCTGTTGTTGACTTGGTAAAAGACCCAAGAGCCAAGCTAACCCGACACTACACTGAAGATATCCCGGACATCAGCCTGTACGAGATTAGGATGGCTCTCAAACAACTCAAAAATAACAAAGCGCCGGGCGAAGACGGAATTACCGCAGAGCTTCTGAAAGCGGGCGGATCGCCGGTACTTAAAGTCCTTCAGAGGCTGTTTAATTCCGTCTTGCTCGAAGGAAAAACGCCGGAAGCATGGAACAGGGGTGTGGTGGTACTGTTTTTCGAGAAAGGTGATAACACTTTACTGAAGAATTAAAGGCCCATCACACTGCTGAGCCATGTTTATAAGTTGTTTTCGAGAGTCATTACGAATCGTCTCGAACGCAGGTTTGATGACTTCCAGCCTCCCGAACAAGCCGGTTTCCGGAAAGGCTTTAGTACCATAGACCACATACATACGCTGTGGCAGATTATACAGAAGACCGAGGAGTATAATCGGCCACTATGCTTGGCGTTTGTGGACTATGAGAAAGCCTTTGATTCGATCGAGACTTGGGCGGTTCTTAGATCTCTCCAGCGATGCCGCATTGACTATCGGTACATTGAAGTGTTGAAGTGCTTGTATAATAACGCCACCGTGTCAGTCCGAGTACAGGGGCAGTGCACGAAGGCGATCCCTATAAAAAGAGGAGTAAGACAGGGAGACGTCATTTCTCTGAAACTGTTTACGGCCACCTTAGAGGATGCCTTCAAGCTCTTGGAATGGCAAGGACTTGGCATTAACATCAATGGCGAATACATAACTCACCTTCGATTTGCCGACGACATTTTGGTCGTGGCGGAGTCGCTGGAAGATCTAAGACGAATGCTCGGTGACCTCAACAGAGTATCTCAACAAGTGGGCCTTAAAATGAACATGGACAAAACGAAAATAATGTGTAACGTCCATGTCGTACCCACCGCACTCACCGTTGGGAACTCTACTCTTGAAGTTGTCGACGAATAAATTTACCTGGGACAGGTAGTCCGGTTAGGTAGGTCCAACCAATCGACGAATCCAACTCAGCTGGGCAGCGTTCGGGAAACTGCGCAACATCTTCTCATCCAAAATACCTCAGTGCCTTAAAACTAAAGTTTTTAGTCAATGTGTGTTACCAGTGATGATATATGGATCGGAGACGTGGTCTCTTACAATAGGTCTCATTAAAAAGCTCAGAGTTGCTCAGCGAGCTATGGAGAGAGCTATGCTCGGCGTTTGTCTACGCGATCGAATCAGGAATGAGGAGATTCGTAGAAGAACCAAGGTCACCGACATAGCCCTTAAGATTAGCAAGCTGAAGTGGCAATGGGCGGGCCACATAGCGCGTAGATCGGACGGGCGTTGGGGCAGAAAGATTCTAGAGTGGGGACCACGTATTGGCAAGCGCAGCGTGGGACGACCGCCTGCCAGATGGACCGACGATCTTGTGAAAATCGCAGGAAGTCGTTGGATGCAGGTGGCATCGGACCGGTTACGCTGGAAAGCGATTGGGGAGGCCTATGTTCAGCAGTGGACATGTATAGGCTGAAATGATGACCTAATGGCCCATAGTGCGGCTGACGATCACTAGTTGGAATCCGTGGTCGGACAAAAAAGGTTTTTCTACCAAAATTTCGAATCCGTAGTGTGAAGTTATGCCCGGTATAATGGCAATAATATACCTATTAATTTAGGACCTAACACTGTCGACAACAATAACACCTCTGCCACCCATTACAGGCGTGATTTTACAATACGGTATTTTACAATAAAAAGTTACTGTAAGTACCTGTAGCCAGTAGCATTATACTAACAAAGTTGGGACAATAAACACAAAGTACCAATATTGAACCACCGCTATTGAAAGCAAAGCGGGTCGGTTAACCCGCTCTAGTAATGGATAAGTTCTGTAGCCTGCAGGTTATCGACCTCGCCTCTGTCCTTTGGTGTTTGACTTTAATATCCTATAATGGCGCTCGTAGCGCTGTGCGACCGCGGTGTTCTTACCGATCACCAAGGTTAAGCAGCGTTCGACTCGGTCGGCCTGAGATGGGTGACCGTTTGTGGCATTTCATATTCGAGCGTCTCCGTGCTTCGGAAGGCACGTTAAGCCGTTGGTCCCGGTTACCACTTAATGTGGTAGTCGTTAAGCCGAGTTGGAAGCCTTAAAGGTGGCTTGATAAGTTCCAACAGCAGGTGGCCACAAACCTGCCTCCACCAATCCGCACTGGGTCCGCGTGGTGGAGTATGACCCAATCTCTCTCACCTCGATTTGTGAGAGAAGACCTTTGCCCAGCAGTGGGCAGTATAGGCTGATATTATATCCTATAATTACTGGTATATGTATTAAAAATATATTTTCATTACTTTAGATATTTAATTTCGTAACTTAGTAACAGAATGCGTATGACTGCTTACGGTAGACGTTGTTTACATTTATTACAATTTCCAATCTGAATTACTTTTAAAATTACAAAAAAAACAGTTTTTTAGTCTATTTTGTGAAGTCCGTAACGGCATATTACTTGCGTGGTTTATTTGCTAGCCGACGATATAAATTCTCTTTGCAAATATTTGAAATAGTATGTGTCTGAGTTTCTATGTAGTTATTTAAATAACTTTACAGACAAATCGATAGGATCAAGATAGTTTCTAAACTTAAATTTCAGAAAGAATTTACCTAAATTCAAGCTAAAGATAACTTAAACGTCTTTCATCAAAGGCATAACTTCTGTTGGTTGAAGATTGTTAGCGAGTTCACCAGATACTTGTGATCTTCGGTATTCTATGTAACGGCACTTCAGTAATACGAGCCATTATTTCTATGCAGGTAGTTACTTCAATAACTTACAAAGTTAATTCAGATTCAGTCCATTTGCATGTTAGACTTTGGAAACTTGTTTTTAGAAAGTCAGTTAAATAATATCAAACTACGCTATCCCACTAATGCGTAAAGGCTTTCTCTCACAAATCTAGGTGAGAGAGATTAATTAGGTCATACTCGACCACGCGGACCGAGTGCGGATTGCTGGAGGCAGATTTGTGGCCACCTATTATTAGAACGTATCAAACTTGACTTTATCGACTACCACATTACGGGATAATCGAATTCAGTAGCTTTAAGAGCTTTCCAACGTACGGAGACGCTCGAATACCATTTGTGGCATTTTTAATGCCACAAATGGTATTTTTTATAAGTTACGGTGCTTATTCAGATTCAATCCATTTGCATCTTAGACTTTGGAAGACTAAATATAACTAGTTCAAAAGTATTAAAGTGAATAACAAATCCACCACCGGATCGGAACGCGGCCTCCACTGAGAAGATCCGGCGAAGAAACTCAGCGGGCTTATCTTTTTTTATTTAATTCTATTTCTCTTCTTTCCTTTTAATTTTTTTTATCAATATGTGGATAAAATGTTTAGGTTACAAATTAAATAGCTAAAATTAAATAGCTTACAATCTAGCTCCACTGTGATGCCATACGACCGAGATACAAGACTAATGAAGTTATTTATATAGAGTGTCTGAAGGATTCCAGATGGACCAGTCCTCACAAGCAGCACCCGTTCACGAGTATGAATACTAGAACAGCCATCACTCCCCTCGACCATATTAGGGGGAAGGGAGTGACCTGCGCCAGATTGCCACCGTAAGCAAAGACATTATAGTAAGCATGACCAAACCAGAACCCCAGAGACGGTGGTCAGATTGGGTCTACAAAGCAGCAATACCTCAAGCTCGTCAGACACATCACGCTACGCTTTAACATTAATGTTATTTTCTAAAGAAAATTAAATAGCAATGCTAAATAATATGGCACTTCAATCCCATGCGGTCTTATCTTCTATGTAATCCGAGATTTTGTAAGAAGCTTTTTTACATAATTTAGCCTTAATTATGGTTTTAAATTTATTAATTAGCAAATCTCGAATATCGTAGGGAAGTTTGTTATAAAAACGTATACACTGGCCCATGAACGAATTGCTGATTCTGTGGAAACGCGTGACATGTACGGTGAGATAGTTTTTATTCCGATTATTTACAGTATGGGTATCACTCTATTTTTCAAACTTGGCGATATTTTTTTTGTATATAACCAGTTTTCATATATAAATTGGGATATTACAGTCGGAATGTTTATTTCCTTAAATTTATCTTTAAGAGATTCTTTAGGAGCTAGTAGATGGCTCTAATGGCCCTTTTCTGCAGTATAAATATAGTATTAAGGTCTGCAGAGCTCCCCCATAGCAAAATTCCATAGGACATAATACCATGAAAATAACTGAAATAAACGACTCTAGCCGTTTTAACATCGGTTAGGAGTCTAATTCCTTTAACTGCATATGCTGCCGAACTTAACATACTTGATAATTTTTGAATATGGTCTCCCCATTGTAATTTGGCGTCTATAGTAATTACCTAGGAATGAAGTTGGTTCAACAAGATCCAACTGGAATCCATTTATTTGTACATTTGTTTCTACTTGCATCACGTTACGTGTCGCAAACTTTATGCAATTAGTTTTCTTCTCATTGAGTAGGAGTTTATTGACTTCAAACCAATGAACAACTCTGGGAATTGCTCTATTCACATCGTCATAACTTTGTAATTGTGTCTTAATTTAAAAGAAGAGATGTATCATCTGCGACCAAACAAATTTTGTGATTGTCCGCGACGAAGTAAGGTAAGTCATTAATATATATTAAAAACAGGAATGATCCGAGAATGGAACCTTGTGGAACGCCCAAGGTGATCACAGATCCATTAGATCTCTTCCCGTTGATATCAACCCTTTGAATTCTGTCATTTAGATAAGATGCCAGGAGATTGAGAGCGCTGTTCCTGATGCCGTAGTGGCTTTCTTTAGGAGTATTTCTTGATGCACGCAATCAAATGCCTTAGATAGATCACAAAATATAGCAAGGCCATCCTGCGACCCTTTCTAAGCATTCAACCCTTCAAAAGATTATTTAACAATTCTACTCCTGCATCTATGGTTAAGCAATTCTTTGTACAACCGAATTGCTTATTATGAAGAAGATTGTTATTTGTAAAGTGACTCAGTAATTGTTTAAGATTATTTTTTCAAATATTTTACCTAAGGTAGGTAAAACAGAAACTGGCCTAAAATTGGAGGGATCGAAAGTGCTTCCTGATTTAAATAATGGTATTACTTTGCCTTCTTTCATGAGATCAGGAAATAGACAGCTATTAAATATCGATGCTAATTGCGGTGATATTATTTCTATAATAGACGACATAGTTTTTACAGACAGCTCCCACAGGTCCGCGGTTTTTTTTCATATCTGACCTTTAAATGTATTTAAAATATCTTTACCATCAACAAAGGAAAATTTAAAAGCCGTGTCAAACTTAGAAACGCCTTGACTAAGTAGTAATTCCGCGGCGGCGGATGACGATTCAAGAATTTTAGTTGTACTAATAGGAATATTAGTGAAAAATTTCTTAAACTCAGTCGCTACCTCTAAGTCCTCTTTGATATCTAAGTCATAATTTTTTTAGTGGTAATTATTATTGCATACTGTACTTATACCCGTTTCACTATTTATAATACTCCATGTTGTCTTGATTTTGTTTGACGAGTTTTTTATGTTATTTTTCAAATAACTAGATTTTGCATAGGAACAGGCTCTCTTGAATAATTTCGAATATTTCTGGACATATTCCTTAAATTGAGGGCAAAGTAGAGTGGATGTCAAATTTACTGCAACATATACTATTAATTAAATAATTAAAGCTGACTTCGGGTGAACACAAATTTATAGTTTGGTGATTTTATAGTTCATTATAAACTAAGGGTCCCAATGCCCCTATTTTATCTAAATAATTGTTTTTTTTTATTGATTTCTGAGGTGAATTCAATTTACTACCTTTTTTCACATTGGGACACCAAACTGGTAGACTGTGATTGAGGTTGGGTGCATGTGGGGGAATCTAATACAGGTGAACGTTACAGGTGTAATTTAAGTTGTTTAAGTTTATCGCATAACTGCAGAATATTTGTGTACTTACATTATTATACAAGGCTATATTGTAGTACCAAGTTCGGTTTAAATGTTACTTTGTATAAAAAATAACAAAATTATTAAAATGTAAGTTATTCACATCTATGGCAGAAAAAATAAAAATACACGTACCGACGCTAGAAGGACAAAAATAGTATGTTGAATGCTTCTTAACAAGTTTCTTTTGATTACTTTGTCATAGTTAGTCCCGTATAATATATACCCCTTCCCCTCTTGTGACAATTGGAAAAAGTGATCTTGGATAAAAAGAAGTCAAACAGGAAACTACAAAAATCTTGATTTTCATTTGTTATAGGGCAATAAACAAGATTAACTAAAATGCATAATTTTAATACAATCAAACAAAGAGAAAATGCCTGTTATAACACTCAAATGAATGAGTCACAAATAAACATGGAATCCTTCTCTAAACGGTGAAGATTAACACAATAATTTGGAAATTGGATTCCTTAAGCTGAAACTGATCATGAATAAATCTGTACAACTTCTGAGGGCTTCATAAATCACATTAAAAAGTTTGAGGACATTTGGGAACTTCTCAAAATAATTTTCACCCATAAATACGTGTTGCGGTTATGTATTGTACATTTGTCTGAATTTGATTTGTGAGTGAAAATGTTTTAGAAATCTTTTAGGGCACTTGAAATAAAATCCTACTCAATTATTCAGAGGGTATTACAGAAGCACGGCAGGAAATGTATTTTTAATAAATAAATTACCCCTACATAGAAATGAAATGAAATGTATAAAAATAAAAATCAATTATACAGTCTCAGTTGTCATGGGACCCTTGGGTGCCGCATCTGTTCTTCAGCGTGACCTTCCGAGCGCTACTATTGGAAACTAGAAATGAAAAAAAAATATACTCTACCTACTCACACAAGTCCTAAAGACACCAGAAATGAAGAAAGAAGAATGCCCAAAAAGACACTAGAAATGAAAAAATGTACGGTTTCGTCTGAAACCACTGATGCCGATTCGTCCCAAATGCACACTCACATTATTGCTGTAAAAAAATACTCGCGGAGGGTGACGTATAAAATGTCAAGATGTTAATGTCCCATTAGTTCTGCAGCCTCAACCACCGCGCACTACTACTGGAAACTAGAAATGAGAAGAAAATATTTATGATATAGAAATACTCATAGAAATCGCAATAATTAGACGCTAAAAATGAAATAGCGCATGATTTCGTTAGAAACTACTATCGCCGCCTCATCATATACTCGCACACTCACCTTTTGCTGTAAAAAGACTTTTCGATGAATCGTAATACTCTTATAAGTATATTTTATTTTTCCGTATGTAATTTATTTCGGTATAAGGTGAATTTCAACAAAGAACCCTCGGAAACTTCCTACACGTTAGATTTTCATAGAATCGACTCAATTTACGATGATGGTTTTTTATCCGACGACCTCTTTTAGAGTTTTATACTTATGAGATTCAAGTGTTCTAGCCAGTGGTCTTAGACCGGGCAGTCTTCGTAATACAGCTGATTCGTATGATTTGATATTATGTTCTAGAAACTAATTGTACCTACATTTTTTTTCTATAATGTTATCACGTGACCGACATAATTTTCTACTGCATTGATTTATATGGTAGCCGCGACATGCGTTAAAACCGAATTGAACTCCTTATTTTTGTAGATCTCGAGCACAGGGATAAAATAGACAAACTAAAAATATAACACATGAATGCTCGTGTCGTATTTGTTTTATACTCGTAAGTCGCGAATGACTATTAGCATAATCCAGTAAAAGTTGAACGTCGAGAGAAAACTTGAAGCATGTGCACAAAGACAAATGGAAGTTGTTTTAATCAACAGTCACAACAAGGCTTCAGAAGACAACAAAGTAGGATACATGTTTGTACACTGAAAACGCTATTGACAAAATATCATTAAATGTATAGTGTTCTTTTACCCTGAAACTTTGTGCACTGAATTATACTGTCGTCGAAATCGTAAATTCGAATAAACACCACAATGTGCATACGTATACATAGATGCGAAGATAAAATTAAGATTACTTTTATAACTAGCAAGTGAAGGAATTTGCAAAAGTATAAGATTAAAAAGACCTCAACCTAAAACCAAGCTAACCTATTGAGAGATATTTATTTAATTCGACCTTTAAACAAAACTTACAACACAATGATTACTTCACGATACTATCGATACGTTCATGTCAGATCCTTGGCGGCTTAGGCAGTGCATACAAGATTTCACATGTCCTTCCCATACTGACATTTTTAGTACCAAGTTCGCTCGTAGGTTACGGAAATTACGTGAAATTCCGTGAAATCACCGTGATAAAGCATATTATTATGATCACTAAAATATAATATTTAATTCATATACACGAAAATATACATACCTTATTTGTGTAACTTTTATTACCGTAAAAACCAAATTAAATAATATATCTCGATAGTCGATTCCCAAAAGTTATAAAAACACGTAGTACCACCGCGATGTAACAATCGTTATTGTCAAACAAAAGCGCGATCTGAAATAAGCATCTGAACTGAACCCGCGCTAACTGGTACGGAGTTTTTTGATTTGCTTCAACTAGACACAACTAGTTGAATACCTGATAAGTTGCCCACATGCATTTTATCCTTGATCGTTCAAAAATATGGTTGGTAATTTAGAGAAATTGGGCTTTAGCAATATTAATTTAAGTTATAATTAACTTAAGTCTAATTTCCCTAAAACATCAAATATGTTATTGAATGATTATTTACTGAACAACTGCGCTAATGTTATTATTATCTTATTTGTCCTGGAAATACGTCGATGTCTTTTTAGGGTTTCGTACCTAAAACGAAATCCTTATAGGATCACTTCGTAGTCCGTCTGTCCGACGGTTATCACCTTTTTTTTCAGGAACGGCTAAAGGTATTAGGTTGAAAATTATACCAAATACGAAGGCGTAGGTCCCCTACTAGTGTAAAAAATTAAGGTTCTAAGTAAACCTAAACAAAAGATATGGCCATTTAAAGTCACTCATTACAAATTATATAGCACTTCCCGTTCACCTAGAATTACAAGTAAAGGAAAAAGTCCCATATTTATCAATTTATAACTATAACAATTTTTTTTATTAACCCCTTTCGTCCCGCTGCTGGGCAAAGGTCTCTCCCATGATTAACTATCACATATAAAAAAAATATTATTTTCCCTCATATCCGATTTTTAAAAGGTTTCACTTTTTTTAAAGGTAATTTTATGGACTGCCTCGTTGAACAATTATCTACCGTATAATGCGTTTAGAGATCGCGGAGCATCTCGTATAAATTGTAGGGCGAGCAAAATGTAGATTATCTATAGAAAAATTTCCCAGTATCAGTCCGGAGTCCGAAGTTGTGCCCGGTATAATAGCAATAACCTCGCCCCTATTACAGTGGCACCTTAAATTCTCAGACATAAGTTGGTGTGCGTACATTGTACACCTCTAAGCCACCCCCGCTTGGAGAATGTAGGCGACCCGGTGTGTGTGACTTTTTTATACGGAAATAATTGAATATCAAAGTTGTTCATTTAAATTGTAAAATATATAAAAATAAATATCGTATTCCCCAAGGTCGGATGTTAGGTCTCATGCAATAGGAGGCAAGCCTAATGCCATTATATCAAACACAATGCCAGTTGATACTGGAAATATTTCTCTCGAAAAATTAAATTTGTTCTGGCCTGGGATTCGAACTCAGGGCCTCATTATTCGCCAATAGATAACGTATCGGTATAGGTAACTTTTTAGAAGATTTTGTGTTCGTATGTCTGTCTGTCTTTCTGGTTTAAATCTTGTAATCCATTTTCGAGCACTTCGGGTATTTTATTTATTAGTTTTATTTTACTTTATTAAGATATCCGATAGCGTTTGAAAATAGAGAGCATGTATTCGACTGAGCTGAAATTTAGCATACATATGTAAGTTAGGTGACAATGCAGAAATATAGAACATATCATGGACCCAGCTCCAGACCATGTACTGTGTACACCCACATAAATACACCGACGACGTTAGGTTCCAATGCAATTCGAGGAGGACGGCGGCGTGGTGTGGCTCACGCCACCGTGAACACCGCGAGGGTGCAGGGGGGAGCAGTTCTATAGGCACCTACCCCGCAGGCTGGCTCTTCGGACCACAGTACAGAGGGGTACCGGTGTGTTCCTAGCGGAGATCCCGAAGCCCCTCCCGAAGTGTCAATGCCGGCCACCGTTGGGTTGGCACAATTCCAGATACTGGACTTGATTTTTCGAGATACAAATGCACTAAGAATTTATTTTGTCCTCTGGTGCACACAGTCACACTATTACTTCTCCTTTGTTTCTCACTGCACATTAGCCGTACTGCATATCATGGACCTTTACGCAAAGTTATCAAGCTGTATGGAGGACCTTTTTGCCACTTTTACATCACGGATGGATCAGTACGAAGATGACCTCAGGAACTTTAGTAGTAATGACACAGCTCACAAGACCATCGCCAGTCTCTCACGGGAGTTCACAGAATTTAAGTGCCTTATTTGGAAGCTGGTGAGTGCACTTAAGTCCCAAATGGAGCTTTTAATAGTGGGTCTGGATAGGCTCGAAATGGTGTCACGCAAGAAGGTCCTGCTCCTTAATGGCCATCCTGAGCAGAAGGATGAACACCCAACATCACTGGCTCTTACAACACTAACAAAGAGGTTGAACTTGACAAATATCACCTCTTCAGATATTAGTCTGTCATCGCCTCGGTAACAACTGAAGCAAGCCTCGTCCACTGCTAATACGATTTAAGAGCCAAATTTCACGCAGCGAGGTGTGGCGTAACAAAGCCAAATTAAAAGGTTCTAGCCTGGTATTTTCGGAGTTTCTCACAAAACTTAGGCATAACACTTTTATGGAAGCTCGCAAACACTTTGGAGTGAAACAGTGCTGGACCTCTGAAGGTAAATTATCATTCAGCTTCCTGATGAGTCACGACGGAAGATTGAATCCACAGCCGATCTTCACGCAGCGCAGTTCCCGGATTCTGCTGTGAATGTGGGCACAACTGCAAAGTCCAAGCCGGCGCCTGACAAAAAGTTATGAAAACAGGCGAAGTAATGGTACCCGTATTTTGTTCCGCATCTTTATATTTTATATCTATTATTATTTTATTTTTTTCTCTCGACGGTCACTTGTTGGATATTTTTCCTAAATTGTTATTTTGTTTTTTCTTCTCACTACCTACTTGCTACTTACTAATATATTTCTCAATTTGTTCGCTCACTCACTACACAGAATAAAAACCAATGAGGTTTTTACATTTATAAAAACAAAACATTTCATGAGACATTGACATTCAAGTGTTCGTTCTGAAATTTGGATACAAGTTGTTTTGTCAACTTGCATGTAAACTAGCGAGTGCATCGAGGACAAATATGTTTGTAAATTTATATATTTATCTATCTATCTATCTATCTATAACCTCACGCCAGATCCCTTGCGGGGTAGGCAGAGAGTACAGAGTTCCAACAGGTTCTTTCCTTACATACCTCTCTGGCTTCCTCGACTCTCATAGTTCGTCTCATACACGCTCGCCGGTTACGGAGACTCTTGACTTTTCCATCAGATAAGACTCTGTTTATTTGGTCGTGGTAAGATAGTCTAGGTCTTCCCTGGTACCTGCTTCCTTCCACTTTCACATTGTATATCTGTTTTGTCATTCTTTCCTCTGGCATTCTTTCTATATGCCCGAACCAACGGAGCATGCCCTTTCTCATCTTTACACCGATACTACCTTTCATACCTACTCGCTGTCTTACTATGCTGTTGCTAATGCGGTCGGTCAGCTTCACTCCGCACATCTTCCGCAGAGCTCGCATTTCTACCGCATTTATCCTACTTTCATTCTCCTTCTTACATACCCAGCTCTCGCTACCATATAACAGCGTTGGGACAAGAACTCCGTTATGTATGGCCAGCTGCGCCTTATGGCTTAAGTGCCGGCTCCCGAGTAGCTTTCCCATCGCACCATTCACTCTGTTCCCTGCACTCACTCATCTCTCTATGTCAGCGGTGTATTTCCCATCCTTACTGAAGGCGCATCCAAGATATACAAACTCATTCACTTGCTCCAGCACATCGTTACCAACCACAATCCTTACATTCGTTCTGGTTTCTTCCCTTTCAAAAACCATACTCTTGGTTTTCTTCACATTCAAGTGTAAGCCATTGATCATGCAGTCGTCTTTCATAACTGTGACTAGTGTTTGCAGATCAGTGGCTGTTGGCGCTATTAAAACCGCGTCATCTCCATATAGTAGATGGTTTACCACTAAGTCACCCATTTGTACACCTTCATTCATCGCTTTCAGTCTTTGAAGACTTTTGTCCAGATATATTATAAACAGTCTAGCGGACAACAGTTATGTGTATGTTATGTGGACTATTTATGTTATACATTTTTAATATATTATTATTAGTTAATCATATTATATTTATATTAGGTTATATATTTGTACTATTTTAAATGTATGTGATAATTTTGACGACAGTTTCGTATTTTGTTCTTCTTCTTATACATCCGATGAGAGTTATACCAGTGCGTTCGGTGATAATTCTGTCCACTTGCGTGATCAAGTTATAGATACTTTCTCTGGCTACAGAAACTTTTATAATGCAGTCTACATAAATTCTCAAAGCGTCCCTGCACATTACTCAGACTTATTATCTTCTTTCGATGCTGATTTTATTCATGCTGTTCTTGTCTCTAAAACTTTTTTCAAGCCTGTTCTTCCTTCCACACAATACTCTTTGCCCGGCTGTAATTAGTGCGTAATGACAGAACAGGCAAGGGATGTGGTGGGATTGCTATTTATCTGCGTGGAGATATTGACTATAAAGTTATTGATCAGTCTCCGAGCAATTATTCTAACTTTGCAGAATACCTATTTATTGAAATAACTTTTAATCATATACAACTTTTTATAGGTGTCTATTATAGTTCCTCTAATCAAATTGATTACTTCTCTTCATTTAAATCCAAGTTAGAATATTTTTGTCCTATATATGACCTCTTTATTATCCTTGGAGACTTCAATATTTGCTTGCTCAAGGATAATGCGCGTAGCCGCAAACTTCTATCCCTTGTCTCTTCTGTCAATATTCACATCCTTCAGCTTAATGCTACTCATCATGCCCCCCATTGCACTTCGTCTCTACTAGACTTAATTCTGGTTTCTGACCCTAGCAGGGTAGTAAACGCATGGGCAACTTGCTGCCGCCTTCTCTTATCACGATCTCATTTTCATTTCCTAAAAAATTCGTGCCCCTAAACGTAAATACAAATTTCTCTCATTTCGCAGTTTTAAGAGCATTAATTTGGAACGTCTGAGGGAGGCCCGTATTGACAGGTCTCCTGTGTACATATGTCCACAGAACAAATAAAAAATTTGTTATGGATATTATTTCTAGGAATAATGAACCATTTGATGGTGGCCTTGGGTGTTTCACGGGCGGTCGGGCAACGCTGCGCCTGCGGCCAGGGGCGGAGCCTGTTTTCGGACGCAGAGCTCGAGAGCATGCTGCGCGCTGGCGTCATCCAGCCTGTAGATTGCTCTGACTGGGCGACCCCACTGGTAACTGTGCATAAGCCTGATGGAGCTTTACGGATTTGCGCTGATTATAAAGTAACATTAAACAAAGTTTTGCATGTGGATAAGTACCCTGTGCCTAAGATAGATGATCTGTTATCTAAATTAAATGGTAGTAGGTATTTTACAAAACTGGATCTTTCGCAAGCACATTACCAAATTTTGTTGGTTATTAACACACATAAAGGGTTGTTCAGATACAACCGCCTGGTGTACGGCCTAGCATCCAGTCCAGGTATTTTCCAAAGAATAATGTCACAATTGCCGACAAACTACTAAGTAGTTATAATGTATATTTAAATGTGGAAATAAATTATTTGAAAAGGTGCCAAATGTCACAGTATTTTTAGATGATATTTTAATTAGTAATTCTTGTTTGCAATCCCTCATCGATACAATCGACAAAGTATTAACTATTTTAAAAAACAGTGGTTTGAAAATTTAGAAAGAAAAATGTGAATTTTTAGTAAGGAGTGTCAAGTATTTAGGCTTTGTCATTAGTGAGCAGGGAGTTAGACCGACAGAGTAGACCCAAGTAAAATTGAGCCTATTGTGAGAATGGACCTCCTGAGGAATATTTCGGAATTGAAGTCGTTTTTGGGTATGATTAATTTTTATGGAACATTTATAAAAAATTTAAGCTTCCATACATCTCCCTTGTATGATTTATTAACAAAAGGCAAACGGTGGGTTTGGGCGCAACGCGAAGACCATGCATTTCAATATGTGAAAAGATTATTAAGTTCGGAGGTGTTATCGCATTACGATGAGTCACAGCCCGTCGTAGTAAAGTGCGATGCGAGCTCGCGTGGTATCGGCGCGGTACTCGCGCAGAGGCACCCCTCCGCTCGGGAACGAGTCATAGCCTATGCGTCGCGCACACTCACGCCGGCTGAGTGTAACTACAGCCAAATTCACAAGGAAGCGTTAGCTGTTGTTTTTGCGGTGAAAAAATTTCATCAATACTTATACGGGCGACCTTTTTTGCTAAGATGTGATCATAAACCGTTAGTAAGTATATTTGGGCCTGAATATGGCATTCCAAGTATGACGGCTAGTCAAATGCAGCGATGGGCATTGTTGTTATCAGCTTGTAATTTTACGATCGAATATATCAACACAAAGGCAAACACGGCAGATGCTTTATCGCGCTTGGTAGATAGTTATAAAGCTACTAGTGTTAAATGTAATGATGGGGAGGAGCCGGAGCAAACTTACCTTCACTTTGCTTCGGAAGCGTTATTATTGGATTTTAAGAACATAAGAGAAACTTGGAAAGATTCTTTACTAGGTCGAGTGATGAGTTACATAAGAGACGGCTGGCCGAACGAAATGGAGATCAAGGAATTAAAACCATACTATAATAGACGACTAGAATTATACTCCGAATTAGGTTGCGTGATGTGGGGTCACCGATTAGTAGTGCCGACAGCTTGTCGAAATAAGGTATAGCTAGAATTGCATGACACACACATGGGTATAGTAAAAACTAAAAGTGTAGCGCGCAGTTACGTGTGGTGGCCGGGAGTGGACGAGGCCGTCGCGGCGATGTGTCGGGAGTGCAGGGTGTGTGCAGAAACAGCTGAAGCGCCGCCGCACCATGCACCTAATCCGTGGCCCTGGCCGAGTCGTCCTTGGATGAGGCTACACATAGATTTTTTAGGACCATTAGAGGGGCGACGTTACTTGGTTATGGTAGATGCATGTTCTAAGTGGATAGAAGTCTGTCAAATGTAGTCTACATCGGCTTCTGCCGTTATCTCTCAATTAAGAGAAATATAGGCAAGATTTGGTATTCCAAAACAAGTTGTAAGTGACAACGGTCTACCTTTTAGTAGCGAAGATTTTAATTTATTTTTGGTACATAATGGTGTTGAACACATCTTTTCAGCACCATACCACCCCGCTTCAAATGGAGCGGCCGAGAATGCCGTAAAGACCTGTAAAAAAATATTTTAAAAGCAATTAAACAGGGTTAGATATTAATGTAGCACTACTGCGATACTTACTAATATACCGTAATACAGAACATAGTACCACGAATGAGAGTCCCGAGAAAATACTATTAGGTCTTTGCGCACACGGTTAGATCGCTTAAAACTATCTCGAGAACAACAGGTACAGATGGCACAAGAGCGACAGCAGCGAGGAGCTGGTGGAGGACACCGTGTTGTACAAGTGGGTGATGCTGTATGGTAGCGGTCTTATCGTGGGCATATTAAGTGGTTAGAGGGTGAGGTTATAGAAAAAATAGGATTATAACGTTCGTACTATCGACGGCACAGTGGTACGTCGACACATTGATCAACTCAAATTTAAATCAGAAAGTGGCTCAACCATCATCAGAGCATTGCAAGGCATCACGGGGTCTTATTTTAACCACCAGGTTACCAGAGGGGTCTGCTGACTTGCGAGGTTCGAGGGGCTCAGGTGCAGCGTTGGCGGGCAGCACGCAAAGTGAAAGTAGGTCAGGTGGCTGTGACGGCGTTAGGAAGGATCATATATTAGATTCTCGTGGGGAGGCGCCAGCAATTGTTGAGCAACACCGTTGTCGGAGGCCACCACAAAGATACGGGTTTTGTTAGCTACTATGTAAAATTACTGTGTTAGTGTTTTTTTCGGTAATTTTGTTAACTTAACTTTATTTATTTATTTATTACGTAGGGATAACAAACAGTTACACAATGATGTGTTAGTATACAGTATTGGTACAGAAAATATTAATTAAATGTGCAACCCATCACGTTATCCTCATGTTACCACATGAAAGGAAATAGAAAATGGTTACTGAAGTACCACGCGCGGTTTTTCGCGCTCTTAAGTACTATTTGGTGTGTCACAACTAGTGGGCTTTGTACCGAGTGTATTACTCAAATAAACCAATCATGATACAATTATTCCTGTCCCTTTCCGGGGTTACACTCTTCTTACTATTCCTATCCCTTTCAGGGTTACACTCTTCTATTATTCCTATCCCTTTCAGGGTTACACTCTTCTAATTGTATACTAGTGTTTATGCGCTAGGATTCTATGACATTATCTTATTTCTAACTTAAATTACATAATGTACTACAGTAACTTAATCTATTACATAATCTATTTATACAAATCGTGCAGACGTCGTCCTGTACATTTCTCCCGCCGTGAACTGTCGGCTTCACTGACGGTTCATAAGTCTTCGTGGAGGGACGACGTCGGCAACACTATCAATTTTTTCGCTGGCCTCCGAAGAACTCCTCCCTTGGTGCGGACGTCCACCGCACGCACAATTCCATCTTCTCAGTCCTGGCAGTGCCTCTCGCGCGTTCGGTCGTGTCACTGCGCTGCCCGCCCGCTCGCTATTTTCGTGTTACGTAATTTTCGATTTCGACTTGCTTTGTTGGAAACGCCTGCGCTTGCGTGGAGTGGTAATCTGATTAGCTCGTATACGTGTATACGTACGCATATACGGGCTGCGACGTTGCTTCTCCGCGTCTGGCTCGCGCGTAGCAACAAGGCGAGCCGCTAGGCAGACTCGCCGTTCTGACGGCGGTCGGCCTTCCCGCGTTTTTGTAACGGTCGTTTTCCGCGACCTACGTGGTTCGTCGCGGCTGTGCTTGCGTGTGTTGTGCTTGCGTGTTTACGTGTTTGCATTCGCGGTGCGTATGCTTTTGCGTCCCGTGTAGGTACGGTTCGCGTATAGCCCGGCGTGACCAATCACGTGGGTTGCTAGGCAGCCGCGTCGGCTAACGGCGCGGCCGGCCCTCCCGCGGTTTCTTCTCTAGGGTGAGTTTTTAATTCGATTTATCTATTCTCTTTATATCTATTTCTATTCTATTCTCCGTGCGGCGGTTCTCTTCGCCCCGGAGCGGCTAGGGTTTGGTGCCGCCCGTTCGCCCTTAAGGCGAAGGGGCACGCCGCGTCTCCCCGGTAGTGCCACCCCCCCGCCGCTGCCCGGTGGGGGGATCAGGGCATCGTTCACGCCCGGGTCTTAGGGCCCCTTTTGTTTTTAGTTCACTCGCCCTGCCATTTCCCCTCTGGAAATGGCGGAAGTCTTCCCTCCGGAGTTCGTCCGGGACCTCACCAACTACATCCTCTCTCATTGCCCGGACATAGTCCGGGAATTCAGGGCGACGTACTCGCCCGCCTCGCCCGACGCGTCGCCCGCGCGCGCGTCGGCCCCCGGCCCCGCGCACCCCGCGCCTTCTGCGCGCCCCGCGGCTCCGTTCGCCGCGCCGCGAACTGATGTAGGGGCTCAGCCCCAGACCCCCGCCGACCGCCCCGTCTCACCATGCGGGTCCGAGCCTCTCTCGGACTCGGATATGGAGGTCGAGCGCGCGTCCGCGCGACGCGCCGCCCCCGCCCGGTCCCCGTCCCCGTCGCTCTCGTCGGAGGACGACTTCGTTCCCATCGCGAATGGGAAGCGGGCGCGCAAACCGCGCGACTCGCCGCCACCCAAAATCCAGAGGGCCGGAAACGTTTCCGTTTCTCCCGGCCCCTCCGGCCCCCGGCCGTCTCCGTCTCCTGACGCGGCCGCGAGGGCCTCCCCCCTCGCGCGCCCCGCACGTCCGAACATCACTCCCCCGCCGCTTGTCATTCAGGACAAGAGCGCCTGGGAGCGCATATCCAAGGCGATCTATAATCGCCAAATAAACTACACGCACGCGCGTTCCACCGCGCAAGGCATAGCCGTCAAGGTGGCGTCTTCGGACGACCACCGACGGCTATCCGCGTTCCTGCGATCAAACAAGATCGCTTACCACACATACACCCTGGAGGAGGAAAGGGAGCTCAGGGTGGTAATCCGCGGTGTCCCGAGGGAGCTGGACACCGCCGTCATCAAGGCCGACCTCCAGTCCCAGGACCTTCCTGTGCGCCAGGTGCACAGAATGGCCAATGGGCGCTCCAAGGAGGCGTACGACATGGTGCTGGTCGTCCTCGACCGCACCGAGTCCGGCCGCAGGGTCTTCGATCTGAAGGCCGTGTGCCATATATCTGGCCTCTCCGTGGAGGCCCCCCATAAACGTGGCACGCCCGGGCAGTGCCACAATTGCCAACTGTACGGGCACTCTGCCCGAAACTGTCACGCGCGCCCTCGATGCGTTAAGTGCATCGGGGACCACGCGACATCCCAGTGCGCCCGCTCGAAGGAGACGGCGGCCGAGCCCCCCAGCTGCGTCCTCTGCGGCACCAAGGGGCACACCGCGAACTATCGCGGTTGCCCCAAGGCCCCGAAGGGGAAGCGCGGCCGGGCGAGGCGCGGCGGCCGCCGCCGCCCCCGCGCGGTTGCCCCCCCCTTTGCGCCCTCAGCGCAACACCCCTCCGCGCCCTCAGCGCACCCTCGTCCGGTGCCTTCTGCGCCAGCGACCACGGCTCCCCGCGCTCCCGCGACACTGAAGCTGGCCCCCCCTCCCCCGCCGCTCAGGCCGTCCCTCGGCGCCAACGCGTGGGTGAAGCCGCTGCCCTACACCGCGGCCTCCCACCCTGCGTCAGTGGGCCCCGCCCGCCCCCCGAAGCGCGCGCCGGCGATCCCGCCGGTGGCGGCTTGTCCCCCTCCGGTCACTAACGTCAGTCAGAACGTCGACCTAATTATGAGCGTCTCGGCGGTTATAAGCCCCGCGAGTCCGCGAACTCGCCCTTCGTCTCCGCGCCGCCACCAACTTGGCGGACCAGGTTCTCCTGGCCGCGGAATACAGGGACGTCTATGACGTCCTGGCGTCCCTCAAAACCCAACCCCCCCACACCCAATAATGGATCTACGATCTCCCCGCCAAAAGCCCCACAACCTATCCCTGGCGTTCTTTAACGCCGATGGCCTTCGCTCCCAGCGAGATCAGGTTGCTGATTTCCTCCGAGATCACCAACTTGATATCCTCCTCGTGCAGGAAACCTTCCTGAAGCCCGCACAACGCGATCCTAGGATCGCAAACTACAACCTCGTGCGCAGTGACAGAATCGGCTCCCGCGGAGGCGGTACTCTCATTTACTACAGGAGGTCCCTGCACTGCATCCCTCTCGATCCCCCCGCGCTCACCAACATCGAAGCCTCGGTCTGTCGCGTCTCTCTCACGGGGCACCAGCCCATCGTGATCGCCTCCGTTTACCTTTCCCCCACTAAATCCGTTCTCAGGAGTGACTTTGAAGCACTCCTCAATCTGGGAAGCGCCGTCATTCTGGCGGGCGACTTCAACAGCAAACACGTGGCCTGGAACGGTCTCACCACTTCCCCTAACGGTAGGAGCCTTGACGCCCTGGTCGACGTTCTCGACTTTGACGTCATCGCACCCATGCACCCTACCCACTATCCTAACAATCCCAATCACCGACCCGACGTCCTGGACATGGCGCTTCTGAAGGGTGTCACCCTACGGCTGCACTCCTTGGAAGTAGTCCAGGAACTCGACTCTGACCATCGACCTGTAGTCATGAGACTCGGTTCCCCCCCTTCCGCCCCTCAGCGACCCAAAAAGACGGTGGTGGATTGGCATGCGCTAAGCACGGCCTTGGCGGATGCCGACCCTCCCCCCCTGCCTCTCAGCTCGGACTCCATCCCGTCCCCTCAGGACACCGATCAGGCCGTAGATGCCTTCACCGAGCACATCCGATCGGCTGTCAGTCGATCGTCCAAGCAAGTCGAGGCGGAAGATCTCTACCTCAACCGCTTTCGACTGCCGGACGATGTTAGGGATCTCATTCGTTCCAAGAATGCTTCCATCCGAGCGTACGACTCCTACCCCACCGAAGCCAATCGGGCCCGGATGCGCGCTTTACAACGAGAGGTAAAGCGTCGTGTCGCGGAGGTCCGGGAGGAACGGTGGGGTGTCCTCCTAGAGGGCATCGCGCCGTCGCATCTGGCCTACTGGCAGCTGGCGCGTAGCCTCAAATCCGACTCCTCGACTGACATGCCCCCGCTGTCCCGCCCTTCAGGCGCAGCACCCCCAGCCTTCGACGACGACGAAAAGGCCGAGCTTCTCGCCGACTCCCTCGAGAGCCAGTGCGCCCCCAGCTCTCAGTCCGTCGACCAGTCCCACGTCGACGCGGTAGATAGGGAAGTCGAGCGCAGGGCATCCCTCCCTCCCGTCGATTCCTTGCCTCCTATCACGCAAACGGAGGTCGAAGATCTGATAATGGGTCTTAAATCTAAAAAAGCCCCCGGCCCTGACGGCATTTCGAATCGCGTTCTGAAATGCCTGCCCGCCCAACTCATCTGCCTCTTGGTGGCCATCTTGAACGCCGCCATGACGAACTGCACCTTCCCCGCTAAGTGGAAGGAGGCGGACGTCATTGGCATCCCCAAGCCCGGCAAACCTCGCAATCTCCCCGCGAGCTACCGCCCTATCAGTCTCCTCAACTCCCTGGCCAAGATATACGAGCGCCTCCTTCTGGCGAGGCTCAAGGACTTCATAACGTCCAGGGGTATCCTTATCGACGAGCAGTTCGGCTTTCGAGCCAAACACTCTTGTGTCCATCAGGTGCACCGCATCACGGAGCACATTCTCTCCGGTCTCAATGGGCCCGGAAGACCCGTCTACACGGGCGCCCTCTTCCTGGATGTCGCGAAGGCATTCGACAAAGTCTGGCACAACGGCTTGATCTACAAGCTCTACCGATTGGGTGTGCCGGACAGACTCGTGCTCATCTTACGAGACTTCTTGTCGAATCGCGCCTTTCGTTATCGCGTCGAAATGACGCGCTCCGCTTCCCACTCCATCAGTGCTGGAGTCCCACAGGGCTCAGTGCTCTCTCCGCTCCTGTTTAGCCTCTACACGAACGACATTCCTCGTTCGAGTGATGTTAAACTAGCTTTATTCGCGGATGACACCGCTCTTTATTATTCCAATAGGAACAAGGCCCTCATCACGAAGAAACTCCAGACCGCCGCCAATACCCTAGGGGATTGGTTCAGGAAGTGGCGAATCGAGGTGAACCCGGACAAGAGCGCGGCGGTGCTCTTCTCCAGAGGTGCACCTTCGCACCACTCTCTGCGCCACCCCGGAAGGAACCGAGGTCAAGTGACCATGTTCGACCGACCCATTCCCTGGGTCAAAGAGGTCAAATATTTAGGGGTCACCCTGAACAGTACCATGACCTTCGGCCCGCACATCAAGCGGGTCCGTCACCGAGCATCCTTCGTGCTCGGTCGTCTCCATCCGTTAATCTGCAAGCGGAGTAAAATGTCCCTTAGAAATAAGGTGACGCTTTACAAAACTTGCGTTCGTCCCATCATGACTTATGCGTGTGCTGTGTTCGGGCATTCGGCCCCCTCTCACATCGACAGACTTCAAGCGGTTCAAAACCGCTTCCTCCGTAAAGCCGTAGGAGCCCCCTGGTTCGTACGGAACGTCGACCTCCACTCCGATCTAGGTCTCGAACCTATTCGCGCCTTTATTAAAAAGGCGTCAACACGTCACTTCGCGAACGCATCTTCCCATGCGAATCCGTTAATCGTAACCACCGCCGACTACGACCTCCCTCGCGACCCCTGCCGCTACCGCCGGCCGAGACATGTTCTCACCGACCCCCCCGATGCTTTGTCATCCCTTCTTTCCGCTCAGAATACGAGCGACGCCGTAGACGCAGACGCAGTAGTAGATCCCCTCCCATAGCCGGCGGTCGACCGGTGCGCTTGGTAGTGCACCCGTCCCCCTACAGCGACTGTCCCAACCGAGGGCGCCTCTCCGAGGCGCCCTCGAGTATGTCGCCTCTTGCCCTTCTGGCTGGCTAGAGCGTAGTAGTTGCACGCTCGCCTTTTAGTCCGGTGAAGCTGTAAAGGCCTCGCGGCCAACAGCGTACATCATTCACACACACACACTCCATCTTCTCCAGGGAAGGTCCTTATTATCCTCCCAAGAGGCCACATGTTCCTGGGGAGTACGTTGTCAACAATGAGGACGATGTCCTCCTCTTTCAGGGCGGCGCCGCGTCCATGGGGCTCCCGCCGGTACTGAAGTCCAGGTAAGTACTCCCTTATCCATCGTTCCCAGAACATGTCCGCGAGTCTCTGTGCCGCTCTCCAATGGGTGCGGCCGATGAGGTCAGTGTCAGTGAAGGTCCCTGGTGTCGGGTTGCGTGCTGGGCCGTATAGCATAAAGTGGTTCGGTGTCAGCGCCTCTGGGTCCTCAGGGTCGACGGGTACGTGAGTGAGCGGTCGGTTGTTTAGTGTAAACTCGACCTCCGCCAGCAGTGTGGTGAGAACCTCTTCTGTCGGGTGCCTCTCCGTCAGGATCGCGTATAGGGCCGTCTTCACACTGCGCACCAGTCTTTCCCATGCGCCACCCATGAACGGGGCGCCGGGGGGAATAAAGCGCCAGCTGATGGTTTTTCTCGTGGCCTCTTCTCGGGTGGCGTTGTCCAGCGCCTCCCGTAGCTCTCTGTCGGCGCCGCGGAGATTGGTCCCGTTGTCCGACCATATTTTAGTCGGGTAGCCGCGGCGGGCGATGAATCGTCGTAGGGCCATCACAGCTGACTCGGTGCTGAGTGATGCGGCGACTTCCAGGTGTACGGCGCGTGAAGTCAGGCAGGGGAAGAGGGCTACGTAGCGCTTCTGTGTGCCCCGACCCACTGTCACAGTCAGAGGTCCGAAGTAGTCGATGCCGGTGTACGTGAAGGCCCTCTGATGGTGAGCCAGTCTGCAGGGCGGCAAGTTCCCGGTGCTCGGCTCTGGAGGCGCGTCTCTTCTTCGGCGACAGCTGTAGCACTTGTGTATGACCATCCGGGCTACTGTACGTAATCGAGTTATCCAGTACCTTGCTCGACACTCGTTGATGGTCGCCTCTACTCCGGCGTGGTGCAGCTGTCTGTGTACGTGCTCGATGTACAGGCGGGTGACTCGATGATCTCCGTCCAGCACTGCGGGGCACCGTAGCTCGTCACTGATGTCCGGCGTCGCACTTATTCGCGACTTGATCCTTATCACTCCACTGATAATCTGCGCTGATAAGGGGCGGAGGCGGCCCTTCGATAGCCTATCACTATTACTCAGTTCGCTATAATACGAGTCGTGTTGTACTACACGCACTAACAACGCCTCCGCTCTTATCAATAGCTCTGCACTGAGCGGTAAACACTTAACACTGTCCTTATCACTTAACTTAATTCTACACTTATCGCTACACTTATTCCTATTCTTAACACTATTCCACTGCGGGTCCTTTTCACGATTCCTAGCCTGTCTCTTATAGTTCACTAATTGTCTATTCACACTGCACAGGTCGATGAACTGCAGCACGCGCGCCGTCGCTCGTAGCAGGCGCTCCCACGTAGAGAAGCGCGCTGGATCCGGAACAGCTGATCGCGGTGAGACGGGCCGTTGCTCGGTGATAGTGTGTGTCCGTTCCTCGCCCGTCGCTGCGTCGAGTGTCGGTCGCCCCGCCGGCCATGTTGATGGGTGCTCGCGCAGGAACTCGGGCCCAAGGAACCATCGGTGATGAGAGCCGATGTCCCTGGGTACTTCGCGCGTCGCGTCGTCAGCCACGTTTAGTTTCGTGGGCACCCACCTCCAATCACTTATGGCGCTGTTTTCTTCTATCGCGGCGATGCGATGTGCGACGAACGGGCGGTAGGATCGCGCGCCCGTCTTCAGCCACGTCATGACGGTACGGCTGTCCGTCCAGTAGGTCACTGCGCTTGGCTTCTTGTCGTGTTCGGCGATGATAGTCGCGCCCAGGCGACTACCCAGTACGGTGGCTTGCAGTTCGAGTCTCGGGATCGATGTGAGCTTGAGCGGTGCCACCTTCGCCTTCGCCGCCACGAGGGTTATATGTACCTCGCCGTCGCTCGTGGTGGCTCTCCAGTACGCCGCTGTCGCGTAGGCTGACTCGCTCGCGTCCACGAACACGTGCAACTCGAGCGTCTCGGCGTGCGTGTACCCGTGGTAGCATCGTGGTATCTTCAGGTCCCGCAGACTCCGCAGGTGTTGGGTCCACTCGACCCACTGTTGTGCTAGGTCATCGTCGATGTTGTCGTCCCATCCTGTGCCGCGCCGCCATATCTCCTGCAGTATCTGCTTGGCCCGTATGGTGATGGGCGAAGCGATTCCGAGCGGGTCAAATAGAGACATCAGTATGCGGAGTGTCTCCCGCTTCGTCGGCGTCGGTTTGTCGAGTATGCCCGGGGGGAGGCGCGCCAGGTCAAGGTTGAACCCGATGTCGTCGGTGTCCGGCCTCCACTCTAACCCAAGCACTCTTTCTGTCTTCCTTTCTTCATTAATTCCGATCGCCCGCTGTGTCGCGCCCGGTTCGAGAGTCTGTAGTGCCGCCGTGGAGTTAGACGACCACTGTCTCAGCTCATAGTGCGCCGCCCGATGTATCTCGTCGATCTGTTTTGATATGTTGATGGCGCTGTCTTCGTCGTCGAAGCTGTGTAACAAGTCGTCGACATAGTGGTTGCGAACGATGGCGCGGCTCGCTTCTGGATGGGTGTCCTTATACTTCTCTGCGTTGTGATTCTTCACGTAGATTGCGATGGACGGTGAACATGTGGCCCCGAAGATGAGTAACGTCATCCTGTACTCTTCGGGCGGGTGTTCATCGCGCCGATCGCCGCGCCACAAGTACCGCAGCGCGTCTCTGTCTTCTGTCTTGATTTTTATCTGCATGAACATCTCCTTGATGTCGGCAGACACGGCTATTCTGTGCTGTCGGAACCTCATGAGGACGCCGGGGAGTGACTGCAGCAAGTCGGGACCCGTCAATAAATGGTCATTGAGTGACACTCCTTTCGTCTTAGCGGCGGCGTCGTGGACTATTCGCACTTTGTTCGGTTTCAATGCGTTTAGTACTGCAAAGTGCGGGAGGTACCACGTTCGATTCTCAGTTCTATTTTTCGGTGCGGGCTCGGCGTATCCCTTCTGGATAAGTGCGTCCATCTGTTCTGTGTACTTCGCTTTCAGAGTCGAATCGCGGTCAATCTTCTTTTCTATGTTGTGTAAACGCTTCAGTGTATTTTCATAATTTTCGGGCATCTTAATAGTGTCGGTTTTCCACAGTAGAGGGGCTTCATATCTCCCGCCGCTGTCGATACGGACTTCTTTGTCGAGCTTGTCAAGCGCGCGTTGATCTGGGCTGCTCTTCGGGTTTCTGGGCTCGACGAAGAGTGACTCGAGTGCGAAGTAGTGTCTCAGCTGATCGTCCATGTCTTCGCTTTCGCTCTTGTCCGCGATGAAGTTGACTTTGTGCGCATCTTGTACAGTGAGCCGTGAGCGCGCGCCGTGTAATACCCAGCCGAGAGGAGTCCGGGAGGCAACGGGTTGGTGTCGTTGTCCCCGGCGTACCTCCGACGTCACTAGCAGGTGCCAATTGTCTTGGCCGATGAGTATCTGGGGTTTCGCTCTTCTGTAGGTGATATCGCTTTCTATGTCCCGCAGATGCTTGCAATCAGCGATGTCTTGCACGGTGACGGCTTGTGGTGACAACTTCATATTCTCAATGGTGCACGCTTGAATCCGATGTGCGCGCTGGGACGTACCTCTCAACGTCAGCTGGACCCGACGGGAGTTCGATGACCGGACGTTACAATCGCCGATCGCCTCGATGTGCAGTGACTCGCGGGGGCCGCGCGCGCCTGTCTGGTTGGCGAGCTCGGCGTCGATGAGCGTCACCGTTGACCCGTCGTCGAGGAGGGCGTAAGTGTCTACTCCTCCCGCCGGTCCGGAAATGTGTACCGGCACTATCTTGAGATACGATGCGAAGCCTCTTGTCAACGTTGACGCGACTGTCTGCTTCTCCGCGTTGTCGTCTTCCGCGACCCTTTCGCTTTTGACGTGGTGAAGCAGTCTGTGGTGCGAGTATTTGCACCCGTCGGTGTCGCAAGTGAGCCTCTTGCAGTGATGACTCTTCGTTCTGAAGCGTAGACACGCGAAGCATAGTCTTCGTGCCTTCGCGATATCCCATCTGTCGTTGACCGTCGACTCAATGAATTTCTTGCACTTGGTTACCTCGTGCTCTGTGTCGTGACACGCCGCGCATTTTTCTTTCCTCGGGCTCGATACAGCGGTGCTATAAGTCTTGTTCGTCTGTCTTCTGTTCGCTGTATGTTCCCGTTCGGGTGTCATGTGTTCGGGAGGTGCGTAGCGCCCGCACCTGTCGGCCTCCCTACTGAGGAAATTAGAGAGTCTCAGTAGGTCGGGTTCTTCTGTCTGTTCTTCCGCTGCGTAGTCGAGCCATCTATACTTGAGCGCCGGTGTGAACTTGTCGATGGTCATTTTGACAGCCTCCGGGTTGTACAGGTACGCCACGCGGTTGAGTGCGCGTAGCGTCGCAACGATGTTCATCACCCGCGTGGCGAACACGCAGATGTCTTTCGGGTTGTCGCTGAGTCGGGGCAGCGCGCGCAGGCGTTCTAGTTCGCCCAGCGCGATGCAATCTGGTCGGCCGAAGCGTGCTTCGAGCGCCCGGAGTATGTCAGCTGTCTTGGCGTTGTATATGAGTAAGTTCTCGACGGCTTCTTTAGCTTTACCTTTTAGCGCTCTTCGTAGTCTCGCGACGTTCTCTGTGTCCGTGAAGCTCGGCGCAGATTCTTCATAAGCAGCTTTGAAGGTGAGCCACTCTTGGTGTGACCCACCGAAGTACGGCAATTCAGTAGCGAAGCGGTGGTGCGGGGCGCTCCCGGACCGGGCGGCGAGGGTGATTGCGGACGCCAGCTCACGCAGGTCAATTTGCTGTGGCGGCGTCGCGACTGTCGTTTCTTCATTCTTCGACACGGCGATGGGTGGTGGCTGGATCGGTGCAGGGGGCAACGGCGTTGTCGCCCGCGGCGCTGCATCGATGGTGCGCCCCACGTCTATGTCGTGTGGCCTGTCGGCGATGGCCAGGACGTGAGGTCGCGAGTCGTTCAGCCAGCTCCCGACTCTTTTCTCTGTTTCTTGTTCGTCTGATATGCACGTGTCTGCGTCACTCTCGCTTTCTTCATCTTCGGCTTCGATTCGTGATATTTTCGCGGCTGCTAATTGGACTTGCAATTCTAGTAGCTCCTCCTTGGCGCGGGAGAGCTTCAATCTTCGCGTCTTGGTTGAGAGCGTCTTCTTTGTGCCAGTCCTCTTGGACACTGGCTTTTTAGTTGTCTCCGTCGCGGAAGTGTCTGCCGTGGCGGTTGTTTCCGTCATGACAGTAGATTCTGTCGTGGCGGTCGACTCTGACGTGGCGGTCGACTCTGTCGCTGTAGTCGACCCCGACGATTCGGCGACTGGGGCCGATGCTGCTGGTCTACTGGTGGTGGAGCGTGTGACTGGCATGTTTCTTTCTTCTATTTTCTTCCTTTTTCAGCTTGATTCTTCTGTTTTCAGCTTGCGTCTTCTATATTCTCTTGACGACGAAAATCCGGCTCTCGAAGGACCAAATGAACAGGACGATTAGTACGTCGTGCGTCCTGTTGCTGCTGTGGCTGGTATGCGTCGTGAAGGAGAATTCAATGAAAGCCGAATAGTCTTGAAACAGTGCTCCACCCACCAGTTGTGACCCTCTTCGCGCAGAGTTTCTTCCTATTATCTTCCAATGTCCAGTCGCTCGAACGTGTCTGGCGCGGTTTTTCGCGCTCTTAAGTACTATTTGGTGTGTCACAACTAGTGGGCTTTGTACCGAGTTTATTACTCAAATAAACCAATCATGATACAATTATTCCTGTCCCTTTCCGGGGTTACACTCTTCTTACTATTCCTATCCCTTTCAGGGTTACACTCTTCAATTATTCCTATCCCTTTCAGGGTTACACTCTTCTAATTGTATACTAGTGTTTATGCGCTAGGATTCTATGACATTATCTTATTTCTAACTTAAATTACATAATGTACTACAGTAACTTAATCTATTACATAATCTATTTATACAAATCGTGCAGACGTCGTCCTGTACAGTACCCATTAATAACAACTCTTTGGCATCGATTACCGGCATAAGAGGTGAACCATCGCAGTAAATTACCCCTAATTCCGTTAAATGCGATTTTATTTAAAAGAATTTCATGATCAACCCTGTCAAATGCTTTTCGAAAATCTGTATAGATAGCATCAACCCGCAAGCGTTTATCCATACTTTCAAATAAAAAAATTGAAAAAACAAGGAGATTTGTCGTAGTTGACCTGTCTTTCACAAAGCCATGTTGTTGTTTGATAATTACTTTGTGTAGGTGGGGATATAACTCGGTGTGAACAAGTTTTTCGAAAAGCTTCGACAGTGCTGGAAGAATAGATATAGGACGGTAATTCTCCGCGTCAGCTCTGGAACCACTTTTGTAAATTGGGATTATATTAGCTCGTTTCCAAACATTAGGGAATACTCCCTCCGTTAAACATTTATTGAATATAATATACAATGGTAATGAGATAGATTACATAGTTCTTTTGAGAAACACAGCAGGAAGATCATCAGAGCCAGGGCCTTTTGTAAGATTTAAGCAATTAAGTTCTTTGCGGATCTTAGACAAACTTATGTGTAGTGTACTAATTATAGTGGAGCAGTCAGAGAAATCCCTTGGGGGAGAGTATTGACCCGAGTTAAGGGTGGATGGTTCAAAAACAGATTGAAAGAAAGATGAAAAAGTGTTAGTTACGTCATGGAGATTTTTAGAGCTATTGTTTTTATAATGGATTGTTGAAGGAATGCCAGAGTCTAATTTACTATTTTTTTATGTAAGACCAGAAATGTTTCACGTTAGCCATAATACCGTCTTCTACTGAATCAATATATCTATGATAACACTTAATACATTCCGATCTGAATTGGTCGCGATAGAGAGCAAAGATTTCATAGTCAGATTTTTGTCTAAATTTTTTCCACGAGGTCCATGCTCTTGTCTTACATTTAAAAATGTTTAAAAGTTTTGGGGAAAACCACACAGGAAAAGTCAGCGGTGTGAATTTTTTAATAACTTCATTCAGCTTTTCGTAAAACACATTTACGGCGCACTCAGCAGTTAGATTGTTAATAAGTTCATGCCAGCCAAGTTCACTGAGCGCAGTATTAATCTCATTGTAATTCGCCTTATGAAAATTATACCGGGCGACATGCATTCGTTTGGAATATGAGGATTTGCTGTTAAAGATGGGTGCCATGACGTAAAATGGGGGATAGTGGCTGTCAATTTCAAGTAAAGGTGTCACGGGGGATAAAATTGTACAATTAATATCGGAAATACATAGGTCAAGAATGCGGCCGTTAGCATTTATAAATCTATTGAATTGAAAAGCGTTCAGGATAGACATAAAGTTATTCATTAATATACATGTCGATGATGTTCCAGTACAATTTAAATTAAATCTACCCGTGTCAGTGTCACTGAGTGCCCAGTTGAGTTTTGGTAGGTTATAGTCACCAAAAATAAAGAAATTATCTATCTATCTATCTATCTATATCATCACGCCAGCTCCCTCGCGGGGTAGGCAGAGAGTACAGAGTTCCAACAGGTTCTTTCCTTACATACCTCTCTGGCTTCCTCCACTCTCATAGTTCGTCTCATACACACTCGCCGGTTACGGAAACTCTTGACTTGCCCTTCAGCTAAGACACGATCTATTTGGTCATGGTAAGATAGCCTAGGTCTTCCCCGGCACCTACATCCTTCCACTTTCGCATTGTATATCTGTTTTGTCATTCTTTCCTCTGGCATTCTTTCTATATGCCCGAACCAACGGAGCATACCCTTTCTCATCTTTACACCGATACTATCTTTCATACCTACTCGCTTTCTTACTACGCTGTTGCGAATACGGTCGGTCAGCGTGACTCCGCACATCTTCCGCAGAGATCGCATTTCGACCGCATTTATCCTGCTTTCGTTCTCCTTCTTACATACCCAACTCTCACTGCCATATAACAGCGTTGGGACAAGCACTCCGTTATGCATGGCCAGCTGCGCCTTTTGGCTTAAGTGCCGGCTCCCAAGTAGCCTTCCCATCGCACCATTCACTCTATTACCTGCATTCACTCTTCTCTCTATATCAGCGGTGTATTTCCCATCCTTACTGAAGGCGCATCCAAGATATACAAACTCATTCACTTGCTCCAGCACATCGTTACCAACCACAATCCTTGCATTCGTTCTGGTTTCTTCCCGTTCAAAAACCATAATTTTGGTTTTCTTCACATTCAAATGTAAGCCATTGTTCATGCAGTCGTCTCTCATAACTATGACTAGTGTTTGCAGATCAGTGGCTGTTGGCGCTATCAAAACCGCGTCATCTGCATACAATAGGTGGTTTATCACTAGATCACCCATTTTTACCCCTTCAGTCATCGCATTCAGTCTTTGAAGACTTTTATCCAGATACACTATAAACAGTCTAGCGGACAACACGCAACCCTGCTTGACGCCGATTTTAACGTCAAACCAAGGTGACATGTTACCACCCACCCGTACGCATGCCTTGCTGTCCACGTAGGTGGACTGGACGGCTCGCAACAGGGTGCCGTTTATACCATACTCTGGCAAAATGTCCCAAAGTCTCTTTCACACGACTCTATCAAACGCCTTCTCCAGGTCCACAAAACCGCAGATAACCTTCCGGCCTACTGCCAGATGCTTTTCTACGATGTTGCGGAGGGAGAAAACTTGATCCGAACATCCTCTTCCAGACCTGAAACCTCCCTGTGCCTCACACAACAAATTATAAGAAATTATCAACACTATAAATATCCATTATTTCCAATATATGATCGAAGTGTTTAGATAGTGTTTCATCTGAGCTTCTAGGGGGAAGATAAACAGCACTAATAATATAACGCTTTAAACCAGAGCTAGGAAGGGCCACCATCACATCTTCTAATGAAGAGTAAGAGGATAATTTTGAAGAAGTAACGTTAATAGGCAATAAGTTTTTCAGCACCGCAATCAAAACTCCACCTCCCTCCCTTTTACCTGTGGCGCTCCGATCTCTGTCACATCTAAACGTAGTATATCTATCGTCTATAAATTCATGATTTGAGATGCTGGGTTCAAGCCAAGTCTCTGTCAAAATAATGACGTCGTAATTGTTAGATAGGATATTAAGGTAATAGGTCTGGTAATAGAAAGTCAAGTCTTGTTTTGATGAATGCATTTGTGATTAATAGTAAAGTAAAATTGTGTACATAAAATTGTATTATACAACTCAATCTGTATAAAATATATATTTGGACTGTTGTAAATTTGTTTAATTATTTCTGATTTGGCGATATTAAATGAAAAAACTATCAAAGTATGCGATGTATAAATGTAGAAAAGATGTATATTGATGTAGCTGATAACTAAGTGTATGTAATAATTTATGTCGTATAAAACAAAAAGGACACAAAAACAATTAAGTAGACGAGGATTGTATGTTATTGTGAGGGCGAATTTTGTCAATGTCTCTTGATGACCTAACAGCGATAACCGGTAAAGAATCAAATTCGCGAACAAGTATCGTGGCGTGTTTGATCCAGACATATTTGTAATTGTACTTCTTCGCGGCTTCACGTGTCTCTCGAAATAATTTCTTATTACGAAGGGTTAAGTGTTCGTTCATATAGATGGTAGACTGAGTTCCAGTAATCCCGATGTCATTAGACGTAACAGTTTTCTTTAAGCGGAACGCCGTGAGAATGTTGTCTTTAAGAACTCGGAATTAAAACTTTACAATAATGTTCTTAGCACGAGCACTATTCTTTTGAGCGTGTGGAACACGATGAATGGCGACAATATCCTTTTGCTCAATTGTGCAGCGTATAATTGAGCCAATGGTTTAGCTATAGATAAAAGGTTTTCCCCTCGTTTCTCAGGTACGTTACAAATTTCTATGTTGTTCTATCTGGCCTGCTGTTCTAAAGTATCCAGCTTTGCCTCTAGAATGCTAACAGTTTGATCCACCTCAGTATGGGTCTTCTGGTTCTCAGCCAATTTATCCACACGTTTAATCAAATCAGCTTGCTGGTCAGAGTGGTGATCTAGTGAAGTCTGCGTAGCCGATATTTCGGAGGATAATTTAGATAGCTTCGCCTTAAACGAGTTACTCTCAGATCGTAAATCACTGATTTCTTTACTTAAGTCTTTTTTTAGAGAATTTAGCTCCTCTTTGATCTCCTTGTGGAAGTCTGTTAAGCATTTTTTTATCTCGATTCTAAATTCTTCAAGTGACTTTTTAAGTTCAGATTTTACAGCTATAAGCAACATTGTAGACTCGTTTTCGGGCTGCTTCCTTTTACTACGCACTGAAATGTTCGGAATTTCACCGGTTTCGGAAAGCGCAGTTAAATCAGGATTTGAAGAAAATGTTGGCTTATTAGAAGAATCTATAATTTGACGCCTTTTTAAATTGTCTAGCAATAAGTTGTGACAGATGTTGATATCAAGCAAGCGCCTTACAATTCAAACTTAGCAAGATGTGCGGATCAAGAAAGTGATAGCAATATTCACCAGCAAAGTTTCACCGATTCTTGGTCTGTTGGTGAAACCACCGCTCCACACGGCAAAGATACCCGGTTCGAATCCGGCCAGCCACAACTTTGTGTAAAAGTATAACAATGTTCTCAACTCACGGGACGCAGCCGAGGATGACGAAGTAGTGTCGCAGGTTGCAATCTTGGTGGAAGCGGTACGGAGATAGCAAAATCAAATATGGCGACGACCGTAAATGGGATCCTCCGCAAGATAGTAAGAGAGGGTCCGATAAATCCGTAGAAAGCAAAAAGCACAGTATAAGGCAACCAGAGCAACTATTAGGAAATTATCAGCACAAAGCACACGTCCGAACGCAACAACAGTCACCGAGCGAATGAGAGAGACAGAGAACTTTAAGTTTCTTTAGTTTGTAATTTTATTCACTTGTGTAATTTTGGGGTGAAGGTGTAATATATTATCTGTACGGCGGACGCATATGTAATCTATGGAATATGCCACCCATAGAGTAACTCGCAAATAATCTGTCGGTGGTCTGAGAATAAAATCAGTTTGAAATAAATGGTGTTTGATTTAACACTTACAAATTAAATTACTTTAGAAACTTGAACGAGATTATATTTTTGGGTCCAAATTATATACTATTACCGTCGTTAGTTCGATAAGTTGTATGTATAAAGGTCCTTTTCAGGAGACACCAAAACTGTTTATTTTTCCATGTTCGTAATATTTTAATATATTTTACATACATTAGGATACCTGACAATCTATTGACGAAATTTCCTGTGCGAAACAAAAACTAAAAGTACCTATACCGTACTAAAACTGACGACTTAGCACGGATAGACAGCAATGTCGTCCTTTTCACACACAAATATACTAAATGAAGATGAGCGTGACAGCATGCTTTCTCGATAACATTACAATAACGTCAAATGGTATAAACCATTTGACGTTATTGTAATGTTAGCCTAGCCTTCTGGTTAATTAATAATTATTTACAAATATATAATAAGTGATCAAACGAACTTACCTGAAGTGAAGTTCGATCATTATTATACGAAGTCCTTCGTTCTCGATATAAACTATATTAGCAGCTCTCTCGAGTCGCTTGGCAACCGCGCGTCATTTAGATCCTTCAAAATTCAACGCCGCCTCTATGGTATCTGTGGACATAACCTCTGGAACCATTCCTTTTAGAAGTAGTACATTTCAACTTTACCTACGGGCAGGGCGGGTTGGGTACTTATATCTTCGAACGAAGGACTTCGTATAATAATGATCGAACTTCACTTCAGGTAAGTTCGTTTGATCACTTATTATACTGTGTCCTTCGTTCTCGATATAAACTATATTAGCAGCTGTTTAGAGCTATAAGGGTAAAGTTGAAGTATACCCCATAAAAGTTTCTTTTTTTTTTTTTTTGAGCGTGACCTCTAAAAAATAACATATCATTAGTATATTTGTACTATAACACATTCCCGTTCTTTGTTTTGCCATACAACACAAACAACAAATATATACACATAAATTGTTTCTTACAACCAGTCTGTCTAACTTATTTAAAATAAATTTATATAATTAAATTCTATAACATATTATGTTATGAAGTGTAGATCCATCCCAACAAAACCTTTAAAGCACCTGTTATATACCTTTATACCACACACCTGTTGTCCAAAATTCATTAATACCGGGTAATATTAATCAATCATTACTTATCAGATATCAGTGCAGTCTCTATCTGTTATGTCTTCTATAGAGATCTTTCTTCTATAGATATCTTCTATATAACAAGAGTTGAGGAATTGCCCATCTAGAGTTTTGTTTATATAAAATTAAATCCTTTATAATAATTATTGTATCATTGACAACCATTATGAGACGAACTATGAGAGTGAAGAAAGCCAGGCAGGCATGCAAGGAAAGAACCCGTCGGAACCTTGCACTTTCTGCTCACCCCGCAAGAGATCTGGCGTCATAATATGGATAGAGATAGATAGATAGCTAGAAACCCTTACTGTGTACTAGACCTGAAAACAAAGTCTGTTAGTACCCAATCTATAACAATATGATACAAATATAACAGGGAAACCTATTTCCCCACTAATGTGTCTTCCAACTGTTTTTTGTCAAATGATCTCCTTTTGAGTACGGTACCAAACGAAGGCTACGAATTAACTTGGTGATTATAAGAATGGTTTTGCTATCATTACATATTTGTTTTTTTTTTTTTTTTTTTAATATCAACATTCGGCTATATTTAATGTTAGTTATATTTTTAATCTTTAAAGGTGTACATATATCAAAATTTAACATTTTTTGTACTAGAAGCCTTTTTACTAATGAACTTATATGGAATTAAGTCCGGTGAAGCTGTAAAGGCCTCGCGGCCATCAGCGTATATCACTCACACACACACCTTATCTGGAGATATTCCTCCCATAAGGCTATGTGCTTTACCTATATTATCTCGCCCCCCCCCCCCCCCAATTTTAGAGTCTGGAACGAAGGGCAGTACTAATGCGTGGTAAACAAACATAACCTACCCCAGTGTTATTACTATACCACTATTATTAGTTCAATTTAAATTTCGAAACTATCCCGGAATCATTTCCATGTTCTGAGTGTGCGCCGACAAATAAATCCTTGGCTACATAAATATTTATGTATTACTTAACGATTCATTCTTACGCAATAACGCCCGCGAACGTTCGTTTTGGCAATACGATTGGACTACTCCTGAACCAATTACATTACTGATACTAAAAATACTAAAAAATACACTCCTAATTTAGTAATAACTTAAGAAGCGAATAAGTTACAGTCGACTAAACCGAACCATGGGTTACAACTGTATCATATTGGGAATCCTATTCATAACTGAATTATTTCATACCATGAAATTTTCATTTCATACCACACTTCCTTTGCTTCTTTGTATGAGACTGTATTTATAAGTAAAAACAAAAATTGCAATGGGTAACTTTCTAGTTAGTTCTAGATGTCCAACCGTGAGAATTGAGTGTTACTCAACTTATTATTATGTATCCCCCATTAATAATAAATAAATAATATCAAGTTCCTTAGGACTTAGATTATTGCTGATACTACATAATATTTATCATACCTGTGATAAGAATACACTTTTGATTATTCTTGTTTAAGATAATCTATACTTTCAAATACTGTAACTCAATATTTCATCCACCGTAGCTTGTCAACATAATATCATTAAATTTTCAAATGGATATTATTATCAAGTCATTTGCATGACTTTATTTTCTTTTTATATATAGATACCTATTTATAAGATACATGTAACATGTGGATGTAATAATTTAAGTATAACAATACCAAAATTGCAAATTTTTGTATGATATCTCAATCCAATATTTTTTACTGAAACACCTTTAAATAAATTACAACATATATAGTGCTCTAAAACCAACTTGTTACTTTAATGGTAGCAGTTTGTACTTGTGTTATCATAACTATACCAGAAAACATCACTGGCGTTCAAAATAACTGTACACATTCCAAACTAATTACAAAACTATTTTTTTTTTATAGTTATTAATTTCTTGAATAATTTATTTATTTATTTATTCTTTATTGTACAAAGTTATATAAATTAGTAAGTACATTTACAGATATGATGTACATAGGCGAACTTAACTCAATTTGAGTTGTCTACCAGTTAACCTTGGAGTGCAAAGAGAATATTTAACGCATACGTGAAGGCAATTGTACAACAAACTATTCAGTAAACTCTAAAAAAAATCGAACAAAACAAAGATAATAATGAAAACAAATATCGAAGTCTCTGCATACATAAATTATACTAACATATACTAAATTAAAAACTATACAAATAAATACACCTATATACATAAGTTTATATACATAGATATATACTTATATAAATATAAAATAATTAATAATATAAATAATATAATAAAATTTATATCAATTGCAAAGGAAATGCTCTTTTACTCTTTCCCTGAAAACATCCAGAGAACAGCTAACGCGTATGATATATGGAAGGGAGTTCCATAGTTTCACCGCACGTACAGTGAAGGAGCCATCATAAAGGCTGGAAGTATGACGGGGAGTTCGGAGAAGG
This sequence comes from Phalera bucephala, assembly GCA_905147815.2. Classification (NCBI taxonomy): domain Eukaryota; kingdom Metazoa; phylum Arthropoda; class Insecta; order Lepidoptera; family Notodontidae; genus Phalera; species Phalera bucephala. Next base: position 25,733,284 of record LR990618.1, on the reverse strand, counting down.
AGAGAGGTAGCTGTACGACAAGTTTTGCCCCGAGGAATAAGAAATTCGAAGCGTTCGCGAAGATATTCAGGTGAGTTAGGGTTATAGAGAACAGAGAACAGAAGAGTGAGAATATGTAAATCCCGACGTCGCCGAACAGGTAGCCACTTCAGTTTCATTCGATACACAGAGATATGATCATACTTGCGTAGACCAAAAATGAAGCGGATACATAAATTCTGCAGGCGTTCGAGTTTATCAAGAAGTTCCTCTGTAGCGTCAAGAAAACAAACATCAGCATAGTCTAAAAGTGATAGAAGGAAGGAATGGGCAAGAATTATTCTCGTTTGAAAGGGCAGGAACTTCTGGAGACGTTTGAGAGATTGAGACGAGAAGTATACCCTCCTGCTGACTTCCGCAATGTGAGTGCTCCAGGAAAGATTGCAATCCAAATACACGCCTAAATTCTTCGCACTGGTGGTATAAGGTATAGGGACAGAGTCATAAATTATTGGAGGGAGAGACTGATGGTCCAGGAGATTGTAGAAATGCCTGCCACCAATAATGAGAGCTTGCGATTTGGTTGGGTTGACTAAAAGTCCAAACCCCTTAGCCCATTGATTGATGTTTTTAAGATCATTATTGATGGCATTAATTGCTACCGACAATTCTTCGACCTTAAAATGACGGTAATCTTATTTAATTACATATTATTTATTGATTATCATATGATCAAACAAAAATACAGTAAAAACATCTAATTCTCCAAATCATGAATTGATGTATAGCTTTCCATTGTGTGTGCCTCAAATTTCTAATATTATTAAGTACACTATAATTGATGCAGGAAATAATCAAGAACCCAAAACCATTGAACTCATTACATGATAGAAAACTGAATAGGTACTAATAAATTTTCTATTAGTATATTTATTATGACTGTAAGGTCTAGCGTGTTAGCATTAAGTTTAATTTAATTTCAAATTATTAAACAATAGTGTTTCTAATAATAATGTTTCTATACATAATGTTAAACATATGTAGGACAAGATTCACTTGTCTGAAGTGCAAGTACTTGCACAAAAACCAATAAAATTATGTTTGTCGTTGAAGGCATTATTAGTGTCATAGATACATACCACCGTCAGTGAATACCTTTAGCCTCCAATATTATGGCTTCTTTGTAAAACCCATGTTGTATTCCTGATAGTTTTTCTGAATTTTTCAGCAACTTAAAAACCAAGTCCTTGTGTAAAATGCCTATCATGCTTTTTGTACCTCACTTTCTTTGGTAGGAGATTTCCAATGTCCAACGTGATGTTGTTTTTGGTGAACTGATAGGTACACTGTGACTTAATATTTCCATACCCAGGATGAGGATTGTTGTTCTATATTGGTTACAACGGTGGTCGTTTTATGAAATTTTAACTACTGGCTATGACTAGCTAGTTAATAATTCCATATTGATAATCCACTATATTAACACTCCTTTTATGCAAAATATATACTGCTGACCTTAAAGGTTCTTATCTCAATAAAGGTTTCATGACTGTATTGTTAGGATTAATCTTTTCTGGCTACCCTGCAAGGAGTCTAGGTTGATAGATAATTATTAGTTCTATGTTAACTGGATAGACCAGGTATTTTATATTATCTTTTAAGTATCTTTGTGCATAACACAAATTATCCCACAACCTGCCTGCCGCAGCATCGGTAGGATAAGATATTATATTTGGAATGTATCCACAGTCCTGTTGCTTGTCAGTTACAACAGGCATTGCCATTAGTATATTACTTTGGCTTATTTGGTTATAAACCCTGTTCAGGAATAAGTATTGCTGGATTTAACTTTTTTAATACAAGTACTCATAATTTTGCACAATTCTTTGTGTAATAAGCTCCAGTTTGGGCTATTTCAGTATTATTATACAAGTATGTCTAATAATGAAATCAATAAAAACACTATGTTTCTGCAAAGGAGTGACTTTTGTTATTAATAATGTATTGTTATCCATAAACAATGTCACTTTAATTACCCTTTCTGTAAGTCTCCTTTTGGAGATATAATATGACAAATTGCTTATAGTTTATAGCAATAGTCTTTGTATTTACTGTTTTAGGCATGTTTAAGGTATGTATTTTAGGTAACATTTTTGATTCTTACCATTGTAGAAATGTGAACTGCACAGGAACACCTCATGGATGAAACCTATGAGTAGTATGACCTTCAGCACATATCTCGTATGGGCCCCAAGTCTTGCGGATCACGCCGATGTATCTCGTACACCACTCGTGTCCATGAATTATCGTCAAGTCTTGCGGACCACGTCGATGTATCTCGTACATCACCCGTGTCCTTAAAATGCCATCGATCCTGAACCATCATCATAATTGATGAACGTCCCCCTAATTTCTCTTATTGGAGGTATAACATTGCCAATTTATAGACGGCTAATAATCGTTTTCAGGTATATTTCGTGTTAAACTGTTTGTACACGAATAGGGACGTAGACTTCATAAGTTTACTTTTCGGACGACGAAGCTTTCCCAAATTTTAATATGACGAAACTCACGTCTCCAAATATTAGATATTATATAAATAAACAAGTTAAGCTGAAAAACACCACAAATAAACAACTATCGGTTGATCTTTTTAAAATGTACTTCTTTGCCAGGACGTAAACTTTTCTAAATTTGCCTATACGATGTTTTAAATTTATTTCACAAGGTCACTTGAGTATATTACAACCTTTTTGTTATATAATTTCAGTGCCATAACAAGTTATTAAATTAAATGTCGACCAAAAACTTTATTACAAAGCGTCGGCTGCCGCGCTTTCAAAAGAATGGTTCCAGAGGTTATGTCCACAGATACCATAGAGGCGGCGTTGACTTTTGAAGGATCTAAATGACGCGCGGTTGCCAAGCGACTCGAGAGAGCTGCTAATATAGTTTATATCGAGAACGAAGGACACAGTATAATGTGTAACCAGAAGGCACTTTGTCATCTTCTGGATTGTGCCTTCAGATGGATTTCCTTGATTCCAGTACCGCCTTCTTTTTTAGTGTACATATGTAAATGGCGACAAATTATTTTTAAATTGTATTCCTGTGGACGCCAATAAACCATACTTTTAATTTGTATCGCTTAATTAATATTTGCTCGAATGTCATTGGATGCTTTAATAACGTTTTTAAACCGTTTTGTGCAATTCGTGAACATGATAATATCTTTGCTCAGCTTATTTATTGCAACCGAGAACGAGGTTAATCAGAATTTATCGCTTCATTGTTCCTACTGTTACGTGATACGTAAAAAAACTCGCAAAAAATTAAACCGGAATAAAGGAAATACATTTGGAACAATTTTACTCCAGTGAAATTTTTTGTCGCTAAAATATAATAATTACAATTATTTTAAAATGCCAACCCTGCAAGGGATCTGGCGTGATGATAGATAAAGGCGGATAGATATTTAAATATATTGTTATAAAAATTTATAGAAATCTGATTTTAGTCATTTGAAAATTTATCACCAGAATTTACTATTTTTTTTTCTTTCTAAGTCTGTCACGTGTAATGTATTATTTGAAGAAAAAAAAATAACGTTGTAAGATCAATTAAATGTAAAACTACTTTTCAACATTGTTATCGCTATTACATTGTACAAAACAAAGGAAAACCCATCAGTATCGGACCTCTTGCACGCAAACGTTAAAAGCTTTACACATCGATTAACTCGATACGAGCAAACTTACATTCAATGCCATGATTGTGCACTCCTAAGCTTAACAAGCATTTTGTTCTCTATTATTGTGTATCGGTTAATCTGTTTTTCATGTCGGTATACTTTTTTTAGACTTTTCACCCTCTTTTTATAACAAGTTACAGTGGACTATACGCAACGATGCACGATCAGGTAGGGACTCTTAGTACCAATCTGGGGTGTTTATGCGGAGTATAACTCAAACGATGTCCCACCTTAAATTATGTTCAGCATGCCCTATCACCTGGCCGCTGCAAGATTTGATGTCTGCTTCCAATAATGCAGTTAGTGTGGCCGCGTTCTGGGCCGTATCCATATTATTAATCATGTTTGTTCTCGAAACGCTATAAAGAATAATGATAAAATGTGGCGATATGATCTTCGTCATTATGATGCAGTTAGAAGTAGTGAGCGTACACGGAACTAATTAATAGTAAGAATAACTTAAAAATAATCGTTTTGTATAAAAAACACAACGAAGATATCTTGCTTAGCTGAGAAGTTCCTATGAACTCTTTCCTGCTCCATCATCAGACCCTGCTCATCATCTAGGCTTATGGTACTTGTCAAAACTGTGTAGTTGACGAGTTCCGATATACCTAAATTCTTTAAGCAGTGATGGTAAATGTGTGCATATTATGTACGGCCACATTTAATTGATCAGTCTATTGCTATGCTGGACAAATTTTAAGACTCGGGACTGCTATTGAGATTTTTCTACAGAAAATGCCAAATAAACTTGGTAGCACCTACGATCCGAAACCAGGACCTCGTGATCACCAGCCACATTTTGTGGAACTACATCAACGAGGTAGTCAAAGCCAACTGCATATATCATCATTATCAGTCCGTATCAGTCCACTAATCTACTGCTGGATACAGGCCTCTCCCAAGGCATGTCATTAAAACCGGTCTTCAGCTCTTCTCTTCCAACCGCCGTCAGACACCCCGCATATATCGTCGCTCCACCTAGCTGTAGGGCGTCCTACACTATGTTTGATGTACCGCTGACTCCACTCGACGAACACGTCCACCCCAACTGTTATCTGTCGTTCGCCATATCGTCGGCGATAGTGCAAAACTGTAACTAACAATAGACAATACAGCTTAAATCAGGTATGGCAATATTTACAGGAGAACCAAAAAACTAAATATTTTCTCTTCTACTTATCCTATCCTACTAATAATATCATAAATGTGAATGTTTGGATATTTGGATGTGTTACTGAATAGTTCAAAAACGGCTGAACGGATTTGGATAAAAGTTTATTACCTGCATTAACAAATAGAATACTTTTTAACGCGGAATAATGTAAAGTTACTGTCTAATGTCAACGCGGACGAAGTCGCGGGCAGAAGCTAGTATAATATATGTCTGAAATCGTAGATATTTAAAATTGTGCATTGTTTACCTTTTTAATATACAAAGCAAATGTTTAACCTATTAGTCAGTGACGGCTTAATATGATACTGAATGTTTAACGCTTAGCTGTACAAGGTCTTGCTTACATTTCACTTAAGGGGTGTGGTAAGTGTTTTCGAAAGACACCATTAGTGTGAAATATAAATTAATGGCCGCGGTGTTTACCGCTTCTCAGAAGGTGTCGAAGGAATATTGAGTTGTGTGGAGTATTTCATACGAAAAACATTATGTCCACAAATCAAGATATTAATAATTATATTTCTAGCGATTGCAGTAATCATTAATTCTAATATATATATATATATAGGTCCCCTCACTAGGCATGCATGTATCGAGGTGTCCCAAATGCAAATATTAGGGGCTCAATATAATCTTTTTATCAGTATTTGTTACTTTGCTGCGATAAAGAGACCTTTTTTCCCGGTGGGAAAAGCCTAGCGCATACTGCCACATGGCGGGTTTTGATGTGGCAGTTATGTGGGGCTCGCACCCACTAAAACCCCCCCGGGTCCGTCCTTTGCTCGAGTGCCCTGCCGCAGGAATCGCCAGTGGCATAACATCTGCGGCGCGGGCGGGCCTGGTCTGTTTCGCACAGACCTCGTCTACATCCCTCTTCTGATGCTCTACTGTGTGAGAGCGCACAGGACGCAGCGCGATTCCTTCACGGGCCTGTCACTGTTCGTGCGACCGGTTGCCCTTGCCCGGCGCCCGCAGGCCTATGTTCATGGGGGGCGGAGGTCGTTTGCGGCGTATGCCCTACGCCTTCACCCGACGCGTCTTCTGCGAGCAGGATTGGAGGAGGTCTCCTCCCGCTCCCGCTCAGCCTCTTCTTTTGCCGTCAACACAGCCTCTCTCTCGACCATGGCTGATATCACAGCCGGCAGCGAGAGCGCCGCTTCTCCGATCTCTGCGGCCATTAGCTGCCACTCCGCATCCCACGCTGAACACACCAATAGGGTGTGTAGTGCCGTATCTTCTGGCCCACTACAGTGGTGGCACTCCTCCGTACGCTCACGGCCGATCCAGCACAGGTATCGCCCAAAGCAGCGCTAAAGAGACCTAAGATAAGTAGTTTAGTCAGTTTTTACCTCCACTTCATTGAGACGTAAGCTAGTAAGCTTCTAAAAATACGTTTATTTTTTTCATTAATCAACTTCTAGTTATTTTAATTTATTTTACTCATTATATTCTTATATTTAATTAGATATTATATTCTTATATTTAATTAGATATTATATTCTTATATTTAATTAGATATATGAGATTATATTTAATTAGAAAAATGAGTCGACTCCACGCCATTCTATTGACAAACGCGCATAACCAAGTAAGCCCGAGCGGGTGGGTTATGATCGATTATTGCCTATTTTATTGCGAGAGCTTTCACGAGCTCATTCTGTCCGAACTCGTTGGAGGAACAGAGCCCTTAGTCCCTTCGGTTTCCCGTTTCTATATTTGGAAACAAAAGCTGAGATGAACAAAGAGAAACATAGGTTTCGAGTTTACAATCCGAATCAAAATGAACAAATGCGGAGGAGAGATATGTTTGGGAGAAGTGATGATAAGGATATAAAAGGTATTCAAAACTAATATTAAAAATAATAATAGTGGAAAAATATTTTTAAAAACAAGCTTTTATGCAACCATGTAATGAGCAAATTAAAACGGCAAACTAAAGCAAATGTGTATACAAACTTTTGTGCCTATGCTATTAATTGTTGAGGAGTTCTTTCGTCTGGAGCCAATACTGGGTGTAGAATTAGGTCATGCTTACCATAAATATTCATTGTCATCAGAATTGAACCGATATACCAAATTTTAACACTAGAAAAAGAGAAAGTCGCTCTAATTCGGCTTGCAAGATTTGGATTAAGCAAACCATTGCAAGTTAAATAAAAGCATGTAATAAAATAAATTTAAAAGAGGGACGTTGAACTGTGTCTTTGGATTTTTCAGATTTTGAAGTCAAAGATATTTACGGTCCTGAGATCACAGACAAAGATGGCGCACTGTTGGATGAGCACGACAGTTTTTACCTAACAACTAAAAGTTTGCTCGTGTTGTTCCAAATTATGGGTGTTATGCCAATAATGAGGGTCCCAAAGAGTAATTATTTCTCTACCTAATATAATTATGACTACCATGTTATAACTTATTATTTCGCCAAAATCTAGGAACCTTTTGTATATGTCAAAGGGCTTTCTTTAAAGTCACCATACAGGGATTAAAATGACAACAAAAAATTTAAACCTTATTTATCTATCTTCATCAGGTTGGTGAACTTTGGAAAAGGTTTCGGTCTAAAGATCTTTTCCAAAGTTCACCAAATTTCTCGAATAAAATGTGTCAAAATTTTTCAAAACCCAACAACTTTCAAACAATGTGGCGACCGCTGGAGTGTACTCAGATTTCTTGGATAACAACGTCGTTGCGAGTAAACTTCGCCTATAAAACCCTCGAAATATTCTCTGATATGCGTTCTGAAACAAAAATGTTATAAAACGCCCCTAAAAAGTACACTTCGCAGAATTTTATTTATTAGAACATAAGTGTTGCGAGATTGTTTTTTTTGTAAACGAAATACTGGCACGATATTATTTTTTAGATGCTCTTACAACTAAACGTACTACTTTCAATTGGATATCGAAAGCTACATTATGGGCATACATCGTTTGGGGTTTGGAAAGTATCATTGTAATAAAAGGTATTTTGTTTAATTGTCTTTCGTAGCGTTTTTGTCTAACTTTAAGTTAGCAACGAGGCGCTCGTAGCGCTGTGCGACCGCGGTGTTCTTAAGCGATCACCAATTATAGCATTTTCATATTCCAGCATCTCCGTACTTCAGAAGGCACGTTAAGCCATTGGTTCTGATTAATACGTGATGTGGTAGTCGTTAAGCCAAGTTGGAAGCCTTATAGGCGGCTTGATAAGTCCCAACAGCAGGTGGCCACAAACCCTCAGCTAATCCGCACTGATTCCGCGTGGTGGAGTTATAATCCCTCTCACCACAATTTGTGAGAGAAGGCCTTTGCCCAGCAGTGGGACAGTATAGGCTGATATTATTACTGACACCTGCTCTGTTTATTTCTTGTTCTTGTTTAACTTTAGTTAATAATTCTTTGTATACTTATTTTAGTTGGAAAGGAACGCTTAGGAAACTTACAGAATAGCTCGAATAAACGTTTTGATGAAGTAATCTACAACATTATATTTTTAAGTATCCTGATTCCGCATTTTCTTTTGCCAATTGCGTCCTGGCGTCATGGACCGCAAGTGGCTATTTTCAAAAATATGTGGACACATTATCAGGTAATTACATTTACTGTGGTAAACTTAGAATAATATTTAATGGTAAACTTAGAATAACTCATCTTAGAATAATATTTAACCACGCAATATTCTTCGCCTTATTATTATTATAAGCCTATACTGTTCCAATGACTGTATAGGCTTATAATAATAATAATAATAATATGCGGTGGTCTTGGGTTTTTAAACACTAAGACACTACACAACCGCGAGGTGTGCAATCTCAGACAGTACTTTTTGAGTGTATCCGTGGTGATGTATCGAGATGTTGCCGCAATCGATAGAGGCCTAACTCCGCTTTCCTTGGCAAACGGGAACTGGCGAAGTATTTCGGACCGCACAGCCATATGGAAGTTACACGGACGGTTCTATCAGGCTCTTACAGGGCCTGATGTGGACCAGCTCGCTTCCGTGACCTGGCTACGCTTCAGCAACCTTTTTGGGAAACTGAAGGGTTTGTCTTTGCAATTATGGACGAAGTTATCATGACGAACAACTACCGGAAGCACATCCTAAAGGACGGCATGGTTGACATTTGTCGGGCATGCCACCGTCCCGGTGAGTCTATTAGACATTTAGTTTCCGGTTGTTCTCGTCTTGCTAACGGAGAGTACTTGCACAGACACAACCAAGTGGCTAGGATTATCCATCAGCAACTTGCTCTTAAATATGGCCTTGTGGACTCTGAAGTACCGTACTACTAGTACCAGCCTCTTCCAGTTCTCGAAAGTGGTCATATCACGCTCTACTGGGATCGATCTATTATCACGGACAGGACTATTGTAGCCAATAAACCTGATATCGTGATAATAGATCGATCGATGCGTCGTGTAATGCTCGTTGATGTCACCATTCCGCATGATGGAACCTTGTGAAGGCCGAAAAAGAAAAATTATCTAAATATTTGGACCTGGCCCATGAGGTTACCGCCATGTGGAATGTTGATTCAACTATTATTATTCCGATGGTCGTTTCAGTCAACGGCCTTATAGCGAAGAGCTTCGATAAACACCTTGAGAAGCTCTCGCTAGGCAGTTGGGTGAAGGGCCTGATACAGAAGGCAGTAATGTCACACACGGCACGCATTGTGAGGAGGTTCCTCTCTTTGGAGCCCTGACCACCGGTAGCTTGGGTCGTAGACCTTGCTGTCGGTGGAGCACATTCTTTTTTATACAATATATATAAGAATATTTGTATTTTATATTTTTATATATATTTTATAAGATATTATATTTAATACATAATAATAATATTGTTGGATGCAGGTGGCATCGGACCGGTTACGCTGGAAAGCGATTGGGGAGGCCTATGTTCAGCAGTGGACAAGTATAGGCTGAGATGATGATGATGATGATGAATAATATTATTGAGCCGATTAAAATATTATATACATAATAATAATATTATAAGGTTGCAAGATGAGAGCGTGAGGAGAACGTATGAAGACAGAGTCCGGGACAAGCTTTTGACAGCTGGTTCTTCGGACTCAAACATAGATGAATGCTGGAATTGTGAAAGAGAGTTTGGTAGAATCAGCGAAAGAAGTATGTGGCTGCTCAAAGAAGCATAGCACAGCAAAAGGGGATGCATGGTGGGACACAGAGTTAAAAAGCTCTGTAGAAAGTAAGAAGAAAGCGTGGCAGGACTATGTCTCTTCTTTGAATCTAAATGACAGTATGACGGAGATCTATCTATCTATCTATAACCTCACGCCATGACGGAGATGAAGAAAGAAATATACCGGCAATGCAAGAATGCCACCAAAACCTTAGTCAAAGAAAAGCGTGAAAGAGCTAGTATGATTGAGGAGGAGAGGCTGACGAAGAACTTCGAGAATAACACCAAACTCTTTTGGAGCAAGGTGAGAAAGGCTCGAGGTGATTCGTCAGGCTCCAGAATGGAAAAGATAAAATCTAAGGATGGTGACATTCTTGCAGACACACAAGCCGTGCTAAACCGGTGGAGTGAATACTTTGGAGAAATGTATGAGAATGCCCCGGATGCTGGTGCCACAGACGAGCCCAGAGGCGAGTTTGCGGCACCAGAATCCACAGAGGACATCACTATGGAAGAAGTTGAATGGGCGATACGAAGTATGAAAAATGGTAAAGCTGCGGGAATAGACATGATATCTGCCGAGATGATTAAATATGGTGGAACTTGCGTCCGGGACGCTTTTTGGGTCCTCGCAAACCTTTGCTGGAAGACCGGTAGAGTCCCTACAGATTGGCGCCGCGCAATCATAGTACCCTTGTATAAAGGCAAGGGCTCACAATATGACTGCGCCAATTACAGGGCCATCAGTTTGATCAGTTTGGCAGCTAAGGTGTATGGTAAAATTATTGAACGGAGAATGCGCGAGAAGTCCAATGGAGTGTTGTGTGAGGCACAGGGAGGTTTCAGGTCTGGAAGAGGATGTTCGGATCAAGTTTTCTCCCTCCGCAATATCGTAGAAAAGCATCTGGCAGTAGGCCGGAAGGTTTTCTGCGGTTTTGTGGACCTGGAGAAGGCGTTTGATAGAGTCGTGCGAAAGAGACTTTGGGACATTTTGCCAGAGTATGGTATAAACGGCACCCTGTTGCGAGCCGTCCAGTCCACCTACGTGGACAGCAAGGCATGCGTACGGGTGGGTGGTAACATGTCACCTTGGTTTGACGTTAAAATCGGCGTCAAGCAGGGTTGCGTGTTGTCCGCTAGACTGTTTATAGTGTATCTGGATAAAAGTCTTCAAAGACTGTATGCGATGACTGAAGGGGTAAAAATGGGTGATCTAGTGATAAACCACCTATTGTATGCAGATGACTCGGTTTTGATAGCGCCAACAGCCACTGATCTGCAAACACTAGTCACAGTTATGAGAGACGACTGCATGAACAATGGCTTACATTTAAATGTGAAGAAAACCAAAATTATGGTTTTTGAACGGGAAGAAACCAGAACGAATGCAAGGATTGTGGTTGGTAACGATGTGCTGGAGCAAGTGAATGAGTTTGTATATCTTGGATGCGCCTTCAGTAAGGATGGGAAATTCACCGCTGATATAGAGAGAAGAGTAAATGCAGCTAATAGAGTGAATGGTGCGATGGGAAGGCTACTTGGGAGCCGGCACTTAAGCCAAAAGGCGCAGCTGGCCATGCATAACGGAGTGCTTGTCCCAACGCTGTTATATGGCAGTGAGAGTTGGGTATGTAAGAAGGAGAACGAAAGGTGATCTCTGCGGAAGATGTGCGGAGTCACGCTGACCGACCGTATTCGCAACAGCGTAGTAAGAAAGCGAGTAGGTATGAAAGATAGTATCAATGTAAAGATGAGAAAGGGTATGCTCCGTTGGTTCGGGCATATAGAAAGGATGCCAGAAGAAAGAATGACAAAACAGATATACAATGCGAAAGTGGAAGGATGTAGGTGCCGGGGAAGACCTAGACTATCTTACCATGACCAAATAGACCGTGTCTTAGCTGAAGGGCCAGTCAAGAGTCTCCGTAACCGGCGAGTGTGTATGAGACGAACTATGAGAGTGGAGGAAGCCAGAGAGGTATGTAAGGAAAGAACCTGTTGGAACTCTGTACTCTCTGCCTACCCCGCGAGGGAGCTGGCGTGATGATATAGAATAATATTAATGAGCCCGCAGGGCAGCTTATGGCGAGCTGTTGGTGAGTAACGACATCACGGACCCGAGTTCTCCAGAGATTCGGACAGGGCCCCCATCTAGGCGTGTCTTCGTCGGTCGAGTGGAAACCGAAGGGTGCCCGCAGGACTCGGCTCTGGCTTACCTTAATGGCCGTCCAGAGAGGAGCCGTGAGAGCTATTTTGACGTAGGAAGATAATGCGTTCCTACGTCGATGTACTCCAGAGGTGGATGTGTTAAAAGGCATAACGCCGCGAGTAACTTCGGAGAAAGTGCAGCACACCTCTCTTCACCCCTGAACCGCACACGCCGGTGTTGCCCTCAGTTGTCTTAGGACGACCGTGTGAGGGCGTATCTATTAAGCGGCGAGTAACCACCGGCCACGGGTTAGTTAGGAATCACTAAATATGGTCAGTTCCCATTGAAAGAGTCCAGTTTTTGTCCATCAAACCTCATTTGTATAGCCCTTGTTTTCTTTTGTAAAGAAACGCCTCAGAAGGGGAGGAAAGTAAAACGATTTTGCTATCAATTTAACAAAATTTAATCACTTTCACCAAAATCGCAGTACCAAACTTCATATGTTCACGACGGCGTCTCGTTCGCAACTGACGATACACACTGGTGTCCGTTGGATGGCCGACCGGAGTGACATCTTTCAAACTCGAATGACAGAAACTTTTGACATTAACTTTTTGACACTGACATAACAAATATCGAGTAATGATCGAGTATCATGATCGAATAACAAAATTGGACTATATTATCTATACTGTAGAGCCATAATTGAACATAGAAATAATAATCGTGTAACACTTTACATAATTTACAATAGTCCTTGCACCTGCCGGGGTCAGTTCGCTGGTTACGTTTCTTCATTTTCAGCAAGTGATCTCAGCAGGTGACTTACATAACATTAATTCCTCGCAAAGGGCCCCTACGTGTTGGACCCATGTGCCCACGCCAGCCTTTTGAAGATCCGGGTAAAGCCTATGAATCTCAGCGAGATATCTGTATAAGAATCGCTAAACATAAGAACTATGCCAGATACTTTTTTTCAAATTAAAACTAACAAATATTACACAGATTATGCTACTCATTTGCAAAACGTATATGCTGAAATATACCAATAAATATAGCCCCGGATGAAATCAATGTTATCAGCTTTTCATTAAAATAACCTTTCCATAATAACTGTTGTAAGCAATACGTGGTAGTTAAATATTGTGGCGGTATTAACCACATTTTAACATTTATTGCTTTCACGAGTCTATTAAAGACTTTATAATCGCTTTTATCGGATCTTTTATAATGATATGAATTATTTCCACATGTGCACGCGTAATTTGATGAATTATAAATTATATTTGACTACTGAAACAGATACGTTGTGTTGATGTTCTTATATGTTCGAAATCTTAGTTTCAAAATCCCGTCTCCAGCCTTTAAGTTGCTTATAATCCGTTTGAGTATCAAAATTTGGATAATATGATTGGCACCAAAGATGGGCAAAATGTAATCAGATGAATGACTAACCACCCCCGCTTGGGAAATAAAGGCGTGATGGCGTAATAATGATTAACGATTACAATTACATTTGGTAATCTTCAACGATTACGATTACACTTTTAATCTTGAATCATGACTGAATATTACAAAATGCAATTGTAATCATTAATCTTATAACATTTTGCCCATCTCTGATTGGCACGTAGTGACGGGAAACAGCGAGAGCTAAATTATATTTATATCGAAGATGATCTAAACGATTCCTGATAAACATGGGAAATATATATTGTACTTCAAATTATGACTTTAGACCCTATTTGTTACTAGATTCTGATAAGATTTTATGAAACAATATTATATGTCTATTAATTCTACTTTTTAGCTAAAATATCTCAAAATAACAGGAACACCAATAATTTTTCCGAATCTATATTCGTTAACCTGGGGTCTTTGCGTATTCTCTTGGGGATTAAGTTTCGCCGTGATACTATCTCAACATTATCTGCAAGATGACTTTGAATTGTGGCACTCATTTGCTTATTATCATATCATTGCTATGCTGGATGGATTCTGTTCACTTTGGTATGTTTTATAATCTTACCTTGACTCTACTATGTGCAGCTAAAAGCCTTTATGTAGATTAGTTATTTAGTGATGATATCAATTCTCTATTATTCCAAATTCATCAGTCTTCTTTAACTAACTTTACATTTAACTTTTACAAAAGTAACTTTCACATTTCATCTCCCAATCAATTGTGAAATACTAGAATACCTTGTCCTTTAACAATATTTTAATGTAGATACTTAAAGCCTTTTACTGTTTGTTAAATAAATATCTTCATTCTTATGCTCATTTATTTCAGGTACATAAACTGTAATGCGTTCGGAACTGCCTCAAGAGGCTTGGCTATGAACCTCCACAAGGCACTCGAGGCGGAGTACCCCGCGCTAAAAGTGGCCCAGTATCGTCATCTCTGGGTCGATCTCTCTCATATGATGCAACAGTTGGGTGCGTGATGTAATAACGTTTATATGTAGATCTTGTCTTACAGTTAAAATATTGATAATTTAGTTTATTGTGTATCCTGAATGTTTCCTTTTTTTGAATATGATTTATGATTTTTTGACCGTTGCTCATAAGAGGGATAGTCAAATAAAATAAAAAAAGATGATAGATAATATCGGAACCTTATACTCACTCGATTTATACAACTGTTTGGTCATTATAAAGTTCTGTATTTAACATAAAAGTGAAGTACGACTTAAATTATAAACGGTTAATGTAGTCAGATATTCTAGCGCTTAGGTACAAGATTTTATGCAAATTCTTACAAAAATTCGTTTTCTTCAGTTACCTCATACGCAATAGTGGGAATACGATGCAATTAGTAGGATAATAATACTGTTCTAACATCAGACATTTACTAATAAAAGGCAGTAACTACATCAATTGTATCTAAATTCTGTACATTTTGTTTTATTACGATATGTATAACATCGAGTTATCGTTAAAATAACAGCCGATTCGTAACAACTGGCGTGCAATAAGCTCAGAGCAATTTGGACAACTTGCGAACAAATTTTGGACATTTTTTTTATTGTAAGGACTTCTGAAGTATCAGACGAAAATTCGAATCGTCGTAAAACGATTTTATTTTTAGTGTTAAATAAAGACATCGACAGAAAAACTATCCTTTACTAAAGATATTTTTTGGGGTTATAGATTGATTGCTTTGTTGGTTTAAAGGCACACGGTGCGGTTAGTGATCACGAGGTCCTAAGTTTGAATCATGATGGGGAATACGGTTGGAGTTTTTCTATCGATATATTCTCAGTATGAGTCCGGAATCGGGAATTATGCCCGGCATAATGACAATAAGCTCGCCCTCGCTATTACATTAGACCTCTGCGTCTTCGCCAAAATATGGGCGTACACAGTACATCTCTGCCATCTTTGCATGGAAAATATAGGTATGGGTGGTATTAACCCCATAGCAGTGCTAGACTGAGCAATGGTGCATACGATACTTTTCTTCCTATGTGTAGTAATATAAGGGGTAAGGTTGAATTCGATGTACCGTAAATTTTGATCTGATTGGAAAAATAGATTGAAGATAGTTTCTTTTTTGGTATACCCCAATGCACTCCTTATTTTGACATACACATTGCATGAGCATATTATGACTATCTGGGTGCATTTGCATATTTGTAATGTGTCAAGCACTTATATTTATACTACTTACTTAGTTCTTTTGTAAACCCTTGTAGGACGTGCCTATTCCAACATGTACGGAATCTACTGCATGGTCATTTTCTTCACAACGACTATATCTCTGTATGGTGTCCTGTCAGAGATTTTAGAACATGGCCTTAGTTACAAGGAGATGGGTTTATTTGTCATCGTTGGATACTGTATGACGTTGTTATTTATAATTTGTAATGAAGCGTACCATGCTTCCAGGAAGGTTAGTAATTTCTTCACATTTTAACTCTATACCCATTAAAAAAGTATGGCAAAAAAATCACATTACTAACAATGAACATCTTGATCCAGTGGTAAGGGGTTTAAAGCGCACGAGTAGTCGACATGACAGGAATAATTCCAAGAGTAGGGTTACGTTTTTTTTCATGCATTACCGCTAAAAACTCAAAACCTTAAAACAAAATCAATGCAAGATGTTAATGCCCCATCAGTTCTGCAGCGTGACCTACCGCGCACTACTACTGGAAACTAGAAAATATTTAATATTTATTAATAATAATTTTTTAATAATATTTATTTATAATTAATATTTATTATACAACTCAAACACAAATAATTTATTTTGTATAATCCCTGCGGGGGCGCTTACAAATATTCAATTTAATATTTTTTTTAATCTAAAATAACTAATAATGTACCACCGAATCGGGGCGCGGACTCCACTGAAAAGATCCAGCGAAGAAACTCAGCGGGCTCAATTTTTTTTTAATTTAATTCTCTTTCTCTTGTTAGTTTAATCATATTGCGTGGATACAATATTTAGGTTACAATTACATAGTTACGATCTAGCTCCAGTATGATGCCGTACGACCGAGATATGAGACTAATGTTGTTATTTATAAAGAGTGTCTAAAGCATTCCAGATGGACCAGTCCCCACAAGCAGCACCCGTTCACGAGTATGACTACTGGAACAGCCATCACTACACTAGTAATTACAATTAGATCACGTAAGTTCTGATGACATTGTAAAACAACAAAGTTAGCTACGTAAAATCATTTAGTAAAATATGGATATTTTATTTATTTAGTAAGAGTTTTAAATAGATTAAGCTTTGAGATATTAGCTTATGTTGTTGTATGTAATTCTTATATCATCTCTGCTTGGTTTTTTATAGTTAATTCTTGCTAAATGCAATCTTTCCTTAAATATTTTCCATAAAGCTGACTTATCTGTTTCTCACTTTTTACAAGCTTTTATTTAACTTGCCATGTTTCTTTAGATCAAATCTTATAAACTGAATTAGAACTAGATCGTCAGCCTACGAAGTTGAAATTTGACATGTTGGTTCTGTTCTGATGACATTGGATTTTTATGGCAAGCATATCAAGTTTCTACTCAGGTTGGTTCCCGACGAAGGAACTTCTCAACGGCCAACAGCATAGACACGAAATGTTCACATGTACCGTTACAGATTGTTCTACCTGGCTGCATAAAACCTTGTTATTGAAAATGTTTTTTTTTACTTTAATAGTATATTATCGTTCCTATTGATTGTAAAGTGTAATGAACTACTATTTTCAGGTTGGTTTGGAATTTCAAGTCCGGCTTCTGAACGTGAATCTAGGGGCAATCGACCGAAGCACACAACGTGAAGTGGAAATGTTTCTCGTCGCTATTGCGAAAAACCCACCTATCATGAATTTAGACGGTTTCACTAACATCAACAGAGAGCTGTTTACTGCCGTAAGTTATTCCAGACATATTTTCTTAAGACGTCTTACTTACGTCCTACTTTGCTGGCCCAGGATCGATAGATTATGAGGTAAAAACTTGGCTAGTTTGGTGATTGTAACTAGTCTTTTTTCATAGCGAGAAGGCATTTAAACTTTAACTTTTTTGACGAGTCATAAAAATAATAATAGATAAGAGGATACAAATTGATACACAAATCAATGTGTATGGAAAAAATAAATGTGATAATAATATCAATGATATTATTATTCCACAAGCCTTTTTGCCTAAAATAAATAACTGGATAAGTTTTATTGAAATTAGTTTTACCTTTCACGTCCATAAAGATCCGTAATCCTAACGAACGCTTCCACCAGATTACCCAATTTCATTGGTAGTTTGAGGAAATAAAGGTAAAATGATATAATCCATAAAATTTCTGAACCTGAACAAATGTTTCTGAATTCGCGTGCAATTTAGAATAGTTTGTTTGAAAACACTATCATAACAATGTTGTTAGACTTGGTAATGGTAACAATAAATATGAGAAAAAATATTATGTATAGAGAGGCGAGTGGTGAAAGCCAGATAGGTTTGTAAGGAAAGTTCCTATTGGAACTCTACATTCTCTGCCTACCCCACAAGGGATCTGGCGTGATGTTATAGATAGATAGATGTATATTATGTATAGCATCGATCAGTTGATGGTTTCCTTCTCAGGTATTTTTTCTCTTTATATACAGGTTGTTGTTTTATATTTTGACGAAATTAGTGGAATACCTAATAGACAAATTACTTAACTATTTTATACTAATTTAAGCTCACCGTTTGATTCTTAGTTGAAATCAAGAATAACTTACCCTGCGGTAGGTATGTTAATATATGCTTTCCAACCACGTGGGCTGGTAACTTCACACGTGGGTCAATAAGAAACAATATATATTTATAGCCAAGACTATATTTCACTACTAGGCGAACGCCTCTTGACGTCTCAACAAAAGTCGATCCTGGGCCGGCAGTAGCCATGTTGCTCCCGCAAAAGTGTCCAATTCGTCACGCTGTTTTTGTCTCAGTTGACTACAACACGCCTATAACCATCTCCAAGGGTGTATGTCATGACGATGTAACCTTTATAATGCTTTAGCTAGAGAAGAAATCTAACCATTTTGGTGATTTCTTTATCGTCTTCACAAAAAGCTATCCTGGGCCAACAGTACCCATGTTTCTCACGCAAAAGTATCAAAGTCGTCACGCTATCTTTGCCTCGGTACACCACGACTCCTTTGACCATCTTCAGGGATCCATGCCATAAGTTTGTAACGTTTCCATTACTTAGAAAGAAAATCTAACCATTTCGGTGTTTTCTTTGGCGTCTCTTCAAAAATGAATCCTGGGCCCGAAGTAGCCAGGTTGTTTGTTACACGGAAGTCTGGAACTCGTAAAGTTGTCTTGTTTCAGTCGACCCAGTGGCCGACCAAAGGTCACGGGAGTCATAGACGACCATGGCCCTTGTGATCGTCTTCAGGGGTTAATTGCGTGACGATGTGAACTTTATATTACCTAACCTTACCTAAGTTGATGTTTTATTTCCAGAATATTTCTTTCATGTCGACATACCTCATAGTGCTTATGCAATTCAAACTAACTTTATTAAGGCAAACTGCAAGAAAAACACTTAAAACTATTACTAAAGCTGTATTTACTACAAATACTACAATAGTTGATGATGAAGATATAGAAGTCGATGAATAATCAACTTTAGTTTTGAAGAAGAGACAAACAATATATTATCTTTCAAGTTCAAGAGTTTGTGGATTGGAGAAAATGTAACATTCACCAAATACATGACGAGCTAAAAGCCCGACCACCTGCGGCAATATAGTATAACTAGTTAAATAGTGTGTCGACATGTCCACGCTGCGCTTGCACTTTCACATCCAAAGTTGGATACATAATTTGAGAGCACACCAAAGCGTAGACCAGATTAGTCCTTCGCAACAGTGAAGTCGTTACATATGCCTTCACCTTTGCCGAAATCGGCTGGAATGATTGATATTCTATATTCTTAGTCATCAATAAACAATAATAAAGATATTTAGAGGGTACCTTTCCTATATTTTATTAGTTGCTATCACGGTCTTCACGACAGAAGCAGAATTCAGGGAGAGTCAAAATACATTAATGTTTCAACGCCCACATTCCACATAATAATATGTACTATTCCTATGACAAACTCATTTTAAAAGTCGTCGATATATTAATTTTCTCGATGCCTTTAGTCGCATTGGAGTGGGTTTGTTCTTTTGATTGGTAGCTACAAGTGACTGGGCCACGGAAGAAATTGAAAATAGTCCCTGGGCGTTTTTTCCGGTGGCGCATAATGTGGCTTGCGATCGCGAATTCCTGGGTTCAAGATAGGAAAAAGTGCGGTGATTTTAAAGATATTTTACTCGCATTGGCAGTCCGGAGCCTGGAACATAATGGCAATATCAACGCCTTTTATATTGGAACCGAAAATCGGCAGCGATATGTGAGTGAACACATCACACCTCTGCTGCCCCCGCTTAAAGAATATATGCATGACGGTGATAACTATTTTTTTAATTTAATAAATAAGACACATACCAACAATGAATTTGATGACATAATTGATGACGCTTAATTAATTTTATTCGCGTGCCCTCGTCCCTAATGACATTGTATATAGTTTGTTAATTATACTAAAACTTATTAAGCAACCGCAAATTATATGACATACTGTTGGCAAATTAAGCTAGAAGCCACAATGTTACCTTCAGGTGCGTGCTGTGTTTACTATTTGAACTATGTACAATATAATCCTAGGTTGGACAAAGTGTTTTTTATCGAAAATTCTCAATCAGCGTCTGGAGACTAGAGTTTTCAATAGGTTTACCCCTTATATTGAGATCTAACATCGTCAGCGATATGTGCATGTACAAAGAACATAGGTGATGTATCCAATGCCTATTATTCACTGGTACTTAACAAATTAAAAAAACACTTCAATAAGTGACTTCTAAATTCAATAACAATACTTATTTAGTGCATTAAATACACCTGTACCAAGCGCAAAATGACATTGAGCGGCGGCGTGGCTTATCAGCAGCTAGCCGGCGGTAGATACATGCCATGTACTAGATTTTCACCTTAGCTGATATTCGAATAGGTCTGAAGGTAGATGTTACTAATTGAAAACTTCTTTTTATTAGTTTTTCTTACTACCACTGCCTACTGTTTAAGGTATTAAATAAATTAGTTGGACTTTCATTCAAGGACGATAAAATTACACCGTGTATTATGTCGACTATTTGACACTTTGTGGTCAAAGGAAATGACAATTAATGAACTTTAGTTTTGATTTTCAAAATAACTACCACATCTAGAATATGGATCTAAAAATCCAGTAACCCATACCCGTATATTTTCGGGTAGTAACGTGAGTTATGCTTAACGTGAGACATGGCTATCTATCAATGTTTACTTAGATCCCTTGAGGGGTAAGCAGAGAATAAGTTTTCTAAGATGTTTTTTCCTTGCCTCTCTAGCTTCTTCCCCTTTCATTTTATGATAATTTCTCTTTAATAAAAATAGCTGATGAAAACGCCGATAAAATCGGATATTTATACCTCAAAGTTAAACAATAAAGACAAGATAAAAGAAAACATGTGCCTAAAGCAACATTACGGGAAAGACTAACAGAGCGTATTCCTTAAACTCAAACTAAAATAATTTATTTTGTATAAGCCCTGCGGGGGCGCTTACAAATAGTCAATTTACATTTTTTTTAAATCTAATTAAACTACTAACCTACCACCAGATTGGAACGCGGCCTCCACTGAGAAGATCCGGCGAAGAAACTCAGCGGGCTAGTCTTTTTATTTACTTCACTTTTTTCCCTTTTTTTTAATCATATTGTGTGGATACAATGTTCAGGTTACAATTAAATAGTTTATGACCTAGCTCCAGTGTGATGCCTTACGATCGAGATATGAATCTAATGTTATCTGTAAAGAGCGTCTTAAGGATTCCAGATGGACCGGTTCCCACGTGCAGCACCCGTTCACGAGTATGATTGCTGGAACAGCCATCATTCCCCTCGGCCATATTGGAGAGAAGGGAGTGACCCGCGCCAGACAGCTACCGCAAGCAAAGACATTATAGTGAGCATGACCAAACCAGAACCCCAAAGACGGTAGCCACATTGTGTCTACAAAGCAGCAATACCCCAAGCTCTTCAGGCAGAACACGCTACACTTTAACATTGCCGTAATTATAAGAGAACAATACATAGCATTACTATCAATAACATGGCACTTCAATCCCACGCGGTCTTATCTTCTATGTAATATGAATCTAAGTACACTTTTGATTAATCTATACTTAAGCACATCTATTTAGCTCGTTCTGCATTGTTCTCCCATACTCCATAAATGCAATGTATACAAAAAGAATTGTAAAACTCATTTTTAAAAAAGAGTAACCGTGGAGTTTCTTGCCCTTCTTCTCCACAGGAATGACTTTCCGAACGGGTGGTAGAGTCTTAAGTAATTAATAATTTTCTCTTTTTGACTATTCATAAGTGCCTTTTGATCTACATGAATAAAAAACTTTTGATTTTGATTTTTGAAAAAAATACAAGATTTTGTAATAAGCTTTCTTACATAATTTAGTCTTAATTATGATTTTAAATTTATTAATTGGTAAATCTAGAATATCGTAGGGAAGTTTGTCATAAAAGCGTGTACACTGGTCCATGAACAAATTGCTAATTCTGTGGAGACGCGTGACAAGTACAGCAAGATTAATTTTACTCCGAGTATTTACAGTGTGGATAACACTCAATTTTTCAAATTTGTCAATATTCTTTTTCGTATATATTAAATCTTCATATATGAATTGGGTAATAACGGTTAGAATGTTTATTTCCCTAAACTTATCTTTGAGAGATTCTTTAGGAGATAGATTGTAAATGGCTCTAATAGCCCTTTTCTGTAGTATGAATATGGTATTAAGGTCTGCAGAGCACCTCCAAAGCAAGATTCCATAGGACCTAATACTATGGAAATAACAGAAATAAACAATTCTAGCCGTTTCAACATCGGTTAGGAGCCTAGTTGTTTTAGCCGCATAAGCTGCCGAGCTTAACTTTCCAGATAGTTTTTGAATATGTTCGCCTCATTGTAATTTGGCATCTATGGTAATACCTAAAAACTTCGAAAAAAAAAATATTACTATTAAACCAATGCACAACTTTAGTAATTGCGTTGTTCACATCGTCATAATTTTGCAATTGACTTTTATTTTAAAAAAGAGAGATGTATCATCTGCGAACAAAACAATTTTGTGATTGTCCCTACAAAGTAAGGTAAGTCATTTATGTAAATTAAAAAAAGGAAGAGCCAAAGTGACCACAGATCCATCAGATCTCTTACCTTTAATATCAACCCTCTGAATTCTATTATCTAGGTAGGATGCCAAGAGATCGAGAGCGCTGTTCCCGATGCCGTAGTGGCTTAATTTCCTTAGGATGTCTCATGATGCACACAATCAAACGCCTTAGACAAATCACAGAATCAAGCAAGCTATAGCTATTGCTGCAAAACAGGTGCAAGAGCATCCTGTGACTCTTCCCAGGCATCAAATATGTACTTTAACAATTCTACTTCCGCATCTACTGTTGAACGGTTTCTTGTAAAACCAAATTGGTTGTTAACCTTATTCCCTATAACCAACTAAACACGTAACGCGGCGCGTTACGATATCTTCGTGAAATGATCATTTAATACTACTCCAGTGACATACAGAATACTAATACACACTTTACTATTTTTGGCTATGGTTTTGGTTGTCAACAGTGTCAAATATTTAAAATTCTAAAATACTTTCCTGTATTAATATATTTATCCTTTTTCGATAATGTAGTGCAGTATAATCTAGTGAGTGTTATGGCGCTTCTAGTGTAGTAGTACCTTTCGTGCCTCACCTGTTCTCCAAGGGCGGTGGGACATACTGGTCCAAAGGTGCTCTATGAGCTCTTACCGGTAGCTCGCAAAAGTCGTAGCGCGTGCGGCAGCCACTTCCCGGTAACCACGTCGGCTCGTGAGCAAAAACTGGGATAAAGAATCTGTGTTTGTCTTTAAACATAGACCGAATGCGGTAACCTGCCGCACAGTGCACGATGACCATGCCGGCGGAGAAGGCTACCCAATGCTGATATGCGACGGACGTTGGTGGATTTGGCTATATAGCAAGACCTTGTGGCTTAGGACGACATGGTGGAGGTCATGAGTGTCTGTCGGTTAGACACTGCAGCCGGACCATTTCCCGGTTGTAATGGACACCCGTTTCGTTGAGTTCTGAAGGAGAAGTTCTGAAAGGAGAAGGATGAGAATGTGCATCTGGGTTTGCCCGCACCGATGTGCACTTTAATATTCATCCTGCGTAAATAATGACGGCTTTGCTGATGGCTTCCGATTTAATGCCTTCACGTATGTCTTTGCCTTTGCCGAAATCAGCTGGATTGATTGACTATTTGACGAACGATTTAGCGCACTAGATAAGAGCTTAAGCCACCCGGCCACTGTGTCTAAAAGTCGCGGATTCGATTCCCGCACGGAACAAATCTTTATGTGACCCACAATTATTTGTTTCAGTCTGCATATTTGTGTATATGAATTTTCATGTTTGTAAACGCACCCATGACACAGGAATCAATCCTATTGTGAGGCTATGTTTTTAAAAGAAAAATAACAAACGACTTAACGGACTTAACTTGACGGACGATTTAGCGCAGTGGTTAAGAGCTTAAGCCGCTCCGCCCACTATGTCTAATAGTCGCGGGTTCGACTCCCGCACGGGACAAATCTTTGTGTGATCCACAATTATTTGTTCCGGTCTGGGTATTATTGTATGTGAATTTTCATGTTTGTAAACGCACCCACGATACAGGAATAAATCCTAGTGTGGGGCTACGTTTTTAAAAAAAAAAAAACTATTACACGATCATTTCACGAAGTTATTGTAACGAGCCGCGTTTGAGCATAGCGAATAAGAGCCCAGGATAATTAAAACAAAATATGATCGTGTTATTTCTATCTAGATGGGACTTAAGATGCTCTATTTTGATTTTAGCTTAAAAAGGTTTAACGCTCTTATTTTGTTCCTGTTAAGGTCTTGTTTACTTTACATAAAAAGTTACAGCAAGCTGTTTTCAATGGAACAACCCGCCTAAATTTAAGCTCATTTTTAGATGTTCTGTAATTTCTCGGCCCTATCGCGTGGGCGAGTCACCATATATGTACATGGGGTAAAAAGACTACAATTATAAAAAAAAACATCTTTTTTTTTTTTTTAAACGTAGCCCCACACTAGGATTTATTCCTGTGTCGTGGGTGCGTTTACAAACATGAAAATTCACAAACAAATACCCAGACCGGAACAAATAATTGTGGATCACACAAAGATTTGTTCCGTGCGGGAATCGAACCCGCGACTATTCGACACAGTGGGCGGAGCAGCTCAAGCTCTTAACCACTGCGCTAAATCGTCCGTCAAAGTTGGTTGGTTTAGTTGGTTTAGTTATAGCTCATACCATTTAGCTTTTACAATACCATTTACCAGAAACGTATGTTTAAACATTTTCATGACATGAATGCAACGCGCCCACGACTGAAAACGTTCAATAATTAATGAAACGTGAAGTAATAATTTAAATTTAGGACTTGTCCTTTAAATTGAGTGTAAAAAGATAAATGACAAAAACTAGTCTATTGAAAGCATTAATATCGTTTACGATGATATAGCTTGTGCTTTAGAAAAATATTTTTGTAAAATGTTCATTTAGAGATTATCACTGCCTATTATAAAACAATGTCTCCCCGCCGTGTCTGTCTGTCTGAACGCGATAAACTTAATAACTACCGAATGGATTTTCATAAGGTTTTCACCAAAGGACGTAATGATTGAAGGAAGGTTTATATGTATCATTCACCCGTGCGAAGCCCGAGCGGTAGTTAAAAGTAGGCTAAAAAAAATAAACTGTAGATTGTGTGTGTAAAGGATAAAACCTTGATGTTGTGATTCGAGCATATAAATAAAAGCGGTGAATAAATAACGCATAGTTACAGCAATCTGGCCGACGTGGCGATCTTCGGGGAGGTCTGTGACCTACCTAAGTATTTTGGGCTGGGAAGAAGTAAACGTGACGAAACATAATATACTATATTCAAAAATGATCTCTTACACATTGATCAAATTAATTATATAGTCGTGGATGAAAGTTTGGAGTGTGTAAAACAAATGCGGCATCCAATTTCCCATATATTGTTGTTACGATTGATGTAATTTTGACAATTTAATAATGACGTGAGTAACGGACGGTACATTTCAATTGTTTAAGTGAAGGAGTTGTAACATTTCGTCACCAAGTTATTTTCTAATAGCGAAAGTTTTAAAGAAGTTCAATTTTTTTGTACAAAGTATATTAATCAGCTGTTAGCGGTTTTTATTAGGTAAGAGTTGGTTAAAAAAGCATTTGCCTTCTAACCTTAAAACGACAAAAGACCTTTACAAATTCAACCAACGATCAACCTCAAAAAACACTGCAGTAAAACACTATTCATAATATTACTGTGCAGTAAGAATTTGTACTATTTTTTTTTTTTTTTTTTATCGCAGGCATGACCCTTTGTGGGTACCCGTCCGCGTTCGGGGGACGCAGAGGGATTATGTCGGAGTCCTTGATCCACTGACGGTCAGGCTGACCCGGCCGTCAGTGGACCAAGTGTACCGACTAAAAACCCTGCGGTGACACCGTCTTCGTCGCAAGCGTCGGGGACCACGGAATTGCCGTTAGGCACGCTCCGCGACCCCGACGACCTGCCCTGTTGAGGGCCCACCTTGGGAGACAAGCTCCCTGGCGTACGTACGTACGCCCTCCCTCTACGTAGACGCCGCGTTGATGTCACCCAACGCAGCGTCTCCCTCTCGAGCTGCGAGGCAGACTCTCCCGAGTCTGCCACCCAGGTATTTCGGTAGAGACACCCATTTACCCGGATTTTGACATCCGAGGCCATGGGTATCTCTACGCTCCCCTCGCGTCAAATGCGCGCGAGCCGTCCAGCCGCCACCGCGCCACCCCTCTGGCAGCAAGCAGCAGCAGCCGGTCGGCCCAGTTCGGCCGGACTAGGGACCCGAGAGGGCCCCACCGCCCAGCAGGTGGTCGGGAGATTACGGAAACCTACACTGACCACCGTACCACCGAGCTGATCTGCGCCACACCCCTAGGGGCGAGCGCCTGAACGGCTCCCTCACAGGGGCGGCACCACCTGCTGCACCCAACTCTCTCTCTAGAGGGAGAGTGAGGGGGCAACCAGGCGCCACACCCACACCCTTGCGCCTCAAAGGCGCGTGAGCCTTCTAGCCGCCACCGCGCCGCCCCTCTGGCAGCAAGCAGCAGCAGCCAGTCGGCCCAGCATGGCCGGGCTAGGGACCCAAGGGGGCCTCACCGCCCAGCGGGCGGTCGGGAGATCATTCCCTCTACAAAACGTACGTCGCACACTAGCGGCGCGCTCTCGACCTCGACCGACCACCCAAAAACGACAGGCGCCACCTGCTGCACCCCACGGAGAGGCGCAGCCAGGTGCCACAACCTTTCAGCCAAGCCGGGGGACAGGAGACTGGGTAGGAGAAGGAAAGGGAGGAAGGGGACCGAGTGGGGAAAGGTAAACGCATTACTGTTTCTGTTATGTCTGTTCAGAAGGACCAGACCAATAGCAGGCAGCAACCGCGAGCAGGATACAGTCACACTTGCCTTGGGGATCGTCGCGACCGTGCGCTACTCCCAAGACCACGCCAAATTGCTTGCCAGGACATACGAGCAAAATAGGCGAGAAGCTATGCCACTGCGCCTCGAAGGACGCGTGTGATGGGATAGGTGGGATAGGTGGGGTGGGATTCGCCCGCTCAAGAATTTGTACCAAGGCCAAGTCTTCCTGATTCAATAGAATGAGGCACATACACGGCCTTTGACGTTTTTCTTTCTTTTTTGATGTTTTTTTTGCATTGGGTTCAATATAGCTCCAAGTGCCATTTAAATTTCATCGGTATTGGACCTTGGACTTTAAAGATACACCAGGGAACTCCTTAACGACAAACAATACGAATGTGTAAATTCAGTTATTATGAGTATATATATTAATCCTGTAGGTACCTTACTGTATAACTAAGTAGAATAATGTTAAATAGGTCTATAAATATTAATAATTAATTCACTCATCACATAAAATTGTAAAATAAAAAACTTTTTAAATAAGGTTAACCGTTATAAAAAGCATAGACGAATTGTAAATTTCCTCCGTTTTCGAAGTCAGTTAATATTCTATAAAGTTCTATGGTAGGATACCTATAGGATTAATACAATCCTTATAATAAGTCAATTCCTTGATGCATCTTCAAATTTCAAGGTCCAATACCAATAAAATTAAAATGGCCCCACCTTGGAGCTATACTGAACCCACAAAAAGAATTATCAAAATCGGTCTAGAATTGACGGAAATATCGATATACATAAAAAAGCATACCTACAGACGAATATAGAACCTCCTTCTTTTTTGAATAAGGTTAACAATAAATAAATATTTACTCTAGTTATACTTCCACAATACTTCCTTTTACGCACTGTCTTGAAATGGTCTAAAACCCTTATCCTTAAAGCCCGCGAATGAATGCTCTAACTTAATATTTTAACTCCGAAGCTTTAGTTAAGTAAAGACTAATCCCCAACCGTACTCGTAGTTTTAAACGTTGGGCGACGCACAAAAAATTAATGAATGTACTTAATAAGCGCAAAGCATAAATAACGTGGTATTATATAATGAAACACCTAACGTTTTTGTTATTTGCAGTCTAGTAATTGACCGTGGCTTTAGAACAAAAATTTAAAGAAATGTCGAGTTTTTATATAAACGCAAAGATAACATATGAAATAAAATTATTTTTCGGATTTTATTGCGGTTTACTATTGATTTTTAAGTTCCCAACGTTTTAGAGTGCTTTGCAGCACCCAAGGTCATGGGAAAGACTGAGGTGTTCCCTTTATCCCACGGAGTAGAAATTTGACATGTTGGTTCAGGTCCGATGACAATCGGATATTACGTCGGAGGACCCCCCCTGCACTAATATCGGCCTTCGGGGTTGCGGACGCAAGGGGCCTTGAGCGTCCTTCACGAGCGATCCCGAGAAGGACGGTGGCGTTGTGTAGCCCACGTTGTTGTGAGCACCGCATCGGTGCGGGAGGGAGCGTGTCATCTAGTCTCCCCCCGATGGCGGACTCTTCAAAGCGCGGCACAAGAGGGGCACCGGTGCGTTCCACACAGAGATCCCGGAGCCCCTCCAAAGTGCTGATGTCGGCTACCCTGGGGTCAAGTCAGAATTAACTATTTATTCACCTTGATTTATCTCAATAAAGACACCTGGTTTATTATCAAAATAATTTTAATTTAAAAAGACCTTTTTAAAAACAAGCTTTTGTAGCAAAAATGAACGAAGATATTTTGTTTACTTCTGGAGTTCCTATGGCTTTCTTCCGGCTCCAGCATCAACCCCTGGACACAATCCAAGTCTAAAGTATTCGTTAAGACAAATCCAACGAGCCCAAAACACGGCGGGACTATATTGAATGGTTGGGTGGTTCCATTGGTCACCTATCGGCTTCATCATCAGATCCTGAACTATCTGGTTGTATAGTACTTTTCAATACAAACCTAACAAGTCTTAACCCTGGACGTTGAATAGTTCACATGTTCCTATGGCCACCTTCAAACTCCATCATCAGACCAGCTCCATGGTACCACATTATTGCATTATCACCGAATTTACATACGTATGCCGAATTTCAGCTCAATCGGATAGCCGCAAGTGCTTGAAAATAGATCACAAGATTTGAACCGAAAAGCTACACAGACCGACAGACATACGAACATTGCAAGTTAAATAAAATCTTTTAAGAAGCTTTGTAGCACTTTTAAAAATTTATACTCGCTCACCTTGCTTATTTTCACTACGATTTTCTCGGTGCAAAAGTGACACAAAATACCACTCCTAACAAAATATGGAAAAGAAAGTGAGGTGAATTTTTATACCAATCCCCTTTGGCAATATTTATACAAGCTCCCTTTGTTACCGTCGAATGCATAGGGGTCATATTATTAAAACTAAAAAGTAACCTCACACAAAAGGATTTGAGGGCGCTCTACTGAGCTTACATCGCTACCCAAAATAGGCTCTATGAATTTAGAATACTATTTTGGTGTTCCAAATAGCTACTACTAGCTCTGACTTCGCACGGGTAGTACTAATGAAATATATGTATCATCCTACTTCGGCCAATTCGATAAGTCAAATGCATAAACATTATCAACCTCATGATCAGCTAAAAAAAGCGTGTTAACTGACACGCTTTTATTAGCTTGACCTGTAACTATGTATCTAAGTATGTAACGGAATCTTTCAACAAAATTTTCACCAACTTTAAGGCGTCTGATTACCTTGAAATTTGGTACACATATCAAGGACCAATGACAATACAATAATTTTACAACTTTGGCCTAATATCCTGCCCAAGATCACCAGAATCTGTCTGTTTGTCTGTCTGGTTCAAATCTTATCCATTTTTCAAGCACTTGCGGGTATCCGAATGAGCTGAAATTAGGCATACGTATGTAAGTTCGGTGACAATACAATAATATTATACAATGGAGCTGGTCTAATGATGGAGTCGGCAAGGGCCCATAGAGACATGTGAACTATACAACATAATCCCTGCGTGTTTAGGCTTGTCAGATTGGTATTGACTAGTACTTATACAACTAGATGTTGTTCACGATCTAATGATGGAGCCGAAAGGAGGCCAATGAAACCACCCAACTTCTCAATATAACCTCGCTGTGCCTCTGGGCTCGTTGGATTTGTTTTGACGACTACTGTAGACCCGGATGGTATCCAGGGTCTGATGATGGAACCGAAAGGAGGTCATAGGAACTCCTCAACTAAGCAAGATATCTTCGTTGTGTTTTTGTTATTAAAGCTCTTTATTAAAAAGATTTTATTAGTGAAAATTATTTAAAAAATGACGTAAAACCCATCCGTATAATAATTTTTAAGATTAGTGCGTATGTACGGACAGCAATATGAGGCGCTTATAGCATTCTTAGCTTTTCAAATCACTTTTGTGTAACATTATCCATTGTTTTTGTTGATCTAAAATATATCAGAATATGACTACTATAATTTGGTATTCACAAACTTCACTGATGTTTGCAAAATAAAGAGTTTTACTGGTTTGAATAACTGATTTTTTTAGGCCACTTACGTCGCTGACTCTACATACATAGAGGTCGCAACGGGTGACTAATAGATATTCCTGCAAGGGGGCTATTCCGGTCCGATCCCAAAAACCGATTTCCTGCTATTTATTATTATTATTTAATTCCAGACTGATCCACTAAATATAGTTTACATTTCCGATCAGATCCCCAAAATTTTTGGAACATGGATCAGATCGGAATAGAAAAAAAATTAAAATAAAACTGATCCCCGGGGGACCAAAACTGGGAAGATATAGATAGGTAGATATACCTTCCTAGATATGTACAACAATTTATATAAGTTAAGTACTTGTTAAATTCGGATTCTGATTCGATCCCGCAGGGTAACTCCGAGCATAGCTCTCTAAATCGCCCTTTCGGTGATTTTGAGCCTTCTTATGAGGTCCATCGTAAGCGACCATGTCTCAGTGCCGTAAGTCATGTCTGGCAACACACACCGTTCAAAAACGTTTGTCTAGAGACATATAAAAGAATAAAACTTAAATAACCATATAACCGTTATTCCCTGTTATTTACATAGTAAATACTTTGAGTAGTCAGAAAATGAGACTGCAGATGTTTTTCATAATAAGTACTTTTATTTGTCCCTTCTTAATCAATTAACTAAACACTTTAAATGTTCTTGACTCGTTGAGTACTGAAATACGAATGCCGCTGTTGGTGGTTCGCGTTGAATGATGTGAACAAATGAACGACGGAGGAAATGATGAGATTGAACGGACTATTAGTAGAAACAGCACATGTCACACGCAAGCATTCACATTTAAGTACTCGTTTATTATTATGCGTTTATAAATCGTTTTTATTAAACTTTTGTTACGATAAAAAAAATAGATATAATTAAATAAAAGCTAACAATACATGCAACTGCATGTTAGAAGTTAAAGTCGTCTTAAACCTCAAATAACCTTTTAGTGCAGAGATTTCCAATAATGTCCAACCAGTTCATTGCATAATAAAGTCTGCAGACGGCGAGATGGGCGTGTGCAAATTTAATTCGACCTCTGACTCAGCGTTCCTGATGAATGGTTAATGCGTTGTGATTGAAACCTGCTCCAGAACTGTTTCAGGCCTCATCGGGTATATTAGCTGTTATACCAATTCTCTATTCTTGGAGACAGTTTAATTTGTGCTTTACGTGCTTGGAAATAAGAATTGTATTTATTGTCCAGTTCGATGCTGGCTTTCGAAAGAGATATAGATTTATGATAAAAATAATATAAAAATCTCCACTTTTGACAGCTAAAAGTACTGTGAAAACACGAAGTGTAGTAATTATCCTATTAATATTTACCAAAGAAAGTTGCCGTATTCATAGGTGTCTACTTCCAGCCCACCCAGCTATCAGGGGCTTAAAGGGCCAGGCCACAGGGATCGTAGCTGATCATAGCCATCTGGGTTGTAGGGCCATGGCATCCAACTGAGGCGTGATTCTGCGTGGGATGGCGAAGTGAAGGCGGCCACATCGCCTTGAGCAATAATAGCGTGCAAAGAAAACCACTTTTTTCTCCTAAGATGTGTTCAATCGACGCATAGACACTGGTGCACCCCATTTGGAGATCAGCTATATATAACTGGGTCAAGGATAATCTATCTATCTATCTATATCATCACGCCAGCTCCCTCGCGGGGTAGGCAGAGAGTACAGAGTTCCAACAGGTTCTTTCCTTACATACCTCTCTGGCTTCCTCCACTCTCATAGTTCGTCTCATACACACTCGCCGGTTATGGAGACTCTTGACTTGCCCTTCAGCTAAGACACGGTCTATTTGGTCATGGTAAGATAGTCTAGGTCTTCCCCGGCACCTACATCCTTCCACTTTCGCATTGTATATCAGTTTTGTCATTCTTTCTTCTGGCATTCTTTCTATATGCCCGAACCAACGGAGCATACCCTTTCTCATCTTTACACCGATACTATCTTTCATACCTACTCGCTTTCTTACTACGCTGTTGCGAATACGGTCGGTCAGCGTGACTCCGCACATCTTCCGCAGAGATCGCATTTCAAGTCAAGGACAAGATTTACAAAAGATAACTGCTTACCTGGTAGAGTCTTATTAACGGTGCATTGCATTTATTTCTAAAAGGACATTGTCAAAATTTGCCCCAGAACCAACAAACATTTGACCCATGCCATCATTATTTATCTATTCTATTAAAATAATGGCAAATATCCGTATCTAACGGACAATTTGCAATCTAAAATGAATATTTCAAAGTGTTGTACTTATATCGAAGTCGCCGACATCTTTAATAAATGTCAACACACACACAATATAACCTCATATGTATTAACTGAATAATAACCTCAAAATCTAATACTTTTGTGCAATATTGCGATTCCCTCGCTTGTCCGTTTAATAAGAAATACCTTTTAAGAATTTATGGGTGATTATAAATCAAACAAGTATTTTTTCATTGCAGTTGGTTGTGAGGCAAATCATGTATGGGCGCAGAACAATGGCCTTTGAAGAAATACAGTCAAAGGTCAAAATAATTATATAGAAACCGATATTACTTAATCATTTTCATTTATAGAGGTACCTAACACTGCATTCCTATTTTAATGGCGAGCGGGAGAATAACTATAGCCTAATACCTAAGCTTCGATACCTCACGTAGTCTCAAGAGATAGTGAAACAAACGTGTAGTATTAGAGTATTGGTTGAGTTGGTAGCTGGTAACGAGGACAACACCCCATCTCCCAGAGGACACACATGTATTGTATTGAAAGACAAAACAATGAAAGTTCTCGTATAGTTGGGAGAATGTTTTTGTATGTACCTAGGTCTTTCTAGAATTTCAAGTTTAGGGAAACAACTAGTCATGAGAAGTTACGTTTCAACTAGTAATAACTAGTATTTATGTTATTTATGTTTCAACTTTTTTTTGAATCACTAAATTGTTAAAGTATTGCAAAGTGCGTCTCTATGGTTGGTTGAAAATTCATGTCAGTTCATTGAATTTGTGAACAGTAGGCTTTGAAAAATTTGGTTTTGTCTGGCGTTTTCGTAAATTATTAGGACAGACGGTGGAAAAATCGCTGTCTAAAATTATAATAGATACGTAAACCGCGCTATAACGGAATTGAATCGTTTTCCACTAACAATAGGAGCATCAATTTATGAATAAACGTTTTGTTCGAGGATTAATGACTCGGCATCGTGTGTAATTCGCGGGCGCGGCTTACACATTCTAGCGATTTGGGTATGCGGAGGCTGTTGGGTGTTCGTGACTGTAGATTTAAAACTGAAATATGTAAATATACCAACCTAGTAAAATTGTGTACAAACAGAAATAAAAAATAAATCTCTCCGGTTGTGACACGTCAAGTGTGATATGTAGGTTTATAAAGTATTTCTTCCAATAGATAAATGTAGCATTCTGTATTTCTTCAATAAGTACACTATTGTTAAGTTAATAATACCTACTACTATTTTTTTTATAATTATTGTATACATCATTACAAAAAATTGTTTATCGCCATCTATTCATTATTAAGAGATACCGTTGATTAAATGAAAGCTACTCTTAACAAGAAGTCTCGAACTATTTTACTAGATGGCATTATATAAAGTAATTTTAGATAATCAAAAAAAGATTATTGCAGATTAATTATATTGAAAACGATGACTTCAGATTATTGAATGCTTTTGAAATTTGACTCATAGTTATACTTAATATTAACACAAACTGAAACCCACAATTGTATTGTACCACTATTATATTTATAGTTCTACTATTTCATACTAGATGGCACTATTTCGCAATGAAAAATAAATTTCTCTTAAATTTTAATAAAGTTTACACAAAGGGCGATGGCGAGAGCTATGTTTGAAAATACTCTGCGGGATTTAATCAGAATCGAGGACATATGCAGGAGGACCAAAGTCACTTCTTTTGGTAAGTTATGGCTAAAGATGGCGAAGGTACGCGTCTCATTAATAGCATGCGATAAAAATCTTATATATTATGTGATAAAAAACATAGATACATTTAAAGGACTTTCAGGTATACATTATATAAAAATATTAGACAGCGAGGACTGCCTCGTTGGTCTAGTGACGAATAACGCGCGTAGTGATCACAAGGTCCTGGGTTCAAATCTTAGGTCAGACAAAATGTAATTTTTCTATCGAAAAATTCCCAGTATGAGTTCGGAGTCCAGTGCCCGGTATATGGCAATAGGCTCGCCCTTATTCCATGGGATCTAACAACGTTGGCGAAATCTTGGTGTTCACAGTACAGAGCCTCAACTCTGCTATTTTACGCAATTTGTCATTATTACAGGCTGCAATAACAATTCAATTGGTATTGTGCCAAAAATTGTACTGTATTACATTATCAATAGTATTATTATACGTTTGAGATTTAATGACGTAACCGGCGAGCGTGTATGAGACGAACTATGAGAGTCGAGGAAGCCAGAGGGGTATGTAAGGTAGAACCTGTTGGAACTCTGTACTCTCTGCCTACCCCGCAAGGGATCTGGCGTGAGGTTATAGATAGATAGATAGATTAAGATTTAATTGTGTGAAAAAGACCATCATTGTCAACAGCACAAATAGCCCATGTTGAACAACTACTGATTGCCTCGTTGCTCTAGTGGCAAAGCGCATTGTTTTGTGATCACGAGGTCCTGAGTTCAAATCCTAGGTCGGACAAATGTAGTTTTTCTAATGAAAACTTTCCAGTACGAGTCCGGAGTCTGGAATTGTGCCCGGTATATGGCAATAGGCTCGCCCCTATTACATGGGACCAAACATCGTCGGCAAAACGTGGGTGTACTCAGTACACCTCTGCCACCCCCGCTTGGGCAATATAGGCGTGACGGTGTTGAACAACTACTACTACATTTAAATCTTTATTTAAGCGCAATTTAAATTTTTCAAGCGGTATGCAAATGACACCATTTAGTTATAGGATTACCAAATCTCTCAATGAGGCGCTCGTAGCGCTGTGCGACCGCGGTGTTCTTACCGATCACCAAGGTTAAGCAGCGTTCGACTCGGTCGGCCTGAGATGGGTGACCGTTTATGGCATTTTCATATTCGAACGTCTCCGTACTTCGGAAGGCACGTTAAGCCGTTGGTCACGGTTACCACTTAATGTGGTAGTCGTTAAGCCGAGTTGGAAGCCTTAAAGGCCGCTTGATAAGTCCAACAGTGGGTTGCCACAAACCTGCCTCCACCAATCCGCACTGGGTCCGCGTGGTGGAGTATGACCTAATCTCTCTCACCTCGATTTGTGAGGAAAGGCCTTTGCCCAGCTGTGGGCAGTATAGGCTGATATTATAAATCTCTTAAAAATCTATAACTTTAATGTCAATAAATTACGTTTTACTTAAAATAGCAATAGCAGATACAAGCCCCAGCTCTATCAACACCGTTTGGTAAACATCATGTTAATATAAATGTGACGGTGTTCATTTTTTATAGTAGACAATTGAGCATGCAGGTCTGAAAATGATTAAAATATCTGGTAACTTATTGGTACTTGTAGTTGCAGATTAAGTTAAGTAATAACCATAATAATGTTAGCTGGCGCGATAAGAATATGTTGAATATAATTTCTTAAAAAATGCCACGTGAATATACTATATTATATATTCACTATATCTGCTATAGGATTAAAGGTAGGTAATACTCTGGCTTCCTCGACTCTCATAGTTCGTCTCATACACGCTCGCCGGTTACGTCATTAAATCTCAAACGTATAATAATACTATTGATAATGTAATACAGTACAATTTTTGGCACAATACCAATTGAATTGTTATTGCAGCCTGTAATAATGACAAATTGCGTAAAATAGCAGAGTTGAGGCTCTGTACTGTGAACACCAAGATTTCGCCAACGTTGTTAGATCCCATGGAATAAGGGCGAGCCTATTGCCATATACCGGGCACTGGACTCCGAACTCATACTGGGAATTTTTCGATAGAAAAATTACATTTTGTCTGACCTAAGATTTGAACCCAGGACCTTGTGATCACTACGCGCGTTATTCGTCACTAGACCAACGAGGCAGTCCTCGCTGTCTAATATTTTTATATAATGTATACCTGAAAGTCCTTTAAATGTATCTATGTTTTTTATCACATAATATATAAGATTTTTATCGCATGCTATTAATGAGACGCGTACCTTCGCCATCTTTAGCCATAACTTACCAAAAGAAGTGACTTTGGTCCTCCTGCATATGTCCTCGATTCTGATTAAATCCCGCAGAGTATTTTCAAACATAGCTCTCGCCATCGCCCTTTGTGTAAACTTTATTAAAATTTAAGAGAAATTTATTTTTCATTGCGAAATAGTGCCATCTAGTATGAAATAGTAGAACTATAAATATAATAGTGGTACAATACAATTGTGGGTTTCAGTTTGTGTTAATATTAAGTATAACTATGAGTCAAATTTCAAAAGCATTCAATAATCTGAAGTCATCGTTTTCAATATAATTAATCTGCAATAATCTTTTTTTGATTATCTAAAATTACTTTATATAATGCCATCTAGTAAAATAGTTCGAGACTTCTTGTTAAGAGTAGCTTTCATTTAATCAACGGTATCTCTTAATAATGAATAGATGGCGATAAACAATTTTTTGTAATGATGTATACAATAATTATAAAAAAAATAGTAGTAGGTATTATTAACTTAACAATAGTGTACTTATTGAAGAAATACAGAATGCTACATTTATCTATTGGAAGAAATACTTTATAAACCTACATATCACACTTGACGTGTCACAACCGGAGAGATTTATTTTTTATTTCTGTTTGTACACAATTTTACTAGGTTGGTATATTTACATATTTCAGTTTTAAATCTACAGTCACGAACACCCAACAGCCTCCGCATACCCAAATCGCTAGAATGTGTAAGCCGCGCCCGCGAATTACACACGATGCCGAGTCATTAATCCTCGAACAAAACGTTTATTCATAAATTGATGCTCCTATTGTTAGTGGAAAACGATTCAATTCCGTTATAGCGCGGTTTACGTATCTATTATAATTTTAGACAGCGATTTTTCCACCGTCTGTCCTAATAATTTACGAAAACGCCAGACAAAACCAAATTTTTCAAAGCCTACTGTTCACAAATTCAATGAACTGACATGAATTTTCAACCAACCATAGAGACGCACTTTGCAATACTTTAACAATTTAGTGATTCAAAAAAAAGTTGAAACATAAATAACATAAATACTAGTTATTACTAGTTGAAACGTAACTTCTCATGACTAGTTGTTTCCCTAAACTTGAAATTCTAGAAAGACCTAGGTACATACAAAAACATTCTCCCAACTATACGAGAACTTTCATTGTTTTGTCTTTCAATACAATACATGTGTGTCCTCTGGGAGATGGGGTGTTGTCCTCGTTACCAGCTACCAACTCAACCAATACTCTAATACTACACGTTTGTTTCACTATCTCTTGAGACTACGTGAGGTATCGAAGCTTAGGTATTAGGCTATAGTTATTCTCCCGCTCGCCATTAAAATAGGAATGCAGTGTTAGGTACCTCTATAAATGAAAATGATTAAGTAATATCGGTTTCTATATAATTATTTTGACCTTTGACTGTATTTCTTCAAAGGCCATTGTTCTGCGCCCATACATGATTTGCCTCACAACCAACTGCAATGAAAAAATACTTGTTTGATTTATAATCACCCATAAATTCTTAAAAGGTATTTCTTATTAAACGGACAAGCGAGGGAATCGCAATATTGCACAAAAGTATTAGATTTTGAGGTTATTATTCAGTTAATACATATGAGGTTATATTGTGTGTGTGTTGACATTTATTAAAGATGTCGGCGACTTCGATATAAGTACAACACTTTGAAATATTCATTTTAGATTGCAAATTGTCCGTTAGATACGGATATTTGCCATTATTTTAATAGAATAGATAAATAATGATGGCATGGGTCAAATGTTTGTTGGTTCTGGGGCAAATTTTGACAATGTCCTTTTAGAAATAAATGCAATGCACCGTTAATAAGACTCTACCAGGTAAGCAGTTATCTTTTGTAAATCTTGTCCTTGACTTGAAATGCGATCTCTGCGGAAGATGTGCGGAGTCACGCTGACCGACCGTATTCGCAACAGCGTAGTAAGAAAGCGAGTAGGTATGAAAGATAGTATCGGTGTAAAGATGAGAAAGGGTATGCTCCGTTGGTTCGGGCATATAGAAAGAATGCCAGAAGAAAGAATGACAAAACTGATATACAATGCGAAAGTGGAAGGATGTAGGTGCCGGGGAAGACCTAGACTATCTTACCATGACCAAATAGACCGTGTCTTAGCTGAAGGGCAAGTCAAGAGTCTCCATAACCGGCGAGTGTGTATGAGACGAACTATGAGAGTGGAGGAAGCCAGAGAGGTATGTAAGGAAAGAACCTGTTGGAACTCTGTACTCTCTGCCTACCCCGCGAGGGAGCTGGCGTGATGATATAGATAGATAGATAGATTATCCTTGACCCAGTTATATATAGCTGATCTCCAAATGGGGTGCACCAGTGTCTATGCGTCGATTGAACACATCTTAGGAGAAAAAAGTGGTTTTCTTTGCACGCTATTATTGCTCAAGGCGATGTGGCCGCCTTCACTTCGCCATCCCACGCAGAATCACGCCTCAGTTGGATGCCATGGCCCTACAACCCAGATGGCTATGATCAGCTACGATCCCTGTGGCCTGGCCCTTTAAGCCCCTGATAGCTGGGTGGGCTGGAAGTAGACACCTATGAATACGGCAACTTTCTTTGGTAAATATTAATAGGATAATTACTACACTTCGTGTTTTCACAGTACTTTTAGCTGTCAAAAGTGGAGATTTTTATATTATTTTTATCATAAATCTATATCTCTTTCGAAAGCCAGCATCGAACTGGACAATAAATACAATTCTTATTTCCAAGCACGTAAAGCACAAATTAAACTGTCTCCAAGAATAGAGAATTGGTATAACAGCTAATATACCCGATGAGGCCTGAAACAGTTCTGGAGCAGGTTTCAATCACAACGCATTAACCATTCATCAGGAACGCTGAGTCAGAGGTCGAATTAAATTTGCACACGCCCATCTCGCCGTCTGCAGACTTTATTATGCAATGAACTGGTTGGACATTATTGGAAATCTCTGCACTAAAAGGTTATTTGAGGTTTAAGACGACTTTAACTTCTAACATGCAGTTGCATGTATTGTTAGCTTTTATTTAATTATATCTATTTTTTTTATCGTAACAAAAGTTTAATAAAAACGATTTATAAACGCATAATAATAAACGAGTACTTAAATGTGAATGCTTGCGTGTGACATGTGCTGTTTCTACTAATAGTCCGTTCAATCTCATCATTTCCTCCGTCGTTCATTTGTTCACATCATTCAACGCGAACCACCAACAGCGGCATTCGTATTTCAGTACTCAACGAGTCAAGAACATTTAAAGTGTTTAGTTAATTGATTAAGAAGGGACAAATAAAAGTACTTATTATGAAAAACATCTGCAGTCTCATTTTCTGACTACTCAAAGTATTTACTATGTAAATAACAGGGAATAACGGTTATATGGTTATTTAAGTTTTATTCTTTTATATGTCTCTAGACAAACGTTTTTGAACGGTGTGTGTTGCCAGACATGACTTACGGCACTGAGACATGGTCGCTTACGATGGACCTCATAAGAAGGCTCAAAATCACCGAAAGGGCGATTTAGAGAGCTATGCTCGGAGTTACCCTGCGGGATCGAATCAGAATCCGAATTTAACAAGTACTTAACTTATATAAATTGTTGTACATATCTAGGAAGGTATATCTACCTATCTATATCTTCCCAGTTTTGGTCCCCCGGGGATCAGTTTTATTTTAATTTTTTTTCTATTCCGATCTGATCCATGTTCCAAAAATTTTGGGGATCTGATCGGAAATGTAAACTATATTTAGTGGATCAGTCTGGAATTAAATAATAATAATAAATAGCAGGAAATCGGTTTTTGGGATCGGACCGGAATAGCCCCCTTGCAGGAATATCTATTAGTCACCCGTTGCGACCTCTATGTATGTAGAGTCAGCGACGTAAGTGGCCTAAAAAAATCAGTTATTCAAACCAGTAAAACTCTTTATTTTGCAAACATCAGTGAAGTTTGTGAATACCAAATTATAGTAGTCATATTCTGATATATTTTAGATCAACAAAAACAATGGATAATGTTACACAAAAGTGATTTGAAAAGCTAAGAATGCTATAAGCGCCTCATATTGCTGTCCGTACATACGCACTAATCTTAAAAATTATTATACGGATGGGTTTTACGTCATTTTTTAAATAATTTTCACTAATAAAATCTTTTTAATAAAGAGCTTTAATAACAAAAACACAACGAAGATATCTTGCTTAGTTGAGGAGTTCCTATGACCTCCTTTCGGTTCCATCATCAGACCCTGGATACCATCCGGGTCTACAGTAGTCGTCAAAACAAATCCAACGAGCCCAGAGGCACAGCGAGGTTATATTGAGAAGTTGGGTGGTTTCATTGGCCTCCTTTCGGCTCCATCATTAGATCGTGAACAACATCTAGTTGTATAAGTACTAGTCAATACCAATCTGACAAGCCTAAACACGCAGGGATTATGTTGTATAGTTCACATGTCTCTATGGGCCCTTGCCGACTCCATCATTAGACCAGCTCCATTGTATAATATTATTGTATTGTCACCGAACTTACATACGTATGCCTAATTTCAGCTCATTCGGATACCCGCAAGTGCTTGAAAAATGGATAAGATTTGAACCAGACAGACAAACAGACAGATTCTGGTGATCTTGGGCAGGATATTAGGCCAAAGTTGTAAAATTATTGTATTGTCATTGGTCCTTGATATGTGTACCAAATTTCAAGGTAATCAGACGCCTTAAAGTTGGTGAAAATTTTGTTGAAAGATTCCGTTACATACTTAGATACATAGTTACAGGTCAAGCTAATAAAAGCGTGTCAGTTAACACGCTTTTTTTAGCTGATCATGAGGTTGATAATGTTTATGCATTTGACTTATCGAATTGGCCGAAGTAGGATGATACATATATTTCATTAGTACTACCCGTGCGAAGTCAGAGCTAGTAGTAGCTATTTGGAACACCAAAATAGTATTCTAAATTCATAGAGCCTATTTTGGGTAGCGATGTAAGCTCAGTAGAGCGCCCTCAAATCCTTTTGTGTGAGGTTACTTTTTAGTTTTAATAATATGACCCCTATGCATTCGACGGTAACAAAGGGAGCTTGTATAAATATTGCCAAAGGGGATTGGTATAAAAATTCACCTCACTTTCTTTTCCATATTTTGTTAGGAGTGGTATTTTGTGTCACTTTTGCACCGAGAAAATCGTAGTGAAAATAAGCAAGGTGAGCGAGTATAAATTTTTAAAAGTGCTACAAAGCTTCTTAAAAGATTTTATTTAACTTGCAATGTTCGTATGTCTGTCGGTCTGTGTAGCTTTTCGGTTCAAATCTTGTGATCTATTTTCAAGCACTTGCGGCTATCCGATTGAGCTGAAATTCGGCATACGTATGTAAATTCGGTGATAATGCAATAATGTGGTACCATGGAGCTGGTCTGATGATGGAGTTTGAAGGTGGCCATAGGAACATGTGAACTATTCAACGTCCAGGGTTAAGACTTGTTAGGTTTGTATTGAAAAGTACTATACAACCAGATAGTTCAGGATCTGATGATGAAGCCGATAGGTGACCAATGGAACCACCCAACCATTCAATATAGTCCCGCCGTGTTTTGGGCTCGTTGGATTTGTCTTAACGAATACTTTAGACTTGGATTGTGTCCAGGGGTTGATGCTGGAGCCGGAAGAAAGCCATAGGAACTCCAGAAGTAAACAAAATATCTTCGTTCATTTTTGCTACAAAAGCTTGTTTTTAAAAAGGTCTTTTTAAATTAAAATTATTTTGATAATAAACCAGGTGTCTTTATTGAGATAAATCAAGGTGAATAAATAGTTAATTCTGACTTGACCCCAGGGTAGCCGACATCAGCACTTTGGAGGGGCTCCGGGATCTCTGTGTGGAACGCACCGGTGCCCCTCTTGTGCCGCGCTTTGAAGAGTCCGCCATCGGGGGGAGACTAGATGACACGCTCCCTCCCGCACCGATGCGGTGCTCACAACAACGTGGGCTACACAACGCCACCGTCCTTCTCGGGATCGCTCGTGAAGGACGCTCAAGGCCCCTTGCGTCCGCAACCCCGAAGGCCGATATTAGTGCAGGGGGGGTCCTCCGACGTAATATCCGATTGTCATCGGACCTGAACCAACATGTCAAATTTCTACTCCGTGGGATAAAGGGAACACCTCAGTCTTTCCCATGACCTTGGGTGCTGCAAAGCACTCTAAAACGTTGGGAACTTAAAAATCAATAGTAAACCGCAATAAAATCCGAAAAATAATTTTATTTCATATGTTATCTTTGCGTTTATATAAAAACTCGACATTTCTTTAAATTTTTGTTCTAAAGCCACGGTCAATTACTAGACTGCAAATAACAAAAACGTTAGGTGTTTCATTATATAATACCACGTTATTTATGCTTTGCGCTTATTAAGTACATTCATTAATTTTTTGTGCGTCGCCCAACGTTTGAAACTACGAGTACGGTTGGGGATTAGTCTTTACTTAACTAAAGCTTCGGAGTTAAAATATTAAGTTACAGCATTCATTCGCGGGCTTTAAGGATAAGGGTTTTAGAACATTTTAAGACCGTGCGTAAAAGGAAGTATTGTGGAAGTATAACTAGAGTAAATATTTATTTATTGTTAACCTTATTCAAAAAAAGAAGAAGGTTCTATATTCGTCTGTAGGTATGCTTTTTTATGTATATCGATATTTCCGTCAATTCTAGACCGATTTTGATAATTCTTTTTGTGGGTTCAGTATAGCTCCAAGGTGGGGCCATTTTAATTTTATTGGTATTGGACCTTGAAATTTGAATATGCATCAAGGAATTGACTTATTATAAGGATTGTATTAATCCTATAGGTATCCTA
Source organism: Phalera bucephala (assembly GCA_905147815.2). NCBI lineage: Eukaryota > Metazoa > Arthropoda > Insecta > Lepidoptera > Notodontidae > Phalera > Phalera bucephala. Next base: position 25,689,255 of record LR990618.1, on the reverse strand, counting down.
CCATAGAACTTTATAGAATATTAACTGACTTCGAAAACGGAGGAAATTTACAATTCGTCTATGCTTTTTATAACGGTTAACCTTATTTAAAAAGTTTTATATTTTACAATTTTATGTGATGAGTGAATTAATTATTAATATTTATAGACCTATTTAACATTATTCTACTTAGTTATACAGTAAGGTACCTACAGGATTAATATATATACTCATAATAACTGAATTTACACATTCGTATTGTTTGTCGTTAAGGAGTTTTCTGGTGTATCTTTAAAGTCCAAGGTCCAATACCGATGAAATTTAAATGGCACTTGGAGCTATATTGAACCCAATGCAAAAAAAACATCAAAAAAGAAAGAAAAACGTCAAAGGCCGTGTATGTGCCTCATTCTATTGAATCAGGAAGACTTGGCCTTGGTACAAATTCTTGAGCGGGCGAAAGGCTATCCCACCACACGCGTCCTTCGAGGCGCAGTGGCATAGCTTCTCGCCTATTTTGCTCGTATGTCCTGGCAAGCAATTTGGCGTGGTCTTGGGAGTAGCGCACGGTCGCGACGATCCCCAAGGCAAGTGTGACTGTATCCTGCTCGCGGTTGCTGCCTGCTATTGGTCTGGTACTTCTGAACAGACATAACAGAAACAGTCATGCGTTTACCTTTCCCCACTCGGTCCCCTTCCTCCCTTTCCTTCTCCTACCCAGTCTCCTGTCCCCCGGCTTGGCTGAAAGGTTGTGGCACCTGGCTGCGCCCCTCTGTGGGGTGCAGCAGGTGGCGCCTGTCGTTTTTGGGTGGTCGGTCGAGGTCGAGAGCGCGCCGCTAGTGTGCGCCGTACGTTTTGTAGAGGGAATGATCTCCCGACTCGGCTCGGTGGTACGGTGGTCAGTGTAGGTTTCCGTAATCTCCCGACCACCTGCTGGGCGGTGGGGCCCTCTCGGGTTCCTACAGACAGGTTCGGCAGACTCGGGAGAGTTTGCCTCGCAGCTCGAGAGGGAGACGCTGCGTTGGGTGACATCAACGCGGCGTCTACGTAGAGGGAGGGCGTACGTACGTACGCCAGGGAGCTTGTCTCCCAAGGTGGGCCCTCAACAGGGCAGGTCGCGTCGGGGTCGCGGAGCGTGCCTAACGGCGATTCCGTGGTCCCCGACGCTCGCGACGAAGACGGTGTCACCGCAGGGTTTTTAGTCGGTACACTTGGGCCACTGACGGCCGGGTCAGCCTGGCCGTCAGTGGATCAAGGACTCCAACATAATCCCTCTGCGTCCCCCGAACGCGGACGGGTACCCACAAAGGGTCATCCCTGCGATAAAAAAAAATAAAAATAAAAAAAATGGTACACATTCTTACTGCACAGTAATATTATGAATTGTGTTTTACTGCAGTGTTTTTTGAGGTTGATCATTGATTAAATTTGTGAAGGTCTTTTGTCGTTTTAAGGTTAGAAGGCAAATGCTTTTTTAACCAACTCTTACCTAATAAAAACCGCTAACAGCTGATTAATATACTTTGTACAAAAAAATTGAACTTCTTTAAATCTTTCGCTATTAGAAAATAACTTGGTGACGAAATGTTACAACTCCTTCACTTAAACAATTCAAATGTACCGTCCGTTACTCACGTCATTATTAAATTGTCAAAATTACATCAATCGTAACAACAATATATGGGAAATTGGATGCCGCATTTGTTTTACACACTCCAAACTTTTATCTACGACTATATAACTAATTTCGATACCTCCTAAGTATAATGAGTCATCTAACAAATTTAGGTATTTTACTATTTTGATATAAACGTACATAATAAACCATGATCTTAATGCTAGTGTTAAAAAAAATTAAAAAATAACAATAATTACCGAGATAATTTCACGTATACTAAATCAATTTCAACATCAGTGAAAATCGTACATTGTATACTGATCCAAATAACATTGTACCAGTGTACGCGGGGCGTGAGGGTAGACGCATTGATATAAGTTTCAGTTCCACCAGTATACGGCGAACAAACTTTATAAAAAAGACACTTGAATCATCTGGCTATAATAAGGTACTAATTCATTTTTTGATATTTTTGTGTTGTGTTATAATATATTTTTTTAGGTGTTATATATTTTATTACTTGTTATTGGCATGTTTTATACAAAAATATAAATTCTTGCATTTTTAATTCAATTATTGTTTGTTTTAAAGTCTTTTGTTAATTTCGTGTTAATTGAAAGTCCTGCGGTCGCCACTCCTGCATTTTACATTAATGATATCACATACTCACCGTCCAATAACGTTAATAATACTATAAAAGATAAAGGAAGGCTAAGAGAACGTTTCTATAAAAATGTAAGGATCAGGAGAGGAAATATAATGTTAATAAGAGATTTGGAATATGTCAGTAGAAACGGAAGAGTACATGGTAAGAGAATTATGAAAACTTCTTGCCCCGTAACTTGTCGGAAAAAAATACAGTGAGAAATTAACAGAAGATATTCGGCAAAGAATTTTTGATATGTTTTGGAGTATTGGAGACCAATCCAGACAATGGGACTATTGGCAAGGTATGCTGTAAGAGCTGAAAAAAAAGATTTGTGGATAAAGAAAATTCTAAACGTCTTTACACTATTTCTTATTACTACTTACTACTACGTGGTACTTTTTATTATAAACGGTAACTTTCTTCGTATAATTTCACGTTATTCAATCTGGGATCTCACCTAGGTTATTGTTTTTCATGGAATCAACAGACAGCAAAGAGAGGTGCAAATGAAATTTCCAGCGGTGTTTTTAAGTTTATAGAGGATACGGTGGGTGGAGGTGTCAAAGATTACCGGTGCTGGTCAGACAACTGTGGAGGCCAACATAGAAACAGTTTTCTTAATGTATATGTTAGCTAGTTCGAAGTTTAGTATAGATATTAGCCATCGCTTTCTAATAGCGGGTCACACTCAAAACGAAGGCGACAGTATGCACGCTTTAATTGAAAGACAGACGAAAGATAAAATGCTTTATACGCCTGACCAATGGTATACAGCTTTTAGATTTGTCAAATCCGATTAGAAGCCATACAAAGTTATTGAAGTGTCTCAGGATTTAATAAACGATTTCAATTCAAAGCTAAAACTTATAAACAACTGGACAACTACTAATGATGGATCTAAAATGCCTTGGAATAAAGTAACGGAAGTAGTAGTTAAAGCAGAAAACCCATTTAGGGTCTTTTATAAAAACGAGTTACCAAGACTATGCGTACAAGTGGATAGATTGTGTAAAGAAACCTAAAGCTACTCGAAATCGTAGAGAGTTGAATACTGATATAGATATTTCTTTAGCTTATCAGACATCCATTCCTGTTGGCCAAAATAAGCACAAAGACTTGATGGATCTTTGTAAGACGCTGGTGATTCCTAAGAAGTATCATTTATTTTTAATAATTTTATCTCAACTAACTTTAATAACTGATTTTTAATTTGTAAAACCTTCAATATTACTATTTATTTTGTTAAACCTTATAGCTATTTTTTGAGCATAAGAATTGCCTAGAATTTTAGATATTTATGTTATATATGTAAGTTACCATTTATAGTTCTTATTATTTTGATCGACCTACTAGACAAGTACCTGTTTTAGTTTTTATTTGTATTGATTGTTTGTTGTTTTTTTATGAAACTTTAATGATACAAAATTGATAATTTGTTTTCGTTGATTTGTTTAACTTGTAGCTTTAGTAAGGGTAAATAAAGTTTAAAAATATGTTCCTACTTAATTGTCGCGAAAAATACATTGCGATTCTTTAAAGTGCTTTGTTTTTGTTTATGATTCTTCTTCTTCTTCCTAGCCTTTATTAATCCCACATTTCGTAAGTTTGTCCGCTGGTCTAACCGGTTATTCGCTGAATATCAGTTTTCCACGGAACGACTGCCATCTGACCTCCGTAACCTAAAGGGATACCGATATTCGTATGGTTAGACCGGTTGTGAGGATATAAGATTGAAGGCACTGACTTCCCAATAACGACTACCATAGATGTTCATGACAGCCGGGACCGTCGGCTTTACGTGCTCTCCGAGGCAGAGAGGTGAACGATAACTCAATTTGAGTATGCACATAATTATCTCCGAACAGACATCGATGGATCGAACTCACGACGTGGCAGTCAAACGTTCTACCACTAGGCTACCGTCACCTCGCCTTGTTTTTGATTATAATTATTATAATGGAGTCAAATGATATTATATTAGAATTAAAATGTGTAAATGAAATGCCTCGGTAAATTATATTAGTCCAGTATACGTTGAGGTTTCAAATGCTAACCTAGCTAAGTACTTTTCTAGTATAATGAGTCAAGTGATGTAATATCAACATTTTATTATTAAGTGAGACAAAAAATCCCGAAAACAACCAAAAGTAAGATGATATTAATAAAATGACAGCTGATGAGGCGCTCGTAGCGCTGTGCGACCGCGGTGTTCTTACCGATCACCAAGGTTAAGCAGCGTTCGACTCGGTCGGCCTGAGATGGGTGACCGTTTGTGGCATTTTCATATTGGAGCGTCTCCGTGCTTCGGAAGGCACGTTAAGCCGTTGGTCCCGGTTTCCACTTAATGTGGTAGTCGTTAAGCCGAGTTGGAAGCCTTAAAGGCGGCTTGATAAGTTCCAACAGCAGGTGGCCACAAACCTGCCTCCACCAATCCGCACTGGGTCCGCGTGGTGGAGTATGACCTAATCTCTCTCACCTCGATTTATTAGAGAAGGCTTTCGCCCAGCAGTGGGCAGTATAGGCTGATATTATTATTATTTATTATTAATAAAATGACAATGATATTTCATAATATTTTGGTGTAAACCATGGATTTTGATGGACAACGTACATGAATATAACTGGTAGTTAAACCATTTTACTATTGAGTCCCGCGGGCGTATACCCAGAAATGTACATAAAATGTCATTTAAGAACAAAAGTCAGCAAAATCATTTTATACCAAAGAAAGAGCTTCCAATCTTTATTAAAAAAACATTTAATTTATTTCGAAATAGTTTGATTTCATTAAAATATAAACGATTTGCCTTTAAATCGCTCTCCTGTAAAATTACTATAATGTTAGTTGACTCATTATACTTAGGAGGTATCGATTTGATCAATGTGTAAGAGATCATTTTTGAATATAGTATATTATGTTTCGTCACGTTTACTTCTTCCCAGCCCAAAATACTTCCAGGTAGGTCACATACCTCTCCCGAAGATCGCCACGTCGGCTAGATTGCTGTAACTATGCGTTATTTATTCACCGCTTTTATTTATATGCTCGAATCACAACATCAAGGTTTTATCCTTTACACACACAATCTACAGTTTATTTTTTTAGCCTACTTTTAACTACCGCTCGGGCTTCGCACGGGTGAATGATACACATAAACCTTCCTCCAATCATTACGTCCTTTGGTGAAAACCTTATGAAAATCCATTCGGTAGTTATTAATTTTATCGCGTTCAGACAGACAGACACGGCGGGGAGACATTGTTTTATAATAGGCAGTGATAATCTCTAAATGAACATTTTACAAAAATATTTTTCTAAAGCACAAGCTATATCATCGTAAACGATATTAATGCTTTCAATAGACTAGTTTTTGTCATTTATCTTTTTACACTCAATTTAAAGGACAAGTCCTAAATTTAAATTATTACTTCACGTTTCATTAATTATTGAACGTTTTCAGTCGTGTGCAACGCGCATTCATGTCATGAAAATGTTTAAACATACGTTTCTGGTAAATGGTATTGTAAAAGCTAAATGGTATGAGCTATAACTAAACCAACTAAACCAACCAACTTTGACGGACGATTTAGCGCAGTGGTTAAGAGCTTGAGCTGCTCCGCCCACTGTGTCGAATAGTCGCGGGTTCGATTTCCGCACGGAACAAATTTTTGTGTAATCCACAATTATTTGTTCCGGTCTGGGTATTTGTTTGTGAATTTGCATGTTTGTAAACGCACCCACGACACAGGTATAAATCCTAGTGTGGGGCTACGTTTAAAAAAAAAAATGTTGTTTTTTTTTATGATTGTAGTCTTTTTACCCCATGTACATATATGGTGACTCGCCCGCGCGATAGGGCCGAGAAATTACAGAACATCTAAAAATGAGCTTAAATTTAGGCGGGTTGTTCCATTGAAAACAGCTTGCTGTAACTTTTTATGTAAAGTAAACAAGACCTTAACAGGAACAAAATAAGAGCGTTAAACCTTTTTAAGCTAAAATCAAAATAGAGCATCTTAAATCCCATCTAGATAGAAATAACACGATCATATTTTGTTTTAATTATCCTGGGCTCTTATTCGCTATGCTCAAACGCGGCTCGTTACAATAACTTCGTGAAATGATCGTGTAATAGTTTTTTTTTTTTTCAAAAACGTAGCCCCACACTAGGATTTATTCCTGTATCGTGGGTGCGTTTACAAACATGAAAATTCACATACACTAATACCCAGACCGGAACAAATAATTGTGGATCACACAAAGATTTGTCCCGTGCGGGAGTCGAACCCGCGACTATTAGACATAGTGGGCGGAGCGGCTTAAGCTCTTAACCACTGCGCTAAATCGTCCGCCAAGTTAAGTCCGTTAAGTCGTTTGTTATTTTTCTTTTAAAAACATAGCCTCACACTAGGATTGATTCCTGTGTCGTGGGTGCGTTTACAAACATGAAAATTCATATACACAAATACGCAGACTGAAACAAATAATTGTAGGTCACATAAAGATTTGTTCCGTGCGGGAATCGAATCCGCGACTTTTAGACACAGTGGCCGGGTGGCTTAAGCTCTCATCTAGTGCGCTAAATCGTTCGTCAAATAGTCAATCAATCCAGCTGATTTCGGCAAAGGCAAAGACATACGTGAAGGCATTAAATCGGAAGCCATCAGCAAAGCCATCATTATTTACGCAGGATGAATATTAAAGTGCACATCGGTGCGGGCAAACCCAGATGCACATTCTCATCCTTCTCCTTTCAGAACTTCTCCTTCAGAACTCAACGAAACGGGTGTCCATTACAACCGGGAAATGGTCCGGCTGCAGTGTCTAACCGACACACACTCATGACCTCCACCATGTCGTCCTAAGCCACAAGGTCTTGCTATATAGCCAAATCCACCAACGTCCGTCGCATATCAGCATTGGGTAGCCTTCTCCGCCGGCATGGTCATCGTGCACTGTGCGGGAGGTTACCGCATTCGGTCTATGTTTAAAGACAAACACAGATTCTTTATCCCAGTTTTTGCTCACGAGCCGACGTGGTTACCGGGAAGTGGCTGCCGCACGCGCTACGACTTTTGCGAGCTACCGGTAAGAGCTCATGGAGCACCTTTGGACCAGTATGTCCCACCGCCCTTGGAGAACAGGTGAGGCACGAAAGGTACTACTACACTAGAAGCGCCATAACACTCACTAGATTACACTGCACTACATTATCGAAAAAGGATAAATATATTAATACAGGAAAGTATTTTAGAATTTTAAATATTTGACACTGTTGACAACCAAAACCATAGCCAAAAATAGTAAAGTGTGTATTAGTATTCTGTATGTCACTGGAGTAGTATTAAACGATCATTTCACGAAGATATCGTAACGCGCCGCGTTACGTGTTTAGTTGGTTATAGAGAATAAGGTTAACAACCAATTTGGTTTTACAAGAAACCGTTCAACAGTAGATGCGGGAGTAGAATTGTTAAAGTACATATTTGATGCCTGGGAAGAGTCACAGGATGCTCTTGCACCTGTTTTGCAGCAATAGCTATAGCTTGCTTGATTCTGTGATTTGTCTAAGGCGTTTGATTGTGTGCATCATGAGACATCCTAAGGAAATTAAGCCACTACGGCATCGGGAACAGCGCTCTCGATCTCTTGGCATCCTACCTAGATAATATAATTCAGAGGGTTGATATTAAAGGTAAGAGATCTGATGGATCTGTGGTCACTTTGGATCTTCCTTTTTTTAATTTACATAAATGACTTACCTTACTTTGTAGGGACAATCACAAAATTGTTTTGTTCGCAGATGATACATCTCTCTTTTTTAAAATAAAAGTCAATTGCAAAATTATGACGATGTGAACAACGCAATTACTAAAGTTGTGCATTGGTTTAATAGTAATATTTTTTTTTCGAAGTTTTTAGGTATTACCATAGATGCCAAATTACAATGAGGCGAACATATTCAAAAACTATCTGGAAAGTTAAGCTCGGCAGCTTATGGAACAAAATAGGAGGTTCAAAATAGGAACTAAAAATCGACTGACTCGTTCGATAAGCAACAATTTTCCTAGTACATGCTAGCTTGAACTTGAAGGAAGAAAGAATAAAAGTCAACACAAAACAAACCTAGAAACCTGCCGAATTTTTCGTCCAATGTTATTCTGTGATTTTTGAAACTCAATCCACAAGTTATTTTTGCAGAATCAAATAATTTATCAGAGATTAAGTCTTCCCAGATTCCAGGGACAATAGTTTTGTACTGCTGAACATTTTTTTTGCATTCCTTGTTCTACTTTGGCAAGGTTTAGTTATAATAAAAGCCTTCAATTTTTTTTTATTTTCAAGTAAATTACATAAGATCTTTCAATATTTTTATGGGGACTAAAACCGCTGTCATTAATTCATCATATTTGAAGATTAATCTACTGTAGTATAAGCAATACTACTTGATGATTGATCCATACATATTCCTTCGCGTTTAAATAGCTTACTCTTTACTTCAAATCTATTATCAGTCACGTAAGCGTACAAGGAATAAGGTTTACTAGAATTATCAAGTTTTTTGATATTGTTGTCCATATTAAGTTATTTTTGTCAACTACCGTTCCACTTTTAGAAATTATAATTTCTTTAGAATGATCAAGAATAGCTTTAACAATCCTTTCGGATTCAATAGCTGAAGGTCTGCCATGTTTAGGCATTATTGAAGTATTTTACCTAAAAACAAAAAAAAATTAGAGAAAATCTGTAAATTAAGACAACTGTCGAAAATATTCGCAAAAATCAATTAACAAAAAAGCATGTTAAGACCAACTTACAGAATCTAGAGTTTTGGGCAGCTGAAAGATTTCGAATTTTACCCGTAAAATATCCGAGTATGCAGGTGTTATAATCAAACATATTTTTATTTATCTAAATAAAATCTAATTTGTTGGTAATAAATATGTTTTAAGGAGTCAAGATTATTGAAATTTCAAAATCAAAAAACTTTTTGTGGCCATTTCAATATCGATCAATGAAGTATTTTTTTCTGCTATTTAAAAAATTGTACCTTAAAATTAATGTATCAAAAGTAATACGTCGAATACAATTTCTTATTTTTGAATCTACGATAATAATAACTAATGATTTCTATAACAGACAAATCTTTGAAACCTCATACACAAGTTATTGAAGACATAATCCCAATGCGTTTGAGATTTAAAAAAAATGGAAATTACCAAACATGAGATAATGTTGGAAATAATATTATTAGACAAGCGAGATGGACAACAAGTTAGGAAATCAGAAAATATTACTTTATATTTTTCGTATTAAAGGATTTGACCAAGTTTATAGAAATCTAATAACAACAGGTTTAAATCGATAATCGCCACAAGTAATTTAACAATTCCATAAGCCATGGTTTGGAGGGAATTTTCATTATTATTAAACGAAATGATCATGAAGCAAAAACAAGTTAGTGATAGTTCACAAAGAAACAGCACTCATTGCAGACCGTAAACAATGACCGATTTTAGTTTCTATTTTGTTGCGTATTTTTCAGGCACATTTGAACATTGTTCAATGTAGCAACTAAATTTCTTATGCATTTTTTGTTTAGCAAGTCAAGTTCATGCTAGCATGTACAAAAAAAATTGTAGCTGATCGAAAGAATCAGCCGATTTTTAGTTTCTATTTTGTTGCTGATTCTTTAGGCTCATTAGAACATTGTTCTATGTAGTAACTAAATTTCATTAGCATTTTTTGTTCAGCAAAACGAGATCAAGCTACCATGTACTAGAAAAATTGTTGCTGCTCGAAAGAATCAGCCGATTTTTAGTTTCTATTTTGTTGTTGATTCTTTAGGCTCATTTCAACATTGTCCAATGTAGCAACCAAATTTTTTAAGCATTTTTTGTTCAACAAGTCAAGTTCAAGCTAGCCTGTGCTAGGAAAATTGTTTCTGATCAAAAGAGTCAGTCGAATTTTAGTTTCTATTTTGTTGCTGATTCTTTAGGCTCATTTCAACATTTTCCAATGTAGCAACTAAATATCTTTAGCATTTTTTGTTCGGCAAGTCAAGTTCAAGCTAGCATGTACTAGGAAAATTGTTGCTGATCGAAAGAATCGGCCGATTTTTAGTTTCTACTTTGTTGCTGATTCTTTACGCTCATTAGAACACTGTTCAATGTACCAACTAAATTTCTTTAGCAGTTTTTGTTCAGCAAGTCAAGTTCAAGCTAGCATGTATTAGTAAAATTGTTGCTGATCGAAAGAATCAGCCGATTTTTAGTTTCTATTTTGTTGCTGATTCTTTACGCTCATTAGAACACTGTTCAATGTACCAACTAAATTTTTTTAGCATTTTTTGTTCAGCAAGTCAAGTCTAGCTAGCATGTACTAGGAAAATTGTTGCTGATCGAAAGAATCGGCCGATTTTTAGTTTCTATTTTGTTGCTGATTCTTTACACTCATTTGAACGTTGTTCAATGTAGCAACTAAATCTTCTCTTCATTTTTTGTTTACCAACTCTAGTTCAAGCTAGCATGTGTTAACAAAATCATTGCTAATATAAAAAATTCGTCCGGTCTCTTGTTTTTTAATTTTCGGTAGTGCTTACTTGCAGCAACAAATTAGCAACAAATTCTGGTTCAATAGTTGATTTGATATTTATTGATTTATCAAAATTTTATGCTAGCTTTATATGAATTTAGTAGTATTTGCGATATTTCGCGAACGGCTCAAGCAACAAAATCGCGGTTTTAGCAACTAAATAGCAACAAAAAAGCTACAAATTTTGCATAATTTTATATTGAATTTTGCGGATTTGACGCTGCTACCTTGATAGAGCTTCATCAAGTTCATCGGGGAGTTGAATTAATTTAAACAGACACGATTATATATCTCATTGTACACTGGCAAATTACACTTAAAATTAGTGTGAAGCCATAACTTAAAGAAGAACAAGAAGACTATAGTATATAGTATCTATAGTTAATATTTGAAAAAAAAAATCATAACCCTATTTATCTAATATTTTACCATTATTCTAAAAATGAAACATAAAATAACAATAAAAAAATCATTTATATCATGTTTTGTCATATTCTTTACACCTTTATATTATGCTGCCACATCCTCATGTATACTACAAACACATAAACAACAATTTTATATAAAATAACGTATAATTTAACAGTCAGTTGACGTTTTCCCTCATAGGATAATTCAGCGGGTCATTATGTGCAAAATGCTGCGTTCTGATTGGTGGTTACTGAAGGGCGGGCGCCGGCGCAGTCATGGCGGCATACATAATTGACACTTCGATGAGGAACAGTTATGTCAAATTACCTGTCACTTGGTTGTTGAAACAGAATTAGTGATAATAACTACTAATTCTGCTAGCGAATTACACTTAGGTAATGTTGGTATAGGTAGGTATGGTATATACCTACCTATACCAACATTTTTTTTTTCAAATATTAACTATAGATACTATATACTATAGTCTTCTTGTTCTTCTTTAAGTTATGGCTTCACACTAATTTTAAGTGTAATTTGCCAGTGTACAATGAGATATATAATCGTGTCTGTTTAAATTAATTCAACTCCCCGATGAACTTGATGAAGCTCTATCAAGGTAGCAGCGTCAAATCCGCAAAATTCAATATAAAATTATGCAAAATTTGTAGCTTTTTTGTTGCTATTTAGTTGCTAAAACCGCGATTTTGTTGCTTGAGCCGTTCGCGAAATATCGCAAATACTACTAAATTCATATAAAGCTAGCATAAAATTTTGATAAATCAATAAATATCAAATCAACTATTGAACCAGAATTTGTTGCTAATTTGTTGCTGCAAGTAAGCACTACCGAAAATTAAAAAACAAGAGACCGGACGAATTTTTTATATTAGCAATGATTTTGTTAACACATGCTAGCTTGAACTAGAGTTGGTAAACAAAAAATGAAGAGAAGATTTAGTTGCTACATTGAACAACGTTCAAATGAGTGTAAAGAATCAGCAACAAAATAGAAACTAAAAATCGGCCGATTCTTTCGATCAGCAACAATTTTCCTAGTACATGCTAGCTAGACTTGACTTGCTGAACAAAAAATGCTAAAAAAATTTAGTTGGTACATTGAACAGTGTTCTAATGAGCGTAAAGAATCAGCAACAAAATAGAAACTAAAAATCGGCTGATTCTTTCGATCAGCAACAATTTTACTAATACATGCTAGCTTGAACTTGACTTGCTGAACAAAAACTGCTAAAGAAATTTAGTTGGTACATTGAACAGTGTTCTAATGAGCGTAAAGAATCAGCAACAAAGTAGAAACTAAAAATCGGCCGATTCTTTCGATCAGCAACAATTTTCCTAGTACATGCTAGCTTGAACTTGACTTGCCGAACAAAAAATGCTAAAGATATTTAGTTGCTACATTGGAAAATGTTGAAATGAGCCTAAAGAATCAGCAACAAAATAGAAACTAAAATTCGACTGACTCTTTTGATCAGAAACAATTTTCCTAGCACAGGCTAGCTTGAACTTGACTTGTTGAACAAAAAATGCTTAAAAAATTTGGTTGCTACATTGGACAATGTTGAAATGAGCCTAAAGAATCAACAACAAAATAGAAACTAAAAATCGGCTGATTCTTTCGAGCAGCAACAATTTTTCTAGTACATGGTAGCTTGATCTCGTTTTGCTGAACAAAAAATGCTAATGAAATTTAGTTACTACATAGAACAATGTTCTAATGAGCCTAAAGAATCAGCAACAAAATAGAAACTAAAAATCGGCTGATTCTTTCGATCAGCTACAATTTTTTTTGTACATGCTAGCATGAACTTGACTTGCTAAACAAAAAATGCATAAGAAATTTAGTTGCTACATTGAACAATGTTCAAATGTGCCTGAAAAATACGCAACAAAATAGAAACTAAAATCGGTCATTGTTTACGGTCTGCAATGAGTGCTGTTTCTTTGTGAACTATCACTAACTTGTTTTTGCTTCATGATCATTTCGTTTAATAATAATGAAAATTCCCTCCAAACCATGGCTTATGGAATTGTTAAATTACTTGTGGCGATTATCGATTTAAACCTGTTGTTATTAGATTTCTATAAACTTGGTCAAATCCTTTAATACGAAAAATATAAAGTAATATTTTCTGATTTCCTAACTTGTTGTCCATCTCGCTTGTCTAATAATATTATTTCCAACATTATCTCATGTTTGGTAATTTCCATTTTTTTTAAATCTCAAACGCATTGGGATTATGTCTTCAATAACTTGTGTATGAGGTTTCAAAGATTTGTCTGTTATAGAAATCATTAGTTATTATTATCGTAGATTCAAAAATAAGAAATTGTATTCGACGTATTACTTTTGATACATTAATTTTAAGGTACAATTTTTTAAATAGCAGAAAAAAATACTTCATTGATCGATATTGAAATGGCCACAAAAAGTTTTTTGATTTTGAAATTTCAATAATCTTGACTCCTTAAAACATATTTATTACCAACAAATTAGATTTTATTTAGATAAATAAAAATATGTTTGATTATAACACCTGCATACTCGGATATTTTACGGGTAAAATTCGAAATCTTTCAGCTGCCCAAAACTCTAGATTCTGTAAGTTGGTCTTAACATGCTTTTTTGTTAATTGATTTTTGCGAATATTTTCGACAGTTGTCTTAATTTACAGATTTTCTCTAATTTTTTTTTGTTTTTAGGTAAAATACTTCAATAATGCCTAAACATGGCAGACCTTCAGCTATTGAATCCGAAAGGATTGTTAAAGCTATTCTTGATCATTCTAAAGAAATTATAATTTCTAAAAGTGGAACGGTAGTTGACAAAAATAACTTAATATGGACAACAATATCAAAAAACTTGATAATTCTAGTAAACCTTATTCCTTGTACGCTTACGTGACTGATAATAGATTTGAAGTAAAGAGTAAGCTATTTAAACGCGAAGGAATATGTATGGATCAATCATCAAGTAGTATTGCTTATACTACAGTAGATTAATCTTCAAATATGATGAATTAATGACAGCGGTTTTAGTCCCCATAAAAATATTGAAAGATCTTATGTAATTTACTTGAAAATAAAAAAAAATTGAAGGCTTTTATTATAACTAAACCTTGCCAAAGTAGAACAAGGAATGCAAAAAAAATGTTCAGCAGTACAAAACTATTGTCCCTGGAATCTGGGAAGACTTAATCTCTGATAAATTATTTGATTCTGCAAAAATAACTTGTGGATTGAGTTTCAAAAATCACAGAATAACATTGGACGAAAAATTCGGCAGGTTTCTAGGTTTGTTTTGTGTTGACTTTTATTCTTTCTTCCTTCAAGTTCAAGCTAGCATGTACTAGGAAAATTGTTGCTTATCGAACGAGTCAGTCGATTTTTAGTTCCTATTTTGATGCTGATTCTTTACGCTCATTAGAACACTGTTCAATGTAGCAACTAAATTTTTTTAGCATTTTTGTTCAGCAAGTCAAGTTCAAGCTAGCATGTACTAGGAAAATTGTTGCTGATCGAAAGAATCGGTCGATTTTTAGTTTCTAATTTGTTGCTGATTCTTTAGGCTCATTTGAACATTGTTCAATGTAGCAACTAAATCTTCTCTTCATTTTTTGTTTAACAAGTCTAGTTCAAGCTAGCATGTGTTAAGAAAATCATTGCTAATATAAAAAATTCGTCCGGTTTTTTTTTAATTTTCGGTATTGCATACTTGCAGCAACAAATTAGCAACAAATTCTGGTTCAATAGTTGATTTGATATTTATTGATTTATCAAAATTTTATGCTAGCTTTAGCTTCATATGAATTTAGCAGTAATTGCGATTTTTCGCGGACGGCTCAAGCAACAAAATCGCGGTTTTAGCAACTAAATAGCAACAAAAAAGCTACAAATTTTGCATAATTTTATATTGAATTTTGCTGATTTGACGCTGCTACCTTGATAGAGCTACTTGATGACAACGATGATAATGAAATTAATGAAGTACCATAGATAGTAAAGCGGTGGATACTTTACATACCAATTGCGACGGCCGTTTCAAGGGAAGTCAAAAAGGCACATTTTATCACTTTGTTACAATTACCTGCACTCATGCACATATAAGAACACATAATGGTAGATATTCCACCATCATTGCACATTATTAGTCGAAATAACACAAGTTTTCGAAATTAAAACAAATTGACAACATCACTCTTCGACTTCCCGCCAAAAAAAGCAACTATAGTCTTTTTCACGAGGCATGGGTACGGTGCCGTTTGATCATGATCCATTTCACGCATATTGCATTTAAGAATATTGAAAATATAGAATTCAAAAAATAAACAGGAATACATCAAAAATCTACTTTAGTTTTCATTTAAATAATATATTGTTCATAATTTTACGTAATTATTAAAAAAAACTTAATAAAACTCTATTACACAATTATGTAAATTGTAACGGTTTGCGTTTTAGGGGATGTTGTTTTTCAAAATGTACAAAATCGATTGTTGATTTTTTACGAATAAAATTCTCATGGACAAGAAATTAATAAATTAAGTTGGATGCGCGATGTCCACATATTAAAACAAATCATTTTATAGATTTTTTAATAATAATACACATAAGCAACAAATTAAGCGATTTATCAGAATATTTTCTGACCGATGGCATGATTCGTAAAAATCGTATATCGTTTTGTTCCGAAATTATTTTTATTAATATCGATTAATTCTTCGTTATAAATTTACTCGATACGATATTCGATCAATTCTATTTCAAACTTTAGATACGTTAAATTCTAAACGTCGGCGTACCCATGACTGGTGAGAAGGACTATATACAGTTTTTTTATGAGAAGTAATATGTAGATAAATGTTTCCCACTTTTTGTCAGTAAGAAAGATTTCTGGTAATTATAAAAGGATATGTTTTAATTTGGACGGTCGATTTAGTGCAGTGGTTAGGAGCTTAAGCCGCTCCGCCCACGGTGTCTCTAATAGTCGCGGGTTCGATTCCGGCACGGGCTAAGTATTTGTGTGGTCCACAATTATTTGTCCCGGTCTGGGTATTTGTGTATGTGAATTTTCATGTTTGTAAACGCAGCCACGACACAGGAATAAATGGTAGTGTGGCTACGTTTAAAAAAATATAGTTATTGAAAGAGAGTACTGAATACTTTGATTGACTATCTAGAGCCGCTACGTAATAATATAAAAGTCCTCCAGCATAATCACACCCATAACTAGACTAGACTTTATCTCGTGTACAGGTCGTCAAAGACCTTGGTGTTCTTACTGACACAAAGTTATCCTTTGATAACCATGTAGATTATATAGCCAATAAAATATCATCCGCTCTAGGTTTTGTTATTCATAATAGCAGCTCTTTCGTCATTATGAAAACTATTAAACTAGTATATTGTGTCTATGTCCACAGTCACTTAGAATACGCTAGTCAAATATGGAATTCTCAGTATGCAGTGCACTCAGATAGATTAGAAAGGATACAAAAGAAATTTACAAGATATTTAAATTATAAATACAAAATTCCTTTACTTATTGAGTTTTTAGATTTACGCGAATATTACACATGAAATAAAACTATTTTACGGATTTTATCGCGGTTTTTTTTTTTTTTTTAGTTCCCGACGTTTCGAGTGCTTTGCAGCACCCATGGTCACGGGAGTGACATAAAAAATAAACCGCGATAAAATCCGTAAAATAGTTTTATTTCATGTTCCTTTACTTAATTATAAAAACCGTTGTACTCGCCTCTATTTACTTCCATTACATGTCCGCAGAAAAATCTCTGACATGCGCTATTTATTCAAGGTTGCACAATCTAGGGTTGACTGCCCCGGACTAGCCTCCAAAATATGTTTTAACGTGCCACCAAACCACTCTAGGGCTCGAGACTTACTCCACACTCCTTTCTCACGCACTATGTTTCGTCGTAATCTCTTCTCCTTGCGTGAGATTATTATGTTTAATTCAATGATGCGGTCTGAGCATCCTAACTCTAGAATAGATATACTCACAAGTAATTTGACAACCCTGAGCAGTATGTTAATCAAATACTTCTCATCTCTCTAACAGTTTTTTTTGCTATTTACAAATATTGTAAACTTACCTACTTAAGCATCATGTTTATATGCCTCATTTCTAGATGCGGTAGCTTGTTAATGGCTCCCTGACTTTATGTTATATTAGCTGTATGTCTCCAAAAAAAAACCAATCTCAATGCAAAGTAGAAAATTGAATCGTGGTTGTACGCTTTAGCAACCTATTTTATCTATAGATAAGTATCTTTCCCAACTAGTCAGTTGTAAACAATAGGTAGAATGAATGATCAATTAAGAATTAGGTCAATCTAATAATATTTAATGCACTAAATGGAACAAATGCACGAATGAGAGAAATAGGTTAGGGGTCTCTCAACTCTAATATAAACATAGCAAGAATTAGCGAAATTATTTGATGCGCTTGTAGCTCTGTGATACCGTGGTGATTATATCGATCACCGCGGTAAAGCCACGTTGGATTCAGTCAGTCTGCGATGGGTGACCGTTTGTAGTGTTTCTATTTTAAAGCGTCTTTGTGTTTTTAAAGACATACTAACCCGAGGGTCCAAGTTAAAACTTCATTCTTCGTTAAGTCAAAGATTATAAGCGGCTTGATAAGTTCCAAAAGCAGGTGGCCACGAACCTGATTTTACCAATCTACTAATCGCTCTCATCTCAACTTTTGAGAGGTTTTTTTTTTTAATTTACCCAGCAGTGGGACAATCAGTATCTTCTTCTTATTCGCTTCACCCTTGGAAGAGTTTTCGTGGTCACAATGAAGTTTAGTCGCTGGAGGCTGATAAAGCTCGCCTTACGATATCTCTCCATCTAGCTCGATCATTTGAGATTCTGGTGCACTTGATTAAAGGGTCTCCCACTGTCAACTTAATTTGATCTGTCTAACGCATCGGTGATCTGCCGCGTGATCCAGTCCCTTCGACTTAACCTTGCACAACTAGAAGCTCAATGGAATCTTTGTTACGACTCAGTCAGTATAGGCTGAATTATTATGTTATTATTTCTACATAAGCCTCCTCTCTCTTACGCCACTTATCCCTACCCTTAGCTAATATTGGCCAGGTCTTACCAATGCACTTAACTACATCATCGACCCATCTTTGTACTGGCCTCCCTTGATTGCGATATCCCTTCTGGGGCTACCATTCGGTCGAAGATTTACTCCAACTTCCATCACCACATCTTGCGTCGTATCCTGCCCTCCTCTATTTCTTGAATCCTCAAAATACTTCAATTAAAAAACATTTTGTCACCAGGAGTCACTCCTTAAGGAAACACAGATTCTACATCATTAGTACACTAGTTAGTCTTCGGCTTCGCCTCAGGCAAATTGTTTCGTAATTTTGTCCACAAATGACATTAATGACAAGTATCGAGAGTCGGAATGTCATTTTGTAAATTACGGTGCGCTATTATCAGGCCGGTAATTGGATGGGGTCACGCAGTGTTAGGAATGTGTGGTGACGTGTCTCACTTGTACAGAAGGATATCTAATGATCGTGTTTGATGTGATAATCTGCATACATATTATTCGAGGGAAGACTTTCCTATTATACAAATATACTACATGGAGAAGAATCTTCTAGTCTATGTATAAAACAATGCTTTGGCATTAATACTTTTTGAAGATTGATTACAAGCTTTTATTTAACTTGCAATGTTCGTATGTCAGTCTGTCTTTCCGATTCAAATCTGTGATTATTCAAGCATTTGCGAGTGTCCGCTGAGTAGTTTAAGCTGAAATTTGACATACGTATGTAAGTGTGGTGACAATGTTATCATATGATACCATGGACGGTCTGTTTAGGTATGTTAGATTGTTATTGACAAGTATTATACAACCAGATAGTATTCAGGGTCTGATGATGAAGCCGAAAGGCGGCCAATGGAAGCAACTAACAAGGACATGGGACCCTGTGCTATATTTTGTCCGTTTTAGTCCCAATTATGAGTATTCGGTAGCACAGGGCTGTTGATCGCTACAGCTACGCTAGTCATATTTTTCTTAGATTATTGTATCTATCTATCTAATCTCATATAGAATAATCTGTTGGAACTGTGTCCTCTCTGCCTACCCCGCAAGGGATCTGGCGTGATGATATAAATAGATAGTCCGGTGAAGCTATAAAGGCCCCGCGGCCAACAGCGTAGATCATTCACACACACACACACAAGGACGATTTCGCGCAGTGGTTAAGAGCTAAAGCCCACTGTGTCGAATAGTCACGGGTTTGATTCCCGGACTGGACAAATATTTGACAAATTTTGTGACCCACAATTATGTGAATTATCATGTTTGTAAACGCACCTACGACACAGGAATAAATTGCAATCTTGGACTACGTCTCTTTATTTAAAAAAAAATCATTTTAATCGTCCTGGAGCGAACGCTCATATGATGTATCCAATGCCTACTGGTCACTGGTAATAATAGAAATAAATAATAAGAACACTTCACTAAGAAACATCTTCCTACTGCCCTATGCGAATATCATACCTAGGGTAGAAATTCGAAATACCGCAGGTATATAGTATATACCGGCCAGCTGACGACCCCCACCACCCCTCAACATCATTTTGGGCTTGGTATAGGTGAGAAGTTTAATGCACCTAATTAGTTTTGTTATGGAGATGTTACCTATTGAAATGTTTTATTTTATTTTATTTATTTGGGATAAAAAACAGTAATACATTATGAGAATAACAAATAGTGTTGGTTATGGTAGTCTATATAAATGTAAAACCAACTACATTTTCCACATATTGCTTAATACAAAAGTAACATTATAACTAGTCACATCAATCAGAGGTGTGATGATATGTAAAAGTGAGTTATAGCGTAAGTAGTTTAGAGATAATGAAGTAGGTATAGTGCAAAAGCAAAAACAAAGAGGGAGTGAGTCGATGCTATACCAGTATCATGGCACTCCCCTCTGAGTTTTTTGGTGATTAAACTTTTAAAAGCATGCAAGGATAAAGAGAAAATATCAATATCTGTGAAGCGCTTATTATATGTGTCTACAAATCGACGTAGGGGAGAGCGCACTCCAGCATTTGTCCTACAGGTACCGGTCGCGAAAAGAGTGCGCGCTCTTACCTCACCCCGATGCACAGTTCTTGGAACTACAAAACATAATTTGTTATTGATATCAGTGCAATCAACATTACTATGGCAGATACTATGAAGCAGAGAGGCTTCCAACAGGGTGCGTCTGGATTTCAGTGAAACCAAATTATACCTGCTAAGTAGATGAGAGTATGAAAGATGAACGCGGTGGCATCGATAATGCATAGCTCGGAGAAATTTCCGTTGAACTGCTTCGATTTGATCTATGTATTTATTATAGAGAGGATTCCAAACACAGCAAGCATATTCAACTTGGGATCTAATCAAGGTCTTGTTTTTTCATCATCAAGTATTTTCATTTTTGAAATCCTTGCTAGCTCTCATGACGAAACCATACATCTGATAGGCTTTTTTCATAATGGCATCGATGTGTTCGTCGTAATGTAGTTTGGAGTCCAATTGGACACCCAGGTCGCGGATAGATGTGGTCTTAGAGAGATCTTCATTACTCAGCTTATAGTGAAAATTTATTTGCTTCCTATTTTTGTTCTTTTTTTTGTAGATACCAGGTAACATGGTATTTTTTTTTAAACTTAGCCCCGCACTAGGATTTATTCCTGTGCCGTGGGTGTGTTTACAAACATGAAAACTCACATACAGAAATACCCAGACCGGAAGAAATATTTGTGGATCACACTAAGATTTGTCCCGTGCGGGAATCGAACGAGCGACTATTAGATACAGTGGGTGGAGCAGCTTAAGCTTTCAACCACTGCGCTAAATCGTCCATCGGTATTGGATAAAAAACCTGGGCTATCGCCCCAGGATGACTAAGCTTATTATAATATCAGCCTATAATGCCCACTGTTGGGCAAAGGCCTATCACAAATCGAGTTGAGAGAGATTAGGTCATACTCCACTACGCGGACCCAGTGGGGATTGGTGGCGGTAGGTTTGAGGCCAACTGTTGTTGGAACTAATCAAGCCGCCTTTAAGGCTTCCAACTCGGCTTAAAGACTACTACATTAAATATTTTGGCCTTCCTAACTACGGACACACTCGATTATGAAAATTCTACAAACGGTCACCCATCGCCGGCCGACCGAGTCGAACGCTGCTTAACCTTGGTAATCGGTACGAACACCGCGGTTGCACAGCGTTACAAGCTCCTCGACCATGTATAATCCAATGAAGAAATAACTATTAAAATGTTCAAGAGAATTAATCGTGACCTTAACTTTTTTATTAACATGTTGTGGTTAATGTATTATCAGAATGAAAACCACAAATTAAATATGAAATGATTATTAGGCAAATAAAAACAATCCAATAAAAAGACGTTATCTCGACAAAAATCCGACGTGTTTTTTGTGTGTCCGGTTCAACAAGCCATAATTTTTTTATTTTTTTTTCTTTAAAAAACGTAGCCCCACACTAGGATTTATTCCTGTGTCGTGGGTGCGTTTACAAACATGAAAATTCACATACACAAATACCCAGACCGGAACAAATAATTGTGGATCACACAAAGATTTGTCCCGTGCGGGACTCGAACCCGGGACTATTAGACGCAGTGGGCAGAGCGGCTTAAGCTCTTCACCACTGCGCTAAATCGTCCGTCAAATATATTATACGAGTATAGAACCGTACGGTTACATTTCCCGAAGGGGTATTTAATCCATAGTATCTGAATATACATACCTCAGCAAAACTAAGAAAGCCATAAAATTTAGTAAGAAAAAATCCACGCCTATTATATTCCCCAAGCGAAGGTGGCGGAGGTGAACATTTTACCGACGGTGCTCTAGATCTCTATGTAATTGTAATGTATTTGGTTGTCATCATACAGGCCATTGCCGCAGTAACTTTTAACCTATGACGAAATGTGCCGTACATTACATCTTCTTGATTATTTACAAAATGTAGCGATATTTCGTAAATTACCAAGAAGATGTCGTGTGTAGTTGTCTTATAGAAAAGAGTTTTCACGCCTTGCTTTGGTGGATACCAGGCCTTAGTATGACAGCTGACAGCCAGCCAAAATCTGAATTAACATTGTCATTTGGTTGTCACTCACGCCCAACTTCCGAAAGGGTAGAGATATACACCTCTAGGTAGAGGTGTATAGATAATACACCCATAAAGCCGCCGGAGTATTCTGGATCCCAATGTAACAGAGGACGAGCCCATTTCCATTCTTAGGGCACATCATTATGTTTGAAAATGTTTAGGTTCTCTCATATATGGAATTTTCCTCATAATTTTAATAAGTCAGAAGTAAATTGGCTAGACCATTGGTATGCAAAGCAAGTGTATTTTAAAAATTAATTATTACTTGCTTTAACGGTGAAGGAATAACATTCTGAGAAAACCTGCATACCTAAGAGCTTCTCGGAGGTGTGTGAAGTTTGCCAACCCGCACTGGGCCAGCGTGGTGGACTATGGCCTAAACCCTCTCAGATCGGGAGGAGGCCCGTGCCCATCGGTGGGACAGTTTCTTAACAGGGCTAATATTATTATTTTTATAGAAGTAAATTAAACTGTGAGTTGCGGAAATATCCGAAATCACGCTCAATCGCCGTAACAAAGCGAGAGATTTAATATGAAAAAATAAAAATAACCGATAGATGCAGACAACTATCCTATGCCCATATGTGTATATTAACAAGTCTACCTACATAACAGGTTATACAGGCTAAGTTCCAAAAATAAATATAATATCATGACACACTTATTAATTATACAATATATCTGAAACACACCTACTTTTAAGCTATCATAAATCTGTATCGACAAACCGGTTCACCTTTTCTTTAATGGCGGACTAAAAATAAAAAGACATTATTAACTGACATGAACTTTTATGTTTACTAATGATCAATTAATCAGTTACATTGAATTGAACGTGACCTTATACTTTCACTAGTAGGGTAAATAGACAAGTTATAGTCCCATATCGAAATAATTCCTAAATTGACGGACGATTTAACGCAGTGGTTAAGTGCTTAAGCCGTTCCGCCCACTGTGTCTAATAGTCGCGAGTTCGAATCCCGCACGGGACAAATCGTTGTGTGATTCATAATTATTAGTCTCGGTCTGGGTATTTGTGTCTGTGAATTTTCATGTTTGTAAACGCACCCACGACACAGGAGTAAATCTTAGTGTGGGGATACGTTTAAAAAAAGTCTTGAAAATTCCTAGTGTGGGGTTACTTTTGAAAAAAGAAAAGAATAAAATATTAAGTCGAGATAAAAAATCTGCTTGTGCTTTTTACTGTAATAAATTAATTATGCTCAGACTAGGTGGAGCGATGACCTTCGTAGGGCGGCTGGCAGAAACTGGATGCGAGTAGCCGAGGATCATACCCAGTGGCGTGCACTTGGAGAGTCCTATGTCCAGCAGTGGACTGCTATAGGCTGATGATGATGATGAAATGAATTATTATGTATAAAAAAAACTGATATTTATATGCCTTTCAGACGATTACGTAAGTAAAAATTTATCGTCACGATGAAGATTTTTTACTCTCTAATAAGTACTAGCTGAGATGAAAATACAGATGTGTATTTTTCATCATGATTGTATGTTATATGAGTATGTTGCCGCATTTCTCATGTATTATATACCCAAAAGTAATTAGCCTAATCATACTTTATACACCTAAAGATATATTTAAGTTACTTACTGAATAATTATATATTAAATTGTTTATTTCAAATCACGGTTTTAAATTGTCTATTAGTCATTTAATATTTAGAATTGAACTATAAAACAAATACATATTCACCTAATAACAGATAATAAATAATATATTACTGGCGATATGCAACATTAACAATTATGTTGTCTTATTTTGTGAAGCAAACTGATACCGGTTTCAACAACTTTTTTATCTTGACTTCATTAATTAAGATAAAATATGAATTCTTTGAAATTAATATTTATTGATATTATTGGGGTATTAACCTATTCAAACATCTTATTTTGTGTTTGATGTATTGTATGTAGGTACACAATCATATTAAAAACAAGTGTTTAATTAAAGCGAACAGTGATAGATTACTTTCACGTTTGTAATTGCTACTTGATTTACATAGAATTCCAATACGTTTTGTCATTTACATACATTTCCATTGTCTCCTCACTGGGAAAGTGTAACTATTTATGCATTAAAACTATGATGACGTCGATAAATGTGTATTATCAAAATGTTCTTTAACGTTTTAATAATACTAGTGGTCGCCCATAGTTCGATATTCGACCTACTCTTTCATCGCTTGCTGGTTATGTTTGACATTCAGTAAGACTATAGACAAATAATATTAAAGACAAACATCAATTTGACGTGTATTGTGTCGAATACATTGTAGTGTGTGTAAGGTTTTTTTTTTCATTGATTTAATGTATGTTTTATGCATAATTTAAAAAAAAATATTAGCATTCTACACTCCTTCTCTATATAAACTATAAGTGTGGGAAATTTAATACTCCTCCGTCCGCGCAATTTTCGTAAAAAGGTGTACAAAGTTTTTGCTTCACGTATTAATATATAGACATATTTTCAAAAAAAAAAAATACTATTTCGATTAATTAACTAGAACGATAATAAGCCCTTTTGCCCTATCACTATCTTACAAAGATCGTCAGACAGCGCGTCGCCATCAATTGAAAGTGAAATAGGTTTTTCTAAGAAGTCGGGTCATTACCACGATCCGATTTTTTAACACCACTATAATCAACTATTGTTATACTTAATCACTACACACAATGTCGAGTAAAATACTAAGAAGTTGTTAAGTAAATATGTTAAAACGGTTTTATTGGGTTTTAAGACAAAAACCTAACTATAATAACAATTAATCAGTTTCACGAATGTCAAGGTAAGAAAGATAAAGTACGGATACCACATGGACGCAGTGTGTATTGTTGGAGGCAGGTTTGCGGGCCACTTGCTGTTGAAATAAATGCGGTGAACAGATCAAATTCAGTCCACCATGGAAGATCCTTTAATCGAGTGCACCAGAATCTCAAATGATCCAACTAGATGGAGAGATATTATAAGGCGAGCTACATAAGCCTCCAGTGACTAAAACTCATCGTGACCACGACCACTCTGTCATGAGTGAAGCGAATGAGAAGGGCCCAGGGCCAGACTCCTGGGAGGTGGAGTGACGACCTTCAGACATGAAAAATACCACTTGAGGAGGAGGAGGAGCAAAATAGGTACCTCCAAGTGGAGATTTTTGAGGAGGCTTTTGTTCTGCAGTAAACGTCTTACGACTATACGAGGAGGAGTAGATTCGTAAAGAAGGACAGTAACCATTGCAGGACTGCTAAAAATCCTATGGAATCCCGACTAATCTTGCGTATCTTCAGGGTAGTCATTACAAAGAGGGTTAAACACCTACGTTGTTATTAAAAAAAAAATAATGGGATATTTGAATAATCAAGCTTTTGCTAAAACATTTTTAGGTTATGATAAACTTCTATCTATCTATCTATAACCTCACGCCAGATCCCTTGCGGGGTAGGCAGAGAGTACAGAGTTCCAACAGGTTCTTTCCTTACATATGATAAACTTCATTAGGACAAACTCCTATCGGGACAGCAGAAATATATTAAACATTTTTTATTATCTATTTACTGTATGTTGAAACCAGTGATTTTATTGGAACATTGGGAATGAAGAAATCGACTAAAACCCCCAGAGTGGCCGACATTGGGGCTTTGGAGGGGCTCCGGAAGTCAGAAAAACCTTAGGGGGAATCATTTAATTGCAATTAAAATTTCAATTAATTGATAGTACAATTAAAAATTTATTATATAATAAAAGTAATTATAATTATTTATCTTACAATTAAATCAAAATAAAATAAAAGCAGCACGAAACACTAACACTAATTATTAATCTAAATCTTGTCCGCGTGGTATAGTGGTAAGAGCGGCATTGCCTCGCTGAACAGCTAAGCTAATTTTCTGCGCGAGGAATAAGCCAGCCCTCTTGTCACCTGTAGAGGCAATCAATCTAGGTGTTATAAATTTTATAAAACTTTTTGCGCAGTTACTCTACGGGCCTAGCGTTTCCACCGCAAACGGCACAAAAATGTAATCTCTACTAATAAATACATACTTGTGCCGCTTGCCCATATCCGCCTTCTCAGCCGCAGCTCCCGCCTTAGCCACGGATTCCCTGAGGTGGGACGGAGCCAAAGTATCGACGCATGTGGCGTCCCACACAAGGGCCCGCCCTCGATCCCAGGGGCTCAGTATCATGCCATCGGGTCTCTTGCCATCATTACGGAACATTCCTGCCGGTTCCAAGACTGCAGGAACGTTGATGGTAGCAAGAGCCCTTTTAATAATATCGTTTAAGGAACTGTGGCGGGAAAACCTGCCGGCACTTTTGCGGCATGAAAGACCGTGGAGACCTGACCGGTCTACCTCCACTCCACACGGACATATATGTTCGCAGCAGATTAGTGCGCCTAGCCGTATACCCACCGCAACCCGGAAGCTTTCGTCGTCCAGCAAGGTACCGAGGTTGACTGATGGGATAGCGTGCAGCCAGTGGCGCGATTCTTTTTGATCTAACGCTAGGAGTCGCGCAGGGTCACGGTCACTGATTTTAATTTCGTCCAAATAATTTTTGGTTACCTGCACTAATGGCATGCCCCGAAGTTTTTGTACGTTTGCTTCCTTTGGGTCATCGACATTGGGGCAAATAAATTTCCATGCCTCCAAAGCTTCTGAGGCACCAGCCACAAAATTGGTGTTGGAAATCATTTTTGAGCAGAGCTCTTCTACGCTGTGAAGCTAAGAAGGCCGGTAAAGCGACACTAGAATCTTTTTGAATGCCGACACCACCATGTTTGATAGGCAAAGTTGCTTGGATCCAAGAAGCCTCGTTTAATGGTAAATTTAAGGTTTTTTCTAGACTATGTCTAAGGGTTGGTATCCATCTGCTCGAGTATGGCCCGAAATTTCTAAATTGGGCTAGCGCGTGTTGTATATATATACATTTTGGTACAATTAAAAAAAAATGAATAATGCCTAACACTGTCAGTAGCTACTAGACAAGGCTGTTGCCGAAAAATCTAATTTGCAGTGCAAAGGCAGTTAACAAGAATTTACAGTTAAGTGTGAAACGTTACTAAAACTAAAGGATCTAATAGAAAATGAACGCCGGGCAAGAATAGCATTCTACAATTCATAACGTTAAATTTTTTATCTAATTTTCCGTTTCCTACAATGAATATACTTATTACTACATGTTTTAAATACTTATATGTAAAATCAAGCTAAGAAGTTAACTGCCTTAGACTTAGACTTGTCTAGAAGGAGCATTGATTACAAAAATGGCGCCTTAAAGCTGCCTCTGTGTGTCGTGTGTGCGTGATGCCAGTGTTCGATTTTTTGAAAATTTTTCAAAAGTTGTCAATGTGTGCGTGAGTGTGCGTACTACAATTGCAAATACAAATTTATGCCGATTCCGCGCGCGCGATGCTCTATTTACGGCTGGTTTCAATATTTAACTTAAGAATAGATTTGCCTACTACAGTTAAAATGTTGAAACCGGACATTAGACGAGTAATTAAATTATGCAAGGTTTACCTTATTTCTCTAGAAGTGCATAATATAGTTAATGTTCTTAAGGTTTGCAGCTCTCTATTACAAGATCCACGCTTCGATTCCTAGGCCAGATAAAGTGTTGTTAGGGTATACTTTCTAAAAATTATCAAAAGAAATCTGGAGTTTGAATTTTTTTTTAAAAAAACGTAGCCCCACACTAGGATTTATTCCTGTGTCGTGGGTGCGTTTACAAACATGAAAATTCACATACACAAATACCCAGACCGGAACAAATAATTGTGAATCACACAAAGATTTGTCCCGTGCGGGACTCGAACCCGCGACTATTAGACGCAGTGGGCAGAGGGGCTTAAGCTCTTAACCACTGCGCTAAATCCTGTGAGTGTGAAGTCTAGATGTATAAATATTATCAGACTAACAAAAAAAACGTGGTTATTCCCACACTTGGCTATCGTCCAATACTCTTAGGTATCTGCCGCATTTCAGATTCGCTAATAGAATAAAGGTCATTGAGCTGATAAAAAATGTACATTGGCATTGAACACTTGCGATGATTATGAACATCTGCTTTATTGGGTGCTGGCACGAAATCTGGTGCATATTTTATTAAAGAAAAACTGAGTAGATACATTTTTGTCTTTGTATTTAAATGAGAGAAAGTTAGGACATTTAAAGAAATGCTCGTCTATTATTTTATTTTATTAAGAAATGGTCAGCGTTTATCTCTTAACTCACCAAATGAAAAGTGACTATAGAGACAAAGATTTAAAGCATGAAGAAATATTTTGTATAAAATATATTTTTTATTAACTTATTAATTATAAAAAGTTATAGTCTTTAGTCAAAGTGCTTCCTATCATACGAAAGATCGATCATTTGATGACGAAGTCCAACCAAACCCGTGTTTTGTGGGTGTATAGTCAATAATGAAAAGAGTAGTGATTACATAAAACTCTACCACCCGTTCGGAATGTCATCCTTGTGGAGAAGAAGGGCAAGTAACTCCGCGGTTACTCTTTTAAAAATAAGACGTTTACAATTCTGCATATGGGATCTATCTATCTATATCATCACGCCAGATCTCTTGCGGGGTTTGAGGAGAGCACGGTGTTCCAACAGGTTCTTTCCTTACAGACCTCTTTGGCTTCCTCCACTCTCATAGTTCGTCTCATACTCGCTTGAGACTCTTGAATTGCCTTTCGGATAAGACACGGTCATGGTAAGATAGTTTAGGTCTTCCCCGGTACCTACATCCTTCCACTGTATATCCGTTTTGTCATTCTATCTTTCGATATTTTATATGCCTGTGCCAACGGATCATACCCTTTCTCATCGGGTTTTTTAATAAAAAACGTAGCCCCACGCTAGGATTTATTTCTGTGTCGTAGGTGCATTTACAAACATGAAAATTCAAATACCCAAACCGGAAAAATAAAAAATAATTGTGGATCACACAAAGATTTGTCCCGTGCGAATCGAACCAACGACTATTAGACACAGTGGGCGGAGCGGCTTAAGCTCTTAACCACTGCGCTAAATCTTTACACCGATACTATCTTTCATACCTACACGTTTTCTTACTATGGTATGGAATATGAGGTATATATAGGCTGTCATATTTTCTGTACCGTACAAAAGAAATTCTAACAATATCATTATTTATTTGTGCTAATGCAACGCTTGCAATGAAATCAGACCTACTTGATAGGCATCAATTGATTACCAATTCGAATTTTTTGTTTTCCTACGCGATGCGCAAGAAACATCTTAATTGGATTCAAACACGTAAAATAGTTGCAATTTAGAGGATTTAAGACGGAAAGTGTAAAGTATTTATCGCTAATTTATGATCAGTTTTAGTCGATTTTTATTGAAAGTAACGGAATAGTTGAGTAATTAGTCTGACGATACCGTGTTAGGAAGTCTATTTATTACGAAAAGTTGTGTTGACAAAGTGTTGAGAACGTAATATATCTATCTCCTTTGACGAAACAACTTGTTACTGTAAAGGATAATACAAGTAAGACTCTTTATATTATATTACTATAATTGGATAATAACGTATAGTCTATTCCAATGAAACTTTAAAACTTTTTAAATAAACCATCACCATTTTAAGATGTTTTAGTTGAGATGTATAACAAGTGTAATATGAAGGCGACAGTATTTCCGAAGTCATCGAAATGAAAATGCTGTTAGCAAGAAATCGACGTTTTTATGTTGAATGAAAAAAGTTTAAAAAATATTAATGTTTGATTGGAGTAGACTATAGTGTGTTGGTTTTTGAAGTAGTATTATATGAAATGCAGACAAGTCGGATCTATCTATCTATATCATCACGCCAGATCCCTTGCGGGGTAGGCAGAGAGTACAGAGTTCCAACAGGTTCTTTCCTTACACACCTCTCTCGCTTCCTCTACTCTCATAGTTCGTCTCATACACGCTCGCCGGTTACAGAGACTCTTAACTTGTCCCTCAGATAAGACTCGGTCTATTTGGTCGTGGTAAGATAGACATTACATTTACATTGGTACATTGTTATTAAGTCACAAATTCGTTGTGACTCGCTCCTTATTATTTGACAGGTGACAACGACCGTATTTACGTAAATACGGTCGTTATCGGTGTTTTGACACGTGTCAAAAACGTTTAAATTTCCTGTTAAAATAGTTAGCGACAATTAGTTCAAGGTTGAGCAAATATTTTAACAAATCTAATTTAAACACCTATTTGCTTCGTGAATTGAAACCATCAAAATACCAGCATCAGCAATCAGCGCATTATTAAGATTTTATACTAAGCCGATATTGCGTTTTTTTTTGTAATACTATGCCAAATTCCAAGCGTCTACCTACGTTATATCTACGTTGGTATAATATAAAAAACGTGTCTTCACATATACCTACAGCCAGTCAGATTGATGTGACTTTAAATTTATGATACAGAGAAACTAAAAAAATGTGCCGCGTGTATTACATTTACGATAATAAATAATCAATATATTTAGTCGATTTTTATGTGTCATAGAAGAATGGCTGTATTTGATTAAAATAGTGGGTAACTGGGTAACTTTCGTGTCGATATGATTACGATAGCCAATATAAGGAGATGGTTTATTCTTTTATCTTCTGTTTATTAAATTTAATATTATATTTATTGTTAATATTATATTCTTTGATCATGCTAGCAAGTTTTGAGTAATTCTTTTGAATTGGTATCTAACATTAAAACTATACAAAACTGTGTCCTAAAAGAGCGGCCTGGAAATCCCATACGATTTACTAGATATCGGATACTGATACTAAACCCCTCTTTATTTAAAAATACCCTGGAACTAAATAACTCATCAAGATGTAAGAAAAATGGCTTACAAATTTAGAGCTGGGCACTTTGCCAGCCCGACACCTGGCGCATAGATAATTTGAATTCAAAACGTAATTCCATAACTTACGTATAGTTCACTGATTGCTCAGATTCTTGCCAAAAACTATAACTATGCATGAGTTATTTTGATAGTTTACTTATTTATCTGGATAAAAGGTAAATTAATATTTCATTTTATATTCTAGTGCTAGAACCCGTGTGGTAATAAAATGACCTGCTTTTTAATTTCTTTGAATGCCATTTATTAGTTGACTATAATGGTAAAGTAACCGTTACTAACTTTCCCATTTAATGGAAACAGTTGTCCGAGAAATCCAGTAAACCAATGGATCCCTTGTCTAATTGATCTACTTATCCGATGGATTCAATTATACGATGGATCCACTTGACTGATCGATCAAATTTTCCGATGAATCCAGTTTTCTGATGGGTCCACTTCTCTGATGTATGTACTTGTCCAATGCATCCACTAGTCCGATGCATGAATCTGATTTTCTGATAGATCCGATTGTCTAATGGATTCACTTGTCTGATGGATCCGCTTGTCTGATGGATTCACTTGTTTGATGGCTTCACTAATGCCATAGATTCAGTTGTCTCTTGCAGGCAATTAATCTATAAATTTTGATTTATTTCATTATTTACCTACCTAGGTATATGATGAAATAAATCAAAATATTGAGTCACTAGCACTTGACCGTTGCAGTGGAAGCGCCGAAGGCCAGTCGCGTTCCGATAACCATCTACCCTACTACATGCTGTTGGCCTGCTGACCTAAGGACTTAGCACGAACAGATTGAAGTGAACTTAACGTTGTCGAGAACGCGTACGGTCACGTTAATCTTTATTTAGTACATTTGAAGTATGAAAAGGATGCCGTATCAACTTGAAAGCGTTATGCTAACGGCAATCTGTTCGGGCTAAGCCCCTTTGGGGTCAAGTCGCGTGACTGTCTACCAGCATGCTACCACTCAACTCCTGGTGTTGCTCACGTCATAGTATTACAACCTTTAATAAATAACTGCGTCATTTGTCTAGTGGTAATGGGCTCGGCTTCCTATAATATTGAGACTTAATATCGTCGACTACTTATGGGTGTACACGGTACAGCTCTGCCACTCCCGCTTGGGGAATATAGGCGTGACGGTGTATTTTTTTTAATAAGTATTAATAAGTCAGCTTGTTCTGTTCCTATGTAGCCAAAGGCTATCTCTCAGAAATCGAGGGTGAGAGAGGATAGGTAAATAACGTATCCTCTCTCACACTCAATTATCGAAACCGTCATCGTCGATACGTCACCCCTATACTCCCCAAGCAGTAGTATTAGAAGTGTACTCTGTACACAGTATGATATGCTATCATGCCACCATGCGGAGACACTGCGTGTTACTGGATGTAGGCCACCACTAGGTGGTTGCAAGTTGTGGACCCGCCTACATTAAGTTGCAGCCGGAAATGAAATTTCACTAACGGTGGTCACAACTGACCCGAGTCGGACGCTGATGATAGCCAAAGAGAACCCGCCGATAATGCCGCCTTACAAAAATAAGCCAGTAACCTACAAAATTTAACGGCATATATATATATATATATATATATATATATATATATATATATATATATATATATATATATATATATATATATATATATATATATATATATATATATATATATATATATATATATATATATGTACAGATAAGGAGCAAGTACTATATAATAACCTTTTACCAACTAACGGGTTTTTTGCCAGTGGGTAAAACGACAGGAATCGTTTATTATTGCAATTTCTGTACGTAAAACGATTTAACTGTAACCTATGACACATGCTATTTTGATATTATCTATGTATCACCCTAACTCCCTTGTGGGTTGACAGAGAGTGTTTCGGTTCCTACAGGTTATTTCCTTATAGAACTCTCTGGGTTCCTATAGTCGGTATGCACGGTCGCCGGTTATAGGGACCTTGACTTGCCCTTCAGATAAGACACAGCCTGTTTGGTTATGGCGGCTTGTATAATACATTAGGTACTTTTAGGTAGTAATTATCTTCATTAACACAAGTAGCTGGTGCATAATCAACTATAACATCGGCGCTATTGTTTGTTCTTCAACAGTGGAATTCGTTCGATTGATAATTTTAATTTAATTAGAGCTTAGATAGTGAAAAGTTTAAGCAGCAAATGATTTCACGCAACGAGAATAATCCTCACCTGTAAAATAAATTTGACAACATCAGCCTTCTGTATCCCGCCAATATTTCTGCCTTTATTTTTTTTTGTGAAACGTAGCCCCACACTAGGTTTGATTCCTGTGTCGTGGGTGCGTTTACAAACATAAAAATTCACATACACACATACCCCGATCGGAACAAACAATTGTGGATCACACAAAGTTTTGTCCCGTGCGTGAATCGAACCCGCGACTATTAGACCCAGTGGGCGGAGCGGCTTAAGCTCTTAACCACTGCGCTAAATCGTCATTAACACAGAAGCAAACAGCAGAAATAAAATATTGATGTCATTTATCAGAGAGGTTCGAAAACAAAATTGAATCTTTTTTGGATTCTACCTATGCTATTGACCACGAAAGATAAAAAATATTAAGTTAGTAAGTCACTATAGTGCGACAAGGATTTTTTGGCATATGGATGACTTTTACTTGATATTACGGGTTAATGAAATAAAACTATTTTTCGGATTTTATCGCGGTTTATTTTTGATTTTTAAGTTCCCGACGTCATGTGTAATATTCGCGTAAATCTAAGCACTCAGTATTACGGGTTATTATACTGTGTCCTTCGTTCTCGATATAAACTATATTAGCAGCTCTCTCGAGTCGCTTGGCAACCGCGCGTCATTCAGACAATTGAAAAGTCAACGCCGCCTCTATGGTATCTGTGGACATAACCTCTGCAAGCATTCTTTTGAAAGCGCGGCAGCCGACGCTTTGTAATAAAGTTTTTGGTCGACATTTAATTTAATAATCTTGTTATGGCACTGAAATTATATAACAAAAAGGTTGTAATATACTCAAGTGACCTTGTGAAATAAATTTAAAACATCGTATAGGCAAATTTAGAAAAGTTTACGTCCTGGCAAAGAAGTACATTCTAAAAAGATCAACCGATAGTTGTTTATTTGTGGTGTTTTTCAGCTTGTTTATTTATATAATATCTTTATTCTTTATTGTATACACTGGGATGGAAATAATTTTACAATTTAAAAGTATACAGAAGGCGAGCTTAACTCAAATATGAGTTATCTTCCAGCTAACCATAGAGTGTTGAGAGATGAGAAAGTGAAATAAGAGGGCAGTTATACAATATTATGTTAATAGAAAATAGCAATGAAATAAATACTATATTTTCAAATATAAATACATATACTCAGTTACTTACTATACAAATATTAAATACATATAATTATAATACATACATAAACATACATACCTAAATAAATCAGGATAGAAAATGTTCCTTGATTCTTCTTCTGAAAACATCCAAAGATGAGCTCGCACGAATGGACTGTGGAAGTAAGTTCCACAGACGCACAGCACGAACTGTGAAGGATCCATCGTAACGACTAGAAGAATGAAGAGGAGCACGAAGAAGGAGAGATTTAGCTGCACGGCAGGGATAATCCCTTGGAACAAGAAAGTCAAAACGCTCCCTGAGGTAAACAGGGGATTTAGGATTATGTAAAATGGAGTAGAGTAACGAGAGAATGTGCAAGTCCCGTCGTTGTCGAATAGGTAGCCATTTTAATTTCGCCCGATACTCTGATACATGATCAAATTTACGTAATCCGAAAATGAAACGAATACACAGATTCTGCAAGCGTTCGAGCTTATAGACAAGATCTTCAGTAGCATCAAGAAAGCAAACATCACCATAGTCAAGAATTGGTAGAAGGAGAGATTGAGCAAGACTTATTTTTGTTTGATAAGGCAAAAACTTTTGCAGACGCTTGAGAGATTGAAAGGAGCAGTAGACTCTTCTGCTTACTTCTGCTATGGGAGAGCTCCAATCAAGATTGGAGTTTATAAGAACGCCTAGATTCTTAACTTGGTTACTGTAAGGTATAGGGACAGAATCGAGGACAACTGGAGAGAGTGACTGCAGATTGCTATTGAGAGCGTTCATGTAGTGTTTGCCACCAATGATGAGAGCTTGAGTTTTAGCAGGATTAACCAAGAGTCCGAACGATTTTACGCACTTGCTGATGTTTTCAAGATCATCATTGATGGAATCGATCGCGTGATTGATTTCCCCAACCTTAAAGTGACGATACAGCTGCAAGTCGTCTGCATAAAGATGATAATGAGAAGTAATTACTTTAGTAACAGAGTTTATAAAATTAGAGAAGAGAAGAGGAGAAAGGACGCCACCTTGAGGCACACCCGCAGTAAGGTCACACCAGTCAGAGGAATTATCTTCAGAGCGAACCGACTGCGAGCGGCCCCGAAGGTAAGAGTTGAACCACGCTATTACAGGAGCAGAGACATTGAGAGAGGACAAAGTACCTAAGAGGATGTCAAAATCAACTGAATTAAAAGCACTGCTGAAGTCCAGTAGGACTAGTACTGTCAGTAGTCTATTCTCAATGGCCACTCGAATATCGTCAGTTACTTTGACCAAAGCCGTAACTGTGCTATGACCTGGCCGAAATCCAGATTGAAAAGGACTCAGCAGGCTATTAGAGGAGAAATGGTGTGACAATTGATTTTGAACTGCACTCTCAAGCACCTTGGATAGAACGGGAAGAATGGATATGGGTCTAAAATGTGATATTAAAAGAGGATTTGGTATTTTGGGTAAAGGAAGAATATATGCCTTTTTCCAAGCAGTTGGAAAGGAGGAAGTTTCCAAGAAACAATTCATTATGTGGGTGATAACTGGCGAAAGTTCGTCAAGTATTGGTACGATCATTTGTATTTGTATACCATCGTCACCCACGGCTTTCGTGGATATTGATAGGATTGATTTCTTTATGTCTTGCTCCTTAAGCGGGCTGAAAGAGAACGAAGCACATACTGGCAAAGGAAGATCTGAAAGAAGCTTAAGAGTAAAAGATTTAATATCATCTTTTAAAGAAGCAGGAGGGTTAGAGAAATGAGCATTAAGTGCATTAAGATCCAAGTTACTGGTATTTTCAAAGGACGTTTTGCCAATACCAAAGGTCTTAAGGAATTGCCAAACCTGTGCTGTGTTGAAATTTTGAATGCAGGTGTGTATGTGGCGTCTCTTCGCATCCCTACACATACGACTGCAGCGGTTTCTAAGCTTTTTATAGAGACACCAATTTTCTTCAGTAGGGAACCTTCTATGTCTCCTTTTCGCTCTGTCCCGTTTAGCCATAATCTTTTTTATAGTATCGGACAACCATGGCGCCGGTCTATGTTTCACCCTCACTTTTTTCAATGGTGCATGAGTATCGTATAAATCAATTATTAGTTTATTAAGAACTGATAATTTGGCATCTACGTCTATGCAGTTGTAAACAGAAGTCCAGTCTATACTACTCGCATCCATTTTAAGCTGCTCAGCATTAATATTTTTGAAGCTACGAAGAGAAAGAAATTTAGAAGAGCGTTTTGGTGAGCGAAGTTTATAGGAGAGAAATATCAGATCATGATAAGAAAAAGATGCAGGGATTTGCCCATGTGTAGCTACTTTACTAGGATCGGAAACTAAGATGAGATCTAAAAGTGAAGGAGAACAATGAGGAGCATGATGAGTAGCTGTCAGCGGTAGAATATGCATGTTGACAGAAGAGACAAGAGACCGGAGCTTGTTGCTACGACTATCCCCTTTTAACAAACAGGTGTTTAAGTCACCAAGAATAATAATGTTATCATATAAAGTTGAGAAGTATTCTAATTTTGATTCAAAAGAGGCGAAGAAATCAATTTGACAGGATGGGCTGTAGTAAACTCCTAAAATAAACGTTATATGACTAAAGTTAAGTTCAAGAAAGAGGTGTTCAGAAAACTTAGAATACTCGCTTGGCGACTGATCAACCACCTTACAGGAGATATCACCTCGGAGATAAATGGCAACCCCTCCACATCCCTTGCCTGTTCTGTCATTGCGTAACAGCTTATACCCAGGTAACGCAAACTGCACAGAAGGAAGAGTGGGTTTAAGGAAGGTTTCAGATACTAGAACCGCCTGAATAAGTTCAGAGTCGAAGGATGCTAAAAGGTCAGAGTAGTGAGAAGGAACACTTTGAGCGTTAATATGGACAACATTGAAAAATTGTCGGTGGTTTGAGAAAACAGACTGAAGGTGGTCACGTAGGTAAGAGTCGTCACCGTCATCATCACTAAATGCACTGGAATACCGTTCAGCAAATATCTCAGAAGAAGAACAAGAAACAAAGCTATCATCACTGATATCAAATATATCCATATAAATATAAATAAATAAATAAAAGTAATACCAAGTAAATTAAAACTTAAGTACTAAGTATATAAATGATTGAAATAATCATACCCTCGTGCACTCGCCGGTTGTGGAAAATGGATGAAAATGCTGTGATCCAAACACAAAAAAAAAAATCGGATTTCTAGACGATCACACCAAATGTCAGAAACACAATATCAATAATCTGTAGAATGGAAAGTAAAAAAAAAAAAAGGTGGATAAATAATATTTTGAGACGTGAGTTTCGTCATATTAAAATTTGGGAAAGCTTCGTCGTCCGAAAAGTAAACTTATGAAGTCTATGTCCCTATTCATGTACAAACAGTTTAACACGAAATATACCTGAAAACGATTATTAACCGTCTATAAATTGGCAATGTTATACCTCCAATAAGAGAAATTAGGGGGACGTTCATCAATTATGATGATTGTTCAGGATCGATGGCATTTTAAGTACACGGGTGATGTACGAGATACATCGACGTGGTCCGCAAGACTTGGGGCCCATACGAGATATGTGCTGAAGGTCATACTACTCATAGGTTTCATCCATGAGGTGTTCCTGTGCAGTTCACATTTCTACAATGGTAAGAATCAAAAATGTTACCTAAAATACATACCTTAAACATGCCTAAAACAGTAAATACAAAGACTATTGCTATAAACTATAAGCAATTTGTCATATTATATCTCCAAAAGGAGACTTACTGAAAGGGTAATTAAAGTGACATTGTTTATGTATAACAATACATTATTAATAACAAAAGTCACTCCTTTGGAGAAACATAGTGTTTTATTGATTTCATTATTAGACATCATCATCATCATCATCATCATCTCAGCCTATACTTGTCCACTGCTGAACATAGGCCTCCCCAATCGCTTTCCAGCGTAACCGGTCCGATGCCACCTGCATCCAACGACTTCCTGCGATTTTCACAAGATCGTCGGTCCATCTGGCAGGCGGTCGTCCCACGCTGCGCTTGCCAATACGTGGTCTCCACTCTAGAATCTTTCTGCCCCAACGCCCGTCCGATCTACGCGCTATGTGGCCCGCCCATTACCACTTCAGCTTGCTAATCTTAACGGCTATGTCGGTGACCTTGGTTGTTCTACGAATCTCCTCATTCCTGAGTCGATCGCGTAGAGAAACGCCGAGCATAGCTCTCTCCATAGCTCGCTGAGCAACTCTGAGCCTTTTTTATGAGACCTATTGTAAGAGACCACGTCTCTGATCCATATATCATCACTGGTAACACACATTGACTAAAAACTTTAGTCTTAAGGCACTGAGGTATTTTGGATGAGAAGATGTTGCGCAGTTTCCCGAACGCTGCCCAGCCAAGTTGGATTCGTCGATTGACCTCTCTCTCAAAGTTGGACCTACCTAACCGGACTACCTGTCCCAGGTAAATGTATTCGTCGACAACTTCAAGAGTAGAGTTCCCAACGGTGAGTGCGGTGGGTACGACATGGACGTTAGACATTATTTTCGTTTTGTCCATGTTCATTTTAAGACCCACTTGTTGAGATACTCTGTTGAGGTCACCGAGCATTCGTCCTAGATCTTCCAGCGACTCCGCCACGACCACAATGTCGTCGGCAAATCGAAGGTGAGTGATGTATTCGCCATTGATGTTGATGCCAAGTCCTTGCCATTCCAAGAGCTTGAAGGCGTCCTCTAAGGTGGCCGTAAACAGTTTCGGAGAAATGACGTCTCCCTGCCTTACTCCTCTTTTTATGGGGATCGCCTTCGTGCACTGCCCCTGTACTCGGACTAACATGGTGGCGTTATTATACAAGCACTTCAACACTTCAATGTACC
Source organism: Phalera bucephala (assembly GCA_905147815.2). Classification (NCBI taxonomy): domain Eukaryota; kingdom Metazoa; phylum Arthropoda; class Insecta; order Lepidoptera; family Notodontidae; genus Phalera; species Phalera bucephala. The sequence continues at coordinate 25,649,622 of LR990618.1, read as the reverse complement.
GATAGTCAATGCGGCATCGCTGGAGAGATCTAAGAACCGCCCAAGTCTCGATCGAATCGAAGGCTTTCTCATAGTCCACAAACGCCAAGCATAGTGGCCGATTATACTCCTCGGTCTTCTGTATAATCTGCCGCAGCGTATGTATGTGGTCTATGGTACTAAAGCCTTTCCGGAAACCGGCTTGTTCAGGAGGCTGGAAGTCATCAAGCCTGCGTTCGAGACGATTCGTGATGACTCTCGTAAACAACTTATAAACATGGCTCAGCAGTGTGATGGGCCTATAATTCTTCAGTAAAGTGTTATCACCTTTCTTGAAAAAGAGTACCACCACACCCCTGTTCCACGCTTCCGGCGTTTTTCCTTCGAGCAAGACGGAATTAAACAGCCTCTGAAGGACTTTAAGTACCGGCGATCCGCCTGCTTTCAGAAGCTCTGCGGTAATTCCGTCTTCACCCGGCGCTTTGTTGTTTTTAAGGTGTTTGAGAGCCATCCTAATCTCGTACAGGCTGATGTCCGGGATATCTTCAGTGTAGTGTCGGGTTAGCTTGGCTCTTGGGTCTTTTACCAAGTCAACAACAGGTTCAGCTACTGAGGTATACAACTGGCCATAGAACCTCTCTATCTCCCTGAGCACCTCTGACCTATTCGACGTTACGTTTCCGTCCTCCGTCTTCAGCTTCGTCAACTGGCTTTGCCCAATAGACGCGTCTCTTGCAAACACTTTGGAGCCCTTGTTCTGCTCTATGGTCTCCTCAATACGTCTTGTATTGAAGGACCGTAAATCGTGTCGCAAGGACTTCAATATCTGTCCATTGAGCTGCCTATAGGACTTAGCATCATCGGAGGTTTGGAGTGTCATGGTACGTCGCTCAGCCATAAGGTTTCGGGTGTAGTCAGATAGCTTTTGAGGCCTATTTTTACGGTGGGGCTTAAAATGCTTGGACCCGACCGTATGGACAGTCTCTACCAACCTATTGTTGATTTCGTCCACTGATGCGCTGCTGTCTAGCAATTCGAAGCGGTTTGACAATTCGAGTTGAAAGTTCTCGGGGTTTTGGATATGTGCATTAGAAGGTCGGAGCGTAGACCTCATCAAACGCGATCTTTCCATTTTGACATTAATATTTAATGTGCCTCTGACCATTCGGTGATCACTGCCGGTTTTTACCCTGTGAATCACGGAGACATCATTAAATATTTGTCGCTTGGTGCTCATGATGAAGTCTATCTCATTTTTTGTGGAACCATCAGGGCTCATCCAGGTCCATTTCCTATGAGGCGGCTTCCGGAAGAAAGAGTTCATCATAAAGAGTCCCCCCTTCTCCAGATATTCGGCCAGCCTCTGACCCCTGGGGTTGCGTTGCCCATATCCGAATTGCCCCACTCTCAATTCATCATCGCCCCGTTTGCCCAGCCGCGCATTGAAGTCACCCATAACCACTGTAAAGTGTGCTTTGGAAGTATGTATGGCTCTACTAATGTCCTCATACATTACTTCGACGTCATCATCTGAGTATGCCGAGGTCGGTGCGTTGACCTGTATGACCTTCAGCAAATATATTTTTGGGTATTCTGAGTATCAGGTACGCTACCCTGCTCGACACACTAGTGATGGACACAACGTTGTCTATGAGTGACTTGTGGACGATAAATCCGACACCACCTTGGGACTGCTGTTCGCCCTCCCGGTAGTAAAACAAGTTGCCGGATTTTAAGGTTATCGTGTCCTCGCCCTTTCTTCAGACCTCCGATAAACCAACAATATTCCACCGCAACTTGTTTATCTCTTCCTCCAGCTCAACAAGCTTCTCATCTGTCCTTAACGTGCGTGCGTTGTATGTCACCAGGGCCAATTTTCGGTGTTGGTGGTAGCCGAATCTCTGCCGGAGATTCTTAGCACCCCTTGTCCTGACGTTACCATGGCTGCTACCGTGGCCAGGACGAACAGGACCGCCGGGGACTAGGGGCCTGGTTTTCTTACATTCTTCCATAATTGGGGGTGTTTGCCATACTCGCCACGCTTGGCAGGCGGGTTGGCGAGCGCAGTTATTGGTCGTCGAAGTGCTAAGGGAACGCTGCTGCCCATTCCCTAGTTTTCCCTTAGTCGCCTTGTACGACACCCGATGGGATGAGATGGGTTGGTCCTATTCTAAGCCGGGAACCACGCGGCATTATTATTAGACATACTTGTATAATAATACTGAAATAGCCCAAACTGGAGCTTATTACACAAAGAATTGTGCAAAATTATGAGTACTTGTATTACAAAAGTTAAATCCAGCAATACTTATTCCTGAACAGGGTTTATAACCAAATAAGCCAAAGTAATATACTAATGGCAATGCCTGTTGTAACTGACAAGCAACAGGACTGTGGATACATTCCAAATATAATATCTTATCCTACCGATGCTGCGGCAGGCAGGTTGTGGGATAATTTGTGTTATGCACAAAGATACTTAAAAGATAATTATAAAATACCTGGTCTATCCAGTTAACATAGAACTAATAATTATCTATCAATATTATCAACCTAGACTCCTTGCAGGGTAGCCAGAAAAGATTAATCTTAACAATACAGTCATGAAACCTTTATTGAGATAAGAACCTTTAAGGTCAGCAGTATATATTTTGCATAAAAGGAGTGTTAATATAGTGGGATTATCAATATGGAATTATTAACTAGCTAGTCATAGCCAGTAGTTAAAATTTCATAAAACGACCACCGTTGTAACCAATATAGAACAACAATCCTCATCCTGGGTGTGAAAATATTAAGTCACAGTGTACCTATCAGTTCACCAAAAACAACATCACGTTGGACATTGGAAATCTCCTACCAAAGAAAGTGAGGTACAAAAAGCATGATAGGCATTTTACATAAGGACTTGGTTTTTAAGTTGCTGAAAAATTCAGAAAAACAATCAGGAATACAACATGGGTTTTACAAAGAAACCATAATATTGGAGGCTAAAGGTATTCACTGACTGTGGTATGTATCTATGACACTAATAATTAGTGTTGTAAGAAATGAGCTCTGAGTCGAGCGCTCGAATCCCGAGTCGAAGCTCGCGAGCGTTCAACGCTCGAGCCTTTAAAGCTCCGGAGCCCTAAAGGCGCGAGCTTTCAAACCTCGAGCTTTAAAGGCTCGCGAGCCGTTAGGACTCGGCTCTTAAAGGTTCAAGTCGAAGCTTGAGCCTTAAATTTTGCCTATACTAATAAGAACTAATTATACAACCTGATATTTTGATTTTTGATACGATTAGCCAAATATTGTATTAAATGAATATTTTTATCTATATCTAACACCACGCCAAATACGTTGCGGGGTAGGCAGAGAATGTTAATATTACAACTTAAATACACCCCGATATCTTGTAAACCCTTTATCGGGGATGTTAATTTTTTATTTAATTTGCAAAGTTCGTATGTCTATCCGTCTGTCTTTCCGGTTCAAATCTTAAGATCCATTTTTATTAAAAAAAAAAAACAAAAACTTAATGCTAACACGCTAGACCTTATAAATATACTAATAGAAAATTTATTAGTACCTATTCAGTTTTCTATCATGTAATGAGTTCAATGGTTTTGGGTTCTTGATTATTTCCTGCATCAATTATAGTGTACTTAATAATATTAGAAATTTGAGGCACACACAATGGAAAGCTATACATCAATTCATCATTTGGAGAATTAGATGTTTTTACTGTATTTTTGTTTGATCATATGATAATCAATAAATAATATGTAATTAAATAAGATTATTCAAGAAATTAATAACTATAAAAAATAGTTTTGTAATTAGTTTGGAATGTGTACAGTTATTTTGAACACCAGTGATGTTTTCTGGTATAGTTATGATAACACAAGCACAAACTGCTACCATTAAAGCAACAAGTTGGTTTTAGAGCACGATATATGTTGTAATTTATTTAAAGGTGTTTCAGTAAAAAATATTGGATTGAGATATCATACAAAAATTTGCAATTTTGGTATTGTTATATTTAAATTATTACATCCACATGTTACATGTATCTTATAAATAGGTATCTATATATAAAAAGAAAATAAAGTCATGCAAATGACTTGATAATAATATCCATTTGAAAATTTAATGATATTATGTTGACAAGCTACGGTGGATGAAATATTGAGTTACAGTATTTGAAAGTGTGGATTATCTTAAACAAGAATAATCAAAAGTATATTCTTATCACAGGTATGATAAATATTATGTAGTATCAGCAATAATCTAAGTCCTAAGGAACTTGATATTATTTATTTATTATTAATGGGGGATACATAATAATAAGTTGAGTAACACTCAATTCTCACGGTTGGACATCTAGAACTAACTAGAAAGTTACCCATTGCAATTTTTGTTTTTACTTATAAATACAGTCACATACAAAGAAGCAAAGGAAGTGTGGTATGAAATGAAAATTTCATGGTATGAAATAATTCAGTTATGAATAGGATTCCCAATATGATACAGTTGTAACCCATGGTTCGGTTTAGTCGACTGTAGCTTATTCGCTTCTTAAGTTATTACTAAATTAAGGAGTGTATTTTTTAGTATTTTTAGTATCAGTAATGTAATTGGTTCAGGAGTGGTCCAATCGTATTGCCAAAACGAACGTTCGCGGGCGTTATTGCGCAAGAACGAATCGTTAAGTAATATATAAATATTTATGTAGCCAAGGATTTATTTGTCGGCGCACACTCAGAACATGGAAATGATTCCGGGATAGTTTCGAAATTTAAATTGAATTAATAATAGTGGTATAGTAATAACAATGGGGTAGGTTATGTTTGTTTACCACGCATTAGTACTGCCCTTCGTTCCAGACTCTAAAATTGGGGGGGGGGGGGCGAGATTATATAGGTAAAGCACATAGCCTTATGTGAGGAATATCTCCAGATAAGGTGTGTGTGTGAGTGATGTACGCTGATGGCCGCGAGGCCTTTACAGCTTCACCGGACTTAATTCCATATAAGTTCATTAGTGCAAAGGCCTCTAGTACAAAAAATGTTAAATTTTGATATATATACATCTTTAAAGATTAAAAATATAACTAACATTAAATATAGCCGAATGTTGATATTAAAAAAAAAAAAAAAAAAAATCATAAATTAAATATGTAATGATAGCAAAACCATTCTTATAATCACCAAGTTAATTCGTAGCCTTCGTTTGGTACCGTACTCAAAAGGAGATCATTTGACAAAAAAAAAAAGAACCACATGGCAGTTGGAAGACACATTAGTGGGGAAATAGGATTCCCTGTTATATTTGTATCATATTGTTATAGATTTGGTACTAACAGACTTTGTTTTCAGGCTGTGTACTAGCAGTAAGGGTTTCTAGCTATCTATCTATCTCTATCCATATTATGACGCCAGATCTCTTGCGGGGTGGGCAGAGAGTGCAAGGTTCCGACGGGTTCTTTCCTTGCATGCCTGCCTGGCTTTCTTCACTCTCATAGTTCGTCTCATAATGGTTGTCAATGATACAAGAATTATTATAAAGGATTTAATTTTATATAAACAAAACTCTAGATGGGCAATTCTTCAACTCTTGTTATATAGAAGATATCTATAGAAGAAAGATCTCTATAGAAGACATAACAGTTAGAGACTGCACTGATATCTGATAAGTAATGATTGATTAATATTACCCGGTATTAATGAATTTTGGACAACAGGTGTGGTATAAAGGTATATAACAGGTGCTTTAAAGGTTTTGTTGGGATGGATCTACACTACATAACATAACATGTTATAGAATTTGATTATATAAATTTATTTTAAAGAAGTTAGACAGACTGGTTGTAAGAAACAATATATGTGTATATATTTGTTGTGTTTGTGTTGTATGGCAATACAAAGAACGGGAATGTGTTATAGTACAAATATACTCATGATATGTTATTTTTTAGAGGTCACGCTCAAAAAAAAAAAAACCTTTATGTAGTATACTTCAACTTTACCCTTATAGCTAGCTCTAAACAGCTGCTAATATAGTTCATAAGGACTTCGTATAATAATGATCGAACTTCACTTCAGGTAAGTTCGTTTGATCACTTAATATTTAGTAAAATGTTCCTACTTCTAAGGAGATATTTCAACAGGTGGGCCCGCGCAGTTAATACTCGCAATTAAAAAGAGAACTTAGGTAAATTTCATAGCAAATGCAACTCTGCGACTGACATGTAGTGACATTTCGCTTGATGACAGCGCTAGTTCTGATTTTGTCCGCGGGCCAAAAGATCCTTGTACGACTGTTTAATATGTATACAGTTAAAAAGTGCAGTCATAATACAATGTAAGCAACCTCGATTGTAATAGGATATCTTCATTGATAGCTAAAAGGGTTATAAAATAGGGTTCATACTACACGTTACGGTAAGCGAGTGAAAATAAATCTTAATAATTCTTTATTTTTCTATCTATCTATCTATAACCTCACGCCAGATCCCTTGCGGGGTAGGCAGAGAGTACAGAGTTCCAACAGGTTCTTTCCTTACATACCTCTCTGGCTTCCTCGACTCTCATAGTTCGTCTCATACACGCTCGCCGGTTACGGAGACTCTTGAATTTTCCATCAGATAACACTCGGTTTATTTGGTCGTGGTAAGATAGTCTAGGTCTTCCCCGGTACCTGCATCCTTCCACTTTCACATTGTATATCTGTTTTGTCATTCTTTCCTCTGGCATTCTTTCTATATGCCCGAACCAACGGAGCATGCCCTTTCTCATCTTTACACCGATACTATCTTTCATACCTACTCGCTGTCTTACTATGCTGTTGCTAATGTGGTCGGTCAGCTTCACTCCGCACATCTTCCGCAGAGCTCGCATTTCTACCGCATTTATCCTACTTTCATTCTTTATTTTTAGTTTAAAATACAATGAAATTGCATAGTTTATAATAAAACTACTTCTACGTACTAATTTTTTGTGCTTGAAAAGATCCGTAATGGTACAAACGGACGTACAGACGATTTATCGCAGTAGTTAAGAGCTTAAGCCGCTCCGTCCACTGTGTCTAATAGTCGCGGGTTCGATTCCTGCACGGGAAAAATCTTTGTGTGATCCACAATTATTTGTTCCGGTCTGGGTATTTGTGTATGTGAATTTTCATGTTTGTAAACGCATCCACGACACAGGAATAAACCCTAGCGTGGAGAAACGTTTTTTTTTTCAAAATAACGTATTTTACATGTGAAATCATGATCATCCGATAAAATGACCATATAAAAATCTTAAAAAAAACGACCTTAAAAAGCAAAAAAATAAATATTTTTAGTCGATGCCAAGTAATGGCACCGACTTATAATATTTATTTTTTAAGTCGGTTGTATTTTTTTTTAAAAAGATATTTGTTTTACAATTATTCGTTACAAGTGAATTATTTAATAATATTTAAATACCTATATTATATTATTTCGCTGATTTGTACAGCAAGGTACCTACAGGATTGATATAATAACCATAATAACGCAATCTACACATTCGTGCTGTTCGCCGTTAAGGAGTCCCCTGATGAATCTTCAAAGTCCAAAGTTCAATACCGATTTCATTAAAACAGGACCACCTCGAAACTATACTAAACCCAACGCAAAAAGAATCGTCAAAATTAGTTCATAAATGAAGACGTTATAAAAAAACACAGACGAATTGTATACCTACTGCTTTTTTGAAGTCGGTTTATATTCTGATTAGTTCTATCGCAGGGTACCTATAGGATTGACGTAATACCCATAATATCTCAATCTACGCATTCGTATTGTTTGTCGTTAAGGAGTTCCCTGGTGTATCTCCAAACTCCAAGACCACCTATATGCTACAACATACAGTCAAATTGAGAACCTCCTCATTTTTAGAAGTCGGTTAAAAAGATTATATTTTATACAAAAATCACCGATGAAGGTAAAGTTTTATAAACTAATTAGAGCAAAAAATAAGTACAATAAGTACGAATCACTAATAACTATAGTAAGATAATTGGATATGATAAGTATTAGAAAACAAAGGTGCATTCACACACTTAAGTACTGAGAATTGTTTCATGGAAAATACCGAAGTCATTAATCATTTCGCAGTGTCAAGAGAACGCTTTAATATTCAAATCGATATTGAATCGATAATATTCGATACATGTTTAACATTCATGCATATTCTTTTTATCATTTTCACACTGGGTATTCTATTTGCGACAACCTTGCATTCAGCCTTGTAAGGCCTCTGCTTTGTCTTGTTATCACCTCTGTATCGACCGCAACTACTTGATACTTGGCAAGCCTGTTAACTGTGTTGAAAGAATGAAATCGATTCGTCGAATAATAAGAAAGGGATTATACTGCTATAAAGTAATCCTGACCCTTTGAGCTGCCTTTAACGGTACCTGTTATTATTTTATAAAGAGTAACAGTGTTGATATGGTAATAATCACTTATAGATCGCTTATTTTAGAATTCTGAAATCAAAACCGACACAGGGAGGCAAAAATTTTGCGTCTTTCGAATGAAATTAATGAACAGTAGGCGTTGTCTTGACGCTCGATTTCATTCTAAATTTAGGATTAGGTTCAAAAACTTGTCAAATGCTACTCTTGAACGCTACACTAGCGCACGATATAATTCGATAGCGGTGAAATTTTACGCAACTAAATAAAATCGACAATTCTCGATTCTGTACGTTTTGGCACTTTTGACATGATTTTGACATTACGTTTCGAGTTGGGAGTCGAGTTTGCGATCGAAGTAATACAGTTGCAAAGAGTTAACTTTTTAGCGTTTGAGTGCGTCATTTGACGTTACATATCTTAGAAAATACTGATAATTTGGATATAGGAAACAGGCAAAATTTAAAGACAATAATGTATTACGCTGCCATTGCCTATTTCAAATTAGTAAAGAACATTTTGAAGTAGATCTATCTATCTATCTATAACCTCACGCCAGATCCCTTGCGGGGTAGGCAGAGAGTACAGAGTTCCAACAGGTTTCTTTCCTTACATACCTCTCTGACTTCCTCGACTCTCATAGTTCGTCTCATAAACGCTCGCCGGTTACGGAGACTCTTGACTTTTCCATCAGATAAGACTCGGTTTATTTGGTTGTGGTAAGATAGTCTAGGTCTTCCCCGGTACCTGCATCCTTCCACTTTCACATTGTATATCTGTTTTGTCATTCTTTCCTCTGGCATTCTTTCTATATGCCCGAACCAACGGAGCATGCCCTTTCTCATCTTGACACCGATACTATATTTCATACCTACTCGCTATCTTACTATGCTGTTGCTAATGCGGTCGGTCAGCTTCACTCCGCACATCTTCCGCAGAGCTCGCATTTATCCTACTTTCATTCTCCTTCTTACATACCCAGCTCTCGCTACCATATAACAGCGTTGGGACAAGAACTCCGTTATGTATGGCCAGCTGCGCCTTATGGCTTAAGTGCCGGCTCCCGAGTAGCTTTCCCATCGCACCATTCACTCTGTTCCCTGCACTCATTCTTCTCTCTATGTCAGCGGTGTATTTCCCATCCTTACTGAAGGCGCATCCAAGATATACAAACTCATTCACTTGCTCCAGCACATCGTTACCAACCACAATCCTTACATTCGTTCTGGTTTCTTCCCTTTCAAAAACCATCATCTTGGTTTTCTTCACATTCAAGTGTAAGCCATTGATCATGCAGTCGTCTTTCATAACTGTGACTAGTGTTTGCAGATCAGTGGCTGTTGGCGCTATTAAAACCGCGTCATCTGCATAAAGTAGATGGTTTACCACTAAGTCACCCATTTGTACACCTTTATTCATCGCTTTCAGTCTTTGAAGTAGATAGATAGATAAACTCTTTATTGTGCACCAATAATGTAACAAATAGTGATTGGACATAAACAACATTACATGTGTGTTACATGTAATGTTGTTTAGTTTTAGTTTATTAGTACCTACGTACTAATCTCATTGCGCAGCATCACGTCCTTGGAACTACAAAGTTGCCGTTATAAACAAGTAAATAAAATTAGAGATAATGAATGAGTTTTATTTTTCATAATAATTTCAGACAATGACAGCGCTACTTTTCTCCTTTTGCCGTTACCTACGTACATGTACGTAAGGTTATTTTAATTAAACCATAGAATATTTATATAATAATATATGATATAAAATATTAAGTTAGTAAAAAGAGAGATTGACATGTTAAATTATGTACTTAAGTTTGGGTAATTCATGGCTTGTCGTGTGTGGTCACGTTAAATTTCGATCGTGTACTCGATTATAATTTCAATCCAATACTACACTCGAATTGTTCAAGAGTGCCAATATTTATCGGATTGAAATTGACACTGTGTTAAGTTCGTGTCAGCTTGAGATTGGGATTGATTTCAAGAGTAGGCCTACAGGTTAAAATGAGGCAGCCTCTTCTACTCCTCCTATAAGGAATTTAAAACTATGTGACATTGTCATTTTGGTAACGCTATTGGTTTAGCGTTACCAACTAACTACTGCTAACCTAAAAAAGTTAAAAGATCTGTTCGAGATGATTTCTGTCCAAAGAATGGTGATGCACTAGACTGTGACATTGTCAAATTAAGATCTAAAACACTTAAGTGAAACGTAGGTGTATACGCCTCTTTAGCGAGTTTAAGATATTTAATTTAAATTTATTGCCGCAAAAAATTTAAGTTGCGATGATCTAACGGATCCATTATTCAAGTGATTATTGAGTTGCGTTATTCTCGATTTTTGTTAACGTTTATGGATATTGCTATATTAAAATCAATGTTATTATCTTCTAATTTGACGGACTTAACTTTGACGGACGATTTAGCGCAGTGGTTAAGAGCTTGAGCTGCTCCTCCCACTGTGTCGAATAGTCGCGGGTTCGATTCCCGCACGGGACAAATCTTTGTGTGATCCACAATTATTTGTTCTGGTCTGGGTATTTGTTTGTAAATTTTCATGTTTGTAAACGCACCCACGACACAGGAATAAATCCTAGTGTGGGGCTACGTTTAAAAAAAAAAAAAAAAAAATACAATACTAGGCGACCTATTTTAAAACAATGTTACACAAGCAATAAACAATCGAAGGGATATCTCAAATTTTATGTAGTTCTTCAATGTTGATTTTTAATATAATGCTCCTAAATAGTTTATAGGATACTAGATAGCATGCTAGTCTTAGTAACGATTCCTGTGGTAACATGTTACTGCATTACCGTGATGAGGTCATAATGAGGTAGTTCATTGCAATTAAATGCGATATGAGTTCAACATATTATGAAGTTTGTCACGCTATACATGGTTACTATACCATAATTTTTATACAATAGAAATGGGTACTAAGCACTAGATAATAGGAGAAAGTAAGCATACGTTTGCAAGGGCGCTTTTTCAATGCGCTTTAGTAAAGCGCTGGAACGATATAAGTGGCTAACAGTACATTTTTTGAAAGCGCTTTGACAGCAGTTCAGTACCGCTCATTGAAAAAACGCTCGTGTGAGCGTAGGGTGCTTTTACTCCTAACTATGGGTAATTGTCCGTCGGATGTCAACTTTTTGACATTACTACTTAGTAAAACCCATGAATTTATTACCCAAAACGGATTCATCACTCTGCGAAAAAATGAGGGTTATCATTTAAAAATTTTTTTTAAATGATAACCCTCATTTCACGTCAACGTCCCCCTGTCAATGTCATGTACGGACAAAAATATCCTTGTCGCACCATAAATGACTTTATAAGACGAGCCTGTCTATTTTTTTATAGTGTGATTTAAAGGGCTTGGTCTGTGAAAATTACAAAGTTTGTGAGATTATCTACACCAAAAGTATTTATTTATGCAAATGTGCCCTATCTATGTCATAGCGCCATATTCCTTTCGGGGTACCAATGAGTACAAATCTCATAATATGTATATAAATGTTCGTGATAAGCTTGTTGACACTATAATATGTCAGCATTAATCTTATCTATCTTTAATTAATCATTTATTGTGATTTATTGCATCAATATTTCTGTGTCTGACTCATTGGTCTAGTGGTGCATAGTATGACTGGCGAACACGAGGTCCTACTTTAAAATCCTAAATCCTAGGATGGATAAAATGTTTTTCTATCGAAAGTTTCTCAATAGAAATTCGAAGTCTGAAATTATAATGATAATAATAATAGGTAATAATCTAGCAGTAGTAGTAAAATAAACTACGCGACTTCGTACCCGGTCGACAGCATCGCCACCTAGCGGGTCTATGTTATATAGCCTGTGTTATTTCTGGATAAGGTAGCTTTCTAATGGTGAAAGAATTTTTGAAATCGGTCTAGTAGTTTTAGAGTTTATTTGTTACAAACATACAAAAATACAAATCTTTCCTCTTTATAATATTAGTATAGATGTGAAAGTTTGTATGTTTTGATGTTTGTTACTCACGCAAAAACGGCTAAACAGATTTAGAAGAAATTAGGCACACAGATAGTTTATTACTTGAATTAACACATAGGATACTTCTTATACCCGAACAATGGAAGGTTCCTGCCTAAAGTCAACGCGGACGAATTTGCGAGCTGAAACTAGTCGACAATAATTTTAATAACTAAACCTATGTATGTTAGTTAATATTTTTTTTATTGTTTTTTTGACCGAAGAGTATAATCAGAGAAGACTATGAGAAGGCCTTTGACTCCACAGAAACCTGGGCTGTTATAGAATCCCTGCAACGGTGCCAAGTAGACTGGCGATACGTCGAGGTGTTGAAATGTCTGTACAACGCCGCTACGATGACCGTTCAAGTACAGAATCGTCAATCGAGGCATATTCCTTTGCACAGAGGCGTGCGATAGGGGGATGTTATATCCCCGAAAGTGTTCACTGCTGCAATGGAAGATGTCTTCAAGACTCTTAACTGGAAAGAACGGGGTATAAGCGTCAACGGCGAGTACATCTCACTCATGAGGTTTGCCGATGATATTGTCATGTGACTCCGAGACCCGTCATTGTCGACGGAGCTACTCTCGAAGTTGTACAGGAGTACTTATACCTCGGACAGACATTGCAGCTAGGGAGAAACAACTTCGAAAAGGAGGCCGATGGGAGGATCCAGTTCGGCTGGGCAGCATTTCGAAAGCTCCGTCATGTTTTCTCGTCACCCATCCCGCAAAATCTAAAAACTAAAGTTTTTGACCAATGCGTCTTGCCGGTCATGACCTACAGAGCTGAGACGTGGACTCTCACGATGGGACTGGTCCGTAAGCTAAGTGTCGCTCAGCGATATATGGAGAGGTATGCTTGGAGTTTCTATGCTAGATAGAATCTGACTATCCACATTTGCCACAGAACGGACATCTGTTGGAGCAAACAACGGGTTTTGGAGTGGAGACCACGAACTGGCAAACGCAGTGTAGAACGCCCCTCCGCGAGATGTAGTGACGACATACGTCGGATAGCCGGCAGGAACTGGATGCATTAAGCCGAGGATCGGGCTCTGTTGCGCACATTGGAAGCGCTGGCCTATGTCCAGCTGTGAACTAATTTGGGCTGATGATGATGATGATTGACACCATCACTACCCCAGCCCAGTACATCTAGATAGGGCAGTCATAGCGAGCGGCAATCATTTCCAAGATACTATTGGATGTATGAATAGCAATCGGCTCTCTCCTCTTTCCAGTGGGAATTGATACAGAGGTGTAGTGTACATTTCTCCAAATGGAGAAATGTACACTACACCTCTGCTACTTTGCTTGAGGAATATTGCCGTGGCGATGTTTCGTATGCATTCTGTGTAGGACTATTTTAGACCAATTTTTCGGGACGTATAAAATCAATTATATGTACGGATGAAAAAGGACGTAATATCTATATCTATAATAATATTATAATGAGGTAAAGTTTGTGAGTTTGGATGTTCGGGGTATTCTCCGGTAAATTCGATTCTAATGATTCTTTTAAAAAAGCTACTTTGGAAAGCTATCCTATCCATAAGTAGCATAGACTATAAAACATAGACCTGGTAAGTGGCGCTATTGTCAACCGGGTACGAAGTCGCGGGAAACTGCTAATTACATATACTTTTTGGTTTTGAATTATATTTATTGATATAAAAAAACATTTTTTTATATCTTGTTACATTATGTTATGTATATGTAACAGTAGAGAAATATATGTTTTACTATTACATATTAAAGTATATTACATTACGAAAAGATATCCTACTACATCTCATAAAGTATTCCCTCGCACGTGGCTTATTTTTAAACTGCGGAATTTAGTAAGTACAGAAATAACACAAGACGATGCCAGAATTAGACTGCATAAAAACGACGTTCTCACTATTGAAATGACACATTATGAAGTAGCAATCACGAGGTCCTGAGTTCAGGTCCTAAATAACATATTATTTTATTGTGGTTTTTCTATCGAGCAATCCCAGTGGCAGTCCTGAGTGTGAAAAAAAACCCCGTATAATGTCAATATACTTATTCCCTCTTATATTGGGCCTTAAAATTCATCGGCTAAATGTTTGTGTACATAATACAACTGTGATAGTCCCACTACGAAGTGTACTACACCTTCTATCGTTAACTGGCTAAACCTGATAATATCCTATTGTATATTCATTTGGGAAAATTCAAATGAACGCACCTGGAATATAAGCATTTCATTGTATATAGTTCTACTTAAGTATGTATAATTTTGGCTGAATACGCTAGCTGCGTAGTGCCATATCAAAGAAATAAAAGTATGTATAACGGTTTCAATAAAGTATATACTTGAGGAGTTTTGGCGGGAAGTCAAAGAGGAATGTTGTCAATTTGTTTTAATTAACAAAACTTGTGTTATTTCGAATAATAATGTGTAATGTTGGTGGAATATTAACCATTATGTATTCTTATATATGCATGAGTGAAGGTAATTCTAACAAAGTTATAAAACGTGCATTTTCGATTTCCCTCAAAACAGCCGTCGCAATTGGTAAGTACAGTATCCATTGCTTTTTTTTACTATCCAGGGTGGGGTACTTCATCAATTTCATTATCGTTGTGATCAAGTTCATCGGGGTGTTCAATTAATTTATACTTGAAACACGATTATGCATCTCACTGGACACTGGCAAAATACACTTAAAATTAGTGTGAAGCCATAACTTAAAGAAGAAGAAGTATGTACTTTTAAAACTCCGTTGCACGATCGATCGAAATTCTGAGTTTAAATCAGTTGGTCATATTTTATCGAACGCGAAAGTATCAAAACTCTTTAAGCGCATCACCTGGTGTACATTAACGACCGCGGAACGCTTCGACTGTGTTTTATTCACTATAGGTTGCCTATAGACGGTCAGACGAAAATAAATGAAGTATCAGCGTAGGTGGCACATGCCGGTAGTACCGAATCGAAATCCCAAACCAACGCTTCTCGTTCTTATTACGCAACAATCTGTGTAGTAAGAGTATGTAAACTACTGAGACACAATAAGACCGGTTTTGGCGCCACTATTTTCGCTACTATTGTGGTCCGTCATAAGATTACGAACGTGAGTGTGTAAAATTAATATACCTGTGTTAGTTCAGCTGCGATAACAAAACGCGGACGACGTGTTTCGAAATTCGAAATACGATTCTCTCGTAGTACATAATCGTGCAAACGAATTTGATTTTCAAATTTTAATTCGATTGACATTATTAGTGCCTGACAATATTATTTTACGTGGTAAATAGGGTCACGGTGCGTTATATTGAATTTTCGCGTATAATAAGTGTGAATGGAACTGTTATCAGATGTTACTGCATAGTGATAACGATAAGTGAAAGTGTTTTGAAATCGATAGTATAGATCATAACGGTAATTCGACTCATGAATAATACGTAAAGGAAGGAACGCGCTACGCCCAGTATTCCAGTTCAATACACCAATTAAATTGTTTTAATTGTGCATGTTAATTGTAAGTGAGTGAACTGTTTGCATTGAAATCACAAGCGGTTGATTTTCTACTTATATGGTAAGATTATTTGTTTTTTCTTATAAAAATATACTTAAGTACATATTTATCGATATTTATATATTTCTATGTACATAATTTCTTACATATCTGTATACATCATCTATTCGATATACAAACTTTGTCTTCAAGGAGGGTCAGAAGAATTAGCGACTGTTTTAAGCGACCACACAAGAACTATATTTTATTATTGTTACTTTAACTAATGGATTCAAGTTTTAATAAAGCGAATTATTTTCCTCATCCTATAATGGGAATTCCTTTTTCAATATATCATAAAGGCCGGTATATGGCAATAGGCTCGCCCCCTATTATATGGGACCTAACATCTTCGGCGAAAAGTGGGTGTACTCAGTACAATTCTGCCACCCCCGCTTGGGGAATATAGGTGTGATGGTGTTTATTTATTTTACAATCAAGAGGCCATACAGGCCAATATATCCGTATCTTATCAATGTTTGAAGAAGTATTAACCGTCTCAGTAACAGTGCTGCTACCTACTCTATCGACTTGATTGATAATAACATAACATCCGCACTAATGGAATTGATATTAAATACCTGTTATTTATTACATAGCTGTACGCATCGCTCGCATAACGCATCACACTATTGCTAATTACGTCAATTTTTTTTAATTAACTCAATTCTGACTGACTGACATTTAAACCGGGCTAGAACCATAATAATTTGCATGTAAGTTCCTTATAATAATACAAGCAGTTTTGCAGCAGTCACCAACAGCACCACCTACCGGGTCCAACTATAGCTAAGAATCATCCGAGTGATCCCGTTACAAATCCATCAAGCCGTTTAGGAGAAGAGTTACCAAGACGCACACCGGAATTTTATATATCAAGATAACGATTAATTTTAAAGATCCTTCTCAGTGCTCTGAGTGAGCATTAAAATTAATCCTCTAAGGGTGTTAAAATATTATTTTTAGTAGCCTATTCTGTATATTACAGGCCCATGATCGACTTGTGTGGAGACGTAAAAGGCCTTTGCCCAGCTGTGGAATACAGAATAGTTAAATATTACGGATGAAAAATCCCATCGTGCACACGGCTATTAATTAAATCGATTTAAATATTGAAGAAAAATAGAGCGTTGAAAATAAATTCATACTTTGAGTGATAATATCGCGTGCATCAATTTACAGTGCAGTGTAAACAAACGAAGATATTTTTATTTTAATAAAATAACATTTATTGGCTGTCAAAAAACTGGAATTTCGTACATTTAAACCGAAATAATAAACTTAAGTTTTTTTTTTGGCGGGAAGTCGAAGAGTGATGTTGTCAATTTGTTTTAATATCCAAAACTTGTGTTATTTCGACTAATAATGTGTAATGTTGGTGGATAATATTCCACCATTATGTGTTCTTATATGTGCGCGAGGGAAGGTAATTGTAACAAAGTGATAAAACGTACCTTTTCGACTTCCCTCAAAACGGCCGTCGCAATTGGTATATAAAGTGTCGCTTTACTATCCAGGGTGGGGTACTTCATTAATTTCATAATCATCGTTATCAACAAGTTCATCGGGAAGTCGAATTAATTTAAACAAACACGATTACATATCTCACTGAACACTGGCAAAATACACTTAAAATTAGCGTGAAGCCATAACTTAAAGAAGAAGAAGAACACTAAAAAATGGAATAACTATTTATACTGGCCAATTGCAAAAAAAGAAAATATTATTTGAAATACCTAAAAATAGAACACAATTTGACTGCCCCGTTGGTGAGCATGAGGTCCTGTACAAATTTTAGGTGGGACAAATGTAGTTTTTCTAACTTAAACTTCCTATGTATTATTGGGATGTGTATGAGTCCGGAGTCTGGAATTGTGGCCGGTATATGGTAATAGGCTCGGCCCCTATTACATGGGACCTAACATAGTCGGCAAAAAGTGGGTGTACTCAATACACCTCTTCGACTCCCGCTTGGAGAATATAGGCGTGATGGTGCGTAGAACACAAATATTATTACGACAAAATAAATATTAGAAAACTAGATATAAAAAGACAAGATAAAAAGAGAAAGTACAAATCAATAATAAGTGCAGTGGTTAAGAGCTTAAGTTGCTCCGCCCATTGTGTCTAATACTCGCGGGTTCGAGTCCCGCACGGGACAAATCTTTGTGACCCACAATTATTTGTTTCGGTCTGGGTATGTGTGTATGTGCATTTTCATGTTTGTAAACGCACCCACGACACAGGAATATGGGGTATATTAATGTGGGGCTACGTTTATAAAAAAAAAAGAAAAAGAAAAAATGAAACAGAAAAGAAAAAGAAAAGAAAAGAAAGAATAATTTGCATTTAATATAGTACCTACATTTTATTTTAATATTACAAGTTGAAAGGTCAGAAAGGCGTGTATAATCGAAAATCAAGTTTTACAGGTCCAGTTGTATAATCGGCACCAGTTATGACTATCGTTTGACCTTGACATTTCATAGGTCGAAGATGTGTTGCAGGGTAATTATAGCTACGATTAAACAAAAGCTTGTAAATAAGTTTATCTTCTACAAGTAGCATATAACAGTACAGTCTCGCTCGACAGTACCGGACGTTTGATCAGATATATCCAGAATATATTAATATTTTAAACATTCACATTTTACCACAATGATATCAAACAACCCACGTAAAAAGGGATGAGGTTGTCGCCATGATGATTATATGTTTTACCCATTCACGCAGACAGCGACGCAGCTCATTTATAAAAAGTCATCATTTAAAATAATAGGATAATGAGAAAAATACTTATAATTATCTGTAGGTTTTTCGGTTAAAAATGATACAGCTTGCTTCAAATAAATAGTTTATTCTTCATTTCTTCAATAAATTCTTATTTTAAAACCTCGTGCGTCGTTTCTTGCTCAATCCTCTCCACTATCCTCCTTTTTTCCATTCATTCCTTCCATATCTCACTCACTCATTCCTTTCTTCATTCTCAATGTTCAGTTGTACGTTCAGATACAATTTTTCAGACCTCAATCACTCCTTCAAATATTCGGATACACCACCTCTATGTCCTTCTTTACTTGGTGGTTTTAAGAGGGAATCGAAGGAAGGGACGATAACGTAGAACGATCAAGCGTTTAGATTATGCGTCAGTGTTTATGAGTTGAGGTTCTTTTTGCAATTTTGGAAAGGAAAACATTTTCGGAAAAAAACTTGAGTTTAAATCTGAAGAAATACATATAAAAATATGTGAAGACAACAAAGAAGTTTGGAAAAGTTTAAAACAGAGTTTGTGTGTAGTATAATTGCGTGTCTGCCGAAATCAACTGCTTAACACTGTAGGAACATCAACAACGAGGTGATCCCGGTAGATAAAAACATAAAAGTTATTAATACTATAAGTGATCACCACTTAAAAAATATTAATAGACCTGGGTGGAATTGACCAGATCTACTTTTAATCAGAACACGCAAAAAAAACACGATCGATTTCTCGGAATCAGTCGTCTAAATAATGCTAAAAACCGGTTACATTACCAAGCGGTTTATATATGAGCCGATGTAGGTATTAGATATGTTATAATTGCTTTATCAGTTACTTAATAATGTCTGCTTTATCTAATGTATTGCATAAGGTGGAGGAATTTGATTAGTTTTTGGTAGGTATGTTTTAAAATAAATTATAATTTGATTTTTTTTTAAAACAAGCCCTAATAATAGAAAAACGGACTTATCTTGTTTAGTTAAGAAGTTCCTATGGCCACCTTCCGGCCCCATAATGACACCAGCTCCATAACACTAACTATATAATGGATCTGTCAGAAAAAAGAAATAATTTAACTCGACACTAATAATAATGGCTCAATTTTGTCAATCATCAAAAAACGAAGAAAAAATAATTCCAATCAAACATAAAAGCTAACAAGTAG
This sequence comes from Phalera bucephala, assembly GCA_905147815.2. Classification (NCBI taxonomy): domain Eukaryota; kingdom Metazoa; phylum Arthropoda; class Insecta; order Lepidoptera; family Notodontidae; genus Phalera; species Phalera bucephala. Next base: position 25,629,709 of record LR990618.1, on the reverse strand, counting down.
AAATTGGAATGCCAAAACTAACATTCGTTTTTTTCTATAGTCGCATCGAGTGCACAAATATTTGAAATAAATTTTGCAGTTGGAAACTCTTTAAATTCGATAAGGCACAATCTAGATAGGACATTTCTCCGGCTTTGTATCTATTACCTGTGGTTACGCGTGTAAGCTGTGAAGTAAATTTGAGGGCCCGTGTATTTCAAACTGCGCGTGCATTTACGTCGATATATTGATACAAACATATTTTTCTATATTTTAAGAACCTCATTCTCCTCCTCCTCAACCAAGTATTTAGAAATATGTTTTTGGACTCTACATTCTAGAATTTGGTAAAAGGAATTAACGATTACGGATTAAGCCATTTTTGCCGTGCCGCCAAACCGTGCACTGGATCAAGTGATCGAGGGTTCGATCCCGGCACGATACAATTCTTTGTATGACCCCAAATATTTTTTGGTCTGGGTGTTTGTGTATGTCAACTTTGTGTTTGTAAGCGCACCCATGACACAGGAATAATTTCTAGTGGCGTTTTGTTACAAAAATAGATGTCTTTTTTATAACGCGTTCGCAAAAAAGAGAATCACCACATCTACACACAGCCTAACTGGAGTTACTCGGAAAGCGGAAAAGATTAAATAAATAAATCTATAAGTATCTTTGAGTACATTTGATTTCGTTTATCGATTAGTTTTATTTGATTTCGGTTTCCAGACAATGATTTAGTCGTGGCCGAGACTGGAGTGGGAACGGCAGGCTCCGTCAATTTTTTTTTAGTAATTTGTAGTGATCTATTACAACAGGTATGTAATAGTTTTATATTACTATAATATACTAAAGTATTTATTATTATTTCTGTGTTTTGTATTATATGCTGTGATTAATAACAAGTTTTGCGAAAATAATTTTAATTATCTGCTCCGAAGACATAAGATAACCTAAAAAAACTTTATTAAAAATACAAAGTTTTTTTACTGATGAGCGTTTAGTTAAAACTTAAGTAGTACATACGTTAGTCCTATTTTACTTCTTTTTAAATTGAAGTCCTTCCGAGTTCCCGATCATTTACCTACTGAGAAATGAATATAGATAACTCAATGTCATAATTAAATTCAGGGATTCATAACGAGTTTTACAAACAAAAAAATTGAAACTAGGCTGTTTGAGTCAAGCAACGCAAGGATGATAGAAGTTTCCATAAATAACTATATTGTGTTAGCGAGTACTTTTGCAGAGATGTGATAATATATAGCTTCCGATTGGCGACATGGTTGTGTCAAAAAAACGATAATTATTTGGGTACACAAGGCAAGCCTTGTTACAGTTTAAGTATGTCTCATTGTGTTTGATATAGTAACAATATACCACTATTTTCCTTGATAATAATCAACCATCTTATGGACAAAGGCCTCTCACAAATCGAGGTGAGAAAGATTAGTCCATATTCAACCACACGAATACGGCTCGTTACGGATTTGTGGATGCAGGGTTGCGGCAGTGTTGGGCATTTTGCAATTCTAGGAGGAGTCAATTAAAATTTATATTTGGCTTATAAAGGCCTCTCACAAATCGAGGTGAGAGAGATCAGTCCATTATCTACCATACGAAAAATCATTACGGATTTGTGAATGCAGGTTTGCGGCAGTGTTGGCCATTTTTCAATAGGAGCAATGAATTGAAATTTAATTTTCAAGTAAATTAATCCCCCTGAGGTACTCCGGAATAACAATGACTTTGGTCAAACGTTTCAGTCCTTTCCGTGATCATGGGTGGTGTAGAGCACTCGAACGCTTTAAAACCATAAATAAGTCGCGATATCCGAAATATTTAAATTGCAACTTATTTTTTTCACGATTAATATTTGCCCAACTCCGGTTTGCGGCCACATGCTGTTTGAACTTATCAAGTCGCCTACAAGGCTTCCTAATTGACTTAACGATAATGGTGTAACGTGTCTTTAAAAGCACGAAAATGCTTGAATGTGAAATGCAACAAATGGTCACCTATCTCTAACCGACCGGTGCAAACGCTGCATGTTGCGACTGGTAATCAGGAGGGCCTGAGCTTGAATCCTTTTTGGGTATTGTTGGGATTCTTCTATTAAAAAATCTAATATATGTAATAAATAATGGGAATAGAGTCACCTCCTATAAATTATGGATCTAACTTCGTCGGCAAAATGTGGGTGTACAAAATACACCCATGCTATCTCCGTTAAGGAAATACGGTGACGGTATCTTGTTTGTGAAAGTTAGAGTTAAGAGGACCGATTTTTGATTTCCCATTTCAACATTGAACTACATAGCTAGAACTATTTATAGCTATGTAGATATACCTAGGCAAGGCTATGTAGGTATACCTATGTATACCTATACACCTATATAATTCTTTGTAAGTTCACTCACTATCCTTTTTGTTGTGTTTTTCGAAAAATCCCAGAAATTAGTATGCAGGTACCAAATATTTTCGAGATAAACAAATGATTATACATTGCGCAGTAGGGACGTGTTGGGATATGAAACATCGATAAATTAAAAATAACCTACGATTGCATCCGTTTACAAGTTTTATTTTTCGTATTAATTCACGTTAGGTAATATAATATGATTTCTGAATTGTGATTCATATGCTGTATTATCTAGAGATAACTATCGAATACTAGTTGATTGTTTACGATATCGATAAAAGCAGTACTATTTTATCGACGTGTCAACTGTGATTAGTTATTTAGTGTAATAATATTAACACAATTTATTTAACGCAATACAGAATAATGTCTCAGACAAAGTTAGATAATAGCTGATTTGAATCTACATACAAACAATCGATTCTCGGCTATGGGACTCATAATTGCTAACTCAAGGCTAGATTCGTAATACAGATATCTTTGTGGAAAATTTATCATTACCACCAAATTTTATTACTGTTAGACATATTTAGGCGACGAACAATAGCGCCATTAAAACAGTATAAAATGCATACAATATTTGATTAAAAAACACACGCTTCGGCAATTTTCTTTTATCTAAGTATATGCAAATAAAGACATTTGAATTTAAACTAGTGTTGTGAAGCTGTCGATAGTCTGACTATCGATTATGGAACTATGTCTAGTATAGTGGGAATGAGGTCACCTCCTATAACTTTTGGATCTAACGTTGTTTGACGGACGATTTAGCGCAGTGGTTAAGAGCTTGAGCTGCTCCGCCCAGTGTCGAATAGTCGCGGGTTCGATTCCCGCACGGGACAAATCTTTGTGTGATCCACAATTATTTATTCCGGTCTGGGTATTTGTTTGTGAATTTTCATGTTTGTAAACGCACCCACGACACAGGAATAAATCCTAATGTGGGGCTACGTTTTTTTTTAAAAAAAAACGTCGTTGGCGATGTGGGTGAACATAGTACACCTATGCCATCTCCGTTCGGGAAATACGGTGACAGTATTTAATTTTTATAATATATTTCCAATTGGAAAATGTCAATCATCGTGAAAGTTAGAGTTAGGCGTGCCGAGTTTTGATTCTATAATTGACTTTTTAAATCAGATACAATATCGATCGCACTATCGGTTATTGTATCTTCATGTGATAATTAAATTGATACTATCGATAGGATAACCGAGCAATACTATTGAAGCTGTCAATAGAGTCCATAGTATTATATACAGTCATACAAGGATCTTGTGGCCTGCGGCCAAAATTGAAACTAACGCAGTCATCACGTGAAATGTCAGTTTCTGACAGTCGCAGAGTTGTCATTTGCTATGAAATGTACCCAAGTTTTTTTTTAATTAGTAACCGTGCGGACCCACATGTTGAATTATTTATCTGGAAGTAGGAAAATTTTATTAAATGACAACCCCAATTTCACACCAACGCCCCCCTATTAGTGTCATCTACGGGCTAAAATATCCTTGACGCACTATACAATAAATACTTTTGAAAGTATAACTTATGCTGTCATTTATTTGCAATACTTTTAATAATATAGTAATTAAGACGCTCGTAGCGCTACGTAACCGTCGCGTTCTAAACCATCACCAAGGTTAAGCAGCGTTCTGCTCAGGCGGCCTGAGATGGGTAACAGTTTGTGGCATTTCTTATTCGAGAGTCTCAACTCAAGTCGTTGGTCCCGGTTACCACGTAATGTAGTAGTCGTTAATCCGAGTTCAACGCCTTACATGTGGCTTGATAAGTTCCAACTGCTGGCCGCAAACCTGCCTCCACCAATCCGTACTAGGTGCGCGTGGTGGAGTATGTCCTAATCTCTCTCACCTCAATTTGTGAGAGAAGACCTGTGCCCAACAGTGAAATAGTATAGGCTAATATCATCTTATTATCATTAAAACTTCTATACTATGTATAGATTGATACATAGAATACCTACCTAATACCTATTGGAACTCTGTACTCTCTGCCTATCCCGCATGGGATCTGGCGGGATGATAAAGATAGATATATGGATGGTTTGATGGCATCGATAGTCGCACTATTTATCGATAGTATCGCGGTTATCAATAGTGTTGCTCATCCCGCATGGGATCTGGCGGGATGATAAAGATAGATATATGGATAGTTTGATGGCATCGATAGTCGCACTACTTATCGATAGTATCGCGGTTATCAATAGTGTTGCTCATCTTTTGTTATCGATAATTTTACACCTTACCTTCGTATGAGTGTTATATGGCCGGTTTCTATATTCAATTAAAGGATAGATTTTTTTTTTTTTTTTTTCTACTGCTATCCTGGAGTTCAATATTTAAACCAGCTGTTAGTAAGATTATTAAATGTAGATCATTATCGGCCCAAATCAAACCAATGATGGGCGTAGGCCTCTTCCAAGCTAAATCACATTGAGTAAATATAGTAAATCGTGGCTCCGTGTTTTTTTAGTCTATCGCAGGGAAAATATCTTCGATAGAGTTCTCTGTGTGGGGGAGTGAGATATATGAGGGTTTTAACGTAGTAATAAATCACTACCACATACAACCCATACTATCCGATTTCTAGGCAAAGGCCTTCTCTCATAAATTGAAATAAAAGAGATTAGGTCATACGCGAATTAGCAAACTAAATTGACAGTGAGTGGACTGTTTCTTGAGTGGAGACCGCGTGTCGGCAAATTTAGTGTAGGGTGCCCTGTAGGGGCGATGATATTTGTAAGGCAGCGGGCAGAGATTCGAGGACGAGAGCCGAAGATTGAGCTCAGTGGTGTGCCATGGTAGAGGTCCCTGTTCAGCAGTGAACTGACACGATGATGGAAGTCATACTCCATCACGCGGGCCAGGCGGCTGCTGTTGGAACATATCAAGCCGCCTATAAGGCTTCCATCTTAACTATAATAATAATAGCCCGGTTAAGAAACTGTCCCACCGTTGGGCACGGGTCTCCTCTCAAACTGAGAGGGTTTAGGCCATAATCCATCACGCTGGCCCAGTGCGGGTCGGCGAACTTCACACACTTTGGGAAACTCTTAGGCATGCAGGTTTCCTCACGATGTTTTCCTTCACCGTCTTAACTACTACCGCATCAAAAGTAAACTAGGACAAACAGCCTAACGTGCTTTCCGAAACACGGAGACGCTTGAATATGAAAAGTTAGAAACGGTCACCCATCTCAGACCGACCTAGCCGACGAGGCTGTTTAACCTTGGTGATCAGTAATAACAACGCACAACGCTACCAGAGCAATCTTGTCCGGTGAAGCTGTAAAGGCCACGCGACTAACAGCGTGGATCATTCACACACACACAGACACAAAAACTACGAGCGCGAAATGAGTTCGTGCAAGATAATGATGACGATGTATTCAAAGATAAAGCCTGTAGAATAAAAGAAAATCTACAAAGTAGAAGGAAAATTCATAAAATAAACAGTGGGATTACGTACAACGTTGTAAACCTAATGCAGTTAAATACAGTGTAATTTAATGACGGTTCGTGTTTTACACGCTAATTATGAGAAATTAGCTTTTTGCTGCAAAATGTCATGTACTAGACTAACAAAGCAGTCCACTTATTAATGTAAAACTAGCTGCTACCCACGGCCGCACACACGATTATTTTGTGATTTGACATAGGTACGAGGCATGCCTTTACAGTTTTGTCGTTTGAAGAAAAAAACACAACTAGAACCTTATAGTACTTTTTATTGTTTTTCAAAGTATTCACCACGTAGCTTAATACACTTTTTCATTCGCTCAAACCAGTTATTATAACATTTATTTCACTCTAAAGTGAGGGTGTTCAAAATGGCTGACTTGAAAGCGTCGACTGCTTCTTCACCAGACTGGAACCTTTGACCACGAAGACTTTGCTTAATTTTATGACATGACGATCTTCGAGAATTAGTTGTCTCACAGCAATGATGTTATCTCCAGTGAAGGCGGATTTTGGGCGTCCTTCGCGAGATTTGTCACTAACACTAGTATGTCCACGCTGGAATTCTAAATACCAGCGTTCGACAGTCCGCAGACATGGGGCTTCATCACTTAACACAAATGTTAGCTCTTCAAAACACTGAAGCAGTGTCAGGCCTCTTCTAAAGTGTAGAAAATTATTGCACGAACATTTTCCTTAGTAAGATTCATTTTCGTACGTAACCTGATAGATTCCAATTGACGCTTTGATTAAACAATAGCATGAATCCTAATACTTTCAACTGTTTTGAGATTCAAAATTTAAATACATTCGTATATAAAACAGTTCCAAATTCAAAATTGCCGGGAAATATGGAAACGACAGAACTTAACAGGCATGCCTCGTATAGTGTGTTTTATCTCTCTGAAGGATGATTTCCAAAACCGCTGAAACTCTTAGTCCTTTATTTCTTATCAAAATTCACACATGCCTAACTTAAATAATGATGGGTTCCTTATACAAACCTTCATTCCCTATTTCACACTCTTAAGTTTTTTCAAGATAAGAGTAGCCTATGTCCTTCTTTTGGATAAAATGGAGATCTCAATGCCAAATTTGATCAAAATCTGTTCAACGGTTTAGACGTACAGGTAACAAACTAAGAGATGTAATATCTAACAAAGTATACCATTATCAAGAAAGAACCTGCTAGAACTTTGTACGTTCTGCCAACCCCGCAAAGAATCTGGCGTGAGTTATACATAGAATAAAGTACGTGAGTTATATTAAAATAGAATAGCGATAAATTAACCCATCAAAGCCGGCCTGCAGCATGTTAGTGGCGACCAAAAATAACAAAAAGTTTGGATTGTTTCCAATATTTGATTTTCCGGGTTTTCCGTGGAGTAAATTGTGAAAATGTAAGTGCTATATTATTAAGTATATATTACCGGCAAATGCGTACGTGTTCATTTGTAATATCATTGTAAATTATGGCCTAAGTGTATATCCGATGTATAAGTTATATTACTGTAAAGTTTCATCAAAACCCGTTCAGTGGTTTTGCGTGAAAGAGGTACAAACATCCATACAGCCATCCTCACAAACTTTCGGGTTTATAATATTAGTAGGATAGGATACGGAGCTTAAAGGCCCTAAAGGACATTTTGGCGAAAACTAATTTTTAACTTTACCGTAATAATGATAAAGTTAAAAACTCAATTATCGCCAAAATGTGATTTACGCCTTTTGAACCTCGAGGTATCATGTTGACGAGTTGATTTTCAGCAATATTCGGCACATTACTCGGATTTTGAACATCCACGCTATCAAAATTGCAGTAATTAAAAGCCCCACACTAGGATTGATTCCAGTGCCGTGGGTCCATTTAGAAACATGCAAATTCACATACACAAATACCCAGGCCTTAACAAATAATTGTGGGTCACACAAAGATTTGTCCCATGCGGGAATCAAACCCGCGACCATTAGACACAGTGGGCGTCTAGAGCTCTTAACCCCAGCGCTAAATCGTTCGCTCGTTCGCTAATGTGCCCTTGTATAATATTGCGTTTGCTTTAATAGAATAGAGATTACTAATTAAAAACTACTAACAATTGCTAACACCCAGGCTGAAACGCATATTCATTATCACACTAAAACTTTTTGCGTGGAGACATCGAACCCGCGAATAGGTACCCAGCATTTTATCTTATATGGCCAAACGCGGCGTGTTTTAAACCGTCAAACGATCACTTCACGACGTTATACTGCGTCACTACGTGACATGACGTCACTACGTGCATGTTAAGTGTTTATAATATTAGCCCTGATAAGAAACTGTCCCACTGTTGGGCACGGGCCTCCTCTCAAACTGAGAGGGTTTAGGTCATAATTCACCACGCTGGCCCAGAGCGGGTTAAAAGTTCACACACGTTCGAGAAACCCTTAGGCATGCAGGTTTCCTCACGATGTTTTCCTTCACCGTTAAAACAAGTGATAGTTAATTTTTTATACGCACGTGTTTTCGAAAAGACAGAAGTGCGTGCCGAGACTTTGCTGTCCAATGGTCTAACCACTAGTCTATCACTGCTTTACGTTACGTGTTCAATTGGTCATAACTAATAAGGACCCAGTGATACAAATGATGTCCACTTAAGTCAGCCATTTTATTTTTAGTTACAATTTAACAAACATCCTTGAGAAGTTACGTCGATATGAAATTTAATTCTCTAAACAAGAGAAACCTTGCACAATTCCGGTAATTTAGGTTAGGCGCAAACGGAACCACACCCAAGTTTTAACCCGCTGGGCCACTGTGGTGTAAGCCGTACACGAGAAAACCTCGCACGTTATTACCACACTGACTGCCTCGTTGGTTTGATAGCGAATAGCGCGTTGTGATCACGAGGTCCTGGGTACAGATTCTAGGTCGGATAAATGTAGTCTTTCTATCAAAAAAATCCAGGAGTCTAGAACTGTGCCCGGTATATAGCAATAGGCTCGCTCGCCATTACATGAGGCCTAACATCGTCGTCGAAAAGTAGTTATAGACAGTACACCTCCGCCTTCCCCGTTTAGGAAATTACGGGGCTATTACCACAATAAATATACGAAAACGGTAAAACATTGAATGGTAGAAATTCGGAGCTTGGCATCTGTATCATTGTGTGTAAAATCCTATTAATATTATAAATGTGAAAGTTTATATGTTTGGATATTTAGATGTTTGTATGTTTGTTACTCAATCACGCAAAAACGGCTGAATGAATTTGGATAAAATTTGGGGCAGATAGCTTATTACCTGGATTAAAACATAGAATACTTTTTATCCCATAAAATGTAATTCAATTCAATGTGTTTATTTGTGAACAATAAGTACAAATGTGTGGTATTTAATAATAAGGTTACAGATCTCTCTGTCCCGCCATATAGGCATACAAAGTCACTTATAAAAATCTAGGTATGTATTATATCATTTTATATATGTCAACAATTCTAATTATGTCGAACAAACCGAAGTGTTATTGTTTATCTTCCATATATTCTTGAATTGTGTAATAACATTTATTAAGTAAGGTTCCTGTGTAAAGTCAACGCGGGCGAAGTCGCGGGCAGAAACTAGTAAATATATAAATTTTGTTACTAGTAGTCCGAAAATCAAGCACACTATCTATCTATCTATCTATCTATCTATAACCTCACGCCAGATCCCTTGCGGGGTAGGCAGAGAGTACAGAGTTCCAACAGGTTCTTTCCTTACATACCTCTCTGGCTTCCTCGACTCTCATAGTTCGTCTCATACACGCTCGCCGGTTACGGAGACTCTTGACTTTTCCATCAGATAAGACTCGGTTTATTTGGTCGTGGTAAGATAGTCTAGGTCTTCCCCGGTACCTGCATCCTTCCACTTTCACATTGTATATCTGTTTTGTCATTCTTTCCTCTGGCATTCTTTCTATATGCCCGAACCAACGGAGCATGCCCTTTCTCATCTTTACACCGATACTATATTTCATACCTACTCGCTGTCTTACTATGCTGTTGCTAATGCGGTCGGTCAGCTTCACTCCGCACATCTTCCGCAGAGCTCGCATTTCTACCGCATTTATCCTACTTTCATTCTCCTTCTTACATACCCAGCTCTCGCTACCATATAACAGCGTTGGGACAAGAACTCCGTTATGTATGGCCAGCTGCGCCTTATGGCTTAAATGCCGGCTCCCGAGTAGCTTTCCCATCGCACCATTCACTCTGTTCCCTGCACTCACTCTTCTCTCTATGTCAGCGGTGTATTTCCCATCCTTACTGAAGGCGCATCCAAGATATACAAACTCATTCACTTGCTCCAGCACATCGTTACCAACCACAATCCTTACATTCGTTCTGGTTTCTTCCCTTTCAAAAACCGTAATCTTGGTTTTCTTCACATTCAAGTGTAAGCCATTGATCATGCAGTCGTCTTTCATAACTGTGACTAGTGTTTGCAGATCAGTGGCTGTTGGCGCTATTAAAACCGCGTCATCTGCATAAAGTAGATGGTTTACCACTAAGTCACCCATTTGTACACCTTCATTCATCGCTTTCAGTCTTTGAAGACTTTTGTCCAGATATATTATAAACAGTCTAGCGGACAACACGCAACCCTGCTTGACGCCGATTTTAACGTCAAACCAGGGTGACCTGTTACCACCCACCCGTACGCATGCCTTGCAGTCCACATAAGTGGACTGGACGGCTCGCAACAGAGTGCCATCTATACCATACTCTGGCAAAATGTCCCAAAGTCTCTTTCGCACAACTCTGTCAAATGCCTTCTCCAGATCTACAAAACCGCAGAAAACCTTCCGGCCCACTGCCAGATGCTTCTCTACGATGTTGCGGAGGGAGAAGACTTGATCCGAACATCCTCTTCCAGACCTGAATCAAGCACACAGTGTTTTTATTTCTATCAAAAAATTCTCAGTATCAGACCGGAGTCTGGAATTGCGTTCGGTGTGATGGCAATAGGTCGATCATCGGCCGAAAGGGGTCTACTGCAAAATAAAAGCCTGCTCAAAGATCACTACGAATACCGACCTTATATATTTTGTTTTCGGCGAACGGTGGGTGTACAGTACACTTCTGGTACCTCCGCTTGGGGAATATAATAATGCGACGGTGACAGCATAGAGATAACCTGCGTAGAAGCCGCGTAGAGCGCGCATCTCTGTGCGTGATTCTCACTCGTACTAAGATGTTCTACTGGTTATACACGGTCTAATTTTCGTCGTCTGGAGCGAAAGCCCAGGTGACGTCCATCGCCTACTGTTAACTGGTACTAAATAAGATGAAAAAAGATCATTTCAATAATTAACATCATTAACACCATAAAAATATTAATTTAGTGCATTAAAAATCCCACACCAAGCTAAATGACATTGAGGGACGGCGCGGCTCGTCGGCTGGCCGGTAGATACCTGGGTAAATACCTCGGTGTTCCGGATTTTCACTCTCGCTATGATATTCGGATAGGTCAATAAGTAAATGTTACTTATTACAGTGTTTTTTTATGCATTTTTTATTAAAAGTGTTTAGACCGTTGGACTACAAAGTCAGAGGTCTCGGGTTCAAACCCAGGCAAGCACATCTGTCTCTTCGAAAGCATGTGCGTATTAAAAATTAAGTATCACTTGCTCTAACGGTGAAGGTGATCATCGTGAGGAAACCTGCATGCCTAAGAGTTTCTCGAAGGTGTGTGAAGTTCGCCAATCCGCAATGGGCCAGCGAGGTACCCTATGGCCTAAACTCTCTTAGTTTGCGAGGAGGCCTGTGCCCAACGGTGGGACAGTTTCTTAGATAGAGATAGAGATAGAGCTAATATTATTATTATTAAAAGTGAACAGTAAGCATTGGATACATCACCTGGGCTTTAGCTCCAGGACGAGTAAAATTACATCGTATAGGTCTACTGAGTTATTAAGCTAAATGAAATGTACTTTACAGGTGCGTAACATATCCGATACGCCACAATAGAGCAATACCTTTACATCGATATTAGTGATTTATTCGTACATTTCATTTTCTGGGCTAAACGTTTTAATGGAAATAAACGCTTGTTTCCGAACGATTACTCAACGTAATGACAGATGGTGGTATTTTTTTACATGTGCGGTTTAATGTCTGTATTGTTGAAGGGGTAACCAGACATATATTACCAGGACCTGGAAAGGAAGATTTGTTATTGTGGACGTATCGTAAAAGGTAATCAAAGAGTTAAGTACATCCACATGTTGCCACTCGTAGAAAAAAAAATCCCTTTTATTCCGGTAAAGGATCTGTGTAATTTAGGAAACTATAAATTATTCTTTGCTTCATTATAATTATTTTTATATTCGAACAGACAAACGGACTCAATACATGAATAAATATTTTTAAAAATTGTTTTTTCTAAAACTTTAATAAATTATTATTCTATTTTACCACGACCAAATAGACCGAGTCTTATCTGAAGGACAAGTCAAGAGTCTCCGTAACCGGCGAGCGTATATAAGACGAACTATTAGAGTGAAGGAAACCAGAGAGGTATGTAAGGAAAGAACCTGTTGGAATATTGAGTTCTTAGATTTACGCGAATATAACACATGAAATAAAACTATTTTACGGATTTTATCGCGGTTTATTTTTTTATTTTTAGTTCCCGACGTTTCGAGTGCTTTGCAGCACCCATGGTCACGGGAGGGACTGAGGTGTTAGACGTCCAATAGGCATAGTTGTTCCGGGGTACCCTCAAACTTTTTAATTATTTTAACTTTTTAATTAAGTCAAAGTCATAACATCACAAACGTCACAATTATTACATTTTTGAAGGAGATTGGGCGAAAAACGGTATAGTTTTTTTAATTTAATTTGTTAGGCCTTTCTGATAACCATTTTTTTTTAAATTGTATTATTCATCATTGATTAATATTGCTGATTGAGGAGCTGCCAAACCCAAGCTATTTTATCGTCAAGATAATCCCAAATTTTGTAATACCCTGTCTCACAGAGTCTAGTCTAGTTTTAATAATAATATATTAATAATAAATATATTATAAATATATTATATTATATATTATATATATATAATTATTATAAATATATATATATATATATATATATATATATATATATATATATATATATATATATATATATATATATATATATATATATATATATATATATAATTTATAATTTTTTTTTAAAAATGATTTTTGTTGAATTTATTTCGAGCTACCCTTATTTTAATTTGTACAACGAACTGTATAAAAAGGCTTGAAAATTCAATTAGGTGTTTAGTTCTTTGTAAGAAGTCGTACTGACAACTTCATGTCGAATGTATTTAAAATTTAAAGTTTATTATAAAGTGAGAGATTTATATGTCAAAGTGATTAAAGAGTGAAAATGAATCAAGGTGTTTAAATTATCATCTAATCTTACATATGTTTCTAAACATACAAACTTTCACGTTTATAATATTAGTAGAATATAGTAGGAAGTAGGACGATTTGCAAAGAATTTGGAATAAGTCAGGTTCCATAATATTCTATGATTTTAACCTGTTTCTTTCCATTATAATTACGTAGTAACAACGAATATGTTTTGACGTAGTAGTACATTTTCCTTCTATCATCGATGGTCTTTATTTTAATTAAATAATAATACTTAATAATGAGGAAACTACCTTTCCTTTTTTTATAATATTTAACCAATAATTGACACTTTCTTTTAATAAAAATATGATGTCTTTAAATAGAGACATCTTACTTTGTGTGCATATCATCATCATAAATAAATGATTGTGATGTGATGAGATAAGTTTTTTTTCCACTCAATAAGTAATTTAAAAACGTATATGAGTTCCGGTATTAAGATTTAATAGATGATTGGGTTTTAATGGCCTGTTGTGGAAGATCACGGATGTTGAAAAACAGAAATAATAATGCTTCTAATGATTTGTTTAAATATTAATGTCTTGTCTATCATTATAATTATTATAAGGTTTATGTTATCGTGAATATTATATACAATAATACCTTGTTGGTCTAGTGGTGCAGCTGGAGATCACAGGTAAGGGATTCAGATCTTAGCTCGGACAAACTATTATTTAAAAAAACCGTCAAGCCCATATTGTACTGTGTACAACCACTTCTCGCCGACGATTTAAGGTCCCAACGTAATAGCCTATTACTGTTTTACTGGGCACAACTTCACTGCTATGAAAGTTTTTATATAACAGACCGGAGTCTGGGAATATCCCCGGTAAAATGACAATAGGTTCACCCCCTACAACATTTAAAATTAATATCGTCGGCGAAATGCTTTTTTTTAATGCGAATAAGCCAGCCACACCTTCCCACCATTGTAACTCCTGCAAGCCAGGATCCGCAATGGTCTCCTTCGATGACACCAAGGTATTGAACCTTGGTGTATCCCGGGAAGCGCTTTAATTGTCTTAGAACCCGTAACAAATTTAATTAGAAAGAAATACGGGAGGAGTAGGAAAAATAAAATTCCACTTCCCTCTTTTGCAAAGCGGAAGACACAAAAACTTGGCTTCGCGCCTTTATTAAAAAGGCAATAACCCGATATTTCGCGAACGCGTCCCATCATAGCGATCCGCTAATCGTAGCCGCCGCCGACTACAAATCTAACTCCCCTCCTATCAGACACTACCGCCGTCCGCGGCATGTTCTCACCGAACCTCCCTATGACCTTACATCCCTTCTTTCAGATACAGTTACCGCACACAGAATCAGACACCGACCTCACCGGCAAGGACGAAGAATCCCTTGCCCGCCGGCCGGTGCAGAGCACCACAGCGAGGCACCAATAATATGCCCTCCTCCATAGCGACTGTCCAAGCTGAGGCCGTTCCTCCTTGAGGCGCCCTTGAGCTAGTTGCCCCCTTTCCCTTCTGGCTCGAGCGTAGTGGTTGTACGCTCGCCCTCTTGTCCGGTGAAGCTGTAAAGGCCCCGCGGCCAACAGCGTAGATCATTCACACACACACACACACACACACACACAAAATTGGCAGATCAGCCAGCTTGCGGCGGCGAAATGCTTAGGAAATATAGGCGTGATGATTTTTACATACAGTTATTGAGACAGTATCAATAAATAAACAACAAGAAAAAAGGGCAGATATAAAAACCACTCAATGGGTTTGACAGAGAACCTATTGGTTCCGCACACCTATTGATTAGCGGGTTGCCTGATACTGGCAGAATTGTTACACTGGACTTGTATTCGCTATGATCATTTAAACATGTAATGCGGCCTGTTACGATAACTTCTTGAAATGATCGTTTGGTGGTTCAGTTGTTCAAAATCATCAATCGTTAATTATCTACTTATATGTATAGACTTTATTATCCCACCATTGGGCAAATACCTCCTTCAACGACGACCTCTATTGGCCATTAAATTTAATGTCGACCTGGTCTCCCGAAAACATGTCCTAAATATTAAATGCTTAATCTATCTATCTATCTACCTATAACCTCACGCCAGATCCCTTGCGGGGTAGGCAGAAAGTACAGAGTTTCAACACGTTAAATGCTTAATATTATAATATAATAATAATAACAAGAGTCCTGTCGGTTTCCACTCATCATCATCATCTCAGAGATACATATATAATAATTATGGCAGGGCAGCTGTTGGGGAGTAACGACACCACGGACCCGAGGGCTTCAGAGAGTCGGTCAGGGCCCCCAACTCGGCGTGTCTTCGTCGGTCGAGTGGAAACCGACAGGACTCTTGGCTCTGACTTGCCTTAATTGGCCGTCCAGAGAGGAGCCGTGAGAGCTATATTGACATAGGAAGATAATGCGGTCCTACGTCGATGTACTCCAGGGGTGGAAGTGTTAAAGGGCATATCGCCGCGAGTAACTTTGGAGAAAGCGCAGCACACCTCTCTACACCCCTGAGCCGCTCACACCGGTGTTGCGCTCAGTTGTCCTAACGACCGTTTGAGGGCCCATCTAGTAAGCGGCGAGTCAGTGCCAGCCACGAATAATTAGGTATCACTAATTATGGCCGGTGTCCCTCCCCTTTGAAATAGTCCAGTTTTTGTCCATCAACCCTCATTTATATAGCCCTTGTTTTCTTTCCATAATTTACAATAGTCCTTGCACCTGCCGGGGTCAGTTCGCTGGTTATGTTTCTTCATTTTCAGTGAGTGATCTCAGCAGGTGACTTACATAACATTAACTTATCGTAAAGGGCCTCTACGTGATGGGCCCATGTTCGCATGTAAGCCTTTCAAAGGTCCGGGTAAAGCCCGTGAATCTCAGCGAGATACATAATAATAATGATTAAATGCTAAATATTATTAGGTAGTATTTAAATTATTTAACATCCTAAATACAGAGGCGAGTAATGAGATTTTCAAGCAATCAGCAAGTTTACAATAAAATTATTTGGCAACTAAATGCATAATTTATTAAATTAATAAATTAATTAGTAAACAATAATAGCTCTTCGGTAGGACCCTATTAGATAGAAGAGAAAACAAATTGTCGAATGCGGGAAATTAAGAAAGTTGCCCTTTTTTATTTGACAACAGATGTCGTTAGTTGCACTTGCAAAAAGTGCAAACTTTTTATTTATTTGATATGCGTCAAAAATTATTGTGTTATGACTAATAAAAAATTAATAGTGAATTACAGATATTTAATTAGCACAGTGCTTGATTTTCAGTTATCTATATGCATTGAAAATAGTAGTGTAGTATAACGTGCAATACATTCCGTATTGCACGTTATACTACACATGTACTACTCGACAACAGATGTCGCTTAACATAACTTGCACTGCGAAATTTACATAGCTTTACATTATATCTAATAGGTGTCGCTACTCACGCATTTCATCATAGTATGTGTGTATAGCGATCCATGTGTAGTTATCGGACAAGCACAACTGTGGTACTTCTATTTTATTCTAAACAGGACATTAGAAGAGTATCTTTATGGTCACAGGCTCATATCTATATCGACACACCAGATCCATTGCGGGAGTGATACTATAAGGCATAATTATAGCAAATGATCCCCCTACTTCAGATATTATTCGCTACAAATTCGTGATTTTTGGTGCCCCGGAAACTAACACAGATGACTTCTTCAGGCTTTCTAGTGAGTAATATCTATCTTCAGCTAAAAAAACGTTCCCTGCAGGACAATAAAAGGTATTTAATATCGTAAATTAAAATAGTAACCTACTTATAATAAAATAAAGATCTCCCAATTTATTATATAACAGGAAAAAAACCACTTCCACAAATAATGTTATTCACCGCTCACAGCTTGAAATCCTAGAAAATCTTCCACAACTCGACTTATTCAATGGGGTTTCTAGAGCTCGTATTCTCAGTATCGTGACGGTATAATCAAGATTCGTGTTCATCTGTTTAATAAAATCCCCGCTAGGCGCCAGTGTGCGCTAATGACGTTGCGTTCAGCGGAAAATGACGCGTAGCCAGGACATTGTGACGTTGACGTGCGATGACGTCATCGGCCGCGCCGCCCGCGACGTCAAGGTCGAGCGGAACGTATTATAATAGCACGATTATGCGGTTACGTTACATAATTTTTATTTTATTTATTGCATTAGTCATTTTATTTGGAATTTATGTTTAGTGATCAATTTGGAATACATTTTGATTTCTTTTTGATATTAGCTATGTTTATTGAAATATTCGGCTGCACTTTACTGAAATTAGAAGCAACATTAAGGAAGTAAAATTTACTCCTTATGTTATTATTTGGAAGAAAGCGTGATTGCCCTTTCGCATTAAAAAAAAACTAAACATGCCTAGCTACACCTGATCTCATTATCTTAGGGGTAAACTACGTGATTTTATTTTTTAAATAACAGCTTACATACCACGAAAAAAGTCATAATTCGCCTTCTGGTAACTTAAACCGGAATAGGCGATCGCGATGGGAAATCCTCCTTTATAGGTAACATTTTACTTTTATCAAAATATCTATATCGTCACGCTAGATCCCTTGCGGGGTAGGCGGAGTGTACAGAGTTCCAACAGGTTCTTTCCTTACATACCTCTCTGGCTTCCTCCACTCTCATAGTTCGTGTCGTTCGTCATATGCGCATTTAAATCGATGTAGAAATTTTGATCACTCCAAAAACCTTGTAGGCGTAATCGCAAAAAAATCTCTCCAGCGTATGGTCACTCAACCTTTAAGTACATCTATAAGTGGTAGATGGACCGACGACCTCAAAAAGGTCGCTGGGACAGACTGGATGCGGAAGGCGGAGGACCGTGTGCAATGGCGCGTGTTAGGAGAGGCCTATGTCCAGCAGTGGACTACGATAGGCTGATTGATTGATAGGTGGTATCATTGATCAGAAATAAACGATATCATATCTGACCTAATAACATTAACATTGACATCTAATAATAGACATTTGTTAGGGTCATTGTCCTGTTTCTAACTATAAATAAGGAAAAATGATGTGTTAAGTTGTTATGTAAATAAACTTATCGGATTCTTTTTCCTTAATTCCAAACGCTATTCATAATTGTAGGTCGCGGTTTACATAACACTCTTATGCTAATCGGAATGTAAAATGAATAAATTGTTAGAGTAGGTATTCCATATCTTAAAACTAAATAAAAAAAAATGTCTATCTATATTTTTAAAGACAACACGTGGAGTTTTGGCGAGAAGTCGAAGAGTAATGTTGTCAATTTGTTTTAATTTCCAAAGCTTGTGTTATTTCGACTAATAATGTGTAATGATGGTGGAATATTAACCATTATGTGTTCTTATATGTGCATGAGTGAAGGTAATTGTAACAAAGTGATAAAACGTGCCTTTTTGACTTCTCTCAAAACGGCTGTCGCAATTGGTATGAAAAGTATCCACCGCTTTACTATCCAGGGTGGGGTACTTCATTAATTTCATTATCATCATTGTCATCAAGTTTATCGGGGAACTGAATTAATTTAAACCAACACGATTATATATCTCACTGGACACTGGCATAATACACTTAAAATGAGTGTGAAGCCATAACTTAAAGAAGAAGAAGAAGAAAAGACAACACACTATGAATTATAGTTATATGAGTTTTTGCGGGAAAGCAAAGAGGCATGTTGTCAATTTGTTTTTATTTACAAAACTCGTTTAAATTCGAATAATGTGTAATGTTAAAGTTAAAGGAATTTCGAAATCCTCTATACCTGGCTTTCGTTGATTACGCAAAGGCCTTTGACACAGTTTTCCACTAAGCCATATTTTCCGCTCTTAAGGAACAAGGTATAGAAAAGACGTACATAGATCTTATCAAAAAAATCTACTCCCATAGTACGGCAGCCATAAAGTTAAACTCTACCGGTCCCACATTTAAAATCAGTAAAGACGTCAAACAAGGAGACCCGCTCTCCCCGAAACTATTTCCTTGTACCCTGCAGGAAATATTCAAAAACTTGGCAGTCTTATGGGCGAATAAAGGAATTGTCGCAAAACAGGCTCAGTAACCTTCGCTTTGCCGACGATATAGTACTTTTTGCTTCAACGGCCGAAAACCTAGAAGAAATGCTCCAAGAACTGAGCACGGCAAGCTTTGAGTTTGGATTAATAATGAATCGGTCAAAAACACACCAACAGCTCGAGACGTAGGATCAACGTAGATGGGCAAGATATACATTATGTGAAGGAGTATGTTTATCTTGGCTAGATAGTTTCTTTCGACGACCGACAAAGCAAAGAAATAGATCGCCGCGTCGATAATGCATGGAAAAGCTACTGGTCCATAAAGCAACTTATGAAGGGTGAACTCCCTCTCTCACTCAAGCGCCAACTCATCGACGGATGTATCTTGCCTGTTTTATCCTACGGTTCACAGACTTGGTCACTGACCGAATCGCAAAAATCCAAACTCAAAGTATGTCAAAGGGCAATGGAACGCAGTATTCCAGGTATCAAAATATCTGATCGTGTCTGTAACACTATACTGCGTTCCAAAACTGGCATTTTAGACGTGGGCTACAAGACTGTCGAGCTCAAGTGGGGATGGGCGGGTCATTTGAGCAGAATGAGTCCAGATAGGTGGGCAAAAATCACTACCGAATGGCGACCAGATGGACATCGACGCCGGGGTAGACCTAGAAAAAGATGACGTGACGACCTTGACGCCTATGAGAGGAGATGGTCTGATAAAGCCAAGGAGAGGATGTGTAATGTTGGTGGAATGTTTACCATTATGTATTCTTATATGTGCATGAGTGAAGGTAATTGTAACAAAGTGATGAAACGTGCCTTTTCGATTTCCCTCAAAACGGTCGTCCCAATTGGTACGTAGAGTATCCACCGCTTCACTATCTAGGGTGGGGTACTTTATCAATTTCATTATCATCGTTGTCATCAAGTTAATCGGGTAGTACAATTAATTTAATCATATAATCGTGTTCAAGTAGAACACGATTATGCATCTCACTGGACACTGGCGAAATACACTTAAAATTAGTGTGAAGCCATTACCTAATCAACAACAACAAGAAGAATAATTCCTGTGTCTTGGGTGCGTTTACAAACATGAAATTTAAAGACACAAACATTGAGATCAAAACAAATATATGTGGGTCACACAAAGAAATGTCCCATGCGGGAATCGATTCGAGCGGCATATGCCCTCAACTACTAGACTAAGTCGATCGTCAAAATTAAAAGTTGTGCTAGATTATTATAATTTAATTAATGTGTTTATATCAAACGCGCAACTACTCGATCGATGGGCGAGCGGTTTAGATCGAGCCGTCTGTCTAAAATCACACTAGTTCCTTACAGGGTAGATGGAGAGTACAGAGTTCCCATAGGATCAGACACCGACCTCGTTGGCGAGGTCGAAGTATCCCTTGCCCGCCGGCCGGTGCAGAGCACCACGGCGAGACACCTAGTACGCCCTCCCCCATAGCGACTGCCCAAGCCGAGGCCGTTCCTCCTTGAGGCGCCCTTGAGCTAGTTGCCCCCTTGCCCTTCTGGCTCGAGCGTAGTGGTTGCACGCTCGCCCTCTTGTCCGGTGAAGCTGTAAAGGCCCCGCGGCCAACAGCGTAGATCATTCACACACACAAAAAGTACAGAGTTTCAACAGGTTCTTTCCTTACATACCTCTCTGGCTTCCTCGACTCTCATAGTTCGTCTCATACACGTTCGCCAGTTATGGAGACTCTTAAATTTTCCTTCAGGCAAGACTCGGTTTATTTGGTCGTGGTAATATAGTCTAGGTCTTCCCCGGTACCTGCATCCTTCCACTTTCCCATTGCATATCTGTTTTGTCATTCTTTTATCTGGCATTCTTTCTATATGCCCGAACCAACGGAGCATGCCCTTTCTCATCTTTAAACCGATACTATCTTTCATACGTACTCGCTTTTTTTAATTTGAATTCATTCAATAATGGTATTTATTTGCTATAATAAAGCTGTTATCGTTACTTTTATAATTAAATCGGTGCAATTAAATGTTTGATAAATGTCTGTCAATTTGTTGGGAAATTATAATTATGATTGAATAATTACTCAAAATGCGATAAGAGTAGGTAAACAGAGTTCATTTTTCTTTAATGAAACGTAGTATATTAATTTTGCAGTTAACATTGACTCTGTAACTGTAAATGAATGAACTATTTTAATATTTATAAACAAATGTGTAAGAAAGCACACATACGTGTTTATTTTTACACGCTTTTAATTAACTTGCAATGTTTTTCTTTCCGGTTCAAATCTTGTGATCCATTTTACAAAGACTTGCAGGTATCCGATTAAGCTGGAATTTGCCATACGTTTGTAAGTTCGGTGACATTATGGACCATGGACCTGGTCTTATGATGGAATCGGAAGGTGGCACATAGGAACATGTGAAATATTCAACGTGACCCCCCTCGTCTTTAGGCTTGTTAGATTGGTGCTGTTAAGTACTGTGCAACTAGATAGCGTTTAGGGTCTGATGATGAAGTCGAAAGGTGGCCAATGGAACCACCCAATTCAATATAACCCCGCCGTGTTTGAGCTCGTTGTGTTTATCTTGACAAGTACATTAGACCTGGATGGTGTCCAGGGTCTGATGATGGAGCCGGAAATAAGCCATACGAACTCCTCAATTAAGCAAGATTTCTTTGTAGAGTTTGGCTATAAAAGCTTGTTATTGAAAAAGTCTTTTTAAATTAAAATTATTAACTTCGTTTTGCTTTGTTCTTTCATATCCCATGGATTACACTCTATGTATAAAGAATTGTGAACCACTTAAGATTTTATATAGAGTTTGCAAGCATATTTAGGTCGATATTTTACCGGGTTAGTAGGGTCTTTGCGGTCTCTACAAATCATGTGAGTAATATCAGGTTGTGTGGCCTTTTTTTAGGTTCTTGGATGAACTGATTTAAAAAATTCTTTAAGTAAGTATGGATACTAGGAATTTTTTTGTACCAATAATTATAGATATATAATATCATCAGCCGAATGACGTTCACTGCAGGACAAAGGCCTTCCCCAACAATCGCCATGACGACTGGCTTTGTTCTGTACGCATCCAGCTTAAACCTTTCATTGAAAAAAAGGTATCGTAGATTGTTTTGCACACATTATATTCCGGAATTATATTCCGACGGGTTAACTACGGGTGGTAGAGTCTTAAGTAACTAAATTTTTTATCATCAGCCCGTGTCAGCCCACTACTGGAGATAGGCCTCTTCCATGGCACGCCACTGAGCTCGATCTTCAGCTTTCGTCTTACAATCTCTGCCCGCAGCCTTACGAATATCGCCGCCTCATCTAGCCACAAGGCGCCCTACACTACGTTTGCTAACATGCGGACTCCACTCAAGAACCAGTCTTCCTTAACAGCCATCGGTTCTGCGGCATATGTGACCTGCCCACTGCCACTTAAGCTCGCTAATTCACTGAGCTATGGCGGTAACCTTGGTTCTCTAACAAACTTCGTTCCGGATTCGATCCCTAAGAGAAACTCCAAGCATGGCTCTCTCCATAGCTCGCTGAGTGACCTTAATCTGGTGGACAAGCCGCACAGTGAGTGGCCAAGTTTCGGCTCCGTATGTCATTAGAAGTAGGACACACTGATTAAAAACTTTTGTTTTTAGGCATTGGGTGATAAGAAGACTCGATGATGTTTTCCAAATGCTACCCAGCCCAGCTGTATCCGTCCCTTAATTTCCTTGTCAAAGTTATTTTTACGTAGTAGGAGCAACTGCCCTAGGTATACATACTCGGAAACAACTTCGAGGGAGACTCCGTTTACGGCGATCGGTCCCAGGTCAACATGCTTGTTGATCATAACTTTAGTTTTATCTAAGTTTATCCGGAGACCGATTCGCTGAGATGAATTAGCAAGGCTGTCCAGCATCTGTTGTAGGACTTGCAACGTTTCAGCCATGATGACGATGCCGTCTGCAAATCTCAGGTGAGAGATGTATGCGTTATTTATATTGATGCCGCGACCTTTCCAGTCCAGCGTCTTAAACATATCCTCCAGTGCGTTGGTGAACAGTTTTGGCGATATGACATCACCCTGGCGCACTCCGCGGCGCAGGTGGTTATGTTCAGTCCGCTGGTTCTCTACTTGGACGGTCATGTCATGTCTTTGCGGCTTCAAAAAGGCATCTCATCACCTCGATATATCGCCGATCGACTTGGCATCCTTGCAAGGAGCCTAGACCTAACTAAGTCTTGACAGTGTCAAAGGCCTTCTCATAGTCCACAAAGGCTAGACATAGGGGCAGATTATACTCTGCAGTCTTCCGTATAATCTGTCGCACTGTGTGAATGTTGTCTATGGTACCGTAGCCACTTCGAAACCCGGCCTGCTCCAGGGGTTGAAACTCGTGGAGCCTTTGCGCAACACAGTTTGTGATGACCCTTGTATACATGGCTCAGAAGCGACATGGGTCGATAGTTCTTCAAAACGGTTTTGTCGCCCTTCTTGAAAACCAGAACGACCACGCTTTTGTTCCATCCATGCGGAGTTCTCCTAGTGCAAAGGACAGCATTAAATAACTCCCGAAGCTCCTTTAGTACTTGGGTTCCTCCCGCCTTCAGAAGCTCAGTCGTGATGGCCCTTAAACAGTGAGGACGGCCCTTACTGTTTAAGGGCCAACTCGATCTCATCCAGGCCGATCTCGGGCAACTTCCGTAAAGTGGGGTGTAAGAATGGCTCTGGGAGCCCCTTTGAACGATTCGGGTCGAGATGCGTGTGAGGCGTAGAGCTAGCTATAGAAATTCCTGACTTCCTAGACTATCCTTTTCATTTGCGACTATTTGTAAGTGACCAAACTTACATGAAAAAAAATTTTTAAATTTTGTTTATAATTTAATTTAGACGTATGCTACACAAGAACAAGACATCCTGGATAATCAAGTGGCATCTGGGGTAGAATCCTAGGCCGAACAAAGTGTAATTTTATTGTAGATTTTTTTTAATATGAGAGATAGATAATATTTTTTTTTATAAGTCTTGAGTCTGGTGTTATGCCCGGTATAATGTCAAAAGGATGGCCTCCTATTACAGTGAGATTTAACACTGGCAGCAAATCATAGGCGAACACAGCTACCCTTGCTTTGAACAAAAGGGTGTTTTTTTATTACATAAGAAATATACGTCAAAAAATTAACTTAGAAATGTAATGGCTATAAAATCTGTACACTTATTATACTTAGGTATTTATTTTATGACGCAAATCAATCTTAAATTACTAAAAGCGTTAAGGTTATTTTTTTAATTCTTATGGGTATGTCAAGGTTCAGTTTATATCTTCTTAAAGGTTTCCATTGTAGTCAAGCATCGGAAAAAGGGAATTCCTGATAACTGGTAATTTTAATAAGTTTATTGGTCCAACACGAGTCGATAAGTTTTAAAGAAATAATCGTGAATCGATAGGAATTTTACAAATGTCGGCATTACGTCATGTGGCTTTATGACTTTCTATAGCCTTCGCATTTTAACCCATTTTGTTCCTTGTTATTTTTATTGCTTTAATAATAATTCAACATTAACCTGTTTATACAAAATTATTTAAGTGGAATACCTAGGATTTCTAACTATCTATTTATATTATCACGTCAAATCCCTTGCGGGGCAAGCAGAGAGTACGAAGTTCCAACAGATTCTTTCTTGTAGACCTCCTGACTTCTTCCACTCTCATAGACCGTCATAAAAAATCTCTTGACATATCCTTCAGATAACACATGGTCTATTTGGTCATGACAAGATAGTCAAGGCCTTCCCCGGTAACTACCTACATCCTTCTAAACTGGCATTTTATATCTGTTTTATCATTTTTCCTTCGTCATTCTCTCACAAACACTCTCCCTGTAAAGTAGCTATAATGAAAAGAGATTAAAGGGGGACAAAACGTATGTCGTAAACCTATAATTTAGAATATGATTATTAATAACTTGAGATCTTAAACTTAATTTACTCTGCAAGTATTTTCTGTTTTAGTGAAGTTTTATAGCATTTTATTATCAGCATCATCATTAATTTACAAATGTATTAACTAATGCAAAACTTTAGTCAACGAAGGCAAAGTTTCTAAACATTTTAACATTAAGCTTAGTTCACATTGTGACTGAATATTTAATCGAGACTGAACTGCCTTGATGTTTAATGCCTAACCCAATTTTTTCAACTCTTGTTCCTGGCACATTGTTCCTAAAGACCATTTTGGCATATATCGGTTAGAAAATCGTATTATTAAAATATATAGAAACTAGACACGTCACACGCCAAAAAGTTTCCCCTAGTACGAAAGGTCTTAAAACTCCGAATGGAAAATTTCTTTTGTAGACACTCACGGTGATTCAATGCTCTTTTTCTTATTAAATCCATGTTTGGAATATTACTAAAAGCTAGCCATAAGCGAACAGCATGGGAAACCCAACAAATGTATAATTCCGTTTGTTTTTGCCCGCTATGCAAATGTCTATGCATAATAAATTAATTGTAATTACTTACTGAGTCACGGCGATTGATCGCTTAAGTATTGTGAGATGAAAAATATTCCTATGCTATATATATTTCTCATGAGAGTAGGAATATTTTTTCAATTAAGCTTAAAGGAGTAAGAAATGTATCTATCGCCTAATATTAAAAAGGTCAAGCAAAGTGTTATTGCAGCTTCTATATCAAATTTTTTCGGTAGCAATCAGGAATCTAGAGTTCTGACTGGTATAATAATTTTCGAAAAGTTTTTAGCCAATAGGTCAAAAGAATGTTTCATAGATATTATAATTTATTGCCTAGTGAGACCTTCTTATGTTATTTTAATCCATATTTTGCCAAAACCTGGGACTAGCCTTTAGATGATTTTGGTTGTTTTAGCACGATTAAGTAATATTTTTTTTTATCGAACGTAATGTATCGCTTTTTTTATTACGAAAATGTCAAACAGTTCGGGTTTTTATTAACATTTCTAGTCAATAATATTGGATACACTTTTAAAGAAAGTTTCAAATGTCTTTAATACTCCTTTTCGCACTGCAAATAACTATAAAATTAAGGCCATAAAAACCAAAATAGTATATTAACAAAATTAACGTAGGTAATTCTGGTTTTCAAAACCACCCTACCCTAATGTATGTCACAAGGGTTACGAAGATCAAGAGATCTTCGAAACCCTTGTGTAGGAAGATAGCAGAATTACTGTTTCGGAGCTTTAAACTACACACAGTAAGATTACTATAATATTGCTGAAGAATGCAACATACTTATAGTCACGCCAAGTTGTCACACCGGTGTAATATAATAATAATATCAGCTTATAGGTACTGCCCACTGTTGGGAAAAGCCTTCTCTCACAAATCGAGGTGAGAGAGATTAGGTCATACTCCACTACACAGACCCAGTGTGGATTGGCGGAGGCAGGCTAATGGTCCCCTGCTGTTGAAACTTATCAAGCCGCCTATAAGGAGTACCATATTAATTGGTGACCGAGACTAACGGTTTAACGTGCCTTCCGAAGCATGGCGACGCACGAATATGAAAATGTCACAAACGGTCACCCATCTCAGGTCGACCTAGTCGAGCACTGCTGAACCGTCGTGATCGGTAAGAACACCACGGTTACACAGCGCTACGAGCGCCGCCAGTGTGACAACGGATAAATTTATTTGCCCATAGACAACCCGATTACAAAGAGATTGTCTTAAACGACCAACCGAAAGATTTTTTAAATATTGGTTAGGACCACAATGTGAACATGACCGCCAATTCTGGTGGGCATGTCCACCAAACCATTTATTATGTATTTTTTTTATCTATCTATCTATCTATCTATAACCTCACGCCAGATCCCTTGCGGGGTAGGCAGAGAGTACAGAGTTCCAACAGGTTATTTTTTTTATAATTTTGATTAATCTGAGGAATGTTTAGCATTGTTCATTTATCACTTCGACTTATCTCACTGTTAAGGAAATCCAGTTCACAACCTCCCCATTTATGAAGATAAATATTTCCATATGTATGGAAAAATAAAAGACTGATGTCCTGAATTAGTCATTAGGTTTTTCATCATTATGTGGTCGACTTTTACGAAGCAACGGAATGTTACGTTTACGAGAAAAGGTGGCCATGGTTTCCATTAAGACTATAAATTATGACGTGTGACTAATATCCGGTTCCTATATTCAATAAACGACGCGTTTCGTTTACTGTCTGTTGAATTTTCTACGAGCCGTAAGTTTAATAACGAATGGTAACTTGAACAGTTCAGTGACGTTTAATTTTTATAGGAACACTATCTATATATTACTTGTATTAGAATTAAAAGTCCGACGCCTCGAAAAATAGGAGCAAAACTATGGGTGTGGTCTTATTTCAAATAAGTTCGATCGAACCCGCTGGCGTGAAATTAAATGCTACAGTTTGAAGTCTGCTGTTGGAACTTATAAAGCCTATAAGAGTTCTAACTTGGCTTAACCTTTCTTCGGGAAAGAGTACTAATGTTGGCCACCCTCCAGTAATTGGCACTTTGAACTTTTACCGCAATTATTAAGGGTTAAAGGCTTATAACTAGTCCACCAGTCGTTTCAAATAATCCACCATATTTTAATTAATAAAAGTCGATTAATAGAAAACCAATTTCCTAACAGGAAATACTGAAAAAAAAAATCCTTTTCGTCAAGCGGGAGCGCGCGTGACAAATTGCTATGAATTCTTACAAAAACTTGCTAAGAGTGGGTTAGTTTATTGCTGTATTTCTTACTTAAATCATACACGCCTTTAAATAACATTTTAGGGGGCCAATCACTGTACCATAAGGCTTGTGTGAAAGAACTATTAATTGGCAAGGGTGCTAATTATTAAAAAACGGTTGTAAAATTTACTGTACCATATTATACTTTAAATTGACAAGGTTGGAAGATTTAATTTGGAATATTATCTTAAAACTGTTTTAAAATGCTTGCAACCACAGGTTGGCAATGCCAATTATTGTACTTTTTGCCCTGTTGGCACTACCAATCATTGTACTCAGAAATGTGCCAATCACTGTATCGTGTTCGATTTGACATACTAGTGATGTCCAGAATTCTACCTAACTTGGGAGAGCTTAAAGGGTAATAATGTTTATTGGATGAAATTAAAATTACTTGCCTATTTGGCATATGCATATTGCCTAATATCATCGCCAGTGTGATTATGAGGGTTCTTGTTTATAATAATGTAAAGAATAATTGAAAATTTTTGATAACTGGTGAAAACAACATTATTTAATACTATTTCTAACGGGGGGTAGCGGGGGTATACGGATACGGAGCAGTAAACTGTCAAAAACAAACGTAAAAAAGTTCTTCAAAGAAGACATATTCAGGGCATTAATAGCTATTCTCAATTTCAATATCTTATATCGTGATATTTTCGGAATATTAGGCATAAGATGTTATTTTTGCAAGATTTACTTCTGTGCGGGAGCACTGTTATAGACTATGTAAATGTTTTTGCCTAATATTTTGTCTTATTCATTAATTTCCCATCACTATTATTCCATATTAATGGTACCACTTGCGTGTAGTGATTGGCACTGACAATCATTATACTTTTTTGTGTTAATCATTATGCCGAAGGGTGCCAATCGTTGTGCTTTTGGGAATTTTTCCTTATTTTGTGTAATTTGATATAGAAAGGATAATAAAATCCGCTAAATAAGCATTAATAAAAATTCTTGAGTCTCTCCATATTTCTTAGTCGATTACTAAACGCATTTAAAAGCTATTAAAGCTCAAACTTGAAAGATTCCTCAAAGTGCCAATCATTGTACTCTTTCCCCTATTCCCAAAAACAAAGAGGTGCGAGTTGGGATTCAAATCTTGGTGAATATAAGGCGAGT
Source organism: Phalera bucephala (assembly GCA_905147815.2). Lineage (NCBI taxonomy): Eukaryota > Metazoa > Arthropoda > Insecta > Lepidoptera > Notodontidae > Phalera > Phalera bucephala. Next base: position 25,600,466 of record LR990618.1, on the reverse strand, counting down.
CTTCTGCAAACTATCATTATTGATTTGTAAGTAATGTGTAAGCTGCAAAAGTACCATTTCTAAAAATAACTTGGTGATATTTAAAATATAAATAAACACCGTCACGCTTATATTCGCCAAATAGGGGTGGAAGAAGGTCTCATGTAATGGGGGGCGAGCCTATTGCCATATACCGGGCACAATTCCAGACTCTGGACTGATTCTGGGAGTTTTTCGGTAGAAAAACTACATTTTTCCAACCTAGGATTTAAACCAAGGACCTTGTGCTCGTAAAGTATGTTATTCGTCACTAGACTAACGAGACACTTATGGTGATATTTTTTTAAATATACGCATTAGGCGATGCCGATACTATCTCACTTTAAAGTTGCAGTATCTTTCAATTTGCCATAACAACTGGCTAAACATACTTAACATTGCCCCGCTATGTATGTATGCACTAAGGAAAAGAATTTTGATGTGTGCCCAATAACTAGTAGCCATATAAAAAATCTCAATAATAAGACATCAGAAGTCGTATAATGATTACAAAATACTACAGGACTGCGTGGACAAATGTATATAATACAGTGGCTTAAGTTGATATGGAAGTCTTCCAAAACTTGTAGGTGTGCTTAAAAGGTGCAATTCATCGGCAAACACTTTTTACGGCCATCCTGTGAGTGTATGTGAGTCTGTATTTATCTTTTCAAACTGCACGTATGGCAAAGCGGCGTCAGTGGTTTCGGACGAAATCGTGCGCTCTTTATATCACCCATACTAATAAATATTGTATAGCGGCTGAATAGTTACATTTTTTTCTTTCGAATATCAAATGCCAGATGACAGAGAGAAGTCAGTACGCATAAGGTACGCTGCTTAGAATAAATATAATAAAGAAGCCGCGGGCGCGCATCAAACTGAAGCAAAAATTTCTAATAGCAAAGCTAGTAGTCACGCGAGATGTCACTCTGTGATCGTCGTGCAAAATAACGTGCTCTGCGCGTGTCAAATTAAATTGTATTATACCGTTTTGTGTCGTTCTTGTCTCCAGTGAATCTTGTCTTGAGCTCAAAAAGAAACATAATGGGATCATACTTAACTAGCGCATTCGAGTCCCGTATTTTTTAAATATTGAATTAATTCTTCCGTCTGTAATTGTTATAGTAAAAGATGCCTCCATTATATAAGCTAGTATAAAAAAATATATTTACCTACTTTTATTTGCCTAGGACTTTATAAGTTGTAGTATTAAGTGGTACTCGTATTTATTTAGTTAACTACTGCGTCATGATTTAAATATTTAGTTACTATGATGAAAAAACCACCTACTCCCTAACTTAAATTAAACCTTACAACCCTTAATACTTCAAGCATATCTAGTTCTTGAGTTTAATATGCATTAAAATACACGTTACTGCAACAATGATTTTTTTATCATCTACTCTAATGTCATTAACCTTTACTCTAAAAAGTGGTTATCTTTCCGGGCTGCCAACATTACGCGGGTGGGAAGGGCGGCGCGTGAGGCACTTTTGTTAAATTTTTGGCTTCACCGCGCAGCGTGCAATTACGACTGGACGCGGCTTCTAGGGTCTTCTAAGGTACGCTATTTATTATAAGGTACGCTAGTGATGCGCTATATAACTACCAATGATTTCCATGCTAGTAGCATTACTGATTTACCTAATTACGTTTACGTCTGAGCTAATGACTTGTAATACAAAGGTTAAAGATCAAAGCATGAATGATGTATTCCAGAAATCATACATATGGGGACACTTCCGAAACCCTCTTATTATTCATGCTAATTGATATGTATGTCGATCTCAGGGGAATCTTAATATATTCTCGGAGCACAATGAAAACACAGTAGTACGTTACAACGTCTAATTGGCAAGAGAGGGGGTAGACATTTTTCATGTTCTAATATCTAAACTTACGAACTACCCACATATATTACACCTTCACCCTTAATTTAGTACATACAATAATTAATTAACCTCCTGACCATATCTTACTACCGGTCTCCTAATTCGCTTGAGAGGTACCACTGGTGGCTCGGTGGAGTTTGTATCTACACTATCATTATCACTACCGTCAACCCCTGCTTCCTCTTCCGCCTCTGCATTACCACTCGGTGGGTCGTTCTCCTCTGGTTTAGTCTGTGTCATAATGGGTACCTTAATGGGTATGATATTTCTTTTTTTTATTTGGTCTAAATGTCTTTTAACCGGTGGGCCATTTTCCCTACCTACCACAAAATGACGGGACCCTACTTTATTTTGTACGCGGCCGGGTAACCACGTGTTTCTTCCCCCATAGTCTCTCAGCAAAACCTCTTCTCCTACGCTAACCGTTCTTTCCTTCCCCCTTTTATAAAAACCTTGTTTCTGTTGGGCGTTATGTACTTTGTCTTCTCTCGTTCTGTCCGCCTTTAACAGATCCAATCTTGATCTAAGTGACCTGTGCTGCAACAACATAGCTGGTGATGAACCCGTCGTGTTATGAGTTACGTTCCTGTACGCCATCAAATATGTCTGTAGTGCTGCATCCAGATCCACCCCATCTCTCATTGACTTCCTAATGGCACGCTTGCATAATTTGACGGCTCCTTCCGCTGCACCATTTGATGAAGGATGATACACCGCGGTGAACGTCAATGTTATGCCATTATTAGCCATAAAATCAGCATACTCTTTACTCGAAAATGGTGGCCCGTTATCCGATACAACCTGTTTAGGTAATCCAAATCTTGCAAATGTTTCCCGTAATACTTTTATGACACTTCCAGCCGTCGTCCGTGACATTTGGAAGATTTCGATCCATTTAGTAGTAGAATCTATAATTACCAGGAAGGTTTTACCATGAAATGGCCCCAAAAAGTCTACGTGTATCCTCGACCACGGTTCCGATATATACGGCCACGGATGCGGTGGTGCGCGCGGTGGATCTGGGTTCTCTGTTGCGCACGTGTAACATCCATGGCATGTGCTTTCGATATCTGCATCAATACCAGGCCACCATACGAAACTCCTGGCCATGCTTTTCATTTTCACGATGCCTAGGTGTCCCGTATGCAATTCCTGGAGTACATCTCTCCTAAGAAACTTAGGCATCACCAACCTATATCCCCAAACGACACAACCGTCATCGGCATATAGTTCATGTCGTCTGTGAAAATATGGCTTCAGCGCCTCATCACTAACATGCCGTGGCCACCCCGATTGTACGTACATATAAACTTGTCGTAATACTTCGTCCTTACCCGTGTGCTCCTGTACCAGTTTCCTAGTCACGGGTAAGAACTTCTGTATAAAATTTACATATGTAGTTTCCAGGGCCGGTTTCTTTTCCACTTCCACGGGTAAACGTGACAAGGCGTCCGCTGCGTTTTTATCACTCCTTACGTATTCTATGTCATAGTTATACCCCGACAATATAACCGCCCAGCGCTGCATTCTGCTCGCCGCCATTATTGGTATACCCATTTTGTGACCAAAAATCGATACCAATGGTTTGTGATCGGTTCTCAATATAAATTTCCTACCATATAAGTACTGATGGAATTTTCTTACTCCATAAATGATGGCTAAAGCTTCCCTCTCGATCTGTGAGTAGGCCTTCTCCGCTGAATTTAATATTCTTGAGGCATACGCTATGGGCCGCTCGCCGTGCGGCGTCAGGTGTGAGATGACCGCTCCGACCCCTACGCTGCTCGCGTCCGTGGTCAACACCAACGGCATCTCACTCGAGTAGTGAGCTAACACCTCACTGGAAACCAAAAGTTGCTTCACCTCATTAAATGCTTCCTCGTGTCTCGTCTTCCACTCAAACCTTACATCTTTTTTAAGAAGGTCATATAATGGTGACATCAACGTACTCATCCGTGGAATAAATTTGGCATAGTACATAACTAACCCGATAAATGACCGCAGTTCTGTGACATTCTTGGGTACCGGTGCTTCTCTGATGGCCTGTACTTTTTCTGGGGCCGTATGCACGCCTTGTGAACTAATCACAAACCCTAGATAAGTCACAGCATTGGCGAAAAATGTACATTTATCCTTTCTAATTTTCAGGCCATACCTCTGTAACCTACCAAAGACTTCGTGCAGTGTCCTCATGTGATCTTCATCATCCACCCCCGTTATGATTAAATCGTCAAGAAATACACCTACCCGAGGCATATCGGAAAAAAGTTGTTCTAATTTTCGTTGAAATATCCCAGGACTCGAAGCTAGTCCATATATTAGTCTATTATATCGAAATAAACCTTTATGCGTATTAATGACTGTATATTTCTTAGAGTCGTCCAACTCTAGTTGTGCATAGGCCTGCGATAAATCTAATTTTGTAAAACGTTGCCCCCCTTCTAATTTAACTAGTAAATCTTCTACTCGAGGCAAGGGAAAACGATCCACCTCCAGACATTTGTTAAGTGTCAATTTAAAATCGCCGCATATCCTAATAGACCCATCTTTCTTCATTACTGGCACGATAGGAGTCGCCCAGTCCGATGTAGAAACAGGTGTGATGATGCCATCCCGCACCAGCTGGTCCAACGCGCACTCCACCGGCTCACGCATCGCGTACGCCAGCGGTCTCGCTCGCATGAACACGGGCCGGGCTCCCTCTCGCAATTGGAACCCCACCTTGCCACCGGTGTATCTACCCAAACCATCGGAGAATACTTCACAGTATCTGGAACTAAATTTTTTTAAGTCAAATATAATATCTACCTTACCTACATTATGACAATTAGCTAACGAAAACTTGATACCTAACTCGTGTAACCATTGCCTACCGATCAAACTTGTTTTCCCTCGATCTATTATGTATAAATCTAAATTCCGACATTGACTACCGAACTTAACTGTAGGCGTTATTTTACCCACAGGTACGACTATTTCACCTGTGTAATACCTTAAAATTAAATTTGTTTTCTTAAGTTCACATCGCTTAAATTTTTTTAAATAACAATCATGACTAATGCACGATATCGCGCTGCCCGTATCTACCTCCATATCTAAGTTAACTTGTTCAATGTTTACATTTATGGTGTATGGTCCAAACTTTTTTAAATAATTAGATGTGAGTGCATAGTTATTTACCTCTTCACTGTCACTATTGTTCTCTTTTAGGTAATTTCGTTCGCCGTCTAGCACGTTAAAAAGTGGGGCATTTCTTTTAATATTAGGACACATCCTCTTTAAATGCCCTTCTTTGTTGCAAACCCGGCACACGTATTTCCTAAATTTGCAATCATGCCTTTGATGCTTGCCCCCACATACGGAACACCTCTCCGGGCCATAACTCATCTTGTCGATGTCAAATTTCGCTTCGCTACTCGCTCCGCTCTTACCACTTGTACCACCGGACATTCTCTGCGACGCGGCCTCCTCCCGGCTACGGTGGCTCGATACCGCTGCTCGACGATACGCTCGCTCACTCCCGACGCGCTCCTTCCTCGCCACCAGCGCTCTCGCCGCCAGCTGATGCACCTCCTGCGCCGGAGTACTGCTACCCCTCCCGCGAGTACAGTTCTCCACCGACGCCGCATTGGCCTCGGCTGCTTCCATCGACACGGCTATTTTATATCCCGCATCGAATTGTATGTCGTCCTCGGTGAACAGGCGCTCCCTGATGTGCTCGTTAACCAACCCGCACACGAATTGGTCTCTCAAATTCTCGGTTAGGTTTTCCGCTGAGAATCTACAATGTTTCGATAGCTTTTTTAATTCTGATACAAACTCAGCTATACTTTCCCCGTCCCGTTGGATCCTCTGCCGAAACTTAAACCGTTCCGCTAGAAGACTCGGCTGTGGTTGTAAATGTCCTCGCATCAGCGTCACTAAGCATTCGAAAGTTTTTGTTGCCGGTTTATCTGGTGTACACAAATTCACCATAAGTTCGTATGCTTCGGCACCGACCACCGTTACTAACGTTGCCACTTTCACTGATTGCTTTACATCATTAACCACAAAGTATTGTTCTAAACGGTCAATATACAAGTCCCATTTGTCCTTGTGTATGTCGAATTGTTCGATCTTTCCCACGGCCATTATACACAGTATATTATTAAAAGTATCGCCGATTATTAACGATACACACGTAGATTTCGTTTATATCTCGTCGCCAGTTGATATGTATGTCGATCTCAGGGGAATCTTAATATATTCTCGGAGCACAATGAAAACACAGTAGTACGTTACAACGTCTAATTGGCAAGAGAGGGGGTAGACATTTTTCATGTTCTAATATCTAAACTTACGAACTACCCACATATATTACACTAATAATTGGGTGAATTATACTCTAATTAGCAAATGACAGGAAAATGACGTTCGTTTATTGTGTATCCAGCATGTTTCCGTAATGTTCTTACGCATTCATTTATCAGTTTAATGATAAATTGAGTCGAGTAGTCATCTTAAAACCACAAGGTTCAAGGTTCAAATCTCGGCCCGCAACTCATGGCTTTTCTAAATCTGTACGTGATTTGTCTCGCGGCGAAGGCACATTTTGAGTATCCGAAGTATTGAACACCGTCATGCCTATATTCCCCAAGCGGGGAGTGCAGAGATATAATGTGAACACTCACATACCAGCGGTGATATTAGGTCTCAATCCCAATGTTAATAAAGGCGTGCCTATTACTATTACAGAGGGTACAATTTCATACGCCTTACTACTATTGACAACTATTCGATTGATAAATACAACTTTGTCCGAATTAAGATTTGTGTCCAGGACCTCATGATCACCAGCTACACTATGCGCCACTAGAATTAGGTAGTCAGTTATTTATTTATTTAGTCCGAAATTTGTAGATTAGTAATGATTTCGGTTTTCTCACGCCAAGGAATTGAATTCTTGACATCTTGCCATGAAAATGTGTAATGTTTGTTTATGTTTTGTATAGGTACTTGAACTCTGGCAGATATTAGCTCATAGGATTGTTTATATTGTCAGTCATTATGCAGAATTATTATAGTTATAGTTTTATATCGATGGTCGACAAACGTTAGTTTTTTAAAGTAATATAAGAAGGCTTTGACGTGAAATAAAACTATTTTTTCGGATTTTATCGCGGTTTATTTTGATTTTTAAGTTCCCGACGTTTCGAGTGCTTTGCAGCACCCATGGTCACGGGAAGGACTGAGGTGTTAGACGTCCAAAAGGCATAGTTGTTTGTTTTTGTTGGTCCGATCTACGCAGAATGAGCTCACTGTGTCTTGGTGTCTTGCAGTGTTATGCTTGGTTTTAGATTTAATTATATTAATTACTGGATCCCAAGACGATGGAAGCACCCAGCCATCTTCTCTATTGAAATTAGGATGTTTTTTAATTTCAATAGCCTCGCGAACCATCCTTGGTAGGCATCGGTGTTCTTTTACGAGGATTGGTGGTCTATCAAATCTGATGTTATGGCGGGTGCGGTCAAGGACATGTTCACAGACTGCAGACTTCTTTGAGCGACGGTGTTTTAGGTCAGCTATGTGTTCTTTAACCCGAGTTTTTACTGGTCTTTTTGTTTTTCCTATGTAAGAGAGACCACATTCACAATCAAGCTTGTATACTCCTGCATCTTGAAGAGGGATGTGACACTTGACAGATAAAATAAAAACTGACTGATCTTCTTTGGCGGCTTATAAAATGTTTTAATTGAAGCACGCTTCAAGATGTAGCCAATCTTGTCTGTGACTCCTCTTATGTAAGGTAGTACAGCAGGGAGACACTCGACTGTGGCTGGTTTCACTCGGTCACTGTGACGTTGGCGTGGGACTCGAAGCTTATTGTCGTGCAGGACTTGCTTGACATGTTGAAGCTCGGCAGCCAGATGTTTCTTGTCACAGATCCCTTGTGCTCTCTGAAACAAAGATTTACCCACAGTAGCTAACTGTGATGGATGGTGGTGAGATTCACCGTTTAAGTACCTATCAGTATGGGTCTTTTTTCTATAAACCGTATGGCTTAAGGTGTTGTTGGGGTTACGGATTACTGAAACATCTAGGAAAGCTAGGGAATTGTTTGCCTCCAACTCCATTGTAAACTGAATTTTAGGGTTAATGGAGTTAAGATGATTAAGGAATACATTAATTTTGTCAGATGGTAATATTGTGAAAGTATCATCTACGTACCGCTTGTAGAAACTTGGCTTTACAGGTGAGGTACGAAGGGCTGTCTCCTCAAAGTCTTCCATGAATATATCGGCAACAATGGGAGATACAGGGGAGCCCATCGCCACACCATCTACTTTCTTGTAGAACTGCTCCTTCCACAGTAGGTAGCCAGATGTAAGGCAGTGTCTCAATAGTTCTGAGTATTCCGCTGGCATGTTGTTCTCCGCTAGTTTCCTTTCTATAATTTCGACACAGTCTTGTACAGGTAAGCATGTGAATAGTGACTGGACATCGAAACTGACCATAGTTTCATTGTCAGTGAGATGTAGATTTTTGATCTCACTAACAAAATGGTATGAATCCTTAACATGTGCTCTTGTGTGTCCTCTGAGTGGCGAGAGCACTTTCGCTACGTGCTGAGCCAATCTGTAGGTTGGTGTGTCGATTTGGCTAACAATTGGACGTAGGGGAGCATTCGGTTTATGAATTTTTGCTGTTCGCGAGGCTATTGAAATTAAAAAAACATCCTAATTTCAATAGAGAAGATGGCTGGGTGCTTCCATCGTCTTGGGATCCAGTATTTAATATAATCAAATCTAAAACCAAGCATAACACTGCAAGACCTCAAGACACCGTGAGCTCATTCTGCGTAGATCGGACCAACAAAAACAAAAATAATTAAGAAGTTTGAGGGTACTCCGGAACAACTATGCCTTTTGGACGTCTAACACCTCAGTCCTTCCCGTGACCATGGGTGCTGCAAAGCACTCGAAACGTCGGGAACTTAAAAATCAAAATAAACCGCGATAAAATCCGAAAAAATAGTTTTATTTCATGTGTAATATTCGCGTAAATCTAAGAACTTAGTAGGCTTTGACGTGATAATATAGAAAGATAGATAGACCTTTAAATAGTTGCAGACTCAATATAACTTTGGGGCTATATGCTTTATTAACATTTTATATGCATAAATTTCATGATAAAAAGAAATTTCACAAAAGTCATTATAAAAATAAACCAACTCATATGAATATGATTTTTTAATTTTTACAGTGGTTGAAACTTTGGTGATAATTCTTACCTACTAGTAAAATTCGAGAATTTTTGACTCTAAAAATGATTAAGACAATGCGTCTAGGAATGCATCTTACGTACCTACAATGTTGCTTTTCGATGGTATACAACGTGTGTGGTTAAAAAATTAAACACCGTCACGCCTATATTCCCCAAGCAGGGGTGGCAGAGGTGTACTAAGTACACCCACTTTTTGCCAACGATGTTTGACAGAGAGCGAGCCTATTGCCATATACCGAGCTCAATTCCAGACTCCGGACTCATATTGAGATTTTCGTTAGAAAAACTTCATTTGTCTGACCTAGGATTTGAACCCAGGGCCTCGTGATCACCAATCGATGCGCTTAAGATGAAAATTAAACTTTATACCTAATACGAGTAGGCGTAAAATACGGTTTAGAAGAGCATTTGATAATTCCTTTGAATTATGATAAATTTTTATTTAATACGGCGGACTCAGTAACCATTGTAATCAGTAACAGTAATTTGAAAACATATAATTTATGTATTAAAAAAAATATTTTTTCAAGAATCATCATCATCATCTCAGCCTATACTTGTCCACTGCTGAACATAGGCCTCCCCAATCGCTTTCCAGCGTAACCGGTCCGATGCCACCTGCATCCAACGACTTCCTGCGATTTTCACAAGATCGTCGGTCCATCTGGCAGGCGGTCGTCCCACGCTGCGCTTGCCAATACGTGGTCTCCACTCTAGAATCTTTCTGCCCCAACGCCCGTCCGATCTACGCGCTATGTGGCCCGCCCATTGCCACTTCAGCTTGCTAATCTTAACGGCTATGTCGGTGACCTTGGTTCTTCTACGAATCTCCTCATTCCTGATTCGATCGCGTAGAGAAACGCCGAGCATAGCTCTCTCCATAGCTCGCTGAGCAACTCTGAGCTTTTTTATGAGACCTATAGTAAGAGACCACGTCTCTGATCCATATATCATCACTGGTAACACACACTGACTAAAAACTTTAGTCTTAAGGCACTGAGGTATTTTGGATGAGAAGATGTTGCGCAGTTTCCCGAACGCTGCCCAGCCGAGTTGGATTCGTCGATTGACCTCTCTCTCAAAGTTGGACCTACCTAACCGGACTACCTGTCCCAGGTAAATGTATTCGTCGACAACTTCAAGAGTAGAGTTCCCAACGGTGAGTGCGGTGGGTACGACATGGACGTTACACATTATTTTCGTTTTGTCCATGTTCATTTTAAGACCCACTTGTTGAGATACTCTGTTGAGGTCACCGAGCATTCGTCCTAGATCTTTCAGCGACTCCGCCACGACCACAATGTCGTCGGCAAATCGAAGGTGAGTGATGTATTCGCCATTGATGTTGATGCCAAGTCCTTGCCATTCCAAGAGCTTGAAGGCGTCCTCTAAGGTGGCCGTAAACAGTTTCGGAGAAATGACGTCTCCCTGCCTTACTCCTCTTTTTATGGGGATCGCCTTCGTGCAATGCCCCTGTACTCGGACTGACATGGTGGCGTTATTATACAAGCACTTCAACACTTCAATGTACCGATAGTCAATGCGGCATCGCTGGAGAGATCTAAGAACCGCCCAAGTCTCGATCGAATCGAAGGCTTTCTCATAGTCCACAAACGCCAAGCATAGTGGCCGATTATACTCCTCGGTCTTCTGTATAATCTGCCGCAGCGTATGTATGTGGTCTATGGTACTAAAGCCTTTCCGGAAACCGGCTTGTTCGGGAGGCTGGAAGTCATCAAGCCTGCGTTCGAGACGATTCGTGATGACTCTCGAAAACAACTTATAAACATGGCTCAGCAGTGTGATGGGCCTATAATTCTTCAGTAAAGTGTTATCACCTTTCTTGAAAAACAGTACCACCACTCCCCTGTTCCATGCTTCCGGCGTTTTCTCTGATATATCGTTTTCTATGATGAGAATGGTTGTAATTAATTCACTTGACGATTTGAATCAAACTATTTTGAAGCCTTCGATTAATTACGTTACACATTGTATATTCCAATGTATTTAACTTTTAACATATAGTATTTTATATATTACAATCTAATAATTCTACAATCAATGATTTCATCAGGAAAACCCTATGAAATCATTACAAAATAATCATTTCAAGATTGCGTACATTAGTCATTCGTCACGATATTTAGACGTTTTAAACAATCGTGACTATTTCAGGTGACATAGAAATCTATTGCTCGGTTTTCCCATAGACAATGCATAAATAGTACATATTTACGGATACAATATTGGTTTCTGAGTCAGGTTGGAGATGAGTCATTCATTCATCTCGTTTGTGAATGAAACGCCGTGGATGTCAGTAATTCGAGATTTTTTGATACTATTTATTATACCGCAGATTTGGGGTACTGATTTAATTGTGCAATTGTATTTTTAATGTTAATTGGATGAAGTTTCATTTTTGTCCGTGGGGATGCGATATCTAATGCTCTATGGTCTGAAGCAGTGATAGCCTAGTGGTTAGACCGTTGGACTACAAAGTCAGAGGTCTCTGATTCAGGCACGCACCTCTGTCTTTTCGAAAGCATGTACGTATTAAAAACTATCTATCACTTACTTTAACGGTGAAGGAAAACATCGTGAGGAAACCTGCATGCCTAAGAGTTTAGCGAAGGTGTGTGAAGTTCGCCAACCCGCACTGGGCCAGCGTGGTGGACTATGGCCTAAACCCTCTCAGTTTGAGAGGAGGCTCGTACCCAACGGTGGGACAGTTTCTTACCAGGGCTAATATTATTATTATTATATGGTCTGAAAAGTGATAGATGTTGGCTGCATATTTTTTTCTTTACTAACAAGTCATATAATAATATCGGTCTAGTTGTGATGACAGTCAAATTGAAATGGATTTAATTAGAAGTTATCAGATTCACCATAAGATTATTTAAAAAACGACATTTCTCCATACTATATTGAGGATGTTGAAGTAAGTCACAGCTTGACGAGTTCTTTTTTCCTAAATAAAACATAGCCACACTGGGATTTATTCCTGCGTTGTGGCTGCGTTTACAAACATGAAAATTCACATACACAAATACCCAGACTGAGATAAATAATTATGGCTCACACAAATATCTGTGTTTTTAAAAGGAAGATCGCGAAAATGCAGATATATGAAGCATCTAAAGACCGAAGGGTGGCTTTTTTAGCTTTTTTTATTTTTATTTAGAATGACAAACAATTACACCGATCATTTATATAAAAACAAAACACAAATGCTCATATAGCCTTGGACACTATCAGGCTAAGATGGTGTAAATTACAATTGAGTAATTTCCTAATACAAGCATCTTAATAATTATTGTATTGTTATGTTATTAGATCACTGGTCCTGTTTATCTTCTTAGGTAAAGTTTACTTCTTCATTATTTTTGATTTTTTTAGTTACTTCATTTAATTAGCTAAATGCACATATTCTGGATTACAATCCAGATCTACTATTTTAGTACCAAATAAATGTTATGTTTGGATTGTAATCTGTGTTGTGTATCAAAAAAAATATTTTAGCTTAATAGGGGGTAAATGCAAACATTTGTAAGTGGAAAAATAAACATTTTATTTATTATTTTTATTTATTATAAGCTGCTTACGTTACATTTACAAAAAGAAAACTAATAATAATATAGAAAATAAATAAGCTTGAAATAAATAATCTTAATTTAAAAAGCCCGTTTAAAAACAATCTTTTATAGCAAACACTCAACGAAAATATCTTGCTTAGCTAAGGAGTTCCTATGGCTCCCATCCGGCTCCATCATCAGACTTTGGACACCATATGGGTTTAAAGGACTCATCGGGACAAATCCAATGCCCCAAACACGGTGAGGTTATGTTGAGTAGTAGGGTGGTTTCTTTGGCTGCTTTTTGGCTTCATAATCAGACCCTGAACACTATCTTGGCTATCTGGTTCTATAGTACTCGTAAATGCCAATCTAACAAGCGTAAACACGCGGGGGTTACGTTATATATTTTACATGTTCCTATGGTCACATACCGACTCGATCATCAGACCAGCTCAATGGTACCGGATTATTGCATTTTATAGACGTACACCAAATTTCACCTCAATCGGATACCCGCCAGTGCTTTAAAAATGAATCACAAGATTTGAACCGGAGAGACATACGAACATTGCAAGTTAAATAATTTTTTTTAAAAAGGCAATCCTCTGAATTTTGTAGGCGGGTTTTCTCAGTCAAGACCGCGATCAGATTCAGTGGTGTTTACGAAAATATGATTTGTAAGCTCTTTTTTTATCTATAAACAAATGATTTTCTGCATAAGTTTTAAGCTTAGCTACTGCACAAGTAAAGCCCAGATAAATTTGTATCCAGTTTCTGTATAGTATTGATAGATACCTTGTAGTTTAGGCAGAGAGCATCCCTTGTGGTTATTTTTCAGAAACCTTGATTTTTTCTCATTGTAATAATGATGATTTGTTTCTTCTATCTATCTATCTATCTATATCATCACGCCAGCTCCCTCGCGGGGTAGGCAGAGAGTACAGAGTTCCAATAGGTTCTTTCCTTACATACCTCTCTGGCTTCCTCCACTCTCATAGTTCGTCTCATACACACTCGCCGGTTACGGAGACTCTTGACTTGTTTCTTCTATTGCAATTAAACCGTTTTTTCTCACAAACATACGTTATATTATGAATGGAAAATCTCAACTTCTTATTGAACTAAACTCACGTCAATAGAGCTATAATTTTAACATAATTACTACCTGCTAGTATGGTTCCATTGCAGTCGCAATACATTTGTACGTAATACATAACATATTAAACATACTGATCAACATATTATTTGAGTCAAATTATTAAATAGTATTGGTACAAAATATATAAACACCGTCACTTCCATACTCCCCAAGCGAAGGTGGTGGCGTGGAAATTGACAAATATTTATAATCATTGATTTATCGATAGTTCATCAACTATATATGGCGCGTTTTCGACCGGAGGCACTGGTTGACCTGAAGTGATCCTGTGACCGCGCGCTCTCCGCCCTCTATCTCGAAAACGGTTCACCGTATAAAAATTTTTTTAAACAAAATTTGTAGAGAATTTTGTATTCTACAATATTGATAATAAATACAAATAGCAAGAAACCCATAGGAAATGAGATATTTACAAAAAAAGCGCAAAAAACCGATTTTTGTGACCTTTGACCTTAAAATTTAATAATTGCGTACAGGGTGTACACAATTATTAAATCTACAAGTATTTACAGACTTACGGCTGGGTATCTCGAATTCCAAGATTTTTACCTAATTTAAGCTTAAATGACTGGACTAACATGCGTATATGGCTGACGATGCAATCCCAGTGTAGGGGATTATCTTATTGCCCTCAGACCGGGTACAATAGCGGACTCCGGAATGACAATGGGAATTTAAGTGTCTTATGATCTATCTATAATATCACGCCAGATCCCTTGCGTGGTAGGCAGTGAGTACGTATTTCCAACAGGTTCTTTCCTTACATACCTCTCTGGCTTCCTGCACTCTCATAGCTCGTCTCATACACGCTTGCCGATTATGGAGACTCTTGCCTTGTCCTTCAGATAAGACTCGGTCTATTTGGTCATGGTAAGATACGAGTAGTCTTGGTCTTCACCGTACCTACATCCTTCCACTTTCGCATTGTATATTTAAGCACATTGTTAATGTATGACATATTATTGCTTATTTGTGTCCATTTGTGGGTCACACAGACATTGATCCCGCGACTTCTCAATCAATCAGCGGAGTGGTCTTCGCTCTTAAGGGCCCACCGCGATTGACCCTATATCGACCGAGAGAGTAATAGTGACGCAATTACTTTACAAAAGAATAATAACAGATGCATATATTGAGCGCGTGCCCGGAAATAAACAACGTATGTAAACAAACAAATTAAAAAAAAAAATCACTTTGCTACAATTAATTGCTATGTTTCAAGTAAATTCAACTTATTAGTTCTAAAGTGTTTTGCGTTGGAATTGGAAAATTTAAAGCAATAGAGATGACTTTAGATTTTTTTTATCGAGAAAATTTCGTTTTATCGTGAATTTTAACAAAACAAATTACTTGATACAAAAATAGTTGCTAAAATGTTAATAAGATACGTAGAATCCGGACTCTACCGGGACACAGCCGGGGAAAACATTGAATGAATGTCGATTCGAAGAATTATCTTTACGCAGTTTGGTGACATCAAATATATCATACGGTCTTATCAACAGAGGTGGGTGTACAGTATAACGAATATACAGTATAGCAACGACTTCGGTGTCTTTTTAAACGCACACAATCACGGGCTTATTTAGGAAATTGGCCGTGGAAATAGGTCACTCACAAAAATGTGATCATTTCTTTTGTAAAGTTTTTTTTTGAATTTCGTTAGAAGAACATGTCAATGTAGTATTTGACCTTTGCCCTGCAGTGGAGGTCTTTCGGCTGATGGTGATGATGATAAGCATTAAAAATAGATAGATTTTTTGATGTCACTCGTTAAAAATGGGAAATAATTATATTGACCCTTATCGAATCAATATATGGGATATTTTTTATATTGTAAACGATTGTATACGAATTCCATATTTCGTGAGATATGAATGAATGGTTTTGCCAGTTAGAAAGAAAGAAGAAAAGTCACTAATGGTTTCGCCATATAGCCGACGCGGCACGACGGGAGCGCGACGGTGGCGCGGCTTGGGGAGTTGTAATGTACTAAAAGGTACGGGAGACGCCACACAGCGCAGCCCCGCTCGGCGCGATGGCAAACGTCACTCGTGCGACGCGCTCACACACGAAGCGCGAGGGTAGCGAAACGCCAATACGCGTGCGAGCGGGACCC
Organism: Phalera bucephala; assembly: GCA_905147815.2. Lineage (NCBI taxonomy): Eukaryota > Metazoa > Arthropoda > Insecta > Lepidoptera > Notodontidae > Phalera > Phalera bucephala. The sequence continues at coordinate 25,584,431 of LR990618.1, read as the reverse complement.
TAGTGTTGAGCGGCCGCTTGGCCGGCGTCACGTAGCGCCTGCCGACCGCCGGCCGAGCGTCAGCCGAACGCTTCCGTCGTGCTCCGTCGGCTATTTGACCAAACCTTTAACCACACGCAAATACGTTAGAGTTTGTGTAAACAGGATACTTTGGTCATTTTTCTACTCTATCTATCTATCTTTATCATCACGCCTTGCGGGATTTTTTCTGTTGCTATACCATAATATTTTTTTATGATACAGAGCTGATATTCTGGCAGCACCTATAAAAAAGTGGTAAAAAAAGGAAACACGGAGGCATGTGCCGCGAGCCCGTAGCCTATGAGCCTCGGAGATGAAGTCATAAGCATAAAGAGGTGACAAATAATTATGTAATTTGTGACTAACTGTACTAAACGTAGGCGCGTGGCACTGAAGTGTTCGTTACACCTGTCTTTACATACGTAAGAACCTTTTGTTTTTAAACGTAGCCCCACACTAGGACTTATTCTAGAACTATTCTGGAGAAACATGTAAAGTATTTGGAAGACCAACGACAGCGGATTAAAAAATGCATTCGTCAAGTAGGCTATAGCGGCAGTATGTTGCTATATTTATGAATGATACATTATTCCGATGAAATTTAGATTAGAGTTCTCAACATCTTTGACTACCGTTAAACACTATGTTGTTATTATTTTGTCGATATTCATTACAATTCTTAACAATTAATATAGGCGATTAAAATTTTTCCAATTTTCTCATCTGTGATTTTAGTGTTCCTTGTCTTTTTTATCTTATCTTAAGCATTTCAGAATATTAAGATAGTACTAAACTGAAGTAGTGGATACAAATTACCCTAATTACTACTAGTACAAATTATCTAATTACATACGTAAGAAACTTTTGTTTTCAAACGTAACCCACACTAGAATTTATTCCTGGGCCGTGGGTGCGTTTCAAAACATGAAATTTACATTCACAAACAGCCAGACCGAAACAAAAATTCGTGGGTCACACAAAGATTTGTCACGTGTGGGAATCGAACCTGCGACTACTCTATCCAATCGGCGGAGCGACTCAAGCTCTTAACCACTGGACCAAGCCGTCCGTCAACTTTATTTAGCATTCACAAGTACTTTCACAACTAAAGATTAAACATTCAAGAGGGCCTGTTAGTATATTTTTCAGAAGATGTAAAAAAACACCGTCACGCCTGTATTCCTCAAGCAACGGTGGCAGAAGTGTCGGCAAATAATCATTGCTCGTGTTACTACTGGTAGTAAAGGTTGTAGTATCATGGGCAAAAATGCCAGACTCCGGGCTAACATTGGAAATTTTTCTCTGGAAAAATTTCATTTTCTTCGAACCTGGGATTCGAACAGGACCTCGTGATCGCTAAGCACATTGTTCGCCTCTAGACTAACGAGGCGGCAAGAACTGCTATCAGTGAGAAAATTATTCATAGACATGTAAATTTAAATAAGACATTTAGAATTGAAAATATTTTTATTAATTTAGATTTTTAATGAGGAATAGGTAGGTACGTCGGTTTAAACATAGGCTCGTCGGCGCTAAGTTAAGATTATTTAAAAAACATAGCCGTTCTCTAGAATTATTTATGTGTCATGGGCATGTTTAGAAACATGATATTAATAAAAAAAATCTAAATGAGTATTTTTCCATTATTTTTTATTCTATTATTTAAATAGGTAATATTAAAATTTGAGTAGATTATATTCAAAAACATTTTAACTCACCTTTTCTCACTCACAACATTTTAACTCACCTTTACTCTTAGTAATAATATTTACGAAACTAACAAAACAACACTAGTTCGGATTCATTGTCGTCAATAGCAAATAGCCCAGCGAATTATTCCTAAAAATTATGACGACAATTTATCAACCACTCTCGGGAATTGGTGAACGAAAATCTTTAATAGGCAAATTGACTAATGAAATATCAAAATTGGAACGTGATTGTAAAACCGCAATGTATTGCATATCCTTATGGACAGGATTCAATAATGACGGTGCTTGAACGTCATACATGACCACAACTAATGACGGAATCAAAGCTATAGGTTCAGTCCCAGTATAAGATAAAATCTTAAGTTCAAACTCCGGTATAGACGTCATGGGTTTTAGGTGTACTTGAGATCAACCTTTTAACAGTTACAATAGTGTGAATATTGAGTCATTCGAGTCGAAATCTATGAGTATGTAATATAATGTAATCGTGACTTGGCATAATTGTACACGCACACACACACAAACACCGTCACGCCTATATTCCCCAAGCGGGGGTGGCAGTGGGGTACTGAGTACACCCACGTTTCGCCGACGATGTTAGGTCATAATTGTAATTAATAAAATATTTGTATATATTGTAGAACCATTCAGGAGAAACAGGGAGAGTATTTGGTTATTCATTTTTTATCTTCTTTAGTAGTCGAAATGGAGAAAAACCTTAAAGATCATGTCTTATCCGAAGGGTAAGTAAAGAGTCTCCGTATCCGGTGAGCGTGTATAAGACGAAATATAAGTATGGAGGAAACCAAAGAGGTCTGTAAGGACAGAACCTGATGAAGCTCCGTACTCTCTGCCTCTCCGCAGAGGATCTGGCGTGATGATATAGGTAAATAAATAAATTTATATTTATTGTGGAACTATTCAGGAGAAACACGTAAAGTATTTAGAAGACCAACTACAGCGGATAAAAAATGCATTCGTCAAGTAGGCTATAGCGGCAGTATGTTACTAGATTTATGAAATGTATTATTCCGATCAAATTTAGATTAGAGTTCTTAACGTCTTTGGCTACCATTAAAGAATTATGTTGTTATTTTGTCGGTATTAATTACAATTCTTAACAATTAATATAGGCGCTTAAATTTTTTGCAATTTTTTCATCTGCCATTTTAAAGTTCGTTGTCTTTTGTATCTTAACTTAAATGTTTCAGAACATCAAGATAGTAATAAACTGAAGTAGTAGACACAAACTAACTGTACTTACGACTAGTACAAATTATCTAATTACATACACTCCTGTAACCCAAGGAGTAAGCAAAACCTATAGTCGTCAAATTCTACGATTCTGATAGATCTCGACCGCTTTATATATACTTACGGTCACTCTTCTCTTCATGCATTTTCCCTGATTTTGATGGCTTTGTACTTGACTTTTTTCAAAAAGACCATTAATTTCATTGTTATATGGTAGAGCTCTTTCTATGCTTCCACTCAAATTTCCTAGGTACATTCTATTCATTGATTTGCCATCGCATAAAAACTTTATGAAATATTAAGTTTATACGAGTGGTAAAAAACATTTTTAAAGAAATTTTCATACAGCCTTATAATGGTGCAATATGAAACGGCCAATCAAAACTGATTATGTATACAAAATTTATGACTATGTTGTGGGCCGTTGAGAAGTTCCTTCGTCTGGAGCTAATCCTAGGTGCAAAATGCATTGTAATTGGAACTGAACCAACATGGCAAAATTTCAACTAGTACTAGTAGGATAGGGGGAAGAGGTTCTAATTCAGCTTGCAGAATTTGACCTAAACGAACACACATTGCAAGTTAAAAGCTTTTAAAAAGAACCTTCAAAAGTAAATGACGAAGTCATCAATAATGTATCCTTTCAATTAGTAAAAGGTAGTTATATGCCACCTATACCTGACTCACGTTACCGCAAAACTCTCACAAAGTATCTAAGGACAGAGATGGCTCAGACTCTTAGTCACATCAGACAGCCTCGAGGGAATTCCGAAATATTTTGACTCTCGTTAAAAATATTTTAGGGCTCACTCATTTAGACTTCAGTTATTAGACCCGGGAGATTTTTGCCCTTAAAAATTTGCTTTAGAAATGAGTAGAGTCTTTTTGGATTTTTAAATACCTCTTACAGTCGTTTTGAAAAGGTTAAATGCTACGTTAAAAACGTTATATTCAAAAATATAATTATTATTGAGGAACCACTTTCTTTATGCTAGGTATCAGGTGACTATATGGACCTAGACCTTCTTCCGCTTTCGCAATTCTTGTGGTTTTTTACTGTAACTGTCTTCGTTTTAATCCGCTTCAATTTAGCGTGAAACAGTGGTCACCAATACAATCCCATTTTATTTTTTTAAGGTTTTCCTTGATTACATTTACCCTATTCATATGAAACTAGCCATCAATTGAAGTGTAGAATACTGCGCTCCATAATTCGGCGGGAAACCGCGATTGCTCGTGGATTGAAAAATGCTGCTGTCTTGGTGGCTTTATATATCAAGAAAGTATGAAATATTCAGTCTTGTTGGTGCGAGTGGCAATCACGAGAACCAGGGTTCCAATTCTGGGTCGAACGAAGAGTGCTATTTGTATCGATAAAAATCTCAATCGCTGTCCGGAGTTTGGAATAATGGCAATAGGCGATTCCATCAGAACCTTCTGTCATCGGTGTACACAGCACACCTCTGTCACTCCTGCTCGGCGAATATAAGCGTAATGCTATTAATTGTTTTAATGTACAAGTACTTTTGAATATCATGTTTTCACGGGTAAGAATCTCGCACTAGGAAAATATTTGTGTGATTAACAGATTTTTGTTTCAATTTGGTTAAAATTCATGCCGGTTAAATTTGCTTATCACTAGTTTTACTTACTGCCAAAACCTTGAAGTATCACGCCTCAAATATTTTCGAAACGGAAATGAAAGTATTCAGCCGATAATTGTTTCTCCCCGGACTTTCCTTCACCTGAACGAAGGTTACGTCCTTCGAAAAATCCTAAATACCTTGAACAAGGTGTGAAAACCGAGAAAGGTTGACATATCAGGACATGAAACCACTTTTAAGAAATTCATTCACAAATTTCCAGAAATGTTAAGTACTAAGGGTTTTTTATTTTAAATAAAATACGTAATTAGCGTCATTTGTAAGAAACCCTTGTAAAGCAATCATATCATCATCTTTCTGATCGTCATAATGACGATCTATTTATTAGATATTAAATGTTAATTCCGTCTCGGCTTAACATTTAGTCTGCCTGATACACGATAATAGAGCTCCTGGTACCGAGATAGTATTGTGTCATGGTTTTATCAAGTTAACTGTATATTTCTGCCCCGGTCGAATTGTAGGATGCTACATAAGAATTCTATATACTTGAAAAATACTTTTTTTTATAAAAGACTCAAAAGTTTAATATAATTTAGAACACTAGAAATGTGGGGTTCATGTAATAGATAATTGATTAATAAATAGTTCACCTAACCTTGTTTAGCATCAATTCAAATATTTTTTAATAAATATTTGAATTAAAGAACATACCAAATGAAGTCAAATGTTTAGCGAAAACTTATGATATACTGTTTGATCAACTATAAAGTTTAAAATAAAACCACCCAGTTCTTGAACTGCCTTCCTATGATTGTCTTTACTGAAAGAAGTGGATGTATTGTTTAACTGCAATAGCTTACAAATGGTATTTTTGATATTGAAGTTATACATTCTATTTTGAACTTTACGCCAGTGACCTTTCAAGATAATTGAGATTGGGTTTCTGCGGTCGATTAGGATAAAATTCTGATTTGTTCTTTCCTTTAATATTGCAGCTGCAAAGTCTAAGCTTTGTTACTGTTTTTTCTTAAGCAAGAGTGAAAGCATTACTGTCTGTCAATAATTTTCCTGTATTTTGCGATAGATGATTTACCATAGGAATAAATTACCTTGTCAATCTGGTAATATGGATAATACGTCATAACTCATACACAACTAACCTTTTTGAAATTATTTTGGCGTGTCGGTTGGAAGTTTTGTGAAACGCTTCTGATTACCTATGTGGGCATGGTGAGTAATTTATAGTAGAAAATTTATGACATACGTGGTGTATTTTCATTATTAATTATCCCGTTACTGTCGAATTCGAGGTGAGAGAGATTAGGTCATACTGTACTACGCGGACATAGTGCGGATTGGTGTAGGCGCCAATGGAGTATGTATAATATTTATCACACTACTCTTTAACTACATAACTGTTTTACATCTAACAATTTAGTGCTCAATAACAAGAAATCTAAATGTATAAGGTTTTCTTTGCCAAATGTGAAAAGTAACACACACACCAACACACACCGTCACGCCTATATTCCCCAGAGGAGGTGGCAGAGGTGTACTAAGTACACCCACGTTTCGCCGACGATGTTAGGTCCCATGTAATAGGGGGCGAGCCTATTGCCATATACCGGGCACAATTCCAGACTCCGGACTCATACTGGGAATTTTTCGTTAGAAAAACTACATTTGTCCGACCTAGGATTTGAACCCAGGACCTCGTGATCTCAAAGCGATGCGCTTTGCCACCAGACCAACGAGGCAGCACGACCAAAAAGTACTGTACATGATATTATACTGAACAATGAGAAACTTGAGTTCATCAATGATACATCTTTTTTAGGGATTACGCTTGACTCCAAGTTACAATGGGGTCCTCATATTGAGAATTTAGGTAAACGGCTTAGCTCCGCTGCCTATGCCGTAAGGAAGATCAGACCACTAACTGACGTGGACACCGCGAGGATAGTCTATTTTAGGTACTTTCATGGTGTCATGTCTTACGGTATATTATTGTGGGGTAGGGCAGCTGACATTGTGTCTGTTTTTATCTTGCAAAAAAGGGCTATTAGGCCCATCTGTAACTTGAGTAGTCGCGACTCTTTAAGAGAACAATTCAAAGTAGCTAATATCTTGACAGTCCCATGTCAATATATTTATGAAAACATTATGTATACTAGAAAAAGTTTAGATCTTTTTAATCAGCTAGGTGATAGGCATTGCTATAACACACGACATAGAAATAAATTAGATCAACCGCAGTTTCGTCTGTCAAAAATTCACACGTCTTTCATGTGTTAGATTTTATAACAAAATTCCAATTGACGTGACTAAACTTAGTGAAAATAAGTTCAAAGCTTGTGTAAAACGAACACTTTGTAAGCAAGCTTATTATTCAATAGAAGATAAAAATGCTTGGATAGATGCTATTCCAGCTCCACTTGAGTCATGACAACCTATTAAACTGTTGATAGTTAACATTCCCTCTCTTCCTTCTATTAATTTAACATAATGTCATTTTTTGTGTACTTTTTTTGTAAATGAGGGAACCATGTAGCCATTCTCATAAATAGTATTATTCGCTTTTTTAACTTAGACTCACCTGATAACCAACGTACATTGTTCTCCCATACCCCACAACAGAATGTAGTTGAAAAAGTTTGTAATTTTTTTATTTTAAAAGAGTAACCGTGGAGTTTGTTGCTCTTCTTCTCCACAGGAATGACATTCCGAAGTGGCGGTAGAGTCTTTGTTACTTTTCTGACGATTCATAAATACTGTAATGGTTTACATGAATAAAAATATTCTGATTCTGATTCACATTGGATGGGTAGTGACAGTTCTAATTGCCAAACTAAATTAACATTTAATTCAATGGTGTTAAGGCATAAAACCATAAGTATAAAAGGCATGCCCCGGCATTGAATTAAGAATAATTTTCTTTGACACTTACAACTGTCTAAGTACCCACCTTACATGAAAATTGCTATATTGCTAGGGGGTGAGCCTATTGCCATATACTGACACATTCCCAGACTCCGAACTAATGCTGGGAGTTTGTTGTTAGAAAAACTATATTTATCCGCAAAGCTCAGTATTCGCCCTCTAGACTAACGAGGCAGTCGTACATTTTTGGAAATAAATCTTGGTAGTGTTAATGAAATAAGTTATGTTAAACAAATTACATGCAGTTAAATATGTAAGCAGTGATAGCCTAGTGGTTAGACCGTTGGACTGCAAAGTCAGAGGTCTCGGGTTAAAACCCAGGCATGCACCTCTGTCTTTTCGAAAGCATGTGCGTATTTAAATTTAATTATCACTTGCTTTAACGGTGAAGGAAAACATCGTGAGGAAACCTGCATGCCTAAGAGTTTCTCGAAGGTGTGTGAAGTTCGCCAACCCGCACTGGGCCAGCGTGGTGGACTATGGCCTAAACCCTCTCAGTATGACAGGAGGCCCGTGCCCAACAGTGGGACAGTTTCTTAACAGGGCTAATATTATTAATATTATAATATGTATAATGAAATAAACTGTAGGAGTTTAGTTTAGTTTTTTCTTGACCTTCTTTCTTGACTTTTATCTTACACGTGAAGGTTATTTCTATCTATCTATCTATAACCTCACGCCAGATCCCTTGCGGGGTAGGCAGAGAGTACAGAGTTCCAACAGGTTCTTTCCTTACATACCTCTCTGGCTTCCTCGACTCTCATAGTTTGTCTCATACACGCTCGCCGGTTACGGAAACTCTTGACTTTTCCATCAGATAAGACTCGGTTTATTTGGTTGTGGTAAGATAGTCTAGGTCTTCCCCGGTACCTGCATCCTTCCACTTTCACATTTTATATCTGTTTTGTCATTCTTTCCTCTGGCATTCTTTCTATATGCCCGAACCAACGGAGCATGCCCTTTCTCATCTTTACACTGATACTATCTTTCATACCTACTCGCCTGTCTTACTATGCTGTTGCTAATGCGGTCGGTCAGCTTCACTCCGCACATCTTCCGCAGAGCTCGCATTTCTACCGCATTTATCCTACTTTCATTCTCCTTCTTACATACCCAGCTCTCGCTACCATATAACAGCGTTGGGTTATTTCTTTATCATTTTTCCCTCTAGGGCGAGTATTAACTCGTGTGTACTGCAAAATGTTGTACTACCGGATTTCGAGTTGAATTCCGATATGAATAACGGTATTTTTTATGTTGAAACTCCCACTAAACAAACATGTCAATGACAGAACGCACGTGCCATTCACGTGGCTTCGTCTGTTATTTCATAAAGTTGCGAATCATAGCACAACTCGCTGAATCATCTGGTGAAAGCGACCTTCACATTCGCTGGCCGGCGCCCGAAAAATATACAAAACAAATAATTATTACATTGCTGCATGTGAGTCACGGCGCTGATCCGATCGCATCTCAATAGAACGCGCAACGCGATGTGTGACCTTATTACGTGGCTTACGCGAGAGTATAATTTGCTAATGACTTACAGCACTAAGAAGTGAGGCCTATTATGAGCATTTGTCGTCGGGCCTAATAAAAAAGCTCAAGGTCATCTAAACTGCAGTGGAGAGAGCTGTGCTCAGTTTTCTTGCGAGATCAACTAAGAAACGAGGAGATCTACAGGAGAATCAACGTCACCGACATAGCACTCAAAATTTCTAAACGTAAATCATAGTAATCCATCAACCCATACTATATCATTGCTGGGCATATACCTTCTCTCACAAAATGGAGCAAAAAAAATTAGGTCATCCTCCATCACGCGGATCCAGTGTGGATTTATGGAGGCAGGTTTGTGACCACCAGCTGTTTGAACTTATAAAGCCGCCTATAAGGCTTCCATTTTAGCTTTACGACTACCACATTAACTGGTAACCAGAACCATGTTTCATGGGGCTTATTCATTTTGCATCGTCATTTTTACCATGACCAAATAGACTATGGCGTATCGGCAGGGCAAGTCAAGAGTCTCCGTAACCGGCGAACGTGTATAAGACGAAGGAAGCCAGAGATTTCTCTAAGGAAAGTACATGTTGGAACTCTGTACTCTCTGCCTAAACCGTAAGGGATCTGACGCGATATTATAGATAGATAGTACTTGATTGCAGTGAATATACACTTACACATTTAAACTACTATCTGCACAGATTAACACTTGGTGTTCAGTGTACCTAATGATATCATTTGTAAAGCATTTACAATAGTATGCGCTAAGAAAATTTATCGCGTTTTATCTATGTAAACATTTGTATGTCCGTGCCTAGTGTTACGAGGTAGCTACAATACATTATTATGCTGTGTCAATGATCTATTAACCTTGATTCTACGTTCTAAATTTTAGAGTAAAAATCATTTAACATCGATCGAGAGATTACTCAGTCTTGTCATGGCAATAATCTCAGTAGATTACAATTAGCTTATTCGCACAACAGTATCCAGGGTAGTAGACATGTAGTAAAAAAAACTAGCATGTCAACTTTACATGTCCGCCGCAGCTCAGTTCCATATCCACTTCTTCTCTACTCATTGCCGTATCCCATTCTTCAGGCATATCATTATCGCATCCAGCAACAAGTAACCAGAAGGTGGAAGTGGGTTGTGAATACTTGATCTTGCAATTATAAGAATGCATCCAAGTTTACAGAAGATGTAGGAAAAACAGTGGTGAGAATGTGAGGCGAGGTTAGTCCCATTAAAATATACAAGAATACATTTCTGTAACCGGCTCATTACGGACTAATTAACTTTTCATTCCAACAATAGATTTAGTTTTATATTTCTAACATAAAAACAGTGTTTGAGTTCAATAAGGTGAAATGAGGATTTTTTTAATATTTAGCCTTGTGCATAGATTATGTGTGCGAGCGATCACCTAAAAGCTTAGAAAAAGATACGTGCTCAATTTCATGTTCGCATCTTCATAGGTCAAAAAATGAGTCAATTGGTGAACGGTATTTATCTATTGTAATATAGATATAGATTTCAAAATATTTAAGCCCCACATATTCTCTATGTATGCAAGAACGGAACTAGCACTAATCAAAATAAACTATCTTCGTACCGCACACCACGCGACGCTTCTCACGGTCTATGAATCATCTGAACCAATTTCGATGACGTATTACAAAAGCATTTGGTGCGATTTTTTGACCTTATGAGAGCTTAGAACAGCTTGTTTACTCCGGACTAACTGGGTAATTAACATCTATTAACAGAAGCGCACATGCCCAATATAATTAAAATCTGATTAAACGCTGTTAGGACGCGATTATCTAATAACTAGTGTGCATGCGTACCTCCGGATCTGGTAGCATAACTATAGTCAGGATAGGCCAAATTTCAAGGACCCAAAAACCCCAAGGCATTTGATTAACTTTTATCAGAAATTTCCGATCTAAAAGTACCCCGCGATACTAACTAAATATAAGCAAGACCTAATTTGATTTCTCAATACCTATGGCTTTTAGCAAAATTTTAGACAGAGGTGAAAAGCTCTTTTGCTCTTAGTTCTCCTAGCACTGAGTTATTTAGATAATACAGATACATCCAAATGTGTACCTGCTGTACTTCTTATGCTGTGACCTTATATTGCAGCACTGGGGAATTTCAGCTTGATATTTATCAATATAGTTTTCACGGAACGGAACTGAATGAGATTGCTTCGTGAATGAAAGTTTTTGTTTCGACATTTTGCGTCATGGATTTTTGTAATGAGGTGTCCCGGATAGTGAATGACGTATTTTGTTACAAAAAAAGTCTAGATTTTAAATTGGGAAATATCGATAAGGTCGATATTTTGAAAGAAGGTCGTGATTAAAATAGATCAAGTACTAATGTAACTGTGTATTGCGGATATGCATCTTTTTACTATAGATTTCAGATACTGATGTATAAAAATTACAAGCTACTTCTCGATTGCGTGCAAATAACCATTTTATGTGGATGATATACTCATCCATTTACACTCCATTTTTTTAAATAACTTTCATGAAAATGTAAACAAAAACTCATGCAATTAGCATCTAACATTTAAATACAAAACAACGTAAAATTTCTGCCAAGTTTTTTGCACCATCATCTTTTTCCAAAGGCGCCAACAAGCAAAATGACATCACAAAATGTTCAAACCCGACATATTACGTAGATAGCAGTAAACAAACGTATGTACCAGATGTGGCTGTTTACACGCCGAATAAGGCGTTAACTTATTTAACTGTCGGTCATAACGCTCGCAAATAGCGAAAGTAAACGAGGAGCGCGTGTGCTTCGCGCCGCGGATTCGACCAAGGAACTGGAAGAAGCCGATATTTGCGTCATATCCGATACTCTGGCGTCGACACATCAATACTCGGCCTTATTTAGTATTGTATTATTCCATACAGATGCCATGCAGAGCCTATGGCCGTTTGCATTCGGATTTTAAATGATGGACTTTCTCGACGGTCACTTTTGAATTTTAAGTTTGGAAACTGAATTTGTTCGTTATATTGTTATTTTGATTTTTAAAAGTAAAATATATCGTAGGCTTAATGTTTAGATGTACTAAACTGCTATAGTGCGACAAGGATCTCTTGCCCCATGGAATTACCATTAAAATATAATAATAACATAAATTTATAAACATTTTTTTTTTCAACTTCCAAGGAGATGTTTCAACAACGGTTACTAATTAAAAAATAACTAGGGTAAATTTCATAGCAAACGGCAAGTCTGCGACTGTCATGAGATGACAATTCACTTGATGACAGCGTTAGTTCCGATTTTGGCCGCGGGTCAAAAGATCCTTGTGGGACTGTATTTACGTTTTGCAATCTTTCGATTGAAAAAATAAATAGGATTTTGACTTCCTTTTTTCAATAAAATTGAACAGAGGTATACACCTCTCTAAATAGATATGACCATGTGTTGTTTGCTAAATATTTTAAAGTTCACGCGGTGACGGTACGCATGGCTCGTGGTACGCCGTGCCATTATGAAGGAGATGACTCAAATACAAGTATACGTATGGTTTTTACAATATTTGCAGATCAACTTCCAATCCTCTGAATAATAGATTCGGGCTTATGTGTCACTTGCTATATGCTTTCTTTAAAGATAAAATATTTTAACGAACATAATATTTCTATAAGCACAATTATGTATGGAAGGAGGATGGGGAGACCTTTGCCCAGCATCTAAACAGCTTTAACTCCAGAAATTATAAAAGTGGCGCTATTTAAATACCTCGGTTAACATAAGTTTAAACTGCTACAAATAAATAAAATAATATCAAACATTCAATTCCGCAAAACACATTTTGCAATGTTATGTAAACTAAAGTTATGACAATGGAATATTTCCCCCTCGTTACAATCATGTATTCTCTCTCCGAAGTTCATTGCTCGATATCGAACGTTAGCGCCTCGATAAACAACCTCACTCAAGGTCCTCATTCATTCAACGATACGTCAAGTTCATTGATGATTTACGCTTGTGTTGGTGTGTGTACGCACGTACGCGATGTATGTGTTAGTTACGTCGTATCTATACACGGAATTATGTGTTCATGTGCGGTCGATGCTTCGACGCCGCGCGTGTGTGCATCAATTTCTACATTAATTTCTAGCGTCGCCGCGGTTGTGTGCGTGCACGCATGCTTGTTGTTGACAGGACGCACAACAATAGCCGGAATAGGAAGCGACAACGGCAAAATGGGCGTGCAGACTAACTCCCCAGACAAGATCCGTAAGCAGGTTCTTGGCACTCGACTCACTTTTTGTTGATTAATTCGTTAATTGAATAAGAACAATGCCACGTCAAAAAAACGGCTTTACGCATAAAGCACATTGTGCTCTGATTGCTTAAAGAGTTTCGAGCTATCGGAAATCCTGGTTCGTATTAGTTCGACTTCGACGCGTTCGTAAATTTTTAGTGACAAATGAGGTGAACCACACACGATGCATTTTATCTTTTGAACTTATAATATACGCTACCCAAATATATGAGTGATACAACTCAAAAATAGAATTATTTGAATTAGTATTCTAATATCAAAACTATAAAGCTGCAATTATCTTGTTTGTAAGAACAAGATACACACACGCGAAATAACTAAAAAAGTATTTTTTTAGTTGTGTCGCGTAACATTCAGCCAGTGATATATATTTTTTTGCTAAGTATTTTTGCAAGACGCTGCAATCACGGTAGCCAAATTAAATTCTTCAAATACGTACTTACTTTATAGAACATAGAATATGAACATAGAAGTGTTAGGCATAGGGTGCCTCACGGTCTAGGTTCGACTATCGAAAGATTCTTAGTACCACTCCAGAGTCCAGATTTGTGCCCGGGTTAGCATTGTGCTAATAGGTTCGCGTTTTATTAAATTAGGACCTAAAATGGCCGGCGGTATGTCGGTGTGCAAAGTAAGTACATCTATGTCACCTCGGTTAAGGAATAAAGTCGTGAAGGTGTGTCTTAGAAATGTTCCAATAAAATATTTATTCTCGTGTATATTGACGGTATATATTGACGGACGATTTAGCGCAGTGGTTAAGAGCTTAAGCCGCTCTGCCCACTGCGTCTAATAGTCGCGGGTTCGAGTCCCGCACGGGACAAATCTTTGTGTGATCCACAATTATTTGTACCGGTCTGGGTATTTGTGTATGTAAATTTTCATGTTTGTAAACGCACCCACGACACAGGAATAAATCCTAGTGTGGGGCTAAGTTTAAAAAAAAAAAATGTCAATAGTATGAATTATCTCCACGATGAGTTTACTACCACGATGAGATCACGATCTCAAGGGATCTGGCGTGATGACAAAGAGCGATCAGTGGGGATATTGAAACTCATATATTTATTACGTTTGTTGGATATGCCGAAGTAGGCGTTGATTCTACCTATTCCTAGTCACTTTTTTATGTAAATTCCGAACGTGTTACGAAGTGTTGATAACAGCAACACAAACATATTGATTTTATTAGCCAGATGTGAATCGATAATATTGGGTATTCTCTATATCTTTATACCCTGACGCTTATTTATCTGTTTGTTATTGTTCCCTTTCGTCACAGCTTAAATAATATGTACTTTTGTGACAAGTAGTATTATTTTTTTGTTATTGAAGGTACCCGAGAATAACAATGACTTTTGGACGTCAAACATCTCAATCCCTTTTGCATTCTCATCAATATTAGCCCTGTTAAGAAACTGTCCCACCGTTGGGCACGGGCCTTCTCTCAAACTGAGAGGGTTTAGGCCATAGTCTACCACGCTGGCTCAGTGCGGAATGGCGAACTTCACACACCTTCGAGAAACTCTTAGGCATGCAGGTTTCCTCACGATGTTTTCCTTCACCGTTAAAGGAAGTGATAGTTAATTTTTAATACGCACATGCTTTGAAAAAGACAGAGGTGCGTGCCTGGGTTTGAACCCGGAACCTCTGACTTTGCAGTCCAACGGTCTAACCACTAGGATGTCACTGATCTTTTATTAGATCCTATAAATATTCTATAAACAATAATATTCTATAAGCGATATTTTTTCTTTCGAATAGAAAGTGACATTTTTGCGGAACCCCAAGAGCGTGACTTCTATTCCCACTTCTCTGATTATTTTTCACGGTTTAATATCAATATCATATTAGTTTACACAATATTGCATTTTCTTTGTCTTATCCATCTGTAAGGTACGTTTTAACGTACATAACGTAATAAGTTACGATACGGACGGGCGGCTTGGTCCAGTATTTAAGAGCTTAAGTCCCTCCACCCACTGGGTCAATTAGTCACGGGTTCGATACCCGTACAGGATAAGTCTTTGTGTAACCAACTAATATTTATTTTCGGTCTGAGTGTTTATGTAAATTTCATTATAGTGAACGCACCCAAGATACAGAAATAATATCAAGCGTGGGGCTAGGATTAAAAAAATGGACCATCTGATTTTTCTAGTATTATATTATAAAAAAAAAGTAAGGACCGTCACGCCTATAATTCCCAAGCGGGGGTTGCAGAGGTGTCCTGAGTACACCCACTTTTCGCCGACGATGTTAGGTCCCATGTAATACGGAGCGAGCCTATAGCCATATACCGGGCACAATTCCAGACTCCGGACTCATACTGGGAAGTTTTCGTTAGAAAAACTTCATTTGTCCAACCTAGGATTTCAACCCAGGACCTCGTGATCACCAAGAGATGCGCTTTGCCACTAGGCCCACCAGGCAGTGAAGAGAAGAATAAATGAATATATTACATTATATACTCCTTTATTCTTCATGCACATATGTACATCGTTGGAGTTAGTGCCTGAGGCATTTTCTCCCAGTTCTTCATTTAGTAGATACATATAGTATCGAGTTCACGGCTTGTATTAGCAATTATTTGTTATGACCTTGTCTTGTACCTCATGATCGTGTCTGCAATATGACAGGTTGTAATTTCGATATCGCCGCCCATTTTAATACGACCTACCTCAATGTATAATTTTTAAACCACATACGTCTTTATTCCTTATCATATTCATACCAATAACGCAAAAATCTAAGGACGGGGGCAATTCTGACGAAGCTCTATTTAAATTGGCGGTCTGTTTAAAAAGATCTAGGTCACGAAAACCATTGTTTGCAGCCCCCAGGCCTAAACATCGGACCTAAATACTAAATTATCGTCAAATGCAGACTAATCATTAGTTAAGGATGCAAAAACTTATTTAAAATATAAAATTGACTGTGGATTTTTAAACGCGGCACTGTCTTTGAAGTCATAAGCTAATTTTAATATTTTTTTTTTTGTTGCAGGTTGAGTGAAATAACTGCCGAAACTAATTTATATTAAGGTAAGTTTTTTTAACCTCATATAACAATGTATGACAGCAAATGATATCAACATAGCAATTTTAAAAACGAGCTTATATGAACATACATTACCAATTGTCTTAATAATATTATTAGCCCTGTTAAGAAACTGTCCCACCGTTGAGCAAGGGCCTCCTCTCAAACTAAGAGGGTTTAGGCCATCGTCCACCAAGCTGGCCTAGCGCGGGTTGGCGAACTTCGCACACCTTTGAGAAACTCTTAGGCATGCAGGTTTCCTTACGATGTTTTCCTTCACCCTTAAAGCAAGTGATAATTAATTATTAATACCCACATGCTTTCGAAAAGGCAGAAGTGCGTGCCTGGGTTTGAACCCGAGGCCTCTGATTTTGCAGTCCAATGGTCTAACCACTAGGCTATCACTACTTTATAGACATAAAAATCTGATGTCTGCCTGCCCTGTTGCGTGAAGCGATCACAAGATCTTGGGTTCACATTCTAAATCAGACAAAATGTAAGTTTTAGATAGAAAACTTTTAGTAGACAAAAACTCCTTTATTACACGGGAACTAACATCGTCGATGAAAAGTGGGTTTACATAGTACACCTCTGCCACCCCCGCTTAAGAAATATAGGCGTGAAGGTGATTATTATTTTTTAAATTAAAATAAACTGTCCATAAGTATGCGATTATTATTTCGAATAGATAACCTCTTTTTGTTTTATAACGCGATTTATTTTTAAAATAATTAATAAAAGCCATCTAGATTGTCTATGGATATAAATTATATTTTGACATTAATATCACGCTGACTTTATTGCGTTCACATCACTTTGTGTAAATGTGAAATTTCGAATTTGATATTTTAATATTTTTCGTGAATCTATTTTTGAAGAAATTATTTATTTATGTGGGTCATGGTTAAATATCATGTGTTATAAATTTTCATTCGATATAGCGGACATCGAGTTATTGGTTAGGTGCGCTGCAAAGAGGATTATAGTGTTGGCATCATGTTGAACGAATGGTTTCAGCGAAGGATAAAAGAAGTTTACATAGAGAATTTTCAGGTAAATTATCATATTAATAAACACCAGATCACCCAGGTACCTTAACAGAAGTAAGTATCTCTATATTATACAATAGATCTGCATTCTCAATTGCGAGCAAATTACGAAAATTCCGAATGTCCCACGCGACTTGTTCGGTTGCAATTCAGTGACTTATATATACAAACCATAATATTTATTATATCCATATATTACACAAAACAATGTTTTTAAATCAAAATATTCCAAGAGCCAACTTTACTATCTTCACATAAAGTTTAGCACAGAAAATGCAAACCTTGTAATTTCAAAGGCAGGAAAGTCCTTCGTTCAACTATCATTTTAATTGTCATCCTCAATTTTCATAACGCAATAAATGCTCGCGATATTAAGCGATCAAATTATGTGCTAATTAATATATAAACATCATAATTACGTCCTCTTGGCCGCGAGCTTCCCTCCCGTACCGTTACTGTAATGGTACCACACATGTTGACAACCGCTGGTAACCGATGAGTATTTTCACACAGCCTTTGAGGCATAGAATAAAATATATACAGATGGTTGATGATAAAATCACATAAGAAATTGCTCTTAGCAATAAGACCGCCAATTGTGCCTCTATCTTAAGTTAATATCACATTGTATTTTTCTGTTCGCTGGTGTACAATAAAGAATACTCTATCTATCTATCTATCTATCTAACATAGCTTTTAATCGTTTTCGAAAATAAGATAGTTAATTCTATAACACATACCGAAACTAGTATAGTAGTAAACTCACAATAGCCGACACTGAAACTGTTCGTGTTATTGAATGGCGTTTGATGCATTTTTTTAAAACGTAGCTTCCAGATTCGTCACGCCTATATTCCCTAAGCGAAGGTGGCAAAGGTATACTGCGTACACCCACGTTTTACCAACGATGTTAGGTTCCATGTAGGTGAGCCTATTGCCATATACCAGGCACAATTCCCGACTCCGGACTCATACTGGGAAGTTTTCGTTAGAAAAACCAGATTTGTCCGACCTAGGAATTGAACCCAAGACCTCGTGATCCCAAAGTGATGTGCTTTGCCACTAGACTAACGAGGCACTCAGTAGACCAACGAGGCAGTAGTGAAGGCATTTTTAAATATGAAATTTGTATAAAAACACATTTGTGGCTCACACAAAGGTTTATGAGAGTGGAGGAAGCCAGAGAGGTATGTAAGGAAAGAACCTGTTGGTACTCTGAACTCTCGGCCTACCCTACCTACTACAAGGGATCCGGCGTGATGATATAGATAGATAAATAGACAAAGATTTATTCCACGCGGGGATGAATCCACGATTACTCGATCTAGTAAGTAGAGCGGCTTATGTTTTAACCAGAAGACTAAGCAGTCGGCGTCATGTGCATGTCAGACTGCAAAGTGTCATCATTAAGATAGGGTCTTCATATCTTAATATCCTTCCATCCCTCAATTCACGATCTTTACTAATTTCTTTTTTTAAATTTTTAAACGTACGAATATCAATAGCAGAACACAGTCTCCAAGAAAGAAAAAGAAATCGAAAATTCACGCGTGAAACTTATTCAAATTGAGCGCAGCAGTTAAATTACTAACAATTCAGCTACAACCATTGCAAAACTATCAATTAATGTTGAGTAATCTAATACTGAACTTATTTGATTAACATCTATTGTAAACGTTTTATCGTAATTAGCTTACATAGGTACACATTAAACGGTTTTGCAAAATAATCAAGCCGGCATGTCTGAATTATTTTTTATTATTTCCACACTTAACAATAGCCTATAAAATAACGTATATGTTTATTAGATGCTGTACCTTATGAATATTAATATTAGGTGCACATTTCCACGAATAAGTCGTACCAAACGGAACTTGGATACGTTTGTTCGATTGTGGTTGAAAATTAGGTGATTTTCGTCACGCTTTCCGGTTCTAATAGGATTAGTTTAAATATAGATTTGTCGTTTGTCTCACGAAATAAGTTATACTACGGAACTGGGATATAAAAGGTACGATTGAATGAATATTTTAGTAATCTATTTACCGTGAATTTTGGATACGGTTTGATTTAAGCTCCCAGTGACAAAAAACCTCCATTGACCGGATTTAACGAAAGTATATCTTTAGTGTGCAGAGCAGTGATAGACTGCAAAGTCAGGGGTCTTGCGTTTAAGCCTAGGCATGCACCTCTGTCTTTTCGAAACCAGTGCGTATTAAAAATTAACTATCACTTATTTTAACGATGACGGAAAACATCGTGAGGAAACCTGCATGCATGAGAGTTTTTTGAAAGTGTGTGAAGTTTGCCAACCCGCACTGGGCCAGCGTGGTGGACTATGGCCTAAACCCTCTCAGTTTAAGAGGAGGCCCGTGCCCAACGGTGTGACAGTTTTTTAACAGGGCTAATAATAATTATAATAATGATATCTTTAGTATTAAGATCCTAAATTTACACGCATATTAAACATTAAATTAAACTATTTTTCGGATTTTATCGCGGTTCATTTTTGTTTTTTACGTTTCGACGCGCTGTATGTAGTCACGGGATAGGCAGCCCTGCTTAATTAAATAAAATAAAACCCTTAATGCTAGTAATGCCTACTTAAAACTTTGACGGACTGAAATACGTCAGTCCTTTGTAAATAGCTAAATTTAGTTAACACGAATAGTTTCGATAATTTTATATATTAAAAAAAAATCTAATTGAAGTAGTTCTCCCTCTACATCATACCTAATCTATAACATAAGCAAAAAGAGGATCACTTCCCAATCCAGTTTTTACCACCATAATGACCTTCGATTTTAATTGTCGAGCTAATTACGACATAATTTGACGACGACAAAGTAATGTTTTAATTGTACACCCTTCTCTTTATATTTTCTTGCCAATTAGGATTTCATTATTTTATTTTATACTTTTATACAGTTAAGAAAATGAGAAATGCGTGGGTTTTACACGGTATTTAGAAGTCGTTTGAGCTGAGATATAGCGTGATTTGGCCGCGATGGCGTTTATCTGTTTGGATCGCGTGAGACAGACAAAGGTCTCCGAAGGGGCATTGTTTTCGCGCAGTTTGAAATTCGAAAATGGATGGCAAAAACCCGCGGAGAGGGGCCAACTGCCGGCGTGCCCACCCAGTCGGCGACGATACCGGCTCCCGACGTCTCTCTACCGCGGTCGTTGGCGAATACCGCCAATTCCTCGGCCATACCTCTCCCTAGTCCACAAGACTTATAATCATTACCGACCATTCGCGATTCAATACCCTACGCACCCACAATTTCGACTCAAATTTGGTTGGTTATATCCTAACTAATTTTCCGACAGAGATAATGATGAAATTGTTTCGGCATGTCAAATCAAACGAAATTATGCTGTTATATCTTGTTTAATAGCGGTACGTTTATGCCTGTGTCGTACATGCCTACGTGGATACCCCCGAGTGAGATTTCTCCCGTGAAGGATTTATTAAAATATTTTCATTTATGGAGAAAGGTTTATGGGAATTTCCGTAATCGTGCCATTCGGAACGGTAAATAACATTCGGGTCATGATATTTAAGGATATAAAATCGGTAAACACGTGTAGATCTCATTGATTTACTTGTTTATACAAACGGGGCTTGGTTTTACTAATTTGTAATTATAAAATTATAAATACAATCAAAAAATCTTCTTTCAGCAACACTTCTTAGTATATTTTTCTAACTCTATCAACCCAGAAAAGCTTGTTTCAAACAGATGATTTTTGGGTACAAAACATCTATAAACACTTTGCATATTATATTTATATAACATGGCTCACTTAGGATCTTCGAAACACAAACATTACAACATCACCGGTATCTGTTTCAACCAAAATGATTTATCACTTATTGCTAAAATAGTAGAAGAATCGCGCCATTCATCGATTGCTTATTACCATAACTTTGACTCACACTATACCGTATGCCGAGAGCCGTCTGTGTCACATAAGTAGGTGAATATTACCTCAAGGTCGGAGCTATGAATACGTGCAGATTGAAACGCTTCTCTTTTCTCACTTGATTTTTTGCGCGATTTGACGATGCGATCTATAAGCGGTGATAAAGAAAGGAAACTTTGAGATATATTGAATACAACATAATATGATGATGACGGGATATGATTATGTACCTATAAAATAATATCAGTGTTATATCACTGCCTTGGTAGAACAGCGATGCCTACATACTATGCATGGGCGAGGTCCTCCTCGTGATGCCCAACCTAGGAGGGACCCAAACTAGGAGGAACCAAGGAGGGTTCGAATCCTAGGTAGGACAGAATGAGGTTTTTCTATAGAATCCGATTTTTTGAATTCGAATCCGGTGTCCGGAGTATTGTACTTAGTATAATGACAAAAGGCTTGTTTCATGTTTCTTGGGTCCTAACATCGTTAGCGACATGTAACTTAATGTACGCACATAGTGCTTTGCACGTGTATACATAATGATGCATGCATGTATGGATTGGAGAGACGAAAACATATATTTTATGGTTTTTACATAGCGAGTCACTGTTTGTAAAGTTTCAGGGTTAACGTTCGTAGAAATTATTTAATCCAAAGGCTGAATCACAAAGCAAACATTACACAATGAGTTCATAGGTAAAAGAATGGCAAAATTTGGCACAGATTATTGGTCCAAAAGAAAGTTTCGGCGTAAAAATGACTAAGGGCAGTCCGATTCGCCCTTATAACACAGGTAATAATGACGACACTGTAATGCGATGCAAAATTAGAAGGATGTAGGCGGCCTAGGTTGACTCATTATGGGCACACTAGTTTCTGCCTGCGATTTCGTCCACATTGACTTTAGAGAGAAAGCTAACATTTTTCCGGGATAAAAGTACTCTATATGTTAATCCAGGTAATAAACTATGTGTGTGCCAATTTTTTTGCGTGATTGCTTTTGCGTGCGTGACATACATTCAAACATCTAAACATACAAACTTTCACACTTATTATGTTAGCAGGATAAATAATTTGGTGGAGGGAAGTTAAGAGCTTCCGAAAGTGGTGAGAGTGTGAGACGAAATGATGAAGACAAGAGAAGTAGGTTGAGGTAAATGCCGCACGTAAAATGTACTAAAGATGTGAACCGCACAAAGCTGGTCGATATAGCGAAGTTTGGTTTAGACTTATGTATGTGACATATATAGTGTGACAAGAATCTTTTGGCACTTAGATGATACTTAGATGGCCATTTAGTAAAACTTTCTTACTTACAAGGAAACATTCCAACAGGTACCCACCTGTGTACCTGCACGGTGTAACTATCTCGAGAGTGTTGAGCCACTTGTTTAACGCGGTGTACGCAGTAAACCAAATTGAATTATCGAACAAAATAAAAAAATGTCTTTTAAAACATTCCTCTTAATTAAAAATGAACTTAGGTAAATTTTATAGCAAACGGAAACTCATCGAACTATCTTAAAGTGTCATTTCACTTGATGACGGCGTAAATTCCGATTTCGGCCACGTGCCAAAGATGCTTACTCCTTGCACTGTACGCTTCTGTAAAATATAGGCTATGTCCTATAAGTAACATATTTCGGCTGATGATATACAGATTCCGCATAACTTGATATCTACGCAATGTCAGTTCTTCGAAACTCCGTTAAGACAATATTTAAACGTTGCTAAGGAGGGAAGCACCGAGTCCCGCATCATAATAAATGTGAGTAATAATAACTTTTTAGCGCTAAAAATGTCTGATCTCTATATTAAGCAACACGCAGCATCCGTTTGACGTCAGTTATTCATACACTATAGCCATCCTCTCATGCTTATAACAATCTAATTTGTTATTCATACACTGCGGCTTAAAAACTACAGTTTTGATAGCAAGAGTTAGGTAAGTCCGTAATGGATTGTAGAGCTCTCAGTTGTATCGTTGAGGTGGTATTAACATTACGTGACACAAGAAGCGTAGAAACTAGTTATGTTATAATCGTTCATTGAGATGCGGATTCCGGTCGATGAATCATGCGCGACCCCGTATAATATACTTATTGATTTTCACCTCGAAATCATTGCATACCATTTGTAATGTATTACATTTAGGATATGCAATCTATATACTTTTACTTTTTAACTCCAATCAGATAGTAACTACAGTCCGACAAAGATCTCTAGGCCCATGGATGACAATAACAGTAGGACGTTGGTGTGAAATTACTGTTATCATTTAGTATTTTTTTACTTTCAAGGAGATATTTCAATAGGTATGTCCGCACGGTGACTGATTAACAAAAGAACTTGGGTAAAGGACATTGTTCTGTGCCTATACATGAAATGCCCCAAAACCAACAACAATGAAAAAATACTTGTATGATTGCAAATCACCCATAAATTCTCTTGAGGCATATATTAATAAACGGACAAGCGGGGGAATCGCAATATTGCACTTAAAGTATAAGATTTTGAGGTTATAATTCAGTACATATGAGGTTATATTGTGGGTTGACATAGACAAAGGTGTCGGCGACTACGATATAAGTACTTAAAATACTTTGAAATATTCGTTTCAGATTGCAAATGGCCCGTTAGATACGGTTATTTGCCATTATTTTATTAAAATAGATAAATAATGATTGCATGGGGGCAAATGTTTGTTGGTTCTGGGGCAATTTTTGATAGTGTCCTTTCACTTGATTACATGCGTTAGTTCCGATTTGGCACCGGGCTGAAGATCCTTGTTGGACTGTATTCTATATCTTCTATATTCTCTATGATTTCACGAAGGAAATTTATAGTTATATGAACTTACGCAATAATTTTTAACAGTTTGTGATTACTCAAATTCATTGACCTAAAAACGGTGTATTTAACTTACACAATATTATTAACTGCCGTGTAAATCCTACGCCGGGCAAGTGTTATTGGGGTTTTTTTTATCAACAATTCTCATTAGCGCTCCGGAATCTACTGGCAATGTACTGGTAATAACCTCGTCTTCTATTGCATTGGGATCTAACTATTATATACACCGTCACGTCTATATTCCCCAGAGGGGGTGGCAGAGGTGTACTGGGTACACCCACGTTTCGCCGACGATGTTAGGTCCCATGTAATAGGCGGCGAGCCTATTGCCATATACCTGGCACAATTCCAGACCCCGGACTCGTACTGGGAATATATCGTTAGAAAAACTACATTTGTCCGACCTAGAATTTGAACCCAGGACCTCGTGATCACAAAGCGATGCGCTTTGCCACCAGACCTATGAGGCAGTCATTGGTCAGGCATCTAACTATTAATGTTATTATAAGTAATATTGAAGTAAAAATATTTTTAAAATTTTAGTCAAATATGATAGCAGCGCTCTCTAGCTTTTCTTATGTTATTCGCACATTCAATTTGTCAGGCATACGTAGTTCTGGATTATGATCCAGATCGATACTTGTATGGTATCATAACATTTAGAACATAACATGATTGAAATCTGTTTTGTATGATAATAAAATAAAAAAAGACTATTTGGTGAAATATCAGTTACAGTATAGCAGTGATAGCCTAGTGGATAGACAGTTGGACTGCAAAGTCATAGGTCTCGGGTTCAAACCCAGGCACGCACCTCTGTCTTTTCGAAAGCATGTGCGTGTTAATAATTAACTATCATTTGCTTTAAAGGTGAATGAAAACATCGTAAGGAAACCTGCATGCTTAAGAGTTTCTCGAAGGTGTGTGAAGTAAGCCAACCCGCACTGGGCCAGCGTGGTGGACCATGGCCTAAACCCTCTCAGTTTGAGAGGAGGCCCGTGCTCAACGGTGGGACAGTTTCTTAACTGGGCTTATATTATTATTTTTATAAATAAATAACTCTTTGATGAGATATCAGTGTTACAGTACATCTCTGCCACCCACCAATTGTTACGTATAGTGCGTGCGTAAATTCTTTTGTTATGTTATATACTTTTTTAGGACACACAATTGCATACTCTCAGACTAAAGTTTGGATCTCTTACGATGAACTTAAAATAATATAATTATTTAAATTGGAGTTAAGTTAACACGTGTAGGTACTTTACTGTGATTTTCAACATTAGGGCCCTTGATTATAATTATATGGATGCGGCCGAGAACCCAAGCCTAGACATCGATTGCTTTGTCGGAAGCAGACATCAAAGTTTCCGCTCAGAATACGGGCGACGACGACGTAGTTGTAGATCCCCTCCCATAGCCGGCGGTTGACCGGTGCGCTGAGTAGGGCACCCCGTCCCCCCACAGCGACTGTCCCAACCGAGGGCGCCTTGAAGAGGCGCCCTCGGTTGGGTATGTCGCCCCTTGCCCTTCTGGCTCGAGCGTAGTGGTTGCACGCTCGCCCCTAAGTCCGGTGAAGCTGTAAAGGCCTCGTGGCCAACAGCGTACATCACTCTCACACACACACACATCCTGCTGCGTGCAGGTGTTAGGGCACGGAGAGCATGACATATCAATGTTTATTGTTATAATCTCGGTCCCATTCTGAGTCAAACATTCAATCAATTTTGTGCTTACGCCGGGGGCAACAAACACTGCGTTACCGTACTTCGGGTGGCAGGTCTCGGTGATAGCGTGAGTCCAGGAATGTGGCCGGCCCTGGGTTTTACCTTTATGGGTTTCTTGCACACACAAAACGTCGCAGTACGTCGTGTGGTATAACTCGGAAAGTATTTCTGATTTGTCCCGTGAGAAACCCTCGATGTTAATAAAGACTACACACATGGCTGGGTTTAGGGCTGGACTAGTGGAGTTTGCCATCGTGGTGAAAGGATTGGCCAATTAGCGTAGGATACTTGCCATTTGTTACCAGGGTGCGCCGGACGTATAGGCGATAAGGTACGTCACACGGGGAGGCTCCTTTCATGCACTCCATTAGGGCCCTTATTCGCGATGACTAATTGAACACGTAACACAGTGCGTTACGTTAACTTCGTGTAATGAGAGTTTAATGATACTCATGTTTAATGATAGGTAGAAATGCTCGAGCATTTCACGAAGTAATCATAACGCGCCGCGTTTGGTTTTTGGCTATGGGATCAACACAACTTATTTTTCCGTCGAATCGTAGCTAATTTCAATCGGAGAATAGTCTCAATATTTTTGTTTAATTAGATAACGTGTTAAAATTGATTATATCACAATCTTAATGATAGTTGAATAATCAACAAAATAAGATCCATTCTATCTATCTATCTATTTATCTATATCATCACGCCAGATCCCTTACGGGGTAAGCAGAGAGTACAGAGTTCCAACAGGCTCTTTCCTTACATACCTCTCTGGCTTCCTCTACTCTCATAGTCCGTCTCATACACGCTCGCCGGTTACGGAGACTCCTGACTTGTCCTTCAGATAAGACCCGGTCTATTTGGTCATGGTAAGATAGTCTAGGTCTTCCCCGGTACCTACATCCCTCCACTTTCGCATCCAGTCTATAATATAACTATTTTCCTTGATCCGCCTTCGATATTTATTGGAATTATTTTCGTCATAGATTTCCGACGGACGATTTAGCGCAGTGTTTAAGAGCTTAAGCCGCTCCGCCCACTGTGTCTAATACTCGCGGGTTCGTTTCCCGCACGGGACAAATCTTTGTGTGACCCGCAATTATTTGTTTCGGTCTGGGTATTTGTGTATGTGAATTTTCATGTTTGTAAACGCACCCACGACTTAGAAATAAATCTTAGTGTGGTGCTACATCTTTTTTTTTAAAAAAAAAGGGAAGAAAGAAGATGCTTTGATCTAAGTTGTTTTTTAATCAGTCTATACTGTTTCACTATTGACCAAAAAGCTTCTCTCGCAACTCGAAATGAGAGACAATAGGACATACTCCACCCCACAGACGTAGTATGGATTGGTAGAGGCAGGTTTGTGGCCACTAACTGTAGAAACTTACCAGGCCGCCAACTTCCAATTTGGCTTAACCACTGGCACATGTAGGGGTAATCGAAACCGAGGATTTAACATGTCTACTAGCACGGTCTAGCACTCGAAAACATAATGAAATATCGAAATATGTTTAATGGGGAAAATGGCAATAGACGCGACCGCTGTCATAATTGGGACCAGAAATATACAAGGCGTAACATAGTAAACGCAAGACCTGAAAATTTGTTCTAAATCGATAACTGAATTGATTCCAACAATTTTTAATGTGTCTACTTTTTTGTTAATTTGCAAAAAATGCTACTACTCCATTAGTGCGCTTTAATGAACTAAATTTATTCTTGATTCAAAGCAATACGAAGATTAAATGCATTTTAAAACGTATTTCTCAATACGCACACATACACGTACAAGTTTCTTTGTTTATCTATCTATCTATCTATATAGCGGGGTAGGCAGAGAGTACATAATTCCAACAGGTTCTTTCCTTACATACCTCTCTGGCTTCCTCCACTCTCATAGTTGGTCTCATACACGCTCGCCGGTTACGGAGAATTTTCCTTCAGATAAGACTCGGTTTATTTGTTCGTGGTAAGATAGTCTAGGTCTTCCCCGGTACCTGTGTATCCTTCCACTTTCACATTGTATATCTGTTTTGTCATTCTTTCATCTGGCGTTCTTTCTATATGCCCGAACCAACGGAGCATGTCCTTTCTCATATTTACACCGATACTATCTTTCATACCTACTCGCTTAGTTACTACGGTGTTGCTACGGTCGGTCAGCTTCACTCCGCACATCTTCCGCAGAGCTACCGCATTAAGCGGTAGAAATGCGAGCTAAATCCTACTTATTGGGATATAAAAGTGCTTATAATATGGTTTTTGTATTGAATTTATATGGCAATTATCTAATCGGGGTGTCTGAGGTCTATATATATAAGCGAAATGTCAGTGTGCTATACCCACTTTATCGACTAAAATCGGACGTGAATGGTATTCATTCACTAATTTCGAGCTTTTTCCTTACTTGCGTTTTTTGCCACAAAGTAGGTAGAATATAGCGTCATAATACACAAGATATTTCATCAAAATAAATATATTTTCTGTGTACGTTAATAGAGTTAAGAGTCTTCCATTCACGAGCAGTGCGTCAGTTAAGCTCCCATTTCCCCGAAATGAAATGTCGTGTGTCGTAATTTATATTCTTTTTAGTAGAAATAAAACTACAACCTGTTACCTATTCCAAGTTAAATGCGTGCAAGGAAACTGAACCAAAATGCAAGCTAAAATGCAATAAAATACCTTGAAATTACTGAAAGCCTTACCCATGACACATTGGCTGAATTTGGTAACGAAAAAACTCACAAATTCAGTCAATTGATTTTGCACTCTAATTTCATATACATAAAGCTTAATTTCCTCTATTCTTAGTTTTTGTTGTGTTAATTCCAATCGCCAGTGACGTATTCACATGTCGTAACAAGTATTACATCTTAATTGAACTTTTTTCCTTATCACCGGAAAGAAGGTGTATTAGTGGCGTTCTATTTAACAACAAACATTCAATGATGCCTCTATTCAAGCAGTTTTGAATACCAAATTTCACGGGTGTCCATTTGTTGCGAGTTTAATTGTGTTGCATACGGACCACGCTCATTGTGTCCGCGTCTTTATAGAACCGTCGGTGCTTCTAAACAATTGTGAAATATTTTCAAGCAGTCGCACGCTATTTTTTGTACCATTTGGAACCTCCAGAGCAGTCCAAAATCTACTACCGTTAAGACAAAAACAAAACTCGAGAATAACACCAACAAAATGGGTTCGAGATGACAATGCCCCAGTTTATAGCATCATATATATCATCACACAGTGAAAGTTGCTGAGTTATTGTTTCAAATATTGCTTCGTTAACGGTATTTAAGACGATGGGCTACGGGACAAAGGTATCGCTCTTGTTCAGAAGTCGATTTATAGGCCCAATAAACAGTCTGCGAAATTTTAATGGTTATTTTTATGGATTTCCATATTTATTGTACGGAATGAGGGTATTGTTGTAATTGTTGTATTTGAATGTTTTCTAATGGCCGTCTTTTAAAATGTTGTGTTAAATAAATTCAATCTCCGTATGGGAGTAGTCATGGTGATCGGTCCGGTTGTGATATTTCATATTTAGCTGAAGTTTTTAGGTCCCAATGTAAAAGCTGGTCGGTTTAATACCAGATACAAATCCTTGAATGTAAAGAAAACTAAGATTATGGTTTTTGAACGGGAAGAAACCAGAACGAACGCAAGGATTGTGGTTGGTAACGATGTGCAAGCGAATGAGTTTGTATATCTTGGGTGTGCCTTCAGTAAGGATGGCAAATACACCGCTTTTCTCTAGAAAAGAGTGAATGCAGAGAATAGAGTAAATGGTGCGATAGGAAAGCTACTTGGGGGCTGACCCCCACTTAAGCCAAAAGGCGCAACTGGCCATGCATAACGGAGTGCTTGCCCCAATGCTGTTATATGGCAGTGAGAGTTGGGTATGTAAGAAGGAGAATGAAAGTAGGATAAATGCGGTCGAAATGCGAGCTCTGCAGAAGATGAGCGGAGTGAAGCTGACCGACCGTATTCGCAACAGCATAGTAAGAAAGCGAGTAGGTGCGAAAGATAGTATCCGTGAAGATGAGAAAGGGTATGCTCCGTTGGTTCGGGCATATAGAAAGAATGCTCGAAGAAAGAATGACAAAACAGATACAATGCGAAAGTGGAAGGATGTAGGTACTGGGGAAGACCTAGACTATCTTACCATGACCAAATAGACCGGGTCTTATCTGAAAGACAAGTCAAAAGTCTCCGTAACCGGCGAGCGTGTATGAGGTGAACTATGAGAGTGGAGGAAGCCAGAGAAGTATGGCAGGAAAGAATCTGTTGGAACTCTGTACTCTCTGCCTACCCCGAAAGGGATCTGGCGTGATGATATAGATAGATAGACAAATCCAAAGATCGGATTGCAAATGTGGCAATAAAACCCCAATAACTTTAGCTCGACCTAGGATTCAAAACAAATAGGTTAACAAATTTCCTATTATTTTAAAAGCAGTGATAGCCTAGTGGTTAGACCGTTGGACTGCAAAAACAGAGGTCTCGGGTTCAAACCCAGGCACGCTCCTCTATCTTTTCGAAAGTATGTGCGTATTAAAAATAAACTATCACTCGCTTCAACGATGAAGGAAAACATCGTGAGGAAACCTGCATGCCTAATAGTTTCTCGAAGGTGTGTGAAGTTCGCCAACCCACACTGGGCAAGCGTGGTGGACTATGGCCTAACCCCTCTCAGAGGAGGCCCGTGCCTAACGGTGGGACAGTTTCTTAACAGGGCTAATGTTATTTAATCCAAAAATACTAATACTACTCTATCTCCTTTCAGTAAAATAAAGCTTTTGTCTTATACTTTATAATAACTCAACAATAGCAATAAAAAATACAGAAATGCGGACCATAAATAAAGGGTATTAATTTTTCTAAGTCTCCACACAATATGAGATTTAAAAAATACATGCAAAATCACGCAGATGACAAAAACCCTTTGTAATACAAATAGAGTTTTGTTTTTGTCAAATTCATCATGCCACCGTACTTGTTATATCGTCATTGTGTTCATAAAGTTGTTTTACAGCAGGTAACACCATAACTCAACTGAACAATAGCAATATTTCTATTGTTCTTTAGAGATTTTGAGCGAAAATACTTCGTAAGTTGAAATTCTATTAGACACGATACCCTAACTAAAGCCCTTATCATTACATTAAAATTCTAAAATTGATTTTAACATCGTTATGAAAGACAAATACTTGGTGTAAATTACCCAATGATTACGTACTTATTTATGTAATGATTGGTTGGCCATTAGTTAAGTACGCGATCATTATATTAGCTTACTTTAATATCGCTATAATTAGTATGATCCATAAAAAAGGATACCCTTGTAATTACGTTACAAAATGCGGTGTGAACATTCGATTCCATAAATACTTGTGAACCCCTAATAGGCTTTCTTTAGAAAATGTTTTAGTATTCATGAGAATCGGTTATTTTTTATTATCTAAATTAGTTTAAATCAGTTCTTACAAAGGTTTCGCCTACTTGAAGTTTGACCAAATTAATTATTCTGGCCCATTATTCTTCCCTAAACGGTTTGACCGATTTTGATATTTTTCGGTACTTCCCATAATGGATTGTCCTTAGCTATAGTTGGTTTCGGGCACGCAGCCCGTTCTCACATCGATAGACTCCAAACGGTTCAATCCCGCTTCCTCCGCAAAGCCGTCGGAGCTTCGTGGTTCACACGGAATGTAGATCTCCATTCCGATACCGATATCGGAATATATAAAGGAACGAATAGGTTCGAGACCGATCTCGAACCTATTCGTTCCTTTATTAAAAAGGCGACAACCCGATATTACGCGAACGCGTCCAATCATAAAAATCCGCTAATCGTAGCTGCCGCCGACTACGAACCTAACTCCCCTCCTATCAGCCACTACCGCCATCCGCGGCATGTTCTCACCGACCCCCCCGATGCCCTTACATCCCTTCTATCGGATACAGATACCGCACATAAGAACAGACACCGACCTCGCCAGCGAGGTCGAAGAATCCCTTGCCCGCCGGCCGGTGCAGAGCACCACGGCGAGACACCTAGTATACGCTCTCCCCCATAGCGACTGCCCAAGCCGAGGCCGTTCGTGCTTGAGGCGCCCTTGAGCTAGTTGCCCCCTTGCCTTTCTGGCTCGAGCGTTGTGGTTGCACGCTCGCCTTCTTGTCCGGTGAAGCTGCTTTACAGCTGCCCTGCGGCAAACAGCGTAGATCATTCACACACACACACACACACACACGGCTATAGTTAGACCACCGGGTCGAACAGGTGGCGCTGTTGTCGACCGGGTGCGAAGCCGCGCCAAACTGTTAGTAGCATATTAATATATGTACTATTTATTTGTATCAACGTGGAATTTAAAGGTGTGCCTGCACTGCTAATAATCAAATATTTTATTTAATTACATTATATTTTGTAGGTTGTTTCCCTTCGCGTTTAGGCCGAGCGAAGCATACCATTTACATACCTAGCATGCGGTAGGATATTCTTCACTTGGATTAAGGATTATTCTGATTTCCTGCCTTTTGAGTATTCGTGGAAATATGGGCTAAAAACAAACACAGCATGTTTTAAGTAATGTAGGAGTAATTGAGTACTGTGTCCATTACGTATTGCAGAAATTCCGCGAGAATACAAATTAACCCTTTGTAGGCTGAATAATATTTACATAGCCATTATGTATATTTTTGTAGTACGACCAAGAAACATGTTTATTCCTTTATCGACATCATCATCATCTCAGCTTATACCCGTCCACTGCCGCACGTAGGCCTCCCCAATCGCTCTCCAGCTCAACCGATCTGATGCAACCACCATAGATATATTAATACAAAATTAAAGTACCTAATTTCGATTTTCAAGAGACGGGAAAATGAAAAAAAAAACACGCACCTTGCTGGGCGCACTACCATTTGCCTTAAGACGCTATATCTTAAATTATGTGTGCCGTATAAAGTTATTGACGTCATAATGAACCACGTCTGATGTCAAGTTTTTTTTCTTAGAAAATGTATGTAGGATGTTTACAAAACTTTTTTGATGGGAAGCTCGCTTTACATCCTAACTAAAAGTACAAAATTCGTAATAACAAAACACTAAAAATGAAATACACCATGATTGTGTTTGAAAACACTATCGCCGTTTTGCCATTCATTTTGAAATGCACAGTTTAAAAATAACAAGACACAGACTAACAACACACACATTATTTCAACAAAAACTCATGAATTATCTTTCTATCTATATCATCACGTCTGACGTGATGATCCCTTGCGGGGTCAGGCGGAGAGTACAGGACCTAATAGGTTCTCTACTTACAGACCTCTCTGGCTTCCCCCGTTCTCATAGTTCGTTTCATACACGCTCGCCGGTTACAGAGACTCTTGACTTTCCCTTTGGATAAGACACGGTTTATTCGGTCATGGTAAGATCGTCTAGGTCTTCCCGGGTACCTACATCCTTTCCAAATGTGTATCTGTTTTGTCATTCTTTCTTCCGACTTTCTGCTTATATGCCCGAACTAACGAAGCATACCCTTTCTCATCTTAACACCAATCCTCTCTTTCATACCTACACACATCATAAGTTTTGGAAGACTTTTCGCTCTGCAAACTGGTAATTATTATATTTAGCGATTACATTTATCGATATATCATCAAAAAAAGCAGTGATAGCCTAGTGGTGGTTACTCTGACTTTGTAGTCCAACAGTCTAACGACTGTTGGACTACAAAGTCAGAGGTCTCGAGTTCAAACCCAGGCACGCACTTCTGCCTTTTTGAAAGCATGTGCGTGTTAAAAATTAACTATAACATGCTTTAACGGTGAAGGAAAACATCGTGAGGAAACCTTTGAAAGAGTTTCTCGGTGTGTGAAGTTCGCCAACCCACACTGGGCCAGCGTGGTGGACTATGGTCTTTAGTAACGTCCACTTTTGCCTGCCTTTTGGTGGTGCCAGTTTTGGTGCAGCGAACGTGCAACTACCTAAACCTATTTGATTGATGACTGCATTAGACTACGCATAATTTTCTCACATGTGTGAGGACAAGTTCACGCGGCCATATCACTTCTAGTGTGTTTTATTACGATTTCTATGACTAAGTGCTAATTTCAGCCTTATATGATAAAGATGCTAGATGAAGTGGGTACGAAGTGTGATTTTCGTTTAGTACCCGCCTATACATCGTTTGGTATTGTTCTCGTGTTCGTAAATTGTAGTGTTTACCTTTTTGGGAAGTTGATTGGGATTGTTTGGCGAGTAAGTTTTTTATTTTATTTTTTTTACTTTGTACTAGTATGCTTATTTGTTGGTCTCGTTGTCTATGGTGAGGCTGGTGCTATCAAGGCTTCTCAGTCCAGTCCGGGAAGATGCAGGTTCAGGTCCTAATAACGTGGGTCAACCCGGACTGATTTTGGTTCTGGTTTTTCTATCAAGAAATTCTCAATAATGCAGGTGTGTCTGAAATAATATCAATAGGGTCTCCTCCTATGTTGAGGTCACGTTAGGTAACATTGGCAGAAATAGTGGGTGTACAGAGTACACCTGTACCCATGCTTAGGGATCGTAGGCGTGACTATGTTTACTTGATTTTAGTAAAATATTACCTATCCATCTATATCACTCGCCAAATCCCTTGCATACAGAGATCCAATAAGTTTTTAAATTCTTCACAAGTAGAATATTAAACATCAATGTATTTTCCGTACAACAATAAGCCTCTAATATTTTTAACCGTCAGGTTATGACACACGTCTTAGAACCTAACCGGATTCCGGATATTCAAGCTTATTCGAATTGCACGAAATGCACTGAAATTCCCCCAAGACAAGACTACTACGTCATAACACTTGCGTCAGTTTGCCAAGGTTCAATAAGTTAATCCGTACTGCCGTGTATTTCTAGTTAATCTATAAATAACTTGAGACGTAACTTAAAATTAACTGGACTATTATTCGCTATGACTAGTGAAACACGTAACGCGACGTGTTAGGATAGCTTCGTGAAATGATAATATAATGGTAGTCCAGCATACAGAATACCACAACACGAATATTTCATAAGACGCATGTAGCGCTGTATCACCGCGGTGTTCTTACCAATCACCAAGGTTAAGCGGCGTGTGGCTCGGTCGATCTGAGATGGGTGACATCTATATCATCACGCGAGATCCCTTGCAGGGTAGGCAGAGAGTACAGAGTTCCAATAGGTTCTTTCCTCACATACCTCTCTGGCTTCTTTTACTCTCATAGTTCGTCTCATACACGCTCGCCGGTTACGGTGACTCTTGAATGTGCCGTTGACTCTTGAATTTTGTATGGAAAATCTGTCGAATCTACTGACAGTAAGCAAATCTATTCATAAGGTTAATATTGAAACCGGCAAATATGCGGCTTGATAAGTTCCAACAGCAGGTAGCCACAAACCTGCATCCACCGATCCGTACTGAGACCGCGTGGTACAGTATAGTCTAATCTCTCTCACCTTGATTTGCGAAAGACGTTATTTGCCCAACAGGAGAACATATGCTGATATCATTATTAATATTTCACGAAGATATCGTGACACGCCACGTTTGGGTATAGCAAATAACGATGTTCGGATGTCCGGTCCTTATATATACAGAGTGTAAATATTTTCGCACGAACGATGTATCGGCGTGACGAACTCTGCAGACGTTTTAAGGTGACAAATTGTGTATTAGCCATGACTTGTGCAATTTTAAAGGTGTGGCTCTAAGTCACGTATGGCAAATGTAATCATTGGACTTTTCCAGTGTCATTCACTAAATTAATACTTTAGTGGATCCAACAGGAATGGATTTTTTGAAAAAATGTAGTCCAAATTGCTTAGAAGTGATTTATATGAGTACATGTTGTATATTTATCAGCTGAGTACGATAGTCCATTACGATTTACTGTTCAACATTTAGAGGAATTATAGAGAAATATTTAGCCATTTTTTAAATTTTCTAAGTGACCATGTTTTAATATTATCTGTAGCATAACTTATTGAGCGAAAATACTCCGAAAGTTTAAATTCTAGTGGACACGATCGGAACATTAGTCCCGCTTTACCACTTTCAAGAAAATAATTATTTAAATGTCGTTATAAAAGATGAGTAGTTTGTGCGAATTACCCAATGATTACACAATGATAGCAGACATAATGGCTTTTCGGAATTAGTAATGAAGTCGATGAGTGATGGTAAGATGGTAAAAAAATGTTAGATCCTTATAAATATTATAATGAAATGAAAGTTTTAGTTACAGATACCTAGAAAAAAATCATAGTCTCTCAGATCAACTATCCAGTAGGACTATTGACAATATTGTGGCGAAAATTATGTTTTATATATTTATAATATATGGTTCTGCCTCGTTGGTCTCTAGGTCCTGTGTTCGATTTTTTTTTATAAAACGTTTCCTCACACTAGGAAAGCTCTTTCCATTATATAGATATTGACCCTATTACATGGGACTTAACAATGTCGGCGAAAAATGGGTGAACACACTACCTTTCTGCGACCCCCAGTTAGGAGATATAGGAGTGACGATATTTTTTTTTATTAAATGGTAGAAATTGAGAGAAAATAAAGCCAGCTTTATTTTCCACATTGTATTGAGTGACAGGAATTTATGTAAAATTATTTATAAGGATATTTTGGCCTGTGGATGGCGTTGGTGTGAAATTAGGGTTATTAATAATAATAATATTTGCCCTGTTAAGAAACTGTCCAACCGTTGGGCACGGGCTTCCTCTCAAACTGAGAGGGATTTGGCCATAGTCCACCACGCTGGCCCAGTGCGGGTTGGCAAACTTTACACACCTTCGAAAAACTCTTAGGCAAGCAGGTTTCCTCACGATGTTTTCTATCTATCTATCTATCTATCTATATCATCACGCCAGCTCTCTCGCGGGGTAGGCAGAGAGTACAGAGTTCCAACAGGTTCTTTCCTTACATAC
Source organism: Phalera bucephala (assembly GCA_905147815.2). Lineage (NCBI taxonomy): Eukaryota > Metazoa > Arthropoda > Insecta > Lepidoptera > Notodontidae > Phalera > Phalera bucephala. The sequence goes on along the minus strand of LR990618.1, from coordinate 25,547,476 downwards.
CTCTCTGGCTTCCTCCACTCTCATAGTTCGTCTCATACACACTCGCCGGTTACGGAGACTCTTGACTTGCCCTTCAGATAAGACACGGTCTACGATGTTTTCCTTCACCGTTAAAGCAGGTGATAGTTAATTTTTAAAACTAGGGTTTACATTTACTAAAATTTTCCTACTTCCCAAGAGAGATTTCAACAGGTGGGTTCGCACGGTTCATAATTAAAAAGAGAACTTGGGTAAATTTCACAGCTAGGGCAACTCTGCTACTGTCATGATGATTACATTTCACCTGATGACAGCGTTGGTTCGAATTTTGGCCGAGGGCCGAAAAATCTTTGTGGGACTGTAAGCATTCTTATTTATATAACTGTATTTAAAATTCAGATATAGATTGTACCTATTTGTGACTCATATTTATTGAAACTTGAAAAAATCCAAAGGCATGAATGAATACATTCCAATCGTGAGTTATATTTCCGGACGCCACATTTCCGTTTGTTAATATTTCAGTAATGTAACAAGAATATTTTTATATCATTTTACTTCCAATGAGAGTTGGATACTGTTCTTATTATTAATATTAGTCGAGGTTGTAATAATAATGAGCGAATAAATAACTTGACGCCTACATTCCTCAAGCGAGGGTGGCAGAGGTGTACTGTGTGCACCCACGTTTCGCTGATAATGTTAGATCTCAAGGTAATAAGGGTACAATGCCAAACTGTGGACCGCTACTGGGCATTTTTCTGTCGAAAAATTACACTTTATCCGATCAAGGATGCGATCGCAGGACCTCGTAACTTAAGCTATAATATCTATCTATCTATATCATCACGCCATAGCCCTTGCGGTGTATGCAGAGAGTACAGAGTACCAACAGGGTCTTTCCTTACAATATAAGCTTTAATATCACCCAGAAGTATAACATACAATCTGAAGGCTTTAAGATTTAGTTAGACCAACTTAGAGAAGAAAATTAAATTTATAAACAATAGTAGAAAAATGATCTAGGTACCGGAGAAGACCTAGACTATCTTACCATGAACAAATAGACCGTGTCTTATCTTAAGGACAAGTCAAGAGTCTCCGTAACCGGCTAGCGTGTATGAGACGAACTATGAGAGTGGACGAAGCCAGGTATGTAAGGAAAGAATCTGTTGGAACTCTGTACTCTCTGCCTACCCCGCAAGGGATTTGGCGTGATGATATAGATAGGTAGGAAATAACAAATCAATAAAGTTTAATTGTAAGAATGCACATCTTGACCTATATGACTATAGTCTGTCTGACAAACTCGTATAAATTTACGTGTTTTTAATCGTAGGTATCAATCGTTGAATAATATTCTAAATTTAGTGTGAATTTAATGTGTAAAGTTCTACACACAGTGATTTATGTAGAAATATTCAAGAATTTGTCATTTAGCGATTTTATTCTTCATTAAATCATCTATATCATAGATCATAGATATAGGTCTAATTTTACCTAATAAACTTTTGATGGACGATTTAGCGCAGTAGTTAAGAGCTTAAGCCGCACAGGACAAATCATTGCGTGACCCACAATTATTTGTTCCGGTCTGGGTATTTGTGTACGTGAATTTTCATGTTTGTAAACGCACCCACGACACAGGAATAAATCCTAGTGTGGGGCTAGGTTGTTAAAAATAAACAAAAACAATGGGAAACTATGACTTTTCTTAATAGGCTTCCCTACACTTAGATTTTTTTGAGAATTGACTGTAATTGCATTAAAAAATGGAGTCACTAAAAAGCGATTAAAGAATTCTTAATATACGGCAAAAATAACAGAACATTTGTAACTCAAAGTCAATATCCAAAAAACGTGGAGTTACTATAGATTTTATTCTACATTTTACGTTACTTTTCTACACAAAGAAAGACAGAATTGCACTAATAACATCTGTTTCTCTCCATTTATCAACTTGTGTCTTATCACGTGTACGAATAATTAATTAAATATAAAACAAGACAATTTTCCTTGTAGCTCACCCAAACTGGGGAATAGCCTTTTTCCTTATCTTACTTCCGATGTTTAAACAATTGTATTGGTAAATTACAAGAAGCACGCAAGCCAGACAGCTAGTCGTCGACGCGTTATCAGTGAACGTTACGTAGGTGCATTTCGCGGACATTCTCGCGATAACAACAGGAAACTCCTAGCTGATGCAGCGCAGGTGTGAACCTTGTTCAGAGAAACACCGAGTGAGGTAACATCCGGTGCACAACCGAATAAAAGTGGATACGTCTGTTTGATTCATTCAATAATGTACTTGTGTGGTACATCTTCATAATAGCAATGATTCATGGGGTCCAGAGTATATCTGGGAAATAATGATGCGTTTGCAATTAAGACCTGCTTCATTGGTTATGGTACATGATGTACCGAGCCCAGGTTGGAAAGTCTTTGGGGTTTTTTATTGAAAGATTCTATAGCAATAAATGGAATATTTATATGGAAAGTGGTAGTACGGAGCCTGGAATAGTGTCCGGTAATATGTCCATCGCATCCACATTTCTAATAATAACATTAGGACCTTGTGTCGGCGAAAAGTGGGTGTATATAGTACATCTATACTACCCCAGCTTGGGGAATACTATAAGTCTGACGGTATTTGTTCTATTTTTTACTTCAGTCATTTGGATTAATGTATAATTTCCAGAGATCCTATTATTGTTATCAAGCTTAGTTTTTCCTTGAAACTTGATTCATTATAGATACTCCCACATGAAATGCTGAAACATTTTTCGCGTAAGAAAGAAAATGTTTTACGGGAAGTCGTAACGAGCTTGCATACGTTTAGCCTTGAATTGTTAAAATATAAGTAAGAAATAGATAGATAGATAAACTCTTTATTGTGCACCAATAATGTAACAAATAGTTATTGGACATAAACAACATCACAAGTAACACAAAGGGCGGCCTTATCGCTAATGAGCGATCTCTTCCACGCAACCTTAGGATGGAGAATTTTCAAGTGATAGGAATGAACGGGGGTGCACTAAATTGGTTAATAATAACGAGAATTATTAATATTACTTAAATACAATAACAACAAAAGACGTTGAGTTAAAAATACAGAAGATAAAATCATTATAAATACTTACAAATACTAGGGTAAACAAGTACATATTTGAAAAATGACGCGAAACTATAATAAAGATGCTAATACCGGATCTGGTAATCGGTTCTATAAGTAAATTCCTTTATTGTTCTTTAAAGCGTTCTAAAGTCGACGCGCGCCGTATAATGACAGGTAAAGCATTCCAAAGTCTTGACTGCTTTTGTAATATTTAAGTATGTAATTAAACATAAAATTATTAAAAAAGGTTTACCTGCATTTTTCAAATGAACCTATTAGTTAAGTACCGGTCATTTGCAGTGTATTAGCTAATTCGTGCCTATGAGGTAGGTAACACGACATATTTTAAAGCTAATTTTAACTCTTTGTTAATTATCACTAGATAAGCATGAATAGGTACTTAGATCCCTCGTTACATTGTACAAATTAAACAAAGTTAATGTGATGAGATGTAAGTAATTTGCCCGTTTTGTTAGCTATCTGCAGGTGATTATGATATTATAGTTGCCTATTGTTCGTTTCATTGAATTTATTAATTAGAAGAAGACGATTTTAGTATTGTAAATGAGTTATCTGAAAGTTTGTAATGAAAGAACCTGTTGGAACTCTGTACTCTCTGCTTTCGCCACAAGATGATATAGATAGTTAACTGAATGCCTCATTGCTTAAGTGGCGAATAAAGCGCGTAGCGATCTCGAGGTCTTGACTTCAAACAAAATTTATAGAAAAAAACCTAGTATCAGTGCGGAGTCTGGCATTTTGCTCGGTATAATGGCAATAGATTCACCTACATTGGGACCTAATAATGTCAGCGATATGTTAGTGTACACTATACACTGCCACCCCCGTTTCGGGAATTAGTTGCCTTATTCTTTAGCTTACATTTGTCCACGGCATTATAATCGCAGCTTTAGAAGAATCATAAAGGGTACCTCTATTTAAATTGTCATTTCACGATTCGATATTCCTTGTATACAACTTGTCCGGTGAAGCTATAAAGGCTCCGCGGCCGACAGCGTAGATCATTCACACACACACACCTTGTAAAAAAATATCGTTGATTTAGTCGCGCTTGAGTTAGAATTCAAACTTGGGATAGACAAAGTGTTTTTTTTATCTCAAATATTTTTTTTCAGGACAGTTTAAAATTAGGAGTAGTGGCCGATATAGTATCAGTAGGCTTGCCTCCTGTTACATTACCACACACTCCCGCTTGGGGAATAAAGGTGTGACGGTCCCTTACAAAATTCATGTTAGTAAATACTTTATAATAATAATATTAGCCCTGTTAAGAAGCTGTCCCACGTTATTGTTAGGCACGGGCCTCCTCACAAACTGAGAGGGTTTGGGCCATAGTCCATCACGCTGGCCCAGTGCGGGTTGGCGAACTTCACACACCTTCCAGAAACTCTTAGGTTACACGCAGATTTCCTCACGATGTTTTCCTTCACCGTTAAAGCAAGTGATAGTTAGTTTTTGAAAAACGCACATGCTTTCGAAAAGACAGAGGGGTACCTGGCTTTGCAGTCCAACGGTCTAACCACTAGGCTATCACTGCTTTAAATTAGTAAATACTTTATTAACACTAATTTTGCATGGAACCTTTTAAGTACATTCATTAATATTGTTATACATAGCATGGTACGTATTATGAGTTCAAACTATTTTTTTCTGTCAATTTCTCATTAATAACAGGATTCGAAAAATGTATTTCCAACGTGCGCGAAATCGCAAAAAAATACCTTTTTACCAGCGCTAGCTTTAAAACAGGTTACTGGCCGTATGACTCAGGTATAATAATTAATAAGACATTAATGTATAGTGTAATTTTCCCATATAATGGAAAACTTCTAAAACGTATACTGTGTATCGATATTTGCATTATACGATTGACACTTGACTCAGCTGAATTTCAACAATGACTAACCGAGAGAGATTGCTATGTAGTGACTCAACCCTGAAACGCTTTGGAGAAATTTTAACTGATGCCAAAGTAATTTCGTTTATGATCGAGACAACATTATATCATGCCTATCACCTTAATAAGAAGCCGAGATTTAATTACGATGCGAGGTCGAATGATTATTAAATATTTTTGTGCTTATAGTTGAACGTAATGTGTGTTACCTACTTATCTATATATCTGCAAGCAACTTTTTACTTTGCAACTACGTCATCGTTAATACATGGGCACTGGCAGTATTTTTCTTTATTTTTTATTTTTAGTAGGAAAAAAATATTCCTAAAAGAACTTTATAAAAAAAAAAATTACGACTTCTTTCATGAATGTTGTTATTTTTGGCTGTAAGCCAAAACGCGGTCATTAGTATTTTTTCATTCGAACTATTTATCTCCGTATGGAACTATTAAAATATGGGCTGATGATAATTTTTAAAGTAGTATAAACTACGTAATTGTTGAGTTATGTAGATTTCTATTGTAGTACTTAAATTTGATTATAAGTCTCTTTTATTTTGTATAGAACTAGCTAGTAATACTAGACAGAATGCTGTGACAATTTATCTGAAATTCTCCTGAAATTCCTTTAATGCAGATTTCTGTTTTGGGTATAATTGTTTGAAATATTGCTGTTATTTCATCATTTCAGCTAACCTTTACCAATAAAAATAATTATCTATTCAAAAAAACGATGTACCGAACTTCTAAAAAGCTTTTTGCTAAACATGAACTTCTGTGCTCTCAATGCTAATTTGTAAGAACACTGAATTACACATACTTAAAAAAATGATATGATATGATATAGAGTTAATATTACTTTTAGTATAGAGAGCTTTTTGATTTTATTCAGTTAATATGTTTTACCTGTGTTATGTAGGTGTTTTTCCTTTATTCATTTTGTACACAAAATCTTGCCATTCTTGTAAAGTTGTCTAGTTTAAATATTGGGTTTAGATAATATTATTATATAGCTATCATTAAACATAATCTAGTATTCTAAAATACGTTGATTTGGTATTTAGCTAACTATTAAAAATACAAGCTTTGCTAAATGTCATCAGTCAAAAATAGAATTAACAAAGCAACTATATTAATATTTTCTAAGAGCTGAATCCAGTCAGTATCTATTTAACGGACAAGTATAAAGTTTTTCTGATCACTTAATTAAAAAAAAAAAAATTGTTTAAATATAACTTCTATAAATTTTAGACAATTTCTCATACAATGGTAATGCAATAAAAGTCAACCCCTACCTGCCGGGACGCGGTCCGCTGGACCCCTCGCCGTATATAATGGTACTTGCAACTGGGTGGGATCAAGACCCGCCTCCTCAGCCGCCGCCCACCATTGGTCGCGGCGTGCTTACACCGGAGAACCCCAACAGTGATTCGTCATTGCATACCCCCACTGCCTTCAACACGTGTTAGTGTACACTAGCCTTTATCTTACGCGCGTTCACACAATTTCATTTAGTCTCTCACACGGCACGACGCGTGCGACATCGTAGCGTTTTGGGGGATGTAAGAGTTCGTCAATTGTTATGGATCAGAATAGCATTCCAGCGTGCGCGTTGTACACAAGTATCGGAACTGTCATAGTTAGGCTGAAGATGGAAGTGACCACGAGTTGCAATGTGTGCCCATCTTCCGCTTATCCGGATTTGGTGCATAGACCGTCCGGATGTGAACAATGTAATAGGGCTAGATTAATTAGCAAATATAGTGACTGTGATAGTGGTGTTGTGAAAAAATATAAATCAAGTGCAGCTAGAAGTAGTAAGCGTTATTTTTATTTATTATGACTAATATTGCATGTTATGCCGCTTCTCAATATTTGCACGTTGCGATAATTTCAAATTCATCATAGCGCGTGCAAAAATTGAAACATTCCCGCTCATTTTTTCACTTTTAAAACTTATTTTTTTATTTAATTGAATGCGTGTAATATAATTAAAATATGGCAGTAATAATAAGATCTTCATACTTATAAGTAAATAAGAAATTGACTTAATGGTCGCTGCTCAGATTTAAGGAAAAAAAGCACCCAAAGTTAAATCAAAGTCAAGTTATATTTTACATAATAATGTATAAAAAAATCAAGGTTAGAATATATTATTATTATAAAGAACAATAGATTTGATTACTGGCAGTAGAATTTTGATAGATTTCCCATACAAAGTATGTCAAAATTCTATCCGCAGTAGGCAAATCTATCCCTGAGTTAAATATTGAAAGCTGCCGTAAAACAATAAAAAATTTGCTGTTATCAAAATCCTGTTAAGAATCAGCTCAAGTATCATAAATAGAACAGGTGAAACCCCGTAAGTATATCACTTTTATCATAACAAAGACTGTTGACTCTCGAGCGTTATTTATTTATAAACTAAGTATCCGGTCTTATAATCAAAGTACGCCTCTTTCCACATCCTCATCGCAGTGTTGGCCTTTCCACCTTCGTAATCGAGATTACAATTTCATTACGCACAAAAACTAGGCTTAGTTGCCTCTTACAATGTTAAACACGAAGATCACAGCTAACTAACTAGGCTTAAACTGTAATTAAAGTAACGTACTGTTACCGGAATGACATATCTGACTAAATGTTTTTATCCTTTAAGAGATAGTTGCGGGGCAGTTGCAGCCGGCGACGCGAGGGGGGTTATTTCGTAATTAGTACTATCGCTCGGTCGCTCTCTATATAGGGCCAAGAAATGATTTAAGTGTCGTCTAATAAGAAACGTATGCCTATTGGATTAGTTGCCAGTAACATTTTCCTCTTCTTTTTACGTTTCGATTGTTACCTTTTACATCTTTTGTATGGATATCGAGTTAAAGAAAATTTTAATTGACATCATTGCGGGGTTAATTAAATGGAATATATACTTAAAAGCGCTACTATAAAAACTAAATTAACATATAGTCAGTCCAATGCTAACCTTATATAAAAATATCCAACACTATAATCTTCGTAAGTTATTATTTACATACGGGACGGGGGTAAAACCTACCGGAACTAGATTGTTCTGATTAACACACGTTAATTAACTACTAGTTACATGCGTGTTTATATTAGTGTCTTGTTCACATGTTGGTTTATTTAACCGGTAATATCAACAGTATTAGGTACACTGATAAAAATCGATATGTTTATAAGTATGTACCTCCGCTCAAAATATTATTTAAAGATTAATGAATGTGTTAGGTTAGCGTCACTGGTCCTTGTCCTGGTGTCGAATCACGAGTCAGACAATTTGTTATCCTATTGAAAAATTTCCAGTATCAGTCCCAATTGGAATTGTGTCCGGTATAATTGCAATAGGCTTTCCCCTATTGTAATGGGACTTAACATCGTCGGTGATATGTATATGTACCTGTACTACCTTCACTTGCGGAATATAGGCGTGACGGTGTTTATCCTACTAATAGTATATGTATGTTTGGATATTTGTTACTCAATTACGCAAAAACTAATAAATGGATTCGGATGAAATTTGGCAAACAGATAGTTTATTATCTGGATTAACACATAGCACTTTTTATTCTGAAAAAATGTTAGGTTCATGTCTAAAGTCAACGCGGATGAACACTTACAAAAGCGTTTAAAATAATCAACTTTTTTGTTTAAGGTAAAATAAATCTTGTCCAAATTTCTTAGAGATATTAAAAGACAAGGCCGTACCGTTACAAATTCAAAATCCGCATTATCCTCTTTGACGCATGTGCATAACCATAAATCGTTCGATAAAACGGGAAATTTTAAACATCACTTTCAATGCTTTGTATATTATTTTAACGGAAAACTGTCCGAATATAGTCATACATTTCATTGATGTATTAAGAGCCCAATAGGATATGTCTCATATCGCCGATAGGGTTTTCAAAAAAGATATTTACGTGATATAATACAACATACAATTATTAAAAACAACAAATGTTTAAATAAAACCGTATTAATTCTTTCACTTTTATATTTAGTGAGGTTATAATTTATCTGATGGATAACTTTTATCTGATGATCGAGAAATCAACCCTCAGTCAAATGTCAAATCCTGGACTACAACGAAAATATCCAGATAAAGGAAATTTTCCTGCTTCACGATATTTTTATGATATCACAATTAACGCTAATCAAAGTAAGCGATTAGACAATTTATCCAAAAATACTATACTTATTCCAGATCACTTATTGGCATAGTATAACAATTCATAAAAAAAATAAGCAACGAGCTCACGCCTATATTCTCCAAGCGGGGGTGTTTTGTATAGAACCTCTTTCCTCCAACGATATTAGGTTCAAATAAGGGGCGAGTATTGCCAAACAGATAATAGGATTTTTCTACAAAAGAAAATACGACGAAAAGTTTCTCCTTGCGATCGCTACGCGAATTAGACGTCACCAACTCTGTAGTATATTAATTCGTCTATCACACGTTCGCCGGTTACGGAGACTCTTGACTTGCCCTTCAGATAAGACAATTCACATTTTAAGATTATTGAAATAATCTCATTGCCTGTGGTAAAGAAAATCGTGATCAGCATCATGAGCTTGATCACCTGTACATTCGTAATAATCATTCATTAATACTCGTACGTATTACGTAATCAGTACTACGTCGCATTCTCTTTGATAACTTGCGTAAGTTAGCAAAACAAAGTATTGCGTTGTACGTAATACCTACCTATATGCTAGTCATAAAAAGTGTATCCTGGATTTTGGGGATGACGCTATGCAGAAGATTACGAAATGATTTTGACGTAACCTACCGTCGAAGCTTATTAGTTTTAAATGATGTTTTACGTATCAATGACCTGTTTTAAATAATTATACCCAAGCTTAGTTTCAATATCTGATTGCGTAAATTTTCCAACAAAATGAATATTGCACTTTCCCGCCATCTTTCGTCGCATCGTTGACAGCGCGCAAACCAGATTTTTTTATGATTGCAATGATAACACAATCATCAATTTATTACATATATTTATAAGCATATTACAGAAGAAACGTCACGCGTTAAACCTAAAAATTGTAACTAAAAAGTTAACCGAAGTCCCGTAGGCCCGAAGTTTAGGTAGAAATGAAAAATATTTTTAGTTATCGTATAAAATTCTTGACGGGTTATTTAGTTAAGAGAAACGTCATCATGGTTCTTACAAACCATTATACTATGAACTAAGAAAAGGTGATACCCCTATCCACATAATACAGTCATAACGTTGTGGTATTGATTTAAATGTGTGTAATTAAGGTAAACATTTTAATAAAAACGGAGCAGATTAATTGGAAACTGACGCAAACGGTCTCATAGTGTCAATTAAATTAATTAATGTAATACTTATTTCCTTACAAAGATTAGGTATTTCATAGTAGGTATTGTTTATATTAAACACAAAACAATATTATAGTAATTATAAATCGGGATATACCGTCCCTCTTCTGGGTAAAAGCCTTTTCTCACAAATCGAGGTAGAGAGTTAAAGTCATATTCTATAACTTGTGTCTGGGCAAACAAAAAAAAACAATAATAAAAGTATTCAAAAATATTCGTATATTAAGCACTGGTATAAAAATCAAACTGTTTATTAAAAACAAACCTAAAGGCATAAATGCACAATCCATAGATAATATCAAAAAACGCACATTTAAAATATTATCTTATCGATTGTTAAATGAATACATGAAACAACAATTACGATGCGTTCGCGCACCGATACATACATTAGTATAGGGAAAATGTACGCTACCAATATAGTATAATACAATGAAATCTCATTTTGACTGCGTTTTCCCGGAAACTCATACAAATGAACTGACGAAAAAGTGTACGATATATTTTGATTTCGTCATTGAATTTAATCGGGAAATGAACAGTGATTAATTCGCATTGTAATGATATTTAAACAGAGTGTGAAATTAAATTACCCAGTAAAGTAGCGATATCGGTTTTCTTAATATCGATAGGTGAATATTTTTATTTGTGACTCGTTGTGAGCGAACATTGAAACCACTAGAGAAAACGAAGGACAATCTTCACACAATATCAAGAGCTTTTAATGAAAGTAGTATAAGAATAGTAATTTTCACTAAAGCGTTTTGTCTAAAGCTATGTTGTAATAATTAAACCAACTACACGACTAATCTCGATTTCATGAGCTATGTCCGCGTCATTAGGGCTGCGATCCACTGTCTCATTAGCAACATTTTCACATAAAACCTTGTTCATTTACGCAGTGTAAGGCAGCCGCGTCAATTATAAACAGTTATTTCAGTGAGACGGGGACTCATAATTGCAGTGTTTAGCTGTCATTCATTTAGTGAGAGATGTCGATCCTAGCTTAGACGTCCCTAATTAAACTCTTTTTACAGCACAGCAGAAATAAAAAAAATACCTCTCCACTCAGCGAATAAGGACTGAAATTACACTGCTGTAAATACCTAACAAGATATTCCATTTAACTTCGGACGATAAAAAACAGTTACTAAAAATTTATAATGTCAGTTGTTACCTTATTAAAATTAATTCGAGAAAAATTTGCGCTTGTTTCGTTAATTCCGAAGCGGACGGGGTCGATCAACGATCTTCTTCGCGACGCTATTACCATTTAGAGCGATTTTCAGGTAATGAAGAGTGGTATCACCGCGTATCTTGTGATACGCGCCGCCACGCGCGTCTTCGAGCGATAATCGGCCTTATTATGTGCAGTCAAATTTTACGAGCGCATCGGTTGTTAACCGCTACTAACAAAATGATGAACCGACTTAAATTAAACCTCTATTATCGCTAAACATGACGGTCTTCCTATGTAATGTCACGGGCGGGGTTGTCCCGTTATTTGGTGTAGTTACAGCCCTATCGCATTGCAGCCCACAAACGCGGCAACGACACGCCGAGATTCAAAAAAGATAACCAGTCAAATTATAATGACGAAAATTTTGTAAGGAGCCGCTGAGATGATACCGCATCTCTGGTTCGATTTTTTACCGCATTTATAACAATAATAATCACAATTTACATAATGGTTGCGCAGGCGCCTCCGACGTCCGGTACGCCGCGTACTTTTCTCGGTTTTCGAGTCGAAATTCTAGTTAGCGGACGCGCGATTTCTTTTTAAAAAGGTTAACAAGATGGTCTCGTTTGGGTCGTTTTTCGTGCCGCGAAGCCTTCTTTTGTGAACGAGCGAGCTGTTAAAAAATAAACGAACTCTTTGTTTCTCGGGTAGTCGGTCCGACCTCCGACGCGGTCCCTACTTTTTTATGCCCCTTATAACCTGTGTATTACCTACGTGTAGGTATCTACGGTTTTTATGGTCGCCCGGTCAGTTCTTCAATGGGCTAAGGAATTCGATCGAGTCTCATTGTTCATCTCAAATATCTCCACGTATAAGTGGTCGGGGGATATAAAGAGGATATCAATTACTCGCCGTCCCTTTAAATAAATAAAAAAACCCATTTGTTTTAATTATATTTAAGTACGAGTCTATTTCAAAATCATGACGGTACTGACATTTAATTAAGGGATTTCTTTGCCGTAACAAAAAAGTGTATTTACGTATATAATTTCATTAAATATATGTAAACATACAATCTAAACTTTTTGTCCTTTTACTGTCAAGATCAAAATATTTAATTAACCCCATATTTTTATCTTCATCTCATGGTTACTCAGTGAAAATATTTGTCTCACAGTGACTCTACATCTTTTATGAGCTGACCTGTTGTTTTTTTTCCTGCACATGAACTTTTGACGGCGGTATCGCGGTTGCTTTTGACCGGAGCACTAATAAAATGTTATGATCGTGTGTTTAACGCGTGTTGTGTGTCGGGCCTTCTTTTTGACATGATCGTTATTGCCCGACTCTACCTCTGCGGTCGCCTTTTGTAACCCAATGGGTACAACATTATTATTGTGTCAATTAGAGGGCAATATAATCTACAACTAAATCACTGCTAGTTATCACGATTGAGGGGTTTGTTTATGCAAATCGTTAGTTGGTAGAGACGGGTGTATCTTTATCCCTTTCTTAAAGTGGCGGGGCGTGTAATCGGTATCAGTCCACAGGGTCTAGTTAAATAATAAGCGGCGTGGAGCCCTGTAACTATAATTTTGTTTTATTTGTCCGCGATGCCTCCGGCCCTCGGAGCGAATCCGCTAACGAGGCGGTGAAAAAATAACACGCACACATTTGCGCTTATTGTGTGAGTGTAGTGATGAATTTTAGTTCGGTGCCTTTTTGATCATTCCCACAACATGTCGTGTGGAATATCGATTGCTTTGAATTTGAGAATAATAATATAATACTTAACTTTTTTTTGCAAATTAAAACAATATTGCATGCGATCGATTATAACTGACTAGATAATTCGTTCGTAGCAAAGACAATTTATTTTTTATCATTCGTTGCTAAAAGTGGAACAGGTAACATAAGAATCGCAAAAGCTAATGGGGTGAATAAACAATGCTTAAAGTATTTGATTTTTATGTAACGCAATAACAGAAATTAATTCAGAGGCTAATGTCAAGCGATTTTCCTAGATCAAGTAATCAGAGTTAATACTCTGATTACTTGATCTAGGAAAATCGAAAATGATTAATGCAATAAATAATGTGTATTTAATCATTTAAATACACATTATTTAATGCATAAATCATTAATCCGAAATAAATAATATTTTATTTTCGCATTTATCAAAGCCAGGAATAGGAAGTAATTAAAAATAACCAAAAAATAATCTTCAAATCTTTGAAGTGAGATGAAATCCTATCGCAAATAACCGTGATCTTTACGTACGTATGTTACTCACTAACCATCAGACAAAACACTGTGATTCACGCATTGAGTCAAAACACTGAAAAAAAAATAACATTCTATAAGAGTGACTCGAAATAACTAGGATGTGTTAAAACTTTTATTATTATGAAACCAACTAACTTGTATTGCATAATCGATTTTTAATTATACCCATCGAGAAATCTGTTATTGTATTAGGTTTTGAGCGTGGGTCCGTTTATTGTTTACCTAATTTATATACACTGAATTCATGTTATAATTATGTATTATTATACATTCACTTATAATCTATTCTTCCACTATGTTTTGTCTACTAAACACCCTTAGTTGTTTAGGTGTGATAAAGTAACAAATACCTAATCATCAAAGGAAGGTATTAGTGGTAGGTATTGAATTTTTAAACTATACTTTAGCAGTACCTTTACAAGACGGCCGATTTGACAGCTAAATCCACATATAATATTATTTATTACGAGGCCATAAGGTTTATAGATTGACGTGATTTGGATTATGAGTGAAATGCATCTTATGTCCTTACATAATTTTTTTTTTTCTTTTAAAAACGTAGCCCTACACTAGGATTTATTCCTGTATCATGGGTGCGTTTACAAACATGAAAATTCACATACATAAATACTCAGACCGGAACAAATAACTGTGGATCACACAAAGATTTGTTCCGTGCGGGAATCGAACCCGCAACTATTAAACGCAATGGGCGGAGCGGCTTAAGCTCTTAACCACTGCGCGAAATCGTCCGTCAAAATGTCATTTACCTTTGCTAATTTCATGTCAAAACGGACCTCTTATTTTTTCCTTGGTGTAATTATTGTATTTTAGTAACAATGAGATCGGGAGAGAATAATTATTTTATTTATGAGCCGAGTCAACGATTTATTGTATTTTGATTTCAATTATCAGATCACGACTCTTTATAATAGAGCTAATAATTAATATTGCGCTAATTGTGTCTGGTATAATATTATTTTTAATACGTTTGCTTAGCAATACGATCTTGTAGGTTTCAATTATATTAATGATGGGCCAGTGGCAGTCTTAGTCGAAGTCGAGTCGAGTTAACTTCAACGTTTTCGGGTTCGATTCCCGATGAGAACAATTTTTCAAGCCATCTTTCTCAAATTGGTTGTCCTAGATTACTTATCATCTATACAAATAGATCTTTATAAATAGATTTTTTAGCATTTGTACTATAAATAAGTACTTAATTAAAATTATGAGATATTTAACTGTATAGAGAATAAATATGACTGACCTACAAAATCGCATTTTCCTCAATGCTATCAAAAGCAATAACTCCCGATATCAAGTACAAAGTCGATTCGTGTGATTTATTAAGTGTAAACAATGGGAGAACTGATTATTTTATATATAAAAAAAAACGCAATACGATAATAATTTACTTTTTTATTATTTGCTATTGACTAAGGTTTTCGATGATGCTTTATGTGTTTTTCATTTCATAACATTTAAAAATGCAGTAGAAAATATTTGGATAAAAGCATTATCGTTTTTAGTTCCAGTGGATCATTGGATCTACGAATTTTGTTACCTTATTAAAATAGTGTATGGGTCTAAATTGCGATACAATTAAAAAAAAATGGTATATACTTTAAAAAAACATTCCAGCCAGTATCCAATTATTTAAATGAATTGCATGCTGTAAGTTTTTTGGCTATGACGCGGACAGGTGCGCAATGTGTTGAGTTTATATTCAAATAAAAAATTACGTCAATCACACATCAAATTATTTCCTTTAGCGTAGTAATATTATTCAATTTTAACGAGTAAAACGAATGTCAAGGCGATAAATATTGCTATGTCAACTACTTTTGCCTACTGTCATCGGTGGCAGTTGTTAGTACCAATTTACATTTCTTTTTCTGTAAAATTGGAAATAACTTCTGTTTACATATTAACATATGACATAATACGCAATTAAAGTCAGTATAACTTTAACACCATTGGTGTACAATGTAGACAAATGGTCTATTTGTTTCTAAATATAAAATAGTTACCATTTATAAAGGTAAAGAAGACAAAATAAACGTAGACTGGCTGGAATAAAACAAGTTGCTGGTTGTAAGTGGTAGACTTAATAGATACGCCTAGACTCGATTGATCTTATCGATTACGCTATAGATAAATTAGTTCGATGTAGTAACCGATATCTCGAGAATGTACGTCCGATTAGCACTCGACCGTTAAATGGCACCGCATTAGAGATTCACACAGGTTCACTGGACAATTAGCAAAGGCTGTCCACCTCTGGGCCACGATGTATTTATTCATCGGATGTTCATCGATTACCATAATCGATACCATCGCGCGTGCCGCATACGGAACAAGTGGCTCTTGAGCGTTTTCATTGAATGAGATGCATTGAAAAAAAAACAAGCGCTTTCATTCAAAAGCAAAGGCATTGGGAATCGATGCGTACAGACTTAGCTCGACTTGACTTATGTAGTATGCGTTTTCACATGTGAGGAAATACTAGGAACCTAGTACAAGTACTGATGTAACACATATTTTACATAGTAAAATTATAAACTGCATGTTCGTTAGATAGTTGGTATTAAAAGCTTTTTTAAATTTAGAAGCTATTTTATTTTTTCTTGAATGGAATATAAAAGTGTTGATCGTTTGCTGTCATACGCATTCCATTTTTAAATTATTTGTGTCGGAACGGAGCTGTCTTGTTTTTGAAAACAATATTAATTATATTTTTCTTTTTGTTTCTAGGATACGTCAACGTTTGCGCGACAGTTTGCTTGCTACTGTTATTTGGTGGTTTGTCACCGCGGTCGTCGGCGGCGCCACATAGGAGAATCATGGAGAGGCAGAAACGGGCTTCCGATACAGACAGCAGCCTGTGGGAAAACCCATGCGATTATAATAATTCCAGTGTAAGTAGACATGACTGAGGAGCCTTACTCATCTTAAATATGCTCATATGACTTAGTATTTTGGTTTAAAAAATGAAAAATATAGTTGCTGGCTGGCTGGTTTAATTTTTGAGATCTAAATTAAACGTTTAACTCTTGTGTTACATGAGTATAGAAGCAGGAAGTACGCTACCTAAAATATTTTCAATTTAAAAATAAAATAGTAGCGTGTCAATTCTAACAGTTAAAAATAATATTCAACGATTTCTTTACAGTCAAAACCAGACGTCCCGCCCGACGACTATTGGAAGTTCGCGGAGAAACTCGTGAAGCAAGCAAAGAGTGCCCACACCTTTACGGCGGGATATAAGGATTCATTTGTAAGTAAACCACACTTTACAACTATCTAAGAATATAGTTTATATTTACTTTCATAAAGGGTGTAAAATTACCTACTTTCCATAAGCAGGGAATACTATGTATATCCGCATTTCTCCAGGAGCTTAATAGTCGTTACACTGGTTACAATTCTGGAATGCCGCAAAGACTTTTATAAACAACGATTTTGGATTCTAATACTCGACTCCGTAACTTCAAGTCGTACCATCGCTAGATCAATAAAGCAGATTGAAATTGATGAAATTTATAAAAATAAAAACATTGACATAATCGAAAATGGTAACCTTTATAAATATTACTTAAAATCACGCTTTACTATTCATCGCGTATTCCCAGACCCAGATTCCCATTAATAGTGACAAAGCAACTAACTACATGCGCTTAGACAGACGAGCTTTATTCTATAAAAGCGCGAGTGCCCCAACAACGCAAACCTTTCTTCCCTTTCATTGATAGAGTCAGTACGAGACAGTCGCATCGTAGTATTTGCGCACGCATCTATATGCCCGCCGCGTCGCGCTAAATGAACGGACGAAGCCCGCGGTCAACTCAATACCAATATAACGTAAGCCCAACGCATGCCTTTAGCGTTCCTATCTACGCAGATATTATGTATGAGAGTCTGCATACCCGTGATACGGTATTCTATAGACGTACCTGTGGTAAAAGCTGCGAATGGTCCTAAAGTAATTAAGTTTTTTAACTTCCTTTGGTGTCAGTACGACTTTAAATTAGCGTAATTTTAAAATGTTCGCGTTAAAATTTTAGGCGTGCTCCTCAAATGTTCACCTTAAGATGTGATACTCGAATGAAAACACCTCAATATTTTTATAAAGAATGCGCATAATGGGTTGATTGAAAAGATTGTAGTATTAAAATTAAATAATACATGCATAATAATAATTTTCGTGTTTCACCTAAAATTTTCAAGTGAAATTTGACCCATTAAAGATTCACGGCGTGCACGTGTTTAGTGTAGTTTTCTCACCGCAGAGAAGCGCGGGCGCAGCCGTGGTAGAGATTGCATCAGCGCGGGCGCCTGTTTCGCCTCTATACGTCCGGCCCGTCGCTTCCTCCCTTTTAATTATAATTTCGCGCTGCATTTCTGTGACGCCGTACAGTGTGTCGTCACCTTTGCGGATAGAGCGCTTCCAACAACGAGGAACATTATCGATCAGTAACCGGAATACAATTACGTCCAAATTATTATGTCATACATTATGAAGCCACACTCGAGCTTATATTACAAACTTGCTTTATTTTTTTACCATAACTGGTTCATTCGCATACGATGCAGTTTTATTACAAACCTGTTTGTATATAAAACAAAACACCTACGCGCCTTATCAGATGGTAATATTGTCGCACAAGAATCGCAGACACTTCAACCTACATTCAAGAATTCATAAAACATTCACGAATTATTAGAAACAAACGTTTAGCATGTTAATACAACTATTCATATGACGGTTCTATCATTCCAATCCTAGGAATATAATAATTTCCGAATCGGAAGTAAGGTGGGCCGATCAACGAGAAATAATGCGATGTCGACGTCGCGCCGCGCATCATTTATGGTTGACACTTCACCAATGAAACGAAAACTGGCACGGCACCAGAACGTTGAACGTAATACATTTCGGTGATTGTTGTTAATATAATCGATTTATTGAGAGTCGGACGGTCAATGGTAGCGGAACAATGGACGCGTTTATGTCGAATGTGTCCAGTTATCGAGTGTGATGTTCGCGTATGAGGTATCGTGGCATTGTAATAGGCTCGACGGTCGTAACGACGGCGACGTCCTGTCCGCTGCCTCCTCGTAAAACGACATTATCGAGTCACAGTAGCCGGAACGAGGTACAGGACGGTGCGCGCTCGCGTCGAATACTGATTGCGCATTTGTATTGCACGACACACCTGCCCGACGATTTTTTCTGTCTCTCCCCTTAATGTCGGTCATTCGTTACTAATGTATCATATTTATTGCGATTTAGACGCAAATCAGTGACGATGAACCATTGTCAATAGTCGACAAGGCCGTCCGAGATTTCTTTGTTTGACCACGTCGCCACACAAAATTTTCGTATCGTTTTTTTCGATCTCGTCTTTATTAGTCATGCTATTAAACCGAGATAAACGTCTAAGTTACGTATAAGATACAATATTATCCTAAATAAATCAGACTACTCCATCTGTCGCCGAGCCCATTCCGTATAAATAATAACTGGCCGCGTTGTACTAAGAACGCAATAACAAATTCAACGAACTCTACCGGTACTGTGTGACTCGGCACCGGCCACCGTGTGAATGTGTCATAACACTCGTGCTTTTGACTACACCGGTGGCATATTATCTCATCACATTTTTGACAGTGGAATTCAGCTCGCTTCCTTAAAAAAAGTGATCGTAAACTTTTGAAAGTAATTACGATAAACAAATGAGTCGATTCGCGGTGTAACCCTACCGGCCGGGTCCGCGGCATGCTGCACGTAGCCCGCATCTGCCACGCTTATCTTTTCAATAGCGTCGCTACATAAGCATTGGATTACATAGCGTATGTACTATATTGTATGTACGTACATAGTACGATAGCGTTGTTCACACGGGCGACAGGCTGTCTGCGAGCGTTGGGTGCGCGAGTGTGCCGTAAATATATCAATGTACCGCGCATGTGTGGGTGCATGTTTATTTGATAAGCTTCCAATGTTTCGAGCTAAGCATTCGGATGCTATGTCGTCGAATTTCTCAGTTGATGGCCCACCCACGGCCGACCGACGATCTAAAGTTATCGATTCCTTTGCTAGAGCTTATTTGAAGTTTTATTACACGTGTAAATGGGAAACTTATTCGCAGCTATTCAACACGTTTTATATTACGATATTACCCACTTGCTTAGCGGTTTCTAAACTAAAAACTTACCTTCATTTATTATCTGACGCTACCAAGACTTCGATCTACAAATTAGGTAACCATTTTACATAGGTATTACAATTATATATCAATAATATTTAGTTACATTTCAATACCCAAAATTGTTGGTAATACATTCAAACTATCAACATTAATTAAGTATCGTACATAGATTATGTCTAAGTTTGGATGCAAACGCAGCTCGTTGCTAGTGTAGGTAATGTTTCGGATATGGTCTGATGGACCGGACGCACACCTGTGTATTTAGTGTGCCAACAGCTACATAGCACATTCCTTCTCTGTACGATGTGATTACTTAAGACATTCCTCGTTTTTGTTTTGTTAAATCATCCTCGCTACTTTTATCGCATCGGCCACAACATTCCGCAAAACCTTTTTAAAGTGATAACATTGCACTTTTAAAACGCGAACGCAATCTAAAGACTAATTTTCCTCCCAATTATTCGCCGCTGTAAAACTTTCGGATAACGCCGCCGCTTTGCGTCCATTCATATTATACCGCAACTCGGTTTATTCCCAAAGATATAATCGTAAATTTATTTTATTATACATATTATCACCGAATTTTATATCGGCGGCAGTATCTCAATTTGAATTGAGCAAATTAATATTTGCAGAAGCTTTCCTGATCGCCACTGATAAGCAGTATACAATTCGAATTTTTCGATGTTTTGTTGAGGTTTGTAAACATTCAATCAATCGTATTGTTGTCTACCAATATTTTAAAAGGGACACTTACTGCTATGGTAGCGTTACATCTGCCACGATTGTTATAATTTGCCAAAGGTATTTCGACTTTGCGCACGCAATACAGAACCAGTTTTTGCTTATACTCCGTCGCTAAAATGCTCTAGACATAGTGTCAAATTTTAATGTCGGAACGGTTTTGTTACGTGAAATGTTGTCGGCGGCAAACCTCCAGTTTCGATCTCATCTTTCACGAGACCTTCGTTTGCCAATTAAATCGATTATTCGTGTAGCTTGATATCAAGAGCCTAAATTACTAATTTTATTTGAATCCTGGCTCAAATGATAATAATTTGCAATGTAGTCGGTGCTAGACACAATTATTGACTAATCTCCGACCAAAAAAATAGGGACAGAATAGGAGAAATCAAGCTTATAGTTCAAAATTATATTGGTAACTTAAATAACCAAATTTTAAACTTTACCACTATTGTAGTTGTTGGATTGTTTATTATCTTTAAACATGATTCGATTAAAATAGCCTTGTTTCATCCATTATACAAATACGATGCCATCTTTACTTGAGATCATCCCGTTTAGAAGTGATATCTTTAAATAGATACATTGCAGTTAGTAGTACCTAAAATACTATCATATGAAGAGCCATCGGGTCTAAGGAATAGTTGAGACACTTAGATCTAGTATCAATGGTCAATCCCGTGGAGGGCAGTAAACGCTTGTCATTTCTCGGAACAATTTGCGACTAACATGTGTCCGTGTGTGGGTGTATTAATTGTATTAATGGATATTTTTCCTTTGTTATTTCTGTTGCCTGCTCCGATAATCTATTTCTGGATTAACTGTAATCTGGGAATAGATGTTAAAACTTTTTATACGTATGAGAAGAGGGTTTTGTAAGGTAGCTGCTGGCTTTGGTCAAGATTGGCTTAAATAAGTACAACTGAAGGACTAAACCGACCACTGCGAAAGTTAGCATGCACAGTCCTTATGTATACGACCATTTGAGGCAACGAGACTGGCTGACCATCGACTCAATCGTCCTTTTCCATGAAAGTTAATCAAGACATTGTAATAACTTGATCTGTTTTCACTACCCCGAAGTTGTTGATTCGCGACTGAAACATTCTTCTGATATTATAAAGCTCCCGTAAGATCCTCTGCATGGAACAAATATGACCCACAATTTTTTTTTCGATCTGAGTGTTTGTGTGTTTGCTACGTATTTTTTAAATAATAAAATAACAAACTTTATAAAATATTCATTTTTTATTGTTTTAGGCGCAGAAACTTCATAGTTTTGGTAGTTTCGACGATTTACTCGTCAAGTGGGAAAAGTACGATTGGCTGAGAAAATTCGACTGGATGCCTGAGGACGGATTTCCTAAAGAGAAGATCCTATACAAGGCCATGCCAGATGAATATATGAATCAGTTAATGGTAAGTACCTACAGTACATTTGAAATATTAATAATTACTCCTTCGCACTCTGGATACCAGTTAATGGTAACTTATAACTACTTAAAAGGTCGACCAATTTCTGAGGTTCTTATCGATAGTAATTTTTCGTAAACGACATTGATAACACGCACGCGGATTGACGTTTCCTAAACGAAAACAATAATTGAAGGGCGGCGAATTCGCTGATGCCAAAAACGTGCATCCGTATGAGTTTTTCAATCGATTTCAAGGAATCGTCTCCGTCGGTGGCAGTCATTGTTGTCGCCCGACTATCGCTTACGTGAGAACACAATGGTTTCGCAATGCGTTTGCAACAATCGAAAATGCAATCGAATTTAGGATGATAATCGCGTGATTATGATTGTTCTTATCTAACTACAGGAAAATTTGGCAACGCTGATGATATGGAAAACTTTGATGATTGTTCAACATACCTTTTACTTACATAGATCGAGCATTATGCAAATATGTATAACTATCACACATAAAGAAAAATAGATCAAGCATAATGCCAAAACTAAACTCAATCTTCTTTTAAAAAAAAAAATTCAAGAACTACTTTAGTGATAATCAGTATAAATATAGGCATTCCTCAGGGTGGTATGTTTGTCCGTAATACTTATTTTTATTTTTTCTTGTTCACAGGGGAAAATCGATGATGTCTTACCGGGTATGATCAAGGGTCTAAAGATGATCGTCGCCGGGCTGAACGCCTTCTCTAAAGATGGGCTCAACTCTAACATCATTGACGAAGAAAACTTGAAGGAGAGCATTAATGAAACTATGCATCAAGTGGGAGCTGTACTTTGTTACTTTAGTGTAAGTACTACTTGAATTGTTCAGAATTTTCAGAATATTTATTAAATTAAAAGAGCACGTGTACTACTTACATATATAGTATATTAGTAAGTAATCAAAAATACTTGAAATACTGAAATCATGTTGTTGTGGACCCTTACATTTTATAATCTGCAATAGCATAAACGAAATTAGGTATGAACTTATCGCGATTTTTTTTAATTCTTAACTCGTATTTTATAGCACTCAAATAAACAGGGGTTTTTTAGTTAAAAATAAAGTACTCTTAATATTCTAGTAAAAAAATAATTTTATTATTAGCCCTGTTAAGAAACTAGGTTATATAATAGGGCTATAATAATTAAATATTCTAGTTACTAAAAAAAATATTTTCTAAACTTTATTTTTTCTTTACAGGACATAATGAAATTCCGCAATCTCACGATACCACCGCTTCCGGATTCAGAAGTTCCTAACTTCAACACGAACAACAAAATCAACGACGCACTACTCCTGTACAGAGATACTCTCAACTACCTGGAGTATCTCGGCCAAGTGTTCCAGAAGCTCTACAATATCAAGTCTTGAATGCTTCCACTGCGCCGCCTAATGTTCGTCGAGAACGCTAACAGTATGAGGAGCGACTGCACCACCCATTTATCTTTTGGCTGTCTTACTTCATCTTAGTGCTTACGTACGTACTTAGACGTACGTCTTAAGAACCACGTTAGCAGTACTCTCCAGTTACGTTAGCTCTAAACTCCTTCTAGTAGAATTATTTGCATCCTTTGGCTGTTGAATAGAGAATTAAAGTAGAAAAAATGTCTTTGCCATTAGATTGCCATTTTGGACTAGAAAGAATTAGTTCCTTTTTTGTAAATAGTGACGAATTTAAAATGTATTATTTATTGTCTGCTGATTAACATTCTAAATTTTTTGATTATCCTAGTCAAGGTTTTATTTATTTCTCGCTTAATTCCATTTTAATTTCAATTTCTTTATTCGTATTATTTAATTTAGATTTTAGTGTTAGACTTCATTCCAGCACTTGAACGATAGTATTGAAATTCTTGAGTAATTTGAATGTGTCGGACAGTGTTTATAACTATTTTACTTCAACTATTTTCGGTAACCTATCTGGCGTTAGGTCTAGTTAGGTCGAGGCTGAGACGAATAATTTTAATTGTACATTTTATTCCTACTATCTTTAGTATTACTTGACTCTTTGTTAACTATTTATATGTTACAGTAATCCTATGAAAGATGACTAGCTTTAATAGAGCTGTTAATTATATTATTATTGTAAAATACAGAGCCAGTGTATTTATAACCTAATCATTATTTGTATAGCTCCAATAGTACCTATTTAAAACTGCGGCAAACATAATTTCTATGTTTGTGGAATTAAATTATTCTTACATAAACATTTCTGAATTTTATTTTGAACCATTACTCTTTGAACCATTTGTGACATAAGCAAATATTTCTATACGAAGCACACTACAATTATAAGATAAATATTTTTATCCTAACTACATTCTCATAAAAATACAACAAATATTGATATTTAAAAAGTTAGAAAAATAATCGATATTCAACCGCATCCCTTCAGATCCTATTTGCTTAAAGAATTCAAAGGTTTATTCTGTATGGGGTACTCAATTGAGAAACTGAACCAACCTGATCTAAATTTCCTATTACCTAAAAAGATAATTATATGACCAAAATGATTTAAAATATATGTGAATCTAATAGATTACATCCATATGTTTTGTTTCATCAATGGGCTCATCTAAGTATATCGTAAATCTCCTGAATCTAGTCTAATAAAAATCCTGATTAGATATTGTCTTAAAAGGTCCCACCAAACAAATATTACAAGGTAATATTTCTGTCACAACTTCTATTAATGTTCACACTCCCCATCACGAGTTCCCATGAGTCCACAGTGGAAACAATTTCACATCTTTACACAAGGTATTCACAACGCCTGCATATTTGCATTGGTGACTTGGACTCCGACAAATTAGTGCAACCAACGACCAGACCCTGAAAAATAATAAAAAATAACATTACTACTCAAAACATACCACTCACTAAACACCAATCTATCTCTATTTAAATGGATTAGGGTTCAATTCCGTTAAAATAGATGGTAAATCGTTTTGTTTTTTGTGAGGTGTCCCGCTACCGATCACAAAGCGAACTGTCAAACGGCTCCCGCCATGTTTATTTAATGTGTTGTGACGACGACGCTATAATTCCTGGTCGGGAGTCGACTAGCGTTAGGTGTGTTTAGACGGGAGAATCAAAGTTCCGAAACTGTCAATACTATAGAAGCGTTAATATAGATGGCGTGACATGTCATGATGATCTCTTAAGGTGTGATTCTCAGTAGCTGAACAGAAATGGGAGGGAAATATCGTGCAGGTAAGTTTTAATAAGTGTAAGTCTAGATTATTGATTATCGTGACTTACACTTATTACTATGAGAGCTGTTAAATTTAGGACAAGATATGCCCGATAAAATAGGCATAAAGACCATTTATGAGGCAAATGATGATAGTTACATTGACTACTGAAAAATAATGTAATCGTAGAATAGTAAAACATGTTTATGTTTAAATGAACACCTTGATACCTATATTCCTCAGGCAGTAGTGGTAGAGGTAAGACGATGTTCGGTCTTAATCTAATGTAGGAAGAGCCTATTGCCAAAATACGGTCTACGATGCGGACCATTACGGATAATTTATCAATACAAAACCTCAATAACACTTTTTCCGACTTA
This sequence comes from Phalera bucephala, assembly GCA_905147815.2. Classification (NCBI taxonomy): domain Eukaryota; kingdom Metazoa; phylum Arthropoda; class Insecta; order Lepidoptera; family Notodontidae; genus Phalera; species Phalera bucephala. The sequence continues at coordinate 25,521,643 of LR990618.1, read as the reverse complement.
GGATTTGCACCCAGCACTTTGGGATCGCCTACTACAGCATACGCCACTATACAAACGAGGCCGCCCAAGATAGGATAAAAAGTAAGCTATTATGAAAATCAACTCATTAGCCATAACCACAACGTAGGATTGGTTGATAATATTCGTCAGCTTAAAAGCTAGGTAGGCAACAATCATGGCTCTTGTCGGGTACAATAAAATTAAGGAGAGATCTAATAGAAACTCAGCTAAATAAAAAAAACTTTTGTTGACATTATTTGTTGAGCCAAATTCACTTTTTATTTTAAAATTCATGTAAGTATATGCCAATAATGAAAAATAGAAGGTCCATGCGACAAATACATTGCACGACGGACCCGACATTCCATCACATCGTGGTCGCATCGGCCGATGTCGCACCCGCATCCGTGTAAATGTGAAACACATATTTACACATTACAACAGCCAAAGCTTATTGAAGGTGACCTACCACATTGCATATCAACTTGGGTCACATTTTTTTTTGTCAAAAGAAGACTGGTGTTGCTTGCTAGCCGATTCAGGTCCATGGGTTCCGTAATAGTTCTATTTTCCATTTTTATTACTGTATTTTTCTCGGCATAACTATTTTTCAGAGGGGTGCGAAAGAACCTGTTGAAACTCTGTACTTACCCCGCAAGGGACCTGGCGTGATGATATATACATATATATATATATATATATATATATATATATATATAGATTATCTGCGCATCAATTATAATTTATCATCATGCATCGCAACTAATAATTAATACTTCTAATTACATTTTATTTAATTTAGAATTCGAAATACAAGCTGTAACATAATTAACGCAACACCTGAAAGTAGTTTGTTGAAAATGGATTGAATTTATTCCAACAATTCGCAAAATATGGTGTTACTCCTTCAGTGTGCTATAACAAACTAAATTTATTCTTGATTCAAAGCAATACGGAGATTTCAAATGCATTTCTAAAAGAAATTTGTCAATACGCATACATACACGTACAAATTTCATTGTTAGTTGGGGTATAAAAGGGCTTAAAAAACGGGTAAAATCCTTCAAATTTGGAAGTTTGGTTTGCGTATTGAATTGGTGAAGCAATTATCTAATCGTGGTGTCCGAGTTCTTGCGTTATTTACGATACACCTCGTGTATAACTAAGAAAACTCAACCAAATAAAGAGTCACCGCTAATATTACTTTTAGAGGGAGTTTAGACTTCAGCAAGAATATTAATGCTCCAGAGCTTTAGCTCTCAACACAACTTTTCTCCATTATGAACTATCCGAGATATTATTATAGCTTATCATTGTCACGGTTAGTAAGCAATAAAAACAATAGATAAAAAAACAAAGTTGAACCTTTTCCAATTGATCCCTAAAAACGGCACGAAAATATTTTCACATACGTTTAACGATCCGCCGTCGGTTGGTACAATGGCGTTTAGGGCGCTCCGAACGCGCATGCGCTCTTTATCTCACTCACGTTCCCTTGTTTTATTTATTAGAAAGATTTATTATTTACCACGGGGCTCACACACGATGTGTCACGAATCTGGGACAGAAAAAACAAGGTTATGTTAATGTACCCCGTGTTCGCACGTGACAATCTTTTTTTTTTGATCACCGAACTTACCACTCAATTAATGTTGTCTTGTAAGCGAATTTTCTCTTCCTGTAAGATTTTGTTTGTTCTTTTGTTCGTGTGATTTTTTAACTTTCATGTTGTACGTGCAATATCATTCTTGTGTTTGCGTCTTCCGATGAAAATTGAGCTTACATTTATCTTCGCACGTTACTTGTCGAATGGTATCGGGGAAAATTATGATTATTTGCGCGTCTCTTGATATTGAATTAGCGTATCGTATTTTTTTTTGACTATTTACCTACATCATCTTATGAACATTACGTCCTATTTATTTTGCATAGCTTTCATAATATATTATGTAATACTAGTGTCTTTTTTTGGCGGGAAGTCGAAGAGTGGTGTTGTCAATTTGTTTTAATTTCCAAAACTTGTGTTATTTCGACTAATAATGTGTAATGTTCGTGGAATATTAACCATTATGTGTTCTGCATGAGTAAAGGTAACAAAGTGATAAAACGTGCCTTTTCGACTTCCTTCAAAACGGCCGTTGCAATTGATATGTAAAGTATCCACCGCTTTACTATCCAGGGTGGGGTACTTTATTAATTTCATTATCATCGTTGTCATCAAATTCATCGGGAAGTCGAATTAATTTAAACAAACACGATTTAGCGCAGTGGTTAAGAGTTTAAGCCGCTCCGCCCACTGTGTCTAATAGTCGCGGGTTCGATTCCCGCACGGGACAAATCTTTGTGTGATCCACAATTATTTGTTCCGGTCTGGGTATTTGTTTGTGAATTTTCATGTTTGTAAACGCACCCACGATACAGGAATAAATCCTAGTGTGGGGCTACGTTTTTTAAAAAAAAAAGAAGAAAAGAAGAAGAAAGAAGATTATATATCTCACTGGACACTGGCAAAATACACTTATAATTAGTGTGAAGCCATAACTTGAAGAAGAAGAAGAATACTAGTGTCTCACTCAATATAAAACAATTAACAATATCAAACCTCCTGCTTATCAATCTCATATAAATCAAAAGCAACGATAAAAAAACAACTTACCTAAAAACCCGTTAGCTTTAGATAAATGCGTGTCTTTGAAACAATTGATGAAAGAACATCCTTAGCTTAGTCCTTTTTTATTTTTTTCAATATATTAATGTCCTCAAAAAGCAATCTGAAAGTATTATTTTCCTTAAATTAAAAAGAAACGGCTATAGAAAATATGATTTAATCAAACCAATTTAAATGAAACTTAAGAACCTTTTCGTAAAAACCCAACTTTGCCACAGCAAAAAAGTTAGAACCACAAATAGGTTTATACGTTCCGAAGTGTTGCACACAAAGGCAAGGTAAGTAAGTATCAATCATAATAATAAATCATTATAAAAGCCCTTTTTTAAAGAAAGCAAAAATATACCTTATCTATTATTACGACTATTTATTCCCTATTATAATGAATTATGAAGTTATTATCATTGGTCAAGGCCCCTATAAGGTAGACCGGTGACCTAGTGACGGTTGCAATAAAAGCAGGCAGTCGTATTAAGGGACTTGGATGTCTTTAGTTTCTGTTGTACAGCTCTGCCAAAACTGTTTAAAAGAGGTTAGCTGAGAGATTTAGGCTGCATAAAAAGCGGTAGCTTTACACCATTATGTATAGGGGCAGTTACTTACTCTCTGAAGCAGTGACGTCATTTGCTAAAATTCCTACACCTTATACGCACTAAATATAGTGATTGTAAATAGAATCAGAATCGCACTTGACCTACGCAAAACCACAGGTTCGCCGTGACCGACTAGAGGTGGGCACACAAAAGAAAACACGGAGACAGCCAACAGGCCTTGTTTGACGTTATCTGTGTACGTTGCAAGCCCTTAAGCAAACTTCGACAGTGTTACGTCAATGCAAAAATAAAGGATTATGCGGTGAGTACTCTCGTTCGTGGGTATGGGACCGAGGTGTTAGGAGAGGTTTTTTTTAGACTTTTTATATTTATATAAGTACCCGCGTCATTATCTACGTTGATTTTTTTTTACACAAAAGGTAGCTCATGCCCCTTGTTTAGGATATTATCTCTCTACTTGCTAAATTTAACCAAAATGAGTTCAGAGGTTTAGGCGTAAAAAGGTAACGAACAAACAGAGTTACTTTATTATAAGTATGGATGTTGATTACACCTGAAAAAAATACTGACCGTAGCTAACTCCCCAGAAAACGTTGGCAAACACCACCTATTTTGAAATAGAAACCATTAATCAATACTATCGGCAGAGAAAAAAATATAAAAAACGGTTGAATGATTTTTGTTTGATGAGTTCAATTTCTGAAGTGGATGAACTATGAAAGTGGAGGAAGCCTAAGAGTTATGCAAGGAAGGACATGTTAAAACTTAATACTCTTTGCCTACCCTGCATAGGATCTTGCGTGATGATATAAATAGATGTACTACAAAGAAGCAATGTACTTGATTATTTAGTTAATTTAAGATGTGAGTTGTGGTTAATATTAGTAGAAAGTAAGTCTAATGATTTTTTCAACGGGACTTTGTGATCAAATACAAAATCTATGAGTCAATTTTTGTAAACTCGGTTATAAATTTGTCACGACCAAGTCGACGAGATGACCAGTCTACAATATCAATATGATTTACATTCACTAAATTAAAACAATCGTAAACCGAAACTCAAGAGGCGAGCTTCTCTGTAAATCCTAATTTGTAACAGCAGGATATAATAATATCGTATCAAAGACAAACGGGATTGGACACAAGTGATTGCAAGCAATTATCTTTTCGTCTCCTAAGGTCATACTCGTTCCGTTTAAGAGACATGACCTCGTTGTCTCGAGAATACAAAACGGCGTAAGTACTGTGGATTTCCATATTGACATAAGGCGTATCAACTCGAGTGAGGCGACACCGCTCTCAAAACTATGACAGGAAGTGCGGCGCATGCCTTTCTTCAGGGGTACTTAATCGTTGGCTCGATTTACACTCTGAAAAAAAATTAAATATGGCGATCAAATATTTTTTTATCTAATGATAAGTACCATGATAATGAATTGACACCTTTATCCATTCAACGCTGTATGTATAAGGAAAATAATAATGATATCATATGACTTGTCTTTTTTATTGTCTTGTAGATACTACAAAGACTCAAAACATATATCATCCGAAATAAGTAGCAGTAGTAGAGTAATAAAACAAAAAATACAACAAACAAAATATTCTGCTTGCATCAACAGCGCCTACCTACCAGCGCTAGTCTTTCCGCAATTATAACGCCATATTATAATACCGTGCCAAAATATGGGATGTTTCAAAATCGCAATTAACTTGTAGGTAACATAAAAAACCTTAGGTACATTCTTTATTCCATTTACCTACATACTAAATGTAAGATTTCTATATAGCTTAATATTATAGCTTCTGCTTATATGTAGACCTATTGTACTGTCGTAAAGGTTCACATTATTACTTTGTTTGTCAGTTTGTTCAGGTAGCTTCAAATATTTTTTTCGCAATATTCTTTAAATAAAATATTATTTTACTGTAGCTGAAAAATCAATCAAAATATTAAATGCTGAAGCTAAATGGTTCGTGATTTCTCTTCATTGACATTAAATTCATTATAACGAGATAAAGTGGCTTAGTTTGCGCACCCCTGCCTATGATGCAGTGTTGGTACCAACAATTATTGACTTTAATTGCCGTTACGCTACTATATGCAGTACTATTCAAAAGTATGTTTAATTTTATTGTACTATTTACATTAATTTATTATAGTTATGTGTATAAGCAAGGTCTAGGTCAGATCTTTTACCGTTTTACTTTTACTAAAAAAATATATTCATCAAGACATTACCGCTTCCTTTAGAAAAAAACTTTTGACAAAAACGTTTCGATTGTCTTTTACTCGTTCGCATATTGCTTTATTTTTTGTGGTTGCACATTAGATTGCAAAAGTGCATAGGTAATTGACGGAACTATTATTTTACTTGGACTAATACTTTTAGGTATAATATATGTAGGTATGTGTTAAAAGTTTTCATATTTTGTGTGGGTTTTGTAACTAATTCTGGGTTGCAAAAGCTCTCATTGTAATACGATTAAGTCAATAAGTGGTCTGACTTGACAGATGAAATAAAAAAAAACACATTTAATAACATAACTGTAGTGTAGCGATCTTTATGGTCACGACGTGATCAATGGAATGGTGTGATGTTTGTGACGGATGTCATTCCGCTAATAAATTATGCCACGGTAAACTGGGATTTGATTTTTATCCTGAGGGAACATTACAATAAAATAAGTGGTTTTGGTAAATTCAAAAGGATACTAAAAGAAACACCAAAAGGCACTAGTTGCGACTCGAACTTATAATCTCCACTTCACATAATATTTGTTCAAGCGACAAACTAACTGCAACACTTTAAAAAAAATCAGCACTGTCTCACTTTTAGGTAAAGGCCTTATTTCACGAAAGAAAGCCTACCCAGTGCGGTATAGCGGAGCCAAGTTTGTGGCCATCTGCTGCTGCTATCGGCCTATTATAGATCAGATAAGTATACAACAAACGGCTACCCATCTCAGACTGACCGAGCCACACCTTGCTCTCAATATTGGTGATAGGTAAGAACCCCTGCCTCGTTAGTCTAGTGCAAAGCGCATCGCTTTGTGATCACGAGGTGCAAATCCTAGATCGGACAAATGTAGTTTTTCTAACAAAAAAATCTTAGTATGAGTCCGAAGTCTGGAATTATGACCGCTATAAGGCAATAAGCTCGCCCCTTATTACATGCCACCTAACATCGTCGGCGAAAAGTGGGTGCACTCAGTATACCTCTGCCACCCCCGCTTGGGAAATATAGGCGTGACGGTAAGAACGTGAGCACTAATATATATATTTTTTTACCTTACCACTGGTAGGCAAAGATATCTCCTATAACCTTCCAGACCGATCTCTTACCAGTCATCTACGGCCGATACAAAAGGATCAACGTCATATAAAAGTTTATTCTATTCTAATTTTAAATAAACGCTAAATATATCCACTCTCACTTAAACGAGAAACATTGCGTGATGACATATCGAAGTACAGAACGAGATCCTGATTAACGTCAACCGGGGATGTGTCTATTAGCCTAGACGGACTACTTTCTAACTTAAACTAGTCTTGACTTACACCGGCGTATGTATATTTGGTTAATTACTCAAGTGATCTTTATAAACAACTATTGAAAGTAAACGTTTTGCATTAAGGAGTAATTTTATTAATTTTTATTTGGGTTATTCATATGTCGTGTGGCGCCTTTACAAACATAATATCCAACAGGACTATCGGTAATGTCACGGATTTGGACTCAGTAGGCGTGAGATAACCGTATTGTCTTACGAACTAGTATAGTATGCGTGACAAAAGTTTGATACGACAAAGCTTGTTTCAAGAATTGTAATATATTGACGTACATGCAAGAATATTTTGACTTGAGTACAAGACTCGTGACTGCCTCGTTAGTCTGGTGGCAAAGCGCATCGCTTTGTAATCACGAGGTCCAAGATTCAAATCCTAGGTCGGACAAATGTAGTTTTTCTAACGGAAAATTCCCAGTATGAGTCCGGAGTCTGGAATTGTGTCCGGTATATGACAATAGGCTCGCCCCCTATCACATGGGACCTAACATCGTCGGCGAAACGTAGGTGTACTCAGTACACCTCTGCCACCCCCGCTGGGGAACATAGGCGTGACGGTGAGTACAAGACTCAAATCAGGGCCCAAGAGAAAAGTCTTGCCGCTCTTATTGTTTCCCTGCCTAAAACAAATAGTAATATACAAATCACACAAGGTTTTTTCTCTTATGTTTGTAACATATACATCTGGAGGCGCTCGTAGCGCTGTACGACCGCGGTGTTCTTACCGATCACTAAGGTTAAGCAGCATTCGACTTGGTCGGCTTGAGATGGGAGACCGTTGTGGCATTTTCATATCCGAGCGTCTCCGTGCTTCGAAAGGCACGTTAAGCCGTTGGTCCCGGCTTCCACTTAATGTGGTAGTCGTTAAGCCAAGTTCCAACAGCAGGTGACCACAAACCTGCCTCCACCAATCCGCACTGGGTCCGCGTGGTGGAGTATGACCTGATCTCTCTCACCTCGATTTGTGAGAGAAGGCTTTTGCTCAACAGTGGGCAGTATAGGCTGATAGTGTATATATACATTTGTACTTATGACATATATACATAGTATGATATATCAGCAGCCGAACTTAGTTCCTCTTAAAATAAATTGTTGGACTTGCTTTCGATTTTAGAGGGATAGAAGTTTTTGATCAACGTTTTGTAACGTTTCTTCGTATTTGTTAGTCATGGGAATTCGTGATACATATTTTCATATTCACATCATAGATAAATCACGCAGTAAATTTTTTTAGCTATATTTTTTTAAGATACTTGAATGTAACTGCCTCGTTGGTTTAGTGGCAAAGCGCATCGCTTGGTGATCAAGAGGTCCTGGGCTCAAATTCTAGGTCGGCAAATGAAGTTTTTTTCTAACTAAAAACTTCCTAATATGGGTCCAGAGTCTGGAATTGTGCCCGGTATATGGCAATAGGCTCGCTCCCTATAACATGGGACCTAACATCGTCGGCGAAAAGTGGGTGTACTCAGTACACCTCTGCCAACCCCACTTGAAGAATATAGGCGTGACGGTGTATGTGTTTTTTGAATGTACCTCTAAAAGATTCCGGACCTAAAGAAAGAAATATTTAACCCTTACACACCTTATACTAGAAGTCAATGACTAATCATTTCCATTTTCCCACATCGTAATCACTGATCATAATAAAATTTATGTATCAAAAAAACATTTATTCATAAAACAAATAACAGTTATACCCTTTCAGCTCTTGTTATCGACCCAAAAGGATAATTTAATAAAGCGAAAGACAAAACCAATTTACGCATTTCGCATCCGCCCCCGCTTTCGCACATCAGTCATTCGTCGACCAATATAGTATTGTGTAGTTAGCATAAGACAATGAGTAATGTTCAATCTAGTTTAATCAAAACACACATATGCTCATTTTACTCTTTTCTCAGCAACAATCAACAATTTTATTTCACGTCTAAGAAGAAATGGTTTTGAAAAGACGCTTGTAGCGTAGCAAAGCTGATCGTAACGTTTAGCATTCGACAGAGTCGGTTTATGACAAGAGACCTTTAGTGGCAACTCCATTTTTGAGTGTTTTTGTGTCTAAAAACACATATCTGCTCGCTAAGCTCAACAGACACTTCATGTGATAGACTTTAGGTCAGATTGGAAACCTTATAAGCGAATTGTTGTTCATTCCATCAACAGGTGCTCACAAGCCTATCAATCTACAACAGGTCTGGTGGAAGAGTATGCTCCATTATTTCCTACTTGGACTTAAAAACACCGTCACGCCTATATTCCCCAAGCGAGGGTGGCAGAGATGTACTGTGTACACTAACTTTTCGCCGACGATTTTAGGTCCCATGTAATAGGGAGCAAGCCTATTGCCATATACCGGGCACAATTCCCGACTCTGGACTGATACCGGGAGTTTTTCGATAGAATAGGCTTACTTAGGTATCAATTGATTTTTTAAAGGATACAAAAGAGCTCTGTATTTTTAGTTGCTACATACAAAGTTTTAACCACTCGGGATTCTATTCAGAAAATACGGGGAAATAATTTCGAAATCTATTGCATTATCTATCTATGTAACTTGTTATACGGCAACTCCTTAAAAATAAAAAGGGTCGTCAGCAATTTAATAAAGTATAATTATATAAGCTTTTAACGATGAGTAAGTGATCTAATTTCATCAAAGCTCCGGAAGGACTAAAAATTCTTTAATACCGGATATATAGGAGGCTGCGACTCTCACGGCGTACACGCAGCCGCAAATTACGCCAATGATGGCTTGTGACTCATGCCACTCTCTTTGTGCACACGATTTAAGGTGCATTAAACATCGACAGATTTAAATGATCGTGGCCTAGAATTCCTGGTGAAATTCAGACGAATACAGTATGAATATAATTCAGTATTTTTAAGAGAGATCGTGTCATAATCAGCCGAAAGCAGTCCACTGCAGGATGCCTCTTCCAAAGAACACCACTTCGACCGTCTTTATGCTGTAAAAATCACGTCTATTCCAAATTGGTCTACAATTTCCAACTTTTACTTGCGATCTTCACCAAATCGTTGGTCTCCCTTGTAGGAAGCCTGCCTACTTCACGCCTTCTAATACGAGATCGTTTAAGGATTTGTTATACTTGTACCATGACGATTATGATCTAAAGAATGATTTCTCATAAAGTAATAAATTTAACTATGAGAATTCCTCCTTGTCCGATTAATCGGATAAATAGGAAAAAAATTACATGGTCCGATTTGTCTAATTAAGTCGTCGCACCACGTAGTTACAGGGTAAATCGTGTACCGCGTTGGTTGAGAAAGCGCGCTGTCACGTTTTTCTTCATTTAGTAAATTTGTAGTATGAAAAGAATGGAATATGAACTCGAATGCGCTGAGTTATGTCCATCTGTTTACACAAAGTCGTCTAGGAATCCCTCCATACGCTACTACAGCAACGAGGATGTCACATAAAATATCGTCACTTGAGGTAGGCCCGCATACTACGAAGTCAGATAAGAATCATTACAACAGTGAGAAGTGAAAAAGTTTACAGATCCAATCATTGTAATCTAATTACGAATACGTCGGAGCTAGCTTTTTTAATAGTTATAAAAAATACAGTGTCAACAAACAAAGCATTCGCTACAAAATACCACAGACCAATTTAAATGAATAATTTATCTATCTCTATCTATATCATCACGCCAGCTCCCTCGCGGGGTAGGCAGAGAGTACAGAGTTCCAACAGGTTCTTTCCTTACATACTTCTCTGGCTTCCTCCACTCTCATAGTTCGTCTCATACACACTCGCCGGTTACGGAGACTCTTAACTTTCCCTTCAGATAAGATCTATTCGGTATATTTGGGCATGGTAAGATAGTCTAGGTCTTCCCCAGTACCTACATCTTTCCATTTTCGCATTGTATATCTGTTTTGTCATTCTTTCTTCTGACATTCTTTCTATATGCCCGAACCAACAGAGTATACCCTTTCTCATCTTTACACCGATACTATCTTTCATACCTACTCGCTTTCTTACTGCGCTGTTGCGAGTACGGTCGGTCAGCGTGACTCTGTACATCTCGGCAGATATCATGTCTATTACCGCAGCTTAACCATTATTCATACTTCGTATCGCCCATTCAACTTCTTCCATAGTGATTTCCTCTGTGGATTATCTCTCTTTAACTCTACGTCCCACCATGCATCCCCTTTTGCTGTGGAGCGGAATATTTAGTTTTAGAATAAGTAATTATTTAAATTAGATTTATTTTACTGTAGAATTTTAGAAACTTTATTGTGTTTATATAGATGGCGTTGTGTTAGTTCCCATGTTTTGTAGAACATTGTAAGTCTATTCACTTAAAATAATCTGTGTTCGATAAAAAAAGTAAACCTAGATAGCCTGGTCAATAAACTTAACTTTTTATCTCACATACGTCAATCGTTTCCCAGGAGGGATACCTATCAATTGACCAGCACCACATAATTAAATGGCATGGTTATTTAAACGACGTTTTTCAATTATTTTCATTGTAAAGCACGAGAAAAATTCACGACTGTTTTATTGTTATATAATGAAGTCTCGTTAGATGAAACTTTTTCTATTTAAATTCTTATCAGTGTATTAGTAAACTTCATGGCAAATTGAATAGTAAAAAAGCGCGTGGCATCTTTCAAGTAGGTTTTGCCCTTTTTGTGCGAGGAGGTAGTAAATAGTAAGAGGTAAACGTGAGAAATTAACTTTGAGAGAAGTTTGAAATTGATAATGTTATTGCGATACTGCATTAATTGAATTTGAAATGAAACCAACAATCATGAAAATGGCATAAGAAGCTATTGCAATCGCCATGCTAGTGCCAATTTTTAATAACTCCGTCTTTGTACCCTTTTTAATATCTCCATCACAAGGGGCATTTTCCCTTCTATTTGAAAGGACGCTTTAATAATTCCTCTACCTAAGAAACCCAATCCCAAATCTCTTTGACTATCGTCCGATATCCTTTCTAAGGTCTTTGAGCGTCTTATTCACAAACAGATCAGCTATTTCCTTTCCTGTTATAACATCTTTAATCCATTCCAAACTGGTTTTCATCCTAGCCGTAGCACAGTAAGTACGCTTGTTGGTCGCCGATGACATTTACTTTTCCATGGAAAATGGTAACTTAATGTGCTTACATTGTTGGATTTCAGTAATGCATTTAACACGGCTCGTACGGGGCACTCTAAATATACAATGGAAGCACGAAAGAGTCCGCTTGATGAAGTCCAGTCTCCGCCCGAATTTGTTCCAAGCCGCTATAGATTCTCAAGCTCTTCAGCTAAAATTGGAAAACCGATTCGCTGCCTTAGAAACCACTGACAGCGTTGATCAGAAATTCGAGCAGGTGGTACTGACTCTTAGAGAAGAGGGCACTAAATTCTGCGAAACGAGGCGTACAGGCAGGAAATCTAAACTTTCGGGGCGACTCTGGAGCTTATGAGTGAACGACGCCAAAATGCTCCCTCAACCTTGTCAGAACACCAGGCCTTAAATAAAAAGATCACAAAGCTGGTCCGACGCGACCTCGCTTTCAACAAGCTTGAGATTGAGAAAGCCATCGAGCAGAACCGGGGGTCGAAAGTGTTCGTCCAGTCACTTGGGAGAAACCACTTGACAAGGTTGACTACACAAGCGGGTACTGTGATCGCTTCTAAGCCGGAAATCCTCTCAGAAGTCAGCACCTCACACGCACCTCGACTCGAATCTCTTAGAGGAGATCCCAGATCCACCCTTACACGTCACTTCACAGAAAACTTGCCCGAGATCAGCCTGGATGAGATCAAGTTGGCCCTTAAACAGCTTAAAAATGGAAAAGCCCCGGGGGAGGACGGCGTCACGACTGAGCTTCTGAAGGCAGGAGGTACCCCAGTACTTAAGGAGCTTCGGAAGTTATTTAACACTGTCCTCTACACTGGAAGAACTCCGCAGGCATGGAACAGAAGCGTGGTCATCCTGTTTTTCAATAAGTTGACAAACCCCTTTTGAAAAACTATCGACCCATATCGCTTCTGAGCCATGTATACCAGCTGTTTTCAAGGGTCATCACGAACCGTCTTACGCGAAGGCTCGACGAGTTTCAACCCCCGGAGCAGGCCGGGTTTCGAAGTGGTTACAGCACCATAGACCAAATCCACACAGTGCGGCAGATTGTACAGAAGACTGCAGAGTATAATCTGCCCCTATGTCTAGCCTTTGTGGACTATGAGAAGCTGGTTCAACGCGACCTCCGAGCCTCCAACACGCTTGAGATTGAGAAAGCCAACGAGCAGAAGTGGTTACGCACAATAGACCACATCCACACAGTGCGGCAGATTATACACAAGACTGCAGCATATAATCTGCCCCTATGTCTAGACTTCGTGGACTATGAGAAGGCCTTTGACACTGTCGAAACCTGGTCAGTTCTGGACTCCTTGCAACGATGCCAAGTTGATTGGCGATACATCGAGGTGATGAGATGCCTTTTTGAAGCCACAACGATGACCGTCCAAGTACAGAACCAGCCGACTGAACATATCCACCTGCGCCGCGGAGTGCGCCAAGGTGATAACATACCACCAAAACTGTTCACCAATGTACTGGAGGACATGTTCAAGATGCTGGACTGGTAAGGTCGCGGCATCAATATAAATGGCGCATACATCTCTCACCTGCGATTTGCAGACGACATCGTCATCATGGCTGAAACGTTGCAAGACCTACAACAATGTTGGACAGCCTTGCTAATTCTTCTCAGCGAATCGGTCTCCGGATGAACTTAGATAAAACTAAAGTTATGATCAACAAGCATGTTGACCCGGGACCGATCGCCGTAAACAGAGCCTCCCTCGAAGTTGTTTCTGAGTATGTATACAACAAATTCGACAAGGAAGTTAAGAGACGGATACAGCTGGGCTGGGCAGCATTTGGAAAACTTCGTCGAGTCTTCTTATCGCGCATACCCCAATGCCTAAAAACGAAAGTTTTTAACCAGCCCGTCCTACCTGTAATGACATACGGAGCCGAAACGTGGCCACTCACTGTGCGGCTTGTCCACCAGTTCAAGGTCGCTCAGCGAGCTATGGAAAGAGCTATGCTCGGAGTTTCTCTTAGGGATCGAATCCGGAACGAAATTATTCGTCAGAGAACCAAGGTTACCGACATAGCTCAGCGAATTAGCAAGCTGAAGTGGCAGTGGGCAGGTCACATATGCCGCAGAACCGATGGCCGTTGGGACAGACTGGTTCTTGAGTGGAGACCGCGTGTCGGCAAACGTAGCTTAGGGCGCCCTGTAGCTAGGTGGGGCGACGATATTCGTAAGGCAGCGGGCAGGGATTGGAGAAGGAGAGTTGAAGATCGAGCTCAGTGGCGTGCCATGGGAGAGGCCTACGTCCAGCAGTGGACTGACACGGGCTGATGATGATGATGATGATGATTTAACACGGTTTAATTAACATATCTCCAACAATGGTCGAATGGTTACACAGTTATCTGTATGAACGCCGGCAGCGGGACCGCCTTGAAGATGATTTGTCATTACGGTGTGACATGTCGGCTGGAGTACAAGGCGGGGTCCTATCTCCACTCCTTTTCGCAATTTTAATTAATTATTTTTTTATAATATCTCTTCATACCACTAGACGATCTTCAAATTTATTGTCATTCTTCACTGGATAGATTAAACGAATGTTAAAGTACTGTTAATAATGATTTACTTCATATAACAGAGTGAAACAAAAATTATGTCCTGAAAGTTAATCCCACTAAAGTGGACTGGATTTTACTTCCGCGGATGAATTTTAATGAAATGTCGTAGGCTTAACAATGGATCGCTGTAAGAGCTGGGCTAGACAGCTGCAAGACGCCAGCCACAAACTATACGCTGCAGCAGATTCTATTAGAAGACTACAAAACTTTCTGACAATTCTTTGTGTGATCCACAATTATTTGTTCCGGTCTGGGTATTTGTTTGTGAATTTTCATGTTTGTAAACGCACCCACGATACAGGAATAAATCCTAGTGTGGGGCTACGTTTAAAAAAAAAAAAAATTGTCACTAAAATAGCACTAGCACAATCTCTGTTGCTTCCTAATCTCGACTACGCAGACACCTGCTAGATCTACATCTCACCAAAGACTAGTTAAATAAAATTTAGCGTATTTTAAATTTATGTATAAGATTTATATTTGGCTTACGCAAATCTGAGCATGTATCTCAATTTCGTTCTAAGCTCATGTGGCTTCTATACGTCTTCGCTGGAATACTCATATCTTCTGTATTCTGTACAATATTTTGTTCAATCCGTCTTGCCCGTAACCTTAAGGAACGATTCAATTTCGTTCACTTTTCCAACTCGTATTCTTTAAGGTCATCAGAAAACTTGGCTCTTGAGGCATTAGCCTCTACACTCTAGTACTTTTTACGATAATTCTTTTACGGCTAAAGCCGTACGGCTGTGGAACTGACTACCTGTCTCTATAAGGAGTGCTCCATCTTTTCACATATTTAGAGGTCAGCTGAAAACACTGAATCACTGAATAACTGAATGATATTTACTGGAGGTTTTTTATTTTTTTTTGCTAGTTGTTCATATTATACATTTTTCTTAGGCGTTGTAAATTATTTGCATACTTATATTTATCTTATAAAGAATATTTTATTTTTACTTGTATATGTATACATAGGTATGTGATTTAAGTGGTTTATGATAGATTTATTTGTGTATTGTTCTGTTTTGTTTGTTAAGTACACCCCTAAATCTTGTGTTTTCTTCAGATCCTCTTCATCCAAAGGCTGCCTGGAAGAGATAACTATTAATAATAAGGCCGCTGATTGTTACACTACCTTTTAATTGTAATATTGTTTCTTTTGATTTCCTTTTTGTCCTTTTCTGGTGAAACAATAAAGGGTTATCTATCTATCTAGCTAAGCAAGTGTACTGCAAGGTTTAAAGGGGGAGAGGAAAAATATACACCGTCACGCCTATATTCTCCAAGAGACTTGTGCATACTCACATTTTGCGGAAGATGTTAGGTTCTAATGCAAGAAAAATCCTATTCTATACCTAAGTCAATAAACCTTAAAAAGGTTCGGCCTTCTTAGCGCTTATCAAAAGGGATGGTCTCAAATAGTTAAGAATCATGCGACAGTAGAGAGATATGGAAGAAATCTTTGCGAGCAGTAAAATTAAAATACGCTAATTACAAAAATGCTAGAGTTTAATGAAAGAAAGTGATGTAAAAACGTGATTCTGACTGCGTTATAAATAAACGAGTACTAATGACACCGAGTATACTTGGATTTGTTAAATATTTTATATATGAAATAAAACTATTTTACGGATTTTATCGCGGTTTATTTTTGATTTTTAGTTCCCGACGTTTCGAGTGCTTTGCAGCACTCATGGTTACGAGAGGGACTGAGGTGTTAGACGTCCAAAAGGCGTAGTTGTTCTGGGGTACCCTCAAACTTCTTAATTATTTTTGTTGTTGTTGTTCCGATCTACGCAGAATGAGCTCACGGTGTCTTGAGGTCTTGCAGTGTTATGCTTGGTTTTGGATTTGATTATATTAATCACCGGATCCCGAGTCGGATCCCATTACAACTCTTACAATAACGTTAAATGGTTTGTGCTTAGCCCTTATTATTCAGCGTTACAATTAATACCATTTATTAATAACTAGTTTATGCCCGCGACTTCGTCCGCGTTCACTTTAGACAGGAACCTAACCTTTTTCCGGGATAAAAAGTATCGTGTCAAATATCCCATGTGTAAATCCAGGTAATAAACTATCTGTGTGCCAAATTTTATACAGTATTTTCAGCCATTTTTACCTAATTAAGTAACAAATATACAAACATTCACATTTATAATATTAGTAGGATGCGGTTCGAGTTTTATCCTGCAACCACGTGGTGCTAGGGCTTAGTCTGAACGATCGAAACACGTAAACTTTTTTCCTATTTATCCAATTTATCGTACAAAGAAGAATAACGAACACAGTTATGGGGATTCTTATCTGACTTCGTAATATCCCAACCTGAAGTGTCGATATTTCATGTGACATCCTCGTTGCTCTAGTACCATATGGTATTACTGCGGATCAATAGAGGGCTAAGTACAAACAAATTGACGTTACCGTAGCGCTATCGAGTTCTTATTCCATCCTTTTCTTACTACAAATTTACTAAATAAAGTTAAACGTGACAGAATGTTTTCTCAACAAACGCTACGATAACTTCAATCTGTCGGTGATTCGAATTCTCCTGGATACAAGTTCTTTTTAATTTTTTTTCTATGTAAATAATCACGGTAGCAGTCCGGGGTTCGGGGGACTAAAGTGGTATCACATTCAAGGTATCTCATAGAATGGGTAAATACATATTTTAGAGACAACAGTTCTTTCCTTCTAAAATCACCATCTACGGCATATTCTCACCGACCTTCCCGATGTCCTAACTTCCCTTCTGTCGAATACAGATACTGCACACAGGATCATACACCGACCTTGCTGGCGAGGTTAAAGAATCCCTTGTCCGCGAGACACCTAATATACGCCCTCCCTTATAGCGACAGCCCAAGCCGAAGCCATTCTTCCTTGAGGCACCCTTGAGCTAGTTACCATCTTGCCCTTCTGGCTGGAACGTAGTGGTTGCACGCTCGCCATCTTGTCCAGTGAATCTGTAAAGGCCCCGCAGTCAACAGCGTAAATCATTCACACACCACCAAAACTTCCTTTTGCATACTCCACTTACAACCCTTTCATAAAATTAAGTAAATAAAAACCTCTCGTTTTCCTTGAAGAGGTCTAGATACTAGGCTCACATTTTGCAAACGTCACCCATCGTAGTCTATGAACTAGTTCGTTTAGTACTAGAACTTAATTCAATATTTGGGTGGCATGTACATTGTCAAGGAGGTCTGGGAATTTCGCGCTGAACACACCGGTGCTCCTCTGTGCCATACTCTAAAGAGGCTGCCTTCGCAGGAATAACCTAGACTTACTTCTCGCATTCTACGTTCCTTAGAAAGAGACAGTACCTAAATCTAACACATACTATAAATGAAAATAATCCCAAATCGCCATTCCGTAATCCGAGTTTTGGACGAAGGCCTTTCCTCACAAATCGAAGTAAGAGAGAATAAATAGGTTTGTAATCCAACCCACGAACCCGGTGCAGATTGAGGAGTCAGGTTTGCAGCCACCTATCTGTTAGAACTTATTAAGATCTAACTTGGCTTAACGACAATCCAGTGTAGTGGTATCCTCGACGACGAGGTCACCGGGACCAACGAAGCATGGAGATGCTCGAAAATGGGCATATCATAAACGATCACCCATCTCAGGTTGACCGAGCCGCACGTTGCGTGATCGCTATAAAAATCAACGTACCACAGCACTACGAGGGCCTAGATTAGAAGAATCAAACTAAATTCGTTACCTATAACCAGTTTCCTTATCCACAAAATTTCCAATTCGATAACCGGAAACGTGCCCATTCGGCCGCCACTTTTTCCACTCAACCAAAAACTATTGATCAAAAAGAGCATAATCACGAATCACAGCGGTAATACCCAAATTTCTACTATCATTATATCCTAGTTCCGATATTTCAAGGCTGCCAAATAAAAAACCACATTGCCCACTTAATCGTGAATCACCAAACAATTGGAGCGCGTAATACAAAAACTGATGCGCTAGCTACTTGTATAATAAGTTTGTTTAGACTATATGTTGGTACTGATTCATTCGGTTTGCAGAAATTACTGGGTTTTCACGAGTAATGCGATTATAGTTGCGGTAATCGATTATGATTGGTGAGACGTAATGTTTATCAAGGCGAGAATCGAAATTGGTGATTTTTCTTTTCGTGAAAAGCATTATTAGACATCCCTCTTTGAGGAATGGAGACATGATGATGTTCTCTATTCGAAAAAAAAAACAATTAACATGCAACCATCGGGGATGGCAGAAATGTTGCTGACAATGTTAGATCCCAATGTATTACGGGGCGAGCTTATCGCCATTACACCGGGTACAATTCCTGACTACGGACTTTTACTGAGAATGTCTTTATCGAAAACTTCAATTGCACTAAAATGATATCTGCGACGAATGAAATTGTTTTACTTAACCTAGATGTCGTATTTACAACGGTGAGCACTTGACGAATTGAGTTATCAACACTATCTATCCGATTTTCTTTAATTCCGCGGGTTGAGGTAACGGTACATATACCAATATATGTTAAAAGCATAGCCAATATTACGTTTATTTTCTACCAAACGTTTCTACCACCACCCACCAGGTAAAAAAGGACCTATATATTGCGTAAATATTTAGTTTTCTATTAATTAAAGAATGAAAATATATATTTATTTTGCCAACTTACCAACAATAGTAGCAGCACAGATTCAAACAGAACTCTGCCTCAGCATATTGTTGTGCTATATTTATAGTGGAATACATATATATTGACAGAACCTATACAATCGATAGGCGATAGCACGTATACTAGGTACCTTAATTTATGGACTCAACCATCATTCAAGGAAATCACATACGGAATCATACGACACGTAATTCATTGTACCGTACATATCCCAGAATTAATATGACATATTTTCGAAGACATACCTCATAGACTTTTTAATCGAACTCCTTGTTAATCGTCCAAAGTTATCGCATACGAAATCATACTATACGCAATTCGCGGTAAGCCGTATTGCTAATCGGACACATTCCGGGACCGCACCATAAACTTCCCATGTTCCACACACTGAGCATGTGATTCATAATATGGGCATGCCTGTCATTGCTATGAATCATCGAACAAAAGATGCCCACCTGTACTTCAGTTCAGATCGCATTGTTAATTAGGCATTTTAACTAAAGACTGTTGCACATGTAAATAAGCATAAAATAGAAAATATGGAATTATTTACAATATACTCATAAAACTCGTGTATGAGATGACATATGAAAGGAAGCCAGAGAGGTCTGTAAGGAAAAAACCTGTTGAAACTTTATACTCACTGTCTATCCTGCAAGGGATCTGGCAAGATGATATAGGTAGATAAATACACTTAAAACAATCGTTTCGGCCGATTTCGAAAACTTACATAACTTTTAAGAGACACTCGTAGCGCTGTGCGACCGCGGTCTTTTCAGCAATTACCACACAAAAAAAGTTCAAGCAGCGTTTGGCTTTTCCTATTCAGACACGTTCAGCTGTTGGTCTCGGTTATCACTTAATGTGTAAATGTACTCGTTAAGCCAATTTTGAAGCCTTAAGGTTTGGTCAAACAGCCGACGAAGTGCGACGAGAGTGCGCTTGAAGCGCTCGGCTAGTTCGGTTGTGACGTTAGCCGTCGCCCCGAGCGGGGCTGGGCTGTGTGGCGTGTCCCGTAGATTTCAGTACATTACAACTCCCTCAACCGCGCCACTGTCGCGCTCCCGCCGCGCTACGTCAGCTATGTGGCAAAACCTTTAAAGACGGCTTGGTAAGTTCCAACAGTAGGTGGTCACAAAATCTGCCCCCACCAATCCGCACTGTGGCCGCGTGGCGGAGTAAATCCTAATCACTCTCAACACGATTTGTGAAAGAAGTTTCAGCAGTTGGACAGTATAAACTGATATATTATTATTAATTATACAGTAAATACTTTTTGAATATATATATATAAACCCCAACTGTATAAATATACTGGTGAATTTCCAAAAAGTGAAATAACTGACAAAGAAGATTAAATTTTTAATCTTAACCAGAATCATTTAATGTTGTGTCATCGCTACTTTACGGTTGATGTTCGTATGTAATATTCATATGTGCTCGTAGACGATGTGTAGGAAAGTGTGATTCAGTGTATGCAAATATGTGTCCCATTGACTCGTTTTGTTTGTTGAATGAGTGAATAGCAACTGCGAGTATAATACCTGTTGCTTATAGTGTGTTGTGAAATGTTACGTTAAACTTTGCTTGAGTGCACGAAATATCCTCCTTGATGATATCAAGGACGTTGTCTATCATTATAAACTAAACAGTTATTTGCTCATATGAAAATTAGATAATAGAGTACTGAATGAGAATAGAAACTAGAATAATTATTTATGGTTAATTAACAAAAAATCGATACCCGTCGAGGTCATCCCGCCATCGCTTTCTGGGCCTGCCTCGGTGACCTATCGAGCATAAAGACCATTTTTGTCATGGTAAAGAGATCTTTGGAAGAAAGATTCTATACCCTATATCATTCCCGTTGAGTGTCATTCATAGATCTGTAGTGGTGTAATCATAGCTATATGGTGCATAGTGGATTATATTGATGGGCACTATTATGTATCTTAGACCTTGTTTATCAGTACCTTACATAAGATTTTCTAGACCTTATTTTAACTACGGGGATTAGTGAAAGAAGGGAGGGAAGGCCTTTGACTTGCAGTGGAACAGTATGGGCTTAATAATATTTCATTTCGCCAAATTAAAATTAGAAATCAAAACAGTCGTAGCGCTGTTGTGCCGCGGCGTCATTCAACGTGGCCAGACTGAGATGAGTAACCATTTGTGGCATTTCCCTTTTTGAAAGTCTCCGTGCTTCAGAAGGCATATTAAGCTGTTGGTCCCGACTAGCACTTCTTGTGGTAGTCGTTAAGTCAAGTTGGAAGCCTTAAAAGCGGCTTGATACCAATAGCCGGTGACTTCACACCTGCCTCCGACAAATCTCACTAGGTCCTCGTGATAAAATATGGGCCATTTTTTCGCGCCTCGATTTTTGAGAAAAGTACTTAGTTCGACAATAAGAAAATATAGGCAGATTTATAACAATATCAAAAAAAATTAAAACATTCCTAACTTTCCGATCCTGTTGAATATTTCAAAATGCCCATAATTTCTCACTTCGATTTGCAAAAAAATTCTTTGTCCAGCAGTGGTCTCTCATTAGCAATATCTCCCAGATATCTCCTAGAACTAAAATAAATCAGCGTTTACAAAAAAAAAAAACAATCCCTTAATTTAACAATTCTTAGCATACAAGTGACACGACACAAGGACCACAAGACTACACACGACTGTGTAGAAAGAAAATAAATACTGTCCCTCGTTCCCATACACTTGTTTATTCTGCTGGCGTTAATTGACCCATAATCCGGACTCGTGTGAATGTGATTTGTCCCTTCACGCCTTATGTACCTACTTATATGCTATCCCATTAATAAAATTATACAGAAGTTTGAATATTATAATAATTATGTCTGTTTGTATGTGTATTTGGTTGTGTTTTATTTTCTTTTAAAAACAGTAGGCCCGTACTAGGAATATTTCTATTATTGTTAGTGCGTTTACAAGTCATTTTTCGTCAATGCTTAAAACGGCTAATGGATTTAGATTAAATTTGGCAGTGAGATAAATTATAACCTATATATATATAAGTTATAATTTATCTCACTGCCAAATTTAATTTAATATATATATATATATACATATATTAAATTAAATATATATATATTGTTTTACTAGTATTTGAAGATGGTTTCGTCTATTTAGAGCAAATGCTGCTCCAATTACAAGATGAAGTATTCGTGGTTTATATGCCTGCACTAAATAAATCTTTATGTAACCCACAAATGTTTGTTTTGGTCTGGAATTATTGCGAATTTCATGTTTGTATACGCACTCACGGTTAGTAAAGCTTTAAAAAACAAGAACAAACAAAAAAAACAAGTATAGAATGTCCGGAAGTGTCCTCGAAATAGGGTTCGTATCCATTATTTTTTATTCTACTAATTAAGTATGACATCTATAAATGACAGATATTTTCGAAAAGTTCGATATTACGCGAGAGAAGCCACGGACAGAAGCTTGTTTATTTATATTTGTCGAGACGCCGATGATACGTCGCTTATTTTGTTAGGCTGCCGTGTGCTATTTCTGTTATAATATTTTTTTATTTGCCTTCGTTTGGCACATTCAAGTCTTTGGACCACCGAGTAACGGTAGCTTTGGGAGGTTGGTTTTATTGTCAAGAGCTGTTTTAATTACGGACTGGATATTACTTATAATTTAGATAGATGGAGATACCGTACTTTTCTAGGACTTTGTGAGTGAACCAAAGAAGTAGAAGATGTAGAAATGAAACACTTATTTAATACCTAAAAATTGCGAGTGTATTTGACCATTCACAATTACAAATTTAATACTATCAAACATAATTAATAGGATTTTAAAACAGTTTAAAAATTCTTTAGATCCCAAGAATTAGCAAGTGAATCGTGCCGGAAGGTAACACAATACTATAACTACGATGTTCTCATTGTTGGGGTAAATACATACAGACAGTTAAATGATCTGTTTGTATGGTGGCATCATATTACACGATAGATCTCGCGGTAGACCTTTGTCAATGAAATGTGGCAGAAAATTAGGATTTTGATATTTTTATTCCTATTATGATGGCGTTATTAGCTTGTGAATATGTATTAACGAAGTTAAAATGTATAGAAAAATTAATTTTCATTGTGTATGTCAATTAACAGAAGGGTTTCTAAGGTTTTAAATTCACTGCCTAAACGACCAGAAATCGGTTACGGTTACAGATGGAAATAATAGTTCTACATAACGAAGGTGACAATGTACGTAGTAATTACTAATTACTGGTCAGAAATAGTTGACAAAGATGCCCTGTATATGTTACTGTAAAACCCTAAATATTGATAAATCTTGGGTTTTACTTGTTAATTTACCAATAGGAGTTAGTAAATGTAAGGTTTTATGTAAAATAAAATATTTTTTTGAACTTTCTATCTATCTACATCATCACGCCAGATCCCTTGCGGGGTAGGCAGAGAGTACAGAGTTCCAACAGGTTCTTTCCTTACGCACCTCTCTGCCTATTTTTTGGACTTTTACCATAAGGATTTGGCACATGCTAGGTTTCAGCGATTAGTAATTGTTCGTTTTGGTGTAAAACGATGTGATATACTTCGTTTAATATCGTATAATTCGTTTGTTGCCTGTGGTAGTAACACAATTACAAAGCGTTAATTCAAGAGATACAATCACACGCCTACATACGCGACTATAACTGCAATTATTTTATTTACATACATTATAAACTTAATATGCTTTTTGAACAGCAAAGCAGTGTAAAGCTGCCTTGATAAGTTTATCATTATGCAAACGATTTAAAACTAACTTCCCGATAAGTTGGAGACTTGAAACATTAAACGTAGCTCAGAACTGAATATATTTAAAAACGTGGTGTATTAAATAGTTGTTTTAAATCCAATAATTTTCTACTATTAATTTTCATTTAATACCTTATGTTATATAACAGTAATAACCGTCTGCACTGTCTTACTGCTCGGCGAAGGTCTTCTCTCATTAATCAGGGTGAAAGAAATTAGGTCATACTCCACCACGCGGACCCAGTGCGGAATGTTAGAGGCAGGTTTGTGGACACCTACTTTTGTAACTTATCAAGTCGCTCCAACTCGGCTTAACAACTACCACATTAAGTGGTAACCGGGACCAACGGCTTAACGTGCCTTCCGAAGCACGGAGACGCTCGAATAAGAAAATGTCACAAACGATCACCCATCTCGAGCCGACTGAGTCGAACGCTGCTCAACCTTGGTGATCGTTAAGAAAACCGCGGTCGCACAGCGCTACGAGCGCCGCCTAATACCTTATAGTAAAACATATTAAACTTGTGGCAACGTGACAAGATGTTGTGGCATTAAGAATTACAAATATCTTGATCACTTGCAAGCAAACATCTTCGTCGAGCATTTTTAAGGCAGTTGCATTCTTTAAATCCTTTATCTCCGGTCAAATATGTTTTACGTCTTTTACAATTTCTGCCTTGTTATAGTCTTCCGAGCATGAGGTAATTGATTTTGTATATCTAGACATGACTATTGTCTAACATATACCGTGTCTCTAAGGTAAAACTAAAAAATTTTCTGAATGAATGTTAGTACAAGTCCGAAAGTAACGATTATTATAGAACTGTTCGACTTTTACCATTGAGACGTTGTAAACCTAAGGTCTTACTAAAAATCTTAGGATTAACCACACTCCGAGTTTTATGTACACTAACGGTTCGCCGACGAGATTAGTTCCCATTGTAACGGAGAGGTTATTGCCATTATACTAAACGTTTTTTGATAAACCCCAGTATTCTACTTTGTCAATCAATCAATCAGCCTATCGCAGTCCACTGCTGGACATAGGCCTCTCCTAACACGCGCCATTGCACACGGTCCTCCGCCTTCCGCATCCAGTCTGTCCCAGCGACCTTTTTGAGGTCGTCGGTCCATCTAGCTGGGGGCCGTCCTACCTTACGCTTACCAAGTCGCGGTCTCCACTCTAGGACACGCTTGCTCCATCGGCCGTCGGTCCTTCTGCAAATGTGACCAGCCCATTGCCACTTTAGCTTACTGAGTCTGCGAGCTATGTCGGTAACTTTGGTTCTTTGTCGGATTACCTCGTTACGAATTTTATCCTTCAAAGAGACGCCGAGCATAGCTCGCTCCATAGCCCGCTGTGCGACTTTGAATTTGTAGACTAGTCCCACTGTGAGTGGCCACGTCTCAGCCCCGTAAGTCATAACAGGTAGGACGCATTGGTTATAGACTTTAGTCTTCAGGCATTGCGGTATAGGCGAAGAGAAACGTGACGTAGTTTGCCAAATGCTGCCCAACCTAATTGGATCCTGCGGTTGATTTCTTTCTCGAAGATGTTTCTACCAAATTGGACAACTTGTCCAAGGTAGGCATATTCCCGAACAACTTCGAGCATCGAACCATCGACGTAGATCGGTCCTGGCGTGACATGTTCATTAAACATGATCTTGGTTTTATCCAAGTTCATGCCGAGGCCGACACCTCGAGAGGCTCCATTTAGGCTATGCAGCATTTCGCTTAACTGTTCCAGTGACTCTGCCACGATGACGATATCATCGGCAAACCGAAGGTGTGAGATGTATTCGCCGTTGATGTTAATGCCCCGCCCAGTCCAGTCCAGCGTCTTGAAGACGTCTTCGAGTGCATTGGTGAAGAGCTTGGGGGATATTACATCCCCCTGTCTTACCCCACGACGCAGCTCGATCGGGTTGGTCTTTTGATCCTGGAGCTGGACGGTTATTGTGGCGGTATCATACAGACATCTCAACACCTCGATATAGCGCCAATCGATGCCACATCGCTGCAGAGCATTCAAAATCGCCCAGGTTTCGATGGAGTCGAAGGCTTTCTCTTAGTCCACGAAAGCCATACACAGCGGCTGATTGTACTCTTCGGTCTTCTGTACAATCTGCCGAACAGTATGGATGTGGTCTACGGTGCTGTAGCCTTTTCGAAACCCGGCTTGTTCCGGTGGCTGGAACTCGTCAAGTCTTCTAGCGAGGCGGTTTGTGAGTACTCTCGAGAACAACTTGTAGACGTGGCTCAGGAGTGAGATGGGTCTGTAGTTCTTCAGCAAGGTTATGTCACCTTTTTTGAAGAACAGAACCACCGCACTCCCGCTCCACGCTTGAGGTGTTAAGCCCTGGTATATGACGGAATTAAAGAGGCTCGCTAGCTTTTTCAGGATTGGAGTCCCGCCTGCTTTTAGGAGCTCAGTGGTGATTCCGTCATCGCCTGGCGAATTGTTGTTTTTGAGCTGCTCGAGAGCCACTCTGACCTCGTCCTGGTTGACATCAGGGATGTCTTCCGTGTGGTGGCGTGTGAGTGGGGCTCTGTGGTCGTCAGCTCTGGGTCTCGTGGGTTTAGTCATCCGTGATGCGTACAGGTCTTTGTAGAAACTGTCAATTTCCTTGAGTATCTCGAACTTGGAGGTTACGGTTTTGCCACCCGCAGTTTTAAGTTTCGTCAGATGGGATCTACCTAGCTGGCGAGCGAAGACTTTGGTGCCCCTGTTCTGTTCAATCGCAGCCGCGATGGCGCGGGTGTTGGAACATCGGAGGTCACGTCGCACCCGCTTCCGGATCTTCCGGTTGAGGTTCCTCCCATCCGGCGAAGACGCCTGCGTGGATGACATTTCCCGTCTCTGCCTTATAAGTTCAAGAGTCTCGAGCGAGAGTTTAGACTCTCTGTTACCGCTTTTGCCGGGAAACACCCTTCGAGACACATCCTGTAGCGTTTTGACCACTGTGTCGGTTTTCTCGTCAACATTGCCTTCGGTTTCCAGCAGGTCGAAACGATTTTGAAGCTCCAGTTGGAACTTTTCGGACCCTAAAGCTATTTGAAGCGCAGTAGGTCTGAGAGTAGACCTCATCATACGACGCCTTTCGGCCCTGAAGTTTATATTTAGAGCGCCTCGGACAAGTCGGTGATCGCTGCCGGTATTAAACCTGTTGATCACGGAGACGTCTCTAAACATAGACTTCCTGTCAGTCATGATGAAGTCTATCTCGTTCCTCGTCACAGTGTCTTCTACTTTGTACGACCTAGAATTTTAGACTCGTGGTCTCCAGCCATACCGTGCACTATTAGACAAAAAAGGCGCTATGACGTATTTACGAGAGTCTTATCTAATGTGAAACATCTTTATGTTTCGCATTAGATGGGGGGGCATAACGTATTCTGTTTCGTATCGCTAAACTGTGCAAACACACTTAAAGCCGTTAATTCGTTCAATACGGAACTTTGGGGATGCTGAAAACCCACAACATGCTTGCTGTTAGTGATTAATTCTCCATTAGATTCAGCGCGACCAGAAATCTATTTATGAAATGGCAGCTACTAAGGAGCTAGAAATGTTCTTTATGAGAAATTAGTAAGAGATTACTTAAATAGCTTATTAAAAAAAAAAAACGCCCCACACTAAGAATTATCCCTGGGTAGTAAGTGCGTTTACAAACATTAATTACGTGAAAACTCAGAGTGAAATAAATGATTGTCGGTTAACTAAACATTTTCCTGTGCGGTAATCGAACTCGCAATTACTTGAATCTAATTGAATCAAGCCGTTGTCAAAGTGGTTGCTAATGAAGTTACTATAGAGTAAACTAAGCTACACCAAAAATTAAAACCTAGTAATAACAATAACTGCACCTTCTTATATTAAATCTCCAAAAGTATCCAAAAAAAAACTCTCTTTTCTAAACCGTTGTCTATGCTCATTATGTTCAACAATATACGATCGAAGCTTAACATCACATCCTTAATCATTAATAAAAAAATCGACGTCACTAACGACCATTTTATCTCAGTATCATATCTCCAGCATCTATGTATAACAAATAAAACCGTGTCCAAACATCCGTGGTACCGCAAAACACAAAATCCCTCGTAGGAATGTCGCTTAGGTCAAATAAAAGAATTCGGTCCTTTAACAATAACATAATCGGATGCGCCGGCGCCGGGTCGGCGATCGCTTAGCACAATGCCACGAGAAATATTATAAAACAGATATACCTACGTGTGAAATCACGGTGACACCGATGCAACAAATAAAAAAAACGATTGAGTGTGAGTAGGACTCGCGCCCTGAGGGTTCCGTGCAATTGCTAATAGATGTCGCGTCGTCGACGATTATAAATTCGCAATTTTAAGATTTATCCTATTTCTTGTGCTGTTAAACATTTCTTGTATCCATTACTTCTTTTTGCCAAATTTCATGATTTCGGTTAACGGGAAGTACCCTAGAAGTTTTGATAAATAAGTTTAAACGGCCATATCATTTGATTGCGTTGACCAAAAGACTCAAGTATATACTTCGCTAAAAAACGGTGAACCTTAGTATTTGACACATATCTCAACTTGATACCTTTACCCGTTCCTAAAAAAAATGGGTCTTAACTATCGGACAGACAGACGGACAACAAAGTGATCCTAAAAGGGTTCCGTTTTTACCGGTTGAAGTACCCTACAAAGGAACTTTTGAAGTTTACGTTCCAGAAAGATTTTTTTTCGAGGGGCTATTAATTTTATATTGATTGGCCGTCTTACGCTTGTTAGTCGGATTTTATTAGTAAGTGGTGTTATGAAAAGAACCAATCCGTGCGGCTAATGAAGCAATACTTATTAAAAAAAATATTTTACAAGTAGTTACTTACAGGGCTCTAAATTACAATATCTCGTATTCAAATATTATTAGCGTTTCAGTACCTAAAATTGTATCTCTAAAATCTATGGAAGTTATTCATTTTCTAAAAATAAAAATACTAAAGAGAGTGTGATCGTTAGTAGCTATGTTTTATTTTCATCGCCCTGAATATCTACAGGGGGTAGGCAGAGAGTTCAGAGTTCTAACAGGTCTTTCCTAGCAAACCTTTCTGGCTTCCTCCACTCTCCCTGAATATTAAATTATAATTTATATAATAGGCCTGCACTCAAATTTTCAACACAGCACAGGTTTGGCAATTCCTTAAGATCTTTGGTATTGACAAAGCATCCTTTGATAATACTGGTAACTTAATAAACTTAATGCGCAATTCTCTAACCCTCCTGCTTCTTTAAAATATGATATAAAATCTTTTACTCTGAAACTTCTTTCAGATTTTCCTTTGCCAGTATGTGCTTCATTCTCTTTCAGCCTGCTTATGAAGAAAGACATAAAGAAATCTGTCCTTTCAATATCCAAGAAAGTCTGGGTGACGATGGTATACAAATACCAATACTTGACGAACTTTTATCAGTAATCACTCACATAAACATGTTCATGTTCCTCGGAGACATCCACCTTTTCAATTGCTTGGAAAAAGGCATATATTTACCCAAAATACGAAATCCTCTTTTAATATCCCCTTTTAGACCAATATCTAAATTTAAATAAATTTAGATATGGGTAAAAAAAAATCTATTCTTCTCGCTCTATCCAAGGTACTTGAGAGTGCTGTTCAAAATCAGTTGTCACTTCATCTCTCCTCTAACAGCCTGCTAAGTCCTTTTCAATCGAGATTTCGACCAGATCATAGCACAGTTATGGCTTTGATCAAAATAACTGACGATATTCGATTGGCCATGGAGAAAAGACTACTGACAGTACTAGTGCTTCTGGACTTCAGCAGTTGATTTTGACATCCTCTTAGGTATTTTGTCCTCTCTCAATGTCTCTGCTCCTGTAATAGCGTGGTTCAACTCTTATCTTCTGGGCCGCTCGCAGTCAGTTTGCTATGAAGAGGATTCCTCTGACTGGTGTGATCTAACTGCGGGTGTGCCTCAGGGTGGCGTCCTTTCTCCTTTTCTCTTCTATGTTTTTATAAACTCTGTTACTAAAGTGATTACTTCTCATTATCGTCTTTATGCAGACGACTTGCAGCTGTATCATCACTTTAAGGTTGGGGAAATCAACCATGCAATCGATGCCATCAATGATGATCTTGAAAATATCAGCAAGTGGGCAAAAACGTTAGGTCTTTTGGTCAATCCTGCCAAATCTCAAGCTCATCATCATCATTAGTGGCAAACACTACATGAACGCTCTAAATAGCAATCCGCAGACACACTCTCCAGTGGTCCTTGATTCTGTCCCTACACTTTGCAGTAACCAAATTAAGAACCTGGGCGTTCTTATAAACTCCAATCTTTATTGGAGCTTGAGGGTTCTATGAGCATAGCAGAAGTAAGCAATAGGATCTACTGCTCCTTTTAATCCCTTAATCGTCTGCATAAGTTTTTGCCTTATCAAACTAAAATAAGTCTTGCTCAATCTCTCCTTCTACCACTTCTTGACTATGGTAATATTTTCTTCCTTGATGCTACTAAAGATTAAGTCAATAAGCTCAAACACTTGCAGAAACTATGTAATTTTTTCATTTTCGGGTTACGTAAATTTCATCAATCATATATTAGAGTATCGTGCGAAATTGAAATGGCTACCTATTCGACAACGACGGGAATTGCATATTCTCTCGTTACTCTACTCCATTCTACATAATCCTAAATTCCCTGTTTACATCTTCTTCTTTCTACTTTCTTGTTCTAAGGGGTAAGCCCTGCCTTGCAACTAAATTTCTCCTTCTTCGTGTTCCTCTTCATTCGTCCAGTCGTTACGATGGGTCCTTCACTGTCGTGCTGTGCGCCTGTGGAACTTATTTCCACAGTCCATTCGTGCAAGCTCATCTCTGGATGTTTTCAGAAGAAGTATCAGAGAAGATTTTCTGTACTGATTTATTTAGGTATATATGCTTATGTATGTATTATAATTATTTGCCGCGTGGTTCCCGGCTTAGAATAGGACCAACCCATCTCATCCCATCGGGTGTCGTACAAGGCGACTAAGGGAAAACTAGGGAATGGGCAGCAGCGTTCCCTTAACACTTCGACGACCAATAACTGCGCTCGCCAACCCGCCTGCCAAGCGTGGCGAGTATGGCAAACACCCCCAATTATGGAAGAAAGTAGGAAAACCAGGCCCCTAGTCCCCGGCGGTCCTGTTCGTCCTGGCCACGGTAGCAGCCATGGTAACGACAGGACAAGGGGTGCTAAGAATCTCCGGCAGAGATTCGGCTACCACCAAAAACGAAAATTGGCCCTGGTGACATACAACGCACGCACATTGAGGACAGATGAGAAGCTAGTTGAGCTGGAAGAAGAGTTAAACAAGTTGCGGTGGAGTATTGTTGGTTTATCGGAGGTCCGAAGAGAGGGCGAGGACACGATAACCTTAAAATCCGGCAACTTGTTTTACTACCGGGAGGGCGAATAGCAGTCCCAAGGTGGTGTCGGATTTATCGTCCACAAGTCACTCATAAACAACGTTGTGTCCATTACTAGTGTGTCGAGCAGGGTAGCGTACCTGATACTCAGAATATCCAAAAGATATTCGCTGAAGGTCATACAGGTCTACGCACCGACCTCGGCATACTCAGATGATGACGTCGAAGTTATGTATGAGGACATTAGCAGAGCCATACATACTTCCAAAACACACTTTACAGTGGTTATGGGTGACTTCAATGCGCGGCTGGGCAAACGGGGCGATGATGAGTTGAGAGTGGGGCAATTTGGATATGGGCAGCGCAACCCCAGGGGTCAGAGGCTGGCCGAATTTCTGGAGAAAGAGGGACTCTTTATGATGAACTCTTTCTTCCAGAAGCCGCCTCATAGGAAATGGACCTGGATGAGCCCTGATGGTTCCACAAAAAATGAGATAGACTTCATCATGAGCACCAAGCGACAAATATTTAATGATGTCTCCGTGATTCATAGGGTAAAAACCGGCAGTGATCACCGAATGGTCAGAGGCACATTAAATATTAATGTCAAAATGGAAAGATCGCGTCTGATGAAGTCTACGCTCCGACCTACTCATGCATATATCCAAAACCCCGAGAACTTTCAACTCGAATTGTCAAACCGCTTCGAATTGCTAGACAGCAGCGCATCAGTGGACGAAATCAACAACAGGCTGGTAGAGACTGTTCATACAGTCGGGTCCAAGTATTTTAAGACCCACCGTAAAAATAGGCCTCAAAAACTATCTGACTACACCCGTAACCTCATGGCTGAGCGACGTTCCATGACGCTCCAAACCTCCGATGATGCTAAGTCCTATAGGCAGCTTAATGGACAGATATTGAAGTCCTTGCGACACGACTTACGGTCCTTCAATGCAAGGCGTATTGAGGAGACCATAGAGCAGAACAAGGGCTCTAAAGTGTTCGCAAGAGACGCGTCTATTGGGCAGAACCAGTTGACGAAGCTGAAGACGGAGGACGGAAACGTAACGTCAAATAGGTCAGAGGTGCTCAGGGAGATAGAGAGGTTCTATGGACAGTTATATACCTCAGTAGCTAAACCTGTTGTTGACTTGGTAAAAGACCCAAGAGCCAAGCTAACCCGACACTGCACTGAAGATATCCCGGACATCAGCCTGTGCGAAATTAGGATGGCTCTCAAACAACTTAAAAACAACAAAGCGCCGGGTGAAGACGGAATTACTGCAGAACTTCTGAAGGCGGGCGGATCACCGGTACTTAAAGTCCTTCAGAGGCTATTTAATTCCGTCTTGCTTGAAGGGAAAACGCCGGAAGCATGGAACAGGGGTGTGGTGGTGCTGTTTTTCAAGAAAGGTGATAACACCTTATTGAAGAACTATAGGCCCATCACACTGCTGAGCCATGTTTATAAGTTGTTTTCGAGAGTCATTACGAATCGTCTCGAACGAAGGCTTGATAACTTCCAGCCTCCCGAACAAGCCGGTTTCCGGAAAGGTTTTAGTCCCATAGACCACATACATACGCTGCGGCAGGTTATACAGAAGACTGAGGAGTATAATCGGCCACTATGCTTGGCGTTTGTTGACTATGAGAAAGCCTTTGATTCGATCGAGACTTGGGCGGTTCTTAGATCTCTCCTGCGATGCCGCATTGACTATAGGTACATCGAAGTGTTGAAGTGCTTGTATAATAACGCCACCATGTCAGTCCGAGTACAGGGGCAGTGCACGAAGGTGATCCCCATAAAAAGAGGAGTAAGACAGGGAGACGTCATTTCTCCGAAACTGTTTACGGCCACCTTAGAGGACGCCTTCAAGCTCTTGGAATGGCAAGGACTTGGCATCAACATCAATGGCGAATACATCACTCACCTTCGATTTGCCGACGACATTGTGGTCATGGCGGAGTTGCTGGAAGATCTAGGACGAATGCTCGGTGACCTCAATAGAGTATCCCAACAAGTGGGTCTTAAAATGAATATGGACAAAACAAAAATAATGTTTAATGTCCATGTCGTACCCACCGCACTCACCGTTGGGAACTCTACTCTTGAAGTTGTCGACGAATACATTTACCTGGGACAGGCAGTCCGGTTAGGTAGGTCCAACTTTGAGAGAGAGGTCAATCGACGAATCCAACTCGGCTGGGCAGCGTTCGGGAAACTGCGCAACATCTTCTCATCCAAAATACCTCAGTGCCTAAAGACTAAAGTTTTTAGTCAATGTGTGTTACCAGTGATGACATATGGATCAGAGACGTGGTCTCTTACAATAGGTCTCATAAAAAAGCTCAAAGTTGCTCAGCGAGCTATGGAAAGAGCTATGCTCGGCGTTTCTCTACGTGATCAAATCAGGAATGAGGAGATTCGTAGAAGAACCAAGGTCACCGACATAGCCCTCAGGATTAGCATGCTGAAGTGGCAATGGGCTGGCCACATAGCGCGAAGATCGGACGGGCGTTGGGCCAGAAAGATTCTAGAGTGGAGACCACGTATTGGCAAGCGCAGCGTAGGACGACCGCCTGCCAGATGGACCGACGATCTTGTGAAAATCGCAGGAAATCGTTGGATGCAGGTGGCATCGGACCGGTTACGCTGGAAAGCGATTGGGGAGGCCTATGTTCAGCAGTGGACAAGTATAGGCTGAAATGATGATAATTATATGTATTTAATATTTGTATAGTAAGTAACTAGGTACATGTATGTATATTTAAAAATATAGTATTTATTTCATATTAATATTGCTATTTTCTAGTAACATTCTATTGTATAACTGCCTTCTTATTTACTTTCTCATCTCTTAACACTCTAAGGTTTGCTGGAAGATAACAGATACATGAGTTAAGCTAACCTTCTGTATACGTTTAAATTATAAACTATTAATTTCCATCCCAGTGTATACAATAAAGAATAGGATCAAAATTTCCAAAATTTGAATCAAGCCATATATGTAACCAATTGTTTTATTTACTTATTTTGCTTCAGGACTGCCTCCAAAAATAACGGTATACAACACATGCAATTTCTATATAATCCTCACTGAAGGTTAAGCAAATGTAAATAGATATAAATAGAATAAATATAAATAGTTTACGTCTACTTAAGGTTATTTTGCCAAATCAGGTAATAAGCACATATACCAACGAAAAACTTCATTTATCCGACCTAGAATTTGAACCCAGGCATTAAGTCCGCCTATGTACACGTGTGCATAAAGAATAGATAAATAAATAAAAATAGTTTTACATAAATACGATTAACAACTAAAGTTTCATAAATTCTTCAAACAGTTTTTGCGAGGTTGGCGGTGGAAGTCAAACGAGTTATGTGAAATTATTTTGATGTTATTCTCGTAAATATAATAAATTATTAATGTTACGTAACAATTGCAAATTTGAGAACATTTTATTTAAATCCAAACTCGATCACATTGGATCAAATCTGAAAATATTCTTTCTCATCTTAATCTTATTATAAAAATAAAACATCAACATAAAACACGTTATCAAAATACAAAACCGCTAACACCGACCACCGTATCGAAAATGGCGATTCCGCGTGTCAGACTGACCGTCCCCAAATTAATTGGACATAATTAATAAAGCGTCCAAAACAAACTCCTCCCAGACTCCCAACCGATCTTGTTCGTTACATTATTTTATTTCTCAAAACTAACTTAAATTTACGTTTCGAATAATTTTCAAACACCTCTGTTGTCCTCTACTTAAGGGTGGTTTTTATATGATAACATAAAATAGTAAAGATTAAAGTAAGT
The DNA here is from genome assembly GCA_905147815.2 of Phalera bucephala. NCBI lineage: Eukaryota > Metazoa > Arthropoda > Insecta > Lepidoptera > Notodontidae > Phalera > Phalera bucephala. The sequence continues at coordinate 25,486,421 of LR990618.1, read as the reverse complement.
TTATCGTGGTGTGTATCTAAGGCTTTTTTGTTACAGCATTCCGTACAAAACGCGCGTTGTAAAGAGCCCCCGACGATACCACCCATTCATGAGGACAGTGGTGACCTATTGAGATTTGAGATTGATGTATTTGTATGGATATGCCTCGATTAATGTGGAAACTCATTTTTCTTAAAATTGGAAAATTATAACATAGCTATTACTGCAATATCCTACATAATGTAAAATGTTGTATTATTAAATTGTTTACTGGCACAAGTTATTTGGCAGATTAACTTGGGAAGAAACAAACATGATAGAGAGTTTTTATATTTTTTTAGGTCGTCTAAACAGTAGCTTTCTAACAGTTTAATTATTTTTCTGACTTCTGCATCTGTTCTTTGTGCATTTTACATTAGATTTTGTACGATAATATTCAATACCTCTTGAATAATGTCTCGGTAAAGCCTCTATAAATAACGCATTCCACCAATGATGCACCTGTAGTAGAGGTTTGCTACTAATAACAATCTAAAAAAATATATAGAATTATATCACAATTTTATTTCCACAGTTTTTTTGACATAATTTATATAGCCTATATGATTGTTTAACTTATCTACTCCTCTGTCTAATTATTTTAAATCTGCATAGATGTAATTGAGTAACAAGCATCCAAACATCTCAACGTTTACATTTAATATAATTATTATTAAGATGTATGTCGTATCCACGTTAACATCACCGTTTCCGAAGGCCCACACGCGCGCCTCAGGCAGCCTCTTGTAAAATCGACTTCGGGATTGAACGACACTTGGTCCTTTTGTTGCATGGCCTTCAAGGGACAAATTTATGATCGCACCTCGCACTCGTATAATGAGCGTCAGCAAAGCTATTAACACCTTGAGGTACTCAATGAAGATGTACCAAGGATAGTAAAAACATCAACTCATTTGAGGGAAGGACATGAGTCGCACAAGAAACTAAGCAATAAAATATCTTGCTAGGGTTTTTAAACACAATCACGCCTGAATTCACCATTTGAAGATGATTAGAATGTGTTTTATATACCCACGTATCGTTGACGATGTTGGGTTCCAATGTAATTTTTCCGAATTAGGTCGAAATAATCAGGATACGAGGTTCGGATCTTCGACGAAATCACTAACCGCATTATATGCCACTAGAAGCAGTTATAATTTATAATATAATTTGACAATTAGTTAACGGTATTGGGTAAAAAACAATGATATTTAGGAAGAACCAAATAGGTATCTAGACTTTTATCATGAACTATTTTCGGTTCGTTTAAAAACAGGAAAATATTTGAGAAGGAAAGACGAGGTGAATATTTTGTATATTTTCTCTTGGATAGTTAAGGCTCTATTCCCTAAGCTGTACATACTCTCTGCCTACTCTGCAAAGAATTTCGCGTGATGATATTGATAGGTAGGGATAGAGTACGTACATATTTTAGTCAAACTTTGCCAAACTCTGAATAATATAATAACTTTGGAATAATTTGTTTACAACAATACATCCTTTAACTTTAGGATCAATTTTATAAGTTGAAATAACAACTTACGAACAAAACCTTAGACGATAGTTAAATTAACAGCGAAGGCTCCGTATATCGGGGCGTATAATTAGCAAACAGTCAGTTCCATGACAAACATAACACATCCCAACGCCTTCCATGACATGTCCACAATAAATCCGGCACATTTATGATTTTTAAAAGATTTCCAACATTCGGCCGAACGTGAAAAAATAACAATTTATGAGCTCTTCACCCCCGCTGTAACCATTCAAAGCCCAATAATTGTATATTCTTTTACAGTAGTGTGCCGTTTGTATGGCCGACGAAGGCAGCGCAAAAAAAAGCATTCAACTAAAATCACAGGCGCCTTTAATCACCGCTATTGAGATCTATCGCGGGATCAAAGCACGTGCGACGCCATGACGAAATCGTCTCTCAAAATATTGACATAAGGTCGAAATTTCATGGACGATTTGTCACGCTTTTTTGCCTCCGAGCGGATGCTCGTGTCAAACGCTTTAGTATTTTGAGTTTGTTTTGAAAATTCTTTTATCTGATGTATTTGCTGTTTCTATTGTTAGCAGCACAGTTCATCTGGCTTCGTCAGGGGCGGTTTGCTTGCTGAAAATGCTTACTGGCAATAATTTAGACGTCAAATACATTGGTTTTTGTGCGGGCGCGGGTGACGTGACAATGATTTCAGGGTTATTTATGACTTTGGCAGGATATCGCACAATATGCGGAGGAATTCGCGGCGGCTTTGATGCCGATGTGGAGAAGCGTGTTGGTGGCATTTCCGTTGTTGGAATGACAATTTATTTATAAGTATGAATAGGAAAGAATATAACAGTATATGAAAATGTGCCTTTAAGTTATAATATAGCTTAAGCTATTATTTTAATATTGGGTATCCATTGCTTTAAATATAAATCGTTGTCCACATTTTCCTTGCCATGAAAAGTTAACTTCTCAAGGAAAACTTTATTTGTCTATGACTCTAACTAAAGACATCAACGAGCGCATTGCAACCTATTCTCAGTCATGTACTAAGCTATGTTCGAGTCGTCGAAAGTTCATTTTTTTACCAATCACGCATAATTAGTGATATAGTAAGACTATGACTAAATACAATTTTTACAGTTACCTATAAGTGAATCATTATAATCAATCATCAGCATGTGTCAGTCCACTGCTGGACGTAGGCCTCTACCATCGCACGCCACTGAGCTCGATCTTTAGCTCTACTCCTCCAATCCCTGCTCGCTCCCTTAGGAATATCATCGCCCTAGCTAGAGGGCGCTCTACCCTACGTTTGCCGTCACGCGGTCTCTACTCAAGAACCAGTCTGCCCCAATGGTCATCGATTCTGCGGCATATGTGACCTGCCCACTGCCACTTCAGCTAGCTAATTTGCTGGGCTATGTCCATAACCTTGGTTCTCCGACGAATAACTTAGTTCAGGATTCTATCTCTAAGAGAAAATCTTAGCATAGCTCTTTCGATACCTCGCTGAGCGACCTTGACTGGTGAACAAAGCCACACGGTGAGTGGCCACGTTTTGGCTCCGATTGTCATTGCAGGTAGTAAGCACTGATTAAAAAATTCGTTTTTTATGGGCGATGAGAAGACTCGACGAAGTTTTTCGAATGCTGCCCAGCCCAGCTAGCTGTATCTGTCTCTTAATTTCCTAGTCGAAGTTGTTTTTACCTAGTTGGAGCAACTGCCTTAGCTATACATACTCGTAAACAACTTTGAAGGAGACTCCGTTTACGGCGATCGGTCCCGGATCATGCTTGTTGATCATAATTTTAGTTTTATCAAAGTTCATCCGGAGACCGATTCGCTGAGACGAATTAGTAAGGCTGTCCAGCATCTGTTGTAGGTCTTGCAGTTTTTCAGTCATGATGACGATGCCGTCTGCAAAGCGCAGGTGAGAGATGTATGCGCCATTTATATTGATGCCGCGACCTTTCCAGTCCAGCGACTTGAACATATCCTCCAGTGCGTTGGTGAACAGTTTTGGTGATATGACATCACTCTGGTGCACTCCACGGTGCAGGTGGATATGTTTAGTCTGCTATTTCTGTACTTGGACGGTCATCGTTGTTGCTTAAAAAATGGCATTTCGTCACCTCGATGTATCGCCAATCGACTTGGCATCGTAGCAAGGAGTCCAGAACAGACCAGGTTTTGATAGTGGCAAAGGCCTTCTCATAGTCCACGAATGCTAGTCATAGGGGCAAATTATACTCTGCAGTCTTGTGTATAATCTGCCGCACTGTGTGGATGTGGTCTATGGTGCCGTAGCCACTTCGAAAACCGTCCGGCTCCGGGGTTTGAAATTCGTCAAGTCTTCGCGCAAGACTGTTCGTGATGACCCTTGAATTCAGCTTGTATACATGACTCAGAAGCGATGTAAGTCGATAGATTTTCAAAAGGGTTTAGTCACCCTTCTTGAAAAACAGGACGACCACGCTTCTGTTCCATGCCTGCGGAGTTCTCCCAGTGCAGAGGACGGCATTAAATAACTCTCGACTTTCCTTTAGTACTGGGGTACCTACTGCCTTCCGAAGATTTTCCATTTTTAAGCTGTTTAAGGGCCAACTCGATCTCATCCAGTCTGATCTCGGGCAAGTTTTCTGTATAGTGGCGTGTAAGGGTGGCTCTTGGATCCCCTCTAATCAGGGTCGAGGTACGTGTGAGGCATAGAGCTAGCTATTTTTTTTATTGGGACTAAGCCCGCTACACATGCCCACCTTTGTTACTTCTCTAAACCAGGATCCACAATGGTCTCCTTAGATGACACTAAGGTTTAAACCTTGGGGATTCCCGGGAAGCGCTTTAATTGTCTTCGAACCCGCAACAAATTTAATTAGATAGAAAAAACAGGAGGAGTAGGAAATATATTCATACTCGTAGTTAGATGTGGAACACTGTCACAGCGGTGAAGGTACCAGTTTAAAAGAGAATAATTTACTCCTAAAGTTGCCATGTTCGGTGAGAAATTAAGCCACACAGTGGTCTACCGTGGTGGTGGCCTAGTGGAACAGGTAGAGGTGACGGCTCTTTGTTGTTGTATCCTATCTTTCCTGCCATTCGATCAGGAGATCTTCATAGGCGATTGATTGCGGTTTGAATAGTCTAGTGATTTTACAAGGCTTTAGGGCTACTGTATTGACCGTCCTGTATGCCTTACACAAAAATATCAGTGCCAAGCGTTGAGTCTGAAGCAATTTACGCCGTGCCGCCCCTATCGTGGCCTTGTCGGCCCATACAGGCGCACCGTAACATATACAGCCTAAGTATGTTGCTCCGTAGATGATTTTAAGAATATTAAAACGAAGGCCCCAAGTTGACCTTGATATTCTGGTAAGTGCATAAAAGTTTCGTTTAGCTTTTTCGCCTACAGTTTTATATGTTCAATAAATGATAGATTTCTGTCCAGAACTAAACCGAGATAACAAACCGATTATTTTCTTTTGACTGTTTAATGGTTAAATTTAATACGCGGCGCTGATTGTAAATTCCCTTTTAATAAGAGTTGGTATGTTTTTTGAGGAGCGAACGTAGGGCGGTTTCTTTCACCCCATTTTAGAATAAGATGCAGACATGTGTCCGCTAATTTCTCTAGCCCGTACCTAGTGTTAGATTCTATGAGTAGAAGTCCGTCGTCAGCGTAACCGGTTAACGTGCAACCACGCGGCCGAGGTATCTCTAGGAAATCATCGAACCCTAAATTCTACAGATACGGACTTAATACAGACCCCTGAGGACATCCCATCGTCAGCGATTTAGACACTGCATGGTGACCTAGTTAAGTTTAGTCGTGCTTTGTGAAAAGTACGACTAAATAAGTAGATAGATGTTTCTATAACATCCGCTTAAAAAGTAGCATTGGCCACCATGCGTTGTCGAAAGCACCAGAGATATCGAGGAAAACGCCTAAAACGTATTTAAAATCTGTAGTGCTGATAGTTGTTCTAATAAATAGGGTTGCGTCTACAGTCGATTTGGCCGATGTGAATCTAAATTGTTTCCGATTAAATGTTGGCTCACCGGGTAATAGGCGAGGGACTATAAGACGCTCTAAGAGCTTACCCAGCGACGGTAACAGGATAATCGGTCGATATGATTTTGGGTCATCAGGTGGCTTGTCAATACTCTTCGGAATAATACGTATGAATCGGCGATGCCAAGTGTGGCATCGCGGATTCATACGTATTTACGTATCCTAGAGTGCTAGGGAAGATGCCTTCAGATATACATTAAAAACCTGTAAAATTGAGTCACCCGACGTTCGACTAGCTTCTTTTACCATTCTATTCGATATTTTATCTTCATCGGCAGCTTTGTTTAGAGGGAGAGCTCGGACAATGTTAATGAATTCGTCGCGAGATGGAAGATCAGACGCGGGGGAAAGTACTGGCTATTGAAATTCCTGACTTCTGAAAGGATTTTCGGCTTAAAAGCGATCACATTAGCCGCTTGTGTAGTCAACCTTGTCAAGTGGCTTCTTCCGAGTGGCTGGACGAACTTTTTCGATCCCCGTTTCTGCTCGATAGCTTTTTCAATCTCAAGCGTATAGGAAGCTCAGAGATCGCGTCGAACCAGCTTCGTGAGCCTTTTATTTAAGGCCCGGTGTTCTGACATGATTGAGGGAGCCTTTTAGCGGCGTTCGCTCATAAGCTCTAGAGTCTCCCTCGAAAGTTTAGAATTCTTGCCTGTACGCCTCATTTCGCAGAATTTAGTGTCCTCATCTCTAAGAGTCTTTACCACCCGGTCGAATTTCTGGTTAACTCTGTCAGTGCTTTCTAAGGCAGCGAATATATGCTAGGCAGCTATAAGTAAATGCTTCTATTACTTAAACATTTTTCACTCATTCCGTTCATATGCATATAAGTGTCAAGAGAATATTTTATTAGTATATTTTTCGTAAATATTTATTTTACGAGGTACTTGTAACACCGTGGTGGTCTGACGGTCACTTAGGTTAAGCAGCTTTTGGCCCGGCTAGTCTGAGATGGGTGACTGATTGCAGCTTTAGAAGGTATGCTAAGACATAAGTCCCGACTACCACTAGATGTGGTAGTGGTTAAGCAGAGCTGAAAGTATTACAGGCGCCTTGATAAATTTTTACAAATCTTCCAATCAGCACTTGATCCGCGTGATGAAGTATTTCAAATTTTCTGTCGGATTGGTGTGTAAGAGGGGCAACGTTTTAAAAATTACTCAAGTTTAAGAAACCAAGTTTTAGTTTAGTATTTTATATTTGTGCGGGGTGAAGCTGATCGACCGTATTCGCAGCAGCGTAGAAAGAAAGCGAGTGGGTATGAAAGATAGTATCGGTGTATAGATGAGAAAGGGTATGCTCCGTTTGTTCGCGGATATAGAAAGAATATCAGAAGAAAGAATGACAAAACAGATATACAAGGCGGACATGGAAGAATGTAGGTACCGAGGAAGACCTATACTATCTTACTATGACGAAATAGACCAGGTCTTATTTGAAAGACAAGTCAAAATTCTCCGTAACGGGCGAGCGTGTATGAAACGAACTATGAGAGTGGAGGTAGCCAGACAGGTATATAAAGAAAGACCCTGTTGCAACTCTGTACTCTCTGTCTACCCCGCAATGGATCTGGAGTGATGATATAGATAGATAGATAAAAGAAACCAAAAGCCAGCCGTTAGTCATTTTCAAATATTTGAAATCATTATTTTACTTTCTTCATGAATACTTCTGCCTATAAGAAGAGAAAAAACCTATTGGAACTCTGTAGGTACTCTTTGCCTAACCCGTACGGAATCTGGAGTTATAATGAACATAGATAGTGAAATGAATGAACATTCAGAAATTCGCAAATCGTTAAATAAGATTTAAACTGATTAAAATCGACCACATATCGTCACCACGTGCGCAAAAACGAACAATTGTTAAATGTGGATAACAGCGCAGCTGCGCCCCCGCATGCGCGCCGACAGGTGTGTGACCATCACCCATTGCAGATTTAGTAGATATCTGTTAGGAGAATGAGATATTGATTAACGTATCGCTATTTCTGCTTCTGCATTACGTTCAAAAATGTAGTTCAACACTAGAAATAATTCCTCATAAATTTGTCGTGAGTGCGTTTACAAATATGAATTTCACATACACAAACGCTGATTGAAACAAATATTTGTGTGTCACTCAAGGATTTGTCTCGTGCGGGGATGGAACCAGCATCTAGTCAATCAAGTGATCGTGCCACTTAAGCCCTTAACCACTAGATCAAGCCGTCCGTCAAAAAGTACATTACGAGGTTTTAGTATTTCTTTAAAATACTTCTTTACTAAAATCCTCTAGCAGTATTAGCAAAGTATCTCTTTATTTAGTTATTAATTCGAAAATCAAAATTGCCTTATAAATTCGCTTGAATGGTGTAATAGTGCTTGGTGTAGCTAACCATCACGATGGTATGAGTTTGGAACCTGAATGTCAAACTTATTATTCTGATTTTCCTATCGAAAAACCGACGTGAAGGTGTTCTTAAAAATACTATAAATAAGGTTATCCATTAAAAGAACCCAGAAGAAACCCTTTACGCCAATATTCTTTAAGCAGAGGTGGCACCCACTTTTCGCTGACGATGTTTGGTCTCATGTAATAGACCGCAAGCCTATTACCATTACACAAGGAACATTGCTAGGCTCTGGATTGATACTGGAAATGTTCCTACCAAAAATTTAGTTTTTGTCCGACCCAGGGTTTGAACCCAGGACCTTGGGATCCCTACGCACATTATTCGCCACTAGACCAACAAGGCATTCCATTAAAATAATTTAAATACGAAACACTTTAAATGAGTGAAGGCATATGTATTTTATAGTCACACTTTCTCACTTCCCACGAAACAAATTTTAGCAGTCTTTCCGCATAGTCTAATAATCATAAAACCACTAAACAAAGGGGCATTTTAACAAAAATATCATATTACTGTACCAATAAAACCCCTGTCCAAATATTTTGTATCATAAAACCAATTCAAATATAATATATAGCATAATCGACGCACCCCATTTGTATTCATATAGTATACACGTTATAAAAAGATTATGTTCGTCATTTTAACTTCTTTTGTTAAAAATTAAAAAGCGTGCGGCCACTTAGCGCTCACGTCACGTATAAACACGTTATAAAATGTGCCTTCAATAAATTAAAATTATGTTAGATATAATTTTGAACGATGGTGCGGTATAATTTTGTCGCGATCACCAAGATTAAGTTTAACGTTTAGCATGTTCAGTATGAAATGGGTGCGTGTTGGTGCATTTTCCGATTTCGAGTGTCTCAATACTTTGAAAGGCACATGAAGTCATTGGACACGGTTCCCACTTCATGTGGTCTTTAAGCCAAGCTTTAAGCCTATGGGTTGGCTTCTTATGTTCCAACAGCAGGTGACCTCAAAACCTGCCTCCACCCATTCGCGCTGGTTGCGCGTGGTGGAGTAAGATCTATTGTCTGTCACCTCCTCGACAAGATATGGTCTTTGGCTAGCAAAATTATGCCTTTTATTAATATTTTTCCGGCATGCCAACTTCGGTAACAACGCTTACATAAAAACGTACCAACTCTTAAGTATGCACCCGCGCGTTCTTCACCACATGAATTGTGGTCAAATAGAAAATTTCTATACCCCTCGCCAAATACTCAATCAAACACTTAATCTAACAAATTACCATATGAAAAAGCATTACCAATAAAAATCAGAAATCGATTCCTACCTATACACCATAAAAAAGACATCAAAATCAATTTACGATCCGACACGAAATAACTCCTGACGGTCATAACAGAGGGTGCTATTTGAGAGAAATGCATCATAATTCTAAACGCCACTTGTCAAACGCGACTCTTTATAATATTATGACAATAAAAAAGTATTCATTGAGACAATAGTCAGGGTTTGAGCCCACAATAAATTCTGACGTGGTCCATTTATCACGCGAGATAATCATCGGGAGGCTTGCGCCGGCCCAGCACACGGGACGAAATACTTTAGAGGTTTATTCACCCACTTCTGTCAAATTTATATGGCTAATTAAGTTGTTTAAGTTGGAATTTCTAATCTTTGTAATCACTTGTTAGTGATGTCATTACCTAATCATTTTTTGAGACGTCGCAACTTATACAAAATTTAACATTATTATAGATTCATATACAATTTGTATTTATAAAATTGATGTAATAAACTTGCCAGTATTACCCCAGGGAATATTAGAAAATAATAGGTGTAAATTACTAAATAATTCACCGTTTACAGCAACCCTCACTCCGAAACCCTTCCGTGTGGCTCCAACAATTGGCTTAACAAATCGACTACAATGTTCGCCGCCGAGGCGTCAACCAATCAGCGTCGAGCAACAACCCTCGCGGCACATTTCACACGGGGCGAACCGTCCAGCTCCATCCATTTAGTTTTTACGCCCAATTATTCGATCTATTATCGTCATATAAACATGCTTATTTATGGTGCATATATATCTCAACCGCACCCGTTTTTATTGGCAGTAAAGTATGAAATTGCGCATTAGTAAACCTTTCACATCCAAGTTTCATATCAGTGCGGGACATAACTCGAGATTTAGTTTTAACTGGTGTTTTGTGTCGGTCCGCCCGAGATGCTCGACGCGATATTTTTATGGAAACATTATGTTATTACCGGAGTTCGTTTCATCCGTTTTATAGCTTTTTGCCACTTTGTGTTGTAAACGCAATGACGAAAATATTCGATATATGCATAAGTCGTACATTTAAAAAGTAGTTTTTACACTTGTTAACATTATGATCGTAATGTTTTTTGTGTAAGCCACGACTGCTTTGATTATTTTGTTAAAGCGGTTTGCGGATTTAAATTAATACCTAGTACATTTTAGCGCAAGAATTAGGCACTTACTGTTTATAATTATAGTAAACAACTGTAACGGAACAAGTAATATGTAGAAAGTACTTATTACTGAAGCAAATTCTTACGCTTATTCATTCTTCCTGTGTTTTCAGGATATAGGTAAGTAACATATTTAGCTTTACGGCTAAATATGTTACTTACTTACCTTAAGTTTGCTTATTTGATCAATAGAGCCTAAAGATAGCATCTGATTAAAAATTCTGCGAGCAATTTGCTGCGTCTTTCAATCACGCCAGATCCCTTGCGGGGTAGGCAGAGGTTACATACAGAGTTCCAACAGGTTCTTTCCTTACATACCTCTCTGGCTTCCTCCACTCTTAAAGTTCGTCTCATATACGCTCGCCGGTTACGGAGACACTTGATTCGTCCTTTTGATAAGACTCGGTCTATTTGATCATGTTAAGATAGTCTGCTTCTTTCAATAGTTTATTTATTAATATATGGAAAACTTACAGTAAATCAAAATATAATAGCATCGGAACAGAAGACTGAGAGCCAATAACAATAATATTAATAAGCAAATACTTTGGTACAATAATAAATTTTGGGGATGATCTTAAGTACATTTTCCCATGTAACTGTAATATTGGCCGTCAGATAATATAGCACTCAAATTAATAGGTTTAAGAGTATTAAATTTTACACTTAAGTTCCTCATATAACGTAGGTGAATACCAAGAAATGATTTTTCAAAATTCATACCCTGAGGGGATTAGAACTGGGGTTATAATTAGTTTATGGAAACTCGCATGGTTATGATTCCCGATTTCGAAGTGATAGGAAGAGATAATTTGAATATAAGTACTCCGAAATTTATTTACGTAATTACAATTTTATAAGACAACATACATAACTTCAGCGAGTATTAATAAAACGTAAATGATTAATTTCATGCTATTTATTCTTCATCAATTGAACTGTAAAATGACTTTTATTTTATAACAGTTTATACAAAGCAACATTAAACACAATTATTATGTCTACTTGATTATGCAACAACAATTTAACTTCTTATAGGGCTATATTTTAAACTGAACTTAAACACATTTCATGAACGTTTGGATTCGAACATTACATTTGTTTTAGTTAGCACGTTATTGCGTTAATGTTGACGTCACGGTGCCGAAAGTGGTCCCATGAACGCGTGTTTCGGCCAGACTGGTTTGTGGACAATGTCCTCCCGTACAGTCTGATTACCAACTCTCCCACACTGACCGAGCATCTGTGACCTTAGATTTCATATCTTAGATTTGGATAATTTTATTCTCTCTTAAGATTCTGTACTTAAGATTAAAAAGTTTGTCTCGACGACGAAATTCTTTTTCGTGAAGATTTCTAGTGTTTTGTGCAGTTGTTGTCTAATAATGCTACTTAATGGCATTAAGTATAAGACTTAAAAATGTTTATTATTTAGTTATTTATAAATGTCATAAAAATACTACAAGAAGATATATTGGAATTTTCAAATTAACAACAACATGTTTAAAAAAAGAACACTGGTATTCTTTTTTGAGTGGTCCGTGATTAAAGAGAGATGCAGTTATATTTTAAAACATAAAACACTAAAAATCTTTTCATTTGACTAGGTAGACTACATACTAGGATAATCTTAAAAGTTCCTAAGGCCACTGTCCGTTGGGCAAGTCAAATGAAAAGACTTCCAGTATTTTATCTTTTAAAACATAACTGCATCTGACATCACCAGTTAGTGATGACATTTACTTATAGGCGATAATCGATCACTTTCTCTTTATCCTCTTTGATAACAAAACGGTAGGATAATACCACTTCTTTCTAGAATAGATATTAAAGGTTATCATAATATCATTAGATTCACATAATAATTTATTAGATAATGTATCAATCTAAAATGCTATAATATTCAGAATATTATGTCTGACGGTGGTCAGGAAAATAAAATTAATAAAGTGGGCGGTTAAATTTCAGATCAATGCGTAAAAGAAACTAACGATTTATCATCGCAACAATATGTCTTTGAATAATAAATGACAAACAAAGATGACCGTACCAATTCCACCATAAAATAGGCACCGCTAATATCTTAATTTCGGGAACAGACCTACGCCTTATGATAAACATACCGCCCATTAAAATCCCAACGAATATCCAGGTGCTCAAGTCGTCACTTAACTGCCCCAACTAAGTGCAATAAATTAATTACGACAAAGCTGTGAGATGGCAACACCGTGGGGGACTCGACAGAGCCAAGTACTCAAGGTAGCCCCCCGCTGACCGAAGACCTCACCGAAAACGTATATATTGAACACTGTCACATCACACCGCCTTTGTTCACCTAAATTCGCCTTCACTTTTCGCCTGTCGAGATTCTGTGTAACAAAAAAGAGATGAGCAATCGTCGGCGGAACCTTTGCGTCGCGGTCATCATTTTTCACGTCTCATTCAATAACTTGATGCGTAGTCGCCGAGATAGTGATCGAATTTTGAAATATTTCGATGGGAGAGCGTTACATTCCCAAGGATATGGTGTTACTTTGCGTGCGGAATGTCGGAGTAGGTACCGAAATGGATAATATGTTGGTATATGGTTTTGTATACATGGTATTAGATAATGTGTTAGTATATGGTATTGTGCGTTTAATTATATAGATAAAGGGATTTTAATTTTCATGGTTTTTGATTTTTAAAAAGAACTGAATTAAAAATCTTTTTTAAAGTAATTAAACAAACTTCATACCATATCGTAATAATAAATCGGTAACAAATTTCCGGTATATATAAACCTCTAGGTAAATACCTAGACTGCCTCGTGGGTCTAGTGACAAAGTGCATCGCTTTGTGATCACGAGGCCCTGGGGTCAAATCCTAGGTCGACAAGTGTAGTTTTTCTAACGAAAATTTCCCAGTACGAGTCCGGAGTCTGGAATTGTGCCCGGTATATGGCAATAGGCTCGCCCCCTATTACATCGGACCTAACATCGTCGGCGAAACGTGGGTGTACTTAGTACACCTCTGCCATCCCCGCTTGAGAATATAGACGTGACAGTGTATGTGTCTATATAAATAATAATAAAATAGCAAATGAATAAATATATGACAGATTACAGATAGCTGTTTCCTGAAAGTCCCCTTAATATTTATTATTATACATTACACATAACAATCAATATAGGATTAAATTTAAATTATTGACAGCCTACTAAAGCATTGTGGACTAAAAATTTCGATCACAAAATTCAGTTTTAATCCGTATTTATTTATTTATTTGTCTACCAACAATTGTTACATCAAAACAGAAAATAAATATACATAGCATTGAATTGCTTTTCTAAATGCTTTTCTGAATTGCTTAATCTAAATGTACAATTTCAAGGGTAAACACTATATGCAATGAAAAAATAGCAAGTTGGGTTACGTAGAAAGTTAACAAAAAATTGAAATCGATAAAACAAAAGTGAGACAAAAATCTATTTTCACATTATAAGGGGGGAAAAATAAGGAAAAAAAAATATACGCAATAATAAATAATTACCTATGTTGGACCTGGTACTTAAGTTTACCAAAGCTTGTGTGGTATGCATCAATAGATCAAGTGGGGGCAGTCAACGTTGCTGCGTAAAACTTTAAAAAGAAATTTTAAATCAAGGAAGTCCCTCCGTTGGTCTAAGGTCATAACTTTAAATTTCTCAAGACGCTGTGAGTAGCTCTGAATTTTTTCAGAGATGCCTGTTGAATGAGGTAGTTGTCTCAGAAAGCGTTTTTAAATACGTTCCAGTCTTAGGCTATGTGTTGCATAGTGAGGACGCCACACAACCGCGCAGTATTCGAGAGTACTGCGAACAAGGCAATCGTAGAGAAAAATTTTAGTGTTTGGTTTCCGAAAAGACTGCATTTCTTATTAGAAATCCAAGAGTTTTCGAAGCTTTTTTAATAACTTGTTTGATATGAGGCACAAAAGTAAGTTTCTGGTCCAGTAAAACTCCCAAATCTCGAACGACGTCTACAATATTCAGCTATGCCATGTATGCCATTTATGTGGTAGTTAAAACGTGTAGGATTTAATTTGCGTGTAAAAGTTATTTGCGAAAATTTCTGGACATTCAGTTGCATGTCATTATCCGTGCACCAGCTAATGAGTCTATCAACATCTATTTGTAGTAGTAATGCATTGTTATATGAAACTATCACTCTAGATATTTTTAAATCGTCTGCAAACAAGTACGGAGTTAATACATAAAATAATTTGCGAGATCATTAATGAATATATCAAAAAGTATTGGACCCAAATGCGATCCCCGTGGGACATCAGTTGTGATATTAAAAACTTCAGATTCAAAACCATTGACCACAACGTAAAAAGATCTGTTAGTTAAATATGAATTTAGCCAATTTAGAAGAGGGCCTGTAAAACCATACGCAGTAAGCTTTTGGATTAAAATTTCATGGGAAACCTTGTCGAAAGCTTTACTGAAATCAGTATAAACAACGTCAATTTGTTTATTTGAATCGACAGTTTAACAGCATTTTCGACAAAAGTAACCAGACTGATGCACAGATACATACTTTTTAAAGTAGTTTTGTATGTGTGGTCGTATCAGGGCTTCAAACACCTTTGCGAATGTTGAAAGAATTGATATTGGTCTATAATTACTTACGTAATTATCAGCATCGGCTTTGTGTATAGGTATAACTTTAGACAACTTCTATTTCTCGGGAAAGATACCAAACTTGAGTGATTTATTAAATATGAACTGGAGAGGGATTACTAAGTTTTTAGCACAATTTAAAATAAAAATAGGCGGGATGTAATCACTGCCACCCTTAGAGGTGTCAAGACTCATCAAATATTTAGTATAGATTCTTCATTAATACTTAATACGGAAATACTGTCAGAGCTGTTAGTTAATTTGTGCTAATAGGAATATTTTTTTGCCTCTCTATTTGTTTGTTTTTAGCTGGGCAATATACTAATGAAAAATAGGAGCCAAACATGTTGCATATGTCCGGACCATTATTAGAGATTTTATCCCCATTCATAAAAGTTGCGGGGTAGGTACTGGTATGCTTACGCTTGGCTTTGATATATGACCAAAAGAATTTAGAATTTGTGCTTATTTTCTGCTCAATGCTGTGCATATAGGTAGTGTAACATTCTTTAGCTAGACGTTCGCAGCGTTTGGTATACCATACTGTAATACCATACCTTTTTTTATACTTATCCCTCTCCCGTAATGCCTTTAGTAGATTTATACTAAACCAAGGAGGAGTGGAGTTATTTTTAAACTTAAACGATTGAACAAACTGTACAATGAGTTCATTAATAACATAATAGAAAATTTCGAGCATAGCATATGGATCATTAATATCAAGAAATAGCTTTGGCCAATTAACTTTTTCTAATTCATCATTTAGTGCTATGTAGTCTGCTTTATTGTAATTTAATCTTAATGTTGTATTACTTTTTAGGTTTTTATTTATTTTACAATGGACAATAATTTCAAGCGGTGGGTGGTAGTAATCAATTTTAGATAGACCGTGTAAAGCTTTTGTTACGGCACATTGTGGCAAATCAGCGAGAGCCAAGTCCAACATTTTATTCATTTTATTAGAAATTAGATTGTATTGCGTAAGGTTGTTGGTATACGTAAAATCTACAAAATCTTGACATATATTCGAATGTAAGCAGGAGGAGGAACCAGAAGAACTATTAATTACATTCCAGTCAATACTACTCATATTAAAGTCGCCAATTAAAATCGTGTGATTGGCGTTTGTTTCAACTACATAATTAAAGTTATCCATAAAAAGTTTAAGAACTGAATGTTGCACTGGGGGTTGTAAATAAACCGTACATATTGTCATTTTAAAGCTTGGTGTTACATCAACAGTTATCCACAGGTCCTCACACCTACTTTCCCAAATAGACATTCTGCTAGCATTAAACCTTTTAGAAATTGCAACTAAAACTCCTCCTCCTTCTTTATTAGAATTAAATCCGGAAGTGGACCTATCACGTCTGTAAACATTGTATCTTTTGTCAAATAGTTCACTACTTAAAATGTTATTGTTAAGCCATGTTTCTGTTAAAATTATTGCATCATAATTACAACATGCCAGATTACAATTAAATTCTGGTATTTTCGTATTTCGCAAACCACGAGTATTTTGATAATAAATATTGAATGAAGCGAATTTTATTTAATTGAAACTAAAACTTATTTGTACTCGTGTGCTTGCATTGGGTCTACACTATTTTATTTAAAGAATCTGAGTCCTTTATTATTATATAACCAGAATCATCTGTTTTTCTAACGAAGATGCGTCCGCCTCTTATCCAAACATGCTTGTACCCTTCATATCCATCCAATATGAATTTTTCACCTAAATAGCCATCATGATCAAGGTGAAACAAAGTGTGAAATCCATTTAAAATGCCATAGAAATACAATCGTCCAAGCCACCCTTTCGAATCCATCCCGTTTGCATCACCGAGCACATTATCCGCAGAAGCGTTAGGGCGTAGTCCCGTATAATGTAATTTACATCTCACAATACACCTTAGAAATCCTTCACCAACAAAGAAAGCCGAGAACACTTTGTTTGGTCAGTATTGTCGGCTACTTTAACGGATTACTTATTGTAGTACATACTTAGGAAGGTACAGTTACCTTCATTGAGAGGATGGGCAGATGTTTATCAGTAAAACAATGTTATAAGTTTTGCAAAATGTCAGTATTCAGACGCTGTTATCAGAGTATCTTGGGGGGCTTTAAGCCGCCGCGGATTGGCGCTATTTGTTCGGCTTTAACTCAAAGATTAAGGTTGTGTTGTATCAATACAGATCGCGGTGTTAAATGACGGGTGTTTCGTTTTGAATGGAGCTTGAGGTTTGAATGAATCTATAACGATTATTTGCTTTAGATTATCTTAAATCGAAAGTGGTAAATATTTCGAGGCGCTCCTAAAGTTATATTGCCGTGGAGTTCTAAGTGATCACCTAGTTTAAGCAGAGTGCATCTCGGTCTGAGATGGGTGACCGTTTGTAGAATTTTCATATTCTAGCATGTCCCTGCTCTTAAAGACACGGTAAGCTGTTGCTCTAAGTTACCACTTCATGTAGTATTCGTTAAGCCAAGTTGGAAAATTTGCCGTAGTTTTGCAAGTTGGAAAAGTGCTTTGGCACTTTAACAAACTTGGCTATCATTTCTGCTTTACTAAACTTAACTCATAGTTTTAACAAAATTACAAGTTTTATAGACGTACATAACTTATGTGCTTACAGTTATTTATTTTATTGTGCACTAACATTTAAGTATCCGCTCGGTTAAACTCATTTCGTGTATAATTACCTATTTAACTGCGACTAACTCGATCACGTTTTTGCCTTTAAATTAAACACTTGTTAATGTAATAATATATATCAGCATCCTGATTGGCATTATTACATTAACTCGTTCTGTAGTAACGAAACAACAACTTTTCTACAAATGCTACAAGGATCATAAGCAAAATATATAACATAAAAAAAATAATAATATTAAAACTTACATAAAACTAAGTTAAACCCATGCTACACAAAGGTGAGCCTTGACCAGTTAATATCACATTTTTGTACGTCAGACTTTTAGGCATGCGTAAATGGTCTTGGTTAACATAGTTAAGAAACCTAACATTCGTAAGGAAGTAAAGCAATGTTTCTTCTCATCACTAGTTCTATAAATCAGTAGCGCATGATGCTGTTGGTGATCCCGAGATTCTGGAGTCGATTATGTTAAGATTATTAGGGTTTTCCTATCGATGAATTGTCAATAGCAGACGGGCAGACGGCAGATCGCTAAAATTGTATATGTTAGCGATATTGCATTTTGGACCTGACATTGTCGGTGAACGTGATTTCACACAGCACATTTCTATCACACTTGCTTAAGGAATGTAGGTATGACATTTTGGTAAATTTTTACATAAATACCACTTAAAAAAAGCGAAAACTAACTTCATAAAGCAAAAAATAAATATTTGAAGTCGGTTCCATTAATTATATACCAGTATTATATTATTCTGCTTACTTCTACAGTAAGGTACAGGATTGATACCCATTGTAACGGAATCTATACATTCGTGCTATTTGTCGTTAAGGAGTCCCCTGGTGTATTTTCAAAATTCAAAGTTCATTGCCGATTTCTTTAAAATGGAACCACCTCGAAGCTATACTAAACCCATCGCAAAAAAAAACATCAAAATCTGTTTATAAATAAAGACGTTATAAAAACACATACATGAATTGTAAACCTTCTCCTCTTTTGAAGTCGGTTAATATTCTGGTAAGTTCTTTGGTGCGGTACGTATAGGATTACCACAATATGTATAATAACATAACCTACAGATTCGTATTATTTGTCGTTAAGGAGTTCCCTGGTGTACCCTCAAAATCAAAGATCCAATACCGATCGAATTAAAATTAGCCCACCTTGGAGCTATATTGAACCCAATGCAAAAACAATCACTAAAATTTTGAAACATTAACGAACATTGAACCTTCTTTTCAAGCCGGTTAAAAAGACAAGACTATACAAAAAGAGATGGCTTCTGAGAATGCCACTTAAATTCTTAAAGTTATATTTCCTCCTGCGACACCAATTTCACTAATAGAAGTTTACTAATGAAATAAAACTATTTTTCGGATTTTATCGCGGTTTATTTTTGATTTTCAAGTTCTCGACGTTTTAAGTGCTTTGCAGCATTCATAGTCATGGGAAGGAGGACTAAGGTGTTAGACGTCCAAAAGACATAGTTTTTCCGGGTTACCTTCTTAATTATTTTTGTTGGTCCGATCTACGCAGGATGAGCTCACGATGTCTTGAGGCCTTGCGGTGTTAAGCTTGGTTAGGGATTTGATTATATTAATTACAGGATCCCAAGTCGATGGAAGCAACCAGCCATCTTCTCTATTGAAATTAGAATGTTTTTTAATTCCAATAGCCCTGCGAAACATCCTTAGTAGGAATCAGTGTTCTTTCACGAGGGTTGTGGTGTTTCAACTCTAATAATATGGCGGGTGCGGTCAAGGACATGTTCACAGACTGCAGACTTCTTTGAGCGACGGTGTTTTAAGTCAGCTATATGTTCTTTAACCCGAGTTTTTACCGGTCTTTTTGTTGCTCCTGCATCTTGTAGAGGGATCTGACACTTGACAGATGGTAAAAATTGACTGATCTTCTTTGGCTTCTTATAAAATGTTTCAATTGAAGCACGCTTCAAGATGTAGCTGATCTTGGCCGTGACTCCTCTCATGTAAGGTAGTACAGCAGGGAGACGCTCAACTGTGGCTGGTTTCACTCGGTCACTATGACGTTGGCGTGGGACTCGACGCTTATTGTCGTGCAGGACTTGTTTGACATGTTGAAGCTCAACAGCCAGATGTTTCTTGTCACAGATCCCTTGTGCTCTCTTAAACAAAGATTTACCCACGGTAGCCAACTGTGTTGGATGGTAGTGAGATTCACCGTTTAAGTACCTATCAGTACGGGTATTTTTCTATAAACCGTATGGCTTAAGGTGTTGTTGGGGTTACGGATTACTAAGGCATCTAGGAAAGCCAGGGAATTGTTTGCCGTCAACTCCATTGTAAACTGAATAACACTGCAAGGCCTCAAGACACCGTGAGCTCATTCTGCGTTGATCGGACCAACAAAAATAATTAAGAAGTTTGGGGGTACCCCGGAACAACTATGCCTTTTGGACATCTAATATCTCAGTCCTTGCCGTGACCATGGGTGCTGCAAAGCACTCGAAATGACGGGATCGTAAAAAAAAATCATCTGTAATATTCGCGTAAATCTAAGAACTCAGTGTAGAAATTTACTAAATTTTAATTTTATTTCTCGACCAGTATCAGCATTTCAAATATAATGATCAATACAGTGCGTAGTAACCGACAAGTCAATTTCAAGATGATAAGCTCCTTTAGTAGACATTAAAATCCGTCACGACTATGTTCCCCTGGCGGGGGTGGCACAGGTGTACTGTGTATACCCACTTGTCTCCAACGATGCTAGGTCCCCTGTAATACGGAGCGAGCCTATTGCCATATGCCGGGCAAAATTCCAGACTCCGAACTGATACTGGGAATTTTTCCATAGAAAAACTACATTTGTCCGACTTAGGATTTGAACCCCGGACCTCGTGATCTCAAAGCGCATTATTCGCCACTCGATCAACGAGGCAGTCGACCGTAGTAATAGACATTAGTGCAATATAAATCGCCTTATAACTATATCATGATCGCAAGTTTGCTATCCGCACCCGGCCATAACTAAACATTACCTATTCATATTAAACTGCCATCGTTCACGATCGGGTTTTACCGTAACCCGACCGCAAACACTTTCAAACTTGAACTTTACAATCGACGCCTTGATACCGTGCCTTTAAATGACTCACTATGAAAAGATTACAATCGAAATTCGCGATACAAAACCCTGAAACTTGAAAATTCGGGCGGCGTCAAAGGGCTTCCAATTGGTTGAAAAATCCGCCCACATCCGGTGGCGCTTGGGAATATTTAATAATCGAGAGTTAACGAACGGTTTATAATCCTATGGTTAGAGATAAAAAGGAGCCGGCAATTCCAGTATTGATGCAGGTCCGGATTAAGTTATGGGATGTATGAAAGAAGCAGCTTAGTGCAAGGATATGAACATTAAGTAACGTACACAAGCATGATAATAACTTACAAAGAAGATTTTCTCGGGTAATTATTTTTGGCCATCGGTTAGTAATAGATACGTTAAAGCGAGCATTTTTTTTTTTTTTTTTTTTTTAAACGTAGCCCCACACTAGGATTTATTTCTGTGTCGTGGGTGCGTTTACAAACATGAAAATTCACAAACAAATACCCAGACCAGAACAAATAATTGTGAATCACACAAAGATTTGTCCCGTGCGGGAATCGAACCCGCGACTATTCGACACAGTGGGCGGAGCAGCTCAAGCTCTTAACCACTGCGCTAAATCGTCCGTCATTTGCCGATCAGTGGAACAGTACAGGCTTTTTTTTGTGATTTCATTTATCTTAATAAAAACAACAAACAGAAGACATAATAAATATACATAATTTTGTTTAATATCAATTTTCCTAGTCATATGTTAACTGCGCACGTTCAAAGTATGCATTGCTTTTCAGTTGCAATCATCATCACGCGTGCAAAGCACTCGAAACGTCGGGAAATAAAAATCAAAAATAAACCGCGATAAAATCCGTAAAATAGTTTTATTTCGTCATAATAATATTTATTTATTTGCAACAATAAACACGTTACATGTAATGCTATATCATTCAGTGATGGCTGCTTCTCAAGTCATGCTCGTGAACGGGTGCTGCTGGTGGGGTGGTCCGTCCTCTATCCTTTGACTGATTTAACATGTACCGTAGTACTGTTGAATTTTGTCTCGTTCGGCATCTCATTGGAGCTATAATTAATTATTTTGTACGCACTCTTTACATATTTTCTAGTAACCCCTTTTTTCTCTTACTATTAATATTATACTTTTTATTATATACCTTTACAAAATCTCTATTTTTTAAATGAGTGAACTATGTAGACACTGACCGATACCATGAATCTAAGTACACTTATGCTTAATCTATACTTAAGCACATCTATTTAGCTCGTTCTGCATTGTTCTCCCATACCCATGAATGCAATATGTACAAAAAGAATTTTAAAACTCTCATTTTAAAAAATAGTAACCGTAGTATTACTTGCCCTTCTTTTCCACAGGAATAACTTTCCGAACAGGTGGTAGAGTCTTAAATAATCAATATGTTTTCTCTTTTTGAATATTCATAAGTACATTTTGGTCTACAGAAATAAAAAAACTTTTTATTTTGATTTTGATTCACATGATGCTCTGCTTAGAATAGAACAAATAAATTACATATCCTTCTAAATCCCACCCTGCCATATTAATAATCGGTGAGATAAATCGTAAATCCATAAGTGTTTAGCGGTCGGTGTTGTGGTTACAGTTAATTTGTTTCTGACCGAAACCCTTATGAATGAACGCTGATGCCTCCACGCCTTTTTTCGGCAGACTCTTGTCTGCCTGATGATCTAGTTAGTTTGTTTTCTTTAGGTATACCCATAAATAACGTTATTAAATCTAATAGCAGGGATCTAAATTCAAAATCCAAAGTTATTAATCATAAAGGTTTGTTGAGATCAAAAATGGGTATGTTTTTTGCGAAGCTATTTTAGACCTCACATGTTTTCCGAGACTTTGTAAATACAAAGTTTATGCCTATGTATGTGTATGCCTTTAGTAAATACTAAAGGCATATAAGTACAATATTTTTTCTCTAGTGGAAGAAAGTACGGAGGTGCCTACATCTAAGGAAGTAAAAAACATTTAACATTTATCAAACAAAATGTTGTTGTGGAAATAAGCTAGGTACGTTATTTTTTTAAATCATTATTTTTTTATTTAGAGTTGATATTCTTCTTCTTCTTAGCGTTTCGGCGGCAAACATGCTATAGTTATATGGCAGCAGCTCAGAATGCGGCCACATTGACTGCATTGTCGGAGGCAGCCATCAAATCCTGCAGCCTACAAGTGTTAAGGGGTGCTGAGCACTACATAAGGTGGGACATCGTTTGAATTACGCCGCACAGACCCCCTAAATTGGTACTGTCTGTGAATCCCCACCTGAACATGTTTTCCTTGCTCCGGCCGACCTGGAATGGTCCTGGAAATTTATGTCAAGGTGGGAGACGCTCAGCTATTGGTTAATATCAACGTACAATGAAGTTGGGAAGTATTATCATAACAGCTATTCGAAGCTTTAGCCCCAAAACTATCAGCAAAGAAGCTTGTAGATAATATGAGTTTCTTAAATCAATCTAATTTCCAATCAATATTATTTCTCAGTGCTTGTATATGTATTATTTCAATTACCTACTTTTAATTTTCTTTACATTTACATGCGCAAGTAAATTCGGTGTTTTATTGACGATAATTATTCATCAATATTTATATGAATTTATTACGCCATCTAGCGTCGAGTAGTATAAACTTAGCACCGAACCCAATATTTCCTATTTTGATCATTCTACCAAAGTTTTAAAAGTATTTTCGTCGGCTATAACTCCAAGCACCTACTATTTATTTTGTAAACATATTGATCTACACTCAGATCACATGACATTGCATACGCGTTTTCTTCTATATCGAATAGATGGCGCTACTAGAAAATATAAATCTACCACAAAGCATACTATTTAATTAATAATTAAAATGGTTAATAAACTATACTGTATTATATTTCATATTATATTTCTCCACAATTGTCAAAATCAGAGATATCTATTTATGAACTAAAACTGACTTCTGTGGATGTCGTGAATGGATTTATAAGGAAAACACTTTTTCGCGCACTAAAATAATTTTTGTTTGCGCAAACATCCAGACCGTAATAATTAATAGTGGATCCTGCCTGGTGTGATCACTAGATCTAACTGTAACCTAAACAATAGAAAATCAATCCTATCGATCAACCTGTTCAATATAACCTTTTGGGAATCAATTACATTATTATATTCCTTTATTACCTCTAGTTTCTATTTACTGTATTAGCTGTAGATTTTCCATTAAATAAATAATCACGGAATAATGAAGTACGATTATAAGTGTTAATGCTTATTTATTTATTACCGTTAAATGCTTACACTTACACGTTTTTGGCATCCGTAAAACACAATTCGAACATATTTTACTTCGATCTCTGATCCCTGAGATCCAATATTATCGAGGGCGGCCTAATTGTCATATACCAGAGTGCTATAGAGAGTTTTGTGATAAAAAAACCACTCAAGGATTCAAATTCAGGTCCTCGTGATCGCTTGACGCACTATTCGTACCAAAGGGCAGTCACATTACAAAACATATATCCCAAAAAACATTATTTATACACATTAGAGCTATCCAAAACCTAAATGCTCAAATGTTACCAATATTTAAACAACTAATATAACTAAATTTCGCGATCAATTTATTATGATAGGTACACCTAATTAACACAAATCGTTTTTCACAACCGACATAATGTTCTAATCCTAACAACCGAACTCCAATTTGAATGCGTTCTTGTAACGAAATCACGTATACAAGATGGCTATCATTCGACAAAAGCAAAAGAGCCGAATATCCTGTCATTTCTACCATTCCAGATAGGGTTGCTCACTTCCTAATAATAATTATTGATAATATGAATGTGTGGACTACTATTATCTTCTTGAAGGTCATCATAATGAAAGTAATATGTATTTAAGTTTCTAACTTAAAAGGACAATAGAATAGTATAAAATAATAATCATTAATAATATTTATATGGAAATTAAAAAGCATAAAGAGTAATATGTACTGCATCCGATCGTAGTGCTGTGCCGATTGTTGTGCCGATCTTTAAAAGAAGCTCTTGTTATTAAGTGACATCTTTAGCTATAGAAAAAGGATATGCAAATTTCGAATATACCTCTTCATAATCATCATCAGCCTATAGCAGTCCACTGCAGGACATAGGCCTCTCCAAATTGACGCCACTGGGTACGATCCTCGGCTACTCGCATCCAGTTTCTGCCAGCCGCCCTACGAAGGTCATCGCTCCACCTAGCCTGAGGGCGTCCTGCATTACGTTTGCCAGTCCGTGGTCTCCACTCAAGAACTCGTTGGGTACTCTTCATAATGAATCCTCTTCATAATGAATCCTATCAATTTTAATTACTTATAGCACTATAAGTGGCGATACGACCTATAAAGCGGATCATATTAAATTTGGGTTCTGTTAAATCCTGGTCTTGTAATGAACATTTTCTTTTATATTTCAATATTTTACAGAAAAAAAAACATAAAAAATTTCATATAACATTATATTAACAGGTACTTTAGTATTTTTTGTAACTTATTCTTTAACAAATGTTAATTACACTATCAGAAATAAATTCACAATTATACCGGAAGGAGAACACCCGTAACCGACTAAAAACACAGACAGCCCTAATTTCAACCTTTTTTTAATAAAAAAAAGAAATCAGAAATGACCGTTTATCTCCAATCGGCACCCCGTTCTCGTCCAACGCGAAGGTTAACACCGATTCATTAAAAAAAGGAAGTCTGGACCCCCAAAAGACTGAAAAAAGACTATGAGGCGGGCAAAAAGACTACATTTGGTTACTGAGCGGCGCCTAGCGGGTGCTGTGGCGGCGTCTGTGAATGTGAGGCATTTTATACCAGACGATTATTCAAATAGTTGTGGTACCCGATTTTTGCTATTTAATGTACATAGGTTACGACATACGTTTGATTAATACTCCTTGTTGTTTTCTAAACATAACATGATCTTGATTTATTGGCAGGTACTTGAATGGGATACAGGAGGATATAATGACATTTGCTATCAGATACCTTTTTTTTTGTTTGATATCTTATAAGCGTTTCATAGTTGCTTGGTATCAAATATTTTCAACTCATTTAAGAGATCATTATTTGTAAGGTTTTAGAAAGAATAAAATGTATAGGCGATGACTAGACTTTTTAGAAGAAGAAAATCTGGGTCGCACATAACCTGCCTATCCTCGCAAACATCTTATAAT
This sequence comes from Phalera bucephala, assembly GCA_905147815.2. Taxonomy (NCBI): domain Eukaryota; kingdom Metazoa; phylum Arthropoda; class Insecta; order Lepidoptera; family Notodontidae; genus Phalera; species Phalera bucephala. The sequence continues at coordinate 25,460,328 of LR990618.1, read as the reverse complement.
AGCGTTATAAATAACATAAACTAAAATAAACACCGTCACGCCTATATTCCCCAAGCGGGGGTGGCTTGGGGAATATAGGCGTGACGCGAGAAGAGTTGTACTGGGTACACCCCCTTTTCGCCGACGATGCTAAGTCCCATGTAATAGGGGGCGAGCCTATTGTCATATACCGGACATAATTCCAAAAATTTTGGACCTAGAACTTCTTGATCACAAAGCAAAGCGCTATGCCACTAGACCAATGAGACAGCGTATGATAGCGTTCTCCATAAAAAAATCTTACGCTTTTTCGTATCTATAAAATAATGCTATCGAAGTTAAAAAAAAAATACAAAATCGTGACGTGTAAAGGCGCCTCTTAGATGTTTCGACTGATATTAGCCGCTGTGTAGTTTTGTTGCGGCGTCCGTGCGCGCGAGCACCTAATTTATACGCGTTGACTCCGACACGGTGCGGTGTATCCTATACGACAGTTTCTATATGTTAACATACATTTTTTGTTTAGAAAATATTTTGATTGCCCCAAAATGAGGAGGTGTATGAATGTGAATAAGCGGTGTATATTAGAAATTGTATTAGCATGAGAGAACAATGTACATTTGAAATTATATTACAATTGTATGAAGCGAAACAAGCATTTCAGAATCGTAGCTTCTGAATTGCAGATTCCTTCTGGAATGTAAGCATGAGTATGGCAAAAAGCTTGTTACCTGGACTAAATGTACCTACTTCGACAAAAAGCCATCATCATCATCATCATCGGAAAAAAGACCTCCACATAGGCCTTTCCCAAAGATCGCCACGAACGACGAGCGGCTTTGATCTTTTTGCATCTAGCCTTTGACCGCGATCAGGTCGTCGGATAATCTTTTGGGGCCTGCCATTCTGTCCCATCCGGCACGTAGTCAATACGGTATCTAGAGCAACTAGTGCTTCAAATGTTGTACAAGATTTACTACACCAATCCGTCAACCAACAAATATGTCTTGTTTGCAATTGTATTGTTTGCATTATGTCTCCATTATTTGTTGATTCGACTGAAAATTATATATTTTTACATATCAAGTGAATTAAGCTACCTTTTTATTATCTTCCTACTATATATATCCTACTATATAATATGTAATATTATAATATATCCTATTAATATTATAAATGTGAGAGTTTGTATGTTTCAATGTTTGTTACCCAATCACGCAAAAACGGCTGAACGGATTTTGATAAAATTTGGTACACAGGTAATTTTTATAATGGATTAACATATTTGATACTTTTAAAACCCGAAAAAATGTTAGGTTCCTGTCTAAAGTTAATGCGGACGATGTCACGAGCAGAAGCTAGTACCTTATAAGTTTATTATATTACAAAATTTAGCCTTTCAATAGTGTCTAAAGTGACACGATTGTCATGTACCTACACATCTACATAAATGCCTTATTCCTTTCACATGTCGCAACTATAACTCAGAGCCTACAATAACCTCTATCCGGAATATTTGAGTTTTGTTGTACATACCGTCCTTACAAGTATTACACATCGTACAAAGGGTTACGATGCACAAAGCGAGGTTAACACGCCGAAAGTACAAAACAGGCTCTAAACTAGTCCAGCTAGTTGATTAGGACATAACCCTCCATTTGGGACACCGTCGATAATACACAATGGAGAAGGCCGGCGCGTGGGCACCATCTGTAAAGATATTGCGATTTTAATGGTAATTAAATACAAAGCTCATGCTGGTATCGTAAGAAATGGATGATAAGAGGCTTAGAAAATCACCACATAAAGAAGACAAGCGTGATATCACACATGCACACACAAATTCATAAGTATATTCATAACACCTACATTGTTTATTTTCCATAAGGCACAAGTATTGCAAAGCATTGGCATAGAAGACTAATTTGATAAAAAGAATATTTGTTACCTTTATTATTTCTATATTAAAAAAACCTTCCATATGGGGACCCGGAAAGAATGTAATTTTCTCCTCACGAGTTGGACAAACAGTGAGTCCTAAGAAGCGACTAAATCTAGCAACAAGAATTGCAATCGCATTAGAAGAAGGCTCCGTTAGGCTAAGTTTTGTCCGAAGCAAGACAACAACTCTTTAGAAGCAGCATCTGTTGCAAAAGTTCAATTAGCCCGGGTACTGCTAAAATCCGGAGAAGGATTGACGTCTAGCAGTCAATCGGTGGTCTAAAAATATTTAAAATTACCATCTGTTCTGTATTATCATTCGCATAAGCAAATAATAAGAGATATTTCGCCGACTTTAGATGATGAGAAATGGTCAGAACAATAATGTTGACTCAGTAAAAAAGGTTTTTATACTTTTTCACCAAAACGTCTATTATATGTACGTATAGTTATTTCCAACTATACAAAATATTCCGCTATGACGTAATATATTTGACTGCACCAGACTCTGTGGAGGTGATAGTCATCTGCGGTTACATGGACTCATATGAATGGACCTATAGATAACATAAATCACTATTAGATTTTGGGAATTGAATGAAGCAAATCCTTTGCTGAAACGTTTTGGAGTTCGATATATGAGTAATATTCGGGAATCCATTCTTGGGTTACGTCGTAAAAGCATCCTGGGGTCCAATTCACATTTTTACATTTAGTAGTTTTCCATTCGCTAATGGTAATGCATCATCAAATTGGGTAACTGTAAGGATGTTGTAATTTATAATAAATAAATAAATCATTGGCAATAATATGCAACTACGTAGGTTGGTACTTCTATTGTTATAGAATTTATTATAAAAGAAGTAAAATACATTATACGAACCAAATTTATGATCATCAAACAAATAAAGTTTGAAGTCCCCCGATGGTTTGCTCTATGTATTTACGGGCTAATCTCAGCAACTACTGCACAGACTTTCTTCATATTTACACTAATAGATATACTCATTCACGAAGAAGGTTGAGGTATATGAATTAATCATATTTTGTGCCAATTAGCCGAACTATGATAATGTTATAACTATGACGTCTGTTCGTGCTAACGGGGTGCAGCCAGGGTGAATCACTAGTGTTACTTTAAAAATATACTCAAATAAAAGAGTTACTGATATGCCTTTAATACCGAAAGTTGCGTAGGTATTTCTTTGTTCTTCCCTAACGACGCCGTCGATTACACCAAGCGTTCAATTTAACAAAAATGCAATCTCTACGCGTAAACAAAGATGAGCAAACCCGTGTTCCCATTTTTTCTCCGCATCATTATTCCTACCCGTAATGTCATGCGAATGCAAGCGCAATGAAATCACTCCGCGTTTATCATTAGAATCAATTATTTCCCCATTTACGCGTCCGTATGTGCCGGCGAGCCCTCAATGTTGGTAATTTTGTGTGGACATGATCGCTTTTTATACGTTATTAAGAATTCCAGTGTGGTGCGCAAAATATTAACATTAAACACTTTTAAATTACGGGTGCCACTAGTAATGGTCAGAAAATACCGTAAGATAACAAATTTGAATGGATGGCATTATAAAATTTAAAGAATCCACTCCGGAATAATTTCTAATGTTTTTAAAATGCTAATTTTTGTTTTGTTCAGCCTTTTCTAATTGGTCAAGAATACTTTGTGATACAGTTTTCGAATGTTAAAATAGTGATGACGAAACATTGTTAATGACGATAGATTTTTTTTATGTTATTTACGATTGTGTGATTGTCTATGCGGACCGACAAAAGCGTTTAAATTAAATTAGTTTATGATTTTGTAACATAAAATTTGGAACGTAAATAGAAATTAATTAGTTAGGTATCTACTAAATAGTTTAGATAGCAACAAAGTTGCAGCTATTATTAACAAAAACTTGTGTTCAAGCAATAACTAGCAAAAGTCCCTAGTATATGAAGCTGTTGTTTTAAATTATTAATCAATCAATGTATAGTACATTGATTGATTAATAATTTAAAAGCTTATAAAAATTTCTTAAGCTCTATAAAAATTTTAATATACCTACTAACATACTAAACAAAGATAAGACTTTTGACTAGTAAAACGTTGATAAATTCATATAACTGATGATACCCGAAACTGTTAATGAAAAAAATGCCTATAAATAACGTATAGCTATCAATACTTTATAGGTAACTACATAGGAGTAGGTATATAAAATGTAGAAAAGTGTCATTTAAGTTCGCTTTTTAGCACGGCAAAAATCACATAACACCAGTCAAACCACTAATTCTTTTACCGAAATTTAGCTCTTACATCCTTACCTTATAAAACTCCGTGTAATGCGTAATATTAAACACATTAAACCAACATTAGTTTTTAAACCGAAATTATCAGGTCGATGACAAAAGAATCAAGCTGCATTCAGATGGAAATTTAAAGGTGTTCCACACCTACGTCCGTGAGCTAAGGTGCGAGTTAAATTAGAGCCAATGTTGCAATTAGGGCGATTACAGGCGACATCTGAACATCCTGTCGACAGGACGCATGTGGGCGACCGGTGTTGCCAACTTACATGCGTAACTTCCCGCTTTAGGGGGAAAATTGTTGTTGCTATGCTATTTATGGGACTTTATCTGTTTCTCCCTTGTGATTTGAAGACCTTTTACTGGTCCTTGGAAAGCTTGACCTGGATCTAAAGCCTACATACCACCCGGCTATATAAAGACTCAAAGTAAGTCAAAAGATAATCAAGAATAGCTATGCTTGCAGATTCTCTACGGGATCATATTAGAAATGAGTAATACCGAAATTACTCGTACCAACATACGTACCAACAGAGGTCTCCCAGATCTAGTAAACGTCGCGACTTAAAGCTGGTTTCCGAGATCACAAAGCTAGTGGTTGTGGCAATCTATCAAAAGAATGTTATCCTGCAGATATTAATACAGTGGTAATTTTTAGTATACTAGAATTAAGCCAGGTTAGTCGTATATTTTTCCCTGCAAAAGTCGGCGATCATTATATCATAGGTCTCTAAAATACGGCATGGTAACAAACGGGTGTAACATATTATTTCAATTTATGGCCTAACTGTATAGAGGTCACAACATGTTTGTTGAAAATATTTGTATCTCCTTTACAATACTTAACTGAATAGCATTATTAGATAATAGTAGCCTGTTTGTACAGGTTTTTACTAAAATCATCACAAGGTATACTCAATAGTCCAACTAGTTCTAGCATCGGTATAAGTATTCCAAGCTAGTAATTAGGATATCCATAAAAGAAGCCTCGCCTACAACTGTAAAATTAATTTAAAAAATATATTTTTCAACACAAGGGAATTTTATGTTAAGATGGCAACACCAAACAAGGACCAACCTCATAATGACATGTCATAAAACTTTTAATATATATAGGCAATGAATTTTAGTAGCGTTGTAAATGTCGTCGGGGTACCTACCATACGATATAATTGCGCTTGTTAAAATGTCAGCAAATTATTTCGGGTGACGCGCTCATAGTGTCCTGTCAATAAAGATCACTGATCATGTTGTATTTGACTCATCCGTAGCTTTGAACTTAAAAACGGTGAGATTTGAAATGGGTACGGTAAGAATATAAGAATACCTACTGCGCAGTAAAACATAAAAAAAATTGTATCTACATATCGTCCGTGACTCGCGAAAACCTCGTAAATCGAAATGTTTACCAGAATAGGATTATTTTATATAATATAATAATAATTATAACTATAATGTTTACCCATTATAGTTATTGCCCGCTCAAGGGATTGATACACGATTTCTCTTATTAGTAACTTTCTTTTAAAAATTAATCGTTTAAATTTGAATTATTTATGAAACTTAAATATACTCTCTAAAAGAATATATTTAGAGAATATATTTAAGACTAAAGATTGTTTATCTTTAGTCTAAAATAAAAATTTGAAAAAACAACAACTTCTAAAATCACCCTAATTGCCACTTATGACATACAATTTTTGTCCACCTTACAGATTTAGTTAATAAACCTTTATATTAAATCATTTAAAATTAAGATGCCTTCTGCTTTTTGTGCGTTTAAACATAACTCTTCCTAATCAGAATAAGTATCATCATCAGAGTCATTAATTTTATAGCAAAAGTGATGAAAAGATAGATGACAACCACTGCATTCAATTTTAATAATAATGTGATTTACACACTGCTCACGTATCATAGGATTCACCAGAAGCTAAAACCGTAAATAAATCAGTTATAGACTCTTTCGCGTTAGAGTGTTCGATATTAAAAACTTTTTAGCTACAACGAGTCCTGAACTTCTCCTAAAAAACCTACTGGGTTGGGTGAGAACCACAACTAATCCTTTGTCTTTAGCATAAGCACGAACCTCATGGAACCATTCCCTTATATCTTTTTCAGAAACGATTCAGCTGGCTTTAGTTACTCGTTTAGAAGTTGTGATACTTAATTTTAGGACCCACCTAGGCCTGGAATTTAAGAAAGGATTCGGTCTTTGATTCTCCATAAGAAACTTTTATTTTTTAACTTCGGAAAACCTTTTCGAGCCGAAGTTATCATCCAGTGTTCAAGAAGAGCTTCTTCATTTAGAGTCAAGGTAGGCGATGGACCTAGGCTAGTTTTGTCGCCTAGGTTACGTTTATTAAACCGAAGCATAGATCCAGGAACGCCATATTTCTGAGTTATTGGGCGATTCCAAGGTTTTCCTGGAAGTATTTTAGAATTATTTAGTATGAAAGAAATAAATAGGTAATTACATTTAAAAAATATACAAATATTAACCGGGCTATAGCTGTATCAATTACCATTGGCAATAACTAAAAACTGGATGGCAATGAAACATTTAAATTTTACACACAGTCACGCCTATATTCCCCAAGTTGGGGCAGAGGTAAACTGAGTACACCCACTTTTCACCGACAATGTTGGGTCCTACGTAATAGGGGGCGAGCCTATTGCCATATACAGGGCACAATTGTAAACTTCGGACTCATACTGGGAAGTTTTCATTAGAAAAAACTTCATTTACGAAAAAATAACGGTAAAAACGATACGTTATGTAGACCTATGAATAACTCTACTTTCATATAAATTAATCACAATTCACTTAAAAACGAAAGAAGCTTTTAAACATTGTAAATTGAGACATGTTTTTCTTAAGAAAAATCACATGAAACTTACTTTTTTGATGATATGCACACCAATTACGCTGAAATCGGCCACTATACTTAAAAAGACAAAATATCGCTAGTTTTTTAAATTAATAATGCTACCACAAATTAAAAGGTAAAATTTATCGCAATGAATTTGAACTGGTCCCTTTAGAAGTTATGAAAAAATGTGTTTTTTATTAATGTTAGCAATTACTGTATGGTGGGTAATCACTATAGCGTTTAATAATAATAATAATAATAATACACTTTATTATACACCAAAAAAACAATACAAGAAACAATTTAAATACAAAAACAGTACAAATGGCGGTCTTATCGCTTAAAGCAATTTCTTCCAGACAACCATTGGAAGGAAAACAAATAAGAATAAAAAGGGCAGTTGGTGGTGTACACTATTGATAATAATTTACAATCCACATATATATAATATAAACCTAGTCATATATATACAGACATTACAATATACACTATTACATACCACACACATATTATAGCTAACAGATAAAGATAAATAGCAAATAATCATATTATTGACAGATAGTGACTCTTAACCATGTTTTTGAACGAAACCAACGACTTTTACCTAGTTAGAAAATCTTAAATCGCTCATCTTGAACGCATCCAGGTTGAATACAATTGTGTACAAGGCCATCTATGACTGTAAATGCAAATCTCATAAAAATAAAAGTCTGCCGTTTTGAAATGAGAAACTTTGCAAGATTATTGGCGTGTGCGTTTCGTTTTAAACACTTGCAAGGTTTTTACTCGTCGCCGACGATATACGATATATGAGAGCATAGTGTACCAGGGCATCACGAGGTCTTGAGTTTGAATCCTAGGCTGGGCAAAGTTCTATCGGAAATTCTCAGTCACAGTCCGAAATGCTCGGACGTTATAGACGTTGGATAACGCCCAATATTTGTTGGTATTAGTGCTTACTACAACTGTAAAACTATGTATATCCTTATTGATACGTGAATTTATTTGGATAAATTTGCAACGCGAATAGTGGTCTTCACTCAAAAATTGTATCCCAAACCCTAGACAATGACGTATGTGTCAACTTTATCAACGTAATATTAAGGAATTGACGTAATCCCGTGACGTCACTGAACTACGAGCAATAACATATGAACTGCGTACATGTGCGTCATTTTCAATACAAAATTAGATTAATAAGCTCATAGATATATGTTATCATGGCTATTATACAGGAAGAAGCCGTGATAGATGTTTTCGATATTATTTGGATCGGAAACGTCTATATTTTAATATAATTGACGGACGATTTAGCGCAGTGGTTAAGAGCTTAAGCCGCTCCGCCCATTGAGTCTAATAGTCGCGGGTTCGATTCCTGCACGGGACAAATCTTTATGTGAGCCACAATTATTTGTTTCGGTCTGGGTATTTGTGTATGTGAATTTTCATGTTTGTAAATGCACCGAACAATACGAAACCTAGTGTGGGGCTATTTAAAGAAAAAAAAATTTAACCAAAATTGCATAAAATTTGGTGTTTTGTCGATCGATGTTCGATGATTTATACTCTTACGACGGATCTCTTATAATATTAAGCATTTTAACACAAACAATAGCAAGTTAGGTAGCGATCAAATAATTCCATACAAATATTTTTCTGTTCGAAACTAAAAAAACAAAAATCGTCAGCGGCCGATTTTCATAAAATGCGACTAACGAGTCGCATTTTATGATAATCTATTTTACTATGAAGTAACTACAGAGTATATTGAATGTTTTTATTATTTGGTAAATGCCAATACAAATTGTGTTTTAAAGAATATACATATACCCACTAAACCTTTGCTATCCATTAGAGGTGTACAGTGTACGCCCACATTGCTGAAGATGTTAGAGCTTACTCCCTCTTACAATAGAAAGTTTATGAGGGGACGAGCCTATTGCCATATACCGGACACAATTCCAGACTCACGTCCACTACTGATAAATTTTCGATAAAAAACCCGAATAATATTTAGTCCGATCTAGGATTCAAAACATCCTCGTGAAGGCCAGCCCCACCATGCGCCACTTAACGAAAAAAGCAACAACGATATAAGCTATCTATCTATATCATCACGCAAGATCCCTTGCGAACAAGGCAAAAAATACAGAGTTTCAAACGGTTCTTTCCTTACAAATCTCGCTGCCTTCCTCCACTCTCATATACCGTCTCTTATCTAAAGGGCAAGCCAAGAATCTCTGTAACCAGCGCTTCTGAGACGAGATAATCGTTAAAAAGAAATCGCTAATAAAAAGTATTCTAACATACAATCGTCCTTCAAGAAAAGTAGGTAGACAGGTCATCGTCTGTATTAATAGCGGCTAATCGCACAGTCGGCAAATGTGAAAGTGTGTAGGAATTAATTACTATTTGCACAGTTCGCAACGAGCAATAACAAAAATAATAAACAATGTCAACGGGTCGGCTGTGGGTGGCAGACGGGGCTTTCGTTATCTGTTGGCCTTTTATGGCAAAGACCAGGTTTACTATAGCGAAAAAGTACAAGTTTACTTTGCCTATTCGAACGCATGAATTTTTTCGTTCTGTGAATGAGATAAGTTCGTAGAATCCTGTCTGTGATGATGAAAACGACGATGAATTAATTCACTTAGATTTTTATCTAATTTTGGCACGTAATTTCATAAGAAAATTGTTATATATAAAGTCGCATTTACCAGTTACTCGTAGTCGGGTTGCTGATAATTTCTTGATAGAAAATCCCCAACAACATTGTCCGATCTACGATCCGAACCCAGATTCTCGTGAATATTAGTAAAGATTATTATATATATTACTAGTTTCTGCGCGCGAAGTCCGATGGAATGTTGTGCGAGGCACAGAGAGGTTTCAGGTCTAGAAGAAGTTGTTCGGATCAAGTTTGCTCCCTCCACAACATCGTAGAGGAGTATCTGGCAGTGGGCTGGATGGTTTTCTGCGGTTTTGACTTTCTTTTCTGCGGATTCTGTTTTCTGCGGATCTGGAGAAGGCGTTTGATAGAGTCGTGCGAAAGAGACTTTGCGACATTTTGCCAGAGTATGGTACGGCACTCTGTTGCGAACCGTCCAGTCCACCTATGTGGACAGTAAGGCATGCGTACGGGTGGGTGGTAACATGTCACCCTGGTTTGACGTTAAAATCGGCGACAAGCAGGGTTGCGTGTTATCCGCTAGGCTGTTTATAATATATCTGGATAAAAGTCTTCAAAGACTGAATGCGATGAATGAAGGGGTAATAATGGGTGATCTAGTGGTAAACCACCTATGATATGTAGAAGACGCGGTTTTAATAGCGCCTACAGCCAGTGATCTGCAAACACTACTCACAGTTATGAAAGACGACTGCATAAACAATGGCTTACATTTGAATGTAAAGAAAACCAAAATCATGGTTTTTGAACGGGAAGAAACCAGAACGAATGCAAGTATTATGTCTGATGAGTGCACCATATGTGTAAATCCAGGTAATAAACTATCTGTGTGCTAAATTACATCCACATCCGTTTAGCTGTTTTTGCATGATTGAGTAACAAACATCCAAACTTTCAAATTTATAGTAATAATAGGATTATAGTCAATACACTGACAGAAAATGGGTTATATCTAACTAAAACCTACACGTATACAAGACTAACATTTAAGAACTTTCCTCTATTTTCACTTTCAAAGAAATGCAGCAATTAGATCTTGGCATAGACGATTGTTTAAAAGCACTGCCTACAGCTGCCCTACATGGGAATGAAGGTTTTAGGTCATGCAGTATTGCACGTGTACTTGAAACTTTATATTCTTATATTTATCCGACATTTAAAGATGTCACGTTTGAACACGTGGTTAAAGACAGATATTTTTTAAACATTCACACACTACCATAAACATCCCCACACGCAAAATGGGATAATCATATCAATAATCAAAGTAGGACAACACAACGTCGCGTCTATATTACCCAAGAGGCGGTGGCAGAGGTGTACTGTATACACCTACTTTTCGCCGATGATCAAACTCAAACAATTTATTTTGTATAAGCCTGGCGGGAGCGCTTAAATCTAATCTACCATCGGAACGCGGCCTCCCCTGAGAAGATCCGGCGAAGACTCAGCAAGCTTGTCTTTTTTAATTACTTCTCTTTCGCTTTTTTCTATTCTTTTTTTTATCAGATTGTGTGTAAACAATGTTAAGGTTACAATTAAATAGTTTACGATCTATCTCCAGTGTAATGCCTTACGATCGAGATATGAATGTAATGATGTTATCTGTAAAGAGCGTCTAAAGGATTCCAGATGAACCAGTCCCTACAAGCATCACCCGTTCATGAGTAAGGCTGCTAGAACAGCCAACATTTCTCCTCGATCATATTGGAGGGACGGGAGTGACCCGCGTCAGACAGCCGGCTCATGCAAAGATATGATAGTGAGCATGACCAAACCAGAACCAGAAAGACGATAGCCAGATTGTGTCTACAAAGCAGCAGATGTTAGGTGCCATGTAATAGGGAGCGAGTCTATTGCCATATACTGAACACAATTCTAGACTCCGGACGGACGGAAGACGCCCTCTGCAGGACAAAGGGTGCCCCAAAATCGCCACAACGACCAGGTGGTCGACCTAACGTAAGCTTATAAAATCGTAGCAATAAACTTTTAGCAACGACTTATCAATAAATAAACGATTCCATCATAGTTTCGTAAACGTGATCAATTTGCTGTATCAGATTAGCCAGTGTATAACAAACACGCTTAGATTTTTAATGGGCTTGTGAACGATTTCTGCTGCATTGCGATGTACACGCTTGTATAAACTCGATCAGTGTTAGCAGGGTTCAGAATTCAGTACCTAGGCTGTTGCGCACCTTTTATGCACCTATTGCGTACTGATAGCATCAGTATTATGTTGTAGCCAAATAAATAAGATAGCGTTGTTTTATTTTCTAGGGTTTTTTTTATTCTTTTTTTTAACGCCGTCACGCCTATATTCCCCAAGCGGGGGTGGCAAAGGTGAGTACATCCACTTTTCGCGGACGATGTTAGGTCCCATGTAATAGGAGGAGATTAATTAAGTTAGTAGTTAAGATTTAAATTGTGCCCGGTATATGGCAATAGGCTCGCTATTGTCATAAACCGGGCACAATTCCAATCTTCGGAAATCTGTCGTTAAAAAACTACATTTGTCCGCCCTAGGATTTGAACTCCGTGATCACAAAGTACATCATTCGCCACTAGACCAACGAAGCAGTCACTAGATCAACGAGACATTTTCTTTTATTTGTTATTTTTAATTTGGTGTAGCCGCTCGCGACTTCATCTGCTTATGTATCTTTATAAATTAGCCTTTGTTTTTAGTCTGGTATATCAACATATTACTGTAAAATTTCATCAAAATCCATTCAGAAGATTCACGTGAAAGAGTAACAAACATTAAACATCTATTTTATATAATGACCAATTCGCAAAATAATTATACTCTAGTTATTTCTACAACAATTATAACAATGTGCTCTAACTTGTTTCTCTATAAATACTTACGATTTCGCAATACTGTGAGCACTAAGTCAACGCTTGAATGAGACATGTACCTATTATTATCATTTTCTTTTTATTATACTGTTATGTGTTACGGTACTGCAATGTTACGGTGATGATTTTCTTCAATCTTTATATATCGTAAATAATACGGGAGACGATCTACTTTTATCATCATCAGCCTGTATCAGTCCACTGCTGGACGTAGGCCTCTCCCATGGGACGCCACTGAGCTCGATCTTCAGCTCTCCTCCTCCAATGCCTGCCCGCTGCCTTACGAATATCATCTACTAAACTACTACTACTTTTAAGACTAGACAATTTTAAAATGAAGTTTTTGTAAAGTGCCACTTATGCCCAGACAAATGAGATTAACTTTTTGTCCATTGAAATTCGGTGCCTCACGGAATCTGACTTACAAAGTTTAACAAATAAAACGCACACCGAGTATACAAAGTTATAAATATTTTCAAATGCATTGTATAGTCCAGAAGACGAAATTAAAAATGCAAAAATCTTTTTAAGGCCCATAATAATTAGGATCGGTACATTATAAGCGGAAATTTATATGTTTATATCTGTCCTAAAATGTGTTCAATATAACTGAAGCAACATACATAGCTAAATCTTATAAAAAGAGTATTGATGGAAAAAAATGTGTTTTTTTCATGAAATAAACAAAATCTCACGATGTATCTATACTGATTGTGAAATCGAATAATAAAGCAAGATTGCTTATTATCTTTTAATTAAACAGGATCAGTCATCCTGATTCAATCTATACACCCACGTACGCACGACATATTTTCACATAATATAAACAATTACTGACTTGACTACCTTGTTAGTGTAGTTGCGTATAATGTTGCGCATGATTATTATATTATATTAGCGATTATATAGGACCTTGTGTCCTAGGTTCGAATCCTAGCTTGTACAAAATGTAATTTTTCGATAGAAAAATTCCTAGTATCAGTCCGGAGTCTACATTGTACTTGGTACAATATTACCGTTGGCTCGCCCCGTATTACATAGAAAGAATAAACATTTATTTGACCAACATACTACAGGAAACAGTAAATGGACAGGACAGGCCAAATAGGACTCTGCCTCAGCATATTTTTGCACTATCATTATAGTGCAGCGCTGGTATTCTGGCAAAACCTAAATTGGCGTTACGGGCAATAAATGAACGTAAAAATATATATAAAAGTTCTATATTGTGCTTTCGTGCGGAGCACGTTAGAGTATGCGTCACAAATCTGGAATCCTCAATATGACATTTACAAATCTCGTATTGAAGCTATTCAGAATATTTTTTAAGATACTTAGATTTTAAGGCTCAACAATTAACAGTAGACTATTTACAGCGGTGTAACAGATATCACTTTTTACCTCTAGAAAAGAGACGACAAATAAGTGACATTTGTCTTTTGGTGAGCATAGCTAATGGTACAATTGATTGCTCTGAATTTTTGTCTAAGATCGCACTTTGCACTAACCAAATACCACTTAGAAAACGACCAATAATAGATGTGCCATTGTCTACTGTTAAATATAGACGTAATGCTCTTACGTGGATCATTTAGTTTTAATGATATACCACTACACCTAGACATTGATTTGTTTTGTACTAGTGTGTCCACAGTGAGACATAAATTGATACAGGAATACTTTGGGTAGGTAGTGGCAAATCCTGCAGTTGTTCTTATATCTGCAAAACCTACATTCTTTTCTTAGTTTGTTTTTTTTTCATCTCATATTTAGCATGTTATCTTTTTTTTATAATTTTTATCAATTTTTAAGGTGCATACCTGATAAGGTATATACTTATAATAATAAGTGGAGGCTTGTAATTAGCAAATTAAGTTATATTTATGTATCTTAGTACACAAGTTTATTAGTCTGTAAGCCTTCTGTAAGAATACCTAAATAAATAAATAAGATATATATATATATATATGTAAGTATTTTATATACATTATTATGTCCTTATAAAATAGGTTATATTATTGCCCGTGTATATACATATGTCCCAACATCGTCGGTGAAAAATGGGTGTACACAGTACACCTCTACCACCCCAGCTTGGGGACTATAGGCGTGACGTTTATTTTATTTTATAAACAATTAGCGACCCGCCCCGGCTTCGCACGGAAATTATACACATACATCTTCCTCTTGAATCACTCTGTCCATTAGTAAAAACCGTATGAAAATCCGTTCGTTAATTATTGAGTTTATCGGGTTCAGATAGACAGACAGACGTTAGGGGAACCTGGTTTTATAATATGTAGTGATAACTGAATATGGCAAAGAAAAAAATCATAACTGCGTACGTTCTTGCCACCGCCTCCTCGACTACGAGTCGCGCTAAGTTGTATCTTGGTATACCAATAAAACCCCAGTATATGTAATCCTACCTCATGATGGCATTCGTCGGCTAATCTTTGAAGCCTGGTCGCTCGCAAATCACAAATCCACACGAGATTAACATCCATTATTTTGCATATTATTGACATTTACTACCACACCGCTTTATTTATATACGTCCAGAGTTATTTGGGAAGCATTTTTTTATCAACATAAAAATGTTTGTAGAAAACAAAAAGAGATAAATATTTATGGCTGGGCCGATGTATGTCAATGCGAAATTTATATTGTTGAGAGCTGATTTAGCATCGGATGCTTTCCGTTTGAAATACGTTCTTTGTGATGGACCCTCGCATATTCTTATATGGATAATGAGCAATACTTTTAGATGTGTGAGATAATGTGTTAGGTTCTGAACGCCCAAATGTGTATAATAAGTGCGAACGATGTTGTTTTCGATATTGCCGGTTACTGAGCTCTCATTCGAAGCTCGTTTGTTGTCGTTACGATGACACAGACGGTGCCACCGTTGGTTTTATAGTTTTTCAATGTGTTTAAGTAATTTGAGAATAATTGTGATTTCGGTTTTAATGCAAAGGCGTGCAATGAATATTTAAATATAAAACAAAACGAATACCTGTGCGGTTTTCTTATTGATTTTATTTATAGTCGTTATTAGTGATTTAGTCTCGGCTTATTGGTTCTTATGGGCTATGTGTTCCTTATAACCGTTTTGATTATATTCATAAGAAAATAATAATAATATCAGGCCTGTTAAGAAACCGTCTCATAGTTAGGCACGGGCATTCTCTCAAACAGAGAGGGTTAAGGCCATAATCCAGTACGCTGGGCCAGTCCGGGTTGGCAAACTTCATACAGGTTTACAGACATTGAATGCAGGTTTCCTTACAATGTTTTCCTTTACCGTTAAGGCAAGTGATAGTTATTTTTTAATACGCACATTGAAAAGACAGAGATGTGTGCCTGGTGCCTTGAACCCGAGATCTCTGACTTTGCAGTCTAACGGTCTAACCACTAGGCTATCACTGCTTAGGAAAATAGACAAACTAAATTACAAATGCTTTAATACCTATCATCAAACTTTCAGCTGCCGTATATAGTAATGGTATATAATGGTGCAATCTGGAGGTCCTGGGTCCACATCATAGATTGGATAAAGTGTAATTTGGTTTTTTTTTCGAAAACTTCGCACCAGCTATTCCAAGTCTGCAATTATGACAGGTGACAATTGTTACTTAACATCGTTAGCAAAATGTGAGCGAGAATACACAGTTTTCTCCTGTCTCCTGTCTCCCCTTGGGGAATATATGCGCGAAGTTACTCATTTAATTTTATTAAAAAAATAAAATAAAAATCACAGTCCAAACTTACTTTGACTAGCTAAAATAAATAACTATTTAGTTTACTTTTAATAGCTACAGGCTAACTTATTCGTAACATAAACTTGTAAATATAAGTGATGAGTGGATATTTGAATTCAGGCATTTCAAATTAGGCTAAGAATAAATATAACCATTCTTAGATGATTATAATTATTTTAAGATGAAATAGTGCGTTGACGCACTTTTACGGCCAAAATTAGATGCATCAGTCACTTAAGAGCAGACCAAATGGCAGATCAAAATTTACACCAGTGAAGTCGCCAAGAATGCCTTTGCCGAAATCGGCTGGATTAATTCAATGATTTGAAATGCCTACTGAGGAAACCCAAAATACAGGAAGCCTACTAGTATTATAAATGTGACGCTTTGTATGTTTAGATGTTGGCTTTCCCAATCACGCAAGAAGGGCTAAATGGATTTCGATGGAATTCAGAACACAGTTTATTACTTGGATTAACACATAGGATACTTTTTATCCCAAAAAAATGTTAGGTTCCTGTCTTTTTTTTTACCTGGGGAAAATTCTGCATTCGACTTCCGCGAGCCTCGGGGGAAGCTCGCGGGGCGTGTCGGATTCCTACCGACTAAAAACCCCAGGGTGGCCGACAACAGCACTTTGGAGGGGCTCCGGGATCTCCGTATGGAACGCACCGGTGCCCCTCTTGTGCCTCGCTCTGACGAGCCGGCCATCGGTGGGAGACTTGATGACATGCTCCCCCCGAACCGACGCGGTGCTCACGGCGACGTGGGCCACACCACGCCACCGTCCTCCTCGGGGACGCTCGTGAAGGACGCTCAGGGCCCCCGCCCCTTGTGTCCGCGACTCCGAAGGCACCCCTGCTGATGTTGCAGCAGGGGGGCCCCCGCCAGATATTACGGCGGGGGTAGGTTCGTGTCTAAGTCAACGCAGACCAAGTTGCGAGCAGAACCTCTTTATCTCTTTATACTTTACAGGAATCACAATGTTGGACACGGAACGTAGATTAAACCACAAAATACATAAATAACGCCATTTAAACGATTCTAATCCACACTTTATTTTATCTCGCCTAATAAAACCCGTACGTCTAAAATATACTCAAAATTTTATGGCAATGCTATAAAATGTTAAATAAATTAATGAATTAGCGAAGATTATCGTATATCATTATAAATTGTAAACACTAATTTCTCGCATGACTGTTTTCGTTCATATGACATCAGTAGCTGTGGGCGCGGTTATTAAGTGAAAGTTAATTAAAAACAACTATCTAACTATGCGGAGCCCAAACATTAACATTATCTTAATCCTTTTCCAATATTCGATGCTTTTGGATAATCCAAAATTAAAAAAAAAAAAAATATTTTTTATTTAAGTTTAGTGGTGAATAAAGTATGTAGCGAATGATTACGTGATCGCTTCGCAGATAATTTGCGGTCCTGGGTTTGATATTACATAGGAATAATGGGACCTGAGAAAAGTGTACTGTGTACACCTCTGCCACCCCCGCTTATACATATATTCCCCATATCAGCGTGACGATGTTCATTATTTTTTTTTTATGTATTATATAAGGTGTAAAATAATAAACGCAAGACCTCAGACAACCCGATTAGACAATTGCTTCATAAATTCAAAACAAAAACCAAATTTTTTATTTAAAGGTTTTTGCCCCTTTTTTAAGCACTTTTATACCCCAACTAACAATGAAACTTGTATGTGAATGTGTGCATTTGGAGAAATACAAATTAGGAATGCCTTTGTGATCTCCTTATTGCTATGAATCAAGAATAAATTTAGTTTTTTATAGCGAAATGAAGGAGTAAAAGCATTTTTTGCAAATTTAAAAAAATGTTAGATACTTAAAACTAGTTAGAATCAATTCAGTTACCGATTTAGAACAAACTACTTTCAGGTCTTGCGTTTATTATATAGTATATTATATATAGTACACCTTGTATATATATATTTTTCAAACGGCGCTCGTATCGTTGTTAGGTGAAGCAGCGTTCGGCTCCGTTACACTGAGATAGATGGCCGCTTGTGGCGTTTTAATTTTCGAGCGTTAAGGTTTGGTCAAATAGTCAACGTAGCGCGACGGGAGCGCGACGCAAGCGCTAGGCTACTTTCAGTCGTGACGCTTGGCGTCGCGCCGAGCGGGGCTGCGCTGTATGGCGTCTTGAGTACATTACAATTCCCCAAGCCGCGCCACCGTCACACTGCGTCGGCTATGTGGCGAAACCTTTAAGATGTTTCTAAGGCACGCTAAGCCGTTGGTCCCATTGCCACTTAATGTGGTAGTCGTTAAACCAAGTTGGCACCTTATAGGCAGCTTGATAAGTTCCAACCACTGTTTGTCCTAAACTTGCATCTACAGACTTCTTTTTTATTCTGGTGACGCATGATGCGGCTGACCGTCACAAAGTCCTGGCTTCGAATTCTCCAAAGTAGGGCGGAGAAACTGAGCCCAATATAATTGCAATAAGCTCCCTAAATAATGCCCCTATAAACTGCACCACTACCATGGACTGTTATGCGTTTAACACAAGTTTTTTACCTATTGAAATATATAACATACATGTATTTATACCCACTATCCCAACAATCCCAACCACCGACCCGACGTCCTGGACATGGCGCTTCTGAAGGGTGTCACCCTACGGCTGCACTACTTGGAAGTAGTCCAGGAACTCGACTCTGACCATCGACCTGTAGTCATGAGACTCGGTTCCCCCCCTTTCCACCCCTCAGCGACCCAAAAAGACGGTGGTGGATTGGCATGCGCTAAGCACGGCCTTGGCGGATGCCGACCCTCCCCCCCTCCCTCTCAGCTTGGACTCCATCCCGTCCCCTCAGGACACCGATCAGGCCGTAGATGCCTTCACCGAACACATCCCATCGGCTGTCAGTCGATCGTCCAAGCAAGTCGAGGCAGAAGATCTCTACCTCAACCGCTTTCGGCTGCCGGACGATGTTAGGGATCTCATTCGTTCCAAGAATGCCTCTATCCGAGCGTACGACTCTTACCCCACCAAAGCCAATCGGGCCCGGATGCGCGCTTTACAACGAGAGGTAAAGCGTCGTGTCGCGGAGGTCCGGGAGGAACGGTGGGGTGATCTCCTAGAGGGCATCGCGCCATCGCATCTGACCTACTGGCAGCAGGCGCGTAGCCTTAAAACCGACTCCACGACTGGCATGCCCCCGCTGTCCCACCCTTCAGGCGCACCCTCAGCCTTCGACGACGACGAAAAGGCCGAGCTTCTCGCCGACTCCCTCGAGAGCCAGTGCACCTCCAGCTCGCAGTCCGTCGACCAGTCCCACGTCGACGCGGTCGACAGGGAATTCGAGCGCAGGGCATCCCTACCCCCCGCCGATTCCTTACCTCCTATCACCCAAACGGAGGTCGAAGATCTCATTATGGGTCTCAAAACTAAAAAAGCCCCCGGCTCTGACGGCATTTCAAATCGCGTTCTGAAATGCCTGCCCGCCCAACTCATCTGCCTCTTAGTGGCCATACTGAACGCCACCATGACGAACTGCACCTTCCCTGCTAAGTGGAAGGAGGCGGACGTCATAGGCATTCTCAAGCCCGGCAAACCTCGCAATCTCCCCGCGAGCTACCGCCCTATCAGTCTCCTCAACTCCCTGGCCAAGATCTACGAGCGCCTACTTCTGGCGCGGCTCAAAGACTTCATAACGTCCAGGGGTATCCTTATCGACGAGCAGTTCGGCTTTCGAGCCAAACACTCTTGCGTCCACCAAGTGCACCGCATCACGGATCACATCCTCTCCGGTCTCAATAGACCCAAACCCGTCTACACGGGCGCCCTCTTCCTAGATGTCGCGAAGGCATTCGACAAAGTCTGGCACAACGGCTTGATCTACAAGCTCTACCAATTGGGTGTGCCGGACAGACTCGTGCTCATCTTACGAGACTTCTTGTCGAATCGCGCCTTCCGTTATCGCGTTGAAATAACGCGCTCCACTCCCCACTCCACCCGAGCTGGAGTCCCGCAGGGCTCAGCTCTCTCTCCGCTCCTGTTTAGCCTTTACACGAACGACATTCCTCGTTCGAGTAAGGCGCATCTAGCCCTATTCGCGGATGATACCGCTCTCTACGTCTCGCATAGGAATAAGGGTTTCATTACCAGAAACCTTCAGGCATCCGCCAATTCCCTAGGGAATTGGTTCAGGAAGTGGCGTATTGAGGTGAACTCGGACAAGAGCGCTGCGGTGTTCTCCTCCAGAGGTGCCACCCCGCGCCACTCCCTGCGCCGTCCTAGAAGTAATCTCGGCCAAGTGACCATGTTCGACCGACCCATTTCCTGGGTCAAAGAGGTCAAATATCTAGGGGTCACCCTAAACAGTACCATGTCCTTCGGCCCGCACATCAAGTGGGTCCGTCACCGAGCATCCTTTGTGCTTGGTCGTCTCCATGCGTTAATCTGCAAGCGGAGTAAAATGTCCCTTAGAAATAAGGTGACACTTTACAAAACTTGCATTCGACCCATCATGACTTATGCGTGTGTTGTGTTCGGGCATTCGGCCCCCTCTCACATCGATAAACTCCAAGTGGTTCAAAACCGCTTCCTCCGTAAAGCCGTAGGAGCCCCCTGGTTCGTACGGAACGTCGACCTCCTCTCCGATCTAGGTCTCGAACCTATTCGCGCCTTTATTAAAAAGGCATCAACACGACACTTCGCGAACGCATCTACCCATGCGAATCCGTTAATCGTAGCCACCGCCGACTACGATCTCCCCCCCGACCCCTGCCGCCACCGCCTGCCGCGACATGTTCTCACCGACCCCCCCGATGCTTTGTCATCCCTTCTTTCCGCTCAGAATGCGGGCGACGACGATGACGTAGTAGTAGATCCCCTCCCATAGCCGGCGGTTGACCGGTGCACTTACTAATGCACCCGTCCCCCTACAGCGACTGTCCCAACCGAGGGCGCCTCGAAGAGGCCCCTCGGTTAAGACAAGAGTATATCGCCTCTTGCCCTTCTGGCTGGCTAGAGCGTAGTGGTTGCACGCTCGCCTTTAAGTCCGGTGAAGCTGTAAAGGCCTCGCGGCCAACAGCGTACATCATCCACACACACACACACATTTATTTATGTTCCTCAAGTAAGAAGATGCTGCTGCCCATCCTCTGGTTAAACAAACAAGGTGACTTATTCGGACACACACAGGATATGCTGCTTAAATAGGATAGAGCTATGGATGCCATACATACCACCATTCCAAATAGTGGGGCCCTGTTTCCGACAACATCTAGGCCAAACGAGCCCTTCTCCGCTGTGACACCAGAGTACTACCTCGCTTGAGCTATCGTGACTTGAAGGATTTACTTTTAAGATCTGCTGTCAGTCCGCCTTGCGATGGGGAAAACATATTTTTACTACGTCCTCGTAGAAAGAATAGAAATGAGGAAGGCTTAGGTTAATAATAATATTAGCCTATACGGCCCCACTGCTGGGCAAAGACCTTCTCGCACAAAATCGATTTAAAAAAAGATTAAGTCATACTCCACCACGCGGACACAGTGCAGATTGGTGAAGGCAGGTTTGTACCAAGACGCCTATAAGACTTCCAACTCACTTAACGACTGCTACTTTAAATGGAAACCGAGACCAACAGCGTACCTTATGAAACAGAGAGGTGCTCGAATATCAAAACGCCACAAGCGATACCCATTTCAGGCCAACCTAGTCGAACGCTGGTTAACTTCGGTGATCAGTAAGAATACCACAGTCGCAGTCTACGAGCGCCTAAGGTATATGATTTATAACTATTTCAAGCGAATTGGCCGAAGTATGAAGATATTTGGCAATTAATGTCAATTAAATTGAAAAAAATCCTGGTTGTTGACCGCTGCGAGAGTTGATAAAATTATATGAAAAGAATATATGGAAATTGTGTCTTCTATTTAAAAAAATCATGCGAAGCCGAGGCGGGTCGATAGTCAACAGTAAATTGGATTTGCAACTCATGGTATAACTGCTGAGATTATCCTGTTTAATAAATATTGAATAGAGTGGAAATAACATTGGTTCCGGATTAACTTAATTAATTTTGCGTAAACGTCCATTTCATCACATAAATATCTACTAGTATGTCATAGTTTATTACTTTTACTTTAATAAGGATGTAACGGAAATTTCTTAAAAGATTGTAATATTGGTGGACAACCGTAAGATTGTAAAACAAGATTAAAATAATAAAATTAGTGTATTATATATTTAAGCTTCAGTATAATTTCAAGTTCACCAAATGAGAGAATATTTTAATTGAAAAAGTATCACACTTTTTAATTAAGTTACGTTTCTTTGCATTTATATCTGTTGTTTTTGATTAGCTTATGTTAAAATTTTATATAATATTATACCTTACCTTATACTTTATAACTACACGCCATAAGTAATAAATAAGCTTAGTGCAAGACATAGTCCTACCCTAGGATTTATTCCTGTGTCGTGGGTGCGTTTACAAAAATGAAAATCACATACACAAATACCCAGACCGAAACAAATAATTGTGCGTCACACAAAGATTTGTTCCGTGCGGGAATCGAACTCGCGACTATACCACCCAGTGGGTGAAGCGGCTTAAGCTCCAAATCGTCCGTCAAATATTTACTCGTACCTTTTTGTTTTTTATGTCGATGCATTCTTTTCTATACATTCATCATACTCGTATAAACTTTCAACTTAATAAACACACTTTTAAGTATGGAAACAAATTAAAAAAGAAATAATATGATAAAACATTTACGCTATCCAGTAATATAATCCAAGTGCGTTCGATATAATTCGCCTCAAACCCTGCGCGACTCCGCCCACGCGAGTCGTTCACCGTTTATTGGCTACTAGCGCAAGGGTTCCGTATTAAATGGTACAATTACATTTTTATGCCAGATCCACGTCGATACTATAGGCTGGAATGTTTGGAATTGATTTATGTACCTATTTTTACAATTGTAATACTGGTGTTTGTGTGTGTGTGTGTGTGTGAATGATCTACGCTGTTGGCCGCGTGGCCTTTACAGCTTCACCGGACAAGCGGGTGAGCGTGCAATACTGGTTTGGTTTAAAGAAGTTTAAGCATGAGTTCTATTCTTGTAAAGACGAAGTACAGGTCTCAAATGGTAGCTTATTCCTTTGGGTATTTCGAAATATATGAGTATGCAATTAGCAATTGTTCACTATAAAGGTAACGATCGTTTGGTGGCCTCTTTAGGTTAGAAAATTTAAAAAAGTTTGCAAAAACCATTCATGACTCCAGTCACATTACACCAATGGGAAACATGTCAGTGCACTATGTACACATGTGTACACTTTGATGGATAACAAACGTAAGAGGATTATAATGTAGGTAATTCTATTTTAATTCAATACAGTTGCATTGACACAAAAACGAGACGTGAAAACCACATCGTGATTTAAATTGCTAAATTGTGAGTACACGGATATTATGAAATACAACAGATGTTTTTTACATTATATACGTAGTGAGCGATCACTCAATCACTGAGTGGGAAACGGACGGCTTTTAAAATAGAGCTAACATTATTTCCGTTACAAAAATAATCTCAAAGGTATTGAAAAGTAAAATGAGCTAATAGTGTTCATAAACTTGCCAATTTAATAGTGTCTTAAAAGTATTTAGCAATATATTTACTTATATAATATATGTTGGAATACATGGCCCTACAGTAGGAATTATTCCTATGTCGTAAATGCGTTAACAAACTTCAAATTTATATACACAAACACCCAAACTGAAATAAATATTTGTTTGTCATACTAAAAATATCCTGTGTGAGGATCGAACCCGTAACTTTATGATCCAGTGAGCTGTGTGGTCTACAGAGCATAGGCCGCACCATTTCAGAAGACCGTCATCAAATTGGCACATACATACATTGTGATTCAATCCGTATTTATAAGACCAACTCATAATATTTACATTTATATTATATTCCATTAACCAAATTCATTTTTATGTTTCGCACGAAACTGCAATATCAATTAATTACGCGGATCGCCAAAATTAAGGAGCTCCAAAATTATATCGATACCCTCTTATGCGATCCAATTTGCCCTCCGACCCGTTACCTTTACCGTTAATTATCCGATCTTTATTTGAATGCCGTAACGGTCACGCCAAATGCGGGACAATTAAAAAGTGACGCACCATTATCGAGTCGTCGCTGAATCGATGCATCGATGTCATCTTAATATTGAGAACAGTGGCAACTCGATTTATAATTTAATTTGACGCGAATTATGGTTAGATTTGTTGTAACTTGCTGTAGGTGTAAGCGTCAATTGTTGACGATAAATGCCCTATTAATAATGGCATCATATTGATTTAGATTTTAATTAATTGTATACAAATAAATCTATTTAGTAAATGACTCATACCGTAATAAGTGCACAAGTATTACATTTACAAGAAAACAAAATCCCATAGCATTTAAATATTCGCTCAAAAATAATGAACTTTTACATGTGGAGAAAGTTAAGGAACTAGAAATTGTACATGACTCGAAATTAATATTTAAAAACCATATTACTGCTATTGTCAATAAAGCTCTTGGTTTCATTATGCGTTCAGCCAAAGATTTTCAGCAAGCCAAAACCCTCAAAATATTGTATTTGACCTATGTGCGCTGCCATTTGGAGTACGCATCACAAATTTGGAACCCTAAATATGACATTTATATCTCTCGCTTAGAAAATGTTCAGATGAAGTTTATGAGATATTTAAACTATCGCACCAAAATGATTTCACACAGCTACAATGTAACCTGTGAGCATCATCATTTTCTACCACTTCATGCGCATCGGGATATCGCTCATTTATTATTTCTTGCACGTATTATTGGATCCGCTATAGACTGTCCAGACCTACTCAGTAAAATTGACTTCTATATGCCTAAGGATACTTTACGTCGTAGTCCATTTTTTGCTCTTCCATTCGCAGCCACTAATTATCGCCAAAACAGTTTTCTGTACCGTGCTTGTGCGGCGTACAACCAAATTTCTAATATAAGTGATCTTGATATTACTTGATAGTCTATCAATATTCAGGAGTAAGCTTGTATCGATATTTTTTGACGAGAAGTATAACACCAAACTGAAGTAGTTCGACTAGTTGAGCAGTTAATATTCATTGAATGATTTTCTTTTTCTTTATATTTTGTTTTGTAACTATATGCTATAGGTACATATTTTTTGTGTTACACTGGTATTTCTGTCGGACAAAAGAGTAACCGAGGAGTTTCTTGCCCTTTTTCTCCATTGGAATGACTTTCTTTACGGGCAGTTGAGTCTTAACTAAGACCTAGCCTTTTTTCTTAACTATTCATAAGCACTTTTGGTGTCTATGAATAAAAACCTTTTGATTTTTATTGGTTCGGTTATACTTTGAAGTTAAATTAAAGCGAACAATGCGATATCACTGTTTTATAGGATAATAGTAGAGAAAGTGAAACAGTTTCACTAACGTAAGGTTAGCCACGCCAACTCGATTCATAAATAATTGAATAACATCTCAATGAGACATACCGTGCACATCCTTTGTATCTTAGCATAATGACTAATAAACAAATCAAACAACTGTTTACAGCGCACCTCATAATTTTTAAAAGTAAAAGGGTCGTTCACTTGAACGTGTCAGCCGTCCCGTTACATTGGCAGCGTTGCATCATTCTCGCTAATCGAAAATTCTTAACGTGTTATCTTAAATTTCAAGCCTCTCACAGAAATGAATCATGTCCCAAAATAAGGTACCGATAATCGAACTTCAATTTCGCATGCCCCTGTACAAAGAAAGCACTTTTACTTTTTTATTAAATTTTGGTTTTCTCACGGCGCGACATGACTCACATGGTTCGCTCGGTTTTCGTCGAGTATCGGGCCCCTTAATTATGACGTCATCGTCCACGGCCCTCAGAATATTCATATTCTTTTTTCAAATTTCAGTTTTTAATTTATTCGCTGACACAGAGACTGTATATCTTGGAGCTGTCTTTGTCCAGTGAATTAGCGAGGTGCATAAAAAAATAAATTTATTTGTTTACTAGAGACCGCCCACGGCTAATTTGAGATGCGCTCAACTGCTTATTTTATGATCATGAAAAAAATACTTAACTTAAATCACGAGAATATTTTCAATTAGGTGTAGTTGACGTAATTCTATGCTATTTAATACTTTACGGACATTTTATTAGATTAAGACTCACGAAATCGGTAGTACACGGGATGATATATCCGGGTTTAAAATATAATACATATTAAAAATGTACAGGCAATATTTTTACTATGAGCTCATTCATAAAGGAAACACGAATAAATTGCGAAAAAGGAAGACTTAATAAGATTGTTCATATGCGCAATATAGTTTCTGTAACTAGACCATTGTCGACGTACACAATTCCAAAAGCGATAAGATTAAAATATTAAGTTCTCAACGATCTCAATGCATCGTGGTACAGTGAAATATTTGCACTCCCTTACATTGCGCGACAATAGAATCTCACTTTACGTTCTACCTACTGCGAGGGCGTAGGGTGACTCATTATATATCTTTTAGAGATATTTGTCCTTAACTTTCCATCGATATCTCTAACCCGAGGTTTAAATTCAGTTCATTCGCGTCGCAATATAAGGAAGCAGAATGATGACTAGTCGTCATTCTGTTTCCCTGTATTGCTGCGCAAATGAACTAAATGGATAATGTAAACTGTTTAGTATCGCTGTTTCTTTTCTCGCGCTGGCCAGTTTGATGTTCACTTCTTTGCTTAGTGCTGTGCAATAAAGTTGAGAGCTTAGCACGTTCAGATCGCCATTTGCGTAACGCTATAGTCTTGATATTACACCTTTTAACTTTACTACAAATTTACTAAATAAGGATGAACGTGACAGCAATTTCTTTTGACTACGTTCCGCTAACGTCAATCTGTTCGTGCTAAGCCCTTTCTTAAGTTAGCGAAACGAGAAGTAGAACAATGTCACTTTTTCTGAACGATGTGGTAAACGATGATGATGGCTTGATCCAATGATCTAAGCGTATGCTGCTCAGTTTAATGGATCGAATAGTCTCGGGGTCGATCCCGGCTCGGGAGAAAACTTGTGCCACCCAAAGAAATCGTTTTGCACGCACTCACGATACAGGTATAACTCCTTGTGTGTAGCAACGGTATTATTAAATACGTTTACTGTTTTGATCAATCGTTAAAATACAATTGTAACCATTACCTATACTAATGACTGCTGTGCAACTGCAATGTAAGCAGTAATGAGCCGGAGCAAGTTAAAGTCGAAAACGAATCTGATAAAATAAAAAAATAATAAACGAAGACAATATTTTTTTTTACATCAGGAGTGTCTCAATCGGCATATGCTTCATGGCAACCCTAAAACAATCCCAGTTGGTGTCATGAATGGAATATTCAAGGCGATATAAATAAATATAACTGTCGCACGGCGTCTGAACCGAGTGCCCCTGCGCAGCCCGCTCGTAAACCTCCGACACATCTCTATAAACATATCTTCAATGGCAACGCTAAATGCTAACGAATACGATGTTGCGAATTAACGTGAAAATTTTATGTTATCCTGCGACCAATATGATAAATGTATTCTTTGAATAGTTTTAAGCGTTAGAATCATAAGCAAAAGTATTTATTAATGTACCAAGTAACAGGAGTGTAGGTAATGATTGTTTAAGACTCTATCACCCATCGGGAATGTTATTCCGATGGAAAAAAGGGATAAGAAACTACAGTTTCTTTATCAAAATAATAGAGCACTATAATTCTTTTACTGTACAGTGTAATCCGTTGAGTTATGGGAGAACAACACAGAACAAGTCCGGCTTAAGTATAAATTAAACAAACCTAATATGTTTCTTTGTTAAGTATATAATATTATGTAGCTGCTTACACATCATCTAACGGCCGGTATCAATATTCAACTCAAAGATGATTTTCTATACAATATATGTCAAAATTCTATCCGTAGTAGGATAATCTATCCTTCAGTTGAATATTGAAACCGCCCGTAAATCGATATCTGAAATGTTTCTATATTTACAAAATACAAAAGTTTTGGAGGTATATAATCATAAAAAAATCTGTATACAATAATAAGTGATATCAACTTTGACATATACCCAAAGTATTCAAAAACTGTTAAAATAACAATCAGTATCGTCGGAAATTAGAACTGAGAACTCTACACCATTTTGATATAAATATATAATGAAATAAAGCGAAATATATCCAGGGTCACTTTTGGGTTCTGGTGTCTAGGTTTTTTTTAACCTACTTGGTCCCACTGCTTGGCAAAAGTCTCTCCGATGACGCTCCACTTAACCCGATCCTTGGCCATTTCCGATCAACTTACCTCATAGGCGTTAAGGTCGTCGCAACAACTTTTTCTCGGTCTTCGCCGGCGTCGGTGTCTATCTGGTCGCCATTCGGTGGTGATTTTTTCCCATCTATCAAGTATCTAGTTTACGATGCTGTTAATTAATAATATTTATGTTAGCTGTCCCTTCAGAGCAACTGACTTGAGTTTTCTCTGCCTTTGGATTTACAGAAATGACCGGATTATAGATACGGATTTCGACCTTTTACTAGTATATATATTTACTATATGTGCAATAAACAAATTGAGGTCAAAAACATTATTTGTGATATAAAGATGTAAAATAAATGTTCCGTTATCTTATAGAGCTGTAAAATTTAACAGTTGCTTATGTAATATAAAGACTAAATATTGGTAATCATTGGATTAATGGATATTGATCCATTAAACTATGATATCAGTTTGCATCTCCGTTTTAATATACTTAATAAAATAGCTATAAATAAACACAGTTATAAGTAATTTTCATTTTATTTTACCTCCTTATCTTGTTTGATGTCAACATCTGAGCATATTATTTACTTACCAGTCCATTTAACTCTTTCGCAAGGAGAGAAATCTTAATACATACATAATAAACTTAAAAGATTTTGTACTTATTTTGTAGTTTACTATAAAATAATAATATCAACCTAAACTGTCCCAATGCTGGGCAAAGGCCTTCTCTCACAAACCGAAGTGAGAGAGATTAGGTCATACTCTACCTAGTAGACCTAGTGTGGATTGGTGGAGGCAGTTTTGTGGCCACCTGCTGTTGGAACTTATCAAGTCACCTATAAGACTTTCAACTTGGCTTAACAACTACCACATTGTGTGTTAACCGAGACTAAAGTCTTAACATGCCTTCTGAAGTACGAAGACGCTCGAATCTGAAAATGCCACCAATGATCACCCATCTTAGGCTGACCGATTCAAACACTGCTAAACCTGCTACGAGCGCCTCCGAAGTTTATTATGTGCATTGTATTAATTTTATTTTTATTCGGCTGATTATCTGATTGATCGATGTCTATAGAATTTCATCGCATAATTTTTATTAACCTGTAAACAATACTTGGGAAGCGCAGCGTGGGACTGCCGCCTGCCTCAATGACCAACGATCTTGTGAAGATCACAGAAACTTGTTGGATGCAAGTGGCATCGGACCGGTTACACTGGAAAGCGATTGGGGAGGCCTATGTTTAGCAGTTGACAACTATGATGATGACGATGAAACAGTATCATTGCAAGAAAAAAATATACTTTTATTCTTTAAAAATGTTAATGGCATTTTAACGCCATTACGCAATATCTATCTATCTATCTATCTATAACCTCACGCCAGATCCCTTGCGGGGTAGGCAGAGAGTACAGAGTTCCAACAGGTTCTTTTCTTACATACCTCTCTGGCTTCCTCGACTCTCATAGTTCGTCTCATACACGCTCGCCGGTTACGGAGACTCTTGACATTATATCCAATAGTGATAGTGATCCAATAATCTAAGGAGATAAAATATGATATTAATATTTAGCTAATATATTTGCTGTGACTTATGTCTATTAGAAGCCGTCTTACCTACAGTTAGATTACTACGGTCCTCCTCCATATTATTAAGTAATCACTTGCGTATATTAACGTCGTTAAATTTATAACAAAATGTTATTACCACGTCCTATTCTCAATAACATTCATTTAATTGATATTCTGATCAGCACCAATTGAACAAATACAATAATAAAATAGGAAAATTGATGTCACCATGAAGTATTATAAAACATCACAGATAATACATATTTTATAGAAAATAAACTACTTATCGTACACCCACGCGGGCCTATAAACCGTTACTCGCAAATATACACAAGTATTTAGAGTTTATGGTTACGAAATTTGTTTAGAAAGGTGTACCTGATTATTCGCTACTGTTAGTTCTTTTGATTAGCGGATCTACGCTATATGTAATGTCGTTTTTATAAACCAGACATTTATTAGTACACTACCTTATACATCGTTTTCATACAATTGGAACAATGGGTTTTATAAAAGTTCTGTAGGTTCTTAGGTGACGATTTGAAAAGTAATAACTTTTTTGTTTAGTAAAGTTCCCGGATTCATGCTTTTCATCTACATAAACATCATTTCGGATCAAAATATGTCTTATTCTTTGTCACACATATTAGTAAGTGATTTATTATTACTTATAGTGTACAATAAACTGTTATAAACGAAAGACCCATCAGTACGAATATAATCCAAAATTGGTTTCTAAAAAATATTCTATTAAGACGCCATCACAGCCTCAAATCAATAAAATAGTTTAATTGGATTTTAATTTGCAGGATCATAAAGAATCACGTCATTTCTCAGCATAAATTTCTAGTCATAAATTCCATCTTTATAACTCATTTCCCTCCAATGCCAACGTATAATTTCTGCCTATTATAACTGTTAACTGCACAATTGTTCAACAATAAACTTTGTTCTAAGTGTGAATTTTATGTATTTCAAACTGCAACTAAGATGCTACTGGTCAATAGTTAATTGTACGTTCAACCGCTTATTTCTCAAAACGTCTGCTGCACCGTTGGTTTCGCAAGCTTGAGTTATGGACCTAAGTCTGTGATACGTCACTCGTGAGTTATGGCCGACTAGTTTCATTCACGCGTCCCATTCATGGGGCCACCAGGCTTTAGTTTGTGACACAAACTTTGTGGATACTTAGTAAACTTGAGGTAGCAAAATATCGATGCTGTTTAATAATTTTGAAGATGAATTTCACCTAGCTGCAGAAGGTCTCTTCGAAAATTACTATCCATTTATTAAGTTCTTAGATTTATATCATATCTTTCATTTTAGTTGATAGTGTGCTTGAATCAGGAATACGGGTAAAACACCTGAATCAGTTTACAATATCCCTTGGTTCTAGCTTGGTAAAGTTCTTGACAACTTTTTTCGTTCATCGGGTATGTATTATATTTTACTTTGGTGACACGAAAGAAAGTGTAAGAAACGAGATTTTCAGCGTCCATGCACCTTCAGTTCAAGAAGTCAATAGACTTCAAAGCTCTAGTTATAGGGGTCAATCCCACAACCTCCTACAAGTAAATATGGTATATATTAGTAAATATATGCATAACTATTCTGCCCACATGAGCTATTTGACCACTGTATACGAAAAGCTTGTAGTCGATACATAGCGTCAACAATTATTAAGTAGCTTTAGGCGGTAAAGGTGGTCAGTCTGAGATGGGTGACCGTTTGTGGCATTTCAATTTTCGAGAATATACGAGCTTCCAAAGGCCCGTGACACCGTCAGGCTCGTTTATCACTTCGCATGGTGGTCACTAAGCCAAGTTGGAAACTTTATAGGTGACTTGAAATGTCCCTACATCACGGCCACAAACCTTTTTTTTACCTGTGGAAAGTCCTGCATAGGAATTCCGCAAGCCTCGGGAGAAGCTCGCCGGGCGTATCGGATTCCTCCGGACTAAAAATCCCAGGGTGGCCGACATCAGCACTATGGAAGGGCTCGGGTCTCTCCGTATGGAGCCCACCGGTGCCCCTCTTGTGCCGCGGTCCGTACCTGCCTTTATCGATGGGTACGAGGACCCATCCCCGTGGTGCAGTATGACCCATTTCTTCTCACCTCGCACCTTGTACAGCAGCAGGATAGTATAGACAGGTTTTCATTGAAATCACGCGTTAATTCCAGCGCTTCATAACCCAACAAAGCAACATCTTACGCACATGTAAAATAGGAACACGCTGTCAAAAAAAATGAAACTTATTTGACACCTACTATCCAAAAAAAAGATAAGCTCATCGTAATTATTGACGGAAAAAAACGAATGTTATAAAAACAAAGCTAATACTTATACAACATCCCTTAATTAGCAGCGTTTATTCCCACGCCTCACGTCATCACGTAGGCGGCGAAATATTTTTTCATAAAGTATATTACTCTGTAGGTATATAATTATTTCTCCAATAAGGAGGTATCCTTTGATTAACATTTATATTCCCGCATTACTAAGGTTATATTAGTTCGTGACTTTTTAATCACTGTCCAGAAAAAGATGCATTAAAATAAATACGTCAATATTGTCATTAACTTAAACGGATTACGTATCAATCCGTTTAAGTTACATTGAAGGTTTAAAATTTGATTGTAGTTGTGTAGTGGCACATAGTCGGATGACATTAGCATGATCCAATGTTTGAATCTGTGACGGAACAAAGCGCTATTAGGGTTTTTTTACCATCACGCCTATATTTCCCGAGGTGGCAGAGATGTACTGTATACACCTACTTTTTGCCGACGGGGCGAGCCTATTGCCATATACCGAGCACGATTCCAGACTCCGGACTGATTCTGGGATTATTCGATAGAAAAACTACATTTGTTCGACCTAGGATTTGAACCAAGGACCTCATGATTGCAAGGGCATTATTCACCACTAGAATAACGAGGCAGGCTAGCATTAGGGTTTTCCTTGGAAAAAATTCTCAGTAGTAGGACGGAGTCTGGAAATGCGATCATTGTAATGGCAACAGTATCGCCCCATTAATAGGGGTTTTAAGAAATAATTGGGACTTAATATTGTAGACAAAATATGGGTGAACACAGTATACGTCTGCCACCCCTGCTTTGGAATATAGGCGGTGTAATAGCTTAGTGTTATTGTTATGATTAAAGCTAAAAATTACGTGCAGAAACTGCATGACAGTTACCCGCGTACTATTTTATAATATGTGTTGATAAAAAGAAAATACTAAATACTATACGGAGTAGGCAGAGAATAGAGAATTCTAATAGGTTATTTCATTAGAGACCTCTCTAGATTCCTCCACTCTCATAGTTCGTCTCATACACGCCAGGTAAGATACTCTAGGTCTTTTCCGGTACCTACTATTTTAGCATATACCATTTGTCATTCTAACGATATGTAATTGGAAAAGTCTAAATCAGAACAGGTAAGTTTCTAGTCTGCTGGTTCATTACACAAGCTGTTTTCATCCCGTGAACATATAGTACGAGTTACTTACAGAGTTTCTGAAAGGAACGGAGTTAGGTACTGTGAACTCGCTAGTCACCAGCAGAAGTAGCATATTATTTTAATTAAAGCATTTATGCTGGTAATACATAGAAAAGTACATAATGATATCTTCAATCTTAAGCATGGCCTTCAGATTACTTTTTTTTCTGTCTGTGTGTGTATGAGTATGCCAAAAGGTCAAGAGGCATTTATAACTTCAGACGGACAAGAGGGTGAGTGTGTAACACAAATACAGCAGGACAAATAGCTCAAGGGCGTCTCAAGCAAAAACGGCCCTGGCGTAGGTAGTCGATATGGGGAGGTAGGGGTTATTATCAACAAGTTAGTTGAATTAAATGTGCAGCTAGCTGTAACGCGACGCCCCTCTAGATTCTCTGATCACCTTCCCGGGTTTGCCACGTCACGTTATTATGGAGGCAGAAAATTGATATGATGTCATCGATTCCAGGTATATAGTTAATTTGACGGAGTTGTAGGTGTCTCGCCATGGTGCTCTGTACCAGCCGGCACGGGCGGGCAAGAAAACCTTCGACCTTACCGGCGCAGTCGGTATCTGTTCTTGTGTGCGATATTCTAAAAGGAGAAAGGGGGGATATCAGGTGCGCTAGTTACAATATCAGCAGGGCGATGATGCCGTCTAGATTGTTGTATTGACGACGTATTCAACGGCGGCTACAATGAACGATTACGAATACGTCTGATGCGCAGTCTGAATGACAATAACACCTAGACAACTAGATTTGTCTAACATGCCTCAAATAAATTTAGATTTTTCACGAATACCTGTACACATTACAAATACAAATTCAGCCGTAATTGTTTGGAAAATCAGCAAATCAACAGTAAGTAAGCCTTACGTTTCCCAAAACCGTCCTTTAGGGATTGACTTATCTTACAATGTCGCAAAATTATCAAAGTATTCGTACGTGTGTTCCAATATAAATCGCACGTCAGATAATATTACATTTAGCACACGTATCTTCTATCTTAACGCCGTATGTGACCGACAATATATTCTTGCCTGTTATAAAATTTTATTTCTTTATAGACCTTTATTATTTTACACTTTAAAATGCTTTGTACTCTTTGTGATGTCGGGTGTCGCGCCGCCCATAGTCGCTCGCGTCGCCTGCATCGCAATAAAAAACAATATATTGTAGCAAAATGGTGAGTAATCGAACCATGTTTATAGCCAGACTACAATAATAACGTAGCTATACTTCTTCACAATAAATTATGTGTAATATACTTCCTGTAATAAAAAGTCCGGGATAAGGCAAGGCTATCTGAGACGTATTTAAATAAAAAAATAAAAACCATCAGGCCTATAGTCCCCAATGTCATGTGTAAACCCACTTTGCGCCGACGATTTTAGGCCAATTATACCGGACAATGCCATACTCCGGACTAATACTGATTTTTTTTCTATCGAATAATGACTTTTTGTTCAACCTAGAAATTGAACCCAGGATCCCGTGATCGCTACATGTATTCGCCACTAAACCAACGACGTATTTTTAATGTATGGGAATAAACAGAGATGCATAAGGTAGGGTTCGGATATGTCATAAAGTGGCCGTGTACGATCCACGTGAGGAGATAGCGCCCGAGAGTCCAGAGATTGTTGATTCAAGCCCTTTGTTTTAGGTCCCACTATGGGAAAATTTAAGATATTCTCAACGAATATGAAATTAAATGAATGGTATTTTGAATGCGATTATATTGAAGATGTTGTTGGTATGCAAGTTTGAGTATGTGCACAAAGCTATTTATTATTTCGATGCATAATATCAAGGCTGCTAATATTGACTAGGTCAGGGGCTATTATTAGAAATATTACCCCTTAATTTTAAACCATTTATTTTACCACACACATATTACAATTAAAATAAAAAAGTGCACATAACAGAAAGAGCCGAAGTCGATAAAGAATAAAAAAATATAACAAACAAGTGTGGCAAGGTAGCCAGCTCAGTATTCGCTGTGCAATATATGCACAACACTGATTTTCAGTTGGTCCCTGATATTTGCACAACACATCTTTACGAGCCCGGCTTTATTGAAAATGAAAGACAATGATTTTCACGACATAAAAAAACCAAATATTAAAATTGTGATTTTATGGGATAGCCCTTATTTTTACGGAAAAAGTGTTTAACAATGAAACAAAAAGAACCCTTTGTAAGGTATTAATATTTCTTCGTATAGAATTGGTTTCTAAGATAAGTATTTTTTCAAATAGACCTAGTTTGGCAAACTACAAATTTGGAATTATAATTTCTTGAAGTTACAATCTCAGATTTAAATAACTATTTAATATGTACCTATATCTAATTAACTAAATCAATAAAATAGCAATAAATATCACTGTTACACTTCAATTCAAGAAATATTTCAACTCGATAACAATTAACAACTTTTAATACAGGCTCCACAAATTCAATGATTAATCGAATCCCGACACGACATCTGTTCAAAAGCTAGAAACTCATTTTAAGATCAATACAATATTTTACAATATATATTACGGTGATTATTACATTGATTTAAATGTTAATTTTGTTCGTTATTTGGAGATAATGATTAAATTTTATGTATGGTTTGTGTTTATAGAAAGCCGTCTGCGGTGAGCTGTTTACTTGGTCGCCGGTAATTCATTAACATTTATTTGTGTTTCCTTTCTATTTATAATGAGGTAGTGCAATTGCTTTATATATGACTTACTGAACTATCTGAAAATCATTATGTTGCTAAATAACTGCACGATTTCAATCCACTACTAGAGCTGTTTTCGAATTTCGAAAGTATCCACGTATATAGAGAATTTTCAATATTTTACTTTCCGGCTTATAGGTTTTTAGATTTGAGCTGAATTCGTATATCTATGTTTTTTTATGTTCTATTATTGAATTATAAAAGGGCTTGGCCTGCATATTGTTAAAAAAATGAGTTCGACTATTAAAATGTTTTCAGGCAAAAAACAATCTTGTTTTTCTGTTAACGATTTACTTATTCGTTAGGGAATCTTGCAATCACACCGACGCTAACAGGAGCAGAAAATAATTTAATAAAATAAAAATAACCTTTAACGACTGCTTACTTCTTAGGGGTAGTTGGAGGTGTACCCAGTACAACTATGTCTTGCTAAAATACTTTTAAAGGGTAAAGACAGGAGAAAAATCTATTTATTTTATTTCCTATCTATCTATAACCTCGCGCCAGATCCCTTGCGGGGTAGGCAGAGAGTACAGAGTTCCAACAGGTTCTTTCCTTACATACCTCTCTGGCTTCCTCGACATAGTTCGTCTCATACACGCTCGCTGGTTACGGAGACTCTTGACTTTTCCATCAGATAAGACTCGGTTTATTTGGTCGTGGTAAGATAGTCTAGGTCTTCCCCGGTACCTGCATCCTTCCACTTTCACATTGTATATCTGTTTTGTCATTCTTTCCTCTGGCATTCTTTCTATATGCCCGAACCAACGGAGCATGCCCTTTCTCATCTTTACACCGATACTATCTTTCATACCTACTCGCTGTCTTACTATGCTGTTGCTAATGCGGTCGGTCAGCTTCACTCCGCACATCTTCCGCAGAGCTCGCATTTCTACCGCATTTATCCTACTTTCATTCTCCTTCTTACATACCAAGCTCTCGCTACCATATAACAGCGTTGGGACAAGAACTCCGTTATGTATGGCCAGCTGTGCCTTATGGCTTAAGTGCCGGCTCCCGAGTAGCTTTCCAATCGCACCATTCACTCTGTTCCCTGCACTCACTCTTCTCTCTATGTCAGCGGTGTATTTCCCATCCTTACTGAAGGCGCATCCAAGATATACAAACTCATTCACTTGCTCCAGCACATCGTTACCAACCACAATCCTTACATTCCCTCTGGTTTCTTCTCTTTCAAAAAAAATTCCTAAATAATTGAAATACGCAAGACCTTCAATCATACACTATTATTTTGTTCTTACCACCATATACTTCACCTTCACGACCAATGTAAAAACATCGTAAATTGTATGTGTATGGCGATCTATTAAGATCGCCATACAAGTACTGATTGGAATGTGAGGATATTTTCTCTACGATGTGAAATTGCAACCGGAAGGGCTGGCTAGCGAGCGCGGAAACACGTGGGTGACGTCCGGCACCGATGGCTTTATATCTAACGTTACTCTATATCATAATATACTACAGTGAATTATTTGACTTAAATGAATTAAAGAGTGAACATCTAGCTATGATGTAAAAAATTAGGTCGTATTTTTGTTGGGCGTCAAAGAAGGGGAGCGCGTTGATGTCGAATTTAGGGCGACTGGTCATTCGTAAGAGCGTAGGCGATTTCGCACGTTTAAAATAAAGACATAAAGGATTGTTTGATTTGTGAGAATGTAATTAATTTTTCAACAAATTAATAGATGAATGAAGTATACTTATACTGTGGACTGAAGTATACTTATACTTGATGGACGATTAGGCGCAGTGGTTAAGAGCTTAAGCTGCTCTGCCCACTGGGTCGGATAGTCACGGCTTCGATTCCCGCACGGGATAAATCTTTGTGTGTTCCACAATTATTTGTTTCGATCAGGATATTTGTGTATGTGAATTTTCATGTAAACGCACCCACGACACAGGAATAAATACAAGCGGGGGCTACTTTTAAAAAAAAAATGAACTGCAGTTTTAGTAAACCGTTGTAAATGAAGTATTACAAAACTATCGCTACTAGGATTTAATTTACTGTAATGACAAGGTAGACTTGTAAATAATAGATGAATAAATAAATAAGTATTTACCATATGCATTAAAATAATTAATAACAATAATAAAATTAGCCCTGTTAAGAAACTGTCCCACCGTTGGGCACGGGCCTCCTCTCAAACTAATTTTAGTTTAGGTCATAAGTGCCCCACGCTGGCCCAGTGTGGGTTGGCAAACTTTATACACCTTCGAGAAACTCTCAGGCATGCAGGTTTCCTCACGACGTTTTCCTCATCATCATCATCTCAACCTATACTTGTCCACTGCTGAACATAGGCCTCCCCAATCGCTTTTCCGCGTAACCGGACCGACGCCACCTGCATCCAACGACTTCCTGCAATTTGCACAAGGTCGTCGGTCCATTTGGCAGGCGGTCGTCCTACGCTGCGCTTGTATAAATATAATGGAAATATATTCCTCGACAACTTCAAGAGTAGAGTTCCGGTGAGTACGGTGGGTACGATATGGACATTAAACATTATTTTCGTTGGTCCATGTTCATTTTAAGACCCACTTGTTGGGATACTCTGTTGAGGTCATCGAGCATTAACTACCGAGCACTAGATCTTCCAGCGATTCCGCCATGACCACAATGTCATCGGCAAATTGAAGGTGAGTGATGTATTCGCCACTGATGCCGCTATTTGCCGTACCATAAGCATAAGTGGACGGGTTAAGGTGACATACATACCTATATAATCTACTGCTCCGTAAGATACAGATTTTACTGCTACCTTTATATTAACCTGGATCCGCATTATACAACAAACTTAGATAAAAATGCCCATCAATAGAACACCTCCCGCCTCACCTGCTCCGATGTCGACTTCTGCGACGCCTGCCCTTGTGTCGGGCCTAAGCGCGGAAAATATGACTCAAACTCCAGCCTTGAATGCAACTGCGCTGCAACACTGTGAATCAGCGCCAGATCTTCATATCTTAACCTCAAATATCACGGAACGTAAAAAAAGAAAGTATGACGAAGATGAGAATAACATCTCGTCAATTATTAAAGAAATGTTTTCAGCTGTTTCGCGGGAACAAGAGAGGAGATTCTAGGAGCTTTAGTGCACAATTAGCAGGTTGAGCGAACAAAATATGGAACTAAAAAATAGCGTATCCATGATGTCTGATAAATATGATGACTTCTTACAAAAAATCAGCAAACTGGAATCGGAGCGCAGAACTGACAAAAAAACAATTAGAGACCTTGAGGATAAGCTCGAAACACTGGAACGGAAATCACGCGCATCCGGTGTTCAAGCAGAGCAGGCAGAGCAGAATAGCGCCACCCCATATCTTCCCGTGGGTATCGTAGAAGGCGATTAAGGGAGTGTAAGAAAATACTGACTCCTTGTATCTTTCTCACCGTGATACTGCTCCGTCTGTCTGAGTCCTTCTCCGGTCGTAACGGTCTCCGTTCCACTGGGCCCAGAAGGATAAGGATGAGTATGTGCACCTGTGTCTCGCGCGTATACTTGTGCACCTTAATATTTCCTGCGCATCTGACCGCTTCCGTTACTGGACTCCGAGTACGCAAAAGTCCTGTGGCGATGGGTAGAAGTAGAGAGGTCTAGCCTGATGCAAACTAGGCTTTGTCTGATATCTGCACGCAGGCGGTCCCGGGGGCGTGAGAACACGCCGTGGTCGTTTCCGAGCTGCACATTTGGGACGACAGCACGGGCTCGGCAGCACTTGGGATGTCAAAGCAGCCCTGTTTAGGGAGGCACTGCTTTCCCCGCTCAGCTGGGGAGGGGGCTAGAAAAGGTGCCCTAAAAAATGCTCGTCCCGACATGGCAGATGGTAGTAACCGCGGCTATCATCGCATCATTTAAATCGTGGTCGACGCCGCAAAGGAAATTTAAAAAGAACACCTGTTATGACATTCGGCGCGTGGAACGTGAGAACGCTTCTTGATCGAGATGTCAACGCCTGCCCCGAACGTAAGACCGCCATAGTAGCTCGGGAACTTCGTCGCTATAGCGTGGATGTGGCTGCTCTCAGCGAAACACATCTCCCCGATGAAGGAGAGCTGGTGGAAGCAGGTGGCGGCTACACTTTCTTCTGGAAAGGTACCGCTGCCTCCGAAACTCGACGATCAGGGGTAGGTTTTGCCATCAAGAATCACTTAGCAAAGCATTTAGAGGAGTACCCTGTACATATCTCAGACCGCGTAACCACACTGCGCCTTCACCTGGACAAAGACAACTACCTTAATGTCATCAGTGTCTATGCTCCAACGTTAGACAAGTCTGATGACATCAAGGAAAAGTTCTATGAGGAAGTGACACATTGCCTCGATAGCTTCAACGCCAGGGAGCAGGTTTTATTGCTGGGCGATTTCAATGCCAGGGTTGGACGGGACTATGAGGCTTGGCCTGGAGTTCTGGGTAGACATGGAGTTGGCAACATGAACAGCAATGGTCAGTTGCTGCTCAGTCTTTGTGCTCAATACGGTCTGGCAATTACGAACACTATGTTTAGACTTGCCGCCAAGTACAAGACAACATGGATGCACCCAAGATCTAAGCATTGGCATTTGATTGACTATGCTATCGTGAGACAAAAAGATTTCAGCCAAGTACAGGTCACCCGCGTGATGCGTGGTGCGCACTGCTGGTCTGACCACCGACTTATTGTCACTAAGCTACGAATCCACCTCCGTCGCCCGCGTAGATCTCTTATAAAAAGCTTGCTTCTTTGAACTTGGATAAGCTAGAAGATATCGCGGTCAGGGAGAAATACGCTGAAGCCCTGTCTGAAAAGCTGATGCCAGCTAATGAGGTAGGTGATGTTGATGCTGCCTGGGGAACTATGTCATCTCATATCATGGATACCGCTTCAACTGTACTGGGTAAAAAAATCCGTCGCAAC
The DNA here is from genome assembly GCA_905147815.2 of Phalera bucephala. Taxonomy (NCBI): domain Eukaryota; kingdom Metazoa; phylum Arthropoda; class Insecta; order Lepidoptera; family Notodontidae; genus Phalera; species Phalera bucephala. The sequence goes on along the minus strand of LR990618.1, from coordinate 25,418,794 downwards.
GAAGACTGGTTTGATGGAAATGATGAAACCCTGCGGGCAGCATTCGACAAACACCGAGATCTCCTGCGACAGCACAAAAGGCAGAGAGGAAGCGTTGCGGTTGTTAAAGCTAGTGACCTCGAATTGCGCAAGCTGTCTCGACATATGAAAGACAAGTGGTGGCAGGACAAAGCTAGTCACATGCAATGGCTCATTGACACAAACCAGCTGGGTGAGTTCTACAGTGAGGTACGTAAGCTGATCGGTTCATCCTACCAAGCTCGGGTGCCTTTAAGGTCTCTAGACGGTAGTCACATGTTGACAAGCAAGGAGGATATACTAAACCGCTGGGCGGAGCACTTCAACATTCTGCTAAATGTGGATCGATCAGCTGATCTGCAAAGTATCGGTTTAATGCCTCAGCTCCCTATCGCCTTTGAGCTGGACGAGACTCTATTGCGTGACGAGGTTGTTACTGCCATCAGGCAGCAACAAAACAAACGGGCGGCTGGCATTGACCTTATACCGGGAGAGCTGATAAGATACGGCGGAGAGGAGTTGCACACGTTAGTGTGGAAACTATTTGTTCGCATGTGGGAGGAGGAGCGCGTTCCGGATACCTTTAAAGTATCGCGCATAAGTGCTCTTAACAAGCACAAGGGTGACCGATCTGACTGCAACTCCTACCGCGGTATTTCGCTCCTTTCAGCCCCCGGAAAGGTCTTTGCTAGAGTTCTCTTAAACCGCCTAAAGAACTTGTCTGAAAAGATTCTGCCTGAAACCCAGATTGGCTTCCGACCGGACCGAGGCACATGCGAAGCTATATTCTCTGTGCGTCAACTGCAAGAAAAGAGCAGGGAACAGGGCTGTCAGCTGTACCTTTGCTTTGTTGACCTGGAGAAGGCTTTCGATAGCGTGCCTCGGGAAGCTCTATGGTTGGTGCTAGGTAAGCTCGGGTGCACGGAAAAGTTTGTGAGACTTCTTAGACTCCTGCATGACGACATGCAATGCTGCGTTGCCGTAGACGGTGAACAGACAGACTTCTTCCCCGTTACCTGTGGGGTGAAGCAAGGATGTGTCTTAGCGCCTACTCTGTTCGCCTTATACTTTGCGGTGGTAGTTAGAGAGGTCTTACACACTGTTTCTCAGGGAGTCCGCATCCGTTTCCGCACAGACGGCAGCCTTTTCAACTTGGCTAGACTTAAGGCTCGCACTAAAGTCTCTTACGCACTGATCACTGAGATCATATATGCTGATGACTTGTGCTTCCTATCAGAATCCCTAGACGGCCTGCAACAGCTGATGTCCGCATTCCACCAAGCCTGCCGTAAGTTTGGCTTAAAGATCAGTGTCAGTAAGACGGAGGTGATGTCCCTGGACATGCACGGTCACGAGACACTGACCATAAAACTTGGTGAGGATGTGCTAAAGCAGGTGGATAGATTTCGCTATCTGGGGAACACTGTAACATCCAAGTGTGACCTTGATGCTGAGATCAATAGCAGGGTGGGTACCGCAGCTGCGGCATTCGGCAAGCTATGTACCAAGGTCTTCTGCTCGCATAACCTTAAGTTGCCCACTAAGATATCGGTGTATATGGCAATCGTGCTGCCAAACCTCCTATACTCCTCTGAGACGTGGTGTGTATACCGCCGCCACATTCGCACTCTGGATCGCTTCCACCTTAAATACCTCCGTACCATCATGAGGCTCAGATGGTCCGATAGAGTGCGAAAAACCGAAGTTCTGCGACGAGCCAATGTTGGTGGCATTGAGGCCTATTTAATGCGTCGACAGCTTCGGTGGTGCGGTCACGTATCTCGTATGGCGGAGGAAAGAGTGGCGAAGCGCATCTTCTACTCTGAACTGGAGAAGGGCAAGCGGAATCATGGCGGTCCCCTCCTCCGGTACAAGGATGTCCAAAAGCGACACATGAAGAGATGCAACATAGAGCCCTCTCGTTGGGAACGTTTGGCAGCACAGCGGCCAGAATGGCGCAGGATGGTGAACAGCCAAGTACACGAGTTCGAGGCTCAGCGTAAAGCTGACCTTGACGCCAAACGCAATCAGTTAAAGGCCCGCCCACCTGCTGCCATATCATACAACTATGAGAACGGCGTACTTACGTGCCCTCAATGTGCACGGAGTTTCGCCGCGAAGATAGGCTACATAAGCCATCTTCGAGCGCATCAGCGGCATTACTCTGACTAGGGGTCTTTAAAGTGGTCGCCATGGCCGAAATCGGTCGGATCAATCATCATTCCTAAACTGGACGGAGAATCTAAGGATGGTCTGCGCGGTATGGTTCAGAGCCTGGGTAAAACTTTGGATGTCAATATTGATAACTTGGGAATAAGAGACATTTATAGAATTAATTCCAAAGTAACGCAAATACGGTCATTGTTGATTTTACCACCACACTACTCAAGGAAAAGTTTATCAAGGGTGTAAAAATTTTTAACAAATCTAAACCTAAAGCGGGAAAACTAAATACTACCCATCTCAACCCCAATTATCAACACAAACCACTCTATGTATCGGAAACGTTAACACCCAAGTCCCATAGACTATTTTATTTTGCTCGAACATTACAGAAACCCATGGATTCACGTTTTGCTGAACAAATAACGGAATTATTTATCTTAAAAAAAATCCGCTCCGATACGCATCTCTTCGGAACCCGATTTAGATAACTTGAGAAAGTCTAAATGACTATATATTGGCATGTTATCTTGCGTTTCTTTAGTTCATTATTTTTGCATGCATACACATTTTTTACCAATTGTTTTAAGTGTCCTTATAAAACCCACAATTCAAAACATATTTTCTAACATTTATATAGTTTTTAAATCGAAAAATAATCTATTTAGTATGTGTTTACACTCATTTTCGCACACCATAATTAACCAAAGCAAAATCATCTTGACAATCATTTTTGACCTCATACACATCACATCATATTATTGTTCACTTACACATCAGAAAAATCAACATCAGGACTTAACACTAATAAAACTATTCCAAAAATCACATAGACTTGCACTAATCAAATCTATCTATCTATATCATCACGCCAGATCCCTTACGGGGTAGGCAGAGAGTACAGAGTTCCAACAGGCTCTTTCCTTACATACCTCTCTGGCTTCCTCTACTCTCATAATTCGTCTCATACACGCTCGCCGGTTACGGAGACTCCTGACTTGTCCTTCAGATAAGACCCGGTCTATTTGGTCATGGTAAGATAGTCTAGGTCTTCCCCGGTACCTACATCCTTCAACTTTCGCGTTGTATATCAGTTCACTAATCAAATCATTTACTCAAACCATATTTATATACCTACACCATTGTTCTATGCTTGGATATACATGGTATATGATAATATTTGTCAACTTAACTATATTCCAGAGATTAACACAAGTAGAATCTATAACAGTGCTTAAAATTCGATCAAAATTTACAAACCGTTATAAACAATGAATTGGATGACCTGCAGGTTGCGGACTCCTATGTATGTGACATAGACAGCTGCTCCAGGTCAATGTTTACACAAGATACATCCTTAAATATAATTGTACAAAATATAAGGAGTGTAAATCGAAATATTAATGGATTGCATGCCATGATTACGCGTACAAAAATAGATTGGGATGTAATAATCTTAACTGAATGCTGGATTACAAAAAACAAGCTTATACCATCCATAAGAGGGTACCATACTGCACACACAACCAATAACAGGTCACAAAATGAAGGTATAATTGTATATTATAAGGCTACCCAGCCTTATAATGTATACGAACCCCAGTTGGAAGACGCAAATTGTCTAATAATTAAAATTAATTATCAAACTGTGATACTTGGTATTTATCGCCCTCCAGGTGAAAGAAATGCTTCAAAATTTCTCGAATCCCTTAATAATCTTTTAATCACTCTTTCAAATTATAAAAACGTTCTTCTTACAGGTGATATAAATATAGACATTTCAGCATCCACTACAGATACGCGAGCCGAAATTTACCTCAATCTCTTAGCGTCTCATGGCATGTTACCAGCTCACTACATACCGACCCACTCATACACATGTCTTGACCATATGATAAAATGAGTAAAATTGATTTAAATAGTATTTATGCCATGAATTGTGCAAATGACGCTGTGTCTTTATTTCTAGAGACACTTACTACCACGATAAATAGTTGTACCCAAATCATTACTATCCCAAGACGCAAGCGTATAATTAAGCCCTGGATTACACCAGGATTATTGAGATGTATGCGCAACCGGGACAACTTGCACCTTAAGTTTAAAAAATATCCTTATGATAACAATTTAAAACTAATATACACTCGCTACCGTAATTTTTGTAATGACTTACTAAAAAAGGTTAAGCAGGAGTATGATAAAGCCGAACTTGCTAAATGTGCAGGAAATACAAAAAAAATGTGGGAGAAAATTAAAACTATTACATATACCAACAAACAAAATACGCCACCTACAAATCTAATTAATTTGGAAAACCCACTAAAATCGGTTAACGATATAAACCAGTTTTTTGCAAACATAGGCTTAAGCCTATGTTTGCAAAAAACTGGTAGTTTTAAAACTCGCTGGCTACAACTTAAGATTACACAGTATCACCTACCCACTCCCAACACTAAAACCGTGTGAATTTTCCTTTGGACTTTTACCTGTTGATGTGTCGGAGATAAAAACCATTATATCCACTCTAAAAACCAACTACGTACTAGGGTACAACGATATTCCTAGTAGTTTAATAAAAAGGTATTCAGAATTACTGTCAGATCCAATAACATTTTTATGTAATATTAGCCTATCCACAGGAGTATTTCCAGTGGACTTCAAAAAATCCCTTATTCATCCAATCCACAAGAGTGGCAACAGGAATTGTGTCGGTAACTATCGCCCAATATCGATCTTGGAAAAAGTTATTAACATGCAACTAATTGCATATCTGGAGTCAAAAGAATTGTTATCAGACAACCAATACGGGTTTCGTAAAAACAGATCAACTAGTGACGCAGTACACCAACTAACTGATACAATTGTAAATAAACTAGATGAAAGGAAAAAAGTACTGACAATATTCCTAGATTTGGCGAAGGCTTTTGACACGGTCTCTGCACCACTCTTGATAAAAAAACTGGAAAATCTTGGTATTCGTGGCAATCAGCTTGAGTTATTAAAAAGTTACCTAAACGGCCGGGGTCAACGTGTAATTGTACACGAATGGCTCAGTGATGAATGTGATGTCACTATTGGAATTCCACAAGGGAGCATTCTAGGACGTACCTTGTTCCTAATCTTCATCAACGATCTCTGTCATTTGAAGTTAACCAATGGTAAAATCATCACATTCGCAGATGACACGGCTCTTCTTTTCTATGGAGATACTTGGGAGGAAGTGTACCAATTTGCACAAAGAGGTTTTTTGATGGTAACTAGGTGGCTATATAATAACTTACTCACCCTCAACACAGATAAAACTAAGTACATCGCGTTTTCACTATCAAACCCCCACTTCATTCATAGCCCCTCTCTCATATTGAGAGCTCATTCTTGTGACGGCTATGTGTCCAACACGTGCTCATATCCTAAACTTCAAAAAGTGGACTCCATCAAGTACCTCGGTGTAATTATCGACAGAAACTTAACTTTTAGTACACACATAGAACTGCTATCAAAACGGATAAGAAAGCTGATCTACATATTTAAAGATCTTCGCCATGTTGCAGACGAAAATGTTCTAAAAACAATTTATTATGCATTATGTCAATCTTTACTAACCTATTGTGTCACTACCTGGGGCGGCGCCTCCAAAATATCTATGTTGAAAATTGAACGAGCGCAAAGAGCAGTGCTCAAAGTAGCCTACACTTTACCCTTTTTTTATACCACGTCTGAACTATATAAAAAAAGCAAGGTTCTAACGGTTCGACAACTATTCATCCTTAAAACTATTCTGCGCAAACATTCTTTAATCACATATAATCCAAACCTATACGCCAATAAACGCAGGAAAGCTAAAGTTTGCCAGACAAAATTGTATAAAACCAGCCTTACTCATCGCACCTACTGTTTTCTTAGTTCCTATCTATATAATAAAATAAATTCTATGTTAAATATATACCCCTTGACGAAGTCCAAGTGCAAGCAAGTACTTAACACATACCTACTCAATCAAGACTACAATAGTACTGAAAACCTTTTAATCGTACAAAAATAAGATGAATAAACACACATACACACGCACACACACATTCACACGCACACACGCACATACATAATTTTATTTTAATTTTTTTCTTTTCATTTTATTTTTTTTTTTTTCTACCACCACTCGGGCACAAACTGTTCTTACTTTTGCATATAAACAGATTTAACATTGTAATAATAATTTACCAGAGAGGTATGTAAGGAAAGAACCTGTTGGAACTCTGTACTCTCTGCCTACCCCGCAAGGGATCTGGCGTGAGGTTATAGATAGATAGAATAATAATTTTAGCAAGTTCACAATAAAGGTTTCAAAATTTGTTAATAAAATATAAAATTGTTTTATGGGGGGCCTGGTAATCTGTGTGACAGGGTTTCCTAGTGCGGATACCAGACTCCCACAAAGGTTTAAAATTTAAATCACAATGTAAGCATTACTGTAAGTCACCTTTGTGGAAGTGAAATAAATGATTATTATTATTAATATTACTGATGTTGATGCCAAGTCCTTGAAGGCGTCCTCTAAGGAGGCCGTAAACAGTTTCGGGGAAATGACGTCTCCCTGTCTTACTCCTATTTTTATGGGGATCCCCTTCGTGCACTGCCCCTGTACTCGCACTGACATGGTGGCGTTTTTATGCAAGCACTTGAACACTGCGATGTACCGATAGTCAATGCGGCATCGCTGGAGAGATCTAAGAACCGCCGAGGTCTCGATCGAATCGAAGGCTTTCTCATAGTCTACAAACGCTCAGTCTCGCCTCAGTCTTCTGTATAATCTGCGGCAGCGTATGTATGTGGTCTATGGTACTCAAGCCTTTCCGGAAACCGGCTTGTTCGGGAGGCTGGAAGTCATCAAGTCATCGTCGTTTCGTGATGCCTGTCGAAAACAACTTATGGCTCAGCAGAGTGATGGGCCTGTAGTTCTTTAGTAAGGTGTTATCACCTTTCTTGAAAAACAGTACCACCACACCCCTGTTCCATGCTTCCGGCGTTTTCTCTTCGAGCAAGACAGAATTAAACAGCCTCTAAAGGACTTTAAGTACCAGCGTTCCGCCCGCTTTCAGAATCTCTGCGGTAATTCCGTCTTCGCCTGGCGCTTTGTTGTTTTTGAGTTGTTTGAGAGCCATCCTAATCTCGTACAGGCTGATGTCCGAGACATCTTCAGTGTATTGTCGGGTTAGCTTGGCTCTTAGGTATTTTACCAAGTCAACAGCAGGTTAAGCTACTAAGGTGTATAGCTGCCCATAGAACCTCTCTATCTCCCTGAATACCTCTAACCTATTCGACGTTACGTTTCCGTTCTCCGTCTTCAGCTTTTTCAACTGGCTTTGCTGAATAGACGCGTCATCGCGAACACTTTGGAGCCCTTGTTCTGTGCTATGGTCTCCTCAATATCCCTTGTATTGAAGGACCGTAAATCGTATCGCAAGAACTTTAATATCTGTCCATTGAGCTGCCTATAAGACTTAGCATCATCGGAGGTTTGAAGCGGAACGTCGCTCAGCCATGAGGTTCCGGGTGTAGACAGATAGTTTTTGAGGCCTATTTTTACGATGGGGTTTGATTTCAAACCCCATCGTAAAAATACTTGGACCCGACCGTATGGATAGTCTCTACCAACCTGTTGTTAATTTCGGCTGCTGATGCGCTGCTTTCTAGCAATTCGAAGTGGTTTGACAATTCGAGTTGAAAGTTTTCGGGGTTTTGGATATGTGTATAAGAAGGTCTGAGCGTAGACTTCATCAGACGAGATCTTTCCATTTTGAAATTAATATTGAATGTGCCTCTAACTATTCGATGATCACTACTGGTTTTTACCCTGTGAATCATCATTAATTATTTGTCGCTTGGTGCTCATGATGAAGTCTATCTTATTTTTAGTGGAACCATCAGGACTCATCCAGGTCCATTTCCTATGAGGCGGCTAGTGGAAGAAAGAGTTCATCATAAAGAGTCCCTCTTTCTGCAGAAAACGGCCAGCCTCTGACCCCTGGGGTTGCGCTGCCCATATCCAAATTGCCCCACTCTCAACTCGTCATCGCCTAGTTTGCCCAGCCGCGCATTGAAGTCACTCATAACCACCGTAAAGTGTGCTTTGGAAGTATGTATACTTATGTCCTCATACATAACTTCGACCTCATATTCTGAGTATGCCGAGGTCGGTGCGTAGACCTGTATGACCTTCAGCGAATATCTTTTTGATATTTTGAGTATCAGGTACGCTACCCTGCTCGACACACTAGTGATGGACACAACGTTGTCTATGAGTGACTTGTGGACGATAAATCCGACACCACCTTAAGACTGCTATTCGCCCTCCCGGTAGTAAAACAAGTTGCCGGATTTTAAGGTTATCGTGTCCTCGCCCTCTTTTCGGACCTCCGATAAACCAACAATACTACAGTGCAACATGTCTATCTCTTTTTGCAGCTCAACTAACTTCTCATCTGTCCTCAACGTGCGTGCGTTGTATGTCACCAGTGCCAATTTCCTTTGTTGTTGGTGGTTGCCGAATCTCTGCCAGAGATTCTTAGCACCCTTTGTCCTGTCGTTACAGGAAGGCCAGGACGAACAGGACCGCCGGAGCCTGGTTTTATATTTTTCTTTCATAATGATTGGGGGGATTTGCCTTACTCGCCACGCTTGGCAGGCGGGTTGGCGAGCGCAGTTCGATGGTCGTGGAAGTATCTTCGAGAACGCTGGTGCCCATTCCCTAGTTGTCCCTTAGTCGCCTTGTACGACACCCGATGGGATGAGATGGGTTTGTTCAATTCTAAGCCGGGAACCACACGGCGATGTTTTCCTAGCAAGTGAAAATAAATTTTTAATACGCACATGATTTCGAAACGACAGTGGTGCGTGCCTGGGTTTAAACCCGAGACCTCTAACTTTGCGGGCCAACGGTCTAAACACTAGGCTATTACTGCTATATCATAACTGATTGTACTTATTATGAATATAATTAGGAAATAAAAATTAAATAAATTTTGTCAGCTGTTAACAATCCGCTTCTTTCTTTCCGCTGACGCTGAAAATAGATAGTCAACTGTCAAAAGTTAACAATGATGATGTATCACGCCATATTCCTTGCGGGGTAGGCCGAAAGATCCGACAGAATCTTTCCTCACAGGCTTTTTCTAATTTTTGTCATACACGCGCATGTTTTGATCTGTAGCTGATTTTTAATTATTCTACATTTAGAAAAACGTACAATTTTCAAATAAAACTTCTCTGCTTATATTTTTGGTAAACTCATTTACTACTTAAATAAACAAGTGACTCAATCATCAATATTCCCATAGTTTTATTTATGCAATATTTATATGAAACTAATACCCACATTTAAAACTTGCACGTCGTATAACACAATAGGCACCTCACATGGAGTTTCATTCATAGTTTAATCTACACCTCAATAACAAAACCACGTTTCGCCACGCAATTTCAAATTAAATATAGACCCAATTTAAATTTACATAGAGTTCAAAATAAAATGCTGACAGAAATAACTAAACACTATTTCATATCGGAAAAGTAAGAACAGTTTCATATTTCATCTAATACGCGTCTGCTATCGCGACAACGTCCCAGTAGTGAGCAATTACAAAAGCAAAAGCCACTAAATCGTTGCCACCTGTTCTCACTACAATATTTTTAATAATTTTCTTGAAAGAGAACTTACAATTACAATATTCAATTCTAACATTATTGAAAGAAGGTTTGTTTTCAGTTGGTAGCTATTGTAAATCAATGGAATAGGAAAATGAATTTTATAAAGTAGATGTTATAGTTTCGTTTGGATTGAAGTTTGGGAGTCTAAGATGTAGGATATGCTGCCCACGCACTTTCATTCGTAGGAAATCCATATCTTTGTTTTGTAATGAAATTGTTAGTTTATTTCTTCAAATAAACGACTTTGTGGAGAGTAGCTCGTCGATATAATGGTACACGGGTGGTCTTTGTGTATGTTTATAGGACTAAAGATGTTCATTATCGCGTGATCGCGTGTTACACTACTAGTTATTACTTCATTTGAGTTTTTCGAAGATGTTATCAGGATAAATGCCGTTACAAATACCATATTATTATTTTATTTAATTAGATAGTTACTGTTTTATTGATTATAATGCATGCCTATAGTTAACCATTCATTGTGAAACTAGCGTGACTATCTATGAGCGCTTTACTCAATTTTTTTTTTTTATATCATATAAAGGCACCTCAACAACTTACACACCAGTTAAGTCATAGAATTAAATTATTACAAACATTATTTTTTCATGATGTGTCAGTCACTTAAAGAAGTACACAGCACTTGCAGAACAAATTATAATTATTAATAGTACGTAAGAATAATTATTGAATATGCATTTATAGAATGTGGAGTATATAAAACGAAAATCACAATGATTGTGATTGTCGATAAGATATTTTGCAGAGTAAACAAAATATAAAAAAGCAATAATAAGATTATGTCAGGTAAGTTAATACAAAATGTCAAAATATGGTAAAAAAATGTCAAAAAAATATGTCAACAATGTCACAAACGGTTATGTCATGTAGTAGCTTACAAGATTATTTCGAAACAGAGAGAATGAATTAGAGAAAATGTCAATGCTGTTACAGTGTGATAAAATCTCATTGTAGTTTCGCATCATACGGTTAAGAGGTGCGAAACGACCTACGTTTGTTCTGGATGTTGTGTTAGAGAATGTATTGGGTGCTCTGACTGATCTTAGAAAGGATAAACGAGGTACAGTTACTTTAATCCGACTCAGCAATTCTGGAGAATCGACCAATCCATTGACGACTTTGTAAAGCAACGCTTGATCAGCTACGGTACGTCGATGCTCTAAAGCTATCATATTAAAAAATTGCAGTCTTTTGCCATAGTCCACCTCGTGAGGGCAATGATTACTTTTATACCTAAGATACCTCTTGTATCCTCTCTGGATCCTTTCGATGTGATCGATATGAATACGGTAGCTGGGTGTCCATACTGGAGATGCATAATCCAAGATACTCCTAACAAGAGAAAAATAAAGGTACAATACTTCGGAAGTCCTGAGACACTCTCTTAACAAATCCTGGCATCTTGGCCGCCTTGGTAACAATATTGTCAATGTGGTTTTAGAATGAAAGCTTTCTGTCTAGGAAGACTCCCAAGTAACCTATAATATCAACTTTGCCGAATCTCATTTTTATTTCTTGTGAATGTCATATGGTAGTATTTGTCGGCATTGAAACACATCTTATTATTTCAAGACCATTCAATAACTGCATTTAAGTCATTCTGTAGTATATCTACGTCACGGTCCGATTTAATGTCTTTATATATTTTTAAGTCGTCGGCAAAGAGAAAACATCTACTGCCACTGATTATATTCGTTATGTCATTGATGTAAGCAATGAATAAGAGTGGACCCAAGTGCGAGTAATGCGGAATGCCAGATGATCAAGCGTATTGTAATGACTGAAATCCCTTTTCTACAACTCCCTGCCTTCTCTCAAACAAGTATGATTTAAATCAGTGTAAAGGATCACCGAAAATACCAAAGGTTTCTAGTTTCAACGTTTTATAGTCCACCTTGTCAAAAGCACTACTGAAATCAGTATATATACAGTCAATCTGTACACCGGAGTCTATTTTTTGGTTCAGGTCAATAATGTATTGTAGTAAGTTTGTTGTAGTTGATTTTTTTGTTCAAAAGCCATGCTGTGCAGGGACAATATGCGACTTTAAATAAGATGTCAGTATTGGACACAAAAGTGATTCGAATATCTTTGAAAGCACCGATAGGAGTAATATAGGGCGATAGTTTTTGACATCGTCTGTCTCTCCCTTTTTAAATATAGGAACTACGTTTGCTTATTTCCATTCCGCCGGAAACTGAGATGTTGAGATTGATTTATTAAAAATAATGTTAAGCGGTAAAGTAAGGTTTTTAGCTCATTTTTAATGAATGACGGTGGAATCCCATCTGGCCCTGGACTTTTGTGACTTTCGAGTTTAATTAGAACTTTGAGAATATCTTTTTCAGTGAATATTATTCTACCTAATGACATTTGAGAAAACTGCGTAGTGTTATTTTGCACTTTAGAGCCAGACGAAGGAAGATACGTTGAAGCAAAATGTTTGGCAAATAAATTACATACATCAACACCACTTGCAGCAGTAATACCATCCAATTTCATTTCTGATGGAATGTCATTGGCAGCACAGTGCTTACCCCTAACAAAGGACCAAAAACATTTTCGGTTATGGCGGATATTATTTTCAGTACATTTAATTTACTTGTTGTAAGAATCTCTTATTATCTTGTCTACTCTATTATTCAGAAGCTTGTATTTATATTGATCTCGAGGATTATGGTATTTTTTAAAACGAGTTCTTAGCTTTTCTTCTTCATTTAAAACCCGTATTAAGGATTTAGAGAACCACACCGGAAACTTATTTTTGCGACATTGTTTTTGGGACCAGATCGTCTTTAATTCTATAAAGAATACTGTAAAGTAAATGAACCATTGCATTGACATTTTCACACCTCGTAAAACTCTCAAACCAATTCACTTTCTCTAGCTTATTGTTTATTGCAGTATAATCAGCCTTGTTGAAATTATGTCTATGAGACCTTTTACATTTCGAGGTTTTTGTTGTGATTTTATTCCCTTCAATTTCCAAAGGGGGGTGATGCGCGTCTATAGCCAGTAAGGAAGTTTGTCATTCTTTTAATATTCCGCCATGGAAATTGCATAAAATAAGGTCTAGACATCTATTGTTACAATTTCTGACAAAGTTTAATTATTAGAGACATAAATTTAATCAAGAACATTATTGTAATTAGTAGGTATAGTACGCGAACAGTTGGAACAACTCCTATCGTGCTCCTAATGGATCGATCCAAGGTTAAAGTCACCGGCAATCATTATGTCACCGTCAATACTGTCTATGGTTGAGGACGTGTGTTCGAGAATCACGTTTAAGTCCGGTTGTTTTACTGGTGGAGGCAAATAAACAGCACACGGATACAAAGCTCGTGAGTTATTGCCCACGGAAAAGCTAAGCTTACCCCAGAGGTTTTCCAAATCTGTTTCCCAACGGGGAACGCGCACAGAGTCAATTGACTTTGATACTGCTATTAGAACGCCTCCTCTCTCACCCGTGAGTTTAGTAGAAGATCTATCTCTACGGGAAATTTCATAGTGAGAATTGAATATTTCAACGTCCTTAATGTTATCATCCAGCCACGTCTCTGTTCCAATATCGTAGTTATTTAGTTGTGCCGTTAGTCTGGCATTGTTCAGTCTCGTTATTAATTCTCTGAAACTCTGGTAGTAAATATTGAATTTTGCTGTAATGCACGGTACTGTTCCTTGATTGTTTAGGTTAGGTTACAGTTGACTCAGTGTGTCCAAAGTTCTTATTTGTCTCTTTCGTACGAGGATTTTCCCATCGCGAATCAACACAAATTTGTAGTCCTTGTCACGAGCAGCTTTTCTGGTGGCAGCATGAATTTGCTTATTGTGTGGTGACAGGTGCTCGGCGACAAAAATAGGATTTTTTGGGCCTCCATATCCTAGGAGATGAGAATTCAATTTCACGTCTTTGTGTGCCTTGTTGTATTTCATTGCACATGTCAGGATTTCATCGCGGTGCTTTGTGCTAGACAATAACAGCTCTAGGGGTACTGCTCAGCGGATCTAATTTTTTAACACGAACCGCCGATATTATGTTCTCCTCTTTCAAGGAGCTCCCAACTACTTGGCCCAGCTGGATAACAGTACTAAGTAAGTTTTCTGCTTTGTTTTCTGGTATACCGTTCAATTCGACATTTTGCTGCCGGGAATTTTGCTCTAAAAGATTGACCCGTGTAGACAAACCAGCGATTGTTTCCTTAAGCTGCTGATTTTTTTGGTTAGTTCCATATTGCTGTTGTTGCATTTTTCGAACTCACGCTTAATGTGGTCGAATTCGTTACTCATAGACTGTACTGATTCCTTAAGTTCTCGGACTAATGAAAGTGTCTCTTTTATTTCACGGAGTTCCAAAGCAATAGAAGTCTTCAAATTAATAGAAATCTCCGTTCTCACAATCTCATAGACTTCGTCACGGATTGTCGCAATTATTTCGCTTGTCGACAGTTCGGGCACAGTATCGGATGGGCTATCAGTGCGTGGACGATTTTGCCTCAAAGGTGCATTTGAAGCTTCTGATAATTCAGAAAAGGCTGTGGAAGAATCCGAACCCCGTTTTGTGTTGGTTTCAGTTTCTGGTGTTTTTGGAAGGGTGCGCTGAAAGCGGGGCATTTTTCAAAAGAAATAAGTGCAAGAAAAATGATAATAAAAAGTAATAATGATTAAATTAATTTAAAAATTAAATAAAAATATTTTATTCTATTTAGGCGTATTACAAAACTAAAATATCTAATTACGAGATTAGTTTATACGAGATCAGTGTTCATATTTGGGTATGATGATTTCCAGTTTTGAAGTAGTCAAACGTAACAATTTTACTATATATAGGTAGTATGTGAAAAAAAAGGAAAACCGTCCGACTTTCATTTCCCAAGCGGAAGTGAATGCGTCGGTAAAACACCTTATATTATATACGCCCACATTTAGCCGACATAGACAGGTCCCAATGTAGTAAAGATAATCTCCCCATTAATATTTTCATCTGACCTAAGACTCGAAGCTGAGACCTTGTGATTGCCAATCGTATTAGTGCTTCTCCAGCGATGATATCTATACAAAAAGCTATATTTTCCAATTCATAATAAGTTTTGAAAGGTTTTTTCACATTACATTGCTTACAGGCACAATCTAAGTATTGGAACATTTCGTTAAAAGGAAATTCTAAACTTTTGTATGTGTTTACAGCTATCGTTTCGCTATTAACCGTAAACACACCCACCATTGATGAAAATAAGTAGGTGGAAGAAACAACTATGTAAGTATTTAGTAAAGCCTCAAATTCCTAATTCAATTAACATTTTTAACATTACTTACTCAACAAAAGCACAAGTATTAGTAAAGAAACCATGAGAGCCATCCGAGTGACTAAAGCTGGGTAGACACAAGTGAAGCTTTTGTCATGTTATAAAAATCTGTAAAATGTCAAAAAGCTTTCGAAGCATTTTAATAATTTATTAACTTTTCTACGCAAGTGTTATTCTGGTCTCTCGCTTGAATCGATATTCACGAAAGACCAGGGTATTGACACTCTGCAGGTCCCACAGCATTACGCTGAGTATCCACTCAGCGTCAATCTTTACTCAATAATATTTTCTTTTGTCATTGCCTTTTCAGGGCCTGTCGTTGAATAAACGTTTTCATTATTCACGGCACACAGAGTATATAAAAAGACGGTCAGGCCATCAGACTAAGCAGTCGGACTACGCTATTTTGATTCTGTCCCACTACGCATATACTCTAGCACCTTTCACCCCGTGCACCTCATTTTAACTGCTGTCCTACTTGTCCTTACATAAGCTCCTTTCGTGTGTACTCAACGTTGTATCAACTATCGCTGATTGCACTTTATCCGTCCCGTTACAGTGAGTACTAGCCTACACAAATTAGAAGCGACGCGCCCCGCTGCAAGCCGTGGACGCCGCTTGCATTGTAATTTGTTTGCATAAACTTAAAACAAAAGACTTGTATGAAGCTCAGATTATAGAATTATAGATAAGACTAAGCATCATTTTTTACTCAATTTC
This sequence comes from Phalera bucephala, assembly GCA_905147815.2. Classification (NCBI taxonomy): domain Eukaryota; kingdom Metazoa; phylum Arthropoda; class Insecta; order Lepidoptera; family Notodontidae; genus Phalera; species Phalera bucephala. The sequence continues at coordinate 25,402,862 of LR990618.1, read as the reverse complement.
TATGAATACGCTCCCAAAAATAAAAATTAAATGCTTTTGTTGTGTGTGTTCAATGTCTATCAATAGTGGTCAACTTACGCGCGTGTGTCGAACTATGCGGGTCGAGTTGGTTATGATCCGCGATAGTAAATATCGATCTTTCGCTGAGTGAATATGGGATACTAATTTGTCTTTTTTTAGCCAGGTGATTTATTATTGTTTCTATTTTGGAGTAGATTGAACCAACACCAGGAACAGATGTCAAAGCATGATTGTTAAAACATTGACTTTTATTTGTGGTTGTCACTGGTACTAGTAGGTAACGAAACAACTTTGTAAGGCTATATACCTAAAAGTACGCGTACACCACGAGCATTTCTTCGCGTGAACTTGGTAGAAAATGTCCCACTGCGAGCTCGTTGGAACATACTAAAAAAAACTTCATATTCGCATTCAGTTCAACGTACCCACTGTCCAAATGCTTATAGTCGAAAGTAAAGTCGCCGCTTATCGCTAAAATAAAGTTGATTGTTTTCTTATCGGGCTTGAATTAAAAATAAATAAAAGTGTTAATGTGAAAGCACTCTTGATCACTGACTCATAATCTATATTGAGACATCCTTTAAAATAATTATAACGTTGCAATAAATCACCGAGCAATAAACATCTAATTAGGATAAAAGCTGATTTATTCTTACTTAAAAAATCTGGTCAACCACAATCATATGCATGCACATTTATTCGATTACAGAGTATAATTTTTATTTAATCTCATTGGCATTCTGCGTTATCGTTTGCAACGACCATTGCCTCAAAAATGACAGCGATTTAAAAAAAATATTCATTCGGTTTGTTAATTGAATTAGCACGATGACTTGTCGTTTGCGAATGAATTGCAGAAACCCCAAATTTTAATACAAGTCGTCGCTAATTAATTCTGATAAATAATCAAAATAAAGGCTTCGATTTAATAAAGAAACGTAATCCAAGTCATCAAATTAATAATCATATTCTCAATATACAAGATACAGTTCCATTTTCTCCCACATTAAGACAGTTATTCCTCCATTCCTGTTTCACAGTATTACTTTACTTTTTTTACAATAAAATACTATACGTACCATAAACATATTTTTGTAATAAATAGGCACACATACATATGCCGTCACTCCTACATCTTCATGCGGGGATGACGGAGTTGTATATAATGTACACGAGCATTTTGCCGAAAATTTTAGGTCTCAATTTAATAGGACTCCGGCTCCTGACTCCGGAAGGAGCCGGAGTCCTATTTTATTAAACTCTATTGCTAACAAATTGATTGAGGAATCAAAGTATAACTTAAAATAACAGTACGTTTTAAAACTAAACATCTCCAAACAATAACACAACATAATTTTAATAACTATATTTTGGCTTATCCATAACTAGTATACTCTAAGAAACATCCTACACATAAAGCTGGAGATGTTCCCAAGTAATTCCACACTTTCAAGTGCGGCTTGTAATTTCGGACCACGATGCTATCGTCTGAGAAATATTGTTGGTTAAGCGAACCCTCAAAAGCTGTATTGTTAAACTTTAACATAAATTACGTCATCTTGTTCAAATGTTAAATGATCTTCTTGATTAAATGTCTTACTCTTTATTATAGCCAAACAATATAATAAGTTAAGAGGTGCTCGTAGCGCTGTGCGACTACGAGCGATCACCAAGACTAAGCAGCGTTAGGCTGAATTAGTCTGAGATGGGTGACCGTTTATGGTATCTTTATATTCAAGCATCTCTGTGTTTCACTAAGTACGTTAAACTGTTACTACTTAATTTGATAGTGGAAGGCTAATATGGCTATGATAAATGGCTTACATTTGAATGTAAAAAAAACAAGATTATGGTTTTTGAATGGGAAGAAACTAGAACGAATGCAAGGATTGTGGTTGGTAACGATGCGCTGGAGCAAGTGAATGATTTTGTATATCTTGGATGCGCCAGTAAGGATGGAAAATACAACGCTGACATAGAGATGAGAGTGAGTGCAGGGAACAGAGTGAATGGTACGATGGGAAAGCTACTTGAGAGCTGGCACTTAAGCCAAAAGGCGCAGCTGGCCATACATTACGGAGTGATTGTCCTAGCGCTGTTATATAGCAGCGAGAGCTAGGTATGTTAAAAGGAGGATGAAAGTAGGATAAATGCAGTGGAAATGCGAGCTCTGCGGAGGATGTGCGGAGTGAAGCTGACCGACCGTATTCGCAACAGCGTAGTAAGAAAGCGAGTAGGAATGAGAGATAGTATTGGTGTAAAGATGAGAAAGGGTATGCTCCGTTGGTTCGGGCATACTGTAAGAATTTCAGAAGAAAGAATAACAAAACAGAATACCATGCGAAAGTGGAAGGATGTAGGGTACCGGGGAAGACCTAGAATATCTTACCATGACCAAATAGACCGAGTTTTATCTGAAGAACAAGTCAAAAGTCTCTGTAACCGGCAAGCGTGTATGAGACGAACTATGAGAGTGGAGGAAGCCAGAGGGTATGTAAGGAAAGAACCTGTTGGAACTCTGTACTCTTTGCCTACCCCGCAAGGGATTTGGTGTGATGATGTGTTGTTGTTGTTGTTGTTGTTGGAAGGCTAATAGGCGGCTTGATAAATTTCAACAGCAGATGGCAGCACAAACCTGTCTTTACCAATCCGCACTGGGTCTGCGTGGTGAAGTATGACCTTATCTCTTTCACCTTGTAATTTGTAAGAGAAGGCTTTTGTCCAACAGTGGGACAGTATAGGCGGATTTATTAACAGAATTTAGTAGGAAGATGTGCGGAGTCTAGCTAGCCCATTTAAAAAACAGCGTAGAAAGTAATTGTGTAGATATAAAGGAAATATTAGTGTAAGCTTCGCTGGTTCGAATACATAGAAAGAATCTCGAAAGAAAAATGACAAAACAGATATACAATCCTAAGGTGAAAGGATGTCAAATGTCAGAGGAGGCCAAATGAACCGTATTTTAACTGATGGACAAGTCAAGAGTCTTCGTAATGGGCATGCGACTGTGAGACAAACTATGAAAGTGGAGTAGCCAAAAGAGGTCTAGAAGAAAAGAACCTTTTACCATTCTGTATTCTCCGCCTACCCTGCGAGGGATCTTTTTTTATTGAGTATTGGTCAGCCATTGACCCCTACCTGAAGAAAAGTAAAAATGAGGCTGATGTTGTGGGTCACTGATTAGTCACAGCCTATTTACTCTAAATCTGATTTAATATAATGGAAATAAAGATAAATATCTATGTCATAAATAATATATCGTCACGCCAGATCCCTTGCGGGTAATCTATATAAATAAAAATCAATTGCCGAATGTATGTAAACGCACCACTTCAAAACGGTTGCACCTATTTGGCTAATGCTTTTTTGTTGTGTTTGTAATTGTCAGGACAAAGTTTGAATGAAAGAAAATGTTTGAAAAATTGTAGGGAAATGTGAAAAATTTTGCTTAAAAAATCTTGAACAAAGACAAAATGATCTCATTTTCTTCATTAGTATACTCGTGCAAAGCGGGCAGCTAATAATGGATAAATAATAGGTTTTTAATAACATGATAAAATGAAATTCAAAACGTAATAAACCTATTTCTTGAAATTATACTAATACAAAGTATAAAGGGCGAGGCTAAGTGTTTCTCAGTGTTTCTAAATGTCACTCAGTAACCCTATCCAAGCGCGAGCATACAACTCAAATGTCTGTCTGTCAATTCACAATAGATAAGTGTCCAGATATTGGTATGTTTGTTTATGTTATTTAGGTCAGAAATTTAACAAGTAGGCGTGACTAACTGTTAAAGTTACCTTAGCAATTAATCGACTGGGTTTTATCCTTAATCGTAAAATTTTAAGATGCTTTCTTAACGATGGATTATTTTTTTAAACGTGTACTTTATTTTTAGGTGAAGTTAAAAGGACAAAAATCAGCACTGAAGACCTAGCGACTCCTTTTATTCCCTAAAGACAAGCTACGTTCATACAGTAATGTGTAAGTCGAAACAAAACTGAAAGATTTTTCATAATTATGTGCACTATACAAAACTCAATTTCTGAAACAAGCGAATTCACAGAATGTCAACTACTTATTTAAAAGAATCTCTTGTTTAACCAAAGGTTGTGTCGACGTGAATTATAATTGTACTTCAATTAGCTAAACTGTGTCATTCATGTTTATTGTGACATGTGAAATTAAACTCTTATTTCATGGCAATAAAATTTAATTCACCGTAAAATATTTTAATTATTGACATATTATTGCTTATTGTATAATCAATTGATAAAGTGCGTACTTCGTATAAATCATGCGGTCACAATTAATGGTTTATTGTCCCCGAGTAGTTTTAGCTTAATTGCTCGCAATTTGATTTTGATAATGAACAACAAGAATTATCATGGTGCATAATTGCTTTGTCGTGAATTTATGTAGAGCCAGTCCCAAGTACTGCGCTCTTATTCGCTATGACCGTTAAAACTCGTAACTCGTGTGTGACGGTACGATAACTTCGTGACATGTTCGTTTTATCGTACTACAGTAGGTAGCATACAGAATACCACTACATTATAATTTCACAATGTTGTGTGTGTGTGTGTGTGTGTATGTGTGTGTGTGTGTGTGTGTGTGTGTGTATGTGAATGATCTACGCTGTTGGCCGCGGGGCCTTTACAGCTTTACCGGACAAGATTTTACAAATAAATAAAATAAAACATCCTAATTTCAATAGAGAAGATGGCTGGGTGCTTCTATCGACTTGGGATCCAGTAATTAATATAATCAAATCCAAAACCAAGCATAACACTGCAAGACCTCAAGACACCGTGAGCTCATTCTGCGTAGATCGGACCAACAAAAATAATTAAGAAGTTTGAGGGTACCCCGGAACAACTATACCTTTTGGACGTCTACCACCTCAGTCCTTCCCGTGACCATGGGTGCTACAAAGCACTCGAAACGTCGGGAACTTAAAAATCAAAAAATAAACCGCGATAAAATCCGAAAAAATAGTTTTATTTTATGTGTAATATTCGCGTAAATCTAAGAACTCAGTAAGATTTTACAATATTAAGCCTAGTGTCGGTTAGGGGATGAAAGTCCCGCGACACGTATTGCTAGTGACGTTAGACGAAGTCAAGGGACTCATGATGTCCATATTTGTTTATTCGGTTGCAACAAACTCAGTATAGGCTGAGATGATGATGATGATGATGAACAAACTCAAACTCAAATAATTTATTTTGTATAAGCCCTGCGGGGGCGCTTACAGATAGTCAATTTACAATTTTTTTTAAATTTAATTAAACTACTAATCTACCACCGGATTGGGACGCGGCATCCACTGAGAAGATCCGGCGAAGAAACTCAGCGGGCTTGTCTTTTTTATTTACTTCTGTTTCTTTCCTTTTTTTTAATCATATTGTGTGGATACAATGTTTAGGTTACAATTAATTTGTTAATGACCTAGCTCCAGTGTGATGCCTTACGATCGAGATATGAATCTAATAATATCTGTAAAGAGCGTCTTAAGGATTCCAGATGGACCAGTCCCCACACACCCACAACAGCCATCATTCCCCTCGACCATATTGCAGGGAAGGGCGCCCGACGCGCCCCAGACAGCCACCGCAAGCTAAAACATTATAGTGAGCATGACCAAACCAGAACCCCAAAGACGGTAGCCACATTGTGTCTACAAAGCAGCAACATGTCGTTCAAAGAGTTTCAATACAATGTTTGACAATTTTGTTGCGCAACACTCTCTGTCTATTCTCTGTGACTTCCGTCTCTTTATAAAAGTGACACGGCGACAAGGAACACGCGATATTGCCAGACTTGGCGGGCGACGTTGCCCGGTCAAATACCCCCTAATGAACACTAGGCTTTATCGTAATGTACCGCGTTCGATCAAACCGAATAGGCCCTGTCGTCAGATGGGGTTGGCCGATGTCAAGGTAATCATAGACTTGGTGAATAGAATAATCTTCATAATTAATTATAAATGGCATCATAATTATAGACTGTCTCGTTGACCTAGTATCGCATAGTGTGGCTAGCGATCACGAGGTTCTCCGTTCAAATCCTAGGTAATAATCCTTATAAGAGTCCAGGGTCTAAAATATTGCACGAAGGCTCGCTCGCGAACGTATATTTCTTTACTAGGCAATAGGGTCGCCTCCTTTTATATTGGTACTTAAAGTCGTCGGCAAGATGTGGTTATATGCAGAAAACCTCTGCCACCCGGACTTGGGAAACATCGGCCTGATGGTGGGTAATGTTATAGTTTCTTTCTTAAAGAAGGTAATAGAATCAAAAATATGTACCCGAACTATGCGAGTGGAGGAAGCCAGAGAGGTCTGTAAGTTAAGAACCTGTTGGATTTCTGTACCCTCTACCTGACTCACAAAGGATCTGGCGTGAGGATACAGAAAGGGATAGAATACACCTACGCAATGGAAACAAAGATGACGTTATCCAGAAGAAAATATAGTTGCACAACTATTACATACTGATACATCGAACGGTTCTCAAATCATGTCCTGCGCATACAAATACCAGGGGCCCCAGCACCAATAAATCGATGTTATTGTAACACTATCAAATTTATATGCTATCCTTCTCACACTACAATTTTGCTAAATAGAGATGAACGTCACGAACGACAGTACGCTTTCTCGACGGCGTTACTTAAACGTCAAATCGTTTGTACTCGTATTAGAGGGCTCAGCATGAACAGATTGGCGTTACCGTAACATGTCACCGTTGTCGAGAAAATGTGTTATTACATTTATCTTCAATAAATAAATTTTTAGTCTGAAAAGGATAGTATATCGATTCGATTAGTGTAACCTATCGTTAATCTGATCGTGCTAAGCCACCTGTATGACAAAAACGCTTAACTATGCAGAACGCAACGATCGTCAAGATCAAATGTTAGGCGAAGTTTTTGAATCCTTGCCGGTTGATTCATAGCTTTTTATGTTCGTTAAGCGAATGTGAAAGTGATGTAAGGCATGAGTAAGAACGAGGTGACAGTTCGGAAAATATTCTTTTTTACGCGAAATTTTCAGAAGGAAGGTAATGTCTTTCGAGTGTGTGTATGTAGGCTAAACGACTTAATGGATTTTTACATATAAGGTATTATTTACAAACTTCTTGATTTCGTGAGTAACATTGGTTAAAATAAGAAGTCTGCGAAACACATAAAGCTTTTAATATTTCATCGGTAAATTATCGGTCAACACGAATAATTAAATGTAACGTAACAATGAGAGTGGAGGAAGCCAGAGAGGTCTGTAAAGAAATAAACTGTTGGAACTATATACTCTTTGCCTACACCGCAAGGGATCTCGCGTGATAATATAGATTAAAAGTTCATTTAATAAGCATGACCGTAATAGCATACTTTCTCGATGGTAAAGCCTGTTCGCTCCGTGGCTTCTATTGATTACCCATCGATAAACATTAGCGAACTAGTTCTCGAAAGTGTATTTAAATATTTAACATGTAACAATAACCGACTCTAAATTGTGTCCTGGTTCAAAAGACCATATCGAAATTGTCCTCTTGACTAAACTGGGTCGGTGAACTAGTTACGAAAATAAAATCTTAAACAGTTATCTGATGATATCAATCGTTATCTGCATAATTGAATTATAAAAATAATCGAGCACGGCCGATTTGTTCACGTTTGCGTTGGCAGAACAATATGATAACCTTGCCAAATTGTCATCGGATCGGTATTCGTAGTAAATTGTTTTATATTGATAAATAGGTAGGTGTGTTTGCGTAAGATGTCATTTTTTTATGTTTATGGCATCACGACGACGCGTATTTTGCCAATGTCAAGTATTACGAATATTCATTTCTAAATTAATTCAACTCCCCGAGGAATGATGACAAAGATGCTTATGAAATTGATGAAGTGCCCCACCCTGGATAGTATAGCGATGGATACTTTACATACCAATGCAACGGTCGTTTTAAGGAAAATCGAAAAGCACGTTTTATCACTTTGTTACAATTACCTTCACTCGTGCACATGTAAGAATACATAATGGTTAATGTTCCACCAACATTACATATTATAATTCGAAATAACACAAGTTTCGGAAATTAAAACAAATTGTCAACATCACTCTTCGATTTCCCGCCTAAAAGCTCCTAAGATGTCATTTATGTTTAAGTATAAACACAGTAAATATAGGTAAACAGTAGAATATTTTAGTACTAACGGTCCAAATGAAAATCACGCACACAAACGCGCTCGTTATACGCCTTCTTGGTTGGCTTTAGCGGCTGACTACCCAATGAAAACTGCTGTGACGCCGCGTAGAGCGCGCGTCTGAGTGCGTGATTCCCATTCGTACCGCTAGTACTAAGATGATCTACTGTTTACATGTATTTACTGTGCCAGTATCTACGTGTACTTATACACGTTGTCAATAAACTTGCGAACTATATGCGTGGACTACGAGCGCGGATAATCCGCGCGAGCAACATTGCGTTACATGTGTGAGTACACACGTGCTTTTGTCATGGGTCCACCAGGACGCGTCAGTTACTTGCATCCATAGAAATGAGAAGAGTCAATCTATTTATCTGTTCATATCATTACGTGAGATCCTGTTTGTAGTCGATAGAGATTACCAAATTCCTACAGATTTCTAAAAATCCAATTACGTTATATGAGATTCCATTACTTCTCTTTAAGATGCGAAATGTTCAATTTTAGATTAGGGAGGTATAGTATAAGGAAACATGTCTTACATCAATATTTGTATGCCTATCTGTTGTTGGAGTGTAAGGACTACTGTTCCTCTTTCTTGCTTCATTATATTTTTTTTTTATTTTTCATTCGTTATTATTTGTACCTGTTGGAACATTGTACTCTCTGCCTACCTCGTAAGAGATCTGGCGCGATGGTATAGATAGATGTATTTACCGAGCCTTATTTTTATCTGTGGCTTTGGACTGTATATTTTCATAATCAATACCTTGATTAACCATACTATTATAACGAAAACAACAACAACGGATCGTATATTCAAACATTTCTTACTACTTTATGATGCTGGATGTTTTAAACATTTTTTTTGTAGAATTAACCTTCGGATCAGTTATGCATTTTGAGCAAGGATTAGGATTATGGGATTATAACACACCTTGAATCTTACACATTACAATAGTTTGAGATCACTACGTAAATCTAGAATAATTTGGTTTTAAATAATAAATAATAAAACCTAAGCTTAGTACACTAGGAGCAAGAATCGGGAACTAGGAACGGGATTTTCTCTACCTTAATGCTCTTGTCCCACCTGCGTTATAATACGTTAATTAATGTGTTAATTGTAATGCGGTAACATGCCAATATTAAGCGCGTTGTTTAAGGCGTATTTTAAGGCAGGCGTTAACACTAACGCTAACGCATGCGAGGTAGAAGCACAAAAATAACGCGTTCCAGTATCTCAATTCACGCATTAACCATTGGCAACATCTGCATAATGTCTACAACGTTAATAATAACTTGTCAATTAGCGCATGGCATGAGCATACGTTGTACATAAGACATGAGCACATAATACAAAAGAACAAAAAATACGAAAAATATAAACAATTACAAATAACTGTCTACTGACTTTTGACTACCTGACTTTTTTCTAGAGTTTTCTATGTGGGTGAGAGGTACACTTTATCCCCTTTACCTATAAGATTAACCATGCTATGTAAATTACATTCAAATACTGATTTTAGTATTCCAGATATTAGGACTTAAAATAAATCGCTAACATTTGCCATGATCTCATGGATTCAGATGTCGCATACTCGATCACGTTGTCCCTTCCATGAACTTAATTATGCTTGCTTACCTGTAAGTACTTATTGAAAAAACTATGGTGGTTTAACACTTAAAATTCTGTTCGTGTTAAATCAACTGACCATTGTTTTTGACGTCACGGATGCATTTGCGGTTTACAAGACTTTTGAAATCTGAATATGTTACCTTACTTGGAGTACGGAATCAATTAATATACCTAAACCATTACAGTACTTAACTTTTTTTTAAATAAAGCAACCTATACTATACCGCTTTTGAGGATAATCAACAAAGGTCCGTTCTACGGAGTTGGATATGCGGACGATATAGTGATAGCAGTCACTGGAAAGTTTTCAAACACAGTATCGACACTGATGCAGGAAGCTCTAGGCAAAGTCACGAAATAGTGCACGACAAATAGTCTCTCGGTTAACCCAAAGAAAACTATAATAATATTAGCCCTGTTAAGAAACTGTCCCACTGTTGGGCACGGGCCTCCTCTCAAACCGAAAAGGTTTAGGCCATAGTCCACCACGCTGGCCCAGTGCGGGTTGGCGAACTTCACACACCTTCGAGAAACTCTTATGCATGCAGGTTTCCTCACGATGTTTTCCTTCACCGTTAAAGCAAGTAATAATTAATTTTTAATACGCACATGCTTTCGAAAAGACAGAGGTGCGTGCCTGGGTTTGAACCCGAGACCTTTGACTTTGCAGTCCAACGGTCTAACCACTAGGCTATCACTGAATCAAAACTAACGTGATCCTATTCACACGAAAAAAGGTACTAACAGGTCTACAAGATCTACATATGTACGGTAACAAAATTAAATGGGCCACTGAAGTTAAATATCTAGGGGTTATACTAGATAAGCAACTGCGGTGGCATGCACATGTTGACCATACCATTGCTAAAGTATTGAGAGTACTGAATATGTGTAGGTCAGCATATGGAAAGACATGTGACCTACAGCCCAAAATAATGTACTGGGTATAAAAAATTATGGTAAAACCGATATTAATGTGTGGATGCATCGTGTGGTGGCCCAGAACTAAAATACAAACCTGCAGGGACGATCTAATGAACTACAAAGGACAGCCTGCCTGGCCATCACAGGTGCATTCAAAACAACACTGACGGCAGCTATGGAGCGGGTACTTAAGCTCACTCCATTACACATCGTCATTGAGACTGAGGCGAGGAAGGCGCTCTATAGACTGGAGAAAACTGGACTATAGAGCATAACAGCGCCAAGCCTTGAACACACCACGCTAGCGCCACACAAGGAACTAGATGACATTAGGAACATGAGATGTGACAAGATTTTGACCACGCATATGTTCAACAGAAGATTTAGCACCCACATCCCTACCAGGGAACAATGGAAAAGTGGTCTAAACAAGCAAGGTAAGGAACAAATGATATGGTATACGGATGGATCCAAAACCAAGTCTGGAACAGGAGCCGGTGTATATACAGAAGGATACAATCTAAGCCAAAGCATGGGTAGATTTGCGTCAATATTCCAAGCATAGACCTATGCGATAAATGTTTGTGCAAAAGAGATATTGGACAGGCGAATTACAGGCAAGAGAATCTACATTTGTAGTGACAGTCAGGCTGCCCTCAAAGCCATTAGCTCCTATGAGCTAAACTTGGCACTGGCCGTGGAGTGCGCATACCTTCTTGACAGACGTGGAGCGCGCAACACGATCAGATTAGTCTGGGTCCCTGGGCACACGGGGGTTGATGGCAATGAGCGTGCGGATGACTTAGCCAAAAAGGGAGCAATGGAGAAGTTTGTTGGTTCAGAACAGTTCATACGCATACCAGATGGTGCCAACAGAGGAGTGCTTTTCAAATATGCCCAAGAACAACATGAAAGAAAGGGAAAAGGGAAAGGGAAAGAATGGGAAACTAAAACAGGGCTTAGACACTCCAAGGAATTCCTTTCCACATGGTGTGACAGCGACAGCGAGAGACTGCTAAAATATAGTAGACTACAATTAAGGCAACTAATCGGAGCTTATACTGGCCACTATGACACAAAAGAACATGACACAAGTTCAGGAGGTTCATCTTGTGTACAACATGTGCACAAGATGAACCTCTGCAGCAACGTGGCATGCAGGAACTGTGACACAGAAACTGAAACCATGAAGCACGTCCAATGCCACTGCGACGCTCTGGCGGCACGGCGAATGAAGCTACTGGGAGTGGCCTATCCAAACCCAGAGGAATTTAGGCTCTTCCCCCCTGCTGGAATCTACAGCCTGGTACAGGGAGTATATGATTCTTCAGGTATGTAAGAGCGTTAGGGCAAGGACAGCACAAAAAATCCCATCGGGTCGAAGTGCGCCTGAGGTCTCCTCGGTCCGATAAGCCAATGACAAGATAAGATAAGATACTGCTGGGTAAAACCTCTTTCCCATATATCGGGATCTCATATGAGATAGCTCATTCTCCACTATGCGGCTCCAATGCGGATTGGTGAAGGTTTCTGTCGCACTTGGAACTTATCAAGCCGTCAAAAGGCTTTCAAATTGGCTCAACGAGCACATGAAACGATAACCGGGATCAACGAATTCACATGCCTTCCGAAGTACAGAGATCCCCGAAAATGGAAATGCCACAAACAGTTATACATCTCAAACTGACCAAGCCGAACTTAATCTTGGTGATCGCTACAAACACTGCTTAATCACAGCGCTACGACCTTATTAAATTTAGTACATAAATAAATAAGGTTACCATACATACACCCACATTTTGTGAAAGTATTTTTAAGTCTTCAATTTTCTAGGTGCGAGCCTATGGTACAAACATAAGACTTCAAAAAAGGAGGAGGTTCTCAATTCGGTTGTATTTTTTTTTTGTTACCTCAGCAGTCCGTAATTTATGAACCGATAAGGAAAATGCTTTTTTTGTTTGGGAGATTATACTATCCGTTTAGTCCCATTTAAATTTGAAGAAGAAATACTACCCCTAAGGGTGGAAAAATATAAAATGGGATGAAATTTATTATGGTTTCGACTTCTATTTATAATTTAGTAATGTATCTGTGTTACCTTACTATAGAACTAAACAATATATTATAGGTATATAAATATTGATAATTAATCCACCCATCACCTAAAATTGTAAAATAAATTTCAAAAATAGAGAAACATACTTAAAAAACTAAAAAGCAGAAAATAAATATTTGAAGTCGGTGCCGAGTAACCGACTGCAACGACCGACTGGCAAGTTTAGAGTCTCCGTAACTGGCGAGCGTGTATGAGATGAACTATGAGAGTGGAAGAAGCCAGAGAGGTGTGCAAGGAAAGAACCTGTTGGAACCCTGTACTTTCTACCTACCCCGCATATCATCTGGCGTGATGATATAGTAGTAGTAATAGTATTTATTATACTTAAAGACCTTGTCTTGCAGTGGATGTCTTTCAGCTGATATTAATGTACTTATTGGAATATTTTTATTTAAGTTTGACGAAATTTCAAGCCTTTGAATATACTAGTAGAAAGAGATGAGAAAGCTCAATGCGCACGCCATCTATTATTTTTGATTTCTCCAGTTAAATGTTTAAAATTTAAATAACTCAAGCTAAGGATCATAAAACTTATGACTACAGGGTGATAAAGTCTTTTTCAAAAATTTCATCTTCGCTGAGATTTTTCTCTTAACGTAGTAAGATAAATATTTTTTAGTACCTACTTTTCAAGACACCCAGAAATTATATATGTTAAGCATAGTAATGTATCAAAATACCTCATTAAAACATTTGTTTGCACATAAAACTTCTTTGTATGACACTTTGGAAGTCCTAGTTTGTATTGAACCATCGATCACCAGTTCATAGTTGTTTCATGTTTCTTACGAAATCGAATTCAATAATGATGTCACACAACAATAACAATCGCATGATATATTAATCGCTGTAATGTGCATTACCATAATACGTGAGCACTCAATTTTGATCTCATGACCAACTACTAGTGTGCTAGCTTTCGTTCTGCAGCTTCACCTGTGTATATTTCGACAAAAAATATAGATAGTTAAAGGTTTAATTGAATTTCAGATTTATATAAGTAATGGAATTAATATGGTATAAAGTTCGAAATTATAACCACAGACATATAACCCATTATACGAGGTTCCACAATCTGAAATCCTTACCGCAACCTGAATCATGTTCTTTGATCTCAGCGGGGCTTTTTTTAACACGCTTTTATTAGTTTGACTTGTATGTACTCGTATGTGTGTAAAGAAATCTTTCTACGTAATTTTACCAATTTCAAGGCGTCCGAATAACTTACAAAGTGGTGCACGTATCAAGGATCGATGACTATACAATACAATTTTATAACTTTGACTGTGGCCTAACATCTTGACCAGTATCACTAGGATAAAAGCCGATTATTTTTACGGGTAAAGTACGTGGAGTGCTTTTTACTATATTTTATAATAACTCTGCTTTTATAGCTACCAGTGAACTTTTTACAACATTTTAAGTTAGGCACCCCACGCTTATTATTACAAGCTTTTATTTAATTTGCAATGTTCCTATGTCTGTCTGTCTTTCCGGTTCAAAACTTGTGATCCATTTTTTAAGCACTTGCAGGTAACCAATTGAGCTGAAATTGGGCATACGTGTGGAAGTTTGATGACAGTGCTCTTGTACTAAAATAATGTGGTACCATGGAGCTGATCTAATGATGGAGTTGGAAGGTGACCATAGGAACATGTGAAATATACAAGGTAACCCACTCGTGTTTAGGCTTGTTAGATTGGTATTGACAAGTACTATAGGACCAGATAGTGTTCAAGGTCTGATAATGAAGCAGAAAGGTGGCCAATGGAACCACCCAATTACTCAATATAACCCCGCCGTGTTTTGGCTCCTTAGATTTGTCTTGACGAGTACTTTAGACCCGGATGGTGTCCAGGGTCTCATAAGGAGAGAGGAAAGAAGCCATAGGAACTCCTCCACTTCGCAAGATATCTTCGTCGTGTTTTTGCTATAAAAGCTTGTTTTTAAAAAGGTATTTTTAAATTAATTTTTCACAATAAAATTAATTTAGCAAACTCTTTATACTTAAAAATTATTTTCCCCTTTCTAGTTCGGCTTGCTATTAAGGCGTGTTTTTTAGTTTTTTTTAAATATATTTTTTGTATATTAGAAAAAAAAATCATTACTTCTTACTATTCCACCGTATGTTTTATAAAAAAATAATATTAACTTAATTCCTTTATCAGAATTGTATAAATAATAATTAGATGAAATTCGCATGTTGTTTTCAAGTGTGATATGATAGTCTTTTCCAAATTCATCGAACTTTGCTTAGTAACTACTATGAAGTATTTACTTAAGGTATAAACGAATGGAAAAACCAGCTTAACGGATACATCATGTACATATATGATGCACATTCAGCAATGATTAATGAACTTGTAAATGATCCAATAGTATTTAGATCTCGTGACCTTCGAGCTGTCAGCAGAGCAGAGTAATGGTGGCAGGTTGGTGATAAAAGTGACATTTGTTAAACAAGTCCGTCATCAATTTGCATCAAGCAATACTTAGACAATAATGTTTGTTTTGTATGAATTATTTACGGTAATTAATAGGTTTAAGATTGTAAAAATCTATATCTAATTGGTCTAGTTGCGAATAATGCGCGTAGTTACATCATACTGGAGATAGTTCCTCTCAGGACTGCGGTTAAGATTTGTTTTGCACGCGGATCCACAACGTGGAAAAAAGTGCGAGTATTACCCAATCTTTCTCACCTCGACTTATGAGAGAAGGCTTTGCCTAGCACTGAGTCAGCATAGGCTGATATTATATATTGTGTTGATGTTTTTAGTCACCCTGGAACGAAAGCCCAGGTGATATATCCAATGCCTACTGTTTACTGGTAATAAAAATAGTAATATCTACCTACTGACCTATCCGAATATCATTGCTATAGTTTAAATCCGGAACACTGGAGATATCTCCAGCTGACAATTTGTGTGTGTGAGTGATCTACGCTCTTGACCACAGGGCCTTTACAGCTTCACCAGACAGAAGCGCGAGCGTGCAACCACTACGCTCGAGCCAGCAGGGCAACGGGGCAACTACCTCAAGGGCGCCTCAAGAAGGAACGGCCTCGGCTTGGCCAGTCGCTATGGGGGAAGGCGTATAATAGGTGTCTCGCCGTGGTGCTTGGCACAGGCCGGCAGGCGAAGGATTCTTCGACTTCGCCGGTGTGGTCGGTGTCTAATCCTATGTGCGGTATCTGTATTCGAAAGAAGAGAAGTAAGGGCATTGGGAGGGTCGGTGAAAATATGCCGCGGGCGGCGTTAGTGGCTGATAGGAGGGGAGTCAGGTGCATAGCGTGCGTCTATAGAGCGGGTCACTTTCTTCCGTCCAATATGTTTGAGGAGAGTTATGGCTGCCTCTCAAGTCATACTCGTGAATGAATGCTGCTGGTAAATACTAGTCCATCCCCCCGTCCTTTGACTGATTAAACCTGTAGTTATATTGAACTTTCGCTCGTTCGGCATCACACTGGAGCTATAACCAAGAATTTTGTACGCACTCATTATACAATGTACCGAGATAGCCCTCAGGATTAGCAAGCTGAAGTCGCAATGAGCGGGCCACATAGCGCAAAGTTCGGACGGGCGTTGGGGCAGAAAGATGCTAGAGGGGAGATCACGTATTGGCAAGCGCGGCGTAGGACGACCGCCTGCCAGATGGTCCGACGATCTTGTGAAAATCGCAAGAGGTCGTTGGATGAAGGTGGCGTCGGACCGGTTACGCTGTAAAGCGATTAGGGAGGCCTATGTTCAGCAGTGGACAAGTATAGGCTGAGATGATGACTCATTATATATTATATAGTTAGCAGTGTTTTTATTATTATGTATGCATTTATTTAAATACAATTTCTTATAAAATATATATAAAAATACAAAAAACAAATATTCTTATATACAAGCTGTAACATAATAAACGCAAGACCTAAAAGTAGTTTGTTCTAAATCGATAACTGAATCAAAATGCACACACACACGTACAAGTTTCATTGTTGATTGGGGTATAAAAGTGCTTAAAAAAGGGGTAAAATCCTTTAAATTTGGAAATTTGGTTTTCGTTTTGAATTTATGAAGCAATTCTCTAATTGGGGTGTCTGAGGTCTTGCGTTGATTATGTTACACCTTGTATATTATATAAAAAATGTGCTCCACTGACAACGGGGTCTACGACCCAAGCTACCGGTGGTCAGGGCTCCAAAGAGAGAAATCTCCTCACGATGTGCGCCGTGTCCAGTACTACCTCCTTCTGTATCAGGTCCTTCACGCAACTGCCAAGCGAGGGCTTCTCGAGGTGTTTATCGAAGCTCTTCGCTATTAGGCCGTTGACTGATACGACCATCGGAATAATGATAGTTGAATCAACATTCCACATGGCGGTAACCTCATGAGCCACGTCCAAATATTTAGATATTTTTTCTTTTTCGGCCTTCACAAGGTTCTCATCATGCGGAATGGTGACATCAACTAGCATTTCACGACGCATCGATCGATCTATTATCACGATATCAGGCTTATTGGCTACAATAGTCCTGTCCGTGATAATAGATCAATCCCAGTAGAGGGTGATATGACAACTTTCGAGAACTGGTAGAGCCTGGTACAGGTAGTACGGTACTTCAGAGTCTACAAGGCCATATTTAAGAGCAGTTGCTGATGGATAATCTTAGCCATTTAGTTGTATCTGTGCAAGTACTCTCCGTTAGCAAGACAAGAACAACCGGAAACCACATGTCTAATAGACACCGGGACGGTGGCATGCCCGACAAATGTCAACCGTGCCGTCCTTTAGGATGTGCTTCCGGTAGTTGTAAGTCATAATAACTTCTTCCATAATTGCAAATACAAACCCTTCAGTTTCCCCAAAAAGGTTGCTGAAGCGTAGCCAAGTCACGAAAGCGAGCTGGTCCACATCAGGCCCTGTAAGAGCCCGATAGAACCGTCCGTCTAGCTCTTTGCCCTTCAATATGGCTGTGCGGTCCGAAATACTTAATACCTGGGGCCTTCGTTAGTTCCTGTTTGCCAAGGAAAGGGGAGTTAGGCCTCTATCGATTGCGGCAACATCTCGATACATCACCACGGACACACTCAAAAAGTACTGTCTGAGATTGCACACCTCGCGGTTGTGTAGTGTCTTAATGTTTAAAAACCCACGACCACCGCACTTCCGCGGGATGTACAACCTCATAACAGACGACCGCGGGTGATGCATACGATACGCTGTCAGCAATCGACGGACCTTTCTATCCAGGGCATCCAGTTCAGACTGAGTCCACCTTAGTATGCTAAAAGAGTAAGTAAGAACAGGCATGACCCAACCATTGAAATCTCGGACCTTATTTCCACCTGATAGAAGGCTTTTTAACACTTTTATCAGGCGGGCAAAGAACCGATCTCTCAATGATTGTTTCATATCCTGTTCAGCTATACTTAAGGTTTGTGACATACCAAAATACTTGTAGGAATCCATTTCAGAGAGAGACCTGAGGGATATATCTGTGAGGGAGAGCTGTAGATTAAAAGAATCTTCAACTCTCCCTCTTAGTACATGTATGTGTACACACTTGTCTACTCCAAACTCCATTCCAATGTCGTTGCTTAAATTGCCGGTTATTTTGAGCAACTCCATCAGGTCTGTTTTCTTCGAAGCGTACAACTTAAGGTCATCTATGTAAAGTATATGAGATATAGGCTCACTCTCCCCCCGCAAATGGTAACCTAGCTTTGAATCCTTAAGTATAGCACTTAATGGATTCAAAGCCAGGCCGAACCACAATGGACTCAAACTGTCGCCCTGAAAGATACCCCTACTTATCTTTATCAAGTCCGACGAGCCCGAAAGGCCTCCATATCCTAGATGAACTGTGGTCCACGGCCCCATACACAAACCGAGGAAAGAGCATAGCGCTGGGTGTACTTTGTATAGCTCGAGCACCCTCCTTAGCCATATATGAGGCACCGAATCATAGGCCTTCTTATAGTCGATCCAGGCCATGAAGACATTCTTTCTAGATCGTCGCACCTGTTGGGAAATGGCCATATCAATGACGAGCAAATCCTTTGTACCCCAGGACCCCCCCTTACACCTATTCTGAGTAGGCGATAGAATGTGCTGTGCCATAAGGTGATTATTGATTTTTGTTCTCAGAATGGATGTAAGGAGTTTATAGACCGTAGGTAAACATGTAATCGGTCTATAATTTTTAGGTTCCAAAGTACTGCCAGATTTGTGAATCAAATGAGTGACACCCGTTGTCAAAAGGCTAGGTAGCGATCCCAATTCAAGAGCTTCTTGGAATTGAGTTGCTAGACGAGCATGTGAATCCTGAAGCCTCTTTAGCCAGAATGCGTGCAGTCCATCCGGCCCCGGACTTTTCCAGTTCGGCGTCGCACGGACCGCACAGGCTACATCGTCACGGGTGATGACTACGGGCTCCTGAATGGGCTCACACGATCGTCCAACAACATCAAACCATTCGCCCTCGGAGTGACTGACGGGCACTGACCAAATTTTACGCCAAAACGCAGCCATCGTGGCCGCATCTGGCAAGTGCACGTCAGTCACTCTCTCTTGAGGGCGCTTCCAAGCCTGGTATACACTCTTTTGATTCACTTCGAAGGTACGGTTCACGTGTTATCGGTCTGCTCTTTCCCTATACCTGCGAATCCTATTCGCCCATGCATAAACTTTCTGCTTCCAGTAGTCTATGCGTTCAGTGACCCGTGCCATATAGTCCACAGGAGCGACTCCTGTGACCTGCAAGGGCTTGGGCCTCGAAACGCACAACTCTCGGGCGGTTGTTTCCGGCCTGGAAGCACAACAATTTCGCTATGAGTGTCCTAGCTATATAGCCATGAGTGTTATACGCCGCTCTATTCTGCACTGCCAGAATGTTTTAGCATTTGTAGGTTGGGTGGCTCGATGTAGATTAGGAAATCTTACACCTGCCACCCGACACACCGCCACCGCTCCACAGTACAAAATAGAGTGGGTATCACATAAGTCCACACTGGTTTCCCAGTGTGACTTTAAAACATTGTCTAGGGCACCCACAAGCGAAATGTTACGTCTATGCATGGGCAAACGGGGTAGGCATGGTCTTAGAGAAATCGGTGCAGACCGATACTCCGCAAAGGCATCCTTCAAAGCTCTCTGTTTCTGCGGGGGTATTCGGCCATATACTGCTGGGTTATGGGTAACGTTTAGCATCTTCGGTATTTTATAATTGTTAAATTTCCAGTTTTTGTTAAATATAATTTTATTTGAAAAACGTTGTGACATTTTTTGTTGACAGCGGTTGCCATGGTTATTATTATTGTCACATTTTTTTATTATATACCTTTATAGTTTTTATTAGTATATAAGTAATTGAGAGGACTGCGTAGACACTGATTGATACCATGACTGTAAGTAAATTTACGTTAATTGCATATTTAAGCCCATTTACTTAACTCGTTCTGTATTATTCTTCCATACCCCATAAACGCAATGTGTACAAAAACAACCATACATTTTAAAAGAGTAACCGTGGAGTTTCTTAACCTTCTTCTCTAGAGGAATGACATACCGAACGGGTGGTAGTCTTAAGTAATCGCAAAATTTTTCTTTCTTGTTTATTCATAAGTATTTCTTGGTCTACATGAATAAAAAAACTTTTGATTTTGATGTAATCGGCGGCGGCCACAATTAACGGGTTCCAGGTTGGACGCGTTCGCAAAGTAGCGAGTTGTCGCCTTTTTAATATAGGCGCGAATAGGTTCGTCACCGAGAACAGAATGGAATGGAATGACACAACACTATGTACCATGTACTAGACAGATTGCGGTCTCTAAATTTGAGAGCGGGTGGCGTGCCCAAACACCTCACAAGTGTACGTCATGATAGGCTGTACACAAGTTTTGTAAAATGTCCCCTTACTTCTGAGGGATATTTTACTCCTCTTGCAAATCGGGTAAAGACATCCGAACACAAAGGCGGCTCGGTTACGGACTCTCTTGATGTGCGGCCCGAAGGTCATGGTATTGTTTAGGGTGACCCCTAGATATTAGACCTGTTTGACCCAGGGGATAGGTCGATTGAACATGGTCACTTGACCTTGATTACTGTAATGTAAGAAATTACCAGGATGATTTTGTCATCCGGGCTAGAGGCGGTGCGAAGGGCTCGGACCAGCTCGCGAATTCTCTCGAAGTTCATGACGCCGAAAAACCCCGCCGGTTCTCTGTCATTCTGCACTTGGTATGGACATGTTACATATTGAAGTGTTCTTTTTTATTTCTTTTTATTATCAGTGAACAGTAGACAATGGATACATCACCTGGGTTTACGCTTCAGGACGACTAAAATAACACCATTCATATGTAGTATAGTAATTAATTATTCAATTAACCTATAATTAAGCATCTAATCAGGCAGTGATAGCCTAGTGGTTAGACCGTTGGAATGCAAAGTCAGAGGTATCTGGTTCAAACCCAGGCGCGCACCTCTGTCTTTTCGAAAGCATGTGCGTATTAAAAATTAACTATCACTTGCTGTAACGGTGAACGAAAACATCGTGAGGAAACCTGCATGCCTAAGAGTTTCTCGAAGGTGTATGAAGTTTACCAACTCGCACTGGGCCAGCGTGGTGAACTATGGCCTAAACCGTCTCAGTTTGAGAGGAGGCCCGTGCCCAACAGTGGGACAGTTTCTTAACAGGTCTAATATTACGCATCAATAAATAAAACAATTCCAATACATTAAAGGGAAATACAAACAAATACAATTAATTGTTGCGAGCCATAGAAGGCAAGTTCATAACTTGAAGGGCACATTTGATTTTACCATTTGCATTCTCAGACTCGAATGTCGGTCCGAATGGTTGGGCAGTGACGTCACTAGTGATGTAATATGATTCACGCCGATCGTATCGGCACTGACAGATCGTGTTTATATAAAGGCTATTCGTAATAATGCATTAGGTACGTGCCTGTTGATTTATAAAATGAGACGTATTCAGAGCGGCTGGTGTAGTTTTTGCCACTTTAATGATAGGAATAGAAATAAATTTATTGTTTGAATAACTTACTGTCTCACACGTGTATCTATAAACATGTCTAAGTAACTAATTTTACTCAAGTATTAACTTTGTACACCATTTTTATTCTATAGTTGGAAAATGTGAAAAGTAAGAAATGTCAAATGTTAGTTTCCTTAGCCAAGTAAAAGTTTTTTTATTTAAGCAATGAGCATTGCTTCTGACGGTGCACAATTTTGTAGTAGGTACATGTCACTTTTTCTATTTTTACGTTAATAAACAAAATGTAAGACGTAATATTACCAGTTCCAAAAATTCTGAAGTACAGAATCAACTTGCTTTTGCTCAATTAAGTATTGGCTACTACTTGACTATAAAATAGGATCTTGACCGATAGAATTTTAAACACCATGACATTATACGGTTAAGTATTTTTTTAAGACTTAATAATTAATTGTCTATAGATACGAGTGTAAGGCACATTCATCAAAGAACTATGAGAGTTATTTTGCTATTATACTGTGTCCTTCGTTCTCGATATAAACATGCAGCTCTCTCTACTCGCTTGGCAAGCCGCTAAATTTTTTAGAAACGTCAACGCCTCCTCTATGGTATCTGTGGACATAACCTCTGCGACCATTCTTTCTTTTAGCGTGGCAGCCGATGCCTTGTAATAAAGTTTTGGTCGACATTTAATTTAATCAAATAATCGTAGCAGTGAAATTATATAACAAAAGGTTTTTATATACTCAAGTGATGTTGTGAAATAAATTTAAAACATCGTATAGGCAAATTCAGAAATAATTTACGTCTTGACAAAAAAGTACATTCCAAAAAGATCAACTGATAGTTGTTTAATTGTGGCGTTTTCAGCTTAACATGTTTATGTATAATAATATCGAATATTTGGAGACGTGAGTTTTATTATAAAGTAAAGTCTTCACTCGAAAAGTAAACTTACGAAGTCTCATGTCCCTCTTCGTGTAAAAACAGTTTAACACGCAATATACCTGCAAACAATTATTAACCGTCTATAAATTGGCAAGGTAAAACCTCTAATGAGAGAAATTAGCGGGGACATTAATCAATAATGATTGTTAAGGATCGATGCCAATTTAAGGACACGGGCGATGTACGAGATGCATCGACGTGGTCCGCAAGACTTAACGGTAATTCAAGGACACGAGCGGTGTACGAGATGCATCGGCGTGATCCGCAAGACTTGGGGCCCATACGAGATATGTGCTGAAGGTCATACTACTCATAGGTTTCACCCATGAGGTGCTCCTGTGCAGTTCACATTTCTACAATGGTAAGAAACTAAAATGTTACCCAACATACATACCTTAAACAGTAAATACAAAGACTATTGCTATAAACTATAAGCAATTTGTGATATTATATCTCCTAAAGGAGACTTTCTGAAAGGGTAACTAAAGGGACATTGTTTATGAATTTATGAATAACAATACATTATTAATAACATAAGCCACCCCTTTGCAGAAACATAATGTTTTGCATTGATTTCATTATTAGACATACTTGTATAATAATCCTAAAATAGCCCAAAGTGGAGCTTATTACACAAAGAATTGTGCAATATTATGAGCACTTGTATTAAAAAGGTAAACCTTGCAATATTTATCCCTGAACAGGGTTTATAAACAGATGAGCCAAAGTAGTCTCTACTTATAACAATGCCTGTTATAACTGACAAGCAACAGAATTGTGGAAATATTCCAAATATAATATCACAGTCTACCGATGCTGAGACAGGCAAGTTGTACAATAATTTGTGTTACACACATACATCCTTAAAATATAATATAAAATACCTGGTCTATCCAGTTAACATAAAACTAATAATTATCAATATTATCAGCCCAGACCCCTTGCAGGGTAGCCAGGGAAGATGAGTCCTAACAATACAGTCATGAAACATTGATTGGGATAAGAACCTTTGTGGTCAGCAGTATATATTTTGTATTAAATAAGGTTAATATAGTGGAGTACCAAGATGGAATTATAACTAGCTATTCATAAGCAGTAGTTTAAATTTCAAGAAACCACCAGTGTTGTAACCAATATGGAACAACAATCCTCATCCGGTGTGTAAAAATGTACATCTATCCACAAATGTATGTATAAATGTACCTACAGTGTACCTATCAGCCCACCAAAAACAAATCACAATGGACATTGGAAGTCTCCTACCAGAGAATGTGAGGTAAGAAAAGCTTGCTAGGCTTTTTACATAAAGGCTTGTTTTGTTTTTTTTTTTATGTTACTGAAAAAATCAGTTAAACATTCAGGAATACAACATGGCTGTTACAAATAAACCATAATATTGGAGGTTAAAGGTATTCACTGACTTTGGTATGTAACAATGTATCTATGACACTAATAAAAATGTGTGTCTGTCTGCCTTCAACGGCAAACATAACTTTATGGGTTTTGTGCAAATACTGCAAGTAATCCAGACAAGTGAAGGTTAAATAAATCTGGTCCTACATATATTTAACATTATGTATAGAAACATTATTATTAGAAACATAATTTTTAATAATTGATATACAATTTATAGCCATTCTCATTAGAATTTAATTAAAGATGGATGATCACAACTGTGCTATAATCCTTATCCCACAAAGAAACTCAATGCTAATAATAGACATTAGAGTCATATTAAATATACTAATAAAAAATTTATTAGGAGCTATTCAGCTTTCTATTGGGTAATGAGTCCAATAGTTTTGGTTTTTGGTTGCGTCCTGCATCATTTATAGTGTAATTAATACATTAGAAATTTGAGACACACAGAGGAAAGATTATACATCAATTCATGAATTGAAGAATTAGATGTTTTTATTGTACTTTTGTTTGATAATATTTTAATCAATTAATAATATATAATCAAATAAAATTATTCAAGTAATTAATAACTATAAAAAATAGGTTTGTGTTTAGTTTTGAATGTGCACATTTATATTGAGCACCAGTGATGTTTCTGGTACAGTTAGGATATCGGAGATATGACACAAACACAACCAGCTACTATTATGGAAACAGGTGGTTTTAGAGCACTATACATGCTGTAATTTATTTAAAGGTGGTTCAGTGTGAAAGTATTGAATTGGAAATGTCATACAAAAATTTGCATTTTTCATATTGTTACATTTAAATTATTACATCCACATGTTACATGTATCTTATTAATGTATCTATATATAAAAAGAAAATAAAGTCATGCAAATGACTTAATAATAATACCTATTTAAAAATTGTTGATGAAGTTGATGAAATATTGAGTTACAATATTTAAAAGTATAGATTATCTTAAACAAGAATAATCAAAAGTATATTTTTATCACAGGTATGATAAATATTAGGTAGTATCAGCAATAACCTTAGTCTTAGGGAACTTGATATTATTTATTTATTAATAATTATAAGACCACGCCAGATCCCAAGTGGGTAGGCGAGGGCGCAAAACATATTATTATGATATTAAATGAAATATGAATGATACGTAGGTACTACATGTATAAGTTAAGTGACACTCAATCCTCACGGTTGGAAATCTAGAACTAACTAAAAAGTTACTCACTACAGTTGCTACTTATAAAAAACAACCACATACAAAGAAGCAGAGGAAGTGTGGCATTTAAGGGTATGAAAAAGTTAAGTTATGAATAGGATTCCCAATATCATAAAGTTATAGTCCGTGGTTTGGTCTAGTTGCCTGTGACTTATTCGCTACTTAAGTCATTACTAAATTAGTAAATTTGAGTGTAATTTTCATCAGCAATATAACGGGTCAGGGGTGGCCCGATCGTATTGCCAAAAATGAATGTTCGCGGGCGTTATTGCGCAAGAACGAATTGTTAAGTGATACATAAATATTTAGGTGGACATAAAAATGATATCCGGGATAGTTTCGGAATATATAATAATAATAGTAGTATAGTTTAACAGTGGGGCAGGTTAAATTAGGTTACCACACATCAGCACTGCCCTTCGTTCCAAACCCAAAAATGGGGGAGGGGGGGGGGGGGGGCGAGATCATATAGTTAAGGTACATAGCCTTATGTGAGGAATAGCTCTAGATAAGGACATTAGTACAAAGGCCTCTAGTACAAAAATGTTAAATTTTGGTATATGTGCATCTTTAAAGATTATAAATATAACTAACATTAAATATAACCGAACTTTGACATAAAGGAAAATACTTTATCATAAATTAAATAAGTAATTATAGCAAAGCATCCTTATAATCACCAATAGAATTGGTAGCCTTTGTCTGGTACTGTACTCACAAAAGAGAACATTTGACAAAAAAAAAAAAAAAAAAAACACACATAAAGCCCCACATGCCACTTGGAAGACACGTTAGTGGGGTAACAGGTTTCCCTGTCTTATTTGTCTTATATTGTTATAGATTGGGTACTAATATAGTTTGTTTCTAGATCTAGTACACAGTAAGAGTTTTCTATCGATCTCTATCTATATCGTTACGCCAGACCCCTTGCGGGGTAGGCGGGGGGGTGCGGGGTTCCAACAGGTTCTTTACTTACTGGCTTCCTCCACTCTCATAGTTCGTTTCGGAAGGGTTTTCTATGATACAAGAATTATTATAAAGGGATTAATTTCATATAAACAAAGTTCTGGATCGGTAATTCCTCAACTCTCGTTATATAAAGGGACATCTATAAAAAAAAAAAAAAAAAATCTTTATATAGAAGACATAACAGATGGAGAATGCACTGATATCTTGATAAGTAATGATTGATTATTATTACCCGGTAGTAATGAGTTAAGGACAACAGGTGTGCTATAACAGGTGCTTTAAAGAATTTTGTTGGGATGGATCTACGCTATATAACATAACATGTTATAGAATTTGATTAAATAAATTTATTTTGAATAAGTTAGACAGACTGGTTGTAAGAAACAATATAGGTGTATATATACTCGTCTGTATATATATATATATATATATATATATATATATATATATATATATATGTTGTATTTGTGTTGTATAGCAATGCAAACAACGGGAATGTGTTATACAAATGTACTCATGACATATTATGTTTTAGAGCTCACGCTTAAAAATGACATTCATGTGGTATACTTCAACTTTACCCTTATAGCTCTAAACAGCTGCATGTTTATATCGAGAACGAAGGACACAGTATAATAAGTGATCAAACGAACTTACCTGAAGTGAAGTTCGATCATTATTATACGAAGTCCTTCGTTCGAAGATATAAGTACCCAACCCGCCCTGCCCGTTGGTAAAGTTGAAATGTACTACTTCTAAAAGGAATGGTCGCAGAGGTTATGTCCACAGATACCATAGAGGAGGCGTTGACGTTTCTAAAAAATTTAGCGGCTTGCCAAGCGAGTAGAGAGAGCTGCATGTTTATATCGAGAACGAAGGACTTCGTATAATAATGATCGAACTTCACTTCAGGTAAGTTCGTTTGATCACTTATAATAAATTTGAAATACCTTGAAAACCAAAGGTTGTTTTTTATATTTATGTTTTGTTGCAACTGAAATGCTATAAAAAATTGTATGCTTTATTGATCTAAAGGCACAGTTTTCTGCACATACATGTTTACTAAACTACTAGCGTATAGTGATCGCGTGGTCCTGGCTTCGTATCCTATGTCAGAGAAACTGTGTGTTTTTTCTAAACTGTTCTAAAATTTGTGAAGTCTGAAGTTCGCCAACCCGCACTGGGCGTAGCCGCAGCGTGTTGGACTATGGCATAAACTCTCTCAGTTTGAGAGGAAACCCACGGCCAACGGTGGGGCAATTGCTTAACAGAACTAATATTATTACTCTAAAATTTTGTATCCTTATGGTTCCCAACATTATTATCTTAAGAACATCGGAAAATCACGAGAACACTCAAACATAAAATTCTATTTAGTTCTCTTGTCAACGCAAACTTTTACGATACCATAAACGTGTCATGTATTTTATTTGCTTATAAATTTGTCACATTCGCCAACATTTAACGGTCTATAACCAAAACTGTATTAAGTTTCTAATGCACTTTAACTCCAATCAACATTAAGCTACTAAAAATCGATGACAAACGATGTCAACGACCGGCTAGATAATAACAGTCTATTTCTTATACAAACCGAACCAAATTCGGTGTTACACAACGTAGACAGAGACTTATAAGCCTGTGTTTGTGCTAAGCTCACGACACTTAGTACTTTAGGTATTAGGAGCAAGTTATGACTCGATAAGCAAAAAGAAGATACATTAGTTTATTCGGTCCTAAGTGCAACAAAGTGTTCGAGATTATTTTTTTTACAATCTCAAGACAGATAGTCGGTTTCTTTTAAAAATTTTATGCAAATAAAAAGCGGATTATATATTAGGAAAATTGCAAATGAATCTTTATTTTTTTTAAGCATGAACCATAATTTCGAAAAGAACATTTTTTAGTGGTCGAAATTTTCGTAGTGGTCGATTTGCACGAATTTAACTCGCACGCATTATGCAAATCCACACCTTAACTCCAGAAGGTCCTTGCCCCTTATTTATACAACAATCTTAGTACTCGTAATTTATAGACATCTACATGACTCAAGTCTTCTCTCAGTTTGAATAAATCAATCTATCTATTTCATCATGCCAGTTCTCATACAGGATAGGAAGATAGTACTAATTATTCCTATCTAAATCTGTAATATCCTCATATTGGCCAAACGACTTTCCTTTGACTTCGCAATCCATTCCTATATTCCATTACGAACTCCAAACACTTTTAAACTTGTAATCCATTCATTCCTACCAACCGCTCAAAACAATCAAACCAACTAGCCAATGAAAGGGTAAACATTTGAGTTGTAACTTATAGTCTCGTATTATGCATCTACAAGTACCTCCAGTGTACACCGCGACAGGATTCGCTAGACTTATACTAGGCTACACTAGTCTTGAGCTTTCGTCTGACATAACTACAAATTGCCAACACGCCCGCGAATAGCAAGCGCTGTCAATTATTAAAGTTTTATTGCTATCGATATGCTTAATGGATTTTAATGACGGCACCTACGTGGATGCTAAAGCTAAAGTAATTTATTTATAAATTGAAGATTCAACGAACTAAGTCTGGCATACTAGGGCAATAAGAGGATGTCTTACCCAATATATTTCTATTTGTTATAGATTATTTATTATTGGTCGACCACTTTTTTGTGATTTTTAAGTCTTTCGCTGCTTATCTTTTCTCTCGACAGGTACCTTGGCTATAATTATTATATTAAATATTAATAATGATAATTTTAAGAATATAGATATAAATAATGATATAATTTTTCAGTAGAAACGTAGAATACTTACATTACATGGACCTCAGCTCCCCGCGCTCCCGCGCCACTAAAGCTGACCCCCCCTCCCCCGCCGCTCAGGCCGTCTCTTGGCGCCAACGCGTGGGTGAAGCAGCTGCCCTACACCGCGGCCTCCCACCCGTCAGTGGGCCCTGCTCGCCCCCCGAAGCGCGCGCCGGCGATCCCGCCGGCGGCGGCTTGTCCCCCTCAGCCCGCTAACGTCAGTCAGGACGTCAACCTGATCATGAACGTTTCGGCGGTAATAAGCCCCGCACTATTCCCCAGAGTCCGTGAACTCGCCCTCCAACTCCGCGCCGCCACCAACTTGGCGGACCAAGTTCTCCTGGCCGCGGAATACAGGGACGTCTATGACGTCCTGGCGTCCCTCAGAACCCAACCCCCCCGCACCCAATAATGGATTTACGACCTCCCCGCCATAAGCCCCACAACCTATCCCTGGCGTTCTTTAACGCCGATGGCCTTCGCTCCCAGCGAGATCAGGTTGCTGATTTCCTCCGAGATCACCAACTTGATATCCTCCTCGTGCAGGAAACCTTCCTCAAGCCCGCACAACGCGATCCTAGGATCGCAAACTATAACCTCGTGCGTAATGACAGAATCAGCTCCCGCGGAGGCGGTACTCTCATTTACTACAGGAGGTCCCTTCACTGCATCCCTCTCGATCCCCCCGCGCTCACCAACATCGAAGCCTCGGTCTGTCGCGTCTCTCTCACGGGGCACCAGCCCATCGTGATCGCCTCCGTATACCTTTCCCCCACTAAATCCGTTCTTAGGAGTGACTTTGAAGCACTCCTTAATCTAGGAAGCGCCGTCATTCTGGCGGGTGACTTCAACAGTAAGCACGTGGCCTGGAACGGTCTCACCACTTCCCCTAACGGTAGGAGCCTTGACGCCCTGGTCGACGTTCTCGACTTTGACGTCATCGCACCTATGCACCCTACCCACTATCCTATCAATCCCAACCACCGACCCGACGTCCTGGACATGGCGCTTTTGAAGGGTGTCACCCTACGGCTGCACTCCTTGGAAGTAGTCCAGGAACTCGACTCTGACCATCGACCTGTAGTCATGAGACTCGGTTTCCCCCCTTCCGCCCCTCAGCGACCCAAAAAGACGGTGGTGGATTGGCATTCGCTAAGCACGGCCTTGGCGGATGCCGACCCTCCCGCCCCCTCCCTCTCAGCTCGGACTCCATCCTGTCCCCTCAGGACACCGATCAGGCCGTAGATGCCTTCACCGAATACATCCGATCGGCTGTCAGTCGATCGTCCAAGCAAGTCGAGGCGGAAGATCCCTACCTCAACCGCTTTCGACTGCCGGACGATGTTAGGGATCTCATTCGTTCCAAGAATGCTTCTATCTGAGCGTACGACTCCTACCCCACCGAAGCCAATCGGGCCCGGATGCGCGCTTTACAACGAGTGGTAAAGCGTCGTGTCGCGGAGGTCCGGGAGGAACGGTGGGGTGACTTCCTAGAGGGCATCGCGCCATCGCATCTGGCCTACTGGCAGCTGGCACGTAGCCTCAAATCCGACTCCACGACTGACATGCCCCCGCTGTCCCGCCCTTCAGGCGTACCCCCAGCCTTCGACGACGACGAAAAGGCCGAGCTTCTCGCCGACTCCCTCGAGAGCCAGTGCACCCCCAGCTCTTAGTCCGTCGACCAGTCGACACGTCGACGCGGTCGACAGGGAAGTCGAGCGCAGGGCATCCCTCCCCGCCGTCGATTCCTTGCCTCCTATCACGCAAACGGAGGTCGAAGATCTGATTATGGGTTTCAAATCTAAAAAAGCCCCCGGCCCTGACGGCATTTCGAATCGCGTTCTGAAATGCCTGCCCGCCCGGCCATATTGAATGCCGCCATGACGAACTGCACCTTCCCCGCAAAGTGGAAGGAGGCGGACATCATAGGCATTCCCAAGCTCGGCAAACCTCGCAATCTCCCCGCGAGCAGCGTACATCATTCACACACACACACACATTACATGATTCTGGCCTTTTATAAATTTATATTCACATTTAACTTTAATTTTTTGTTTATCTTAGGCTAATTTTTATATCAGATTTATATTAATTAAAAAAAAATAGATGCGTTTTATGCCTATTATTGGCGAGTAGGCTAGCATAAGTTGAGATCAAATAACTTATATACTGTATACGGCTATAAGCTGTTGGGGTGCCAATAAATAAATAAATGTGTTTCACGAATTAATTTTCATTACTATACTATAAGGTTTTAATTAATTTATCACACATAATATGTCAATATGCCGACAGAATATTGACATATTCTGTGTGATAAACCATTGAAAACTGTATCGAATCCATTAAAGCTAATTACAACTATTATATTCAATAACGGTTTGTACCATTACATTATTTGTTAAATAGGTAACGCAATTATCTAGCCGTTATTTTATTTAAAAGGAAAATTGTTACAACTAGTTGACCTTAAATATTATATCTCATACCCTGATGAGCTTATTCTTTGTATCAATGTAGATGTTACGTAGGAAACAAAGTAACACAAATTACTGTGACCTGTGATATTTAAATTTATAACTATTAATTGATACAACTGATGAACAAACATGATCCAAACATTGATGTAATTAAGTAGGTTAAATTTAATTTTATTTCCAACACTAAATATTATCATAGCGCTGGTAGCGCTGAGAGACCGCAGCGTTCTGGCGATAACTAAGGCTAAGCACATTTCTATTTTCGATCAGTTTCGTACTTCGGAAGCACGTTAAGTTGTTGATTCTGCTTATCACTTACTGTGGTAGTCTTTAACCCAAGTTCACAAATTGAAAGCCTTATGAACGGCTTCATGCGTTTCAACAGCGACAATGTTAGGCCCCAATAAAATAGAAAGCGAACCTGGGAAAAATTCTAGATTGCGGACTGCTACTTAGATTTTTTTATTGGAAAACCGAAATACCACTTTATCCAACCTAATATTTGAACTCGAGACTTTGTGATCGCCAAGTGCCAACCACATTACGCGCAACTAGACCACCTCTTATACTACAGGTGTTAATCCGTTCACTTAATAAATCAGTGGAACGACAACTCTGAGTTATACAAGTAATAATGATTCAGACTAATTGGCTCAATATGCAAGGACCAAGACTTGTTGACGTCATTAGCGCAAACCTGTATAGAATGTTTGAACTGCACCCATATGTCCGGACGAGGCGCTTCTGACGTGGAATGGCACACCGTCTATACTGCCTATGTCATTTATCCCTCCTCCGCACGTGCGCTTTTTCAATGCGCTTCATTAAAGTGCCTGAATAAAACAAATGGTATATATTTAAAAAGCGCTTACAGAGCGCTCCAAAAACGCTCGTTAAAAAGCGCTGTCGCACAAATGCAGGCTTAAGGAGAAAAATATCAAAGGGACTTGTATACGATATACGAGTCCCGAGTCTCCGTAATCGGCGAGTGTGTATGAGACGAACTATGAGAGTGGAGGAAGCCAGAGAGGTATGTAAGGAAAGAACCTGTTGGAACTCTGTACTCTCTGCCTACCCTGCGAAGGAGCTGATGATATAGATAGATAGATAGATAGACTTGTATACGATGTAAATAATTGACACAAATACTTCTATCTATCTATCTATAACCTCACGCCAGATCCCTTGCGGGGTAGGCAGAGAGTACAGAGTTCCAACAGGTTCTTTCCTTACATACCTCTCTGGCTTCCTCGACTCTCATAGTTTGTCTCATACACGCTCGCCGGTTACGGAGACTCTTGACTTTTCCATCAGATAAGACTGGGTTTATTTGGTCGTGGTAAGATAGTCTAGGTCTTCCCCGGTACCTGCATCCTTCCACTTTCACATTGTATATTTGTTTTGTCATTCTTTCCTCTGGCATTCTTTCTATATGCCCGAACCAACGGAGCATGCCCTTTCTCATCTTTACACCGATACTATCTTTCATACCTACTCGCTGTCTTACTATGCTGTTGCTAATGCGGTCGGTCAGCTTCACTCCGCACATCTTCCGCAGAGCTCGCATTTCTACCGCATTTATCCTACTTTCATTCTCCTTCTTACATACCCAGCTCTCGCTACCATATAACAGCGTTGGGACAAGAACTCCGCTATGTATGGCCAGCTGCGCCTTATGGCTTAAGTGCCGGCTCCCGAGTAGCTTTCCCATCGCACCATTCACTCTGTTCCCTGCACTCACTCTTCTCTCTATGTCAGCGGTGTATTTCCCATCCTTACTGAAGGCGCATCCAAGATAAACAAACTCATTCACTTGCTCCAGCACATCGTTACCAACCACAATCCTTACATTCGTTCTGGTTTCTTCCCTTTCAAAAACCATAATCTTGGTTTTCTTCACATTCAAGTGTAAGCCATTGATCATGCAGTCGTCTTTCATAACTGTGACTAGTGTTTGCAGATCAGTGGCTGTTGGCGCTATTAAAACCGCGTCATCTGCATAAAGTAGATGGTTTACCACTAAGTCACCCATTTGTACACCTTCATTCATCGCTTTCAGTCTTTGGAGATACACAAATACTTGCGCGTGTTAATTGCATTATGTGACCAACCGCGGCAATAAGACAACAATGAATATGAGGACAGCTGGTCCATTGGTCGGCCGCTTATGTTACGGTATTTTCAGGCGATTTCGCGTATTTCTGTAACCTAGGGGTTAAATGCTTAAGTCACTCCGACTATTATAGATCGAGTAGTCAAGGGTTATATGCCCGCATGAGACAACTCTTTGCGTGACCCACAAATAGTTCGGTTTGGGTGTTTGTAAATTTCATGTTTGTAAACGCACCCACAACACAGGAGTAATTCCAAATAAGGGGATACTTTTTTAAAAAGGATAAAGAAGCAGTACCGAGTCCAATGCAATGTTGCAATGTTCACACATAATGCAATGTTGCCATCTTGGATTTCCTTACCAGTAGTCCTAGCATAGGGTTCGTACCATCTACCGAAATTTAACACTATCTATCTATATCATCACGCCAGCTCCCTAGCGGGGTAGGCAGAGAGTACAGAGTTCCAACAGGTTCTACGAGGTCGTAGTAGTTCTTTAACACTATAATAAATATAAACGATTTTCTATTGATGTTTGGTAAAATCATAATCTTTGGATTAATTAGAAATAAAGCATACGGGTGCCTCTGATTGCGTTAGATATAAAAATGAATATTTTCTCCTGTAAAAATCACTAAAAATGGTACTTACTGAGACTCACCACTTACTAAAAACTACGCTTAGGACATCTATTTATGTAATGATCAGCGATCCTCCTATGCGATGGAGAGGGCGATGGATGTACAATACGCAAACCAACAACCAGACGACGAAATACCTGTTTTGTACGCTACATACGTACGTCTCGTACGTACTTCTTTCACATTTTACGAAGATTTTGGTTTTTCAATATAATCTAATTTTAATATCCCACTTAAAAGATACCTTGTATAACAATCGTTACAGTCCAAATAAAACCCGCGCATCCTATCATCAAAATTTTCTATAATTACCACCATAATGACTTACGGAATATAATAATGATGCAACTCCGTAACCGGCGAGCGTGTATGAGACGAACTATGAGAGTCGAAGAAGCCAGAGAGGTATGTAGGGAAAGAACCTGTTGGAACTCTGTACTCTCTGCCTACCCCGCAAGGGATCTGGCGTGAGGTTATAGATAGATAGATAGATAGATAATGATGCAACTCAAAAAATGATTATTGAAATAATAATTTTAACCATTAAAAAGCTTGATTTCGTTTGTTGTAGCTTTCTTGTTGTATCACTATTCTATCCAGCCATGTAGATATAACCAGAAATCCATAGCAAATTAAGTGACCAATCGTAACTTAATAGCAGAAATCGAACGATCCTCGCGACCCGTCGGGTTATCTGTTTTATATTTTGCTTAATGGACTATTGCCTTATGTATTCGTAATTACAGGATATTAAGTGCATCGCATGAAGTGAAATTAAACAGTAATGCATGTTATTCCTTGGCTGTGATTATGGCACACTTGTATTTTTTTTATAACTGGCCGGTTTTAAAAGCTGTTGTTTTCTTTACGAGTACAGAATAATACATTATTTTTCACTTAATTTTCCCAGATTTCCATGAATAATTATCAATAGGTAGTGTTTAAGCAGAGTCGTAGTAGTTTCTTTGCTTATACAAGATAGTCAAAAGTTACATTGTTCCTGTAGCTGCAATAAACAAAATTGAAAAGCTTCGCATTCACCTTTCTTGCCTGAAAAGAAATTTGGATTAAAAAAAAGAAAATACAAGTAAATATTTTTAACCATTGATTATTAAATCTTTTTTTTTTTTTAATGGGGACTAAATATATCACCTAGGGTTAGGTTAAGTTATATAAATGTATCCCTCGCACTATATGACTGAAAAGCTGTGCATAATATTGTATGTCAGATGTTATCTTCTGCAAAGTGACATTTATTTTAGGACTAGCATACCACGAACGATACATAGGTTCTGAACCAAAACAAGATTTTAATTCCATTGTTTTATGTGCATTGCTTTTATTACACCACTACCGATCACATAACAAGTTACAAACCTACAATGGATATAAACCAATTTGAAATTTCCACAAATCCCACAAAGTATATTCTGTCTATTGTAATAGGCTCCAAAGATATTTCACCTCGGTAGAATGTGCGCGGATAATACCAGTAATTTATGTTTAAAACGTAATATTTATGTCTATTTACGTAAAGTCTGAGGTGTTTCCGTGAATGGTGTTGGCGACAATGTTTGAGATAAGCCTAATATGTATGCGCTATTCTGGTGTGGACAGGGCCAGTCGAACCACTTGGTATAGCGTAAAGTCTTTTACTTGGCAAAGTGTTATGAATTACATTTCATTGTTACTTAGTAAAAAAAACGTCACACCTATATTGTTCAAGCGGAGGTTTGTACCGTGTACACCAAATTTTCGCCGACGATGTTAGGTCCTAAAGAGCGAGCTAATTACCATTATAGAGGGCGCGATGACTGACTTCCGAATATTGTTGGAAAATTTTCTTTAGAAAAATTCCACTTTATGTTACAAAAAAAAATTGTATAAAACGAACATTTTGAAAGTTAACAGATGATTTAGCGCAGTGGTTAAGAGCTTAAGCGGCTCCACCCACTGTGTCTAATAGTCGCGGGTTCGATTCCCCCACGGGGCAAATCTTTGTGTTATCTACAATTATTTGTTTCGGTCTGCGTATTTGTGTATGTAAATTTTCATGTTTGTAAACGCACCCACGACATAGGAATAAATCATAAATTTGGTCAGACTTTAAAAAAAAATTTGAAGAAAAAAAAAGATACTTATTATTCAATAAAAGATTATTTAAAAGATAAAAATGCTTCGATAGTTTCTATTCTAGCTCCACTTGAGTCATGACAACCTATTCAACTGTTATTAGTACATTCCCTCTCTTCCTTCTAATAATTTAACATTTTTTTTTGTGTACCTTTTTTTTAAGTACCTTTTTTT
Organism: Phalera bucephala; assembly: GCA_905147815.2. Lineage (NCBI taxonomy): Eukaryota > Metazoa > Arthropoda > Insecta > Lepidoptera > Notodontidae > Phalera > Phalera bucephala. Next base: position 25,366,036 of record LR990618.1, on the reverse strand, counting down.
TGTAAATGAGAAAACCATGTAGCCATTCTCAGTAATACTATAATTTGCTTTATTTAACTTAGACTGATCTGATGACCAACCTACATTATACTAACAAAATGTACATGAAAAAGTTTGTAATTTTTTTTACCACTTAATGTTGCAGTAGTTAAGCCAAGTTCAAAGCCCTATAGGCTTGATAACTTCCAACAGTAGCTGGCCACGAATCTGTCTCCACTAACCCGCACTGGATCCGTTGTGGAGTATAACCTAAATAGATGAAAGAGAAGGTTTCCCAAACAGTCTTCAATCATTATTTATACAAATAGTAGCGCATCAGGCCCTGAAAATGGTAGCAAAACTAGGTGGACATTTGTCAGAAGGATTAGCATCAGCTTGTGTAAATGGGAATGTGTAGAAGGGATAAGTGAAAAATAAGAGGAAAGCCCTTGCAGTAAGACAGTATATAGGTATAGGCTTATAATAAATTAACCCATCAATCTCAGCGAGGTACCTAATAATGAAAAAACGTTTTCTGGAGAAGTGTTGCAGAAAAACATGTTGAAATACATAGGTTTATCCGCTCAAACTACGTTTCAAATAATATTTTTAATTACAAAAAGATTTCCTAGAAAAGCAAGGCGTTTGATGTTTGTAAGGGAAAATTTTCACACAGGATACACAATTAACGTAACAAGGCGTCAACTTATTAATGAACATCGGCAGAACAAATAATGGCGTCGTTCTACTGATCCTTAAACTGCGCAACTAAAGTAATGTTGTGCGATTGACCTCCACATAACAACGTTTTTTGTTAATTCTATTAAATGAAAAAGACAACACGTTATGTCCCGTGAGTTGATAGACTAGTACAGTCAATTGAGATTTCCGCCATGAATATAGATTTGGCAAAATCAAAGGGCCTAAGGCATTACTTATTATTCTGTATATATTATTACACCAGATCCTTTGCGGGGTAGGCAGAGAGTACATAGTTCCAACAGGTTCTTTCCTTACATACCTCTCTAGCTTCCTCCACTGTTATAGTTCGTCTCATACACGCTCGCCGGTTACGGAGACTCTTGAGTTATCCTTTAGATAAGACTCGGTCTATTTGATCGTGGTAAGATAATCTAGGTCTTTCCCGGTACCTACATCCTTTGACTTTCGCATTGTATATCTGTTTTGTCATTCTTTCTAGTGACATTCTTTCTATATGCCCGAACCAACTCAGCGTACCCTTTCTCATCTTTACACCGATACTATCTTATTATAATAATTTTAATATAAAAATACGTTTTCAAAAACAAACTTTTATAGCAAAAACACAACACAGATATCTTACTTAGTGAGGAGTTGTTTTGGCTTCTCTCCAGCTCCATCATCAGACCCGGAACACCATCCAGGTCTAAAGTGCTCGTCAAGATAAATCCGACGAACACACGGTGGGGTTATATTGAGTAGTTAGGTGGTTCCATTAGCCACCTTTCGGCTTCATCATCAGACCCTAAACACTATCTGAACGCATAGCCCCTGTCAATACCAATCTAACAAGCCTAAACGCTAGGTGGTTACGTTGTATTATTCACATATTCCTATGGCCACTTTCTGACTCTACCATCAGACCAGCTCCATTGTACTATATTATTGCATTGTTACCAAACTTATATACGTATGCTAAAGTTCAGCTCAATCGGATACCCACAAATACTTGAAAAATGGATCACAAGATTCGAACCAGAAAGACAAACAGACATACAGACCCCTACATGAACATTCTATCTACATCATCAGGCAAGATCCATGCGGGGTAGGCAGAGAATACAGAGTTCTAACAGGTTCTTTACTAACTTACCTCTCTGGTTTTCTCCACTTTCATAGTGCATCTTATACACGCTCGCCGGTTACCGAGACTCTTGACTTGTCCTTCAGATAAGACTCGGTCTATTCGGTAATGGTAAGATAGTCTAGGTCTTCTCCGGTACCTACATCCTTCCACTTTCACATTGTATATCTGTTGACTTATGAACATTGCCAGATAAAAGCTTGTATAAAAGATATTTTACCACATGAAGGCTATTAATAAGACTAGGAGGTGAGGTTCGGGGATATTTTGTTATTTGGGCTGTACCGGTTTCTTTTTACTATTTTTAAAAGGATGTAGCCTTACTTTTATTTATTTTACTCTTTATTGTACATAAAAACAAAAATTGTAAGTACATTTACACATATGATGTACATAGGCGAACTTAACTCAATTTGAGTTGTCTTCCAGTTAACCTTGGAGTGCATGGAGAATATTTCTTGTAAGTGAAGGCAATTGTACAACTATTCGATAATTCCAAAAGGAAAAAAGTAGAGATGAGTATGAAAACACAAATCAAAATCTCTGCATACATAAATAATACTAATATTACACATTATATATATATACATATACATATATATATATACCTATAAGTATAAATAACCATAATATAAAGAATATAATAGAATTTGTATCAACTTGAAAGGAAATGCTCTTTAACTCTTCCTCTAAAGACATCTAGAGAACAGCTCTCGCGTATAGAATGTGGAAGGGAGTTCCATAGTTTCACCGCACGTACAGTAAAAGAGCCATCATAAAGGCTGGAAATATGAAGAGGAGTACGTAGAAGGAGAGAGGTAGCCTTACGACAAGCTTTGCCCCTGGGAATAAGGAATTCGAAACGTTCACGAAGATATTCAGGTGAGTGAGGGTTATGAAGAACAGAGTAAAGAAGAGTGAGAATGTGTAAATCCCGACGTCGCCGAATAGGTAGCCACTTCAGTTTCATTCGGTACTCGGAAATATGATCAAATTTGCGAAGGCCAAAAATGAAGCGGGTACACAAATTCTGCAGGCGTTCGAGTTTATTGACAAGTTCCTCTGTAGCGTCAAGAAAACAAACATCGGCATAATCCAAAAGTGATAGAAGGAAGGACTGAGCAAGAATTGTTCTAGTTTGAAAGGGTAGGAACTTTTGGAGACGTTTGAGAGATTGAAACGAGAAATGTACTCTCCTGCTGACTTCCGCAATGTGAGTGCTCCAGGATAGATTGCAGTCTAAATACACGCCTAAATTCTTCGCACTGGTGGTATAAGGTATAGGCACTGTGTCATAGACAATTGGGGGGAGAGAGTGATGGTCCAGGAGATTGTAGAAATGCCTGCCACCAATAATGATCGCTTGCGATTTAATAGGATTGACTAAAAGTCCAAAACTTCTAGCCCACTGATTGATATTTTCAAGATCATTATTGATGGCCCCAATTGCTACTGACAGTTCTTCGACCTTAAAATGACGATAAAGCTGCAAGTCATCTGCGTAGAGATGATACTGTGATGCTATAACTTTAGTGATCGCGTCGATAAATACCGAGAAGAGAAGAGGAGAGAGTACGCCACCCTGCGGTACACCCGCAGAAAGGTCACACCATCCTGAAGAGGCCTCATTAGAGCGGACCGACTGCGAGCGACCGCGAAGATATGAATTAAACCAGGCAGTTACAGAGGAAGATACGTTAAGTGAGGAAAGGATTCCCAGAAGAAGGTCGAAATCGACAGTATTGAAGGCACTGCTAAAGTCCAGTAGAACCAGAACTGTAAGTTGTTTGTTTTCCATGGCCAATCGTAGATCGTCAGTAATCTTGACTAGTGCAGTTACTGTACTATGGCCAGTACGAAAACCAGACTGGTAAGGACTAAGCAGGCTATTAGATGAAAGAAAGAAAGATAGTTGTTTCTGGACAACACCTTCAAGAACTTTAGACAGGATAGGAAGTATGGATATTGGACGGAATTGTGAGACAGATGAGGGGTTTGAAACCTTAGGAAACGGTAGAACATAAGCCTTCTTCCAGGCTGAGGGAAAGAAGCTAGAACCAAGTGAGTAATTAATAATGTGGGTAATAACATAAATAAGTTCATCCACGAGGGGGCGCAACATTTGAATTTGAAGGCCGTCATCACCGACAGCCTTTGTAGTAATCGATAGGATAGATTTTTTAATTTCTTCCTCTGTGACTTGCCGAAAAGAAAATTCAGGACATGCAGGCAAAGGTTGGCAAGAAAGGTTGTGAAGAGTAGAACTTTTTATGTCATTTTCTAAAGTGACAGGAGATTTTGAAAAGTACACATTGATAGCGTTAAGGTCGATATCCAGGTTGGTATCGTTGGTAGAATTCCCGATACCCAGAGACTTAAGGAATTGCCATGCCTGAGCCGTGCTGAAATTTTGAAGTGAATTGTGTATGTGGCGTCTTTTCGCATCCCTACACATACGACTGCAGCGATTTCGTAGCTTTTTATATAGAGACCAGTTCTCTTCCGTAGGGAACTTAATGTACCACCTTTTAGCTTTGTCCCGTTTAGACATTTGTATTTTGATAGTGTCGGACAGCCATGGTGCAGGAGAATGTTTAACTTTCACCTTTTTTATAGGAGCGTGCACATCAAAAAGGTCTAACAGTAGTTTATTAAAGGCGACCACCTTAGTGTCCAAGTCCTCGCTATTGTAAACAGGAGACCAGTCAATATTACCCGCGTCCTCTCTCAAACGATCCAGATCAATAGTTTAAAACTACGAAGAAAAAGGATCTTAGATTTGCGTTTAGGTGTTCGAATTTTATACGAGAGGAAAACTAGATCGTGATAAGAAAAGGAAGCTGGAAGTTGCCCGTGTAGAGCTACTTTACTTGGGTCGGATACTAGGATTAAATCTAGAAGTGAAGGAGAACAGTGGGGTGCATGGTGAGTAGCATGAAGAGGAAGAATATGCATGTTTACAGAAGAGACAAGAGATTGGAGTTTACGGCAGCGGATATCACCCTTAAGCAGACAAGTGTTGAAGTCTCCGAGGATAATAGTGTTGTCATATATTGATGAAAAATATTCGAGTTTGGTTTCAAAAGAAAGAAAATAATCAATATGACAAGATGGACTATAGTAGACACCTAAAAGAGTCTTAGTGTGGTTAAACATAATTTCTATAAAAAGGTGTTCTGCAAAATTTGAGTACATACTTGGAGACTGATCAACCACCTTGTAGGCAATATCTCCACGAAGATAAATCGCAACCCCCCCACCTCCCTTGCCCGTTCTGTCATTGCGCACAAGTTTGTACCCAGGAAGAGAATATTGTATCGAAGGAACAGCGGGTTTGAGAAAAGTTTCAGAAACAAGGACAGCGTGTATAAGTTCAGGGTCAAAAGAAGATAATAAATCGAGATGATGGGCAGGAATGCTTTGAGCATTTATGTGAACTACATTGAACACGTTTTTACATGAGAAAAAAGTGGAAAGAAGCTGATCGCGCAGGTGAACGGAATCATCATTAAATGCGGATGCGTAGCTGTCATCCGATGCCAAGGAGGAAGAGCAAGATATAAAACTATCATCCGACAAATCACCCATAAAATATATAATATTCAGATAAATATGAATAAAAGAGTATAAATATACTAAACTATGAATAAACGAGTGACTATGACTCCTCTATACACTCGCCAGTTTTCTACAAAATGATTCAAGGACTTCTATCCAGATATCGTAAGTTTAAACTATCCGATCACAAAACAACAGTAGGCACAACATTTCCGAACGAACACAGTTAATGTCATTTTAAAGTAAACAAAGTTTCGTTGGTATGTACTGATTGAAAATAAATATTTAATGTGAGGAAAGAAGAATTAGACCATTGAAAATAATTATTTAAGAAAAGAAGATTAGTATTTAAGAAAAGAAGATTAGATAAGAGAAATTATTCTAATAATAAAATAGTATCTAAAACTACTTGACCGGTTTGCGCGATCTTTTGTCGACCGGCTTCGGACACGATGCACCAGAGCCAGACGCGATATTGTTGGAATCCGCAGCCACCTCTGACGTCGACGCCGCCGCCACCGGAAATTGGCCAATGAGTTGTCGCAGTTCAGCTGCGGATTCTATTTTGCGTCGGGCTTTGTTTGGAAGCAGAATCACTATCTTCCCCTCGGACGTCCAGCACTGCCTCACACCGAAGTGCCTACGCGCATTCAGGAATGTGTCGTGCCTGGGCTTAGTCAAAAATTCTGAGAGTGTAAGCCCAGTGCCCTTCAATTCAGTCTTCCTGCGCCACACCTCACCACGCAGATCGCGCCTCTGGAACCTTACAAGGAGGGGACGTACCTTTCCTGCGGCCACTCCTAAGCGGTGACAAGTCACTATGTCGTTGGCAGTGATGCTGGCAATTCCACATTTTGTACTTAGCGTCTGGACTACCAAGGAAGTGCAATCTTCATCCTTCTTCTCTGGAAGACCATGGAAAAGGAGCACCTTACTTCGAGAAGCCATTTCGTGACGGTCCAAGCCCAACACCAACAGCTCCATTTGATTTTTTAAAGATGTAACTGACTTCCACATCAAGCATTTGAATTCCATAAAATCCTTAGACAGACTAGCTATGGATTTATGGGAAGCCTCGCTGCCGCCAGCTGCCTTTAATTCCTCTTCATAGTGGTCCATCCGTGCAGAGAATGCAGCCGAGAGATCTTCCATGCAGTTGGATAATTTAGTGTAAAGATCCATTTTGTGAAAAAATACAGATGAGTTTAAAAGTAGATAGAGAAAGTGAGTGTTATAGAGGATATAAAAGACTTAGTTCATAAGGAAGATAAAATGTAAGTAAAATATATTTTTAATTTAAATTAAAACAGAGCTACGAAAAAAAGATACTATCACTTCAACTACCCTCAATTTTTTATTTCACCTTACCTTATGCTTCAAAATATAAAATTCACACACAGATCGAACTCTTATGGGTCACACACATATTTGTCTTATGTACGATCTAACTCGCAAAGACTCAGTCCAGTAAGCGGTGCAGACGACGTTCTAACCACTAGATGAACCAAACGGTCAATATTTTCGAGGATTATTTACGGTAACTTCACAGAATGTTTAATAAAGTAACAGCTTTCCAAAGTCCAACTAACACGCGTAATAAATTAATGCCTTATTTACACCCATCATGACAGGTTAAATTATATCTAAAACTAGCATTTTATGATTAGAAATAAAAGGAAGTATGGTCGTTTTATGACTTTGTAATAGGCACGGTTGCTGGTCACTTTATAAGCACTAACTTGCTCCTCGTTACTACTAGCGTTGTAAATACGCTTGATTATTTTGTATAATGAAAAAATATGCATGCTTCGTTGGTCTAGTGGAAAAGCGCATCGCTTGGAGATCTTGAAGTCCTGGGTTCAAATCCTAAGTCGGCCAAATGCGTTTTTCTAATGGAAACTTTCGGAGTCTGGAATGGTGCCTGGTATATGGCAATAGGCTCGCCCCCTATTACGTGGGACTTATCATCGTCGCGCGAAAAGTGAGTGTACTCAGTACACCTCAGCCACCTCCGCTTGCGGAATATAGGCGTGACAGTGTATATAAAAAAAAAATTCTAATTGCATTGTCCAAGCGCGTACTCGTATGGCAGAGGCGTAGTGTACACTCTCATTTCACCGACAAGGTTTGGACTTAATGTAATAGGGAGCGAGTAAGTTGCCATTATACCATGCATTAGGGGGTGAGCACTTTTCTCTTCTCATCTCTTTCTCTTTATACCGGACGATATTCTAAGCGCATTTCCAGACTTTGGACTCCTACCTACTGGGATCGTCTTGATTGAAAAGCCTTAATAACACTCTGCTCGAAACTGGAGGATGATTGCCAGCCTATAGAACAAAATAAACAAAATGTTCTATGTAAATTCGTAGTATATGTCGCGTGATGTGCACCTTACTATGAATTTAAATGATTAAAAACCATTTGAATACTGGGTAAATATTCTCTCCACTTTTACGTATACTAACATTCATACCAGTATAAAACAATATCCGAAAAGGGAGAATCAGAAACATTACGGAGACGGAGACGGACGATTTAGCGCAGTGGTTAAGAGCTTAATCCGCTCCGCCCACTGTGTCTAATAGTCGCAGGTTCGATACCTGCACGGGCCAAATCTTTGTGTAATCCACAATTATTTGTTTCGGTCTGGGTATTTGTGTATGAATCAGAAACGAGGAGATCCGCAGGAGGACCAAAGTCACTGGACATAGAATTGCTAAACTTAAGTGGCAGTGGGCGGGGTACATCGCTCGAAAAACTGACGGCCGTTGGGGCAGAAAGGTTCTCAAGTGGCGACCACGTACCGGAAGACGTGGAGTGGGTAGGCCCCCTACAAGATGGACCGATGACCTGGTGAAGGTCGCAGGTAGAATTTGGATGCGTACGGCACAAAGCCGGTCGTTGTGGCGGTCTTTTGGGGAGGCCTTTGTCCTGCAATGGACGTATTTCGGCTGAAAAAGAAGAAGATTTGTGTATGTGAATTTTCATGTTTAAAAACGCATTCACGACACAGGAATAAACCCCAGCGTGGGGCTAGGTTTAAAAAAAACTATATCAGCCGAATAACGTCCACTACAGGAAATAGTCCTCGCCAAAGAGTCACAAAACTAGTCATTGTGGTCACACAGTGACTGATTTTGTGCTTTCCGCATCCAGCTTAGACTGTGTATAAATACAGAAATTCTTTAGTACCTACTTACTTTACATTATTCATAGACATTCTTTACTGTTTTAAAAGCCCATATTTCATAAAAATATGTTCAAATAGCCCGGACCACGCAAAATATCACCAATACAGCGTGTTTCATAAAATATTATTACAGGTATTGTGACAATGTGTCTTAAAAGTAAATTCATACAAGCATCTACAGTTTTCACTTTTCCCAGCCTTCATATTACAAAAAGCGATATCAAATGGAAAACACTCAACTCTATCCGGTAATCGCATTTTAATCATAAGCAAATTGAATCATCGCAAAAACGATTATAGACTCGATCGGAGGCTCGAATCATTAAGCTACATTACCTCACGGTGACGTCATTCACGAACCAGACCTACAGGTGCCAATATATACAATTTACATTCTTGAAACAATATTATACGACTATCAAAATTGAACTTCACTACTCAGAATCCTAAGTCGATTATTTATTAATTAAATATCAAGTTACGACGTTTTTGTACGGAATTATTGTAATTGCGAAATAACAAGACAATTTCGTTTGGAGATTAATGATGAAAGCCAAATAACGTTGTTATAGTAACAATGAGGCAGTGATTCACACTGTACCTTACACGTGTGCTCGTCAACGCCCACTGCTGGGCAAAACTATGTTGTTGAACGGTAAAAAGAGTAATAAGAAATCAATTATATGATCCATTATCGGTTGACTTCGTTTTAGCATTTATCATATGGCATTACTAATGTAATCTACCTACTATAAGAGTAGTAACTCTTATGTTAGAAAAAAATTATACTCGTGTGCGGTTGGTATGGAAAGTTGTCGAACAATCAGAGTTTTGAAACCAACAATAAATTGCCATAATGTACTGAGAATCTTTTTTATTCTATTTTGATAATTTAAATTGGTTACGAAAGTGAACCATTTTTGACAATGTTAAGTGACTTAATATATTAAGTTTTTTTTAAATATGTAAAACGTAACCACGGAAGGAAGGAAAGGAGGAATAATTCCTAGTATCTCGTGGGTGCGTCGTTTACAAACATTAAATTACCATTTACAAACACCCGGACCAAAACAAATATTTGTACGTCACACAAAGATTTGTTCCGTTCAGGAATCGAACCCGCGACTACTCAATTTAGTGGATGGGGCGACTCAAGCCCTTAAAGTTTCGCCACATACCCGACACCGCGCGAAGGGAGCGCGAGGGTGGCGCGGCTTGGGGAGTCGTAATGTACTGAAATATAAGGGAGACGCCACACAGCGTAGCCCCGCTTGACGCGACGGCAAACGTCACGACCGATCGTAGACAAGCGCTTCTTCGACTAGTTGACCAAACCTTTAACCACTGGACCAAGGCGGACGGCTTGGTCCAGTATTTTAAATTTAACATTTAAACTGATTTTATATTAAGCAACATACCATCACTTATATACTCCTTAAGCGGGCGTGGCAGTGGTGTACTATGTGCACCCACTATTCGCTGAAGATGTTAGGTCGCAATGCAATTAAGGACAAGCCTATTGCTGTTATATCGGGTACTATTTCGGACTCCGAACTGATACTGGGAGTTTTTAGATAGAAGATAGAGTAAAAACTACACTTTATCTGACCTGGGTTTAGAAACCGAACCTCGTGATTTCTACACGCAATATACGCAATAGACATACGAAGTAGTAAATTAATTATTAAATTACTAGTTTCTGCTCGTGCCTTTGTCCGCGTTGACTTTAGACAGGAAACTAACATTTTCCCGGGATAAAAAGTATCCTATGTGTTAAGTCAGGTAATAAACTACCCGTGTGTCAAATTTCATCCAAATCCGTTCAGCCGTTTTGGCGTGATTGAGTAACAAACATCTAAACATACAAATTTTCACATTTATAATATGAGTAGGATGTAACACAGTAGATCCTTTTAAATTTTACTTCAATTCCCTGATGAAAATAATGATAATGGAATTTATAAAATAACAGTTAGCTCAGACAATTCGATGTGTCCTACGAACAAAGTCCTATAATTCAGTATTTATATTTGGTATAAATAAATTTATCGACGAGCACGAAACATGCAAATGCCATTTATATGTAACTTTGTTCTATGAGACCTTCAAATTGCTTACTATGTATATTTTTCATAAAATAAATAAATCACCGAAGGACATATTACAGAGAAGTTAGGTATGTTCAATGTGTCTTTTTATTTAATTTTGATCTCAGCTTACCACCAAGTCAGTCTTAGACAAAAACTCTAGTCGAAAAATTAAATATAATTCAGCTACGTTCGTTGGTAAAAGAAATATATTAACAAAACATAAACTATTAAAACATATTTTGGGAACTCATCTTAACTTTGCATACAACAAACATAAGATTACATAAATCTTGTTTTTTTGCCGTAGAATCCAAGTAACTAATACTGTCCTCGATGCTGATATGTTTGTCTTTGATTAGTAACAACAAGAACGCCTCCACATCGGCACACCTACATTAGTCGCAACGATGTGCTTGAGTACATCAACGAGTATCACCGACGATTCTAGGTCCCAATTTTATAGGGGGTGAGTTTATGCACATGCAACCAGGTACAACTTCATACTCTGGACTGCCTTTTTATATATGATAGCGGCTGATAGGAGGGGAATAAATGTATATTACAACAATACAACTAGCAGTTTCCCGCAGCTTTGCACGCGTACCTTTTTTATTTATATAGAGGTCCCGGTCGACAATACCGCCACCTATCTGGTCAAACTATAACTAACAACCATGCAAGTGGTCCCATCTATCAATCTTTAGCCGAAAGACGTCCAATGCGGGACAAAAACCTCCCCCAAAGACAGCAAAATCATAATCTGTTAACTAAATTGATTCCAACAATTTTTAATATAAACTGCTGTTAATCCTTCAGTGCGAAATAGTAAACTAAATTTATTCTTGATTCAAAGCAATACGGAGATTTCAAATGCATTTCTAAAACGTATTTCTCAATACGCACACATACACGTACAAGTTCCATTATTAATTGCATAAAAAGTGCTTAAAAAGGGATTAAAAACTATAATTTTGAAAAATTAGTTTTCGTATTCAATTTTTGAAGCAATTATCTAATCGGTTTGTCTGAGGTCTTGTGTTATTTACGAAACACTTTGTATAAATAATATATTATAAATTCCAATCCCTGTTTAACTAAATATCCAACATATATCTTACTGCTAGTTCAATTAACGTTGGAGCATTAGCATTATTTATTGGCAATGTTGACTACAGGCAAAGGGTAAGTGTCGTGTTGGCAACTAAATGGATGTTAACAAACGCCATCCACGATAACTCAAACGATCTTTCTTCATAAAATGGAAAGTGGTTAGGAAGTGAGTAATTTGGTTGCTAATACCTAGGACTATTATTTACGGAATGTGTAATTACTTAAGTACGTCTAGTATTTTCTTCACATTTTATACTGTCGCGATCACCATCGATATATTATAATAGGTATATCATTATAGTGTGACCCACAAATATTTCCTCCGGTCTTGTTTTTGTGTATGAATGTCATGTAAATGCATTCACGATGCAGGAATAATTTTTAGTACTACGTTAGTACGTACGTTGTAAGCTATGGTTAAAAAATAGATATATTTGACGGAAGCCTAGTTCGACAGCAGCGAAGTCTTGATTTACTGATTAAATGTCTAAAGTCGTTGCTCTACATGAATCACGAAGTACTGAATGGACTTCGTGAGATGGATATACACATTTTAAAGAAGTTTTCAATACTTTTAAGGTAATTAAGAATAATGTTTTTCTTTACATTTCATACTATCACGATCACTTACCCAGACGGAATGGTCTAGTTTAACGACGACAACGTCTCGGTTTGGTGATTCAAACGTATTTATGTCTAAGATCTCTGCTCAACATCATCATCATCTCAGCCAATCGCTCTCAATCGCTCTCCACCGCAACTGGTCCGATGCCATGTGCATCCAATGGCTCTCGAAATCTCTGCTACACATGAATAAATTATTAAGGAATTTTAATACTAATTGAGGTATTTACGCTGAGTTGCTACTAATGTAAAAAAGAACAGGCTGGTGCGCCTTGCGATCATGAGGTTTGAAGTCTAAGATAGACAGAGTTGTTAGGGTTTTTCAAAAATAAGTCTCAGTAGCAGACCGGAGTCCGAAACTGATTGATACTGTTATTCATCAAATCAATATTTTTAGATTGGTTAGATTCAGGTGCGAGGCGTTTGTATGTGTCATAACTTGTAAAATTTAATTTTATGGGTAGCAACTTCTTGGGGACTGTCAAGTAAGAATGTAAAGATTTTTCTCTTGCAATAGACCTTTATTAATTAATTGAAGTGCTTAATTCGAGGTATAACAATTTGGCGACGAGGATAGGATACTTAACGAAATACACGTGTACTTAAAATTCATGCAATCTCTTAAAGTGGTATTAATGTTGCCATTTTGTGCTCAACTTCACGTCTAATGAAACAGAAAAATATCTTTCATCCAAAATTTAAGTAAACGAGAACTTATTCATGCTGAATTTAGCTTACGTTCCGAAGATAAGACAGAGGAAAAATAATAACTCTTAAACAAACAAACGATTCAAATTTTGGAATAAACAAAATTAAGTTTAAGAACATGAACTAAAAAAAACATACTTAAACTAAAAATACTTCTTCTAATTAATTAGCCATAAGAGGTGTTTAATTACTACGTAATCGGTTTACATGGCCTTTCTAAATAAAGTCTTCTACTTCCACTAGATAAGTAAGGCCCGGGATTGATTCACTGATTATTTTACCCCTAGACCACTGTCTTTCTCTACCTCTAAAATCCTCCATTCCTTCCATCAAATTAGGTTGCCTATAGCTTTTAGAATATATTAACTGCCCTTTTTGTGACTCACCTAATGTTTGATATATAGGTGCTGGTCTTAACAAAGGTAACCTATTTCTTAACTCCCTACCCATCATTATACTAGCTGGGGATACCCCTGCGCTCTTGTGGGCTGTTGTTCCGTAATGTTTCGAGGTATAACAGTATACAAACAAAGCAAAAAAAACTAATACCTGTCAATACTTGTAGAATAAAAAATTCTACAAACAATTTCGGACCTTGTACACGAAACATCTTAATGATCCCATCTCCATGAAAACTATTTGCATAAAATCAAGGTGAACTGATAAATGCTTCCAAATGAAATCTCCAGACGCCCTTGACTATACCAATGGCATTGCATAAAGTTTCTAAACATATTTTTCATATCCAAATCTATTTTCATTAGTAAACAATGTGAATGTAAGGTGTCGATGGATTTATGGAAGACATGTTATTCCTCTTTCGACAGGTAATGTTTCGCCACACTCAGCTAATGCCACAATAACTATAGGAAGGTAACAGTTTGCGTGTTTTTCTTAAATGTAAAGAACTTTGATGAGAGCTCACACTTTACTCGAAATTTTGATACACAGAAGATGTAAAACTAAATTTTTACTTTGCGTCGATGGAACAGATAAGGAATATTATAAGAACAAAAGATTAAGATATTGGATGCCCAGTTAGTTAAAACATGAAACATCATATTTTTATTCGGTCTGATTGTTTGTTTGTACGTATCAAATTCATGTTTATAAATACATACTGCAATAATTAATTCCTAGTATAGGAAAATGTTTTTATTGAATAAATTGAATGTACATAAATGTTTCCTATGTTTATTTTAATAAACAGTATATATAAGTTGTGCCCGATATATGTCAATAGGCTCGCCCCCTATTACATGGAACCTAAAATCATCGGCGAAAAGTGGGTGGGTGTACCTCTGCCAACCCCGTTTAGGGAATATAGGTGTGACGGTGTTATTATATATATATATATATATATATATATATATATATATATATATATATATATATATATATATATATATATATATATATAACTGTACTGGGAAGTTTTCGCTAGAAAAACTACACTTGTCCGACCTAGGATTTGAATGCAGGACCTCGTGATCATAAAGCGATGCGCTTTGCCATTAGACCAACGAGGCAGTCACTCGCACAGAAAAGAGTAAATAGACAGTTATGTAAAGTAAGGCACAAGTTGTGGGGGGCCAAACAGGACTCTGCCTCAGCATATTGCTGCACTATAGTTCTAGTGCAGCACTGGTATCCTTATATAAAATGACAATTGCTCCTCCTTCCTCCTCCTCCTCCTTATATAAAATGTCAATGTTAATGTAAAGTACAATATATTACTTATACAATGTTTCAAAGTCCAGTAGCACAAGCAATACTCAGTAGGCCGACAAGTATTTAACGAGTTTCATCAGGGCCTTTATTCGCTTTGACAAATTAAACCCTTAACGTGACTCGTGACGATAACGGTACTCCAGTGGCATATGGCATACAGACAGAATACCTGTACACGATCATTTCACGAAGTTCTCGTAACGTGATTCGTTTGGTAATAGTGAATTAGAGTCCAGGAGTATGAGGCGCGTTCGGAGTGCGTCTACAAATGTCGGCGGGCGTATGTACACATGTATGTACAGCCTCGTAATTTTAGCCGCCGGCCACATTTTCCCTTAGTACCGACTACTAATTGGCGACTCGTGTCTGAGAGCTAAGGATCTTATGGTGGATTTTTTAGAGCTGATAATTAAATCCAATAGGAATTGCAATTTTTTTTCTCCAAATTACTTACACGTTGTGGTGATATTAAATTTGGTCTTAGTAATGGCAAAGTTCTCCAATAAAGTTTTTATCCTTAAATTTTGAGCGGTCTTGATAAAAATATCCGAATGTAGTGAAGAACATGGAAAGACTTCAGAAATTAATAGTGACAAGACAAGAATCAAGTTATAGTTGCGGAAACCATGTTCAGATTTCTTTTATACATGAATGAGTCTTAATGAATGAAGCTGCGAATGAATAAGCTATTTACAGCTTCACCGGATAAGAGAACGAGTCAGTATTGACTACGCTCCAGTCAGAAGATGAACAACTAGGTTAAGAGCGCCTCAATGACGGAACGGTCACGGCTTGGGTGATCGTTAGGGGGAACTAATGAACTTGATGTTGGAGGATATAAGCATTGTGCAGTGAATTTCAAATTACCATGTCTAGATTCCGCTTGTTTCAGTGAAGCTTTAAAGGTCCACAACATAATCAATTCACACATAATTGTGACTACCGATAGTTGAAGTTTAAGATTCGAAAACCCACATATAGCCAAGTAAGTTATTAAACTTATATGACTGTGTCCAATATTTAATAATATATAAGCGTATTATCTCCTCTGGATAGATATCGTCGGCATCGCGAAGCCCGCAAGAAATGCGACTTGAAACGTAACCGACAACTGAGCGAGTACAACCGCGTACCGACGTGTAATTTGTCATGCAATTTAAATAATGTCCATGATTATATATTTCTATTAAAGGCACAAGCCGTGTTGATATTGAGCTAATGAGGTGAACCCAGTAATGGGCGGCTACTTGCGCGATATCGAGTAATTGAATACTTTTTTGGGTTACAGTGAAAGTTTTGCTGAAAAGGTCAGAGTTTCTTTCTTATTTAAGTAGGGTGTGTATGCTATACAGATTTCCGTAACATTTGGGGCGTCTGGTTTGGAGCAGTTTGAGTGTGCGGGCAGGTTTTTTTGATATCGTTTCCAAACTTACCAAGTCCTTTATGCTTTCTGTACCCTTGTTGCTCCAGGACAATTTTTATTTTCAGGCCAAAGATGACTTCTAGAGGATAAAGACAATAAAAATGACCAGCTGTCAGTTGTACATATCCACCTTTAACTGCTTCAAACTGGTAATTCCGGTAAAGATTCATTTAGTGAAAGCTAGTTCGGACAAATGTAGTTTTTCTAACGAAAAATTCCCAGTATGAGTCCGGAGTCTGGAATTGTGTCCGATATATGGAAATAGGCTCGCCCCCTATAAACGTGGGTGTACTCAGTACAGCTCTGACACCCCTTTTTTTTTAGATCATGTCAACTTCTTTGTGAAAATTTTACTTATTAAACACCATCACGCCTATATTCCCCGAGCCGGGGTGATATAAGTGTCCTGAGTACACACACTTTTCACCGACTATGTTAGGTCCTATGTTACAGGAGGCGAGCCTATTGCCATATACCGGGCACAATTCCAGAGTCCGAACTCACATTGGGAAGTTTTCGTTAGAAAAACTACATTTGTCCGACCTAGGATTTGAACCGTCCTGGGTACAGACGTTCAAAGCGATGCGCTTTGCCACTAGAACAACGAGGCAGTTACTTATTAAACTGGTATATATATTTTATTAAAAAATAAATAAACAAAAACATTAAAAAATAATCTAATAGATTATCATTAAAAAATATTCTTTCTTATTTTAATGTGGTGGAGTATAACACTAATTTAGATGAATTAGGAAATTCTATTACATCAATACAGTTCACAAGTTACATAAGAAACCAATCTACTCCATTTTCGTAGAGCACGGAATAACTGGGACACTTACGTCCAATCAGCAAATAATCTTATGCTAATTTAGAAATACTAGTGATATAAATTTCAAAGCGAAGCTAAACATTGCCTTATATGTACTAGGATAGTTACAAAACGTAAGAGTCTAACGACAATTATAAACATGCATATAGGACAGACATCTTAACTAATTTGCTAGTTGCTTGCTATATACCTTTTGACGGACGATTTAGCGCAGTGGTTAAGAGCTTAAGCCGCTCCGTCCAGTGTGTCTAATAGTCGCGGGTTTGATTCCCGCACGGGACAAATCTTTGTGTGATCCACAATTATTTGTTTCGGTCTGGATCTTTGTGCATGTGAATTTTCATGTTTGTAAACGCAACCAAAACACAGGAATATAACCTAGTGTGGAGCTACGTTTTTTATAAAAACAAAAATCAAATATTGGCAACTTGGCAACATGGTATATGTTTGACAGAGTTAAGGTAAAACAGAACACCACCTATATATCACTGAATAAATTACATGATCACAGACGTGACATTAGGAACCTAGAAGATCCTCTCTTCTGCAATTAATATACCTAAATATGTAATTCAAAATTATATCCGTTCCATCCGTTCCTTTCATAAAAAATTGATTTTGACTATAATACCAAGGGTAAAAATCTCTCGTCTTAAACTACCACAGACTAAAACTGCTACTAAACTACCTTTTCATTAGTACACAGCTGCACTACCAATAAAAAGAATTGCACAAAATATTTCATTTTATTACTCGGCAGCAAAAACTGCACACCAAAAAGAGAAAAAAATGTTTCCCACGTCTGACATTACAAGCGAAATTCCGTCGAAGCCGATACGTGTTTATGTCTGTTCGTAATTGACTTGTCGTGTCAAATTACCGTTTATTAGTTGTGTTACGATATCGGCACAGTGGCTTATTATTTTGTCTTACACTGTATTTATTTGCTGCTTGTCAGTATGCTGTTACGAAGTGTTTTACGAGCGATGGCTGACAGAACCTGTTGATAGTTCATCAACGTGATTATAGATAAAATTTTTAAAATGATTTACTGTATTATTATACGTACAAATATACAAGCTGTAAAATAATAAACGCAAGACCTGAAAGTAGTTTGTTTTAAATCGGTAACTGAATTGATTCTAACAATTTTTAATGTGTTTTACATTTTTTTTAAATTTGCAAAAAATGCTTGTACTCTTTTAGTGCGCTATAAAAAAAAAAAATTTATTCTTGATTCATAGCAAGAAGAAGATTCCAAACGCATTCTTAAAACGTATTTCTCAAAACGCACACATACACGTACAAGTTTCATTGTTAATTGGGGTATAAAAGTGCTTTAAAAAAAGGTAATTTAAAAGTCAAAACCTTTAAATTTGAAAATTTGGTTTTCGTTTTGACTTTATGAAGCAATTCTCTAATCGGGGTGTCTGAGGTCTTGCATTTAATATGTTACACCTTGTATATATTTTCTAATTATTCACTGTATCGATATGTAGGAAATTAAATACGCGGTTTTACGGTTCTAGCAACGATTACTACTAAAAGAATATTATTTGTTTTATTTTTCAGATTTATACAATAAATAATTTCTTGCATTTAAATATATAATATGCCAAATATTTACATTACTTACACACTTCATTAATATCACTTCGAAGTGGTTTAGGGTTTAGTAGTACTCCTTGTACTACTTTTAATTCAAACGAAATTAAGTTCCTACTCAATACATAATTTCAGACTTTTTTATTGTATGTAATGACGACACAACATCACAATGAACAACCCCTTCTCACAATGTCCCTTAGTACAAAGCTGACCTTTTTGTTGGGTTACGAGGCAAACATCTCTAAAAGATTCTCGGCCCTCTGTGGGCAGGACTGACGAATGTGAGACATATACCAAACTAAAAAAAAATACGATTAATATTTACTTCAACACTATAGGAAGACCAAATGATTCTCAAGTGGAACACACCTACCCAAACACGACTAATAGTAAGCAATCGGTTCCGTGAAATAGCTTGAAAATAGTAAACCAAGAATAAAGTAGCGTAACTGATTCTCACATAAACTTTTTTTCGGTCGAACGTCTCCCGCGGTTATACGGTTTACTTCAAGTATGTTCCGTGGCCAATCGTCAATTGGCCTGATAGAGATGTTAGCTGAGGAACTGGCAACACCGTGCCAAATCGTATGACTTTTGTCGTTTTAACGTGTCTTGATTTTGTAAATCCGGGAGTAACAATTGGACGACATTAAGAAGCAATGAACCAAGGAAATCTTACAACATATTTTTGGGTGTTATAGACCCAACAATATTTTCTAGTTATCTCGGCATTAATCACACTTATATAATGAGTATAACTTTCAAAGTTGATCCTATATGTTCAAATACTGATCTTGAAAAAAGTGGTCTGATAAAATCGGTCTGTACAGCTTATTTAGGAACTAGCGGCCGCCCGCGCCTTCTTCTCTTTATATATTTTTTCTAAAAGCCTATGTGTTATTCTGTTGCATAAGCTTTATTACTGTAAAGTGTTATCTAAATCCGTTCCTGAGGTTTTGCCTGTAAGAGTAACTTATATCCATAAATACGTCGTCACAAACTTTCGCGTTTATAATATTAAGTAGGATGTGATAGGGACTTAAATTTTTGTTAGTTTAAAACTTTAAATTACACAAAGTCGCGTCAAATATTTACCGGCCTGTTGTAAGCTACGTTTTACGTTACTCATACCCACCGTCACGGTCATAAATAAAATGATAATTATGACTTAATAGTCCAAAAAAATCCTGCATTTAAACCTATTGTAATCTACTGATTCACTTTAAAATAAAAACGTTCAATTGGATTCGTAGACCAAGTCACCGGCGGGTTTCCCCGCCATTTGTACATTTACGACGGCTTAATTTAATTCATTACTTACTTTTTTGATTCATTCTGCTTTGTTTTTGTACTAAATCGAACTAGGATGTCCGGTCTATTATTCACTTTAAAATTACATTTACTATTTCATTCTATGCCTATGAAAATTAGCACCGTAACATTTAAGAAAAAATAGGCAATGAACTATGACGTGGTTCATTCACATTTCGTCTAATTATAGATAAATCAGTTTCGGTTAATAGAAAAAGGTATACCGGATTGTTATATTTTACTCAAAACGTTTGTCGTGAGCCTTCATTTTTTCTTCGGTACCTTTTATAATTTTATATGAATTGAGGTAATTGATAAATATGTAAAAAGACAGACATCTTCTCCACACATAATAACTTACGCATACCATTTTAAAGGCATTAGCATATTTAATCATACATGACCAGAGATGTGCACTTAATACACGTACATTTTCGCTGAGATATTTTACATTTTAATGTGACAAAGTGACTAGCTATAGTTACCGTTCTTTATAAAAATATGATACCATTTTTACAAGATTTTATTAAACTTGCAATGATCGTTTGTGTCTGTTTGTCTGTCAGTTTTTCCGGCTTGAATGCCCGATGAGAGGGTAACAAAACGTATCTTCTATTCTGAACTCCAAGAAGGTAAGCAAAAGAGCGGCGGTCAACTCCTCAGATACAAGGACGTTCAGAAGAGGCACATGAGAAGATGCAACATAGAACCTTCTTATTGGGAGGTACTTGCGCAAAATCGTTCCGAGTGGTGCAACGGAGTGTTTACTCGTTTGAATATGACAGACAACGAGACCTGGACTTCAAACATAATGAGCAAGAGAATAGGCCGCCATCTAATATAGAATATAACTTCATTAATGGTATCCTGACGTGCCGCATATGTTTGCGAACCTTTAAGGCCAAGATAGGTTACTATAGTCATATGAAGGCACATGAACGACGCCTTGACAATTAAGGAAAACAGTGGTCGCCGCGGCTTAAACGGCTAGGAAGAGTGATTGAGCTGAAACTTGGCATACGTATATAAGTTCGATGACAATGCAATAATATAATGGACGATTTAGCGCAGTGATTAAAAGTTCGATTCCCGCACGGGACAAATCATTAATTAATCGCCTGCATCAGTAGTTGAGTGATTCTTAGAGAAGCCACATTAGTTTTTTTGAAGTAGTTTATGACTACTAAAGTGGCTTAACATCTGATGTAAGATATTTTCTTTCAAATTGTAGTTTATTTCCACAAGACCGCACCGAGTGGACTTCTGACAAACATCGAGAGCTTACTTAACGTGGGCAACACAGAAAATGGCCGAAAGTTATTTGGATCTGATGTGCTACCTGATTTGAACAAAGGAATTACTCTACTAAGTTTCATAAGATAAGGAAATATACCACGAGCAACACAGCCATTGAACACAGATGCCAAGTGGGGAGCAATAATATGGATTACAGAACTAACTGTCTTTACAGACAGCCCCCATAAGTTCACCGTGTTTTTAATCTTAAGATTGTTAAAGTATTTATAATATCTTTCCCACTAACATGACATTCGAAAATTCAAAGGATGTGCCGTATTCAAATATACTTTTTTTTTAAAAGCGACTCATCGTAAGTACAAGATGACGTTAGAGTTTCAGTTATTAACTAAGGAATATTAGTTAAACAGTTTCACACTCGGTCGCTACTTCCTAATCCGCCCTCACATTTTTATCACCAATCATCAAATTAAAGTCTCTATTTCGCACGGTTGTCCCACCGGTTTTACTAATAATAACGTTCCAAGTAATTTTAATTACATTACCGCATTGTTTAATTTTATTTCTTAAAAGTATATAGTATAGCATAAGAACAGGCTCTTTAAAAACTTTTATAATAATTCTTTACATATTCTATAAATTCTGATTTATGGTTATAAGATTTTTCATCATAAAATTCATTCAATCTCAATTTACTTTTATAAATACCACAAGTTGCCCAGTCACTAAAATCTGTACCATCACCAACTACGGCATGTTCAGGTTAAAAAAACTAAATGCATCACTAATAAGGTGATATAGTGAGTTATATAAAGCGTTTGGGTCATCCTGACAGGGCAACTTGGGTACTTTCTCAATTAAATTGCATTTAAAATGCTCTAAGTAGTCTACACTCATTGGGACAAAGCTACCCTTTTTCCTATGAACCCCCCTAGTCCTAGGGAACACAACTTAACCAGTAATTAACGAAACCCCGCCGTTTTTCGGCTCGTTGGACTTATCTTAACTTGTGTAAACCCGGATAATGTTCAGGGTCTGATGATGAAACCGGAGGGTGGCCAACGGAACTACCCAACATTGCCCCGTTGTGTTTGGGCCCGCTGAATTTGTATTGACGAGTTCTGAAGATACGCATGATGTCCAGGGTATAGTGAAAAGCCGCAGAATGGCCAGTAGAACTTCTCAACTACTAAACATAACGCTGACGTGTTGATAGCCGTTGGATTTCTCTAGACAAGAACCATAGTACTTGTCGGTCCCCGTTGTGTTTTTTGCTATAAAAGCTTTTTTATTAAAAGATCTTTTTAAATTAAAATTTCAAAAATCAATACGTTTTCCAATATATTACAGATGATTTAGTCTGATAGCCTCTATGGGCTTTCTAAAAGGTTCCCACTGATCTCTAATTAAACGCATCCATTTTCTGTTATCCATGTTAAGTAGACGAATGAATACTTCTAACCTGCAAAATAATACAAGAACATCATCATATGCCTATTTGAAGGACAAAAATACGAGATTTAGACTTCAAATGAAAAACCGCAATCCGTCACAATTTAACAACGAATCAGTGCCAATATAAGTAAACAATCTGAATATGCATTAACACTAAATATGACGATTTCATTTTTTAAACCACAAGTTTATTAATAGCTGTTAACTGGTTCAGAAGTGTGAGTCAGAATTCTAGAGCCATATTGCCATATAAGGATATTAGCGATGCGATGATACAGGAGTAAGGAATGAGCTCGTTAGGAAATGGGCTTTTAATTTTGGCCAAATTACGCACGGTATAACACCGAATGATTATTATCGCCGAACGCATCCGTGGCCAAGAATGTGCGTGATTGGAACTTTTTTTAGACAGGTCATGAAAAAGTTAATGAAATTAAAAAAGAAAAAAGTGGGATTATTTTTTTATAACACATGTGCTACACTTTTATACTGTATAGTATCATATTAGTAATTTGTTTTAATTTATACAACAATATAAGTTTAACACGGACGATTTAGCGCAGTGCTTAAGAGATTTAGCCGCTCCACCCACTGGGTCTAATAGTCACGGGTTCGATTCCCGCACGGGACAAATCTTTCTGTCATCCACAATTATTTGTTTTGGTCTGGTTATTTATGTATGTGAATTTTCATGTTTTCAAACGCGACTACGACATAGGAATAAAGCTTAGAATGGGGCTAAGTTTAAAAAAAAACTATATATAAACAGTACACGCTTCAACGTCTGTCTCACTGGTCCAGTGGCGAAAAATGCAATCAGAAATCACGAGGTTATGAGTTCGAAAGAAAACTGTTATTGTGAGTTTTTTATTGAAGTCTCATTCGCAATTTGAAGTCAACCTAAATTAAGATGGCCATCTATTACATTGGGATCGTACATCGTCGCCGAAATGTGGATATGAATTACACCTATGCCATTCCTGCTTACGTAATATAAGCATATTTAATTGTACCTATAAGAGGAGGAAGCATTAAACAACTAAGCAACTTAAATATACAACATATACCAGATAATTAAGGTAATAACGATAAGACTCCATACAGTTGTGTCATACCACGTGTTAAATACCAAAAAAGCTGTTTCATTTATTTTTCACAAATATCACGCTCATAATTACCTACATCATCCAAAGACCCAAGCACGAAAAGTTAAGTTATCGTCACGTCGTCGAATTGATATGCCATCCTTTTCACTCTACAAATTTACTTAATAAAGATGAACACAGTAGCACGATTTGTTGACAACGTAATAAAATAAATCGTTTGCGCTTAGCCCTCGAGAGTGCTTAACATGAACAGCGCCTATAGCCAAGTTGACAATCTACAGTCGTTAACGCTAATAGAAAGCGGAAAAATGTATGGGAATGACATTTTGCAACTAAAAGTGACGTAGTCAAAACAATGCGCTATCGATTGCGACAAGAGAATGGAAACAAAACGCTTGCAACTTGTCTAGGCCCTCTGACTTGACGTTAGGATGTCGTTATTAAGAAATTATTCTTTCACGCCCATCTTTATTTATTAAGATTTGTAATGTGAAAAGGATAGTTTATCAACTCTATAGCGTCACGATACCATCAATTGGTTTGTGCAAAGGCCTCTGAACATGAACGGCAATGACGTAACATCCTGTCTTACGACATTTCTCTCCTTCATTCACTTCTCATCAAGCCGACACCTTTTTTTAAGTGCCGTATCCCGGAGCTTAAACAGAGATAAAGGATCAATACATTTGGAATTTACTAATGCAAAAAAACGAATTAGTAGTCCATGAAGGACGGGATCACATCATTTAGTAGTAGCAATTTGTTTTCATTACACTGTGCTACTACTTAATATTTTAGTCAGATTATGCGTTTGGCCTAGGCCAGATCAATCGACAGGTGAGTAAAATAATTCAGTATTTTGTGTTAAAAATACTTGTATATCATATCGTACATTATTGTATCTATGTATATTAGTGTTTGAACCAGTGGGGGGTCGCAAAGCCTCCATAAGGGGGTCGCAAATCATCAATAAAAAAATTAAAAAATATATTTATATTATGAGTTCTTAAACTTAAATTTATTTCATGTATATTTATATTAGTAAAATGTCAATCAAAGGACATATTTTGAAGGTTAACACAAGTCAATTTTTCGTTATTTTGTAACGTTTTTTGTTAGACATAAAATCAAATAGTTTTCTAAATTTCGTGGTGGCGTTTGGCAATGTAATCGATGTAAAAATATGTTAGTTATAGGCACTTAATTATGTTTTTTGCACTTAATTATGTATTGTAAATTATTAAAATTAAATAATATTTTGCAAATTTTATATTTGTATTATGTAAAATGCAGATAACAAACAGCGTAGGAGCTCGCAAAAAATTCTTTCAAATTAAGGGGGTCACGCCTAAAACAAGCTTGAAATACACTAATCTATATCATCTTGCAGATTTCTAAGGCAGAGTATAGCGTAACAGGTATAAACAGCCCTGCTGTACTGGATTGTTATTGTCTTTTTATTAAAAACACTGAAGCTTTTCCTATTGGTCTTGAGGCGGTTAGTGCGGTTCGGAGTTTCAATCTTAGGTCGAACAAAGTGTAGCTTTTAAATCTGGAATTGTGCCCTGTATCACATTAGAATTGATTATGGCTGTAATTATGTTATGGTGATTGTTTAATATTTAATGAAAAAACCCTCAAATACCGTGTCTACAAAACTCGATCCTTCGCCAATAGTATGAGATATTAAACATAAATATTTTTTGCATACTAGCTGTTACCCGCGGCTACGTACGCGTTTGAATGTGAAAAAATGCAGTATTTACGTTTTTCCGTGCAATTTTTCCATTTTTTCTCCTCATAAGTACCTTCCTCGGACATTAAAGAATATTTAAAAAAAAAATAGCCAAATTCGGTCCAGCCGTTCTCGAGTTTTGCGCTTAGCAACACAATCAATCAATCAGCCTATCGCAGTCCACTGCTGGACATAGGCCTCTCCTAACACGCGCCATTGCACACGGTCCTCCACCTTTCGCATCCAGTCTGTCCCAGCGACCTTTTTGAGGTCGTCGGTCCATCTAGCTGGGGGCCGTCCTACCTTACGCTTACCAAGTAGCGGTCACCACTCTAGGACACGTTTGCTCCATCGGCCGTCGGTCCTTCTGCAGATGTGACCAGCCCATTGCCACTTTAGCTTACTGAGTTTGCGAGCTATGTCGGTAACTTTGGTTCTTTGTCGGTTACCTCGCTACGAATTTTATCCTTCAAAGAGACGCCGAGCAACACAGGCATTCATTTTTATTTATATAATAGATTGATTATAGAGAGAGATATATTCATAAAATAATGTGTCTAATACCACACTAAAGTTTCCACTCAATCGATTTTAAAGACATCTTAAGTTATATTTTGTAATCTTGGGCTCATTTCGGCACAGGTGTGGCGATCGTTATGATTTTGCGGGAACTCGTTTGAAGCTTATAGTTAATGATGTGTTATTTGATACAGTTGCTTTATTTTTTTGTTCTTTGATGTCATCGCACTGTTTTAAACTGGTTAACTATAAAAGGGAAGACTGAGAAAAAATCTTTTGACAATACTAGCTAGGTATAATGTAAATAGCTGATGCGGTCGTGATGCTCTGCGACCGCGGTGTTTTTAGCGATTACTGAGGTTACTGGAAAGATCCTGTTGGAACTCTGTACTCTCTGCCTACCCCGCAAGGGATCTGGCGTGAGGTTATAGATAGATAGATAGATAGACTGAGGTTAAGCAACGTTCGGCTCGGTTGGTCTGAGATGGGTGACCGTTTGCGGCATTTTCATATCTGACCATCTCTGTGTTTCGGAAGGCACACTAAGCCGTAAATCCCAGGTACCACTTAATGTGGCAATTTGGAATCCTTATAGGCAGTTTAATATGTTTTAACAGTAGGTGGCCACAAACCTGCCTCCAGTACTGGGTCCGCGTGGTAAAGTATGACCTAGTCTCTCTCACCTTGATTTGGTAGAGAAGGCTTTTTCCCGGCAATGAGATATAGGTTGATTTATTATGTAAATAAGTCAAAAGATCTATCTATATCATCACGCTAGATTCCTCGCGGGGTAGGCAGAGAGTATAGAGTTCCAACAGGTTATTTCCTTACATACCTCTCTAGCTTCCTCCACTCTCATACTTCGTCTCATACACGCTCGCTGGTAACGGAGACTCTTGACTTGCCCTTCAGATAAACCACAATCTATTAAGTCAAAAGATATACTCCTATTAGGTTTTTTTAGTTTGAAATCATTTACTTGTATAAGTAGGCCAATAAAAAAGCATTTACAAACCTGATCGTTTGAACTTTTAGCCGTATTACGTGCAAATCAATTCTAAAAAAATCCCTCAAAATCCGAATTAGAACATAGACTATATAGACTAGATAGAATACATAGACGTATTCCAATCAAACTATAAAACTATTTAAACAAACCATCACCAGTTTTAGATGTTGTAGTTGTGATTGCACTCTATAACAAGTGTAATACGAAGGCGATAGTTTTCGCCGGTGGTTGAACGGTGCACTTAGTAGTGCACCCCGTCCCCCCACAGCGACTGTCCCAACCGAGGGCGCCTACTGACTGAGTACACCTACGTTTCACCGACGATGTTAGGTCCCATGTAATAGGGGGAGAGCCTATTGCCATATACCGGGCACAATTCCAGACTACGGACTCATACTGGGAATGAATTTTTCGTTAGAAAAACTTCATTTATCCGACCTAGGATTTAAACCAAGTACCTCGTGATCCGAAAACATCGAAATAAAAGTGCTGTTAGCAAGAAATCGACGTTTTCATATGGAGTGAAAAAAGTACTAAAGTTTAATTGGACTAAACTGTTTTTGTATTATTTTTTTTTTGTACAATATCAGAATATCGCCAATGATCGGTAGCAGTTAAGATTCGGCTTTGCTCTGATCTTAAAATGGGTGGGTGTTTAGCCTTTAATGCCCTGTGCTATTAATATGGGCTAGGGCGATGAGGCACTGAAAGTTAAAATGCACAAGCTTATGTAAATCTATCGTATAAGTATTTATCCATCCACGTTATCATAATAAGTATTTATTTAACTTGTTCAGATTGTTATATGCCGTAATCCAAGTAAATTTTTTTCTTAGGCCTTATGTATGCAGAAATGGGTAAAATGTAATTAGATTAATGATTACGAAAGCCTTTTGTAATATTCAAGATTAAAATTTTAATCATAATCGTTAATCAATAATAAACCATCACGCCTATAGTCCCCAAGCGGGGGTGGTTAATCATAAAACTGAATAAATTTTGTCCATCTCTGAATGTATGTTAAAACGTTAATTATACATTCTAAACTAATTTCGCCTCTCTCGCAGAATAAAGCTTGACTAGCTTCATCATCATCATCATCTCAGCCTATACTTGTCCTGACTAGCTTACTTATAAATAATTTTATAATATATATTAAGATAATATTGCCTTACTCGTTTCTGCCTGTGACTTGTCTAAACTAAATTTAGACAAGAACATAAAAATTGTCTGGGATAAAAAGTACCCTATGTGTTAATCTGCCGTGATAAAATATATAGACAAATATGCTAATGTAATGTTGTTATATTATATTTTTAAGATTAACTGCACAATAAAAAAGAGTATTATTACCTTTGTTACTTACGTACCTACCAAATCATAGCGGTTTGCTAGTTAAACCGTGTTCGTACTTCGATATGATCTATGCCAATGTTTAAATGTTGGCGGCGTTCAATGTCCCCATTGTCTCCTTTATCATTTACATTACCATATATTTTGAAAGGCGTCTATTAATAGCACTGGGCTACAGCCACGGCAAAGCAATCGGCCAGTTATAAATCAATAGTGTTAAGAGAATAAATTTATTGAGTTCTTAGATTTTCGCGAATATTACACATGAAATAAAACTATTTTACGGATTTTATCGCGGTTTATTTTTTATTTTTAGTTCCCGTCGTTTCAAGTGCTTTGCAGCACCCATGGTCACGGGAGGGACTGATGTGTTAGACGTCCAAAAGGCATAGTTTATTTATTTATTTATTTATTCTTTATGCACATATGTATGTACAAAGGCGGACTTAATGCCTGAGGCATTTACTTCCAGTCTACCTTAGGGTGGTGTGGAAACATGTGTGGTAGGTGCGAAAATACGTGGCTAAAAATTGTAAGAAAAAAAAAATAATAAATTAATAATAATACTATATATAAAACTAATAATAATGTTATACATAATATCATATAAACATATATATATATATATATATATATATATATACATATACATAATGACGTGAAACTATCATTGAGAGGATTCTGCCAACATTTCGAGTAGGTACTCGTGTAGTTTTTTTTTAAAAGAGAGACGGTTCGTTACCATCCTGAGTTCCTGAGGCAATGCATTCCAACGAAGGATAGATTGGACGAAGAAGGAGGAGTGCATAAAATCAGAACGATGAGAAGGGCACTGAAGAAGACGATTACTTGAGGAGCGAAGATTTTTCTCGTGATTGGAGCACAAATATTGAAATTGGGAAGTAAGATAAGTAGGCGAGGCTGAAGAATAGTTGTTCCGGGGTACCCTCAAACTTCTTAATTATTTTTGTTGTTGTTGGTCCGATCTACGCAGAATGAGCTCACGGTGTCTTGAGGTCTTGCAGTGTTATGTCTTGTCTTGGTATTGGATTTGATTATATTAATTACCGGATCCCAAGACGATAGAAGCACCCAGCCATCTTCTCTATTGAAATTAGGATGTTTTTTAATTTCAATAGCCTCGCGAACCATCCTTGGTAGGAATCGGTGTTCTTTCACGAGGATTTGTGGTCTATCAAATCTGATGTTATGGCGGGTGCGGTCAAGGACATGTTCACAGACTGCAGACTTCTTCGAGCGACGGTGTTTTAAGTCAGCTATGTGTTCTTTAACCCGAGTTTTTACCGGTCTTTTTGTTTGTCCTATATAAGAGAGGCCACATTCACAATCAAGCTTGTAAACTCCTGCATCTTGTAGAGGGATCTGACACTTGACAGATGGTAAAAATTGGCTGACCTTCTTCGACGGCTTATAAAATTTTTTAATCGAAGCACGCTTTAAGATGTAGTCAATCTTGTCAGTGACTCCTCTCATGTA
The DNA here is from genome assembly GCA_905147815.2 of Phalera bucephala. NCBI lineage: Eukaryota > Metazoa > Arthropoda > Insecta > Lepidoptera > Notodontidae > Phalera > Phalera bucephala. Next base: position 25,336,092 of record LR990618.1, on the reverse strand, counting down.
AGGTAGTACAGCAGGGAGACGCTCAACTGTGCGCTCGACTTTAAGGAGACAGCCCTTCGTACCTCACATGTAAAGCCAAGTTTCTACAAGCGGTACGTAGATGATACTTTCACAATATTACCATCTGACAAAATTCATGTATTCCTAAATCATCTAAATTCCATCAACCCTAAAATTCAGTTTACAATGGAGTTGAAGGCAAACAATTCCCTAGCGTTCCTAGATGTGTTAGTAATCCGTAACCCCAACAACACCTTAAGCCATACGGTTTATCGAAAAAAGACCTTTACTGATAGGTACTTAAACGGTGAATCTCACCACCATCCAACACAGTTAGCTACCGTGGGTAAATCTTTGTTTCAGAGAGCACAAGGGATCAGTGACAAGAAACATCTGGCTGACGAGCTTCAACATGTCAAGCAAGTCCTGCACGACAATAAGCTTCGAGTCCCACGCCAACGTCACAGTGACCGAGTGAAACCAGCCACAGTTGAGCGTCTCCCTACTGTACTACCTTACATGAGAGGAGTCACGGACAAGATTGACTACATCTTAAAGCGAGCTTCGATTAAAACATTTTATAAGCCGTCGAAGAAGATCAGTCAATTTTTACCATCTGTCAAGTGTCAGATCCCTCTACAAAATGCAGGAGTTTACAAGCTTGATTGTGAATGTGGTCTCTCTTATATAGGACAAACAAAAAGAACGGTAAAAACTCGGGTTAAAGAACACATAGCTGACTTAAAACACCGTCGCTCAAAGAAGTCTGCAGTCTGTGAACATGTCCTTGACCGCACCCACCATAGCATCAGATTTGATAGACCACAAATCCTCGTGAAAGAACACCGATTCCTACCAAGGATGGTTCGCGAGGCTATTGAAATTAAAAAACATCCTAATTTCAATAGAGAAGATGACTGGGTGCTTCCAACGTCTTGGGATCCGGTAATTAATATAATCAAATCCAAAACCAAGCATAACACTGCAAGACCTCAAGACACCGTGAGCTCATTCTGCGTAGATCGGACCAACAACAACAAAAATAATTAAGAAGTTTGAGGGTACCCCGGAACAACTATGCCTTTTGGACGTCTAACACCTCAGTCCCTCCCGTGACCATGAGTGCTGCAAAGCACTCGAAACGTCGGGAACTAAAAATAAAAAATAAACCGCGATAAAATCCGTAAAATAGTTTTATTTCAAGAATAAATTTAGCTATTATTTACTACTGTTAACCCCTATTAGATAGTAACTTTTCATCTTGCCCTTACACTGTGCCCTTTCTGGGATAGACAGTAGCGCGATAAACTATAGTTATGAAAAAGACAAAAAAAATGAACACCGCCACGCCTATATTCTCCAAGCAGGGCTAGGAGAGGTGTACGATGTACACCGCTTTTCGCTGACGATGTTAGGTTCCATGTAATAGAGATCGAGCCTATCGCCATATGCTGGACTCCAGTCTGATGCTGGGAATTTCCGATAGAAAAATTACATTTGTGTCACCTAGGATTTGACTAAGACCTCGTAACTGCAACGTTTACTATTTTTCACTAGACCAACAAGGTGGTAGTAATAAAATAAAGATAATTCGTGAAAAATTTGCTACAAATAATACTTTTTATACTACTTGCTACAAATAATACTTTTTATACTTTGTTTAGTAAGGCCAGGTCATCCACTTGGATCTATTGGATAGCTCGAGTTAGTTTAAAACAAAATTATAAACAACTAAAAACTAAGTAACCGTATACTAAGTATAAAGTCGGTGCTAAGTAACCGACTCCACCAACCCACACCGACTTCAAATGATTATTTTTTTCCTATTTACATTCGGTTTCCCTTTTTTTTTAAGTTTTATATTTAACAATTTTAATTCATGAGTGATTTCTTTATTATTATTTATATACCTCCTTTATATTATTCTACTTATTTATACACTCCTCGCTGTACCTACAAGATTGATATAAAACTCATAATAACTGAATTTGCACATTCATGCTGTTTGCCGTATAGAAAACCCCTGTGTATCTTCAAAGCCCTATGTCCAATACCAATAAAATTTAAATTCGATGGAGCTCTACAGAACCTAATGCAAAAAGAATCATCAAAATCAGTTTATATTTATGTGTATATATATAAAGCTTTGATCCGCCCTCAAGTTGAATATGCTGTATCTATCTGGAATCCACTCTATAACAAATATATTTCAGCCCTTGAAAATGTTCAAAAAAAATTTCTGCGCTGTGTGCATTATAAATGTTCTCATGGAAAATTGTCTTATAAACAACTACTTGATAAATTTAATCTTTTTTCATTAGAATCTAGACGTAAACAGCTTGAAGCAATGTTACTTTACGACCTGTGCCACAACAGATATGATTGTATTAGCCTAATCAATAAGATTAGTTATAAAATACCCACTAGAACGCATTGCCGTATTCCCTGCCAACTATGCAACGGCCCGTTGTCGTACCAACGCTGGCACACGTTCGCCGCTATACCGCTTAGTTCATAATTATAATACTTATTTTAATTCAATTGATATAGCGGCAACACGAGCTGGTGCTTTTAAAACTAAAATTAAGGAACTACTTCGATAAAAAAAAAAAAAAAAAAAAATTTCAAAAGTGTTAATTATAAGTTGGTCTGCTGCTTTCTTTGCATTGTACCAATATTTAAAATATTTATAGTAATCTGTGGTAAACGGTGTGGGTGCCACAATTATTAACGCATTGTCTTTTATTTTTTGTTTTGTGTTTTAACAAGTTATTATGTATTGTGTCACTGTTTGTTTACCCAAATAAATTAAAAAAAAAAAAAAAAAAAAAATAAGCAATGAAATTACAAAAAAAATACTGGTGAATTATGAACGTCGTCCTTTTTTGAAGTCGGTTAACATTCTGCTCAGTTCTATAGTAAGGTACCTATAGGATTAACGTAATACCCATAATATCTGAATCTACACATTCGTATTTTTTGTCGTTAAGGAGTTCCCTGGTGTATCTTGAAAGTCCACGGTCCAATACTGATGTAATTAAAATGCGACCATCTTGAAACTACATTGAATCCAGCGGAAAAAGAATCATCCGAATCGGTTTATAAGCAAATAAGTTATAATACTGACGAATTATGAACCTCCTCCTTTTTTGAAGTCGGTTAACATAGAACCTCCTCCTTTTTTAAAGTCGGTTAACGATAATGAAATCAGTCAAATTATGATCCAGCTGTTATTCGTATCGTGTCACACCTAAATCAAAATCAATTTAAATTGTGAGACACCAAGTCGCAACTAAATACGTACGCTCGAAAAGGCACGTAACGCGCAAACGCGCTTCGCGTTTGCTTACGTCGAAAGGTTATTAATACATTACAAGGCTCAATTTAAAACCAAGTTATCGGCGTAGATGGTAGAAAATTATTAAAAGATCAGCCTTTTTAAATGCTTTACAAGGAAAAAATAATTAGTTTCTTCTTATACAGGGTTGGAACACTGTTTTCCGAATAAAAAAAGATATATGAAAATATGTACACATTGATTGTCATTGTAATCAAGGAATGAGTAAAACTCATATTATTGTTTTATTACAATTGATGATGCTATCAGTTACGTATTCTCTTTTTTCAAAACTAATATTTACTATCGCAGTACGAAAATTTCTCTTGAATGTTATTCTAAGGATTAGGTTGTTGCAGTTATTTACGACAATAACTAAACTAAACCATGAATTGGATAAAATCTTTCCACTGCATTAACATTGTACCAGGGGACTCCTGCGAAAAGATACCTACTTCATGGCTACTTGGACCTAAACTGAGTCATATAATTTCTTACTGAATTTGCCTTAAGTTTTATAGGGAGCTTTATCATTTTATATCACCTTTACTAAGAGTTCACGAGTGCCTACGTGATCAGCAGAGCGTATAATTCCTATGTGGTTTGCTGCAACTTGGACCCAAAATTTTAATGAACCAAGCTTTGGTCAGTAATAAAAATAATGAAAATAAATATCTTAAGTCATTGTTTATATTAAACTTTTTCTATGGTAACTGAAATAGTACTACAAATAGTCTAACGCATAATTAAAAAAAAAACCATACAGTTGTATTGAGAATCTCCTCCTCTTTTAAAGTCGGTTAAAAATTACATAAATTCAATTAATATACCATGTCTTATCTGAAGGCAAGATATTTCCGTAACCAGCAAGCGTACATAAGACGAATTTTGAGAGTAAAGGAAGCTAGAGAGGCCTGTAAGGAAAGAACCTGAATGAACTCTGCCCTCTCTACCTACCCCGCAAGGGATTTGGCATAATGATATTCTTAGATAGTCTATTATTCCCAGAGACAAAACTTATCGTATGGCTACCTCTCTCCTTTTCCGAACTCCTCATCATATTGCTAGTCTATACGATGGCTCCTTTACTGTACGGGTGGTGAAACTTTGGAATTCCCTTCCGCATTCCATACGTAATAGCTATTCTGTAGATGTTTGTAGAAGAAGAATTAAAGAGCATTTCCTCTCTGTATGATATATATTATTATATATTAAGAAAACGTAAATATATAAGTATTATTATGTCGTATTAGTATAATGTATGTAATGATTTTGGTATTTCTTCATTCATTCTAAGATTGTTGTGCAAATGCCCTCACTTCTATATAACTGTTCTGTCTACACTCAAAGGTTAACTGGTAGATAACTCAAATTGAGTTAAGTTCGTCTTTGTACATCATTTGTGTAAATATGCTCACTAATTTGTTATCTTTTTGTACAATAAAAAAATGGTATTGTCAGTAGTTATATATTTATTTTTAACTATGCTAAGGAAATCTTATATTCATAACTAAGTACACCTCTGAAGAAAACTTTGGCAGAAAATTAGGAGAAAGAACCAGAATAATTTGTATCTTTGCAGAAAATGCCTAAAACAATAACAATCGTTTTAGATTACATTTATTTGTACATAGCATTGTAAAACTTAATCTTTACGGAAGAATAAGAGTTTACCTTTGCGCCTTGATATTTGTTCCGAGTAAACAATTTGTTATAAAACAACTTTAGTTTAAACAAATATTTTTGTTACGAATAGTAATTGATATTGTACTTTTAAAGTTTTACATTTATGGTAGACTCTTTGCCGATAAAAATAACAATAGTGTTTTTTTCTGTTTATTTATTTAATCATATCGTACACAAAACAGGTAACAACCAAAAAATAAACTTAGGGTACATAAAATGGGCTTGGTACTATGAGACATGCGTACACATCATGACCATATGGTACAAGGCACAAAGCAAATAAAAAAAGAAAAACTTACATATAAATAACAGCAACATCGTTTTTTGGCGGGAAGACGAAGAGTGATGTTGTCGATTTGTTTTAATTTCCAAAACTTGTGTTATTTCGACTAATAATGTGTAATGTTGGTGGAATATTAACCATTATGTATTCTTAATGTGCACGAGTGAAGGTAATTGTAACAAAGTGATAAAAGGTGCCTTTTCGACTTCCCTCAAAACGGCCGTCGCAATTGGTATGTTAAGCGTCCACCGCTTTACTATCCAGGGTGGGGTACTTCATTAATTTCATTACCATCGTTATCATCAAGTTCATCGGGGAGTTGAATTAATTTAAACAAACACGATTACATATATCACTGGACACCGGCAAAATACACTTAAAATTAGTGTGAAGCCATAACTTAAAGAAGAAGAAGAAGAAGAATAGCAACATTACTAACAACAGCACTTTAACATTACATTTTATTTCGTAGATATTAAAAACCATAAAAAATAAATGAAAATCTAGGGAAGAGAAAAGACATTAAAAAAGGAGATAAATATCAACGCACCTAATACATATATTATTGTTTTAAGTTAATTATAAGCCTAAATGCCTGATTGAGCATATAACCAAGCAGGTGACAAGATGAGGGGCCTCATCTACATGGAATAAACATATGTAAGTGATTATTACTTATTACATATTTAAAAGTATTAGGTAAACAAACAACATCACAATAACTAGAGTAGTTAGGGCATATCCACATTACTTACCACAAGTAGGGTAAATGTTGGAATTACTGGTTGAGAGCCGTATCTGTAACTATATTATTTCATTCCACCGCTGCCAATACACAGCACACACTGTACACTTGCAGCAATTTAATCGTGCAGTTTCTTAGTTACTAGTTTCTTTATGACCACACACTATTCGCATAAATATCAATGTTACTAAAGGACGTCGTTGAAAATTGCCCCAGAACCAACAAAAATTTGACCCATGCCCAAGTACTTATATCGCAGTCGCCGACATCTTAATTAATGTCAATACACACAAATTAACCTCATATGTATTAATGGTTACTGAATTATAACCTCAAACTCTAATACTTTTTGTGCAAATTGCGATTCTCCTGCTTGTCCGTTTAATAATAAATCGCTTAAGAGAATTTATGGGTGATTTGAAAGCATACAAGTATGTGACGAATGGGTGAGCGCTTGCCTGCGTTAGTGCGTGATGTTTAGTGTTAGACCAATGCCCCACACAATCCTACAAAAGAAAAAAAAAGCCAAGGAAAGTGTAGAGTTATCCTTGAATGCAGGACTTAAACTAAACACTCGACATTCAACAAAATTATAGTGAATATTAGTTTAGAGGCATATTTTGTTCGCATTTGTTCTAAAATTATTTAAATTTATTGCATCCAAAAGCATTAATTTTAGCCATATTTTAAATGAAAATGCAATTTTAAATACATATTCAGATAAGTCATGAATCATCATCATGATTTAAAAATGTTCGCATGTGCTAATTTTTTTAGACTGTTCGGTGCCTCTGCCCACTATGTTTTCATCGACATTGACATTTTTTAATTGGATCGTTAAACATTGTAATTAGCGGTCGATCAGTAATTACGGATATGTACGATATACCGTTGTAGGAACTAATTATATAAAATGCAACAACTGTTAAAAGATTTCGTGAGATGAGTAATGTTTTTGTACATTCACTTAGAAGTACCTGACTGTGATTTGTTTGCAACAACTGAAATAATATTGCACTAAGAGGTTTTTATGTTACACAAGCTCTTCAAATGTTATAATTATTATTAACAGTTAAGTACACATGTTCTATGCTTCAGAAGGCGTGTTAAGCCGGTGCTCTCGACTACCTCTTAATTGTGAGGCGTACGGCATATATGTAGCCTTATTGGCAGCTTGATAAGTTCATTTTGTACCTGAGTACCCACAAAGCTGTCTTCACCATTAGTGGGGAAGTGTGACTTATTTTCTTACCGCGATTTTGTGATAGATGACCAGCTTTTCCCAGCACCGTGGCGTTAAGGCTGGTTTATTTAACATTTAAAGACAGCCATTTCATAATTTTAGATTCATTCCGGACGAAACAAAAAGAACAAGATCTATCACAACCTTCGTTTTGGTCTTGTCATTGTGATTGAGTGTGAAGACCGAAATGACGATTTCTACTACTTTTTTTTAACAATGCAAGAACCTTCGATCTGTGGAAAAAGTATTTGTATGGGCATACTACATGTACATTGGAAATAATTCGCTTTAAATATTTAAGTTTATTTGAACAGTCCTGAAATAGAATCCTAGATAGACATTATCGGAGAATCTAAAGCTGAAAACACCAATGCATTCTACCAACTACTTCGATAAATCCTTTTTTAATCAAGCCGTTCGCTTGTGGAATGCATTGCTGTGACAGTCCGTCGTGCACAGTCGATGGCGTCCTTTAAAATGATGGTTCACCACCACTTTCTTTATAAACTCACTACTGCACACTGTCTGTATTGTGTGTAAGATATATTTATATCTGCCTCGTTGGTCTGGTGGCAAAGCACAGCGCTTTGAGACATAAAGATTCTTGGATCAAATCCTAAGTCGGACAAATGTAGTTTTTCTAACGAAAAATTCCCAGTACGAGTCCGGAGTCTGGAATTGTGCCCGATATATGGTAATAGGCTCGCCCCCTACTACATGATATCTAACACTGATGGCCAAAGGTGGGTGTACTCAGTACACCTCTGCCACCCTTGCTTGGGGAATATAGGCGTGACGATATGTGTGTGTATATATATTTATATATTTGCATAGTATTATATGGGTATATAATGTGTATATGTTGTAATATAGCTATGATATGTATGAAGGTAATATGATGGCAATACGTTTTATCTAGGTTTATAGTGTACGCCACCAAAACTGCCCTATTCCTTATGTTGCTTCTTCCAATACATTGGTCGTCTAGAAGAAAATGCTTTAAGCAATAAGACCGCCAATTGTACCTAGCTGTTGTTAATATTTTTTGTATGTTTGTTAATTAATTGTAAATATCACTAGTGTACAATAAAAAGTACTCTATCTACTATAGACAGATTTAAATCGATGACATTCAAACATTGTTCTTTTTTTTTCAAATTAGGAAAAAACCTCTTTTGAAAAATCACTCTTCATACTGATATGAAAACTAAGACCTCCTTCACAACCGGCATTTTTCTTAGAAATTAATAATATTTTTATTATTTATTATATGTCTGCTAAAAGGAAACAATTATATTCTAAAGCAACGCAAGTTTCTTATAATATTATCTATCTATGTCACCACGCCAGCTCCCTTGCGGGGTAGGCAGAGAGTACAAAGTTCCAAAAGGTTCTTTCCTTACATACCTCTCTTGCTTCCTCCACTCTCATAGTTCGTCTCATACACGTTCGCCGGTTACGGAGACTCTTGACTTGTCCTTCAAATAAGACATTTATAGACTCTAATAGTAATAACTGCAACAAATCTCTATAGTATAGCTATTCTTTTGATTATTTACGATTATTCAAAACTTCCGCCACAAGACGTGATGAAAACAAATCTTTAAATAGTTTACTTTACAATAAGTAAATAACTCTTTTGAATTCGCTAGCTAAACTAGAATAAACAAAGTATTTAACAAAAAGCGTAATTTTCAAAAGGAATGAAAAAGACTAACATCTAAATCATGAATGTTTACAGATTCTCTGTGAGTCTTTAAAGAATTGGGATTCGATAACTCACCAAAATGTGATATACAACGTAAACAGTTTAAAAAAGCTTCAGTGTGTCTGTTTAAATATAACATAACGAAATGGAGCTGACTTATTACTGGCGCCACTTGTATTGATATGGTCCATCCTTATCATATTAGTGAGATTATGTTTATTTTGATAGCTCACGGCTCACTTTTCAGTACCTATAGAGGGAGAGGGGCAAAAAATAGCGCTGATAGCCGTGGTATTCGTAGCGACCTACAAGGTTAAGCAGCGTTCCGCTCGATCAGTCTGAGATGGGTGACCGTTTATGGAATTTTCAAATTCGACCGAATCCGTGCTTTAGAAGGTACGTTAAGCTGTTGGTCCCTGATCCCGGATACCAACTCATGTGGTAGTCGTTAAACCAAGATGAAAGCTTTATAGGCATCTTATTAAGTTCCAACAGCAGGTTTCCTCAAACCTGCCTCCACCAATCCACATTGGGTCCGCGAGAAAAAGCCTTTTCTCAGCTTTGGGATAGTATAGGTTGACTTAAACTTATCTTCAAGATATAATAATAATAAGCCTTTTTTTATTTAATTAACATGCTAGATACACTTTTTTTGTTAAAAATGAAAATAAAAAGCGTTTATTCACAAGTTTGTAACAACAATAGTACACAATTTCTTTGAGCCTCAAACTAAGCATGGCTTGTGTTTTGAGACTCTAAGTTCAAATTTACCAAAATAAAACATAGTTACATTAAATAAATGAGTATATAAGATACGTTAGCAACTGCTAACATATCTAAAATGCTTTAGAAGAATACATAAAGGGAAAACAAAATTATGATAATGGCATTTGGTTGTCCATGTTTGTGTGTGTCTGTGAGTGCACGCGCGCGCGCGTGTGTGTGTGTGTGTCTGTGTGTGTGTGTGCCTGCGCGTGTGTGGATGTGTGTGTGCGTATGTGTATGTGTGTTTGAGTTGATATATACTACAATAAATTTTCTGTATCATTATATGATAATGCTAATAATTTGTTTTTTAACATCATTATACAAGTGGCGACGGAACAATTTTTCAAATTGCATAATTTGGTTACGTTGTTATACACATGAGGGTGACAGAAGGATGGACTTCGCCTGCTCGGAGTTCGGATATGTAGGCCCCCTACGGAATTATGTATACACGTTTTGACATAATATCTAGGTAATCTGGCCGGTCCTTAAGGCTTTTGTGTAATTTGATTGTAGCATTAAGGATAAATAGCTGACGTAGGACCTTAAATTCGTGATATAAGGCATCTGTCGGATGACGGTATGGCTTCCGCAAAGCTACTTTGATAAGTGCACGCTGGGTTCTTTCCAGTGATATAAATGCTGTTTTGTGGCAGATCCCCATACTCCAATGCAGTACTGAATGACTGACTGGCACAAGCCGAAATAGATTAGGCGTAGGACATCAACAGGAGTGCAATTACGTAGTTTCTTCAGGATGTGAATAAGCTTTCGAGCTCTAGTGGATAAAGTAGCTATGTGTTCCTTAAACGTCAAATTTTCATCGAGAATGACACCGAGATATTTTACGAGGCATGCCTTTTAAATTTTGTCGTTTGAAGAAAAAAGCACAACTAGAACCTTATAGTACTTATTGTTTTTCAAAGTATTCACCACGTAGCTTAATACACTTTTCCATTCGCTCAAACCAGTTATTATAACATTTATTCCACTCTAAAGTGGGGGTGTTCAAAATGGCTGACTTGAAAGCGTCGACTGCTTCTTCACCGGACTGGAACCTTTGACCACGAAGACTTTTTTAATTTTAGGAAATGTAAAGAAATCGTTAGGGCTTAGGTCAAGACTGTATGGAGGATGGTCAAGAATTTCTACTTTTTCCTGCTTCAAATACTCAATCGTTTGACGAGCGCTGTGTGAGCTTGCGTTGTCGTGGTGCAGGATGATGCGTCGCTTTGAGTTAGATTTTCGAAGTTCGGCGATGACTTGTGGTAAACAAACTGTGGTATACCACTCTACGTTAACCGTTCTGCGATTTTCAAGTGCAATAGTCGCGACATGGCCGGTTTTTCCAACGAACGTGGCCACCATCTTCTTTGAAGTGCTTCGAGAACGAACAACTTTAGTCGGCTGTGGCTCGTCTTGAAAGAACAAGATTGTAGATTATTGTTTGGAATCAGGATCGTCGGCATAGATCCAAGATTCGTCACCACTGATGATGTCGTAGACGTGATTTGACTCTCCTCGGTTGAACCTTTGCAAAGTTTTCTTACACCATCTGACGCGGGCCGCCTTGTGATCGTCGGAAAGCAGATGCGGTATCCAACGGCAAACTAGCTTTCTCACACCAAGCGCTTCATACAAGATCTTCTGAATGGTTGTCCCTGAGATGCCTAATAGAGCCTCTATCTCTCGATATGTCACATGACGATTTTCGAGAATTAGATGTCTCACAGCAATGCTGTTCAGTGAAGGCGGATTTTGGGCGTCCTTCGCGAGATTTGTCACTAACACTAGTATGTCCACGCTGGAATTCTAAATACCAGCGTTCGACAGTCCGCAGACATGGGGATTCATCACTGAATACAGATGTTAGCTCTTCAAAATACTGAAGCCGTGTCAGGCCTCTTCTAAAGTTGTAGAAAATTATTGCACGAACGTTATCCTTAGAAAGATTCATTTTCGTACGTAACCTGACAGATTCGAATCGACGCTGTGACTAAACAATAGCATTAATCCATTAGGATTAATGCTATTGTTTAGTCACAGCGTCGATTCTCGTCGTCACGTCGTCGAAAGTATTAACTTTCAACTATTTTGAGATTCAAAATTTAAACACATTCGAATATAGAACAGTTCCAAATTCAAAATTGCCGAGAAATATGGAAAAGACAGAACTTAAAAGGCATGCCTAGTATCGACTTAGTACGTTCTATTGTTCCATTAGTGGTTATATGTTGTATGTTTTGGTTTGGTTGAGTAATGGAATATATTTTTAGACTCATATCTGAAAAGAGACTAGACGATATTGTTTAAGAGAACGCAATATATTTAGTTTTACTTACATTTAAAGTTAGAAGATTAGTGTCTAACACGTCGGCTACTTGTAAAAGGCCCTGTTGTGCTTGCTGATATACATGATCCCAAGATTTTCCGTAAAAGATTATTGCTGTATCATCAGCGTATGCAATTATATCTGCGTTGACTAATGGGAGATTAATTATGTCATTTATGTATAATGTAAACAGCACAGGACCGAGTATGCTTCCTTGAGGAACACCAAAAGAAATGGGAAGTTGATCACTTTGTAGGTTACCAATTTTGACATATTGTTAGCTGAAATCAGATAGTTTATACTTTAGTCAGATACTTTATAATGAAATATATGAAAATTATATTTAATAATTAGTTAAGGCCCGTTTCGGGTATAGGCCTCCTCCAATATTCTCCAGGTTGTTCGGTTTTTAGCTTTGTTTATCCAGTTCTGTCCTCCGATTTTTATAATTTCGACGGCCCAGCGCTCGCACGGGCGTCCTCTGGTTCTATTACCACTTGGTCCCACTCATGTTGTAACCTGTTTAGTCCATCTTGTATCTGGAAGGCGTGCCACATGACCTGCCCATACAAGATATACGCTACAAGATATACTTTCAAAAATTGGTAAATGGATCACTAGCTTCTGTAGCCTTACTGGAGAACAAAGCCCTCCCCTAGAGATCCCCATAACAACCGGCTCTGTGGTATCCGCATCCAGCTTTAACTGCGTCTTTCACCAAGTCATCTGTCCATATTGTGGGGAACTGCTAATAACCGGTGATGTAAGCAAATTATATCACAAATTCCCGCATAGCACAACTCTTTGTGTAGGTGTCTAGGTGTACTTAAAAATGAAAAATAAACCGCGATAAAATCCGAAAAAGAGTTTTATTTCATGTGTAATATTTGCGTAAATCTAAGAAATTGGTCGTGGCGGAGTCGCTGGAAGATCTGGGACGAATGCTCGATGACCTCAACAGAGTATCTCAACAAGTGGTCCAACTTTGAGAGAGAGGTCAATCGACGAATCCAACTCAGCTGGGCAGCGTTCGGGAAACTGCGCAACATCTTCTCATCCAAAATACCTCAGTGCCTTAAGACTAAAGTTTTTAGTCAATGTGTGTTACCAGTGATGATATATGGATCAGAGACGTGGTCTCTTACAATAGGTCTCATAAAAAAGCTCAGAGTTGCTCAGCGAGCTATGGAGAGAGCTATGCTCGGCGTTTCTCTGCGCGATCGAATCAGGAATGAGGAGATTCGTAGAAGAACCATGGTCACCGACATAGCCGTTAAGATTAGCAAGCTGAAGTGGCAATGGGCGGGCCACATAGCGCGTAGATCGGACGTTGGAGCAGAAAGATTCTAGAGTGGAGACCACGTATTGGCAAGCGCAGCGTGGGACGACCGCCTGCCAGATGGACCGACGTTCTTGCGAAAATCGCAGGAAGTCGTTGGATGCAGGTGGCATCGGACCGGTTACGCTGGAAAGCGATTGGGGAGGCCTATGTTCAGCAGTGGACAAGTATAGGCTGAGATGATGATGATAAAAAATTTGCTTCAGACTGGCTATTTACGCATGTATAATTTGGCTCTTAAGACGCTCGTAGTGCGATGTTCTTTGCGATCACCAAGAGTAAGCAGCGTTCTTGCTGTCGGTCTGAGATAGATGACCGTTAATGACATTTTGATATTAGAGCGTCTCCATGCTTGAGAAATCACACGAAGCCGTTCCTAATGCTAATGTGGTAGTCGGTAAATCAATTTGAAAGCCTTATAGGCGGTACGTTGACTTTCAACAGCAGGTCACACACTGCCTTCGAAAAAGCGCACCGGGTTCACGTGGAGTACCTATAAACTAATTTCTCTCGCCTCGATTTGTGAGAGAAGGCATTTTCCCAGGAATAGAACAGTCCATGCTGAGATATTATTAGGTTACCTAAAATGGGATTGAATTAAACAAACAAAATGTGGTTAAATGCAGTAAAATCCAATGACGTTATTCTATTACCGATTTAAGTACACAATCGTCGATGCATAAATAAATCCACAGATCAATTCTCAGTACAGGAAAAAGTCGGTTAATATACGTCATCGTCAGACAAACTATGAGTGTTAACACCTATATATACCCCGTACTTATGATAAGATAATCACATTACTAATATATCGTCTGCAGATAAGTTTATTTGACAACAGTCCCGTCAGAGCCATATTCGCTATAACCAAACGCGGCGCGTTAGAATGACTTCGTGAAATGATCGTTTAATGGTACGGTTAGCAACATAAGTTGCTTAACATTCATAGTTTTTCAAATTGCTCGCACACTTCTGTTTTGCTAAGAATCTATTATTTTTGGTCATTTCAATATATTTGAATATCGTTCTAATAATTTGGTATTAATAATGTTCACCGCCGTTTCTAAAATAAAGAGTATTGTTAATTGAAAAACCTAAAAATGTTAAGTTACTTATGTTGTTGACCGTACCATGAAACGGTCATTTCACGAAGTTATCGTAACACGTCACGTTACGTGTTTGGTCATATCGAATAAGGGCGTAGTAGTATGTCACTATTTACACTACGTATGAAGCAGTAACAATACTTTCATTGATGTTTGTAATCGGAGCAAAAATAGATTTTACAGTAATAAACTTGTTGTGATCTTGTTATTGCAATTGGTACCATATTGACAGATTAGAATCACTTTGCGGAAACGTGTGATGCTAGTGAAATGAGTAATGTTAACTTAATAATAATTATAAGGAGTGATTTTTTGTTACCTCTCTATGTTCTCAAATCTGATTCCGTAAAAGTGATTTTAAAAACACTTGAACGCTCTTAAATCGGGACTATCCTTCAGAATATACCTACACTGTAAACAAAAATAAACAGTTCAACCTCATTTTTGAAAGAGTAACCTTGGAGTTAGTGATAGCCTAGTGGTAGACCGTTGAACTGCAAAGTCAGGGTTCTCGGGTTCAAACCCAGGCACGCACCTCTGTCTTTTCGAAAGCATGTGCGTATTAAATATCAATTAACACTTGCTTTAACATTGAAGGAAAACATATTGAGGAAACCTGCATGCCTATGTGTTTCTCAAAGGTGTGCGAAGTTCGCCAACCCGCACTGGGCCAGCGTGGTGAACTATCGCCTAAAACCCTGTCAGTTTGAAAGGAGGCCCGTGCCCAGCGGTGGGACAGTTTCTTAACAGGGCTAATATTATTTTCATTTATAACCTTAAAGTATATTGTCCTTATTCTCCACAGGAATGACATTCCGAATCGGTGGTAGATACTTAAGTAGTCACCAGCATTTTCTTTCTTGACTATCCTTAAGGACTATTTAGTCTATTTGAATTAAAAACTTTTTAATACCATCTTTTGTAAGCAAGATTTGAAATATTTTCGATACTATAAACTATCTTATTCTTAAGTAAAGTATTGAGTTACTGGAAACTGGCAAAAATGGATCAATTTGTAGCCACCTACCATTATCAAAGAAGAAGACAAAAGTCGCATTATTAATATCTTGTTGGAATCTCACTAGTTACACTCAGATTACCATTTCACGAATTATGACTTATGATATAATAATATTAGCCCTGTTAAGAAGCTGTCTCTCCGTTGGGCACAGGGCTCCTCACAAACTGAGAGCGCTCAGGCCATAGTCTACCACGCTGGACAGTGGCTGGCAGTGCGGTTTGTCGAACTTTACAGCATTTCGAGAAACTCTTAGGCATGCAGGTTTCCTCACGATGTTTTCCTTCACCGTTAAAACAAGTGATAGTTCATTTTTAATACGCACATGCTTTCGAAAAGACAGAGATGTGTGCGTGGGTATGAACCCGAGACCTATGACTTTGCAGTCCAACGATCTAACCACTAGGCTATTCATGCTTTCATCACATATGTTGAAGCGAAGAATAAACAATCATAGCAAAATAAATAATGTCAAATACATGACTTACTACGAATTAAAATCAGTAGCTTTTCATGAAGATAGGTGCATGGTTCTTATGAATAGAGAAAGAAAAAACGGTTAGTGATTATTTAAGACTACTATCCGATCGAAAAGTCTTACCTATAAAGAAGAAGAGCATAAAACTTCACAATAAGGGTCACTACATTGTTAGTATGCTGATGTTTCAATCTAAAGAATAATACACAAATAATATACGCTGTACATAACTGATCAAACACGTCATCACCGAATGAACAGTACAACGCCATTGATCGCAGTATCTGATAAGATCAGTTCGTGTCATAGGTTTGACGACATGGGTTTCTCCTATTCCCATTGATTACGAATCCTGGATCATTTGCACATATCCGTCTACTGATTACCTGACGAGCTTAGCAGTAGCCTGCAAATATCTACTCAGTAAAATGCTAATACTGACTGAGCAACAGTGGATTTGTATATTTTGATTTGTAGAACACATGAGCACTAAGAAAGAACTTTTTAAAATGCATGCCCTAAGAAGTTTTATTCTTAGAAATCTAATTATAAGAAAGAAATTACATCGGGACACGACTACTACTTATATTTATATTATTATAGTAGCCCAAGATGTATACCTAATTGTTTTTGTTTATTCGCTAGGGGCGCAAAATTTTTTATACAAACTTATAACTGAGTCTTGATATAGTCTGAGTTTTTTTATGATTAAGTTGACATTTATGTGTACACTGTACACATTTACATCACACCTGGCCTAATGAGCGAAATATGAGTAAACCAAACACCACCAGGATCTATCCTGAGACTAAACTTTCAAATATTAATCTCATGAGACAAACTTGAACCTATTCTGCTATCAATTTTTCAATTCATCATTGATATTGTTACTTGAAACAAACAAATATATATATGCTAATCATAATAAATGGTATTTGCAACTTTCATGCCCGTCGATAAGGTTATTTATGCCAAATATAAATATTGGATTATAGGACTTTGTTCGTTGGACACGTCGATATGTACGTACAAATAGTTCAAAATTAATATTCTTTTCACGGCACCTTCAAAATATTGACCAACTTTTGCAACCGTCAATTAACTTTCCACCTTCAATAAAACGGTAATCTTTGTTTAACAAATAACACGGTCTAAAATGCTCGTTATTTACACAAACGATTATCTTGCCTTATGAATCGATCACTTCAAACAAAGCGTTTTTAACCTCATTTCGGTACGAAATATGATCGCAACACAAATATTGGCGCGATAGCAAAAAAGGGTTTGTTTGTTATGATTCTCAGTATCCAGCCCCCGTGATTATCTGTCAAATATTTGGTATAAGTCGTCGTAGTCACACAGTTGGGCAAGCGCAATTGCGTCAGAGCAAGTACTTTGACGCACGCGCGGGACCCGCTTCCGAAGTGCGAAAAAATCAATCTGGATCCGACTCGCTAACCGCAATCTGTTTGCTGTAACGATTCTAGGAAATCTATGAGCAGTCCTTTAGTGTGCCTCGCAATTGGATCCCTTGGATGTTTTAAACATTCTTACTTAATACGACAAAATACAGTCGTTCTTTTTTGGCTCAATAAATATTTCTTATTATTTTTTTTATCACACCGTTGTACTCTAAGCGATATAATTATTTAATACTGAGAGACACTTTAAGTGTCTCTCAGTATTAAATAATTATATTGCTTTTTACGAAACAAAGCTGCTTCAGTCTGCTACCACCTTGTCTTTTATTTCTTTACCTTGTCTGTATGCACATTACATAAAACCTTATAAATATAAATAATTAAAACACATATGTTATGTTAACAAAAAACAATGTTACGGAAAGTTTATGTACAAAGGCGAGCTTAACTCAATATTGAGTTTTCTTCCAGCAAACCTTAGAGCGATAGAGAGATGAAAATAGAGTAGAGGATAGCAAGTGTACCTACAGTAGAAATTAATAGAATATCCTAAACTAACAATATATATTATACAAAATATTACACTAACATAGAAATCCAACTAAATAGTACTAAATATACATACATACATAAATATAATAAAATATAACTAAATATATGTATATATAAATAAATATATACAAATACATATATGTTAATATTATATACCGATAAATATAATTCATGACGACAGGAAATGTTCTTTAGTTCTCTTCTTGAAGGCGTCTAGTGAGATGCTATTGCGGATGGAATGCGGGAGTGAGTTCCACAAGTGCACCGCGTAGACAGTAAAAGAACCACTATAACGGCTAGAAGTGTGATTAGGAGTACGGAGAAGAAGGGAAGTAGATGTGCGACAGGGCTTTTCCCTAGGGACTAGAAATTCAAAACGTTCCTTGAGATATGCTGGTGAATTGGAATTGTGGAGAACAGAAAAGATAGGTGAAAGGACGTGAGTATCTCAACGACGCCGAATAGGCAACCACCTCAATTGCGCTCGAAATTCCGACACATGGTCATATTTTTGGAGTCCAAAAATAAAACGGATGCACAAATTTTGAAGTCGTTCGAGTTTATTGAGGAGCTCCTCCGTCGCGCCCAGAAAACACACATCAGCATAGTCCAGAAGGGGAAGCAGAAGAGATTGAGCAAGAGTTATTCTAGTCTGAAAGGGCAGGAACTTTTGGCGCCGTCGGAGAGACTGGAAGGAGCAATATATTCTTCTGCTTACTTCCGCAATATGAACATTCCACGAAAGATGGCAATCAATATAGATTCCTAGATTTTTGACACTTTTTGAATAAGAATAGGAACGGAACAGTAAAATACTGGTGGAAGCAAATCGTGATTCAAAAGTTTATAGTAGTATCTGCCACCAATAATGAGCACTTTAGATTTTGTAGGATTGACTAACAGGCCAAAAGTTTCAGCCCACTCGTTGATATTTTTTAGATCATTATTGATGGCTTCAATGGCCTCAGGGAGCTCGTCGATTTTAAAATGACGATAGAGTTGCAAATCGTCTGCATAGAGATGATACTGTGAAGATAAAATTGTAATGATGGCGTTACTGAAAACCGAAAAGAGGAGAGGAGAAAGAACACCACCTTGGAGAACTCCAGCAGTCAGATTACACCACTCTGAGGAAGCCTCTTTGTAGCGGACCGACTGTGAACGACCCCGAAGATAAGAGTTAAACCATTCAGTTACAGAAGACGACACATTCAAGGATGATAAGATCCCTAGGAGGATGTCAAAATCAACTGAGTTGAAAGCACTGCTGCACTGCAAAGTCCAATAATACCAAAATGTAAGGAGTTTATTCTCCATAGCCAAGCGGATGTCATCAGTGATTTTTAAAAGCGCCGTTACAGTACTATGGCCAGGACGGAACCCAGACTGGTATGGACTTAGCAGGCAGTTAGAGGAGAGATAACAAGACAGTTGATCATGAACAACACTCTCAAGTACCTTGGACAGGATAGGTAAGATGGAAATTGGACGAAATTGGGATACAGCGGTGGGATTAGCAATTTTGGGCAATGGTAGGACATGAGCCTTCTTTCAACCTGAAGGAAAGGAGTTTGTTGCAAGGGAATGGTTTATAATGTGGGTTATGGAACAAGTATATTTAAAATGGGGAGAAGCATCTGAATATGTAAGCCATCATGACCCACCGCTTTAGTGGATATGGATAGGATAATTTTCTTTATATTCCCTTCTGTAACTTGGTAAAAAGTAAACGAAGTACAATTTGGCAAAGAAATATTAGACAGACTATTCAATGTAGAAGATTTCGTATTAACGTCAAGGGTAATTGGCGATTTGGAGAAATGCTGGTTATTGCATTAAGATCAATATCGGCTATATCCTCACTGCGGGTTTTACCGATACCAAGAGACTTGAGAAAGTGCCATACTTGTGCTGTGTTGACATTTTGTAGAGACTGGTGAATGTGGCGTCTTTTTGCATCTCTACACATACGACTGCAACGATTACGCAGAGCTTTATAACAAGACCAGTTCTCTTCCGTTGGGGACTTTCTGTACCGTCTTTTAGCTTTGTTTCTTACTGACATTCCTTATATGATGGTGTCAGATATCCAGGGCGCGGGAAAATGCTTTACTCTCACCCTTTTTACGGGAGCATTCCTATTGTAAAGACCTAAAAGTAAGCTATTAAAAGCAGCCACTTTCGTGTCCAATTCATTGCAGCTGTAGACAGAAGATCAGTCAATATCACCCGCATCTGCGTTCCAACGATCCATATTAATGTTCGTAAAACTGCGAAGGAAAAGAAATTTGGGTTTGCGTTTAGGAGTGCGAATTTTATAAGACAGAAAAAGAAGGTCGTGGTAGGAAAAACAAGCGGGTAGTTGACCATGGCTAGCCACCTTATCAGGATCAGAAACTAGAATCAAATCTAGGAGAGAAGGGGTGCTATGGGGAGCATGATGTGTAGCATTAAGCTCAAGGATATGCATATTGACAGAAGAGACAAGAGAATGTAGTTTAGGGCTGCGTATATCGTCCTTAAGCAGGCAAGTGTTGAAGTCTCCGAGAATAATAGTGTTATCATAAGGAGAAGAGAAATATTCTAGTTTAGATTCGAAAGAAGAAAAATAGTCAATGTGGCAAGAGGGACTGTAATAAACACCTAAAAGGAGTTTGCTGTGATTGAAATCAACTTCTATAAATAGGTGCTCTGCTGATTTTGTATAATCACTCGGAGACTGATCAAGAACCTTGTAGACGATATCTCATCGCAGATATATGGCGACACCCCCCCCCCCCTTGCCCGTTCTGTCATTACGCACCAGCTTGTAGCCCGACCACGCATACTGCGTAGAAGGAAGGGCAGGTTTGAGAAATGTCTCAGACACAAGGATTGCATGAATAAGGTCAGAGTCGAAAGATGATAGTAGATCGGAATAGTGAGCGGGAACGCTTTGAGCATTTATATGGACTGAATTAAAAAAATTGCCTAAGCCAGAAAATTTGGAAGAGAGTTGAGAGTAGTCGTACAGGAGAACGGAATCCTCACTAAACGCGCTAGCATAGCTTTTCTCAGACTCACCAGACGAAGAACAAGATACAAAACTATCTTCAAAATCAATATTAAACATAATATACATAAAATTAATAACAGCAGATAAATAAGATAATAAATAAAATTAATATATAACGTTTTCAATAAATACAATAATTTTCTGACATCCTCGATGCACTTGCCAGTTGTTACAACTTTGAGGCTAAAACACTCGTACCCCAAGCACAGGAGATATAAAACTGTAATTTCTAAACGAGTGTTTTAACGTCAAAGAAAAGAAAAATAAAAGGTAGGCAGGTATTAATTTACCCACAAAATAAAATAGTGACCGTCACATACATAAAACATAAATAAAAATAGTGCCTTGAACCAGGTACTCTTATTTTGCACACTTTCGTGACTTTTTATCTGTCGCTGAAGTAGCTGATTTGCCAACTTGCTGCATGGATCCTTCGGTGACTTCTTTAGTTAGTCTTACCAACGGGAACTGTGTAAGAAGTGGCCGTAGCTCCGCTAAGGACTCAATCTTACGGCGTGATTTGTTTGGGAGCAATATGTTTATTTTGCCCTCCGAAGTCCAACACTGACTTACACCAAAGTGTCTGCGAGCTTTGTAAGAAACTCTGAGATAATTAACTCAGTGCCCTTCAACTCAGTTTTACTGCGCCAGACATCTCCCCGCAGACTGTAGTTCTGGAAACGTATGAGAAGCGGCCGGGGCTTGCCTGAATGACCTCCCAGGCGATGGCAGGCCACAATGTCTGAGGAAGAGACATAGGTGATCGTCATCTTCTCCTTCATTATTTTCATCGCTTGATCGATGTGCTCTTCATTCTGCTACTCGGGAAGGCCATGGAGAAGCAGGACCTTTTTGCGAGAAGCCATTTCATGCCGATCAAGGCCCACAGTCAGTAACTCCATCTGAGTCTTCAGAACAGCCATCGTTTTCCACACAAGACACTTAAATTCAGTGAAGTCCCAGGACAGGCTAGCTATTGACTTGTGTGGAGCTTCATTACCGCTGACATTCCGGAGATCTTCTTCATATCTCTCCATCCGTGTGGTGAAAGTTGCGGTGAGCTCTTCCACACTGTGAGACAGCTTGGTGTAAAGGTCCATGATTGTGCAGATGTAGTGACTTAACAAATGAAACTTAAAGTGAAATCAGTGCTCTTAAGGATGTTGCTAATGTTATAGCATATGTAAGCGGTAAATATCCACTTGAATAGATTATTTTAATAAATTATCAGGAGCTCAAAAAAAACCGTTGTTACTTTTTGAACTACCCATACTTCGCCAATTCCAAACTACAAAGTTTTACTGAGAATTATTCCAATAGATAGAGAAAAGAAACAAAAACACTGTTCGTTTAATCCACTTTTAACATACCATGTGTTATAAACTAACAAGGCATTTTAACATTTTATTTTATTTGTGGCAGTGGCTTCATCTGCTTATATATCTTTATAAATAATAGCCTAAGTATTATTCTGATATATAAGCTATAATACTGTAAAGTTCCATCCAAATCCATTTAAATCTTTGCGTGGAAAGTAACAAACACCCATACAGCCGTCCTGACAAACTTTCGCGTTTATAGGGTAACCAGTATAGTTATTGCCCGCTTAAGGGACTGATACACGTTTTTGCTTATTAGTACCTTCAATTATAATTAATAGACTAAATTAAAATCATTTATGAAACTTAAATATACTCCCTTAAGGAATATAAGTCACTAGTTACAATGTCTGTAGAAGCATAAAAATAAAAAATAACCAAAAAACAACTGCTAAAATCATAGCAATTGCCCGATAAACATAGTAATTGCCACTTATTACAAAAAGTTACTGTTCACCTTACAGATTAAGTTAATAAATCTTAATTTTAATATAAATAATTAAAAATTGAGATCTCTTTTTGCTTTTTGTAGGTTACAATATAACCCTTCACAATCAGAATAAGTATCATCACCAGAGTTAAGTATTTCTGGAAAAATGGCATGTAAACAGCATTATATCAGCATCATTAGAGATGTTACTTTTGTGGCTATCTGGTATACATCGCAAATGAAAAGATAGATAACAACCACTGCATTCAATTTTGTTTCCAATAATAATGTGCAGCCGATAACATGAATAAAGCAGTTATAGACTCTTTCGCTTTAGAGTGTTTGATATCATATTTTTTTAAATATTATAGTGGCATGGAAAGCAACTAAATGTAATATTAGTGCGGGAACTGCACTCGGTGGCGCAACCGCGCAACGCAAGTGGAGATTAACATCAAATGTGGGCTGCGTCTTGACTTGCGTCGGCGACACATCACGTCTCGAACTCACGGTAGGATGCTCGCACACACAGATATTGTATTCATTTAACTGACTTAAATGAAGTTATGTATACAATACCTTTTTTGAAGTGCTTTAAATATATATTTGAATTACAGCAGTTTCAAGTGTAGTTTGTGTAAGTAATAAGCTTTAGTGCTGCTGCAAGTCTTTAGCCTAGTTTTATAGGTCACATCTATATTTCTTCTCGCTCTATTTGCTAGTATATTTCACTGTATTGATATTACTTAATCTGTAGCATTGAGCTTATTGAGGATGTTTGTTCATTTGTTCTAAACGACGATAGATCTATACATATAAAGTTCTATAAATAAAAAAAACAAATACATAAAAATACATACGAACATTTTAGTTTTTACATTTAAATAGCCTACTGTAGTAGTTGCATAACATAAAATATATACAAGCACTTACCATATTTTTATGAGAAATAAGGTAGTAATGACTCAGATGCAGTACTATAGATAGATAGTCAATAGACGCTCGGTTAAACGCCTTTTCGATTTGACGCATTTATCGACCTTGCTTCATCCGTAGATTAGTCGTGTAAATAGATAACATCAACCGATTGTAAGGGGAAGTCCTGAATTGTCCTACTTAGTAAACCGTTTTTATATGCCCACTTATATTTATACACCGTGTAACTAAATGACGCAAAACCTTAGGCACCCCAATTAGATTTTTGCTTTACAAATTCAATACAAAAATCATAATTTCGGTTTTTATAGTCGATTACAATTAACAAAACATATTCAAATTAACTACTAAACCTGGCGTATTAAGGAATGATGTTAAGAAGTGCAATTAAAATCGCTGTATTGCTTGCAATCATATTCAAACGCATTTAGTATAGCAGATGGTGAAACGGTTGAATGAATCATAGTAATTTCAGCTAATTTTAAAAAAATAACTTATATCAAAATTTGATATATAAGAAATAATTTATAACAAAGTATACAAGTGGGTACAAAATACTTTTCCAAAATTAGAAAAGTATATTACTACAATTAAAATATCATAATGTCATCTTATTTTGGCACGTGTGTCATAGTGATTCAATCATTTTAATATAAAAAGACCTTTTTAAAAAAGCTTTTATAGCAAAAACGCAATGAAGATATCTTGCTTAGTTGAGAAATTCCTATGGCCGGAATTCCGGGTCCATCATCAGACCTTGAACATCTTCCGAGACTAAAGTACTCGTCAAGACAAATCCAACAAGCTCAAACACGGCAGGGTTGTATTGAGTAGTTGGGTGGTTCCATTGGCCACCTTTTGACTTCATCATCAGACCCTGACTATTATCTGGTTGTATAGTACTATTCAATACCAATCTAATAAGCCTAAACACGAAGGGTTACGTTGTATACTTCACATATTCCTATGGCCACCTGCCGACTCACTGAACCTACATACGTTTGCCAAATTTCAGCTCAATGGAATACCCGCAAGTGCTTAAAAGATTACAAGATTTGAACCAGAAAGACAGACAGACAGACATACGATCATTGCAAGTTAAACAAAAGCCTGTAAAGAAAGGGCATAACTCTGGCAATAGAATCGATTCAGATCCCAATTCAGAACAAAATACTTTCAGGTTTTGCGATATTAATGTTACATGTTGTATACGACGGGCACCAATAATGGAATGCAAATAAAATTAAACTGAATCAATGAGTTCGTATGAAATGTTGTTATCCTGTTGTCATTCATGCATTCTACTCGTATTGTGAGATGTTTTTCCTTGTTGTTTTAGAGTCGGATTTCAAAAAGCATATGTGTGGGTGCAGTACAGGGGTTATGATACTTAGACTGACATAATTAAATGTATTCATGGAAAACCTAAATTGCGCCAATGTTTCAGCGCTATAAAAGCTTTAAAATAAATTGCATTTTCGTGAACGCAGTAATAATTAAACTCAATTTATATATACCTTGCAGAGGACCTGAACTGTTTCGTAAGGACGTATTTGTCAATTCGAGATGAATAAAAATCGTTTTATGCTAAACATCAAATCAGCATGCAATTTAAATTAATACATTAAACATCATGCAATCTAACCCCCGACATATCTTCTTTGATTCACAATAATATAAACCTGACATAAAATGCCGCCTGGTAAAAAATAAAAAGTTAAAATTCCATGAAATACTACCGAACAACATAATGAAACTTTCTTGCGTAGCCGCAAGTTACAGCATACATAAAAATGTGTAAATATAGAAAAATACACGTAAACCTACTCACAAAATAATAAGTGTAAAAATTGGCCCATTTGGGAGTCCCCAAAATTCGAATTTCCGCGCTGTATAACCACATCCACTCACTGAGCGAAAAAAGCACAGTAATATATAGCATGAATGTGCAATATCGGATTATTGCTACTTACTGCATGCGTTTGCGCTTTTCAAACTAGTTGTGGGCGTGTCGCGCAGTGTGGGACGCCGAGCGCCCGCGCATCCATCCGCCGTTGAGTAATTGTGCACGACGCGACCAACTCGGTCGTCAAAAAATGAACTGTCAGGAGCTGTTAATAACACTGCATGAATATTAAAAAGAAAGTTTGTACAAAATATAAAAAAGGAAAACAATTACACTTTCTCAAGCTTGTTTGTAAAGAAGGAAGATTTTCACCCTTAGACGATTAGATGAAATTTGTCATTGCATTCTTTAGAAATAGCATATTGTTAACCTATAAATATGTATCTATTAAAACGCTAAAATTATGGACATAGATAATGACGAATGGACTTTCTAGTTAAGTTTTAGTTCTTTGGACGATGTCTGCGGGACTAAATATTGAGTATATATATATATATATATATATATATATATATATATACTCAATACAATACAATATACATAATCGATGAGTTGGATTTAACGCACGAATTCCTCAAATAAATCCGACACACCTATGCCACCCTGCCACACTTCAAACAGCTCTCAAATATACTCGCTCCAAGTAATAGTCCATTCATGTTCATATAAATCGAAAGCTAGTGCTAGCTTCCCTTCATTCAATAAACGTGGACGTCGAACGCGAAGTATTCACACCGATACATAAAGTGAATACAATCGTGCATACCGCGTAGCGAAGCTATGAAAATAAATGGGATTCTCCACGTGGAAATTGTTCGGTTAGTTGAAGACAAGGTTTACAAGGTTACAGTTCGTTTTCTGTGGTACTTTACAACTGAGCTAATCCTAGTTTCTTTTACTATGGATAAAATGCCAACTTTTGTATCCCCTGCCTTGTGAAGGAGGAAAGTCATATTTGGTCCTCCTGTTTTCCTTCCTTTCTTATTAAAACCTATTCCCGGGACACCCTAAGGCTCAAACCGACACATCGTCTATGAAGGCCATTGTGGATCCTAGCTTGCAAAAGTTGCAATGGTGGGAATATGCGGCTTGGTTCCATAAAAAGCCCTGTACTCTCTACCTACCTCTCAAGGGATCTGGCGTGATGATATAGATAGAAAATATATAATAATGATAAGTCAGCCTCTACTGGCCCTATGGTCGCCAAATGGTTTCTCCCACAAATCGAGATGAAAGAGAATAGGTCATATTCCACTAGATGGACCTATTGTGGATTGCAGGAAGAAATATTCTTAGTTACAATTCGTAACGGGGATGGAGGCATATTGGCAGATAGGCAAAAATTAGTTGTGAAATTCAAATATTTCGGATTATATCGCGGTTTGTTTTTGGTTTTTAAGTTCCCAACGTTTCGAGTGCTCTACAGCACCCATGGTCATGGGAGGGACCTACGCGTTTGACGTCCAAAAGCCATTGTTATTCTGGAGTACCTTAGGGAAATCAATTTAATTGTAATTGAAATTTCAATTGATTGATCCTACAATTAAAAGATTGATTGAATAATGCTCAACGCTGCATATTAGACTTTCATCGAAACGTGGGTGTACCCACACCCACGTTTCGATGAAAGTCTAAGTTTTTGTGAATGTGAATTAAAAAAAATTGCACTAAACAAGGCATCGCTTGTAAACAACATAATATTACATAGGTAACATATATAGCGGTTATCATGGTACAGGACCTCAACCAGGAACTCAGACCCCCGTCAAAGGGGATAGGTAAGTTGTAAATGTCGACTAAGTTTACGCGAGGCTATGGGCAGTAAATCTATGGGGCCAGTAATAGGCGAGGTATCACTTGGCTATTGCATTTCATGTCCTCGACCGCGGGATATCCCGTGTTGTATTTATTTTCTTTATCACTTACATAGTAACATTATAATAATAACCAATATCAACAAGTTTCATTTTTACATAAATCTTAGTCCAGTGGTTATGGACTGAATCGAGTAGCCAAACCTCGCCGGAAAAACCCCGTGCGTCTTTGTGCATAATATGTTTAGGTATATACACTAACCAAAGAGCATGTATGAGAAGAACTATGAGAGTGGAGAAAGCCAGAGAGGTCTGTAAGGAAAAAACCTGTTGAAACTCTGTCTACCCAAGGGATCTGGCGTGATGATATAGATAGATAGACATATAGACATATACTTCTGATTATCATTTGCATCAAATGCATACCGCTGTTATCAAAATAGTATGTTATAATGGTAACGAACTTATTGCCGTAACTCAATTCTGATCAAACGGAAAACATCAGTAGCACAAACATAACGAGGCCGCCTCAATAAATGGCCACATTTCTGAACAACTGCACGATCGCTATTTAGATATTTAGTACAATGTATTCAGTGACATACACGAAATTTCACATATCATCACGGAAATGAAATATTTTTCTTGTCACACGCGTAATACGTACGAAAAGTATGCAATATCAATTTAAGTATGCACGGATCGAAGGATCTGTTCAAGAAATGGCTATTAACTTAAGCTATTAATTAACATATTCCAAACTTTGCAAACAAAATCGCACTTATTCATCACAACTACAGAAATTAGAATAGGGCTATATTCTGCAGAATCAGGCTGCGCTATTCAGTTTCAAGACTTCCAAGAGATAAGACGGTTTGCGGATTGAAAATATCCCTGAAATCTTTTAGTAAGAATTTTCACATTAAACTACTAACACATTAGATACCTGGTCCCAAGAGCTTTTTCCTTACCAAACAGAACGAAAAGTATCTACGGCTACACTAAAATAAATTTATAATCACTTATATCTTTCAAATATTGGTATCGAACTAAAAACTATATCTATCTATCTATATCATCACGCCAGATCCCTTACGGGGTAGGCAGAGAGTACAGAGTTCCAACAGGCTCTTTCCTTACATACCTCTCTGGCTTCCTCTACTCTCAGAATCAAAAACTATCTCACTGGACGAATACACTAATGACTGACTGAAACTATATAACAATGACAGATGTATGTACTTACCTTACTCGAATGAGGAGCGCTCTTGTTTTAAAACCTAAAAGGCTTTTTTATTACACAGGGAAACTTCCTAAGTTTCGTGGCCTATGAATCACATAATGGCATGACTTCAGCCATTGTTTTCTTAAACCGCCACTTTTAGGGGCCGACCACGAACAGATTCACGTTAGCGTTATGCTATCGAGTTAATATGCCATCCTTTTCACATTAAAAATTAACTAAATATAGACCGTGATAGGACGCTTTCTCGACAAACTTTCGTACTTAGCCCTATGATAAAATCATTTGAAGTTTAACATTCTAATGAAGTCAACAGTTTCGTCTATTAAGTTACTATAATAAATCGATAAGCGAATACCTGTATAAAATATAGTGACAATTACACTATAAGAAAGTCAAGATAGACTTTGAGTGTGGGCCGTGGACCAATATAAATTTAGTTTTATAGCCCTAGGCCGTGTTTAGTAGCCATTACACGCGGCTAATATCCTTCATTTAACGCTATTTAGAAGCATCTCATTAATACATAACAGTACGCGGACGAAATGAAAATATCAAAAAGGTGGTACAGAGATTGTGATGTTAGCTATTAGAATGTATTTGCAGCTCCTGTTTTTTTAATCTTGAACAATCTGAAGGCCTGGTAATACGGTACTACCTATAACAAATCGAGCCACTGAGTTATTATACATAAATATACAACTGAAACTGACGGATTTTTCGCGGCAATTAATTAATAAGAAAAATCTAAATACGTCGTTAATTTTAAGTAATAAATTAAAAATAGTTTAATGAGAGAATTATAAATTAATTCATTAATTAAACTTAATTATATAATCATATTTCATTATTAACAGATATACAATGCGAAAGTGAAAGGATGTAGGTACCGGGGAAAACCTAGACTATCTTACCATGACAAGGACAAGTCAAGATTCTCCGTAACCGGTGAGCGTGTATGAAACGAACTATGAGAGTGGAGGAAGCCAGAGAGATAAGTGAGGAAAGAACCTGTTGGAACTGGCGTGATGATATAGATAGATAGATATTTTATTATATATATTATAGGAGTCTATTCATTATCTATATAATAGTATTCAAAACGTAGTACGTTTAACCTACAAGGTAGATATTGCACGGTGTTGAAAGTAGATTCTATTTTTAAATCGATCCTAAAAAATCGACTCTGGACGGTACTGCCGCTGTGTCATTTCTACATCCTCATTCGTTTCTCGTGCAAGGTAGAAAGCGCACGTATTATCTCAGTCTAGAAGTTTTCAATCTACCCTCAGTTTGATTTTAAAAGTATTAAATGCTGAAACGTAAACCAGAACGGACAAAGACGTGTGATGAAAAAATACGAAGATTTGAACAGAAAAAAGCGGCACAACGCCGCCGCCGCATAATTTCATCGTCGAATTGTCTGATTTCGAAAACAATAGCGGTAAGTTTTTACATCAATATTTAACGCAATAAGTTTCAATGTGAAAAGTTATTCTTAATCCTTTCTATTACCTAACTAAAGCCTGGGGGTTGGTCGAGAATCAACACGATGGCAAGAACTTTCTAGTCAGTATATATTAACGAACTATCAATGTATAAACATCTTCTCGTCAAAAATTCCGCAGTGTCTCAAGACAAAAGTCTTTGACCAGTGTGTGTTGCCAGTGATGACTTACGGCACTGAGACATGGTCGCTTACAATGGGCCTCATAAGAAGGCTCAAGGTCACCCAAAGGGCGATGGAGAGAGCTATGCTCGGAGTTACCCTGCGGGATCGAATCAGAACAAGGAGATCCGCAGGAGGACGAAAGTCACTGACATAGCACTCAGAATTGCTAAACTTAAGTGGCAGTGGGCGGGGCACATCGCTCGTAGAACTGACGGCCGTTGGGGCAGAAAGGTTCTCGAATGGCGACCACGTACCGGAAGACGTGGAGTGGGTAGGCCCCCTACAAGATGGACCGATGACCTAGTGAAGGTCGCGGGTAGAAGTTGGATGCGTACAGCACAAAGCCAGTCGTTGTGGCGGTCTTTAGGGGAGGCCTTTGCCTGCAGTGGATGTCTTTCGGCTGAAGAAGAATGTTTAAATAACATATATGCCTGAGGGACATATTGGTCGAGAATCAACACGATGGTTATTTACCCACCTTATTTGATCATGAATCAATAAGGAAAAAAGTAATACTTTAGGTAGGTACCTAGAGACCTACTTTAATTTACTTACTTATTCTATTATAAAATGGAATAAGCCCTGTGATTGGTCGAGAATCAACACGGTGGGCAAAATTAATCCATTTATATTAATTCGTTAACAAAATGTCTTTCTCGTTGGGAAATATTGTGTACCTACCCGGGACATAACACAGTAGACTATGCGTAACTGTAAAAATATTAATTGTGCTTCTTCTTCATAGAAGTCGAAGAACCCGACAAAGTCGAAGAACCCGAAATCGTCACGGCACCGTCACCAACAGGCAAGATTCCAACGGAGACAAATAGTGACGCAACCTCAGCGGCTTTAGCGGATCTATCTTCTAGAGAGCCTATAAATCAAGAGGCCGTAATCGAAGAATTGGATTCCCAAATTTTGACAGCATTCGGCGCCAGCACAGTCGAAGGCCCAGAATATGGAGATAATATTCATGAAAATTTAGCCCAATTGTGGCTCCCTCTGTTAAAGAAAGGTCTACCATAAGGCGACAGGGAAAAACTCCTTAAGGATAACCTTGTCCCACAGAACTGCAATCTTTTACAGGCGCCGAAATTAAATCCAGAAATTTCGGCAGCTATTACTGAAAGCGTTTGAACCCGAGCAAGAAACTGGTTAATATACAGCAACAGCTGGGCGCAGGTGTAACTGCCATTAACAGAACGATGGATTTACTCCTGACTAAAGAATATGATTAACTCAAGGTTATCAAACACCTAAGCGACGCATGCCGCATACTAAGTGATCTACATCATCGTGAAAGCCAAGTAAGAATTAAGTTGATTATTCCAAGTCTGGATAAAAGCTTCAATACAAGATTATTGTAGGGATGAAACTCTGTTCGGCACAAAGTTATCCGAATAGATCAGAGCCTCGAAGGCCATCGAAAAGCAGGGTCTCCAGATCAATAAGACCTTTGTAAACCCTTCCGTTCCATCGACATCTGCAGGCTCACGACTCTCTCAGCCACGGAAACTGGGCAGATTTTTCGCCTCGATCGATTTAAAAAAAGGTTATCTATTAATACCGATAAATTTACATGATCGAAAGTATTTGCGATTTCAATTCGAAAACGACAATTCACAACTTATGAATTTAAAGCTTTACCCTACGGCCTTTCAGTAGCTCGGGTATATAGTAAAATTATGAAGGAAGTTATTACATCCCTAAGATCTCGTGGCTTTAAATCTGTCCAGTATCTAGATGATATTTTATGTGTAGGTAGTGATTATTTAGAATGTTTAAATAATATAAACGAAACTGTTCGTCTACTTCAGTGCCAAGGCTTTATAATAAATTATGAAAAAAGTAGTTTGAAGCCACAAAAGATTCACAAATTTCTTGGCTTTTTGTATAATACATCAAACTTAAGTTTATCAATGCCAGAGGAAAAACGCAACAATATTGCGCGATTAATTAAAACGTTTCAAAGCTCGGCTTGATGCACTATCAGAGATTTGCTCAGTTCATTGGCGTACTGAGTGCAGCTTGCCCAGCCGTCAAATATGGCTGGTTATATAAAAAAATCTTGAAAGAGAAAAGTACCTTTTACTTCAAAAACATAATAATAATTATGAAGCCAGAGTGATTTTGTCTAGGAGAATCCAAGACGACGTGGTTTGGTGGTCGCAAAACATACACACAACTTATAATCCAATGAGAAATTTGTTTTATTGTAAAGAAGTCTTTACAGACGCTTCAATGACTGGTTGGGCCGCATTTTCTGATGGTATTCGTGTCAGTGGGAGTTGGAGTATCAATGAAAAAACTTTCCATATCAATTACCTCGAGCTCTTAGCAGTATTTCTTGGTTTAAAAAGTTTAGTTCGCGATCAAGAAAATTGCGCAATATTGTTACGCGTGGACAATACAAACGCTATCTGTTATTTGAACAGAATGGGCGGAATAAAATATCCTCACTTAAATTATATTGCAAGACAAATTTGGCAGTGGTGTAAGAAGCGGCAGGTTATTTGCATCTTTTATAAAATAATAATAATAAAAATATATCTCTCTCATATAAACACTAAAGATAATAAGGAAGCGGACGAAGAATCTCGGAGAGTTAATCCCGGTATAGAATGGGAACTTTTACATTCAGTTTATCAAAATATTGTGTGTTTTGGAGCACCACAAATAGATCTGTTTGCTTTTCGCATTAATGCCTAATGTGACTTATTTGTCTCTTGGAGGCAGGATCCTGATGCAATAGTCGTGGATGCATTTACATTAAATTGGAATCAGTATTATTTCTACGCCGCCGCGTGGTTCCCGGCTTAGAATAGGACCAACCCATCTCATCCCATCGGGTGTCGTACAAGGCGACTAAGGGACAACTAGGGAATGGGCAGCAGCATTCCCTTAACACTTCTACGACCAAAAACTATGCTTGCCAACCCACCTACCAAGCGTGGCAAGTATGACAAACCCCCCAAATCAATATTATAGAGGAAAACCAGGCCCCTAGTCTCCGGCGGTCCTGTTCGTCCTGGCTACGGTAGCAGCCATGGTAACGACAGGACAAGGGGTGCTAAGAATCTCCGGCAGAGATTCGGCTACCACCAACAACGAAAATTGGCCCTGGTGACATACAACGCACGCACGTTGAGGACAAATGAGAAGCTTGTTGAGCTTGACGAAGAGACAAGTTGCGATGGAATATTGTTGGTTTATCGGAGGTCCGAAGTGAGGGCGAGGACACGATAACCTTAAAATTCGGCTACTTGTTTTACTACCGGGAGGGCGAACAGCAGTCGCAAGGTGGTGTCGGATATATCGTCCACAAGTCACTCATAAACAACGTTGTGTCCATCACTAGTGTGTCGAGCAGGGTAGCGTACCTGATACTCAGAATACCTAAAAGATATTCGCTAAAGGTCATACAGGTCTACGCACCGACCTCGACATACTCAGATGATGACGTCGATGTTATGTATAAAGACATTAGTAGAGCCATACATACTTCCAAAGCACACTTTATAGTGGTTATGGGTGACTTCAATGCGCGGCTAGGCAAACGGGGTGATGATGAGTTGAGAGTGGGGCAATTTGGATATGGGTAGTGCAACCCCAGGGGTCAGAGGTTGGCCGAATTTCTGGAGAAGTAGGGACTCTTTATGATGAACTCTTTCTTTCAGAAGCCGCCTCATAGGAAATGGACCTGGATGAGCCCTGATGATTCCACAAAAAATGTGATAGACTTCATCATGAGTACCAAGCGACAAATATTTAATGATGTCTCCGTGATTCACAGGGTAAAAACCGGCAGTGATCACCGAATGGTCAGAGGCACATTAAATATTAATGTCAAAATGGAAAGATCGCGTCTAATGCAGTCGACGTTCCGACCTTCTTATGCACATATCCAAAACCCCGAGAACTTTCAACTCGAATTGTCAAACCGCTTCGAATTGCTAGACAGCAGCGTATCAGTGGACAAAATCAACAACAGACTGGAAGAGACTGTCTATACGGTCGGGTCAAAGTATTTTAAGCCCCACCGTAAAAAATGGGCCTCAAAAACTATCTGACTACACCTGAAACCTCATGGCTGAGCGTCATGGAATGTCACTACATCCTTGCGACACGATTTACGGTCCTTCAATACAAGGCGTATTGAGGAGACCATAGTATAGAACAAGGGCTCTAAACTGTTCGCAAGAGACGCGTCTATTGGGCAAAGCCAGTTGACGAAGCTGAAGACGGAGGACGGAAACGTAACGTCGAATAGGTCAGAGTTGCTCAGGGAGATAGAGAGGTTCTATGGGCAGTTGTACACCTCAGTAGCTGACCCTGTTGTTGACTTGGTAAAAGACCCAAGAGCCAAGCTAACCCGACACTACACTGAAGATATTCCGGACATCAGCCTGTACGAGATTGGGATGGCTCACAAACAACTCAAAAACAACAAAGCGCCAGGCGAAGACGGAATTACCGCAGAGCTTCTGAAAGCGGGCGGAACGCTGGTACTTAAAGTCTTTCAGAGGCTGTTTAATTCCATCTTGCTCGAAGAGAAAACACCGGAAACATGGAACAGGGGTGTAGTGGTATTGTTTTTCAAGAAAGTTAATAACACTTTACTAAAGAATTATAGGCCCATCACACTGCTGAGCCAGGTTTATAAGTTGTTTTCGAGAGTCATCACGAATCGTTTAGAACGCAGGTTTGATGACTTCCAGCCTCCCGAACAAGCCGGTTTCCGGAAAGGCTTTAATACCATAGACCATACATACGCTGCGGCAGATTATACAGAAGACCGAAGAGTATAATCGGCCACTATCCTTGGCGTTTGTGGACTATGAGAAAGCCTTCGATTCGATCGAGACTTGGGGCGGTTCTTAGATCTCGCCAGCGATACCGCATTGACTATCGGTACATCGCAGTGTTGAAGTGTTTGTATAATAACGCCACCATCTCAGTCCGAGTACAGGGGCAGTGCACAAAGGCGATCCCCATAAAAAGAGGAGTAAGACAGGGATACGTCATTTCTCCGAAACTGTTTACGACCACCATAGAGGACGCCTTCAAGCTCTTGGAATGGCAAGGAACATCAATGGCAAATACATCACTCACCTTCGATTTGCTGACGACATTGTGGTCATGGCGGAGTTGCTGGAAGATCTAGGACGAATGCTTGGTGAGCTCAACAGATTATCTCAAATGGGTCTTAAAATGAACATGAACAAAACGAAAATAATGTTTAACATCCATTTCGTACCCACTGCACTCACCGTCGGGAACTCTACTCTTGAAGTTGTCGACGAATACATTTACCTGGGACAGGTCGTCCGGTTAGGTAGGTCCAACTTTGAGAGAGAGGTAAATCGACCTGGCTGGGCAGCGTTAGGAAAACTGCGCAACATCTTCTCATCTAAAATACCTCAGTGCCTTAAGAGACGTGATCTCCTACAATAGGTCTCACAAAAAAGCTCAAAGTTGCTCAGCGAGCTATGGAGAGAGCTATGCTCGGCGTTTCTCTACGCGATCGAATCAGGAATGAGGAGATTCATAGAAGAACCAAGGTCACCGACATAGCCCTTAAGATTAGCAAGCTGAAGTGGCAGTGGGTGGGCCACATAGCGCGTAGATCGGACGGGCGTTGGGGCAGTAAGATTCTAGAGTAGAGACCACGTATTAGCAAGCGCAGCGTAGGACGACCGCCTGCCACATGGACCGACGATCTTGTGAAAATCGCAGGAAGTCGTTGGATGCAGGTGGCATCGGACTGCTTACGCTGGAAAGCGATTGGGGAGGCCTATGTTCAGCAGTGGACAAGTATAGGCTGAGATGATGATGATGATTATTTTTACGCATTTCCACCATTTACACTGTTATTAAAATGTATTAGAAAGATAATCGATAACCAAGGAGACGGAATATTAGTATTCCCTTACTGGCCATCACAGCCATGGTACCCCATGCTATGTGGGATAGTTGATTCTGAAGTAATGTTTTTTGGGCCTAATAAAGACCTATTAATATCTCCCTCCAGGGAGCATGATCCTCTGCACAAACAACTTACTCTGGGTGTCGCGAAGCTCTGCGGTCGGCGTTCATCCAGCGGGGCTCCCCAGTAATAGGCTTAGAGTTGATGCTTGCGTCTCTCTCCAACAACACTATCAAACAATATAGGACATCCCTCAAGCAGTGGTGGCAATTTTGTATCAATCAATTGACCCTTATAAAGGTAATAGCGAAATGGTACTATCCTTCATCGCCGAACAATTTAATAATGGGGCTAGGCACGGCACGTTGAGCAACCATCACTCGGCTATATTACTATTGTTGAATAGTAATATAGGAGATGATGATAGAATAAAGCGTTTGCTTAAAGGCGCTTTTAGACTGAAGCCTTCAGCACCTAGGTATAGTTCAACATGGGACCCACAGATAGTTCTCAATCATATTACACAATGGTACATCATGAAATAACAGTTACCGGTTACACAATGGGTACCGCATCATGAAATAACAGGTGATCAATGAAGAATCCACTAATTAAGCTACAATAAATAAGTACATATGATATTGTTTGAGATGATTGAGTGAGTGCTCACTTTATGTTAAAGGATAACCTTTTTTGTATCAAGTTTTCATTCAACCCGCCCTCCCAGATATACCCAATAAGTTTTGTAGGAAACCAGTAAATATCTATCTCTAAAACGAATGAGTATGTAGGAATGGCACAGCGGCAGCGTCACAAGTCGATCTTTTAGAATCAATTTAAAAATCGAATCTACTTTCAACTCCGTGCAATATCTACCTTGTAGGTTAAACGTACTACGTTTTGAATACTATTATATATTCGAATGAATAGACTCCTATAACTTCACTTTAGAAGTTCGTTTGATCATTCAATAATACTTACCATTATACATGCCCTATAGATGATCTATGTTTACGTGGTACCTGAATCTAAACCTCACACGAATAAACTCAATATAGACATATATAGACATGATTTAAATTGTCTATACGAATGCGTATCAAAACATATTATTAAGAAACGGATCATTATTCGCTTAGCATTTTATTTTGAATCTCAGGTTACAGACCTTCTTCTGTCTTTCTTTTTCATTGTACTAATTTCTCATATGGCCTAATCTGGCATTTTCGGTTGCTATGTTGAAATATTTAACCAAAAATACAAACACCGGCACGTCTATATTCCATAAGCGGGGGTGGCAGAGCTGTACTGTGTTCATCGACTGTTGCCGATGATGATAGGTCCCATGTAATAGGGGGCAAGCTTAATGCCGTATACCAGGCACAATTCTACACGACGGACTGATAATGGGATTTTTTCGATAGAAAAACTACATTTATCTGTTCTAGGATTTAAACCTATGATTTTTTTATTAAAAATTAAAAATGAATAATGTTTATTGAAGTCGTTGGATGCAGGTGGCATCGGACTGCTTACGCTGGAAAGCGATTGGGGAGGCCTATGTTCAGCAGTGGACAAGTATAGGCTGAAATGATGATGATGATGAATGTTTATTTTAATATATCATGGACTAGTTAAAGACTTAAAAATATACACATTGCATACTTCACAATACTTCGACTCGCTTTGAATTAGCCTTACACAATCTTAATTACACAATGTAGGGATTGCAAGAAGTCAGTTAATATTAGTGATTGATTCGTTTGACCCGTACTTATTTGCTTACTCACTGAATTATTACCTATAAAGCAGTTTAATTTTGACTCGGCTTACAGTAGGTGGTGACTACACAATGGGTAACAATATTGATAGCATCTTGCAGTCCATAAAATAAAGGACAAATACGACAGAATAACCTATCTTTAGTACGGCTGTCCACAATCTTCTAATGTTTATGAAATATTATACCGTAAACAATCGTATAATATTATTTATGTTACAATATGTCTTATATCTAATAATAGGCGTTACTCTAAAGGAACTACACTGACTGAGTAGATAATGAGTTGGTTTTTCATACCATTAAATTTTTTTCAGAGTGAATGGTGAATGGTGAACAGAGTGAATGGTGCGATGGGAAAGCTACTCGGGAGCCGGCACTTAAGCCATAAGGCGCAGCTGGCCATACATAACGGAGTTCTTGTCCCAACGCTGTTATATGGTAGCGAGAGCTGGGTATGTAAGAAGGAGAATGAAAGTAGGATAAATGCGGTAGAAATGCGAGCTCTGCGGAAGATGTGCGGAGTGAAGCTGACCGACCGCATTAGCAACGGCATAGTAAGACAGCGAGTAGGTATGAAAGATAGTATCGGTGTAAAGATGAAAAAGGGCATGCTCCGTTGGTTCGGGCATATAGAAAGAATGCCAGAGGAAAAAATGACAAAACAGATATACAATGTGAAAGTGGAAGGATGCAGGTACCGGGGAAGACCTAGACTATCTTACCACGACCAAATAAACCGAGTCTTATCTGATGGAAAAGTCAAGAGTCTCCGTAACCGGCGAGCGTGTATGAGACGAACTATGAGAGTCGAGGAAGCCAGAGAGGTATGTAAGGAAAGAACCTGTTGGAACTCTGTACTCTCTGCCTACCCCGCAAGGGATCTGGCGTGAGGTTATAGATAGATAGATAGATAGATTAAATTTTTTTCCCTATTTATGTAAAGTAATATGCCTAATTGTTATTTGCATAATAGTAAGGAAATCATGAATAAATTATTAAAAAATAAATACCGTCACGCCTATATTGCCAAGCGGGGGTGGCAGAGGTGTACTGTGTACACCCATTTTTCGCCATCGATGTTAGGTCCCATGTAATGAGAGGCGAGCATATTGCCATATACCGGGCACAATTCCAGACTCCGGACTCACACTGGGAAGTTTTCGTCAGAAAAGGTACATTTGTCCGACCTAGGATTTGAACCCCGGACCTCGTGATCTCAAAGCGCATTATAAACCACCAGACAACTTATTTTAACTTAATTATTTCAACATTTATTATCTAACAGCATTGATTCGAAATATAAAGAAATCATTGTACACGAGCAATAATAAATACGAAAACACTTGAGTATCTAATTTGTCAGAGTGATTTCAGTTTTAAAAAATCTTACGTTATCAAATAGTTACTGTAAAAAAGTATAAAAATGCGTATATATTATTGCTCGTGACTGTAATCCGCCACCCCCTTCCTGGATCCACTATCGCTCGACCGTTAATCAATCATCAATTCACAGTCGAATAATGATTGATCGATTGTTTAATCGATCGATATTCATCGGCAGGCTATTATACCAATCGATCAATGGCAATCAATCGGTCGGTGTAGTAACACCCGAATTGTCGTTATCTAAGGCTGTAATTCAGCTGAAATCATAAAAAAATACTCTCCTTCTGCACTCGGGTAATTAGCCGATCGACAAGGTTATCTTGAAATGGACGTCTTTGGACTGATGGCAAGAACCTACAGTACATGGAATTATCGACGGGCGGTTTAGTCCAGTGTTTAAGGTCTCGCCACATAGCCGAAGCAGCGCGACGGGAGCGCGACGGTGGCGCGGCTTGGGAAATTGCAATGTACTGAAATGTACGGGAGACGCCACACAATGCAGCCCCGCTCGGCGCGACGGCAAACGTCACGACCGAACGTAGCCACGCGCTTCCGTCATGCTCCCGTCGCGCTCCGTCGGCTATTTGACCAAACCTTTAGGGATTAAACGTCCTCGGCCAGACTGTTTCAAGTAGTTGTTCGATCCCCGCATAGGGCAAACATCTTTGTGAGTCACAAACATTTGTTATGGTCTAAGTGTTTGGGCATATAATTTTTATGTTTATAAATCCATCCAACAACACAGGAATAATTCCTCGAGTGTGGCTTTTTTTTTAATAAAGAAAATATTAGAAAGTGATAAATGATAATGATATAGAGTT
Source organism: Phalera bucephala (assembly GCA_905147815.2). Taxonomy (NCBI): domain Eukaryota; kingdom Metazoa; phylum Arthropoda; class Insecta; order Lepidoptera; family Notodontidae; genus Phalera; species Phalera bucephala. Next base: position 25,295,725 of record LR990618.1, on the reverse strand, counting down.
CACACTTTACCCCTAAGTTAGAAAGATAAAGGAAAAAAAATGATGATATGTATAATACAACTAATCCGCTATGTCCATAGTACTGACTAATATCAAAGCCTTACAGTAAATTACTGCCAATGCAAATGCCAAATGCAGTTATTTTATAGTGCATAAACAAGAACGGTAATCATCATGATCACATTATAATATTTCAAATTAGTGTTAAGTCCCACGTACACGGTAATTTGATCTTTATTTCTAGGTAATAATAGGTAATATTACAGAAGAACTTGGGTTTAGGGTACACCCCGCAGTTTTGGTATGAAGTTCCATAGGTATAGTTTTACTTAAATAATAAATAAATATTTTCCTTAAAATTATTAAACTTAGCACGAAAACATTCACATTAGCGTGACACTAGCGAGTAATCGTGCTGTCACGGTCATTTTTATTTAATAAATTTGGAACCTGTTGGAACTCTGTACTCTCTGCCTACCCCGCAAGGGATCTGGCGTGAGGTTATAGATAGATAGATAGATAGATAAATTTGAATTCTGGCAAGGATGGCATATCAACTCGCTAACGTTACGCTAACGTCAATCATTTGTGCTAAGCTCTTTCTGTATTGCTAAAACTCTGATTATAAATTACGAGGTTTTTCAAATGTCATCTCGATATAATTTATATCAAGACAGTTCAATAATTTAAAGCTCATTAATTTTAAGGAAAATGTAGTAAATCTATTGCATTAACCCGAATTCGAATGTTCGTCCGTAAAGACATAATATTATATAAGCAAACATTACGTTATAAATATGATCACATTGAAATTTCTCAGTAATAATAGGGAAAAAATAAAGCTCAAATAATAAGAAATCGTTTATACACATGAGATTATTATGCTCAAGTTTTATGTATTTCATATGGCCGGCAACGAATTACATACATGCTCACAATATACATACTAAGATTTTAGCACACAAATCATCTTCATTAAATTATGAGCGTGTATGCGTATAACTGTAGATTTATTTATTAATTCACCAATGAAACAAACTTATACCTACAAATGTTTACGAAAGATTCATAAAACCCGAAAATAGTTGAACACCGCAAACTAACAGAATATTGGGTGAATAAAGATCCATTTGACCCTTGTAAATATTTCTTTTTGAATGCCCTTTTTAATCTTTCCCATCAACTGTAAATTAGGTTGTGCCAAGCAGCTATGCCACAGTCGATAAATGTTTTTATTTAAATTAAATAATTTCAAAACTAAATACATTATGCAATATATATATGACGTATATAAGTGACGTAATAATCAATCATTATGCCTATTTGCTCAATTAACGCGACCTCGCCTATTTTGGTTGGGCAATTACCCCTGATTCATCATTTCGGTGGGCGGGCGGACATTTCACGGTGGTGATGACAACTCAATGAATCGCCTTTTCTTCCATATGGGCTTGGAAATATTAATACGATGTGTAATACTTTTAATTTTGTATAAATAAATATTTGTACCGGTCTGGATGATTGTGCATGTGAATTTCATGTTTGTAAGTGCTCCCAGGACACAGGAATAATACCTAGTGCAGAACTATGTTTTTTTAACGAAAAATATGCATTATCATGGCACTATTTTATTGGTACTAAGCCCGCTACACATTCCCACTACTGTAACTCCTGTAAGCGAGGATCCACAATGGTCTTCATAGATAGGTTGAAACTGAGGGTGTCTCTGGAAGCGCTTTAATAATCTTGGAACCTGCAATAATTTTAATTAGAAAAAAAACAGGAGGAGTAGAATAAAAATGTCATAGCAAAATTCAAGCTACCTAAGATTGTGACAGCTTTGTCAACAGCTCGGTCTAGTAATTGGCTCGAGTCGCATGTTCGATCCTCGTATGGAAAAAATCTTTGTTTAACCTACAAATGTCTGATTCGCTCGGAGTATTTGTGAATATGAATTTAATGTGTGTAAACGCACAATATGGACCGACGACCTGGTAAAGGTCGGTGGTAAAAGCTGGATGCTTACAGCACAAAGCCGATGTGATGGTCTTTGTGATGATCTTCGGGGAATGCCTTTGTCCTTCAGTGGACCTCTTTCGGCTAATGATGAAACGCATCTACGACACAGAAATAATTTCTAGATTGTCTGTTTAAAAGACTGTACCGCGAAAGACCTACACACCTTGCTATGATCCAGTAGAACGTATTTATCTGGCAAAAGATTCTGTAACTGGTGAACGTGTAATAATGGGGTGAACGATGAGATTAGAGGAGACGAAAGAAAACGTGTTAGAGCTTCTTACTCTCTATCTACCCCGCAAGTGATCGAGCGTGATGATTAGAGAAATCCGTCCACACAACTTTGTAGTCTTAATATCAAACTAATAAATTTAAGTGATGCGAAAATTTTGATACAATGTGTGAATTTTATTGCGCACATTCTAAGTAATTTACTACTCTATTAATCAAGGCTATCAGTAGTGCATATAACCTAGATTGAAACATCTGACTAAGGCTGCCCACAGACTATGCCTTGTGATGTGTAATGACGCGACCAACGCGAGAACGCGAGAATGATTAAAACTACGATTATATTATTTCAGTTTGGTAAACACCACATTAGTATAAATCTAGTTATAACAAAATGTGTAAAATTGACAGGAGTAGTCATCATCTCAGCCTATACTTGTCCATTGCTGAACATAGGCCTCCCCAATCGCTTTCCAGCGTAACCGGTCCGACGATACCTGCATCCAACGACGTCCTGCGATTTTTACAAGATCGTCGGTCCATCTGGCAGGCAGTCGTCCTACGCTGCGCTTGCCAATACGTGGTCTCCACTCTAGAATCTTTCTGCCCCAACGCCCATCCGATCTTCGCGCTATGTGCCCCGCCCATTGCTACGTCAGCTTGCTAATCCTGAGGGCTATGTCGGTGACCTTGGTTCTTCTACGAATCTCCTCATTCCTGATTCGGTCACCTAGAGAAACGCTGATACGCGTAGCTTTTTCCATAGCTCGCTGAGTAACTCTAAGCTTTTTTATGAGACCTATTGTAAGAGACCACGTCTTTGATCCGTATGTCATCACTGGCAACACACGTTGACTAGAAACTTTAGTCTTGAGGCACTGAGGTATTTTGACCGAGAAGATGTTGCGCAGTTTTCCGAACGCTGGCCAGCCGAGTTAGATTCGTCGATTGACCTCTCTCTCAAAGTTGGGACTACTTAACCGGACTGCCTGTCCCAGGTAAATGTATTTGTCGACAACTTCGAGAGTCTACTCTTGAAGTGAGTGGTGAGTGCGGTGGGTACGACATGGACTTTAAACATTATTTTCGTTTTGTCTATGTTCATTTTAAGACCCACTTGTTGGGATATTCTGTTGAGGTCACGGAGCCTTCGTCCTAGATCTTCCAGCAATTCCGCCATGACCACAATGTCATCGGCAAATCGAAGGTGAGTGATGTGTTCGCCATTGATGTTGCTGCCAAGTCCTCGCCATTCCAAGAGCTTGATGGCGTCCTCTAAGGCGGCCGTAAACAGTTTCGGAGAAATGACGTCTCCCTGGCTTACTCCTATTTTTATGGGGATCGCCTTCATGCACTGCTCCTGTACTCTGATTAACACGGTCGCGTTAGTATAAGCAGTAGTAAGGTACAAGCAGTTCAACGCTTCGATGTACCGATAGTCAATGTGGCATCGCTGGCATACTCCTCAGTCTTATGTATAATATGCCGCAGCGTATGTATGTTGTTTATGGTACTCAAGCCTTTCCGGAAACTGGCTTGTTTGGGAGGCTGGAAGTTATCAAGCCTGCGTTCGAGACGATTCGTGATGACTCTCGAAATCAGCTTATAAACATGGCTCAGCAGTGTAATGGTTCTTTAGTAAGGTGTTATCACCTTTCTTGAAAAACAGTACCACCACACCCCTGTTCCATTCTTCCAACGTTTTCTCTTCGAGCAAGACGGAATTGAACAGCCTCTGAAGTTCTATAAGTACCAGCTTTCCGCCCGCTTTCAGAAGCTCTGCGGTAATTCCGTCTTCGCCCGGCGCTTTGTTGTTTTTGAGTTGTTTGAGAGCCATCCTAATCTCAAACAGGCTGATGTCCGGGATATCTTCAGTGTAGTGTCGGGTTAGCTTGGCGCTTGGGTATTTTACCAAGTCAACAACAGGTTCAGCTACTGAGGTATATAACTGCCCATAGAACCTATCTATCTCCCTGAGTACCTCTGACCTATTCGACGTTACGTTTCCGTCCTCCAGCTTCAGCTTCGTCAACTTGCTTTGCCCAATAGACGCGTCCATTGCAAACACTTTAGAACCCTTGTTCTGCTCTATGGTGTCCCCAATACGCCTTGTATTGAAAGACCGTAAATCGTGCCGCAAGGATTTCAATATCAGTCTATTGAGCTACCTATAGGACTTACTCGTAGCATCATCGGAGGTTTGGAGCTGCATAGAATGTCGATCAGCCTAGTAGTTGGGGTGTAGACAGATTGGACAGGGCGGGCCTTTTTTTACGGTGGGGCTTAAAATACTTGGACCTGACCGTATGGACAGTCTCTACCAGCCTGTTGTTGATTTCATCCAATGATGCGCTGCTTTCAAGCAATTCGAAGCAGTTTGACAATTCGAGTTGAAAGTTCTCGAGGTTTTGGATATGTGCATAAGAAGATCGGAGTGTAGACTTCATCAGACGCGATCTTTCCATTTTAACATTAATATATAATGTGCCTCTAACCAAGAGTATTAGGATAAAAAAGCGCGTAAGTTGACTGACCAAGGTTAAGTAACTTTAAGCACGATCAGTCTGAGATGATTGACCGTGTGCTGTGATTTCCATATTCAAGCGACTCTTTGCATCAAAAGGCACTTTAACCCGTCCTTATGGCCACTTCATGTCGTAGTCGTTAACCTAAATTGGAAGCCGTAATAAGTTCCAACAACAGGTGGCCACAAAACTGCTTCCACTAATCCGGATTGGGTAGATTTTCACTCCTGTCAATCATACCAGAAGGCTCGGCAGCGCCAGCAATAGGACGTACAGGTTGATTTACTATTTATAAATATAAAACTATATTATATAAAAAATAACTTTCTATTTTCTATCTCTTTTACACAAGAGAAAAAATATGTCAATACGTAACATGCAAATATGCGAATAATTCCGTCCCCCGCAGAGAGGTGAGTAACCCACATGTAAGATTTATCAGCGGCGTAGACTGCGCTGACGTCATACCGAACGTCATCTGAAATAGTTATACAGCGTGATTCATTAGCGAGATATTGGTGACTGGCGAATATTACGCGACCTCGGACCTTGCTGTAGGGCTATCACCTACAACAAGTTATAAAGAAACATGATGTGAAATGCATAGAATTCAAACGCTTTAGTATAAAGTAGCCTAAAGTAATAAAGTCTAAATTAGCTTGTAATATCCTAATGCTAAGTTCTTCTCTTACATATTATGGGAAATTGTACTAAATACAGTCTGAATTATTATATTATATTGATATACCGAGCCGTTTTGAAACTCAAACTCACATCATTCGTTTTGTATAGGCCCTGCGAGGCACGCATAAATTGTCAAATTTACATTTTTTTAACTTACTAACCTACCACTGGATCAGGACGCAGCTTTCACTGAGCGAGTGAGAAACGCAACGTGCTTGTCTATTTTGTATAAACTTCTATTCATATTCCATCATAGTATTCCACTGCTGGGCAAAGACATTTTTCCATTCCATACTCTATTGGAGGCTACTCAGGGCCAAATGTTTAAAAAAGTATCAGTGCGTCTCGCCATATCTTTCTGGTCCTGTAACATTGTTCGTTTGAAATTAACCCCATATTCCAATTAAAATAATAAGAATGAACAATCGTTTTTCCTTGCAGGCTTATCATATATCATGGGTCTGAAAACTGACGTAACTCCTGTAAGTCATATGAATTAATGACACATTGTGAATCATGCGAAATATTCTTGAGCATTGGTGTTCAGGGCTGTCTTAAGTTTAACGGTTTCTTTTTTCAATTCACTAGGTTATGTTCTTTTTTATTTTTTGCAATGCGATTGCTAAATTTGTGGATAGGATATTTGATTTAAACTTGTTCCAGCCCGCGACTTCGTCTGCGTTAACCTTAGGCAGGAACCTTACATTATTCCGCGCTAAAAGTATTCTATATGTTAGTTCAGTTAATAAACTATATGTGTGCCAAATGTCATCCGATTGTGTTCAGCTGTTTTTGCGTGATTGAGTAACAAACATTCACATATCTAAACATACAAACTTTCACATTTATAATATTAGTAGAATATTTAATTATTATATTGCTTGTTACAGTCGCTGGAATCTTTCTCCAATTCCGAGAACCTAGGTCCTAAAATAGATCAGATGATCGATCAGATGAGAAGTAATAGAGTTCTAAATGATGATAAGTATTAAATTTTTTACTATTAGAAAACACTGCAACAACGTCACGACAATATAAGTTGACATAAGCTTCAGTCGAAGTTAAAATCGGGAGACATTATCGGAGTAATTAAGGTGAGAAACCTCTTAACTCGATTTATGAGGAGTGGTAAAGACCTTTCAGCAGTGAAACCGAATTTTATTTTTCATTATTATTACTGTAATAAGCTTATATACTTTTTTCATGTGTTGTTATCATATAACCTGTATATTGAGTGAATCTAATGATATAGAACTACGCATGTCGTTGTCTTTTATACTATACGTAGCGTTGGTTAAACGTAATAGTGACACAACTCAAAAAATTTATTGCACGAATTAGCACTTTAATTACAAAAACTAAAAGTTTAATTTTACTTATCGATCCTTGTTTTAATTTTAAGCCAAATTAGGGTTAGTTTTGGATGGTGCAGTATTTTTTATATATTTTGGAACTACAAACTATTGTTGTAGTTAAAATTCTATTCGATTTTTGCACACCGCCCATTTTTATTTTTATTGTAAGCATCTCTGGCCTCTACCTGAATGTTGCCTCGAAGAAATCGCTTTAAGCGATAAGGCCGCCTTACTGTACCGATAGGTATGTCCAATACTTTTCTTTCTTTCTGGATTTTTTTGTGTGCATGAAAGTAGGTATATTGTATTATACAAACTATCAGCCCTGAGTAAAGTGAAGTGTTAAATGACGTATTACATAACATGGTCTTAGACCCGCCGCCATGACTAACAATACCGTTCGAATCATAAATATATGGAAATTAGTAAAAGTTCGCTTTTTGCAAGAGTGAATCCGCGTCGGTGTATAATAACATACTCATTTAAAACAAAATTAATATTGTGATCGAGTAAATTGATTTTGATTATATAAAATTACCGACCGTCAGGACAAGCATACAATTTCGTATGTATTAATGCAGTATTTTTAAGTCTTATAGTAATTTGATTTCCTAAAGCCAATATGACCTCAATTAACTGTCAGACCACCTAGAAAGTGTAAAACTGAGCCCAGATTTAAATTTCAAAGCTTTTGTATGTAGTTTAAAATGACTAGCTCGCTCGGTTTCTGAACGGATGTTCTTAGTGGAAACAGTGTTTTGATCCGGATCAAAACACTGTTTCCACTAAGAACATCCGTTTTTACATCTGCCACCGGTGGCAGATGTAAAAAATGTGAATAAAATAGACAACATTTAGCAAGTGCCATTTAGGCCTAAAAAAAGAAAAAAACACTATATTTTTGAGTAGGAATATCGTCATGAACATCAATGCTACCCTTAGATGTAAGAACTGGAATTAATAAAAGTATTCTTAATATAATACCTAACTATCTATCTATATCATCACGCCAGACCCCTTGTGGTGTGGGCAGAGAGTACAGAGTTTCAACAGGTTCTTTCCTTACATACCTCTCTGGCTTCCTCCACTCTCATACATTATTAATAACTTTTTTTATGAAATACCTAACTATTACATAAAAATCTTATTAATAATATTCTGAGTGTGCATATAACATCACTCACTTAAATATCAAAATATATAAAATAATATTAGCCCTGTTAAGAAACTGTCCCACTGTTGGGCACAGGCCTCCTCTCAAACTGAGAGGGTTTAGGCCATAGTCCACCACGCTGGCCCAGTGCGGATTGGCGAACTTCACACACCTTCGAGAAACTCTTAGGCATGCAGGTTTCCTCACGATGTTTTCCTTCAGCGTGATAATTAATTTTTAATACGCATAAGCTTTCGAAAAGACAGAGGTGCGTGCCTGGGTTTGAACCAGAGACCTCTGACTTGGCAGTCTAACGGTCTAACCACTAGGCTATCACTGCTTGGCTTATCAAAATATATTTACATTAAATATTATTACTATCATACTCATAGCGCTGCTGAATTCCTATTGTTGCCGCGGTATTCTTAGAGATTTCCAAAGTTAAGCAGCATTGCCTCGACCAATGTCAGATGGGTTATCGTTTGTAAAGTTTTTAGCCCCGGATACCACCTCATATGATTAGGCTCAGATGGAAGCATTATGGGCGGCTTTATAAGTCACAAATCTACCTCCTCCAGTACACACAGGCTCACCAAAATGATCTATCGTCTTTGACCTCAATTTGCGAGAAAAAGCCTTTTCCGAGCAGTTACGTGAAATATAGACTATATCGTAGCAGTAATGGCATTTATGTCAATAAAAATCTAATTAATTTCGCATACAAAACTTCCCTTTACATTTCAATAGCAACTTGAATGTACCTATTTCCATAAATAAGTCACGGATTTATACCAGGATAAGAAATAGGATGCGACATTAATTAAGAACAAAATAACGTTCATTATTCAAATGTTTATGCGTATTTGTATTAAAGAAAATACGTGTTGACATTCTAATGGTACAATTAATTGGGACTTCCGATTAATTAATGAAATACTAATAGACCCTCAGGCGTTATTCTCCTAATATTAATTAAGTGCGCGATGACATACCAACCGACACACCTGTCCGTTCGGTTGTTTTTATAAGTAGTCTAGTTTGCTAAGTATGACATCAATCATTTGGAGATTAGTGATGTTCTAAATGTGTAATATATGTATGTCGATTAAGACAAAGTCGTATATGCCAATGTTTATATTTAGCATATACGCCTTTATTCGGTAGGCACATCCATATGTTTGTTTTTTGTTTTTCATCAAAAAATATGCAACAACACGCCTTCATTTCCTAAGCAGACATTATTTTATTTTTTTCTCTTTTTAAAAAAAAAACGTAGCCCCACAGAAGGATTAATTCCTGTGTCGTGGGTGCGTTTACAAACATGAAAATTCACATAAACAAATATCCAGACTAGAACAAATAATTGTGGATTACACAAAGACTTGTCCCGTTCGGAGATCGAACCCGCGACTATTAGACACAGTAGGCGAAGCGGCTTAAGCTCTTAACCACTGCGCTAAATCGAAGATATATGTACTATAAATGCATTTAATCGCCGTATTGCTTTGAATAACGATTAAATTTTGTTTAATACAGCGCACTGAAAGAGTAACAACATTTTTTTGATAATTAAAATGTAAGATACTTTAAAAATAATTCAGTTGCCGATTTAGAGCAAACTACTTTCAGGTCTTGCGTTATTTACATCAATCAATCAATTTAATGTTCCCACATAATACTTCATAAATACTACCTTTCTATACCTTTCTATCAATATCATCATGCCAGGTCCCTTGCGGGCTAGGCAGAGAGTGCAGAGTTTCAACAGATTCTTTCTTTTTACTACATACATAAATATTACCGTATAATACATTTCTATCTATCTATCTATCTATCTATAACCTCACGCCAGATCCCTTGCGGGGTAGGTAGAGAGTACAGAGTTCCAACAGTTTCTTTCCTTACATACCTCTCTGGCTTCCTCGACTCTCATAGTTCGTCTCATACACGCTCGCCGGTTACGGAGACTCTATAATACATTTACAGTTTAAAATATCATTTTTTATCTGTGCTTTATTTATACTATCCAAAAGTATCGATTTGATTTGATATAGTCTGATCATATAGAAAAACGTTGTAAAATGTATACATAATCAATTTACTTTTAATAACCACCAACAAAAAAGTATTTTGGCTGTATATGGCATTTCGGGTCAACATATTTCAACGCGTATTTATTATATATTAGCTAATATTGACTTGATGAATTTATGTTTGATACAAAGCGGTTCAGATGTTTTAAAGGTGGGCGAGAAATATCTCAAACTAAAATTTTCAAAAAAGGAACATTGTATTAATTTTTGGGGGTCTGTCCAAGAGCGTGCCCGTCGCGACCCCTGCCAGCCGATACGGCTGCAATCTTGGACCGAACAATTACCGCAGTGCGGGCTAGGGCGTCCCCCCGAGGCGACGCGTACCGGTCCGCCCCCGTCGGTACGAACATAGGTGGAAGCGGCGATGGGGGCCGCCACCCATCACGCCGGGCCCGAACTGGCGAGTCGTGGGGTGCAGAGTGCCGAATAGGCACCTGGAATGTAAGAGGTGGTATGGAAGATAAGATGCATGAGGTGATTGATGTAATGAAAGAGAGACGCCTGGATGCTCTGTGTGTAACAGAGACTAAGCGAAGGGGCAGTGAAGCCTGTGATCTCCCTGACGGCATGATGGCTCTGTGGTCTGGAGTGCCACAGAGCGATCGTGCTAGCATGGGGGTGGGTATCTTGTTGTCCCGTCGCCTGGCCTCTGGATCCGCCTGAAACTGGGTGTCACTAGAGTGTTTTTGGTTGGAGCCTACGCTCCTGTAAGCTCGTCGACACCCCCGGACCTGGAGAAGTTTTTGGATAATGTCAGGGAAGTTCTGGATCTGGCTGATGCGAATGAAAAGGTGATTTTGTGTGGCGACCTGAACGGATGGGTGGGAACCAGGCGGCAAACTTGCGACGCTGCTCTGGGTCCTTATGGTGATAAGAGAGTGAATGATGCAGGTAAGCTTATTGTAGATGTGTGTTTGGAAAGAGGTATCCTTGTGTCCAATACAATATTCCAACACAAGGATATTCATATGTATACGTGGAGAAGAAATGAACAGAAAAGCATGATAGATTTGATCCTGGTAGATAACCGTCTCCGAAGTAAACTTCAAGATACCCGTGCATATAGAGGCCCCACTCTTGAATCGGACCACTATCTCGTAATTGCGCGGTTCAGTGGTTTGTTCAGGAAGTGGAGGCACTGGCGAGAGCGTATCCCCTTCGGAGGCCTTGAAAGAATCAAGGTTGAAAGGTTGCAAGATGAGAGCGTGAGGAGAACGTATGAAGACAGAGTCCGGGAAAAGCTTTTGACAGCTGGTTCTTCGGACTCAAACATAGATGAACGCTGGAATTGTCTGAAAGAGAGTTTGGTAGAATCAGCGAAAGAAGTATGTGGCTGCTCAAAGAAGCATATCACAGCAAAAGGGGATGCATGGTGGGACACAGAGTTAAAAAGCTCTGTAGAAAGAAAGAAGAAAGCGTGGCAGGACTTCTCTCTCTTCTTTGAATCTAAATGACAGTATGACGGAGATGAAGAAAGAAATATACCGGCAATGCAATAATGCCACCAAAACCTTAGTGAAAGAAAAGCGTGAAAGAGCTAGTGTGATTGAGGAGGAGAGGCTGACGAAGAACTTCGAGAATAACACCAAACTCTTTTGGAGCAAGGTGAGAAAGGCTCGAGGTGATTCGTCAGGCTCCAGAATGGAAAAGATAAAATCTAAGGATGGTGACATTCTTGCAGACACACAAGCTGTGCTAAACCGGTGGAGTGAATACTTTGGAGAAATGTATGAGAATGCCCCGGATGCTGGTACCACAGACGAGCCCAGAGGCGAGTTTGCGGCACCAGAATCCACAGAGGACATCACTATGGAAGAAGTTGAATGGGCGATACGAAGTATGAAAAATGGTAAAGCTGCGGGAATAGACATGATATCTGCCGATATGATTAAATATGGTGGAACTTGCGTCCGGGACGCTTTTTGGGTCCTCGCAAATCTTTGCTGGAAGACCGGTAGAGTCCCTACAGATTGGCGCCGCGCAGTCATAGTACCCTTGTATAAAGGCAAGGGCTCACAATATGACTGCGCCAATTACAGGGCCATCAGTTTGATCAGCTTGGCAGCTAAGGTGTATGGTAAAATTATTGAACGGAGAATGCGCGAAAAGTCCGATGGAGTGTTGTGTGAGGCACAGGGAGGTTTCAGGTCTGGAAGAGGATGTTCGGATCAAGTTTTCTCCCTCCGCAACATCGTAGAAAAGCATCTGGCAGTAGGCCGGAAGGTTTTCTGCGGTTTTGTGGACCTGGAGAAGGCGTTTGATAGAGTCGTGCGAAAGAGACTTTGGGACATTTTGTCAGAGTATGGTATAAACGGCACCCTGTTGCGAGCCGTCCAGTCCACCTACGTGGACAGCAAGGCATGCGTACGGGTGGGTGGTAACATGTCACCTTGGTTTGACGTTAAAATCGGCGTCAAACAGGGTTGCGTGTTGTCCGCTAGACTGTTTATAGTGTATCTGGATAAAAGTCTTCAAAGACTGTGTGCGATGACTGAAGGGGTAAAAATGGGTGATCTAGTGATAAACCACCTATTGTATGCAGATGACGCGGTTTTGATAGCGCCAACAGCCACTGATCTGCAAACACTAGTCACAGTTATGAGAGACGACTGCATGAATAATGGCTTACATTTGAATGTGAATAAAACCAAAATTATGGTTTTTGAACGGGAAGAAACCAGAACGAATGCAAGGATTGTGGTTGGTAACGATGTGCTGGAGCAAGTGAATGAGTTTGTATATCTTGGATGCGCCTTCAGTAAGGATGGGAAATACACCGCTGATATAGAGAGAAGAGTGAATGCAGGTAATAGAGCGAATGGTGCGATGGGAAAGCTACTTGGGAGCCGGCACTTAAGCCAAAAGGCGCAGCTGGCCATGCATAACGGAGTGCTTGTCCCAACGCTGTTATATGGCAGTGAGAGTTGGGTATGTAAGAAGGAGAACGAAAGCAGGATAAATGCGGTCGAAATGCGATCTCTGCGGAAGATGTGCGGAGTCACGCTGACCGACCGTATTCGCAACAGCGTAGTAAGAAAGCGAATAGGTATGAAAGATAGTATCGGTGTAAAGATGAGAAAGGGTATGCTCCGTTGGTTCGGGCATATAGAAAGGATGCCAGAATAAAGAATGACAAAACAGATATACAATGCGAAAGTGGAAGGATGTAGGTGCCGGGGAAGACCTAGACTATCTTACCATGACCAAATAGACCGTGTCTTAGCTGAAGGGCAAGTCAAGAGTTTCCGTAACCGGCGAGTGTGTATGAGACGAACTATGAGAGTGGAGGAAGCCAGAGAGGTATGTAAGGAAAGAACCTGTTGGAACTCTGTACTCTCTGCCTACCCCGCGAGGGAGCTGGCGTGATGATATAGATAGATAGATAGGTATTAATTTTTGCCCGTAGCACATGGCCGTAGTTAATTGTCGTATAGCGTAAGACCTACCTCTTCTAAATGTTTTTCCCTAAATTCCGCTTAGCCGTTTAGATTTGATTAAATCGGATTACTAACACAACTAAATTAGTTATGTAATAAAATTTAAAGATAAATGAGTAAAGACTGCTTCGTTAATCTAGTGGCAAAGCGCATCGCTTTGTGATCACGAGTACCTGGGTTCAAATCCTAGGTCGGTTTTCGTAACAAAAAATTTCCAGCATGAATCCGGACTCTGGAATTATGTCCGGTATATGGCAATAGGCTAACATCGTCGGTGAAAAGTGGGTGTACTAAATACACCTCTGCCATCCCCGCTTGGGGATTTTAGGCGTGACTATAAATGAGTAAATCAATATACTTACACGTCACTAAATACCACCGTCATTATAACGTTAGATATAACATAATTTGGTATGACAAATAATGATCCAATTTGGAAGATGAATGAGTTGACTATTGATTTCTTTATAAAATATTTAATTGCTGTAAACAACACTTTGAAACAAATGGCTTAAGAAGTTTGACGTGGTATTGATTGATAGAGATAAATCACTTGAGCGCGTACTTACATTATGAATAATAATTATACGAAAATATAATAGGCAGCTATTTTGTAGTATAGTGAAAAATGGCTGTGAAGATTTCATGAAACCGAATTACAGTTACACAAATCACAGTGAAAATTTGTGTTACATTTTTCAATGCTTACTATTCATTTTATTTTAAAGTTAAAATTAACAATTGTTGTCTGATCAGAACTTAAAAGAGATTCCTTGCTAGAATGCTAAATAAATATTTTGACCCCAAATTTTCATAAAAATCATAAGAAGCCTCCCACCCCAATGAACCCATTCATTATTCCCACGTCCCACTGCTAGCAAAAGCCTACCTTCACTTATTCTACTCCCTACTGTCAGAAACTAAATTTACTTAAAACCTTACCTTATCCTACTCAAAACCTTGAACCACATGTAGATGTCAATATTTTTAAAGAATTTTACATAAATTATCCTATTGCCTATTAGGTATCTACAGCTATGTAGGAGTTCAAAAATTCACCTGTTCAGTATGAATCACCTAATTCCTCCGTTTTGGTTAACAAGCGCACGACACGAATGACAAAAGGATACGTAATAACGCTTCTATTGGATTAATGTGTGACATTTTATCGGTCTGCTTCGCGCAGCCCAATTAGTTCAGTGCTAATAAAACATCGCGATGATTGTCGCTAATTGATGCGTCTGGTGTTTTCGTTAGGATTGACTTTTATGTAAATGCTGTGCGGGTTCATAAAGAACTTAGAATGATTGTTTCATTACTCAGTTACAAACTGTAAGAAAAATAAATGCCGACAAGCGCATATATCCCAAATGGGAGTGGCCAAAGTGTACTGTGTACACCCTCATATCGCCTACGATGTCGGATCCCAATTTATTATGTGGCAAATCAATTGCCATTATAGCGGGCACAATTCACGACTCCGGACTTCAACTGAGGTTTTCTATAGTAGAACAACACTCGGTCCGATCTAGGATTCGAAGCGACTCGGATCGTGATGGCCACCCACACTATGAAAGGCCAACGATGAGGATGAGGACGAATGATTAAGATATAGTTAGTTGAGTTAAAAATATATTTATTTTACTCTTTATTCCGTTAATCTAGACCAAAATAGTTGAGCGACACAAAGATTTGTGGGAATTGGATACCCAACTTCTTAATTAATAATCTAAGCCTGCCAAGCTTTCGTCAACAGACTCCTTTGTAGAACTTATGCATTTTTATTGTCTTATAAACAACGGCAAATTACACGTAACAATAGGCATAATACACCTCGAAACTAATTCACAAGTCGGGCACGTATCTACTTGCAACACCAGTCGATCAAGAGGCTTGCTTTCACGCCACTCCCACGCCGTCTTATCGAAAAACCTACATATTACGACTAATGACGAACTTCGAAAGGGGGTGGGTACAGCTCATATAGTAAAAAGTGGACTATTATTAAGTAAACACGAAACGAATCTAGGGGCAAATAATGCGCTTAGTGATCACGAGGCGAATATTTTTATTCATTTTTAACTGAACACATCACAAGCACAATACCTATAAAATACACTAAGGGCTATTTTTACAATCATCAAAAAAATATCCAACAAATAAATGATTACCTGACAAAATATAATACTGAAACTCCTGAAATATTATATTCATACAGTTATAATTTTTAATTTGTTCATGTTGAATGTTATCCTATAATTAAATTTTGTATGGTGGTTGGAAAATAAACCCTAAATTAAGTGATTCATAGGATACAATATAACATAGGTAAATTATAAATTGCGGTTCTGTTAATGATATACTTCATCGATTAATAATTATATTCGATCAAAAGTCAGCCTTAAAATATATAAATCTCTCAACAGTTGAATTTATTTGAAATTAAGCAGTATCATCAAACCCACAAGAAAATATGAACTATATCCACGGGCAAATTTTGTGTGACCCACAAACGTTGTGAACCTAATCACGACACAGGACCAAAATTCTATTATCAGGCTTACCTTTTTGAACAAAAAAATGGTCACGGAATAAGAGCTAAATAAATTATCAATACCTTACCACAAAGCATGCGTGAAAAAACATTACACGTGTGGTCTTACGTGTTGCGTTGTTACAGTTACTACAGTCAACGCAACTTTTTACATTTCAGTCGATAAAAAACATTGACCCACATTTCAACTATTTGACCAACATTTGCAATGCAACTTTTTAGCGTCCTCATTTTCGGATTCTAATCTTGAATAAATGTGTGTCATCGAGCTTTCTTACATTTGTAAACGTCTTAATGTGATTTAAATATATTTGAATGTAGTTATCGCCAATTTAAATAAAGTTTGGGCTGATACTTGAAAAGAAAAGTAATGACATCGAATAATGTAGAAGGTTGAAAATTGAATTTGGATAGGACTGTGTGACGCCTTGTCATAGATGTTTGAATATTTGTTTAGTTTGCAAAAGCATTTATGTTTCATACACTAAGAATAGATTTCAAATAATATATACAAACGTATTATAACCTACATCATTGTCCTAAAATTATTAATAAAGTTGTGAAAAACTAAAGAAAGAATGTGGAACGAAAGAAAATTTTTACTCAATCATGTCTAACGATCAAAACGACTTATATGGATTGGGACATAGAGGTAGATTAAGGGCTAAAATACTATTCTTATAGATTAGTACACCTGTCCCTTACACCCTGAACATATATTGCATAACAGACTTGCACTACCATAATGTTAAAAATCATTTGCATAAGCACAAGTGTGAGGGATCCGAGTTACAAGCGATTATTGAATTCTTTTTTTTTTCTTTTTAAGATGACGCAACCCCGCGACAGGAACTATTTACTTGTCGTGGGTGCGTTTACAAACATGAAATTCATGTACGCGAACACCCACACAGAAACACATATTTGTGGATCGCAGGTAAGAATCGAATCGGCGACAACTCGATGCAGTGGGCAGAGCGGCTTAAGCTCTTAACCACTGGATTAAGTTGTCGTCAAACCGTCTGTATTTAAATAAAAACATTATGTGAGCGGATCTGCGAGCAATATACTATTACTAAAAGAAAGTTTTCCGTATGCTTCCGAACATCTGTTTCGTGATAACAATCTGTTACATCTTCGATTCCCACGGCTATATCGCTGAATTTCCGATCCCACTTCCATACAAAATCAAAAGTGCCTGTCAGCAATATATACCCTCATGAACTTCGGTTTTTTAACAAAAATCAATCATTTTGTGATTTAGTCTAACTGCTGCCCAACTGGTTTCTGCCTGCCGATTGGCTCAGTAGCAAAGCTAATACATCAAAAGGTTTTGAACTTAGACCAAGACCTTTCAGAGATCTCGCGTGTAAATAGTGTCTGTGTTTTTTTTTATTTTTTTTAAATAACAAAGCGAACGATTTAGCGCAGTGGTTAAGAGCTTGAGCGGCCCCGCCCACTGTGTCGAATAGTCGCGGGTTCGATTCCCGCACGGGACAAATCTTTGTGTGATCCACAATTATTTGTGCCGGTTTGGGTATTTGTTTGTGAATTTTCATGTTTGTAAACGCACCCACTACACAGGAATAAATCCTAGTGTGGGGCTACGTTTATAAAAAGAATAAAAAAAAAAAAAAAGAGAGAACGTATCTAATAGATCGCGATGATAGTTTCCTATATAATAAATCAATAATACTGATAGAATCGTTTTATTAAATGACTTGTACAGGTCGGCGTAGGCAATGGTGGGAGTGTATCGACCTTGCGTTGAAAGTGAGATTCGTTTACCGGTGCGTAATTCTTTTGTTGCTTTAGTACTAGGCCCTTAATTGAATAGATTCGTTACGTCATCGATATTTATAGAGGTAGAATATTGTAGGTGTGTTAATATTATGTTAGTATACCCATTGATTTTTAATGGTGGTATTGACTGTATGGCGTGGTTCGTGGTACGGTACTGTGTTTAAGCATAGAAGAATATATAAATTTATAAGTATTTTTTATTAAGAGTGACAAAGTGAATACAATTCCTGATTTACTTGATTTATGTTAAATATACCAAAATGGTTAAATCAGAAAAATGATCAGAAAAATGATGTATCCAATAGTGACAAAATACAAAAATAAAAAATCATACATGTATACCATACACATTTGTCGACATAATTTATTCTTATATTATTGTAAACATTGACGAATATCACTTCAATACCACAATAATAAACAGAAATGTCGCCAATTACGATTAATTACAACAGTGCTGTTCCGAAAAAAGTCGCTATAATTTCATACAATTTACACGAAACACGCAAATTGCAATCTACGCACGCACCTAATAAGACTGCAATTCAGATACATGGAAGCTTACGGAGCGGAGCGGTTTCAGCATAAGGGCGTAGCCCGAAAAGATTGGCGCGGTCGAGGAAACGTGATTTCATGTTTATCTTCATTCAGTAGTTTGTAGTCACGACACCTCTTGTATGACCACTAAATCCCTCGAGTCCGCCTCGAGGGCCGCAAAAGCTTTCTGAAGTTCATGCAAACACTGCAGGATCTCCCAACAACGACCAGACTTAGTCAACGGAGAGAAAGAAAACCCACACCACCTTACTTTATCCCATGTCAGGAGCAACTACCCCAGGGCACCAACTACCATAGCCGGTGTGTCGGTTCCGCACTCAAGTAAGTAGATGCAGGCAAAATTTGCGCACATGAGGGTACAGAGATCCAAATTTAACAGACTGCTATTGTGATGCGAGTTCACAGACTATGTCACACCTGATATTCTGCCCCACTATCTGCATAATAGAAGAGCTGTGTACAGCCACTTAAAATTGAAACACAGAAATCTCTCACTTAAAATTGTAAAATGATTATTTTAAAAAAAATAGGTAAACCGACTTCAAAAAATAAATATTTGAAGTCGGTGCAAAGTAACCGACTGCACTAACCGGCACCGACTTCAAATATTTATTTTTTGAAGTCGGTTTACCTTTTTTTAAAAAGATTATTTTTTTACAATTTTAAGTAAAGAGTGTATTAATTACTAATATTTATATACCGATATTATATTATTTTGCTGAGTTGTACAGTAAGGTACCTACAGAATTGGTATAAATAACCATAATAACGGAATCTATACATTCACGCTGTTCGCCGTTAAGGAGTTTCCTGGTGTATCTTCAAAGTCCAAGGTTCAATACCAATTAAATTAAAATGGGACCACCTTGAAGCTATACTGAACCAAATGCAAAAAAAAAATCAAAATCGGTCCACAATTGACGGAAATATCATAGAACGTAAGTATGTTTAAAAAGAAGAAGATGAAGTAATTTGTAGTGGGAAAAGGATAGCATATCAATTCGATCGCGATACGCTAACGTCAATCTTGGTGCTAAGCCGTTTAGATATGCAATAATGAATTATGTATCTTTTAAAAAATATATTTAACAAGTAATGCATGAAAATATATTTGAGAATGCAATATAATCGTTTGTAAACACCACACAAATAGTTTAAGCACCTCTTTAACAAAAATACATAATTAGATCCTTAAATCTTTATGCAACAATATTTTAAATAAAAAAAAGAAAATTAGTATACCGTTCATTAACAAGTTATATATATTTTTTCGCTACATAATGAAAAGAAAATCTCTCCAATACTTTTCTTAAATTATCACTTTGTAAAGAAAGCGTCGGAACCGCTTGTGGGCTACAAGCTACGCTCAGAGTTATAATGTAACCGCACCCTTATAGACACGCAGCGAAACCGCAACCAATAATGATAATAATAATTATTGCACATCGGTATGCAGAAATTATTTCCTTCGGATAATAATCCGCTGAGCTTACTTGTCCCCTTCGAACGAATTAGCCCCCGTAATGAGCTTAATTGTGGAAACGGAATTCTGCTTCGCCTTGTTAGGTGTGTAAGATTTCCACCAGTTTTCGATATTGTCGACCAATAATTAACTTGTAAATAAGCGGTTTCGCATGTACTTGCTATTAAAACATGCCTTTTTGAGATATGATGAAACCTGACAAGACTATTTCTTGATATTTTAGTATCACTTATAACGATTTGATATGTGGGATGATTGAGTTGTTTATATAAGAAGGCTTGGTTATAGCTGTAACGTGATTTTCTACTGTTTTTTATTGTTTTGCCGTTTGACTGTTTTAATTTTTAGTAGATATTTGTGTAAATGGAAAGAGCGTAACAACTGTGTGCTGCGTGTCAATAATTGCGATATTGCATCATCCAGTAGAATTTTATTGTTTTGCTTATGCGAGATTGGAAAATTTACGGTAGTTCAAAATTATTTTTATCATAATTATACCGGCTCTACATTACCTGGCGATAAGAATCACTTAGTTATATATCAAGAGGTTATCAATACAATTCATATTTGTTAGTCATTTGTTCTGAAGATATGCAATTTCATTTCTTTTTACACCTTTAGTTTTGTTATTTTTTTGTAACTTTTGTAGCGGGTTCCAAAACTATTAAAGCATTCTCCGGGACACTCTATTGCCATTGGAGGCCATTGGAGGCCATTTTGGAACCTGGCTTACAAAAGTGGTAGAAATGTGATGATATATGTGTGTGTGTACTATAAAAATAAAATCAATACATAGCAAAATTGAGTATCAAAAATATTTGGCTATCCCGTTTATGTTCGTCATAGCCTGTAAACCAAAAAATAAACACTAATTTAAACAACATTATCTGATTCATATTCAAAACATATCTCAACTACAACATGCTTCTTACGCATATCTCCCAACGGTCCATTCATTACGTCCATTGAGCATTACCCACACTGCGAACTCGATCGCTCGGTACCATCTCACTCCAAATCCTTGCACCCAAGCTTTCACTCCGACATAGGAAACCACTCAAACACACGACACTTATCTCATTTACAATGAGCAATTTATCATAAGTTGATTTTAGACGTTACACTTACCCAGTAAAGTCAGGAGAGAGTCTGTAACCTTGATACCAATTTGCACCATTACAAATCTAACTATCGGTGTCATTTTTTTCTTTGGTCTGACCCAAAGATATGCAAATAATGGTACCGCAAATTTCGAGTACATCGACCTTGCGTTCGCCCACAGAGTATGAATCAAATCACGAATCTAGTGTAGACGTCTGACGATAAGTAGCTCCCAGTGACCTAGTGATTTCCATAGTGCACGTGGGCGGCGCGTACGATGCGGTGTGGTGTAAGGCTCTTGAAGTGAAGGAAAAAGCGTTTATAATATCACTTTATAAAGCATAACATCAAAATATAAAGTAATAGTTATCAGCTAGAGGCGAAAATGTTGCGAGCGAGGGGTATTTTTGCTTAAAACAAAGCGACTTGCTAAGTTATAAGTTGATGCTGCAACTGCGACTACTTGTTACTAATTTTAGGATTGTAATGGTATCCCTTAGTTAAGAAATTAACCTCAAGTATAACAATAGAATTTATTATCACCACTTCCAGCTTATTCACACACGTACTGCAGGGTCCCCTCCTAAATACCGCTATTTATCGCTTAACCACATTATAGACCGAATTTATATATCAACAGTAATTTAGACATGTGTCGACCTTTACTGAAAGGATACAGTGATATGAAACACGAATGACGACTACAAGATTCGAAATAGTTGTAAAATATTGTCTTATTTGTATCTGAATCTCGATCTTATATACATCAGTCAGTATACGAAGCCGCTCATCATACAGAACGAACAACATTCATAGTACGTTCATATCTAAATCTGAATCTCGATCTTACATCAACTAAACTTAACGTCTTTCTCTTCCTTACTGGGTTGGGAGCGAAAGAAAAACTTAGAATGCCCCAGTAGCCATACTTTTGCTAGGCTGGTGGTAAGAGTCCACCAAAGGTAGTAACGTCATCCGATCAACGACCAGAAAAGGAAAATTTGAAACAAACCCTATACCAACCCGTCTGGCCAGCGTGGTATAGTAGGCCAAAAACCTCCTAACATGTTAAGACACCAAACGCAAAGGCCCCCAGTTCCCGGTAGTCCCGCTGTCCGCTGCCACGGTAGCGGTCGCGGTAACAGCGGGGCAGGGGGTGCGAAGAATCTCCGGGCTACGACACAAGGCTACCAAAAACACCTGACCCTGGCTACGTACAATGGACGCTCTCTACGGCTGGACCAACACCTCACTGAACTCGAGGTAGAACTAGGTCGAATAAACTGGCACATATTGGGGTTATCCGAAGTCCGAAGACAGGGCGAGGACACGATAACCCTTGAGTCAGGCCACCTGTTCTACTTTCGGGAAGGTGACCGGCCCTCTCAGGGCGGTGTCGGTTTCCTGGTCAACAAAGCTCTCACTAACAACGTTGTGGAAGTCAGCAGTGTGTCGACACAGGTAGCGTACCTCATAATTAAAATCACCAACAGGTACACCCTGAAGGTGGTACAGGTATATGCGCCGACCTCGGCATACTGCGACGACATAGCCGAAGCCATGTATGAAGACATAGCCAAGGCATTACATGGCACCACCAAGGCTCACTACAATGTTGTTATGGGGGACTTCAATGCCAAAGTGGGAGTACAAGAACGCGGCGAAACGATAATCGGACCCCACAGCGTGGGGCGCCGAAACCACAGGGGGCAGATGCTGGTCAACTTTCTGGAGTCGCAGGGGCTCTTCTTGATGAATTCGTTCTTTAAGAAGAAGCCTCATAGAAAGTGGACATGGCGAAGCCCCGACACTGTGACGAGGAACGAGATAGACTTCATCATGACTGACAGGAAGTCTATATTTAGAGACGTCTCCGTGATCAACAGGTTTAATACCGGCAGCGATCACCGACTTGTCCGAGGCGCTCTAAATATAAACTTCAAGGCCGAAAGACGTCTCATGATGAGGTCTACTCTCAGACCTACTGCGCCTCAAATAGCTTTAGGGTCCGAAAAGTTCCAACTGGAGCTTCAAAATCGTTTCGACCTGCTGGAAACCGAAGGCAATGTTGATGAGAAAACCGACACAGTGGTCAAAACGCTACAGGATGTGTATCGAAGGGTGTTTCCCGGCAAAAGCGGTAACAAAGAGTCTAAACTCTCACTCGAGATTCTCGAACTTATGAGGCAGAGACGGGAAATGTCATCCACGCAGGCGTCTTCGCCGGATGGGAGGAACCTCAACCGGAAGATCCGGAAGCTGGTGCGACGTGACCTCCGATGTTCCAACACCCACACCATCGCGGCTGCAATTGAACAGAATAGAGGCACCAAAGTCTTCGCTCGCCAGCTAGGTAAATCCCATCTGACGAAACTTAATACAGCAGATGGCAAAACCGTGACCTCCAAGTTCGAGATACTCGAGAAAATTGAGAGTTTCTACAAAGACCTGTACGCATCACGGATGGCTAAACCCACGAGACCCAGCGCTGACGACCACAGAGCCCCACTCGCACGCCACGACACGGAAGACATCCCTGATGTCAATCAGGACGAGGTCAGAGTGGCTCTCGAGCAGCTCAAAAATAACAAGTCGCCAGGCGATGACGGAATCACCACTGAGCTCCTAAAAGCAGGCGGGACGCCCATCCTGAAAAAGCTAGCGAGTCTCTTTAATTCCGTCATCTACCAGGGCTTAACACCTCAAGCGTGGAGCGGGAGTGCGGTGGTTCTATTCTTCAAAAAAGGTGACAAAACCTTGCTGAAGAACTACAGACCCATCTCACTCCTGAGCCACGTCTACAAGTTGTTCTCGAGAGTACTCACAAACCGCCTCGCCAGAAGACTTGACGAGTTCCAGCCACCGGAACAAGCCGGGTTTCGAAAAGGCTACAGCACCGTAGACCACATCCATACTGTTCGGCAGATTGTACAGAAGACCGAAGAGTACAATCAGCTGCTGTGTATGGCTTTCGTGGACTACGAGAAAGCCTTCGACTCCATCGAAACCTGGGCGGGTTTGGATGCTCTGCAGCGATGTGGCATCGATTGGCGCTATATCGAGGTGTTGAGATGTCTGTATGATACCGCCACAATGACCGTCCAGCTCCAGGACCAAAAGACCAACCCGATCGAGCTGCATCGAGGGGTAAGATAGGGGGATGTAATATCCCCCAAGCTCTTCACCAATGCACTCGAAGACGTCTTCAAGACGCTGGACTGGACTGGGCGGGGCATTAACATCAACGGCGAATACATCTCACACCTTCGGCCTCTCGAGGTGTCGGTCTCGGCATGAACTTGGATAAAACCAAGATCATGTTTAATGAGCATGTCACGCCGGGACCGATCTACATCGATGGTTCGATGCTCGAAGTTGTTCGGGAGTATGTCTACCTTGGACAAGTTGTCCAATTTGGTAGAAACAACTTCGAGAAAGAAATCAACCGCAGGATCCAATTGGGTTGGGCAGCATTTGGCAAACTACGTCACGTTTTCGCTTCGCCTATACCGCAATGCCTGAAGACTAAAGTCTTTAACCAATGCGTCCTACCTGTTATGACTTACGGGGCCGAGACGTGGACACTCACAGTGGGACTAGTCCACCAATTCAAAGTCGCACAGCGGGCTATGGAGCGAGCTATGCTCGGCGTCTCTTTGAAGGATAAAATTCGTAACGAGGTAATCCGACAAAGAACCAAAGTTACCGACATAGCTCGCAGACTCAGTAAGCTAAAGTGGCAATGGGCTGGTCACATCTGCAGAAGGACCGACGGCCGATGGAGCAAGCGTGTCCTAGAGTGGAGACCGCGACTTGGTAAGCGTAAGGTAGGACGGCCCCCAGCTAGATGGACCGACGACCTCAAAAAGGTCGCTGGGACAGACTGGATGCGGAAGGCGGAGAACCGTGTGCACTGGCGCGTGTTAGGAGAGGCCTATGTCCAGCAGTGGACTACGATAGGCTGATTGATTGATTGATTGATTGAACGAACGAATATTATGCGACTCGATTTCAGTGAGCAATAAAAACTAAAGTTTGTAGATCATATATTTATAATGTAAGTACCTGATAACTTCCGAAATAATTAATATTAAATGTATGAGAAGAAACAATAGATATCTATCTCTTATCATCTCTAAGTACGCGTATATGTACTATTCAAAATCAGTGCCATAAATGTTCCAAATGAGGCATACTTGGATTCAAATCTCTGCACTGTCTAGGATACAAATGATCGAATCTGAACAGTGAGACATTTTTGCCAGGTCTAGTAATTATTGATTGACCAATTCCGAAAGTTAAATAAAAAAAATAAAAGAGAGGTGTCTAGGATTAAACCATGCATTACATGATGACTGTACACAAATTTGGGTAAATAATGACTCGACGGGAAACAGAAAACATAGAAAATAAACATTGATTCAGCTCAACCTTAAATCTCTTCAAGAATGTAGGTTAAATCTTATAAATAATGGTATGGCAAAAGTTCTTATAAAATAAAATTTGTATTTTACTAACAATCATATATCGGATTCGAAAACTTTGCTCATAATAAGCGCAAATTTGAATTTACAACTTCAAATTAATTTCCCAGCTGACAAGGGTCAAATCACAATAAAATGGCAGTTCAATCAAACCACGCACTTTGTGACGCTCATGTTTTGTTCGCAAATTTAATTGGCGTGACATATTCTTCAAATTGTATTTTATAGATTGACACGGAGATAAAGTTTTGTTATGGCGTTCATTGTTGATGCATGCGATTAGGAGAGGAGTGTTTTGAATTTTGAAGAAGACAGAGGAATGAGTATTGTTGAACTTTAAAGAAGGCTAAGCGCAAATAAGAAATATAAAGTAGGACACATTTCCATCACTGTAAGCTAGGATCCACAATGGTCTGTATAGATGATACCAAAGATCGAATCTCGGGATCTCCGGTAATGTACTTTAATTGTCTCGGAGCAACTTTTATTAGATAGAAAAGAAAATAGGAGTAGAAAAAAAATAAGTTTCTTTGAAAAGGTTTTACGACGAAGCTCAGTCGTAGATTGCCATGGAAATAAAAAATACTTAAAAGAATCTATTTGTAAGCCTCAGGTATGATTCCAATTGGACACACGGTAAAGTAGGTAGTCCAGTTCAAACATACCGTAACTAATGTCATGAAGGGAATGAAATTAAGAATACAGCCCAATGTTACATCATTTTAATAATAAAGTAGTACCCTGACTTATTGCGACTATCAATACATTATTGACAAGATAAAACAATACGCGATCTGTATGCTTATTTCTTCATTATAATATACCTTACTCCCTTCTTCCTTAAGTTCCACTAAATTCGCTTATAGAAGCATGTAATAGTAACTGACCTTCGTAATAACTCTACCAAGACAGATACTTCTAAATATTAATTGACGGATTTTCATTAAATAAGACAAATAGATGACATTTACCACAAACCTCCATGATGTTTCTTAATCTATTAAAACATTACAGGGCCGCACACTGTCATAAATATTTATTGGTCACTAAATTTAATGCTTATGCGTTACATCATTCTCGCCGACGCGTTATTCAATTGTTAAAATAATTATGGAAACAATATATTAAATACAACGATCTGTTCTGAAGGAGAACCTGAAGACTTAGCACGAATAGATTGAGGTAAACGTAACGCTGTCGATTTGATATGCCATCCTTTTCACACTACACATTAACTAAATAAAGACAAACGTGACAGAATACTTTCGCGATAGCATTACGCTAACGTCAATCAGTTGGTGCTCAGCCATCTGTTCCATTCACCCATGAACTCTTTGTAGGGTTGTCGCGCAGTAGCTTTGTAAGCACTTGAACAGTTTTATTTTCATTATCAACTGAGATGCAATTATACTTCAACAAGCTTTTAAAGCTGGTATTTAATAAGCGGTTGTCCAGATGAGTTTTTATATATTCCAAGGATTTCAGATGTTTGAAGTTAAAGACTTAAAAATTGATTGTGTGTTTCGTCGTCGTATACGTATATGTATACTTTCCCGTAAATAACATTAGATTATGTATTAAGGATTACATATAAAAATATTATGAGTTATTTATTAGCGTTTTGAAAATCCAATTCCATTCATTGTATGTGAACGCCCAGTTGCAGAGGCGTTTTTGAAGATGACATTAATCGCTGAGGTATTATTAAAATATTACACAAAACAAAATTACGTAAAATTTCACACTGAAATAATGACTTTATTAGTGGCAATGCCACTGTATGTAATGAAATGCTAATGGCGAACTTTCTGCAACTGACAGATAAAGTACCTAATAAAAGATTTTTAATAGAAATTTAAAATTATAATTAAGGTTACCATGACCAAATAGACTGTGACGTATTCGAAAGGCAAGTAAAGAGTCTCCCTAACCGGCGAGTATGTATATGACAAACTATAAGAGAGGAGAAGCCCGAAAGGTCTGTAAGAGAAGAACCTGTTGGAATTACGTACTCTCTGCCTACCCCGCAAGGGGTCTGGCGTGATTATATAGATAGATAGTAAAGGTCCACTATTGCCTTATTCATATATCAAGCTCATTGATCCACACATTCCAACCAACTACGACCTCAAACTACGCCCGAGTACATAACATAATGTTGCATAAATTAATGTTTGTTGATAAATTAGTACAAATTACACTTACACACAAAACAACGTCCCATGCTAATTAGTACTATGCCTCAAATTGACCATCACAAAAACATTCGGACATGAGCCGGTAAATATCAGAAAATACGCGACTTTGTGCTCAATTATTCGAAAACTAACTTTATGAACTATGAAGTGTACAAATTGTGAAGTTAAATGGAAACTTAAACAAAAAGCTTACCGTAAAACGTGCGAAAATGGCGTCCGTGGCGTCTATTTTATGTTCGAGGTATGTATAATAAAATAAAATATTTCTAATAAAATATAAACGTAAACTGCCTTGTTGGTCTAGTGGCAGAGCGCATCGCTTTGTGATCACGAGGTTCTTGCTTCAAATCCTAGGTCGGATAAATATAGTTTATCTAACGAAAAATTTCCAGTATGAGTCCAGAGTCTGGAACTGTGCTCGGTATATGGCAATAGACTCGCCCCCTATTAAATGAGACCTTACGTCGTCGGCGAAAAGTGGGTGAATCCAATACACCTTTGCCACCCCGGCTTGAAAAAAAATAGGCGTGACGGTGTTTATTTTTTTATAAACGTAATATAAAAATGTAATAAGCCAGACGCTAGCAATTACCCGTGGAAATCAATTGCTAAGGCTATATCTAGGTATCACTAGCTTGTGCACGGTTTTATTTTGTTATATCGTTGTATATTATCTCATTATTACTGAAATACAATAAATCCTATGCTACTTCTGGATAATGTAGCTTACTAATGGTGAAAGTATTATTGAAATTGGTTCAGTAGTTTCAGAGATTATTCATTACAAACAAACAGCGGACGATTTAGCGCAGTGGTTAAGAGCTTAAGCCACTCTGCCCACTGCGTCTAATAGTCGCGGGTTCGAGTCCCGCACGGGACAAATCTTTGTGTGATCCACAATTATTTGTTTCGGTCTGGGTATTTGTGTATGTGAATTTTCATGTTTGTAAACTCACCCACGACACAGGAATAAATCCTAGAGTGGGGCTACGTTTATATAAAAAAAAAAAAAAAATTCCTCTACACAATTTTAGTGAAGGCTGTATAGATAATTGTGTGGCGAATAAATTATATTTTTAAATAACAAGTGGAGGATTTCCTAGCCCTGACCGATGTTGCTGCCAAGGGAAACGAACTTGCTTTCCCTCAGGAACGCAGTAAACGGACTTGCTTTCCCTCAGGAACGCAGTAAACGGACTTGCTTTCCCTCAATCCTGCAGTCAGGCCTTATTTACTATGGCCAAACGCGGCGCGTTAGGATAACTTCGTGAAATTATAGTGTAACAATATTCTGTATGCTACTGAAGTACCATTTACCGATGGTTTCTCGAATTTATCGTAACACGCCCCGTTACGTGTTTCATTAGGCGACTAAGGGCCCATAGGGTGATCTTTGTACTGAAATGCTGCTGATTTGTAATCTTCTTTATACAAGATGTATCGTAATTAAAACAAGACCTCAGACACCCCGATTAGACAGTTGCTTCATGAATTCAAGACGAAAACCAAACTCCGAAATTTAAAGTTTTTTTTAAAGAAAGTGGCCGTGACAAAGCCCCGACGGTAACATAAAAAATGAGATCGATTTTATCATGACAGATAAGAGGCGCATATTCAGAGATGTCTTAGTGATCGCAAGGTTTAAAACCGGAAGCGACCACCGGCTCGTACGGGGTACTCTGAATATACCAGTCTGAGTCTGCTTGATGAAGTCCAGGCTCCGGCCATGTCGCTATGGGTTCCCAAGCTTTTCAGTTGAAATTGGAAAACCGATTCGCTCTCTTAGAAACCACTGACAGCGTGGACCAGAAATTAAATCAGGTGGTACAGACTCTTAGAGAAGAGGACACAAAATTCTGCGAAACGAGGCGTACAGGCAGGAAATTCAAACTTTCGAGAGAGACTCTGGAGCTTATGAGCGAACGACGCAAAAATGCTCCCTCAACCTTGTCAGAATACCGGGCCTTAAATAAAAAGATCACAAAGCTGGGTGTGAAAAGCCCTGGGTGTCGACGGCGTCACGACTGAGCTTCTGAAGGCAGGAGGTACCCCAGTACTTTAGTACTGGGGTACCCTTTAGGAGCCTCGGGACTTATTTAACGCTGTCCTCTGCACTGGGAGAACTCCGCAGGCATGGAACAGAAGCGTGGTCCTTCTGTTATTCAAGAAGGGTGACAAAACCCTTTTGTAAAACTATCAACCCATATCGCTTCTGAGCCATGTATACAAGCTGTTTTCAGGGGTCATCACGAACCGTATTGCGCGAAGGCTCGACGAGTTTCAACCCCCGGAGCAGGCCGGGTTTCGAAGTGGTTACGCACCATAGACCACATCCACACAGTGCGGCAGATTATAAACAAGACTGCAGCATATAATCTGCCCCTATGTCTAGACTTCGTGGACTATGAGAAGGCCTTTGACACTGTCGAAACCTGGTCAGTTCTGGACTCCTTGCAACGATGCCAAGTCGATTGGCGATACATCGAGGTGATGAGGTGCCTTTTTAAAACGGCAACGATAACCGTCCAAGTACAGAACCAGCGGACTAAACATATTCACCTGCGCCGCGGAGTGCACCAGGGTGATGTCATATCACCAAAACTGTTCACCAATGCACTGGAGGATATGTTCAAGACGCTGGGCTGGAAAGGCCGCGGCATCAATATAAATGGCGCATACATCTCTCACCTGTGATTTCCAGACGACATCGTCATCATGGCTGCAACGTTACAAGATCTACAACAGATGCTGGACAGCCTTGCTAATTCGTCTCAGCAAATCGGTCTCCAGATGAACTAAGATAAAACCAAAGTTATGATCAACAAGCATTTTGACCCGGGACCGATCGCCGTAAACGGAGTCTCTCTCGAAGTTGCTTCTAGCTCTAGGGCAGTTGCTCTGAGGTAAAAACAACTTCGAAGAGGAAGTTAAGAGACGGATACAGCTGTGCTCGGCAGCATTTGAAAAACTTCGTCGAGACTTCTCATCGCCCATACCCCAATGCCTAAAAACGAAAGTTTTTAATCAGTGCGTCTTACCTGTAATGACATACGGAGCCGAAACGTTGTCACTCACTGTTCGGCTTGTCCACCAGTTCTTATAGCTCTTTCCAAAGTCGCTCAGCGAGCTATGGAAAGAGCTATTCTCGGAGTTTCTCTTAGGGATCGAATCCGGAACGAAGTTGTTCGTCAGAAAACCAAGGTTACCGATATAGCTGCTGAGCTATATCGGTAACCTTGGTTTTCTGACGAGAAATTGCGAACGAATTTGCTGAAATTAGCAAGCTGAAGTGGCATTGGGCAGGTCACATATGCCGCAGAACCGATGGCCGTTGGGGCAGACTGGTTCTTGAGTGGAGACCGCGTGTCGGCAAACGTTGTGTAGGATGCCCTGTAGCTAGGTGGGGCGACGTCATTCGTAAGGCAGCGGGCAGGGATTGGAGGAGGAGAGCTGAAGATCGAGCTTAGTGGTGTGCCATGAGAGAGGCCTACGTCCAGCAGTGGACTGACACGGGCTGATGATGATGATGATGAAAGTTTTTTTACCCCTTTTTTAAGCACTTTTATACTCCAATTAACAATGAAACTTGTACGTGTAAGTGTGCGTATAGAGAAATGCGTTTTAGAAATCCATTTGAAATCTCCTTATTGCTATGATTCAAGAATAAATTTAGTCTTTTATAGCGCACTGAAAGAGAAAAAGCGTTTTCAGCAAATTAAAAAATAATTTAAGATACATTAAAAATTATTGGAATCAATTCGGTGACTGATTTAGAACAAACTACTTGCAGGTCATGCGTTAATTAACATAATTAACGCATGACCTGCAAGTAGACCTGCAGCTAGTATATGTGGCGCTCGTAGCGCTGTGCAACCGCGGTGTTTTTACCAATCACCAAGGTTAAGCAGCGTTCGACTCGGTCGGCCTGACCGTTCGGACGCGAGGCGACGACAACCTGTCACCACTGCGGTGGGGACCAGGATTCCGCCCAGCAGACGCTTGAAGAGTGCCCGGCGTGGGCCTCCGAGCGGCGGATCCTAGTCGACCGGATCGGACCGGACCTCTCCCTGGCGGCGGCCAATCGGCGTGGGGGGCCGTATCCTCCTTCTGCGAGACTGTGATGTCCCAGAAGGAGGAGGCCGAGCGGGATCGGAAGAGGGCCGATCCTGCTCGACGACGGCGACGGCGCCGAGGCGGAGGCACAGCCCGCCCAGGCCCCCCAGCCCAATAGCCCGGGGCTTAAGAATACGGGCTAACTCGCGTTCCCCGCCGTTATATCTGCATCAACATCAGCAAGGGGGCCTTCGGGGTTGCGGACGCAAGGGGCGGGGGCCCTGAGCGTCCTTCACGAGCAACCCCGAGGAGGACGGTGGCGTGGTGTGGCCCACGTCATCGTGAGCACCGCGTCGGTGCGGGAGGGAGCATGTCATCAAGTCTCCCTCCGATGGCGGGCTCTTCGGAGCGAGGCACAAGAGGGGCACCGGTGCGTTCCATACGGAGATCCCGGAGCCCCTCCAAAGTGCTGATGTCGGCCACCCTGGGGTTTTTAGTCGGTAGGAATCCGACACGCCCCGCGAGCTTCCCCCGAGGCTCGCGGAAGTCCTATTTAGGATTATCCCCAGGTAAAAAAAAAAATAAAAAAAAAGGTGACCGTTTGTCGAATTTTCATATTCGAGCGTCTCCGTGCTTCGGAAGGCACGTTAAGCCGTTAGTCCCGGCTACCACTTAATGTAGTAGTCGTTAAGCCGAGTTGGAAGTCTTAAAGGCGGCTTGATAAGTCCAACACCGGGTGGCCACAAGCCTGCCTCCACCAAGCCGCACTGGGTCCGCGTGGTGGAGTATGACCTAATCTCTCTCACCTCGATTTGTGAGGGAAAGCCTTTGCCCAGCAGTGAGCAGTATAGGCTGATATTATTATAGTATATAACATTCCGGTGTGCTTGTGTTCGTAGTTCTTCTCCTCTTGAATGGTTTGATCGATATGGATGTTTGTTTTTGGACTTACGGACACAGTTGAATAGTTCTTCGCTATAATTTGCCCGATAAGTGGCGCTGTTGCCGTCCACATGTGATGCCTTGGGAAACTGTTAGTAAAACATATTTTTGATATATAAGACGCTCGTAGCGCTAGCCACTGGGGTGTTCTTAGTGATCACCAAGGTCAGCGTTCGGCGCGGTCAGTATGAAATGAGTAGCCGTTTATGGCAATTTCATTCGAGGATCTCCGTGCTTCGGAAGACATATTAAGCCGTTAGATCTAGTTACCATTTAATATGGTAGACGTCGAGCCAAGTTCGAAGTCTGATACACATCTTGATAATATTGCGTGTGAGTACCAACCTATATCCACCAATCCGCACTGCGTCCGCGTGATGGAGTATGACCTAATCTCTCTCACCTTGATTTGTGAGAGAACGCATTTGCCCATCAGTGGGGCAGTACAGGCTGATTATTTATATTATAAATAATCAGCCTATACTGTACTAATAACTCACCCTTTACGGTCCCACTGGGCAAAGGGTTACTCTCACAAATCGTTGTGAAAGAGAGTAAGGACAAACTCTGCCAATCTAAATCTAGTGTCGCTTAATAGAAAGCGTGTTACTTTTATCTATCTTTCTATATCATCATGCCAGATGCCTTGCAGCGTAGATAGAGAGTACAGAGTTCCAACAGGATCATTCCTTATAGACCCCTCTGGCTTCCTCCACTCTCATAGTTTGTGTCACACAATCTCGCCGGTAACGGAGACTCTTGATTAGCCCTTCAGATAAAATACGGTCTATTTGGTCAAGCTAAAATAGTCTAGATCTTCCCCGTTACCTAAATCCTTCCACTTTCGTTACTTGTTTTTATATAATAATATCCAGTCAATATAAACATCTTTAAAAGTTCCTTCTTGTTATTTTCCAATCTCAACTCCAATCAGAATAACTGTGCAAGTTATCAAGTATAAATAGCTGAATAATAGAGCTATAATACGCTTTAAACGGGCATAGTGCCTTGTTCAATTTCAGGATGATAATATACTGAACACAACGCTAATAACGTTGTATGTAACTTATACTGTAAGTATCGACAACCTTATATGTAGCGTAACTTGTTAAAGATAAATTAATAATATAATCGCCTCCCGTCGAAGGAGCTTCGATAAAAACGTACACAGTCTTATTCCAAAACGCGGACTTTCGATAATTCTAGTACTAAATCACTGACCAATCCAGGTCCTAAGAAAATTCTTATTATAAAACGAGAATCATCTTTGACAGATGTAAATTCTATGGTCCAAAAGTTAAACCACTACGACCCCTAGTTCTACTGTAGTAAATTAACAAATTAATTAGTCCTGTGGCGCATAATGCGTGTAGCGATCATTAGGTCTTGGGAATCCTAGGTCGGACAAATTTAGATTTTGTACTGAAAAATTTCCAGTATTAGTCTGGAGTCTGGAATTTTGCCCAGTACAGTCATCAATATCGTAAGCAGAAAATGGATGTAAACAGTATACTTCTGCCACCCCCGCTTGTATGTAAGCGTGCCGGTGTTTGTTTCTTTTCTATTTAAATTATAAGAAATATAGCACGACAATGATATTTTAGCCCGTTGATGACATTGATAGGGTTGCTGTGAAATTAGGATTAGATAGATAGATTTTCCTACTTCTACGGTGGGTCTTAACGGTTATTAATAAAACAAAGAACTTGAGTAAATTTCATAGCAAACGGCAGCTCTGTGACTGTCATAAAGTGACATTTCACTTGATGACAGCGTAAGTTCCGATTTTTGCTGCGGGCCACAAGATCCTTGTATAACTGTATATATATTCTATTTAGATACATAGATATCATCACGCCAGATCGCTTTCAGGGTAGGCAGAGAGTACAGAGTTTCAACAGGGTCTTGCCTCATAGACCTCTCTGAATCCATTATATCTTATCATAATCTATCTATCTATTTATCCATATCATCACGCCAGATCCCTTGCGGGGTAGGCAGAGAGTACAGAGTTACGAAGACTCTTATCTATATCTATCTATCTATCTATCTATATTTTCACCAGTGAAGAGTGAGGTGGAGAAACTAAATTACACCCAATTTTTACCTAAATTATTCGGAACTTTTTTCGTCTTAATTCATCTCAGGTGGTGGTTAGAAAGGTTAATTTTATCCGATATTTTAGCGCTTAAAATGCGCTCCAGCTGGTATAAAAAGTATAAAAAGTTATTTGCATTAACACCAGACAAACTATACGTATCTATTATAGTACACCGCGCATATATCTTTATATGACCCACGAAGATATTACTTTCAGCACTTTTGGGCACATGCGAAAATTCAGCACTTTTGGGACTTTTAAAGAACCACGGGCTTTGGTTTTGTAACTTGAGAAATCATCAGAAGCATAATGTGACTACAGGTATCATCACACTTCGTTCTATCTCTCTTACAACTCATTAATAAGACGGGACTGTTTAACCCTAAGATATCTTATTGGCATAGGCTACAAAAATTTTCCTTAAGATATTGTTTTTATACTCGTAAACATTATAATTTTAATATTGGCATCGACTACGTCATGTTATTAACAGACATTACGGCTTTATTTATAAAATTATATTGCTTCATCGGTAATCCCCCTTCAATGTGCACAATTTAACAGGCAATTGTATATAATAACAATTGTATATGATAAGCTGGTTATTAACACGGTAGATGCCTATCAAATAAAATAATAACATGAACAAAAACTATGTTACAATGAATTTGTACATTAAAAGCGAAGCGGCAGCTTTAATTTGTCAATCAATTGTTTGATACTTCAATAAGTTCACAATTACAAGCACATAATATATTTTTCCACGCCATCGACTCATCAGTGATATGAAATAAAACTATTTTACGGATTTTATCGCGGTTATTTTTGATTTTTAGTTCACGACGTTTCGAATGCTTTGCAGCACCCATGGTCACGGGAGGGACTGAGGTGTTAGACGTCTAAAAGGCACAGTTGTGTACTTCTTTGAGCGACGGTGTTTATAGCTGACCTAAAACACTGTCGCTCAAAGAAGTCTACAGTCTGTGAACATGTCCTTGAGCGCACCCGCCATAACATCAGATTTGATAGACCACAAATTCTCGTGAAAGAACACCGACTACTACCAAGGATGGTTCGCGAGGCTATTGAAATTAAAAAAAACATCCTAATTTCAATATAGACGATGGCTGGGTGCTTCCATCGACTTGGGATCCGGTAATTAATATAATCAAATCCAAAACCAAGCATAACACTGCAAGACCTCAAGACACCTCGAGCTCATTCTGCGTAGAACGGACCAACAAAAATAATTAAGAAGTTTGAGAGTACCCCGGAACAACTATGCCTTTTGGACGTCTGACACCTCAGTCCCTCCCGTGACCATGAGTGCTGTAAAGCACTCGAAACGTCGGAAACTAAAAATCAAAAATAAACCGCGATAAAATCCGTAGAATAGTTTTATTTCATGTGTAATATTCGCGTAAATCTGAGAACTAATCAATGATACTTGAAACACTATGAATATTCCCAATACCCAATGTTGAAGAAAATAACTTTATTTTTTTTCCGTTTCAAATAACGGTAACACATAATCTATTGATTAAAAATTAAAATATGTCTTTTAGACGTGCTTTTAGGCAGAAATAGCAATTTTTTCTACTAATTCTAACCATTAGGTATGCATTTCATTTCCCAAAGTAGAGGATTGAGTTATTCCAGTAAGTTTCATTTTAACCCGAATTAGCGGTTTTCTATGTGGTTAATATAATTAGAAAGCTTTTAACGTTATATCGCATCGCATCATCTTTGTTAAACATTCCTAATATTAGCTGATCAATAAATTGATTTTGAACCTACATTCGCAGTCGGAAAAAGATCATGTAGGTGAGAACCATTCAATGTAATTAATTACAAATTAATGCATCGTCTTTAATTTAATAAACTAAGATATATATTAAACATGACAATGATTCATTCCTGCCATTTGTAACGTTGTTATTTTGGTTTTTTTTTATAATAAAATAAAACTGATAATTAATATGTGAAACGGATACAATATAATTATTAACTTTAGAATTTACTTTCCTTTGGGGGTTTTGAATTAAAATTGCGAATGATTTTAGTGAAATACTAACCTAAATTATTAAAAACATTTTTTTTATGTTATAAAACTAATAAAACAGAAAAACGCGAAAATTGGGTATGTACTTTACCTTAAATAATTTTAAGGTTTAATAACGCTTAATAAAAGTTATATTGATTCAATACTCGATCAATACGGAACGTTTAAGCGAAATACAATCCCACCTGCGTGTACGCCACAAAAACACTAAAGGTATTATTTAGTCTCATTACATACAAATTAATTGGCTTATAACACAGAACAATATGGCGTGTAACGGTGCTATTACAATTATAATAATAATTATTGGCGGCCGCCCCACGCCCACAGCTGGGCAGTGGACCGCCTCGAGACAACGTCTAGACCGCAACACTAGTTAGCTAAAAGCTATGCCATACAATAAGCGGGCGGAATTATAGCGTTTTTAAAAACAATGCAGGCATCAATCCGGTAGCAATCATATTATGTAGTGGTAGTAAACCTTAATAATAATGTGAGAAATAAAATCATTGATAGTCATCAATAATCAGAAGTTTTGATATTTCCTTTGTAGAAATCTTTTGCCTACACCTTTGCGTGTACTTCGTGATCCGAAATAGCAATTGATCACCAGATGAAAAAAGGCAAGACAAATCAAGACACCAAATTCTTCTAAGCACAATTTATGTGCATTCTCATTAACATGTCTACATAATCTACATTCTTATTAAAACTAATACATTGTAAATTGCATATTACAGCAGTAAACATTCCACTAAATTAGAATGTTCTCTAAGTATCTTTAATTCTTTTACTCTTTTTAGTAAGTCGCTTACAAACCGCCACGCTAGCATTAAGACGCGCTCCTTATAGTATTGTAATAATAACTCATTAGTTAAATAGATGGAACTGTTAGACAAGGAACACCCATACATCGTTTGTGAGACATGCTTGTCAATTTCAATTATAGCTGTAGGTACTCTTAACGTAATGACCGTAATACACGATATTCTAGGTGGGTATAGTGATTGGTAAAATACACCTACCTGTATATAGAAAACCAGTTAGAAGACGACGTTGTTTTTGCTAGCAGAAAAAAAGATATCCTCAGTGAACACGTTACTCTATAATTTGACAGGAATTAGCTCATGGTCCCTTTTAAAGATTAATAAAATAACATTTACTCAAAACTATTTGTTTAAAACGCTTTAGTTACGAATAGTAAATGTAAGTATGTAAAATGCAACTAACACTAATACGTAGAGACGTTCTTCAAATTTTAAATATGAAATTATTCAATAATCTATCAAAAAATTATGCACACAACAAAAAATAACGACTAATTTTACATTTAAATTACATTGCGCTTTAATGGCGCTTTATGTAATTCTGCAACCGAGCGTCAGAGAACAGAAAAGGAAACTCTGGTTTTCATTACAGCAATAAGGCCACACTAAAAAACCTTTGACGTGTCCTCCTTCTACACGGTAGTGGGCTCCGGGATCTCCAAAAGGAACCCCTTGTGTCTTACTCGATTGGGGTTATTTTGGAGAATCAGAATCGCTTCCGTAGGAAAGTAATTAAGTCAAAACACTAGCCCGCTGAGTTTCTTGCCGGATCTTCTCAGTGAGGGCCGCATTCCGATAAGGTGTTAAATGTAAAAAAAAAACTTTTACTCTGACTTCCTCCATCCCCTTAAGGTGCCCACAGCAGCGAAAATTCTTTATCACAAGGACTATTTAACATAATATTTCCAAATTTCTAAATTACAAATTTGTAACGCATTTTCCTTAAATATTGATCGATCGATCAAAATGAACATTGAGAATTCTTTTGTACAATCATAACCCACTCACACGCGCTAAAATAGATTGTCACACAAAAACATCTAATCAAGCAATTACACAATCGATAAAATAAACAAAGCAAGTGAATATCTGAGAAGTAATTTGCAGATCACAATGGGCACGGCAACAGATTGGTTCAGAATCGGCGCGGGAGTTTTGCGCGACAAACGAAACAGGAAATACAGGAAGGGCGAGTGTAAAACGATCGGCTGTAATTAGCAAACACCGGCTTTTTTATCAACTCGCGCGCTAATAGCATTTTATGTAATGCCTTTGTAGATTGATATGTTAATATACAATCACATTGAAATAAGATGTACTTATAAATATTCTTGTACAAGTCTTGACCCTAAGGCTTAAATTACTTATTGCTCTAAGCTTATGTAATTCAAAATCGTTAATACAGACATATAATCATGATAGTATGTACCTAAGATAGACGAACAACTTGATTCAGAAGTTAAGAGCTTTAGCCGCTCCGCCTGCTGGATCGAGTGATCGCGGGTTTGATCGCCGCACAAGACCCGATCTGATCTTAGTGTGACCCGCAAATATTTGTTTCGGTCTTACTGTGTGTGTATGTGAATTACATACTTATAAACGCACCCACGACACAACAAGAATTCCAAGTGACTAAGCCCGTTAAAAAAAATAATAAAATAAAAACGATTATTGATACTTTATTAAGTCGGACGGGAATAGTACAAAAATACTTTTTAAACCTCAGAACCATAATTAGGTTGTCCCAATTTTAAACGATTTGATTTTTATATAGACTTTAAAATGAATATAAATATGCAAGATAAAAGTGGATAGTGATTAGTTGTAGAAAAGAAGGATTTGTGGAGAAGAACATAAATGCATTACTACACAAAGCATGGTTAGAAAATAAAGTATTCTATTTAAAAATTTCGCTTTAATCATCAAATTAATTAAAATGACCCGAATGTCTGATTTGGACGAACGCGAATTTCGCACAAACGCCTATATTGTACGTAGCTAGTTACAAGGTGAAAAAAATACTTTTTACCCTTTCTGTGTTTCTACAATTGATTGAAAAAACAATAACAATTCACATAGATAATAACTTCCACTGATTCTCATAACTCAAACACACTCGTCCAATAAATGCGGGACAACATACAAATGAAATAACAACTCAGCAATTACGTTTAACGTATGGACAAAGACTCATTTGAATATAAAAGTGCATCATCTTGTCAGACAATTATTCTAATCTTGTTCCTTTAAATAACGGATAGATCTCACACTACTGGAAAAACTGGAAAGCATTTCCATTAAGTGGTATTTTTTTGTTTCCGATGTGATTGAATACGGTGTGTTAATCTCACGGTCACTAGACTGCCTTGAAGTGTCTTAGTTAATTAAGATTTGTTATATTGATGAACATCTTGAGATGATTAATTTGAATGGAATAACCATCGTCAATTTCTTTACCCTTATCATTATCTGACCAGCACAACATATCTTATATTTATAAGATTTGAGATCAGAGAAGATGTGCGGAGTAAAGCTGACCGACCGTATTCGCAATAGCGTAGTAATAAAGATATGTATGTCTATGTAAAGATGAGAAAGTGTATGCTTTGTTGGTTCGGGCATATAGAAAGAATGTTAGAAGAAAGAATAACAAAAAAGATATACAATACGAAAGTGGAAGGATGTAGATACCAGGGAAGACCTAGACTATCTTACCACGACCAAATAGACCAAGTCTTATCGAACTTAAGAACCTGTTGGAACTCTGTACTATCTGCCTACCCCGCAAGGTATCTGGCGTGATGATATAGATATAGATAAACATAAGATATGTTATTAATTTGGCATTTTTTTACGACCAAGCGTCTACATATGTCAAATCATAGAGATATTATATATTCGTGTTTATCGTGCAAATAGTTTAAATTGAAAATAACTAGCAAATTTATTAGTGTTTAGCTTACATCAGTACAACTGTTATTAAAAGTGGTGTATACGCTTCTACAACAAACTGCAGAAATAAATCTTAAACATGCCTTTTAATAAGTTAAAAAGTCTGTCACCAAATTTTGTATTATCTCGACGATAAAACAGATGAGGTTTAAGTACTTTCACAATCAATCATTTTCAACACAAACACAATTTAAAATAAGCCCGTTTCTCGCCGCATCTTCTCAGCGAAAGCCGCGTCCGCTTCCGGTACTAAATGCAAAAAAAAAAAAAATTTATAGAACCTATACAAATAAATAATATTTTAATTTGGGCTTTATTATCCATTTAAACAATTTATTCTTCGAAAAAAATAATCCTTAACTGAAAACGTTATTTAAAAAACTTAAAATGCGATATTCGGCAAATCATCTCGGCGATCGGCGAAATACTAAAAAAGGGGTATTTGGTAAGCCCGAAACACTACATTTACAGGGAAAATATTGACTGTTATTGTATCACAGTGCATCTTATCGGAACTATAATTCCAAGTATATGACCTTTTCATTACACTAAAACTTTACAGATCGTGATTATCCACTCTATCCGGATTATGTTCACGACTTCTTAAAAGAGGAGAAACAAAACAAAGGGTAATGGGAAAGTGTTAGGTATTGGGAAAGGTCTAGGACTTTACCTGATTTGCCTTAAATATAAAGATTATTACGTATGCACATAATACATCCGCAATGATGTCCCTCTATAGCATTTACAATATACTGGAATATAACAGAATAAGACCACCCACAGAACAGTTCTTTTTTATTCGTGGTAACACCCCATTTCGTTGAAAAGATAATACTTATCGATAGTACGTAATCATTACGCCATTTTAATAAAGGGTGATTAAGTAAAGAAGTAATTAGTTAATGTGGGTTGTTACATAACTTTGGGTGGAATGTAATCATTGTTGGTTACCTTTTAAAAAAAACCTAGCCACACAGTATTAATTTTTCCCGCGTTGTGATTACTAACACAAATTCACACATACAAACAGCTAGACCAAAACAAATATTCGTGGGTCACACAAAGATTTGTTCCATGCGAATCGAACTCGCTTCGCATGAAACAAATGCTACTACAACTACCTACACGATCCAGTGGATGGAAACGCTTAAGTTCTTAACCACTAAACCGAACGGTCCTCGACTATCGTACTTAAGAGTGCACTATGGCTTCATTTTCGAGATTATATTCGTCATAATATATTTATTAACAACCAACTCGGCTGTAGGTAAACTCCTGACAAGTGTCTACAGCCTTATCTTTATCTTATTAATATTGACGAATAATTATTCAGCTAATAGGTCTGGTACACGTATTGCCCACACACTACTATATAGATGGAGAATTAGTAAAAACTAACAGGATATTTCGCGACGAAAACATCATCAACCAGCCTGTATTTATCCTCTGCTGAGTAGATTTTCTGTCACGCTATTCTGTACCCTACTAACACTATAAATGTAAAAGTTTAGATGTTATTTACTTAATTACGCAAAAAGGCTCAACGGGTTTGAAATGCTGCTAAAACTTGACGCACAGATAGTTTATTACTTGGATTAACACATAGTACATATTTTATGCTACACTCGATGCTCTCATTTTCTCTCTTATCGTATACAATACGACACATAGTATCAGACAACCACCAGTGAATTAAATGAATGAAATTAAATTAAATGACAAGGAAGGGTGCTACCTGGGCCTAGCCAGGGGATCCTGACTAGTCCCTGGTGAGTCAGTGCATCGCACACAACGCCACAACGAATCACCCAACCATCCCTCATGGCGAATGTCCAAATCAAACCTATTCCTTCCATGAAGCGCCTGTGAGCTAGTTGCCCACTAGGACGAGAGAGACGCGAGCACAAATACACACCACAAACCGCCGGTATGATACGTAAAAACTTTTAAGCTAAATATATTTTTTTAAAGAGACCGCGTCTTATCTAATGAGTGAATCAAGAGTCTCCGTAACCGGTAAACGTGTATCAGACGAACTATGTGAGTTGAAATAGTGAAAGACATCAATAAGGAAAGAGCCTGTTGGAACTCTGTACTCTCTACCTAACCCGCAAGAGAATGATATGTTCAGATAGTATAATAATGAATGAGCCTATACGATTAACAACGAGCCTAACAACGATAGCAGAAAAGAGTAACAATTGATTGCAAATTTCAAAGCCAACGACTCCTTAGGCAGTGTTTAGATGAGACAATTTTAGTACAATTCCAAGAACTATAATTCCAAGTATATGACCTTTTCATAGCACTAAAATTTTACAGATCGTGATTATCCACTCTATCCGGATTATGTTCACGACTTCTTAAAAGAGGAGAAACAAAACAAAGGGTAATGGGAAAGTGTTAGGTATTGGGAAAGTCTAGGACTTTACCTGATTTGCCTTAAATATAAAGATTATTACGTATGCACATAATACATCCGCAATGATGTCCCTCTATAGTATTTACAATGTACTGGAATATAACAGAATAATACCACCCACAGAACAGTTCTTTTTTATTCGTTGTAGCACCGCATTTCGTTGAAAAGATAATACTTATTGATAGTGCGTAATCATTACGCCATTTTAATAAAGGGTGATTAAGTAAAGAAGTAATTAGTTAATGTGGGTTGTTACATAACTTTAGGTGGAATGTAATCATTGTTGGTTACCTATTAAAAAAACCACTAAACCGAACGGTCATCGACTGGCGTACTTAAGAGTGCACTATGACTTCATTTTCGAGATTATATTCGTCATAATATATTAATTAATAACCAACTCGACTGTAGGTAAACTCCTCGCAAGTGTTAACATCCTTATCTTTATGTAATCAATATTGACGATTAATTATTCAGCTAATAGGTCTGGTACACGTATCGCCCACACACTACTATATAGGTGGAGAATTAGTAAAAACTAACAGGATATTTCGCGACGAAAACATCCTCAACCAGCCTGTATCTATCCACTGCTGAGTAGTCCTATTCTCTGTCACGCTATTCTGTGCCCTACTAATATTATAAATTTAGATGCTTTTTACTTAATTACGCAAAAAGGATGAATGCGTTTGAAATGCTGCTGAAATTTGACAGACAGATAGTTTATTACCTGGATTAACACATTATATACATTTCGACACGAGGTCCTAGGTTTAAATCCTAGGTCGGACAAATGTAGTTTTTCTAACGAAAAATTCCCAGTATGAGTCCGGAGTCTGGAATTGTGCCCGGTATATGGCAATATGCTTGCCCCCTATTACATGGGACCTA
This sequence comes from Phalera bucephala, assembly GCA_905147815.2. Lineage (NCBI taxonomy): Eukaryota > Metazoa > Arthropoda > Insecta > Lepidoptera > Notodontidae > Phalera > Phalera bucephala. Next base: position 25,251,794 of record LR990618.1, on the reverse strand, counting down.
ACATCGTCGGCGAAACGTGGGTGTACTCAATACACCTCTGCCACCCCCGCTGGGGAATATAGGCGTGACGGTTTTTTTTATGCTACTCCTGATGCTCTCATTTTCTCTCTTATCGTATACAATACGAAACATAGTATCAGACAACCACCAGTGAATTAAATGAATTAAATTAAATTAAATGATAAGGAAGGGTGCTACCTGGGCCTAGCCAGGGGATCCTGACTAGTCCCTGGTGAGTCAGTGCATCGCACACAACGCCACAACAAATCATCCAGCCATCCCTCATGGCGAATGTCCAAATCAAACCTATTCCTTCCATGAAGCGCATATGAGCTAGTTGCCCACTAGGACGAGAGCGACGCGAGCACAAATACACACCACAAGCGACCGGTATGATACGTAAAAACTTTAAGCTAAATATTTTTTTTTAAAGAGACCGCATCTTATCTAATGGGTGAATCAAGAGTATCCGTAACCGGTAAACGTGTATCAGACGAACTATGTGAGTTGAAAAAGCGAAACACATCAATAAGGAAAGAACCTGTTGGAACTCTGTACTCTCTGCCTACCCCGCAAGAGAATGATATGTTCAGATAGTATAATAATGAATGAGCCTATACTGTTCCACAGCTGCGCAAAGACCTTTCGGAAATCAGGGTGAAATAATTTAGGCCATACTTCACCACGCGGACTCAGTGCAGATTGAAGGCAAGTTTGTGGCCATCTACTGTTTGAAATTTTGCTGCTGTTTTGGCCGCCTATAAGGCTTCTAACTTAGCTTAACAAGTACATTAAGTCACAAAAACTTAACGTGCCTTTCGAAACACGGGTGCGCTCAAATATGAAAATGTCTCTATATGAAAATGTCAGATAGATATATAAACAGGCCTTTTTCAGAGAACATAGACTTAGAAGAACGTAGACTTGACCAAATAGACCGTGTCTAATCTGAACAGCAAGTCAAGAGTCTCCGTAACCGGCGAGCGTGTATGAGACGAACTATGAGTGTGGAGGAAGGCAGAGAGGTGTCTCAGGAAAGAACCTGTTGGAACTCTGTACTCTCTGCCAAACCCGCAAGGGAACTGGCGTGATTATATAGATAGATAGATAGAAGACTTAGAACATTCTAAGCATAATATAACGGGTTGAAATACAATGAACAGGGAAAGTGCGCACGGTACTCTGAAATAAACAACTCGAATCGTGACTGAGAAAGAGACAATCGGTAATTTTCGTTTTTGTATAGCCTCTTCTCTGTCATTACAATTCGTGTCATGCGTCTTTATTCGCTTTCAACGCTGTACGGCCTACAGACACGCATCCACTTGCAAATTATATTATACATAAACTTGTTAACACCGCTTAATTGCTGTTGTTATGTAAATATTATCTGTACATTTACCGTTCTATGGAGAAGAGGAATCCACAGTTAATTGGAGGGAGAAACAACGGTTGCAGAAAAGAGTAACAATTGATTGCAAGTTTTCAAAGCCAACGACTCCTTAGGCAGTGTTTAGATGAGACAATTTTAGTACAATTAGCGCGATTATAATAAACGCTGCTAGCTACCCAAATTCAGTGTAAATAACCACATTTTTGTGGTCCATAGCTATTATTTATTTATTAGTGTGTCTACTGAAGGTGTGTCTAAAAAAAAACAAAGGGTTTTTTATTGTGGACGACTTTGTAATGTCCTTATATAATATCTTAATCTAGGTTGCCCTCGAAATTAGGCAGAAAATTTAAAATAACGTTACCCTTCCCCTGGAGCAGGCACTATCCTTACATTCAAAGTTATTCATGATAATTACAATTATATAAACAAATACAAAAAATCATGATAACCAGTGAATTCTAATGACCACCACACAGCAACTGCAGCTCAAGTCGAGCTAAGGACGCAGCTATATGTTGAAAAGAGAAGCAAAAATCTTTTTTATCATTATTATAATTGCAACCCTCTCAACTTGAACTGCAGCAGTTAGCGGTGACCATAAAAACCAAAATGTTCGCTACATACGAGATTTCATCACCGCCAAATAAACCCGATGACGTGGTGTTGCAAAACAATGAAGAAAACACCATTTCTGCGACTCTCCAACCTTCACCTTACAACCTTGTAATAAGTGCTATATTGCTATCACCGAGTTCCACTAACTGTATGTCTGTGCTATACCTGTGGTATTTCCTTTCGGTACCTGTCTGAGAGACTTTTCTTAGAACTAATCGCCAAAATATCGTTCCGTTAGTCATCGAAAGTTAAAATCATAAGCGAATCGTGTTCCTTTTGATGGGTCAGTACAGATACCCGGAATTTACTGGATGTCTATCTATGACTGCCGTGGGAATTTTTTTGGAGGGATTCTGGTCTATCATAATTCATGTATTTTTATGTTCTTATTGTCTCTTCTCTTGATACATTTGAATTGTAGGTTCTACAAGTCTGAAATAAAAATATTTACTTCGTTTCATATTGCCCAGAAGCACGTTCCCCTGGATAAAAGCTGCCCTTTATTTGTCTGCGAAATATGTCGAGTGTTATATACCTATAAAATGTCCCTCAGTAATTCCTGTTTTAATCTTTTTCCATATAAATACTACTACTACAGGGTTTTTAGCTATTTTGAGGTCATCCACATATGGCCGACAATGTTACCCTATTGCCAACGAACACAATTCTCCGATGAAATAATATTCTAGGATAAACATTATAGGACCAATACTTCGTAAAACGCCAGCTGAAAAATGCTCTAACGAGACAGAATGATCGGTATCAATATGGTAATGAATTTTATAAAGTGTAATAAACGCAAGACCTCAAAGTATAAGTAAGTATGTATTAAATCGGCAACTGAATCGATTCAAATCATTCTTTTAATTATCAATAATTGTGCAGTATTTCTTATTAACACAATTTATTCGTGATTCAAAGCAAAACGGTGATTAGAAATGCGTATCTAATATATACAATACAAAAGTACTGGTCTCGTGGTTAATTTGGGTACAAACGTGTTTAAAAAATGGTAGATATTATTTTTAAAATGTAGCCACACACTAGGATTTATTCCTGTGTCGTGGGTGCGTTTACAAACATGAAAATTCACATACACAAATAGCCAGACCGGAACAATAATTGTGGATCACACAAAGATTTGTCCCGTGCGGGAATCGAACCCGCGACTATTAGACGCAGTGGGCGGAGCGGCTTAAGCTCTTAACCACTGCGCTAAACTCCTTAAAATTCGGAAATTTGATATTCGTATTGAATTCGTAAAGCAATCAGAGATCTAGCGATACAAATGTTACACTTTGTATATAAGTGGCAATAGTAGAATTAGTAGTAAGTATATTTTATTTTATTTTATATTCTAACTTACATGACGTATTCCAAGACAACTATATTCTAATACTCTTAAAACAATTGATGTTAAGAATCGGACATGACTAGCAATGGAATTTGCATAAACAATGAGCAAGACCTTCCATGGGGGTTTTCTTCAGTTCACGTAATTACATTTTCTCAGTAATCGTATGTATCAGGATGTTCAAACCCCATGGGTTTTGAATATGTTACGTGTTCAATTCAAAATTCCATGGGAAAAGATTTATGTGTTGATTGAATTACGCGCGATAATTCGAAATTCATCATGGGAAAGGTTTTGAACCTTGATACATACGAGTATGTAATACACTAGGTATCGCTGGACAATCCTATGCAAAAATGCATTGGGAATGCCAAACAATTTTGTATGTAAAATTTATCTGTCACGCCAGATCCCTTGCAGGAAAGACCCACATGGTTCACTATAATAGATCGTCTCATACAGGTTCGCCGGTTACAGACTTTTAACTTGCTTATTATATAAGCCTTGGTTTGTCTGGTCATAGAAAGATAGTCTAGATCTTCCCCAGTACCTAAATATTTATGTACATTAATGTAGCTATAAAATAATATCGCCAAAAATACACTGATATAGTATGACTCCTACTCCAATCCAAATCAAGGTATTCATAATTATTTGTATTATGAATAAATCCTTCCTTACTGGGCTGGAAGCGAAAGAAAAACTTAGAATGCCCCAGTAGCCTTACTTTTGCTAGGCTGGTGGTAAGAGTCCACCAAAGGTAGTAACGTCATTCGATCAACGACCAGAAAAGGAAAATTTGAAACAAACCCTATACCAACCCGTCTGGCCAGCGTGGTATAGTAGGCCGAAACCTCCTAACATGGTAAGGCACCTAAAACAAGGGCCCCCAGTTCCCGGTAGTCCCGCTGTCCGCTGCCACGGTAGCGGTCGCGGTAACAGCGGGGCAGGGGGTGCGAAGAATCTCCGGGCTACGACACAAGGCTACCAAAAACACCTGACCCTGGCTACGTACAATGGACGCTCTCTACGGCTGGACCAACACCTCACTGAACTCGAGGTAGAACTAGGTCGCATAAACTGGCACATATTGGGGTTATCCGAAGTCCGAAGACAGGGCGAGGACACGATAACCCTTGAGTCAGGCCACCTGTTCTACTTTCGTGAAGGTGATCGGCCCTCTCAGGGCGGTGTCGGTTTCCTGGTCAACAAAGCTCTCACTAACAACGTTGTAGAAGTCAGCAGTCGACACGGGTAGCGTACCTCATAATTAAAATCACCAACAGGTGCACCCTGAAGGTGGTACAGGTATATGCGCCGACCTCGACATACTGCGACGACATAGTCGAAGCCATGTATGAAGACATAGCCAAGGCATTACATGGCACCACCAAGGCTCACTACAACGTTGTTATGGGGGACTTCAATGCCAAAGTGGGAGTACAAGAACGCGGCGAAACAATAATCGGACCCCACGGCGTGGGGCGCCGAAACCACAGGGGGCAGATGCTGGTCAACTTTCTGGAGTCGCAGGGGCTCTTCTTGATGAATTCGTTCTTTAAGAAGAAGCCTCATAGAAAGTGGACATGGCGAAGCCCCGACACTGTGACGAGGAACGAGATAGACTTCATCATGACTGACAGGAAGTCTATATTTAGAGACGTCTCCGTGATCAACAGGTTTAATACCGGCAGCGATCACCGACTTGTCCGAGGCGCTCTAAATATAGACTTCAGGGCCGAAAGGCGTCGCATGATGAGGGCTACTCTGAGACCTACTGCGCCTCAAATAGCTTTAGGGTTCGAAAAGTTCCAACTGGAGCTTCAAAATCGTTTCGACCTGCTGGAAACCGAAGGCAATGTTGACGAAAAAACCGACACAGTGGTCAAAACGCTACAGGAGGTGTCTCGAAGGGTGTTTCCCGGCAAAAGCGGTAACAGAGAGTCTAAACTCTCGCTCGAGACTCTCGAACTTATGAGGCAGAGACGAGAAATGTCATCCACGCAGGCGTCTTCGCCGGATGGGAGGAACCTCAACCGGAAGATCCGGAAGCTGGTGCGACGTGACCTCCGATGTTCCAACACCCGCGCCATCGCGGCTGCGATTGAACAGAACAGAGGCACCAAAGTCTTCGCTCGCCAGCTAGGTAAATCCCATCTGACGAAACTTAATACTGCAGATGGCAAAACCGTGACCTCCAAGTTCGAGATACTCGAGGAGATTGAGAGTTTCTACAAAGACCTGTACGCATCACGGATGACTAAACCCACGAGACCCAGCGCTGACGACCACAGAGCCCCACTCGCACGCCACAACACGGAAGACATCCCTGATGTCAACCAGGACGAGGTCAGAGTGGCTCTCGAGCAGCTCAAAAACAACAAGTCGCCAGGCGATGACGGAATCACCACTGAGCTCCTAAAAGCAGGCGGGACTCCAATACTGAAAAAGTTAGCGAGCCTCTTTAATTCCGTCATCCACCAGGGCTTAACACCTCAAGCGTGGAGCGGGAGTGCGGTGGTTCTGTTCTTCAAAAAAGGTGACAAAACCTTGCTGAAGAACTACAGACCCATCTCACTCCTGAGCCACGTCTACAAGTTGTTCTCGAGAGTACTCACAAACCGCCTCGCCAGAAGACTTGACGAGTTCCAGCCACCGGAACAAGCTGGGTTTCGAAAAGGCTACAGCACCGTGGACCACATCCATACTGTTCGGCAGATTGTACAGAAGACCGAAGAGTACAATCAGCCGCTGTGTATGGCTTTCGTGGACTACGAGAAAGCCTTCGACTCCATCGAAACCTGGGCGGTTCTGGATGCTCTGCAGCGATGTGGCATCGATTGGCGCTATATCGAGGTGCTGAGATGTCTATATAATACCGCCACAATGACCGTCCAGCTCCAAGACCAAAAGACCAACCCGATCGAGCTGCGTCGAGGTGTAAGACAGGGGGATGTAATATCCCCCAAGCTCTTCACCAATGCACTCGAAGACGTCTTCAAGACGCTGGACTGGACTGGGCGGGGCATTAACATCAACGGCGAATACATCTCACATCTTCGGTTTGCCGATGATATCGTCATCGTGGCAGAGTCACTGGAACAGCTACGCGGAATGCTGCATAGCCTAAATGGAGCCTCTCGAGGTGTCGGTCTCGGCATGAACTTGGATAAAACCAAGATCATGTTTAATGACCATGTCACGCCGGGACCGATCTACGTCGATGGTTCGATGCTCGAAGTTGTTCGGGAGTATGTCTACCTTGGACAAGTTGTCCAATTTGGTAGAAACAACTTCGAGAAAGAAATCAACCGCAGGATCCAATTGGGTTGGGCAGCATTTGGCAAGCTACGTCACGTTTTCTCTTCGCCTATTCCGCAATGCCTGAAGACTAAAGTGTACAACCAATGCGTCCTACCTGTTATGACCTACGGGGCCGAGACGTGGACACTCACAGTGGGACTGGTCCACAAATTTAAAGTCGCACAGCGGGCTATGGAGCGAGCTATGCTCGGCGTCTCTTTGAAGGATAAAATTCGTAACGAGGTAATCCGACAAAGAACCAAAGTTACCGACATAGCTCGCAAACTCAGTAAGCTAAAGTGGCAATGGGCTGGTCACATCTGCAGAAGGACCGACGACCGATGGAGCAAACGTATCCTAGAGTGGAGACCGCGACTTGGTAAGCGTAAGGTAGGACGGCCCCCAGCTAGATGGACCGACGACCTCAAAAAGGTCGCTGGGACAGACTGGATGCGGAAGGCGGAGGACCGTGTGCAATGGCGCGTGTTAGGAGAGGCCTATGTCCAGCAGTGGACTGCGATAGGCTGATTGATTGATTGATTGATGAATAAATCATAATTACTTGTATTGAAGTGTTGGGCATTATTACATTTAATTATTATTTTAATTGTAGTATCAATCAAATGCAATTCGATTACATTTAAATTTATCCCTCTAAGGTAATCTGGAAAAACATAGACTTTTGGATGCCTACCGCCTCAGTCCCTCCTGTGACCATAGGTGCTGTAGAGCACTTAAATTTTAAAACTTGCGAATAAGTTGCAATAAAATCCGATTTTTTTTAATTGCATTTAAATCGTAATACTTTATTTTTTTTAAATTTTACCCTTGATATTGAACTTACAATCGCTCGTAATTAAAACTTTTTGATTAATTACATTGTTGAGAGCCATCATAGTTGGCCAACATGCTTCGCACGAGTCGCAGGCGCGCTAGTCGCCAAAATGTTGTATGTGCTTAAATAAGGATTTTATTTACCACAAGAATATATCATCATCTGTCCTTAAATTATATTATAACGTTACTACCTATACCTATGGGAATATCAGTACATCTTAAAAGTAACGTCACATTATTCTTCTATGGACTTTAAGAGGTAGGAAGCCCCAATGTGGTCGAAAACGTATCTCGCCAGCTTTATACAACGAAAAATCTTTTGGTCGGTAGCACAGTGGGAGTTCTTTTTACTAAAATTTACCCCAAACGAGCTGCTCAAAATATTGGTAATGTTCTATCTATCTATAACCTTACGCCAGATCCCTTGCGGGATAGGCAGAGAGTACAGAGTTCCAACAGGTTCTTTCCTTACATACCTCTCTGGCTTCCTCGACTCTCATAGTTCGTCTCATGCTCGCCGGTTACGGAGCCTCTTGACTTTTCCATCAGATAAGACTTGGTTTATTTGGTCGTGGTAAGATAGTCTAGGTCTTCCCCGGTACCTGCATCCTTCCACTTTCACATTGTATATCTGTTTTGTCATTCTTTCCTCTGGCATTCTTTCTATATGCCCGAACCAACGGAGCATGCCCTTTCTCATCTTTACACCGATACTATCTTTCATACCTACTCGCTGTCTTACTATGCTGTTGCTAATGCGGTCGGTCAGCTTCACTCCGCACATCTTCCGCAGAGCTCGCATTTCTACCGCATTTATCCTACTTTCATTCTCCTTCTTACATACCCAGCTCTCGCTACCATATAACAGCGTTGGGACAAGAACTCCGTTATGTATGGCCAGCTGCGCCTTATGGCTTAAGTGCCGGCTCCCGAGTAGCTTTCCCATCGCACCATTCACTCTGTTCCCTGCACTCACTCTTCTCTCTATGTCAGCGGTGTATTTCCCATCCTTACTGAAGGCGCATCCAAGATATACAAACTCATTCACTTGCTCCAGCACATCGTTACCAACCACAATCCTTACATTCGTTCTGGTTTCTTCCCTTTCAAAAACCATAATCTTGGTTTTCTTCACATTCAAGTGTAAGCCATTGATTGGTAATGTTAACAACGGGATATGTCAGCAAATAATTATTTCGTTATAATTCATGGATACCTAATCGAATAAAATTACCCTTTGACGTATTGAACAGTTTAACTATATTACGGTTTCACAGTTTCCCCATCAGAGTTATTTAATAAGGTAATATAATAATTCACGCTATACTATATCGAGGAAACAGCATCATCATACATTATGCCGAATTGCGGAAATATTTTACCTGATGACGTAAAACTTCGTCATTATTATTACCTAATATTAGCCCTGTTAAGAAACTGTCCCACTGTTGGGCACGGGCCTCCTCTCAGACTGAGAGGGTTTAGGGCATAGTCCACCACGCTGGTCCAGTGCGGGTTAGCGAACGAAAGAACTAATTCCCTTTTTACATACACCGGTTTTCATGGTAGTAAAGAGAATATGAAGTAAGGCAGGATACTTACATTAGGGACTTGACAACAGATGGAAAAAATAGAAACTCTTTTTAAGATCAAGCTTGTAAAGCCCAAACAAGTCAGAGCAATCATATTTACTTCATGAGATCCTATAGCCAGCCACCTACCGGCTTTACCATCAGATCTTAGACACCATCTAGCGCTATAGGAATTGTCGATGGTGGCGACGACGCTATCTTGTTTTTTTAGACCTAGCCCCACACTAGGATTTATTCCTGTGTAGTGGGTGCTTTTACAAACATGAAAGTACACATACACAAATACCCAGACTGTAACAAATAATTGTGGATCACACAAAGATTCGATCCGTGCGGGAATCGCACTCGCGACTATTAGACGCAGTGGGCGGAGCGGCTTAAACTCTTAACCACTGCGCTAAATCGTCCGTCGAATAGTTGAGGAGTTCTTATGGCAGACTTCTTTCTCCATCATTAGACCGTCCCTATGGTACCATATTATTGTATTGTCACCAAATTTACATAAATATGCCAAATTTAATCTCAATCGGGTAATATCAAAATTACAAATGTTGTACGAGAGAGGCAAATGGACATACGCACGAAAGAATATACATAAAAGCTTGTAAAAAGGGTTTTGAAGTGAAGATTCTAATCTAAGCAGCGTGATGTCGACAAAGAATATGTAAGGTGCACTGATAGAAGCAGCAAGCTTTCTAACTGCTTTTATCAGTGCAAGACTACCGCAGAAACTACATGCAGGAAGAGCAAAAGTAATTATAATAATAAATTTTATTTAAGCGCTTGTCAATATTATCCGAGTCCCCTAACCAAAAGATTGAAAACCACATAACCCACAGTCAATCACTAGATGCCTTTTGTCTTGATTGACAATTGAATCAACTATTAAGTCATTCAAGTTCCTCCTTTTACCTAAGCTTCAATAAAATGATGACGTTTCCAAATCATATGACCGCCGCCCCCTGCGGAATTATATTAACTTGAAAGAAAAATTACGGACACGTATATAAAATTATCATTTTTTTTTACTTAATGATTTAGTTATGTATGTAGTCGGAAACAACAAGAGGAAGAATCACAGAGTTATATACAGCCTCCTAAGTTATAGTCAACCTCCTAAATCATACTCAACATACTTATGTCGTAAATAATGAATTAGTTATGCACCGCACTCGTCCGGAAGGGTCCAGATAGCCCGATTTTTTTAATCATTGTATAAGGCAAGAAAATATATTTATAAGATTGGCTAACAGTTAAGCACGCTACGAAACTATAAACAATGAGGATAGTACAAAAAACAACATGTATCTACTATTCAGCTACATTAATAGGGTATCTGTGTTATTGCGTGAATCTCACCTAACCTAAGTTTCTTGTGTAGGTACATGAAACTTAAGGTCCCAAACAAACTTATCGGGTAGCAATGAGCAGGCAAGTGGAAGGGGAGAATGAAACTAGACAGTACGCAACCCATCACACCAAAAATGCCTACTACATGTTCTAAATGTACTTTACTACATGTACTAAATGTACAAAATTCCAAATTCTTTCCTTACAGACCTCTGCCCAAGGAAAATGCCATATTAAATAACGTGCCTGTTAGAAATATGGTATGGGGGCAAAAGGGATTTTGTAACTGATTTCCTATTAACGTCATATATACTAATTTAGTATGTGACACTATGGGAATTGTAATATGAGTTCATTATGACTGGCTGATTATACGATTCTGTACTCTGTAACACGGCTTACATATAAGGATGTGCTGTGATGAATACATATCATTATAATGTGTTGTAACAATTTTCAGTTATCCTTAACGAATATTGTACTGAACTATGCCCATGGCAACAAAACACCGTCACGCCTATATTCCCCAAGCGGGGGTGGCGAAACGTGGGTGTACTGAGTTAGGTCCCATGTAATAGGGGGCGAGCCTATTGCCATATACCTAGCACAATTCCAGACTCCGGACTCGTACTGGGAAGTTTTCGTTAGAACCATGGCACCGTTCGCCTAAACCTAATATATTGAAGTAAACCCATCATTTTGGCTTTCTGAAATCATTTTGGCGAATGCACACGTCTAGTATGGTTCTCCGAATATCTGTGAGCACCATCTACGGCTATAAAGGTGTAAAAATAGGTAGTTTTTTTTGAGAAAACGTACCTCATCACTAGGAAGTATTACTGTGTTGTGGGTGCATTTACAAACAAAAAAATTCACATACACAAACATCCAGACCGACACAAACCACTTAACCCGAGTCGAACCCACGAATACTCAATCCAATGGATGGAGCGGCTTAGGCCCTTAAACACTGGATCAAGCCGTCTTTCAACTTTTTTCCTCACAACTCAATTTCACAAACGAATCACCCAGTTGCAAAGATGTTGTTAAAATTTTAAAGATGACATTAATCGTTACTCTATCTATAAATCATTGCACAAAACTTATCGAATTAATTATTGATAACGCCGCTGTATGATAAAGTGTTAATAATGAGCTTTTTGCCACTGAGTGTAAGTATAAACAGATTTTATAAACTTTTCCAGAATTCTATATTATATATAAAGTATTCCTTACGTCAAAAAGATTGTTGTTTTTAAAAAGTTTTACTTTTAAAATATCCAGACCATGTTCCAAATTCAAACTCATTTTTTAGCCAGAAAAAATAACAATTACCCTAAGCAATAACCCAATTATCCCCCACTACCACGGGATATACACACACATGCACTAACTTTACCGAATATAGAAAACTTTAAAGCGAGTTTGCATGTTATAGGCGAAGAGATTATTCGGAGCGACCAATAGAAGGGCCCTATTTTGGGAATTAGGTCGAGAGGCGGACTCTAACGGAGGCGGGATGCTGGAGCTACATCCCAGCTGAAATTTAAACTGACTTCTAACATGGCCGAAACCTTGATGGTTTTAAAATAAAATCGCTAACCTGTGCTAATCGCTCGAATGTATAATACATGCATACAAACCCAATGCAGTTATTATTTTATATATTGTATAGTTATAAAAAAAACGTATGAAAATAATAAACACATGATGATATTCACGTATTATTTAACCATATACACAAAATACAAAAAAAGAATAATTGACATATTTTCACTTAAAAAAAATGCCTACCCATACTATAAATATGAATTTGGTTACTACACAAATAGTTTTTTTTTAAATTGTTAGTTTTCAATGTTCCTAAAATAAATAGTAACATACGTTAATAATTGTCTAAAGCACACATTCAACTAATGCTTCTAACTACTTATTTAAACAAGTACCAAATAAAAATATAACAGAAAATGTGTATCAAAATAAGTTCAGCGTTTGGTTTTGGCTATAACAATATTTACAAATCCAGGGATCGCATTTTCACATACCGCCAGGATCCGGTTCTAAACCATATGTATTTATTTGAATAAGCTATTGCGTAAGAGCATGTGTTCGTTTACGTCTTAAAGGCGCGCGACGTCGTATTTATGACGTAATGGCGTATGGCGGGCCCTCTAAATTAAACAATCGGTTTTTTGCACCCTTCATTACGGGAGCGCCAGCCGGCTACATAAAAGCCGTGGAAATCCGTTCAGGACACACATTACACGTAACGCATCGAACCGAACGTATCCGCCTGACGAGAACGTGTCCAGAACGCAACTCGATCGCGACGACGAAGTTTATTACGAACCATTACCAGAATAAGCACGTGCTTTCTCTAAATTTAAAATTAGAAAAAAGTGCATTCAACAAAGACTCATTTATTGTGAAGTGACAGTTTTATGCCAAAGATTATTTTTTATTATCTGTGATAAATTAATTTAATTTTAAAAATGATTGAAATTTGCACATTTAGCTGCAATGGATGCGCCTCAAGGAGAGAAGATTATGGATGTTACGGATACAGTAAGTACATTATATTATATACAAAAAAAACTCCGTCACGCCTATATTCCCCAGAAGGGGTGGCAGAGGTGTACTGAGTACACCCACGTTTTGCCGACGATGTTAGGTCCCATGTAATAGGCGGCGAGCCTATTGCCATATACCGGGCACAATTCCAGACTCCGGACTTATACTGGGAATTTTTCGTTAGAAAAACTACATTTGTCCGACCTAGGATTTGGACCCAGGACCTCGTGATCACAAAGCGATGCGCTTTGCCACCAGACCAACGAGGCAGTTGTTATATATTATATTATTTGTTTATATTTATAACGTATTGTCATTTAATCTCTAATAATTAGATTAGATTAATAGAATGTTTTGCTAAACCTATTTCAATAAAATCGATGACGTAATCCAATAATATCATTATGATAAAAAAATTCTGACATAACTTTCACATTTTTAGGCGTAAACGTAATTCGGTGACCTAATGTTGTTATTAACACTAATGACGTAATTAGACTAATTTCTATTAACTAAAATGTCAATAGTACTGATAAGAGGAAAGTTATCATCCTATGAGTATGACGTTTATAAGAACATTAGTCATAAATTACGAACATATCCCATATTTCACTACTTTTTTCATAAATGAAGAATTGTTACCTATTAAAACCATTTTAAGTCTAACCAATCTGCCAAAACAGAAAACAATAAAAACATTTAGGGCTCGTGATATATATTTAAGTTTTAACACAATTCGAGGAAAACGCAAAGCTTTAAAAAGCACGAATTCCATTATTAAAACCCCAGAAATTACATGTTTTATTCTTAATTGTGTATCGAAATATCCCTTATTCACTCATAAAATGTTAGCTCCAACGGTGAATAGCATTACGTATGAATTATATACTAAACTAGTCCGCATACATAACTGACCACACATTTGACATGACACCAGCTGATCTTTTTTGAGGCACAGATTAGTTTTTTTTTTTCATCAATGGAATACTGTGTACCTGCAAGTAACTTATAATAATAATATCAGCCTATACTGCCCACTGCTGGGCAAAGGCCTTCTCTCACAAATCGAGGTGAGAGAGATTAGGTCATACTCCACCACGCGGACCCAGTGCGGATTGGTGGAGGGAGGTATGTGGCCACCTGCTGTGGGAACTTTTCAAGCCGCCTTTAAGGCTTCCAACTCGGCTTAAAGACTACCACATTAAGTGGTAACCGGGACCAACGGCTTAACGTGCCTTCCGAAGCACGGAGACGCTCGAATATGAAAATGCCACAAATGGTCACCCATCTCAGGCCGACCGAGCCGAACGCTGCTTAACCTTGGTGATCGGTAAGAACACCGCGGTCGCTCAGCGCTACGAGCGCCTCAAGCGCCACAAGTAACTTAACTGATGTTTATTTTAGGCTGTGACACGAAAGGGGTTAAGGGTACGTGCACAATGAGTAAAAGCTTTGGTACGCGCTGCGTATGATTTATATTGTGGCTCGCGAACAATGCCATTTCGCGCATTGGCAATGCCGAGGCGGCCACAGGCGAACTGTCACGGAAGCTACTCTTTAAGTTTACGGTAAATTTAAATTAGCTGAAACTGTGTTCGTAAAGGAATTCGAATACAGATAATATATATAAACTTTACTATATAAACAGAAAGTCCATCACAGCCAAAAGCCCAAAAGTAAATATTTCTAATCCCATTTTTTCCGAGCACCGAACTTGATCGCGAAGTGCTATTATAATATTATCTACATAATATATCCGTGTGTATCAACATCATAACAGACCACTTTACATTTCAACAAAAAATCTACAAACCAATGGCAAATGTTTTATCGGTACTTTTAGTGCTACAATTTTTTTACATTAAGAGCAACAATAATGCTGAAATGAGAAGGCAACGAACGTCGAACGATAGATCGATCATATTTGCTTTAAACAATGTGGAACATATCAACGTACCAATGTTGGAGGTTAAAATATATTCAGTACTAGTGAAAGATCGTAACTCCGCCCGCTTGCACCGACACGAAAAAATAGATCTTTGATGCATCCTTAGAATCTTGACCAGACAATTATAAATGTTGCATTCTAATCATTTAACAATACACTACGTGGTAATTGGAGCTCATTGTAACATTGCATTATTCGAATTTCAAATTCGTAAAGAATAAACTGATAGACAAATATAAGCGACATTTTATATTAACTATTTAATGGTACAGCGTAACGTAAATAACGGAAACTACATCAATATGAATTTCGAAACGACACAAACACTTTTTATTTAGGTATACATCGTATGATTCTGTAGCACTTAAAATTCAATGTTTGCGACATGACGAATCGTCTTGTGTTACACGGATCTAACGCCCCGTAGACTTTCTTCGGGGCATGAGTAATGCCGCGGTTGTTCCGCGGCATGCCCTTGTAGGCTTTCAGACGTTCGTTACAGCGAAAAATTCGGAAAATCCATGACTCACCGATGATACAAGCGCCGGAAAAGCCTCCACTTACAACTAATAAATCTAATTACAAGCGCATTTTCGCATAAAAACTGAGTTAATGGATGAAAGCCGAGTCATTGCGTCACTAGTTGGAAAAGATCGCGATGGGAAACTCCTTTGTATTGATGTGGTAAGAAAATGGTAATGTAATCGGTCGCTAGGGCGCTCGGTCGCGATGTGTCCGTGCATAAGCGTGAATAGGAGTTTAATTATCGCCCTTGAACTACGATTACACAATAACCTTGCAGTATGAATACTTTTGGCATCCCAATTTCTAATTATACGGTTTGTATTTCATATTTTTGTATATACTCAATTTAGTACAGAAATTTGTCATTGCCACACGTGTCCTAAATAGAACCTAAATTTTGCCAATAAACTATTCCTACCAAAAATTGACAGACATAAAAATAAATTATATTATTATTATGTAATTGCATTAACCCAGAAAATATCGGCATTCGGGAAGTATTAATCATAAGAAACAATAATCCCATATTGACACTATCACTAAGCGACCGCACAATGGCGTCGCCTTGTTAACCACGGAACAAAAAACGTGTCAATGTAAATACATCGAGATGCTCGTTCAAACTAAACCGCAGACCACATGCTACGCGCATCTCCTACAAATCAACCTTAAGAACAAGCAGTGAACCAATAAGATTACACCGACCTCTATTTTCTACATGCTTTGTAGTCTATCCGTAGCCTAACCGAGGGTACTATTGACCCGACCGTACGTAGGTGAATCTCTGGGCCGATCTGTGTCAGCAGAGTCTTTCCCAGACTCGAAACAACTTTTTTTATACAGAGTTTACTTTCTTATTTAGTCCTTGGTCTCTTTTCGCGCCGTGTTTGTCCGGTCACGAGATGACCAATCATTGACAAGTGAAAAAAGAAAACGAAAGTTGTTTATAAATTAAACAATTTCTTAATCTAGGCGCCTATTTACATAAACTAGATAATGTATTATTAAAGGCATTTCGTTTGACAACCGATATTATTTTTCTACATTCAATAGTATTGATTATATTTTAAAAAATCGTATGTGTCACTGGCTGCCTAGTAAAAAATAATTTATTGAATGTTATCGCGGTATTGTTGTTCGAATTTTAAAATCAGCAAGGCTTATTAGTGATGTACCACACACGTGGCCGGTCGCCGGTGAGCCGGTGCGCGCCGCGACTAACGCCCGATAAAAACTCACTTTAGGATAGACTCATCGGTGAATCACCGCCGAGGTCTAATCGAATAAAATGTTCATTTGCACAAGATGTGGAAACAGCCGTATGTGGAGACGAAAGTATAATATTGATCCTATATTCTTGTATAGTGGTAACCAAATTATACTGAGAGCGAGGCACCAAATATAAATAAATATTTAAAGAATTAATAATGCGGTGTCACAAAAATAAAAACTATTACACTAAAGGTATTTTCCAATCTTGTCCTTTTTGATGGATGGTGCTATAGATATTTATGTTTCAAAAGTGATAGTAACTGACAATGATGCAATAGCTTGTGTTAAATGGAAACTACGTTTTAATAAACAACCGTTTTGAAATAAAATTAGCGGTTAATCTCAATTAAAAATTAATAAAATGTAGGAAGTCTCCGTGAGGGTCGAAGTTCACTTTCCGGCGGGCGGGTAAGGGATTTCGCATAGTGTTTGACCGGCTATTTCATGTACGGTGCCGCATTTCGGTGCCCATTCAACGAGCGCAGGCTGCTCGCGCGCCAGTCTCGCACACTCGCTCCTCACAACACACCGGTGACACACGCAGACGCCTGACAAACTGACACACGAATATTTAAATATCGAGTGCGAATATTTATTTACAACACTAGTGAATTCTAAACTTCCAAAAAAGTGTTAATTTTCTTTAATGTGCTAAAAGTTCGCGAGTGCTTTCAGCCAGTGACAGAATCAGTTCGGTCGAAAAGTTTCATATGTCATTTTCCGACGTTTCGTTTATCGGAATAATATTGTTCGAATGAACATGGACTTGGCCATAGGAGCTCCATCAATGCATTGTTCATGGATGTCTTTTTAACTGGTGTGTGTTTATTTTATAATTTTAATAGGTTATCAACGCCTATCTTAATTTATTTGTTTGGTAATCTCAAGTGTGCAGTCGCTCACGGAGTGTAAACAATCGGCATTTATTTAGTGGGTAAGCTTGACTAAACATAAACGTTATTAAGTTCTCAGCTTACTGTCCATATATGCAATTAAATTTTGATTTATTACCTTTAAAGAATACCTAATGATCTTGAACAGATAATAGGAGAATAATCAGATAATAATTAACATTCTTATCCGCGTATTTTATGGTTAACATTAAAACTAGACTCTAAAACTTATGAAGAAATATAAATTTAATTGAAATGCAATATAAAATTTATGAGAGAAAACTAACTAAAAAAATTCAAACGTAATTAAATCAACATGACTAAATATCGCAATCAAACATCTATTCATTAGCGAATTCGATGATCATTTTTGGAAGTGAACAGTCCGTATCGGGATCGAGTGCGCTGCCGCAAAGCAATCGTGTGGGAATGTACAACATTCGGCCGTCGGCGATCGATCAAAGGGATTTTTCGCTGAAATTTGTCCGCCATGTTATTCGATACAGATGAGTTTAACTTTCCGAATTCGTGACATCCGATTGATTAGTTTGCTTTTTTTCTTGACGTCGATATTCTATGTCTGGACCCTGTTTAATACAACGGACAATGAAGGTATTTGCCAAAATTAAAAAAATGTCGCATTGTCACGACAAGTGTTATATAAGGCGGTTTAGTATGGTATATTATCGACAAATTTGTCACATTGTTTCATTGTCACTTTTATTAAACGGGGTTCTGGCATCTTAATGTCAGCATGTAAATTTTTAAATGAGTACATGAATTTTTTTTGACCAACGACTGCCTCTTTGGTCCTGTGGCAAAGCGCATCGCTTGGTGATCACGAGGTCCAGGGTTCGAAATCCTAGGTCGGACAAATGAAGTTTTTCTAACGAAAACTTCCCAGTATTAATCCGGAGTCTGAAATTGTGTCCGATATATGGCAAAAGGCTGGCCCCCTATTACATGGGAACTTACATTGTCGGTGAAAAGTGGGTGTACTCAGTACACCTCTGCCACCCCGCTTGGCGAATATAGGCGTGACGGTGTTTAAGAAAATATTTTTATTATCACAATCTTGTGAAACTAACTAAATATATATTTGTCAAACTAATCTATTCTTAACAAAATGTTTCTTGCTAAAAATTAGATATAACAAATCGTTCGCAATTACTAGGTCCGGGTTTGAATCTTAGATCGAATAAAGTGTTAAAAGGAGGTTTTCAATAAAGAAAACAGTACCCTCAAATTGTACCCGATATAATGGCAATCAACTCACCCCCTTATTGGAAACTAACTTTGGCGACAACTTTTGGGTGCAGGTGTACAGTGCCTCTGCCACCCCCGCTTGAGTAATACATATTATACATAACGTTGTGTGTATATGAACAAAATATAGTTCAAGTGTTGATTACAGTATTAACGGTTGGGGAAACCCCACGATGGAAATGTCACAATATGTACCAGGTTTTCGCGGTAACAATTATCTACGTTAGCATTGTTTGATCTCGCCAATGCGTTGACGCCACTGACCACTCACAATGATCATAGAGTAAAAATATAATCTACCGCAAACACAACACCGCAACAGTACGCCAATTTTTTACACGCATTTTTTTCATTGTATGGTCGCGTTACGGCGTATTTACTTAACATACATTAAATTGTCGACGACATGAATTGACCTAATGATTCACAGCCTATAAACCTCGGTTTATCCTCGTGTGATGTAATACTAAAGTGTCGTCAAGCCGTCGTAATGTTCAGAAAATGTGATAATACATGTTACATATTTGATTTGCGGTTCTGAAAATCCGCAGAAGATAAACATCCCATTATCGATGACAACACACCACGAAGTGTCCGATTGCGGCGATGATGGTGCTGTTGACACTCAGCGGGAAACACGTAACCGACAAACATGAATGAGTGTCTCAATAGAAACAAAACAATTTGGAAATGTCCGAATATAACATTTAGTCCAATATTTTTCGAATTCAAATCTATACAAAAAAAAATCAACATAGCTGTTTTTAAATTAGTATTATTACACCCAAAAATGAGTGATAGTGGTTAGACCATTGGACTACAAAGACAGAGGTCTCGGGTTCAACCCAGGCACGCATCTCAGTCTTTTAGAAAGCACGTGCGAATTAAAAATTAATTATCACTTGCTTTACCGATGAAGGAAAACATCGTGAGGAAACCTGCAGCCTAAGAGTTTCTCGAAGGTGTGTGAAGTTCGCCAACCCGCACTGGGCCAGCTTGGTAGACTATGGCCCAAACCTTCTCAGTTTGAGAGGAGGCCCGTGCCGGTACACCCGGTACGGTGGGACAATTTCTTAACAGGAATAATGTTTTACACCCAAAAGTTAACAATAAAAATAAAATCCGTCACGCTGACATTCCCTAAAAGAAGATGGCAGAGAAGTACTCCGTAGACCCACATTTTGCCATTTATGTAAGATTTGAATATCATAAAGGGAGTCTATCTCTATTTTGTCTATAAAAATGCTAATAACGCTTTGTCCAACCAAGGAATCGGAACTAGGACCTCATTATCGCTAACCACCCATGTTTCACTAGAAATATAAATATTTTTTTATTATTTTTCAATCGCCGTACATACTCATCCAAAAAAAACCAGTAAGAATGCAACAAACACGTGCCTTTAGTGTTTTAGCACGGAGGAACAAAGCTGCGCTCTACAAACCCGGTGGTGCCTTCCCTTTTAAAAGTTTGAAAACATCGTCTCAACAGAATTGCTTGGAACATAAAATAATGTTTTATGGCGTCGGCGCAAAACATCAAAACCTTCAATAACTGTCAAACGTTAAATCGAACAAGGGGACATGTATGGATATTTACGCAATAACATTAACAATAAGAGTGACGATTTGAACGCCAATAATAGATTGGTTTTATTATAGTATGACTGTAACATGTGTAGTTATAAAACGGGATAAACCAGCCACAGTACCCAATACTCATGTATCGCGTAATGACTTATATATTACCCCACACTTCTACAATAACACAGATTTCAAATAATGAGAACTTGAATGAATCAAAATGCCATCACACGAAGATCCCACCCCGTAGCACCATAAAGTGGTCCAGAGATAAGATCCAACATATGCATGATGCGTATACGCAACGCTTACGATTATCAGGCAGCTTATTATTTTTTATGTGTCTCCACGGGCACACCAGTAAACAAATATCAACTTTATACGAACTCATGTGAACTTATGCGCATACGGTACAATTATAGAGATTATTTTTATTAAAATATATATTTATCCAAAGTTATCCTACCCAATATTCTTTTTAAAATCATACCGTGAGTTTCTCAAATTAATTCGAATTAAAATAATTTTGATATTATCGATTCATTCGTTAATCAATTTACGGTGAAGATGACTTTTAAAAGTATTCTCTTATTTATAACAACGTTGTTGTTTTCAATGAATGCTAAAGATACGTATTTTTGTTTCAGGTTTTCCTAAAAAGCTTTTGGTAGCTACTTCAGTACTAGTAATATTTGCAATGGTTGTGATGCCATCAGAAGCGGGGACGTTAGAACACAAAATTAGGCATGAGAGGCGGCAACACGATGCGATAGCACTCACCAAAGAGAGGATGAGGTCGGAGGCCCGCGTGGTCGAGCACAGGAGACGGCCACACAGAAAGCATGCTGTTCTCACACAAACCAAAGACTCGACCGGACTAATAAGAACTTACAGAACCCTTACCGCGGATCATTTCAAAAACGCCACGAAAAAGATACTAAAAAAATTAACTAACACAAAGAGGTTCTTTAAAGATGAGAAGAAAGTGCTAAACGAAACGAAGGAGTATCGGGATGGCATGCCCAGCTGGCTACCTTCCATCAACTTTGTAGACATACACTTTTACAACTACAGGAACTCGCGAAGACCCGGAGTTACGCTCTCAGAACGCAAAGTAAGTATTTTTTGCGCACATCTAATAAGCACTTTTTATCTTTGACACAAAACTTCGAAATATGTTATTATAAGATAATAGATACTTACAGAGCATTACGATAAAAAAATTAAATGCAAAACTATAATCCGTTTAATACCTATGATGTAACTAGTATCGCGTGTCAATGCCTTCATTTTGATATGAGATTAGACTTCCGTTTTAGATTTTTTTAGTGTGTAATGACCTCATTGTGTATCGACAAGTTATTACTTGTATCTCGGCCTAAATTGCTAGACGTTTAATCACATCGATAAGTGACGGAATGTTGCGCTCCCGATCGCAACATTTGAGGGAACTCTTTCAGCATCTGACAGTGTAATTATTGCGGTCGATCACTCCACGTCTGGAGGGTGTGGTGGTCCATCCCATCACTCTTTTTACCCGTTCAATGTTTATTACGTTATTTTTAATTTATTTTTGCTTTATTTGAGACAAAGGATGGTCGGGTACATTAGCCGTGCTCGAGGCACCACCTTTGCAACTTAAATGAGGTTTCGTCGAGCCAAATTACATGAGCCCGGCCTTTGTACTGCGTTTATTTACTTCACATTGTACTTAAGGGCAATAACTAGAAGTGCAAGCCCTTAATTTCGATTGCCCGCGCCGCTCTCGTTTCAATATCGCCGCAGTTTAAGTGTTTTATAATGCGTCATTACTGGCTGTTTAGTCGAGATCGCTCAATCAACCCGCGCACCATAAAACTCTATCAAGGCGCACGTCCAATAGGAATTTGAACCGCATGCAAAACTGATCATAAACCTTTATAATCACCACCATATAATCTAGATGCTACATTCGAAAAATGATAGTCCCGCCCACTTTTAATAACCAGAAAAGGTTGAACCACAATCAAACAGCTTATCCTAATGCCCAGTATCTAATCGTTTCAAAGCTAAGGGTTCACTTAAAGTTGGCAATAAATAAATCAAAGGCTTATGGTTAGTGTCTGTGGAAGCAGAGCAAACTAAGGAGCCAGTTAAATGTTTCAAGGAAATTTGCATAGATTGACACTGCATGATTTTGCGCGCACACGCGATCCTAAAACCATGCCTTAACACGCATCCCACACGTAGGTATACGTATTGGTATACCACATTATAATTATGATAAAAAAAATATTCTGTTCGGCTCTCGCCTGCGCCAGTCTTGCTTCGTAAAATTATAAAACACACAAGCGATATTTAACGAGCCTCCTATAAGCCTCTATTTAGTATTTACCGAACACACATCTGGAGTTCGAGACTTTCTGTTATGTATTCATATTGGTCACCCACTAATTAGTACACAAAAGTTAATGCGACACGAGACAATAAGCGCGTGTGTGCAGTGCGCGTCGCGTGTCCTTACACACTTGAAGAGGTTTGTCTCCGCGAGTCATCGACCAAATTATTTCCTCACATATCGACTCGAAGTCGACCGGTGTACCGATCCATGAATATTGAATACTTCTCGCGTGTGTCGCGCCAGCCCATCAATGTACGGCCACTTAACAAATTCAAATATTTGACATTGGGCAAAGGAAAGCGTTAGAATTCAAGTGATCTGTACTCCGCTCCGGCTTTAGTTGACATACGAACAATTTAAAAATTAAATACCGCTCAAATGAGACGTTAAAATAAAGGGCTGGGAGAAAGAATAG
Source organism: Phalera bucephala (assembly GCA_905147815.2). Taxonomy (NCBI): domain Eukaryota; kingdom Metazoa; phylum Arthropoda; class Insecta; order Lepidoptera; family Notodontidae; genus Phalera; species Phalera bucephala. Next base: position 25,228,494 of record LR990618.1, on the reverse strand, counting down.
AGTGGATAATAATATATAAAAATATTGACTGCTTCGTTAGTCTAATGCTACATGGCTGGTGATCACGAGATCCTCAGCTCGATTCCTAGGCCTGATAAAGTATTATGAGGTTATTGTATCGAAAAATTTCAGTAGCAATCCGGAGTCTAATATAGTGTTCTAATAACTAAATAACAAATATATTTAAAAGTAAATCTTTGTGAATCGTTCCAAAAATTGATATCAAGTTAAATTCGTGTCACAAATCAGCAAATAGCGAGGGTAGTGTGCACGCGCATAACCGCGGCTAGTATTTTCAGTGTTTGGATAAAGGGCAGAAATTCCACAAGTCGAACACAGTGCGCTTTCACAGTGACAAGGGGCCGACGCAACGCTCGGCTTTAGCGGTCACTCGTTCCTCGCAACAGCCGCGCTAGTGTTTGTACAGTATTTACGATTTAACAAAACAACACGAAATGTTAAAAACACATTATTTGTCCAAGTGAGACGAATGTGAACTTACGATTCCGGAGTGCTGCGTTTGTCTCCGACACGTCTCGGAGGTTAAGCTCGCCTCTTTAAGGCAAATGTACGGCTTATTGTCGGGTTTTCAGGCTTTAATACGCGGCCATACAGCCCGACGCTTTTATTATCGGCTCGGCTCGACAATTTCTTCGGCGTTGCGTATTCACAATTGTTGGGAAAACGACGCGTACTACTCGACGATTTTATGAACCGTAAAATATTAACGATTAATTTTAAAATCGAATCGTTTATTACCTTCTAAATACTGGTGGAATAAAATAAAGATTTCGGCGCAATAAAATATATGTTGCCCTATTCGGAATTCTTATCTGCTTTGCTAAAATATACGACTAATTATTATTTTATGTATAAACTGCGCGCAGTTAACTAAAATGTCGCACACTGAACTATAAATATGCAAACTGGTTTATTAACAATCTGGATCTAATAAAGATATTAGCATATGACAGTGCAGACATGACCCAAAAATTTGCTAGCGGACAGACAGCTGTTTGTGAATCACTCATTCATGAGAGGAAGTTGGCTGGTGACATACGATTCAACATAAACAAACCACTCGATTGTCTCAGGTTCATATTCCGGGAACAATGAGTGGGTACTATGGGATGAGTTCATTCATTAGGCGCTTAAATGGACGTACAGGAAGAATTTGCTACAAATGTTAGTCACGGTGTCAATGTAATTTTCACATGACTGGCATTGTGTACGTAATAGAGGGCTTCAAATATCATTACTAATATATCGATGTGTGATTTAGCAAAAAGAAAATTAAAAATATAGTTATCACTACCTTTTTGTCCCCTTTTACGAAGAAAAATGGCTCAATCCTTTAATCGTTTAAAACATGATAAAAAAATCCACTTCCTAAATATCTAATTTATCGCTATTTGCAATAAGACTTTTGATCCTGAAGATTCGATGCTTCGATTGGTCTATTAAAATTGTAACTACCGACGCCGCAATAATAAGAATGTGTATCATTTTTATAGGATAATAAAGCGCGATCCATTACAACGGGCGAGGTGAACCGGCTTATCTGATACTAACAATGCACAAACACATGCATACAACGCGACAGTACATACAAATAAAACTACCTTTGTTTACAAACAACTAACTCTAATAATACTAGGAATTAGACAACCAATAACTTCACCCAAAAGAATATTTAAGGAGACCTTACATCGTCGTACATAAACGGTGCCTGCCCCGTCTAAAAGAAAGGAGGAAAAACAGCTAGAAAGATGTTGTAAAATTCAATATTAATTGGATTTATATTTAATCCTACGATTATCTTAATAAACACAATATAGGAAATATCAATTGATTCTATTGATAAGATAAAAAATTGTATTTTAATACCGATATCATTTACAATGATAATCACATAATCACAGCTTTTATCAGCAGTGGCCTCGTGAATAGTAAGTAACATTTATCAAATTAACATTATGAGATTATATGCTATTGAATTTTCAAAGCATTTCCCTACTATATGGCTCACGTATCGTATTAGAAAGATACATGTGTCGATTGGAAAAAAATATGGCCGCGCCAATCTGTCATTGTATTTTTCTTAATTAATTTGTAACAATGGATTGTAACTAAAAGCGCAAAAAAGAACGCATTTTTTAAAATAAGAGCTATAGTTACTTGTCACTGGCAAACAATAATATCGAGCTGTAATTTAGAATTATTTTTAACGATTAAACAATTATAATTACAATTAATTTCAACCTCTAGTGATTTATAATACAAACGGAAAACTTGCATTCGATCCTTGAATTGCGATACGAATCTGACGCAATAAAATGTTATATTCTTACGGATTTGTTACATTTTAGTATATGATACATTTAAATTATAGAGCGATATATATAATCCATAATTAATGAATATGTGATCGCTAGACAGACAGACCTATTGTGTGTCATACAATAGGCTGGAGAAGATAATCTAGTAGACCTTTTCTATCATAAATCTATGGAAATCTCTATTCGATTCAAAAAACCCTACCGACCATTAGAAAACTTAGTTGCCAAAACCAAAAAAAAACGGGTAAATCACCCAAAGTAAGCTCTGAATAAACTCAAACAATTGTCGATTATTACAACTGAGATTACTAAATAAATAAAGGTTTCAAATATAATCTGGGTTTGTTTTAATAAACATCGCATTTGGTAATAGCGCCTTAACGGATGGTAAAGGTTAAGTCTCACGTTTATAATAAAGATAATTCCGCCAAAGCAATAGGTATTTTCCGACGGTAAACATTATACGGTTTCGTTAAATATATAAGAATTTTATTAAGAAACCTCCGAAAGTCCAAAGGAACATTTAAGTATATAATCTATGTGAAAATAAGTTATGACTTATCTATGGACGACAGAGCTAGTTATACTATAAGCATTTTTTTTTCTGTTTTATGTAAATGGTCATTATAATTGTTTGTCATTTCAAATAAAGAGATAAAAATACTACTAAAAATACGAATTTTTAGTAATCCAGTAACTTTTCAAAGGTTCCTGGGTAAATTAAATACGTTCCTAAAATTTCTAAAACTTTAATGACCGCCATCTCTTTTCTATTGAAAATATACACGTTTTCGTTGAAAACCTCAAAGCTTTCTGCAGCTTTAAACGAATAGACATGAATAAAGTAAAACAAATTTATTGTTCAATAAGTATTGAGGTGTTAATATTATCATTTGAATAGTCATACCAATCACAAATGCCTCCGGCACAGCCTCGACACGGATTCGCCGCGACGTAAACTATCAACCATATGACGTGTTTGATTCACACATAAGCGTCTTTATCCATTGACCCTTGGCGAAATATATGTTAATTAAGAGCATTTTTCAATCTATCTATCTATATCATCACGCTAAATCCCTTGTGGGATAGGCACAGAGTACAGAAAGAAATTTAAAAATTACAATTGTTCGAATGCAATAGTCCAATTGTTTCAATTCTATATTCAGTCGTGTTATAATTTTGTTGATAATAATTTTTATGTAATAATTGAAAAAGTAGCCTAAAATCCTACCTATTATCATTTAACTAACTAATCGGTTTAGTGGTGGTTTGATAAAATATTGTAAGAGTTTTATCACGATGTCTACGATCTACAACACAGGCCAAAAGAGCTGTCCTCTGATGTAGCATCAGAGTATTGCCTCACTTGAAATATTTGTCATGATCGTCGACGTCGGATTTGTCATCTCTTACGATATTCTATTACGAGTTATCCAGCTTACAGTGGGGAAACTACACTATTCTTAGTCCGGCAGCCTCCCCGCTCATTTTTAATATCAGAACGGCACATTTGTAAACTCCAATAATTAAATATACAAATGTTGTCATTAGATAGAAAAAAATCATTCTATTTATTATCTTGTATCTAATAATCATTTTCTTTTGTTACAGTTTACGTATTTGATGCCGAAGCTGTACAAGTCGCTCGTGGAGTTCCAAGATATCTTCAAACTCCTCAAAAACGTGAAAGTGGACTTCGCCGACGATCCATTCTGCGTCTACAACAAAACTCGCCAAGAATTAATAGGAAAGACTCTCGACCGGCTGTACGGCACGATAGCTGAAATTAGAGAGAACATGGCAGCTGTCAACGTTCCTGTACCACATATCGTCCAAAGCCGGAATTTACAAGCTCTCGAAATGAAAGTTGACGCGCCTCAATGCTTAAAAAACGACTACGTAGCTTTTAGGGCTTACGAAAACCTACTTAACAATTGGTACTTCGAATTCAGATGCCCCAGGGGCAGAAAAGTGACCACCAACAACGAAAGATGTGTAAAGTATGATACAAAACTGAAAGAAAAGAAGGAGAAACGGTACAAGAACACCGAAAGATAGGTTGTTGTGCTTCAGTATTGAGACGTAATTTAATTTTTGCTTTGACTAATTATTTATTTAATTTACAATCGGTATAGTCCCATTTTGTACTTATTTATTGCTAGTTCCCGTAAGTGCGCGCTCTCTAACACGCGAGTTGTTAGTTGTATTCGAAGTACTTGACGATACAATGTTTTGTTGATTAAGTATTGGGTACTTTCTCTGTGATATTTAGTATTCTGTAGATGTTAATCATTAATTTATTGAATGATTTAGTTTTAAGTCTGTCTCCGTTTCCTTTGTACTTAACTGTTGTTTTTGTTTCTGTTCTCGTCTCTTCAACGCCTCTTGTAATATAATTTTAATTTATTTCATTTTAACCATCAGTATTTATAAATTTAAACTAATCTCTACTATTCCTATTCGAAACTAATATTTATGCAATGCATTAACTAAATTACTTAATATCTCTCTTATTAAACGTATCTCGAGTATTATTAGTAGGCAAAACTAATGCCGTTTTAGCCAAGAAAGACTTTTAGCCTTATAATAAGTTGCTTATTTATGTGCTAAGTAAATTATAAGTTTGTATAAAAATGTGCCGTTAGTTGTTAAGTCGTATGAACTGATACTATGGGGATAACCCACGTTTTATATACGAATTGCATAATTTTCCAATGCAACTTTTGTTACTACATGTGAGATATAAGTACATTATTTAAATAATGAATAAATTGATTCAATCACGTAATTTGTGTGTTTACTTACAACTTTCACCTTAACACCACAGCCGAAGTAGACTTAGTAAACACCGTTACGCCTAAATTTTCTAAGCGGGGGTGCCAGAGATATACTGTGTATATTTACTTATCGCCAAAGAGGTTAGGTCCTAATGTAATTATTGGACATAAATCCAGATTTCGGAATGCGACTGAGATTTTTTTTATAGAGAAAGCAACTTTGTCCGACCTAGAATTTGAACTCAGGACCTCGTGATACACCTCCGTACACCATGAAACCTACTAAACAGTCATAGTAAAAATGTGGAATACAGGAGTTGATATCCCCATAATGTAATTTTGTAACTACAATACAAATTACTTGAAGCTTTCAAAGCTTACAATAGTTTGTACTATTTGAAGTCAGCAAAAAACCTATTTCGGTGGCCCAACTAGAAAAGCAAGTACAATAAAAATTAAGTTTGTTAACCATTGTAATTAAACCGTGTCTTATGAGAATGGCAAGTCAAAAACCTCTGTAACAATCGAGCAAGTTTGAATCGAACTATGAGAGTGGAAGAAGCCAGATAATTCTGTACCTACGCAACGAACCTGTGGAACTCTGTACTCTCTGCCTAACCCGCAAAGGATCTGACGTGTTAATATAATAGATAATTAGAGTGCATAATCAAATTTGACGGACGATTTAGCGCAGTGGTTAAGAGCTTAAGCCGCTCCGCCCACCGTGTCTAGTAGTCGTGGGTTCGATTTCCGCACGGGTCTGATCTTTGATCCACAATTATTTGTTTCAACCAGGGTATTTGTGTATGTGAATTTTCATGTTTGTGAACGCACCCACGACACAGGAAAAAAAATCAAACGTTTGAGTTAAGTCAATATTTCCTTCTCTAGGAACGACTGAAGAAATCTTACTTATTACTTATACGCAACCCGTGTATGTAATAATAGTTGAATGCAAATAAAAAACGAAATGTAAGCTGTCTAGGTGCGTAACACACTTGGGAGGTACTTAATTAAAAAAACCCGCGCGATACACAAGACGTGTAAGTTACATGAAATTGAGAGTTTCCATTAGAAGATTACATTTATAGCTAATCACATACTGACATAAGATACAGTAAAAAGCGATTGTCTTTAACAGAAAGCCATTTAGACAGGTAGGAATTAACTTTAGTTGGGATTTCAACATACAGTATTTGACACTGCTCGTTCAGTTGTATTATGATCACATAAGCCATCATGCTTCAATCAATATCCCCTAAAGAGAGGGTAATCGTATATTTACGTACCTATTCCGGACATACATGTTTCATCAATGAATATCAAATATGATCGCATACACATTATAATTAATTGTAAATAAAAGTCTTGTATTTTTTATCTAATTTTCTAAACCCTTGAAGCTGGTGACTTTTATCTAACTTCTCTTAAGAGGGTAACACAACAACTGAACATCCAAAAATGAAAGACGTCGGTAGTAAGAAACCGTACGAAACGTACACGAAATTATTAGTATAATTATAGATGGGTATCTATTAATACTGATGTAAAGGTTAAGGAAATAATCGATGTAAACATGCGAAAGACCGGCCGTTTGGACATGAGAATGATGAGGAAACGGCGGGGTCAAGTAGTTTAGCTCACTGAGCCGAATAGGTGATATTCTCGGGATTGATCACTGCACAGCACAAATCTGAACCACTAAAACTGAGGTATTGCCGCACAGAGTGGAACAATGGTTTTATCTACGAAACACACGATCTATGCCCATTGAATCGTATTTTCTGAGATTAATCCACTGGCTATAATTTTTTATGGTTCTCTGAGTAAGTAATAATTAATTTGGGTTAATAAAAAAACGCATTATTCCGCTCAACACCTCTATTCGTGTTTAAAAGGACACTCACGTAACATAAACACAAAAATAAGTACATGGTAACTAAAAAATATAAGATAATAATATTAAAATAATAAAATAATTATTACATTTGTTGTTTAGTGAATTTAGGCGATAGTGGCGTCATCTATTATACTCATTTCGAGATTGTTCATTTCTAAGGAATAACCCTACTCGACACAAGATGACAGCACACATAATTGTGGAGCGCCATCTATACATACTAGCAGGAAATATTTATTTCACTACAGATGTCAACAATGTGATAATTTTGTAATATCCTCCTAGATGTCGCTTATAATGATTTATATAATTTGCACAAGTTTCCAGTAGATGTCGTTAAAAAAAGCAAAGCTCGGTTATTTTTTTGAATGTAAAGAATATGTATTAATCTGTTTTCTAAAAGAGTTTATTGCATAATTTGCTTTATTTCGATTTGTACAAAACTTGCGTAAAGACGGGCACATATGACAGCGGTATGTAATATCTAGTCTTTTTTAAATATCAATATTTAAAGACGCCTGAATTCAAATAATAAATAATTTAGTAATAAATAGTTAACTAAAAAATTGCGTTTAATCCAACCTGTTCTATAATCAATTCTGCAAAACACATGCCACGCCTAAGTACCTTTATGCGTCCACGTACAGGTACTAATACTATATCTATGTCCACGTACCATACAATGACACTGTCCCACAATAGAAAAATAAACATAATTATGAGCACCAATCTAACAAAAATTATAAACAGTTTTGATGACCGCCGCAGATCGTTGAAGAATAATGGCGTATGAATCGTCTACCGGCCTTCGTACTGCCTCGATACGCCACGCTCCGCTGGCGGGCTTCCTCTGTGTTGCAAACTACCGCTAAAATAATCTAAAATTAATTTACAGCAACAACAAACGGAAAGGCAGCCATAGAGCTGTTGGGCTGTGTTAGGAGCGATCGCTAAAGTTAAGCATCTTTAGACTCGGTCAATCAGAGATGGGTGACCGTTTGTGACTTCAATTTCGAGCGTCTTAGTGCTTGGGAAGGTACATTAATTGGTCTCGCTTACCATGAAAGCCTCATCAGTGGCTTGATAAGTTCCGACAGCAGGTAGCTGCCTCCACTAGTCCACACCGTGTCCGGGTAATGTAGTCCTAATCTCTCTCACCTTAATTTGTGAGAGAAGGCATTTCCCCAGCAGTGGGGCATTATAGGTTGATTTATTATATTATTATTATATCTATAAACACCATGGAAGGCTAGAAAAAATTGAATTTTAATAATAGGAAACGGAACCTGGTGGCCGGCTAACTATGGCATAGACTAACACAAAACTGGAACGAATAGCGTGATGCAGAAGAGGCCTACCTCAGCAGTGGGTAGATACAGGCTGATTGATGACGACGATGATGATGAAACGAGGAGACAAATTTATTCAAGGTTTGGGGAGCTGAAAAGATATCAAGACTACCTCCGCATGTTACGAAAATGAATGTCCCTACTATAAATGAAAATCACGCCATAAGTGTGTAGCGTACGCTAATTACATTACCTTCGGATACCTCAAGAACCTTACCACATTACCGTTACCGATTACCAGAACTATTACCAGGAAGACAGGAAAAGAAACCAACACCAGAAGGAATATCATTTATTACAAACTAACGTGTTAGTGACTAACGATCTATGGAAACATAAGGCACACGTTAGACTAGTACCGCCAAAAGGAAACATGAAGCATGACTGTTGTTTTATCAGGAAACGAAGATTAAAATTGTGACCAGTACCAGGAAACAAGATGCGTTTAACTAGGAAACAATGACCTCACGAAGAACACGCATTTTTATTCGCCACTCTGCCTAAGTTTATTGGCACCTCTGCTCCCATAAGTGGAATTGTAAGAAAGTTTACTGCACACATATTTAACTACATAGAAACTTTATAATTAGCTATTTAATGGTGAACTTTTATATTTACATTTAAAACTGATCGTAACTAGATGACATTTAAATTATGTCTAGACGTATAACAAGTTTCAAATTTTGCCGATACATTTACCCGTGCCTGAGAAAAAAGATCATAACCGTAGGATAGCAGACACACCGACAACAGATAGATATTCAAACGATAAGTATATCTGTGGTCAGCAACATAAGTCGCCTAATAATACCATTTAAGTATTTAAATCGTTTCGTCTTGCATCAAATCCATTATGGTTTTTGATCTGTGATGTATTTGGATAAGTTGCTAATAAATTCTATATATATCATCACGCCAGACTTCAGATAAAACCCGGTCTATTTGGTCATGGTAAGATAGTCTAGGTCTTCCCCGGTACCTACATCCTTCCACTTTCGCATTGTATATCAGTTTTGTCATTTTTCCTTCGGACATTCTTTCTATATGCCCGAACCAACGGAGCATACCCTTTTGTCATCTTCACACCGATATTCTCTTTCATACCTATTTGCTTTCTTACTATGCTATTGCGAATACGGTCGGTCAGCTTCACACCGCATATCTTACACTTGCTAATAAATTGATTTTGATAATAATTATAAAATACAGCGTAGATACCGATTACCGATTTCAAAACGTAGGATGTTCAGCGACTTACTTGACCAACTATACAGAACCCTAATAATAAGTATTTATTTAAAACGGACTGCTAATGATGTAGAGAATGAATTTAATAAAAACCAAAAATCGCATACTCCAACTTCGAAAGGGTAGGAAGTTGTTAGGTAGAGTCGTTGAGGTCAAGAGGACGCACTTTTTTTCGGCATGGATTTTGACCGATTACGAATCGTACAGCTCAACATCTGCTCAGCTCTGACAATACTGCTTGATAGCTTAAAATTTCACCTCACAATAGACAATATAAACCGTTGGTGTGTATGTAACCTGATGTCACTAAATGCTATGTTATTACCTTCCCTCGCAAACAAAATCGCGTCCTATATTATTACAGCATTGACTCAACCGTACTCGACAGGCAGTGCGTGGTGAAGAATCTTGGAGTTCGGTTCGATGACAGGCTGACATTTAGAAATCTTTACGACTATCTTGTGGGTAACCAGCTGTTGGGTTTTACTTTCAGATCATCAAAACATTTTAAGCAACCCCAGACTTTAATCACTCTCTTTGGCAGTTTAATACGTATCGTCCTCGAATATGCCGCAATTATATGGTCTCCCTTTTACACAATTCAGAACGACAGAATTGAAGGAATACAGCGCACGTGCCTTAAAATGGCATGCTACCGTCAGGGAATTTGCACTCGACGGCTGTCATATAACTCCTTACTTAATAAATTTAATCTATCGAGTCTCTTACTTCGGCGACAACATAGTGACCTCCTATACTGATTTACTCTTATTGCTCCATTTAAATACTCGTTATATCTCACGCAACCCACATACATTTTCGCTCCAAGTTTACAGGAACAGCACCTCTTACTACAACCCCATTGCACGTATGTGTCGGTCTTACAATGAAGTCACCGTCAAACGCAAAATCGATCTCGACATCTTTGGATCAACTTACATTAGATCCATGCGTAGCGTTAAATCTCAAATTAAATCAAGCACAATTAATTGAAACTCACCCTCCTTGTCTTGGTTCTCATGTTTATATTTTTATTTTTACTTTAAGGTGTTTAGTTGAAAAAGGTTATTTTTATTTTATTTTTTTTTCTTTTAAAAAACGTAGCCCCACACTAGGATTTATTCCTGTGTCGTGGGTGCGTTTACAAACATGCAAATTCACATACACAGACACCCAGACCGGAACATATAACTGTGGATCACACAAAGACTTGTCCCGTGCGGGAATCGAACCCGCGACTATTAGACGCAGTGGGCGGAGCGGCTTAAGCTCTTAACCACTGCGCCAAATCGTCCGTCATATTCTATCTTATATCAATTATATTGTATAAAGTTAAAACTTTCCTCTTTGTAATATTAGTCTAGATTACTCTAAGTTAATGATGGTATGTTTTTCTTTTTGTGTACATTATTAAGGGTTACTTCCCAAAACTAAATTAAGTTAGTTATGTTTTATTTATTATTACTGGTTGTAATCTGTTTATGTACCTATTTAATAAAATAAAATAAAACACAATAGCCTCATCCCGCTCACCGGGTTCCGTGATCCGGGCACTGCGTATTCTTTCTTACCCGATGCGTGCTGTTACCCCGAATGACTCTAGATCGTACGTTTATCGGGAGATCTACTAAAAATACCTATATGTCTTTTATTACACCTGTACCTGACCAGCTATATAGCAAACAGGTATTGCAGTCTCTATGTACAAAGATTCCAGTGAAATCTATTGATAATGTACTCGTAATAATTGAGAACTTCCTGTCTATTATTTCGTTTTCGCCTTACTGAGAACTATACATTTGAAATGCAAACAATAGAACTATCTGTTTTATTAAAATCGTTTTAAAAACTTTCGAAAACTAAAAGGTGTTTTGTTTGCTTCAATTATTTTCCACCTACACACTTTGCGTGAAAACTCAATATTTTTGATAGTAAGTACTTCACAATTGGTTTCTTATTTTTATTTATTTACACAAATATAACTACGTCAAACATACGTAAGCACAGGGAGCCAAGGGACTCTATCCACAGGGACCCCTACCTAGCTTTCTCCACTCATAGTTCTCTCAATCTCATTTAATTATTAATTTTCACCTTCACACTATTTACGCGGATACGGAATATTTTTTATATGAATTATTTAAGTAGATACTTCAGAATTGGTTGTTTAAATTGTTAAGTTATAAGTTACATACAAATATTACTACGCCATATGCACAAAACGAATATAGCAAACACAGTAACCAAGAGACTGTGCACTCCCACTCTTTAGCTATCTCCAATCTTATAGTCGCCCACTCCTATTTAGATTTCTATGGTCACATGACCATATAAGCGCCCAATAATTTCGGAAAGGAGATTCCAGCCACGCCCATCAGATATATTAGCTCCCGATTACATTCAGCATACTTACGAGACGATCTATCTTACTACGCTGTTGCTAATGCGGTCGGTCAGCTTCACTCCGCACATCTTCCGCAGAGCTTGCATTTCTACCGCATTTATCCTACTTTCATTCAACTTCTTACATACTCACGCGACGATAGTGCGCAAACCCTGGACTAGTGTTGATCTATATTGAAACAATTCAGTGATATGAAACATGTACGAGAACTACATGATACAAAACAATTTAGTATAGCTTACATTTAAAAAAATGCTTCATTTCTACTTGATGATCTTACATTGACTAAAGTTACCGTGTCACAGCATGAACGAATACGGAACGCGATATCGGTTGGTGAACCGACTGTGCCCGAATTTAGCTAATTCAAATGAGGCATATTGGGATTCCAATCTTTTCACTGTTTCAGATCCAAATGATCGAATCTGAACAGGGAGGCACTTATGCAATGTCTAGTACCGGGTTCAGAAGTACAGTAGTAGACAATATTTCTCTGTTAATTTTCATTGTTAAAAAGGCAGCTTTAGTTTACACAGTTACACACAATTAACGAACCAAGCGGTCGTCGTAAATATCAATAATTATTCATCTACTGCCTCGTTTGTCTAGTGGCGATTAATGCGCGTAGCGATCACGCGATCCTTCTTCTTCTTCAAGTGCTTCTCCATTACTGGAGGTTAGCCGTCAGTTTGCGAATGTACCTCTTTCCTGAGCTATACGGAATAACTACTTGACTCTGGCAATTCCGGTCCACTCCCTAATATTCTGCGGCCATGATTGTTTTCAAATCCTAGGTCGGGCAAAATTTAGTTTTTCTATCCAAAAAACGCCCTGTATCAATCCGGAGACTGGAATTGTGCCCGGTATATGGCAATAGCCTCGCCCCCTATTACATGGGACCTAACATCGTCGGCGAATAGTGGGTGTACACAGTACACCTCTGCCGACCCCCTTGGGGAATATAGGTGTTATTATAATATAAATAACTTTAATTTCTCAAGCAACTTAGTAACCGGCACCATAGTTTAAACTTCTCATACAATCTGCACTTTACTATCACAATGTCGAAATAGCCACTAAGAAAATTTGCTGGAAAATTTTCGCCACATAGCAACTAACATTTGAAAGGTACTGTAACTTACACTGCGTCTATTTCTAAACTAAATTATTATTCATCGTCCACTTATCCATGAAAAGCAGGTTAATGGTATTTTGTTTTTATAGAATTCTTGACCACGCTCTGTTTGTGGAGTAAATACCTAAACGGCATTACTATCTTACATTACTAAACGGCCATTATAGTATACAAGTGTCCTTGAATATTAAGATCTCAGCTAGTCGAAGATTATCAAATTTAATGTTTAACGCCTAGCGCTAAAATATAATTTTTTATTATTCAAATTATCTATTTTTCAAACTCCTTTAATTATTTATATTGTATAAGCCATGCGGGACTACTTAAAAATTGTATTTTTTTTTTTTTAACTTACTAATCTACCACCAGACCGGAACGCGGCATTTTGCAAGAAACTCAGCGGGCTAGTCTTTTTTGTCTAATTCTCTATTAATTTTTTTCATAATTTTCTGTAAAAACACATTTTTATATTTTACAAAATTAAGTTTGCGATCCAGCTCTAGTGTGACGACTGAGATAATAAGACTATTAATAATATGTTTAAAGAATAATAAGCTAAAGGATTCTAAGGTGGACCAGTCTCTACAAGCATCTTTTTTTCGTTATATTATGATGTACCCGTACTAGATGTAAGTTGAAAATTATCTGCAGTACAAACTTCGACCCGGGTTCAGGTTCTCGATTTATATATTCGCGGAATTTACGGTATATGCAAAAGACGGAGAAATTAATTAATCTTCAATCTAACACTAGCTTCTACTCGTGACTTCGTTCGCGTTGACTTTAGACAGGAAAACAAATTTCATCCAAATTCGTTCCGCAGTTTTTGCAAGATTTCAGCATTTGAACTTCATTCGAGTTTTACTAATAAATTATATATATATATATATATATATATATATATATATATATATATATATATATATATATATATATATATATATATATATGTCGTCAGATGGCCAAACAAACTAGCACAAGAGCTCCATCTTTAGACTCAGACATGCGCGGGGTTAGGTTTCCAAACAGCTAAACACAATAATTGCCCATCAGTTATTTAATCACATAACTTGTCCTCATGAAACACAATATCAACCATTTAATTATCAAAAGGGCAGGACGACCATTTTGACACGTCGTCATCGCATCGTTCTCCATGTTCTGTTCATCTTCCTAATTCAAAATCCCGTTGACTCTCGCGTTCCGTCAGCACGCGGCCGTAGCTCTGACTAGCGGACGACCCGCGCACTATTTGCCACAGATAATAACCACGCCGACACGGCCAACCTGACATGCGCCCGTCCTCGGGCGCTAATCATGCGCACATTTCGTTAACCATTCCTTCGGACCTGAAAGTAAATCTCGTTTACATTTTGCACATAATATTTACCGACATCTTCAGCATCATCAACCACCAAATCTAGTAACCTTATATAGGCTCAGAATGACCACTTTCTCAAAATGACTACTTTCCCAAAATGACTACTTCATCACCTGAATTAAATGAGTTATTATTATCATTATTAATCGTCACCACCACATGTCCAGCTGGTCCCAACATCGAGGTACCACTGTGACATTATCACCACCGCAATTTACCTCCACATGTAACCATCGCACGTCCAGCTGGTCCCAACATTGAGGTACCACTGTGACAGTATCACCACCGCAATTTACCTCCACATGTAATCATCGCATCGTTCTCCATGTTCTGTTCATCTTCCTAATTCAAAATCCCGTTGACTCTCGCGTTCCGTCAGCACGCGGCCGTAGCGCTGACTAGCGGACGACCCGCGCACTATTTGCCACAGATAATAACCACGCCGACATATATATATATATATATATATATATATATATATATATATATATATATATATATATATATATACTAACGCCGTTTAAAATTGGGAGGAACCCAGTTGGTGATTATTTTTGCCCAAGATGTGTCCGGCATGCGACAGACATGAACAGCCCAATCCCATTTCAATTCCCATTATATATATATATATATATATATATATATATATATATATAAAATTATTACATGTATGTAAAAATTTATGTATATTAATGTAGTTTTTCTATCGAAAAATTCCTAGTATCAGTCCAGAGCGCGGAATTGTGCCCGATATATGGCAATAGACTCGCCCCATATTGCATGAGACCTAAGATCGTCGGTAAAAACTGAGTGTTCACGGTGCACCTCTGGCACCACCGCTTAAGGAATACAAGCGTGACAGTGTATTTTTTCATTAGAAAAATCTTAGCCCAAGTGAAAATTAAAGAAAGAAGAAACTGTGGTGGATACTACACAGTAGGTATGTCAATATTACTTCTTGATGCTTTCCTTGACCTTCACGGGCGAGACACCACACACAGAGAAATAGTACACGAAATGTTTTATAAAAAGCTTCAAAATCTTGAAATTAATATATTCATCTATCTATATCATCACGCCAGATCCCTTGCAGGGTAGGTATATGATACAAAACAACAGCGTGTACCTTATAGCCCAATGGACTTGTTTTCATTTACCCAAATTATTTACACATTTTTTTAAAATAGAACCCTCAAGTTTAGACACAATTGTATGACATTAGTAATAAATATATGTATTCGTCATGGGACCTAATTGCTCCTCAAATAGCAGGCGGACACAAAATTATAAGTATGCATGAAACAGACCATCATTTAAATAATTGTAGTTACTCTCTTTTCTCTCTCTCGAACGAATAACCGAACTTTGTGATTCTGATCGCAGCGATCTTAACATTTGTAACCTCATGGTATGAACATGTTAACAAAATTAATTAAATCTATAAAGATAGATTAACACTGGCTAACACCAGTGATAGCCTAGTGGTTAGACCGTTGGACTGCAAAATCAGAAGTCTCGGGTTCAGACCCAGGCACGCACCTCTGTCTTTTCGAAAGCATGTGCATATTAAAAATTGATTATCACTTGCTTTAACGGTGAAGGAAAACATCGTGAGGAAACCACCATGCCTAAGAGTTTCTCGAAGGTGTGTGAAGTTCGCCAACCCGCACTGGGCCAGCGTGGTGGACTATGGCCTAAGCCCTCTCAGTTTGAGAGGAGGCCCGTACCCAACAGTGGGACAGTTTCTTAACAGGGCTAATATTACACAGTAAACGGTCTCCATGGATCTTTTGCTAATCTTTTTTTTTGGGACTTATGACACCCCGTTTACTGGGTCTTTTCCCAGTTGTCACCTCTGGCTTTGTCAACACTGGCGACAAATCGAAAAATAAATCCCGACTGTTTTCACTGGCGACGTATGACACCAAGTTTTCCAGTTGTCACTACGGCTTTGTTGCCACTGGTGACAAATGAGAAAAAAATGTCTCATTCGTGGCTAGTGGGGACGAATATATATGACACCACCGCTACAGTCAAGAAATTTACATACAATATTCGTTTTAGTTGATCAGTTCAGTTGGTTGAAGTTGAAGGACAGTAATTTAACGTCACAGCTGTTACAATAATGTGTTCAATGATAAGTAGTCGTTCATGAAAAAAAAAGAGTCCGTGAAATCAAGATTAGTCAAAGTACAACGAAATTCGTATTGAAAATATGATGATATCATAATAGTACAGGTGTTCTCTAATCTAACTACTTACGTGGCGGCATACGGGATATTCTGTATCAAGGCTCTGTCTGCTGCCACGTAGGTAGCTGAACACTTATTTTGGATATTCTGGTGCTTTAAATAGGGACTTCGCTCAAACTTACCCACCCATAGTTTTCAAGAATATACCATATAATATATACCATACCATAGTTCATGAGATCTTTTAGTCCGTTATGATATCCTGGTACTTTGACCAAGATTTTATTATTGTCCCATGTCCAATACTGACCAGTATTGGACATGGGACAATACAATCAACCGCCATTGATTAAATTAATGGGACACAAAAGTCTTACTAGCACAGTGAATGGAACTCACAGACATTGGAAGGCATATAGATTTGAACTTACTCGACTTTATTTTCTTTAATGTAGCGATGGTGTCATGTGGTAACATATTGTCCCCACAGGCTACGAATGGAACATTTCTTCTTCATTTGTAACCAACGATGCCGTGGCGACAACTGGGAATTTTTGTGTCATCGTTGCCACTGGGAAGAGTCGGGTTTTTTCCCATTTGTCGACAGTGGTGGTAAAGCCAAAGATGACGATTGACGGACGGACGGACGTCATAAGTCCAAAAAAAAATTAGAAAACGTCCATGGACATAAAAATAGCGAGTGAATCTCGCTAAAAAAACTGAAACCCAACAGTAAGTCAGTTCACGTACACGTACAAGCTGAAATGCTGTGTGCGTTTCAACTCGTACATAGAGTCCCACAAGAATCCTTGGGCCCGTAGCAAAAATCAAGTACAGTCGTACAAGGATATTTTGGCCCGTGGACATCGGTACTAACGCTGTCATAGAGTGAAATGTCACTTCATGACAGTCGCAGAGTTGCCGTTTGCTATAAAAGTTACCCAAGTTCTTTTTTTTAATTAGTAACCGTGGACCCACCTGTTCAAATATCTCTTTGGAAGTAGAAACATTTTATTAAATGGTAACCCTCGTTTCACACCAACACGCTTTTCACGCATTATATTTTCTCACAAGAAAAACGACTTCTGTCAAACAAGGTTTGTTGCGTAATGGTGGCTGATAGTCTTACTATGGTTTGAGTGTGTGCGTTTTAGCTCGTACGTACACACTACTGACTTATTATTGGGCCTCATTTTTTGGTTAGCGAGATTCCGTCTGCCTTTTTTATACGTCCATGCAAAGATCGGGCTCCATAAGTCAAAACAAGTCAATAAAAATGTTTAGATTCTTGCTCACAGTTGGGACTTTAATATATCTTCATTCCTTCAATAAAATATTCGTGGGAAGTACCTACTGACCTTTTTATTTTTAAACCAGATTAGCGTGGGCATTGATCTTAATTAGGTAGGTATTCTATTTCATCAGTAATATTCAAAATATCATTCAAGAGCACAACGACCTTACCTTACCCATATTAAGACCTGCATTCCTACTTACGACAGCTAAACAGATCATAAAATGACGTTTTTGGCCATTAACTTTTTACGATAACCCGAAATTTACGATTGCCATAATAAAATTAAAACATGTCACAGTACATTTTAGAAGATCTCACTATTCTTGTAGAAAACAATACAAAAAGAGGAATATTATAGTAGGTACTTCATACTTTTTGGGCGGTACCTGTGCCGGATCGACCGTGAGCGGCAGATAACGGCCGCAGAGATCAGAGGGGTAGCCCTCTCGCTGCTGGCTGTAATATCAGCCATAGTCGAGAGGGAGAGTGCCTGTACGGCTACCGTCACCTTTTGCGAGGCCGTTTAGATGCAAAAAGAGGAGGCTGAGTGAGAGCGGAAGGAAACCTCTTCCAATCCTGCTCGTAGAAGACGCGTCGAGCGAAGGCTTAGGGCATACGCCGCAAATTACTGAATGAACATAGCCCTGCGGGCGCCTGGCAACGGCAACCCGTTGCCCAAACAGTGACAGGCCTGTGAAAGAAGCGCGCTGCGTCCTGCGCGCCCTCACAAAGAACAGCACGGGATGAAGACAAGGTCTGTGCGAAACAGACATGGTCCGCCCGCGCCACAGACTCCGATAAAAGATGGACGCCGGGGGGTTTTAGTGGGTGCGAGCCCTACATAACTACCACATCACTATAACCCACGCTGTGGCAGTATGCGCGTGGCATTTCCCCCGTAAAAAATGGTAGTTCGTACCAAAAATATTAAACAAGGATCATTGCAATCAAAGCCCACACACCATCATAAAGAGTTTCGAAAAATAAATTCGTTGATACTGTTTATGTGTTTGCTTAAGTAAGTAAATAAGTATTTACTACACATGACTAATACATTTTAAATAGAAAACATCGATGTCGAAAACTAGGTTCTTTGTAGTTCAAATATTTTATGTTGTCAATGCATTGTAAGTACCTACATTCAGCCTACACTATATAGGTGTCTGTGTGTGGTTTGTTTATCAACTTTTTATTTTCGGCGAATTTTTATTTGTTTCGTTCGACATAATATTCCCCCATTCCAAATCACTCTGTATAGGTATTATCTGCACTTGTAATAATAACATTTATTTCGCCTAATTTTTACTACAATAAATATATAAAAAAAATATACTAATTGTAGATACAAATTCGACTAATACTTAGTTTACATAACAAACCGTATAAAATATTTTACTATTTATCTAAATCATCACGCCAGATCGAAAATTATTATACTTATTCAAGTAAATCTTACAAATTACGATAGGTTATATTAACATTACATATCATATTGGCAATAGAAAATCGTAATCCGATAAACAAATCAACGAACACCGCACGTTTCCGATGCGGGTGCCCGCAGACGTTGCGCGGACGCATAAAGCAGATAGAAAGTACCGCATACAGCTTTAGTCGTTCACTGCAAACGGCGAGGGAAGCACGTTGGGCTTGACGCAAATGTTACCGAAAGCTCGCGGAAAATAGTTGCGTCCGGTAATCGTGAAAAATAACTAAAAAAATATAATTAAATAATTATTTCAAAAATTAAATCGTGCTGAACAATAAAATGGGTGTCAGTGCAAGGATTGTCGTCTCATTTTTACTGATTTCTGCAGTCACAGCTGTTCCTGCGGGAAAATCTAGAAAACCTAATTTAGATACTGGTGAGTATATCTAATCATTTTTATATCCATAAGTGAATCCTAAGGCTAATTTGTACTACAACTGCCTGGCGTGGATTATTAAAATTAATTTATATGAGTACCTATGTATATACACAGAGATAATAATATAGTACCTCTCTAGATCTACACATCATTTTAGACACGTAAACTGCATCAATTTAAAATAACGTATCTACTAGGCAACAATCCGTAAACAATAGTATTGTCAACGACTTTGTATTACGATGAACTCTACAGAAGCTATCAGATGAGATAAAATATAAAACTATAATAAATGCTTATAGAAGTGTTTAAACTGTTTGTAAATGCAAAAATTATATTACGCAAGTCGATACGAGAGCTGTTCGAAAACTAGTTGCAACAGAAAATAATAAAGAACTTTTACGGATAATTTCACACTAAATGAAGTTGTCGCCACGCTTTGAATGACCATGACCTACTGAAAGTGACGAGACTTCGCGCTTCTAATCAGTTGGTTAAGAACAAAATATGAAAGTTGATAAATTTTAATTAAACATTAAAATAACTTTATCTTCAAATTATCAAACATTCTACAATGCAGATCTCTCTTACTTAAATGAAACTACATCGTGTACAAGTATAGCTACTATAACTAAAGTACAAAAATAGCCATAGATCTTGTAGAAGCAACCTATATTATTGTATCAATAAGCAATTGTTTAATACAAATCAAATATCATAATTACAAGCATTGTAAAATTTGACGCAAATCACTACGTTATTCGCTAATTAACTCAGTAATTATAAGTATTGCTATTACACGTGAATAGTTTGCTTCCAAGCGCAAAAAACGAACCGTCTGTGTTTTAAACATTACTAACTTGACCCAGATATCGGTGGCGTACAATTTTATATTTGATAACACCGTGAAAATTGTCGATGGAAATAGCTGCAAGTCAAAACAAACGTAAACATGGTAACTCAAGTCTCAGTTTCCTTTGCTCCAAGCCTTCTTATGTCCCAATTCTCCGGAAATAATGGTTTAGATTGCATTGTATATAATAACCAACTTTTTGCTGTCTTTTGTTACATAGTGTTATTGTCTTTGTATGGAGCCTAGGTTCGTAACGGAAGACCTTAACCTGAAAAGCATGGATTGTATGGACTCCAGACAACTACAAAATTCTTAAATTGTCTCTGTGCAAAATTAACGGACCGGTGGTGCTCTACACGCAACACAAATAATCACTAAATTGTTTTAGTGAACACTTCTGCCCAAGGTTTCCCTTTTTCATTCCAAATATTGCCTAATTGCTTCAACCTCTAGCGTAGGACGAGCAACAATAGAAACTTTACAAGGCTCTTTAATACTCAATGCTTAGAGCTGGATGATTTTTTCAACACCATTGTTTGGCTGTCATTACGCCGCGGAACCATTCACTTCCGAGGAACTTTGCTTTCTTGTGCAACCCACGTGAGATACTTCACGGATCAAACCAGCGATGTTTTTGTTAGTTTAGCTAATGTCTTCACTCATTACCATTTCTATAGTGGTGTAATAGCTGTAACTAGGTTACGATCGTTCGCATGCTTTACATTGTCATCGAGTTTTTTTGTTTCTTTTTTAATGACTACGATCGCTTTATCAAAATAAACGTAATGTAATCGACTGTAAACTGGATATTTCTTAGAGTATTCTTTTGTTGGAACTGCCCAATCACGTTGTTAATAATAACATGCTTGAAATGGTTATGTTCCAATCATCGAATGATACTTCAGTTTCGAAAGCAGTCGTTGGCGCCTTACCTGAGTGTTGGCGTACATCCTTCTTCAGTTCAATACCCCCAGGTCGTCGGGTCCTGACATACCAATATTGACAATGCGCCCCGACATTTACGGCTTTATGCTAAGTAAGCGTCGGACCTCGCCTCACAAACTGCACTGTGATCATATCAACAATACTTTGTATAAACATTAATGGTTGCACTGGTATTCCAACAATTTCTCTTAATATATCAACTACATTTATTTACCTAAAACTTTGGTCGTATACAACTTTAACTAATAATAAAATATTAACCGTAAAAATAGCTACATCATACCAGAAATAAAAAAATAATGTTATACAAATATTGTTCAATTTAAAAATACAGAATTATGATACACTGCCTACACTACACCGTTTTAAAAAAGCACCTAACATCAACTAAAAAGCAGAAATAATAAATTCTCGCATTTGTTAATTAATGTAAAAAAGATTAAGGAAAGAAAGAAAGATATTTGCTGTATGACAAAATCATTGCGTAAATGTTATAACTTTTCACGCACTTCTTCTGCCCTACAAACAATCATTTTCAATTAAAAATTATCAAAACTCAAAGAATGGCGTAACCGAACGTTTACAGTAAATGAGCACCAACTTTAAAAACACACTCGCTTGGATATACTATGTTCAACGGAAAAATGTGGTCGGCGGTGCGGCGCCACAATTTTATAGGTATTTATGCAACGACCCTCAGAAATTCCAAATTTCAAATTTGGACAAATTCTCGCACACTTATTTTATTTGGTGTTAAGACAAACTCGTTTATAATACCAAAATGGTAGTCTTATATTAAATTGAACATTGTTTTAACGACCTGGCGCCTACCAGACGCCAACCCTTCTCGAGGTAGCTGTAACCTGACTACGGACTAGGTAGATACCATAGCTACGCCTTATCAAAAAGTTTCTTCTCCTTCCGACAACATCTAATCCAAGCCTGCCCTTCTCCGATGGGGCGACAGAGTTTAGCCTCGTTTGAGCCACCGTCACCGTAAGATATTTGTTGCTGAATTTTACAGCACCCGATTAGTCCAACATGAGTCAGGAAAAAGATAATCTTCTTCTTTACACAGAATTCTAATATCATCATGAGCCAAAAGCGGTCCACTGCAGGACATAGATCTCCCTAAAGATCGCCACAACAAAGGTTTTGTGCTGTACGAATCCGGGTTTTACTTTCAGCCTTTTCCATTACCAGTTCCTCTTAGGGTTGTCCTCTGTTACTTGAGAACCTTTCTGACCCCAACGACCGTCAGTTCTACGAACGATGTATGTACCTCACTACTTAAGATTCGCAATTCCAAGTGGTATGTCTAAGACGTTTTATTTTCTCCCACAGATCCCCTCGTTTCTGATCCTGATCTTATTAATACATAATATGAATACCAAAATATAAAACAGGTGCTTTATTTACAACAAATTGATAAATATAACTTTGAAGACAAAAACACACGTACCGATAACCATCTAGTTATCGTTATACAAAGAATGCCATAATTTAATGCAACATTTGTGTATGCAATATTAATTAACCCTGTCGTAAATTTTTATTATCTTTTTATAATAATGCAATGATAATGATTCATAATTTCGATTATGTTCTGTACGTTGAGTTATGTCACCTAATAATTGTGCAATGATTGTATTTAATCATGTTTTTAATTAAAACTAATCACTCGTTACTAAGAATGTTGCGTCTTGTTGATAGATCGGTTTGCGTAAACGTGCTGATATGTTATTACAAAAATATTTAACAGTTTTAGTCGTAATATGCACTGGTAGCCAAATTGTTTTAATGGGTACACATACTATGACTATGGCCCTACCGCTGGTTTGTCGGTTTCCTCCAAAGGGAGTGATAGGTGTTCATAGTACATAGTGTTTTCGGCCTCAATGTGATAAGAGGTGAGCCTTGTATAATGTTATATTTTGCATACAATAGTAATAAATCATCCCTACTACTGAGCCTTCTCTCACAGAGTTGAAAGAGATTGGGTCATACCAGGTCAAAATCTACCACGCTGACCCAATGCAGATTAGTGGAGGCAGGTTCCTGCCCACCTGCTGTTCGAACTTATGAAGCCGCCTATAGGCTTTGAACTTGACTTAACGACCAACCAAACACCGAGGACTAACGGCTTAGCAAGCCTTCCGAAGCACGGAGACGCTCTAATATGAAAATGCTACAAACGGTCACCCATCATAGACCGACCGAACCGAAAGTTGCTTACACTTCGCAATCGCTAAGAACATAGCGCCACGAGCGCCTTCATTTAGATACTACACATAATAATGTTCTGAACAAAACAACTCCAGTTTTAACCCTAATCTTTCTTCATTATA
The DNA here is from genome assembly GCA_905147815.2 of Phalera bucephala. Taxonomy (NCBI): domain Eukaryota; kingdom Metazoa; phylum Arthropoda; class Insecta; order Lepidoptera; family Notodontidae; genus Phalera; species Phalera bucephala. The sequence continues at coordinate 25,204,455 of LR990618.1, read as the reverse complement.
AATCAGTTGACACCAGCCATCCGAGATTACATTAATAATTTCACGTCTCGCCATTTCATAAGAAGGAGCACAAAAGGCGTCTCAAATAGTTAATGGCGTAAGTTTTATCGCAATACTTTAAATACTGTGGGGTTAAATACTTATGCCCGGAATATTTAGAAATAAGAAGTTTTAGGAGCGCAGAATTTATGACTTAAGTACTTATATGGGAAGTAATTTGCGAATAAACACTTTTGCGAAACGTTTAATTTATTTATTCTAGGTTTATAATATTTCGTCATTCCCATTATACATTAATTAATAATATCATACGCAAGAACACTTTTTTAGCTTTGTTGTACATTGTGCATATGTATTATTACAAAAGAAGTATTTTTCGTACTTTGTCAGAATCGTAAAGAACGAAAAAATTTAGTTATAATATCATTTTCTAGGGGTCATCTGACATTTATTGGGTTCTGTTTACCGCTTTGCAAAGGTGAGAAGTGGAATTTATTTTTTCCTACTCCTGTTATATTTTCTTCCTAAGTAAATTTATCACGGGTTTCAAAACCATCTTGATAATAGATTCATGGAAGCCATTGTGGATCCTGGCTTACAGGATTAACAGTCGTGGGAATTTGTAGCGGGCTTAGTCCCAAAAAAAATAGATACCTGTGTATGAATATTTAACATTTTCTCAATTTGTATCCTTAAATTATGTTCCGATAGCATCATCGTCAACTTAGCAGAATTGAGCCCTTTCCTTACTTCATTACTAAATAATGTTTTGAAGTAGGTACCTAACGAGATATTATTTTTATAGAAGTTGTTTTCTTAGAATGAAGACCCAGTGACACATAGTTTGGGGAATATTTAGTCATCAACATTTTTGTTGCATCCTTTGTAAATCATTCATGTGTGTAATGAAAATTTTTTTTAGCAGACAGCTTCTTCCAGTACTAAGAGCATGCATCCATGCATCCCCCTGAAGTAGTTGCGGATTCGATCCCGTACAGGACAAATCTTGGTGAGGCCCACAAATATTAATTTCGGTCTGGATGTATGTTTATATGAATTTTGTGTTTGTAAATGCAACCACGACACTGAAATAATTTCTTATGGGGCTACTGTTTGAAATAAAACTATTTTTCGGATTTTATCGCGGTTTATTTATGATTACTAAGTTCCCGACGTTTCGAGTGCTTTGCAGCAGCCATGGTCACAAGAAGGACTGAGGTGTCAGACGTCCAAAAGTCATAGTTGTTTCGGGGTACCATCAAACTTCTTACTTATTTTTGTTGGTCCGATCTACGCAGAATGAGCTCACGGTGTCCTGAGGCCCTGCAGTGTTATGCAGTCCATCGACTTGGAATCCGGTAATTAATATAATCAAATCCAAAACCAACCGTTACACTGCAAGGCCTTAAGACACCGTGAGCTCATTGCCGACCATGGCTGCTGCAAAACACTCAAAACGCCGGGAACTTAAAAATCAAAAATAAACCGCGACGAAATCTAAAAATAGTTTTATATTATGTGTAATATTCGCGTAAATCTTAGAACTCAGTATGGGCTACGTTTTTTAGGAAAAACAGTTTAATGGAATTTTACGTTGTCTGGTAATTAAACAAATACTATATGTTTGGTGAAATGGCAATAGGCTCGTCCCATGTTACATAAGACCTAACATCGTCGGCGAAAAGTGCGTATCTAAGGACACCTCTGCCACCCCCACTTTTGGAATATAGGCGATACGGCGTTTATTTTTATACAATATGTAACGTAAATAACGCCAGAGCTCAGGTACCCCAATTAAATTTTGTAGTATTTCTAAATACGACACGAAAACCAAATTCCAGTTTTAAAGACAGACGACTTAGCGCAGTGGTTAATAGCCTAAGCCGCTCCGCCCTCTGTGTCTAATAGTCGCGGGTTCGATTCCCGCACGGGACAAATCTTTGTGTGATCCACAATTATTTGTCCCGGTCTGGGTATTTGTGTATGTGAATTTTCATGTTTGTAAACGCACCCACGATACAAGAATAAATACTAGTGTGGGGCTACGTATTAAAAAAAAGGAAATAATGAAATTACCATTTTATTACTAATTGGGTTATCCAAACTAACAACAAAACCTAACGTATTTTGGAGAAATATGTCATAGGAGTGCAATAGAAATCGATAGTTACTTTAAATTAATGGCTTAATTTTGTTAAAGGCTGAGAAACTATTGAAATAAATGGCAACAAAATTTATCTAATTTAAGTACAACAACAAATCCAACTATTTTTAATATATGTTGCAATTTTTCAGCAACATATATTAAAAATAGTTGGATTTGTTGTGTTTTCAGATATGGAACTACTTTTGCGTTGTATACTGAGCTATGAAGTCAAGTAAATCAATACTTAGTTTATTTTATTTCTTCAATATATTATGTACTTAAATTATGAATATTCTTTAATAATGTATTCTTGAATTATAAAGTCAACTATAAAACCAATATTAGCTGAAAATAATTAGGTGCTTCGAAATTAGATGCTTTACTCATGATCTATGAATATCTATATAGTATTCTTTATAGTGGTATAAATGAACGGTTTCCGTACAATCAGTCATTTCCACCAGCGTAGGTCATCGCTTCCTCACAACACAGCCCAAGGTAAAGTGAAAGTGAAATCGAAAGTGCCACTATAATTCAAATAGTTTTATTACAGTTCGTACAGTTTACGAGGAAAAAAACCGGTTTTCGACTTTTGAAAAATACCTACTACTTATTTTTTTATATATTTGCTAGTAAACTAGCTGAAAATAATTTATTTTTTTATATAAGAATAGAGTCTGTGACTAATGTTTAATTGACTTTTAGATACAAACTGCGCTTATTTCTGCTAATACAAGTTCTTACAATATAATTCTTGGTTACCTTTTTATAGTTGGCTACAATGTCGTTCGATTTTAGAATAATTTGAAATCATAAAATTGTATTCACGTTACCTTTTAGCTGTATTTAAATAGGGTTGTAAACAATTTTAAAATACTGTGACAATTTTAAAATAATCACATTTTAAATTGACGTAATAAAATAATATATCATCATAAATTAAGTTGAGAACAATTTTGCAATCGCTGGTCATTAACTAAACATTCTCTGCATTAACGGAAATAAAAACTAATTATAAAATTAGATATATTAGCATGCCTATTATAACATGTAAACGTAAATAATTATAAAAAGTAAAATGCAAGCAACATCCAATTTATAAAATGATATGGCACTTAGCAATATATGTTTGTGTACATTTTTTTTCTTAAAATAATAACGCCATGTTAAAAATATTTACAACGTCTTAATACTGTTAAATAATTTCGAATACTTACAATCGCAATATTTCTCTTGTACCGTCACATCATTGGACCGTCGAAAACTGCAAAAGTGCGTTAAAATGAATGCGTTCTTACGAAGATTGACGTAATGGTGGATGAGCAAACCGTCAATCTTCGCGCGTATCCATCTGGAAGTGGAGCGATTGAGTAATTTACGCTCGTTTTTAACTATTTACTCTGAATTACTTCACAGTTTCTATCTGTTGACAGGTAATATTCGCAGAAATTGAGGCCTAAGTTATAAAGCTATTTAAACATATTTTCAGATCAGTATCAACGAATTTTAAAAGGATATGCACTGATCTTTTTCTTGATTCAATTCAAAATAATAAAATAACACCTTTTGAAACTAAAATTTCTTATTAGTCTTGAAAACTTGTCTATTCAATTCAATTACAAAATCTAACTATGTAATGCTTATATATGCTGGTAGCGGTGAAAGGTAGATTTATCTTCATTTTCTTAGTTGTCCGCATGGTGGCCGAACATAAAGGAAATCTTTTAATAATACAGGGGTCTTGTCCGGTACACTGGTCATCCTTGATATGTGTGTATGCGCACAATAGTTGGCGATTAATGTCACATGGAATGCAGTGAGGTTAGCTGCTCCGCGATACGTCCGACCTCTTGGCTCGTTACTAATCGAATAACAACGCAGCGCCATCCGCCATCTTACATCGACTATCTGTCATCGGTGATTCGTTATCTGACGGATGGCATCTGTCATCGCTTCAGAACTAAATACACTTGCGCAATCATAGAGTATGTCTATGAGGTTTCAAAAATAAAAATAACTGCTCGCCATTCCATGAACTGATTTTCAAATAATAGGATACGACATATGTATTTTGTTTTTTTTTAAATAAATTGAATGTTTGAGTGAATACTATAATGACATTTTACAATCAAATCAATGTTATTTTAAGCATTGTTTTTCTATACCCTTTTTTTACGTGCTTCAAGTTAGCATGACCGTAATTCATCGTCAAGCTGACAGAGCGTACAAAGTGGCAACAGACAACAAAATACCTTTCTTAATTTTACGTAAGTAGCCAAGAGTTGTGGAAGACCACCTATTAGGAGTTGTCTGACTGGATCATTCTTCTACGTTTACAACAAAACTACTTCTTGTAACAAATCCATCCAAAGAACTTGCTTTAAGGTACTAATTATGGTAATGAAGCATCGATCTTACGATGTATCCTGACATGATACTATTACCGCCGACATGTCACGACAGTGACTTCAAAGGTCGAAAGGTGTAATGTCAATACGAATAGGAGTAACAACGGAGAAACAGCGCATTACAACACCAAATGCAATTGTGTGTCGCCAAGACGCAAACGTTGCGAAATTAATTTCATTCTTGAAATATCTAAAGAAATTCTAGTATTGAATCATCATCATCATCATCATCATCATGATGATGATGATGATGAATACTAGTATATATAGTATTGAATCATCATCATCATGATGATGATGATGATTCAATACTAGAATTTCTTTAGATATTTCAAGAATGAAATTAATTTCGCAACGTTTGCGTCTTGAATATTCAGGTTATAAGGCATCAGATTTTTTCAAGCCTATTTCTCAAGATTGAAACGCATTAGGTGACAAAAAAATGGTCAGTTGCAAATTAGAAAATGTTTTACATAAGAATGTCTTCATCTGTTTCAGCATTATGTTCTGGTTTGTATTTGTGTGCATATCAGTTATACACAAATGCACTAAAAGTGACGAACTTGTAAGTTACACATACAATCAATTTATGGTCTGATTAAAGACATTTGTAAGACAGCTGCAAATGTCCACTCCGAAGGAAATTTGGACATTGTAGCCTTCTCCCAAGACTCTTGACCTAATAAAGATCAAATCTGTTGCGTTTATAAGTCATTGCTGTTCCACAGCTGGGCAAAGGCCTTTTTCCCCTCTCCTCTGTTATTTGCTATCTCAGGCCAGTCCTTCAAAAAGACAACCAGCTATTCCCTCCATCTTTGTCTGAGCCTACCGCATTGCTTTTCCTTACACGTGGTTAGAAATGTGATCTATCATGGTAAATGTACTCGTATCCATTAATAACGTTATGAAATTGTGTAGCAAAAAATGTTCGTATTTGTAAAAAAATCGAAGTAAATGCTTTATGTGTGGAGCATGAAAAAAGTCAAACGTCACTTATAAGTGATTCAACCTCACAGCTTAGTAATATTAAAAATATTTTCATAGCATATTTCCTTAACCGATTACTTTTTTATTGCTGTAATGAAACGTATTGGTTGCAACTTCAATCCAGTTATTTCACAATCCATTATTCTAGTATCTAGCACGCGGTATCTGACAGTTTAAGCCGACACAATAGATGAGATGCATCCGATTATATGCATATACACGATTATGATACCTTTGGCAAGCGGGGTTATTGCAAAAGACATAAATATGAATGCTAACAAGTACTATACTAGTAAAATACTAACGTTCGGAAGTCGTAATACTAGTATCAATGATTGTTACAGTAGCGTGCCTATAAGGAAACGGTGCAAAATGCATCCGCAATTGACAAAGTATTATTAGACTATTGAGTTTTGAAATAAAGGTACAATCAAAAGCATAAATGAAGATAGGGAGATAGATAGAATATACTTTATTGTACACCAGTGAAATTACAAACAAGAAATACAATACTTATTAAAGACAGGTATGTACAACAAAAGTGTACTTTGTTCTGAACTTTTAGCAATCTATCTATATCATCAGGCCAGATTCTATACGGGAGTAAAAAGTTCCACAGGTAGTCGGAAAATCATTATTAAAATTTAATAACAACAACAATTTTTGTTACCATAATCAACAACCCTACATACCTATTTCACTTTTTTTTTAAATTTAAATGAGTTATGCAGATAATCTACATCAAGTTCTTCTTCACACACACATAAAGTTCTTCTTCCTATTTAGGATCATCAATTTACGCTCTATAGATTGGTGGAGGGATCACTATGAATGTCACTAGGAAATTATTCGATAAATCTAAAGCTTAATATACGGCAGTGCAAATATAAAACGTATAATCTGTTTGCTCATCTTTTTTGAATCTATCAACGTTATTAGCTTACGACTATGTAAATATTGATTTATGTCCGTCCAAGAAAGGTAGACAAATTGTACTATGTCAAGTTATGAGTGTTCTTCGAAATATAACTGTTGTATGACGTAGTAAAGAACATACACATTATTTCTAGTTTCTGTAGATGTAACGGTAATAATAATTTAGCCTTTATCGAGATAGAGATATACAAATCGAGGAAAAGATATTAGGTTATCTACCATGCGCAACAGTACGTATTGGTAAAGAAATGGTAGTGTCTGTGGTTTCATTTATTTTCAAGTACTTGTTTTTCTTCGTAGTAAAGTTTCGTTTCAATTACAATAGACTTACAACACTATCTTAAATCATCTACCAAATAACAGGAGGATACTATGCTTGATGATGCGAATAAGGTCGTTTTTTTAATAATACGGATGACATTGAATCAAATATACAAAACATACAGAACATCTAACTTTAATATTACTTCTTATTCTCTGGAGAACCCATGATTCTTATTTTGTGTTATAGATGAACCGACTTCACGAGGTCAACTTCTTCGCAAATGTGTAGGGTTACTGGATATTATTCATGAGTCATGGTTGAGTTTACACACATTAAATTTACATACACAAACAACCAGAACGAAACAAATACTTATGGGTCACACCAAGATTTGTCTCGTGCAGGAATCGGACCCGCAACTACTCGTTCCAGTGAACGCTTAATCTTTTAACTACTACACCAAGTCTTCATCAAACTTTTACTAATTATTACGAATCAAAATGAATGAAAGATTAGTTAAATTTATAGGCGATTGTTTCTATACAGCTTTATTTCAACACATCGAAGCGAAGCGAAATCGCCAATAATTCTGCCGTGACGCATCTAAAAATCGTGACTGTAGGGCCAGATCGCAACACCGTCAAACAATCACTATGATTTGCCAAATCCTCATTACTCCGATACTTGAAATGTAATCGTAAATGGTCAATTATTTTAGTGCCATTCAATTGTCCCAAATTGTCATTGGTAAGAACTGTTTGGCCTTCGGTAATGACGGTATCCATTGTGACCGTGCTGCACTCAATAGTTTGAAACTCTCCTGGTGTTGAAATATACAAATTAGGCATAGAACATTTCACATGTAACGTGTGAATAATCATATTATGCCCATACAAACCAAATGGAGGTCTCTAAGGAAAGGACCTGTTGGAACTTTATACCCTCTACCTGCCCCACAAAAGATCTGGCGTAATGATATAGACGGATTAAATTTTAAATGTCTCAAAACTTTCTGTATACTACTTCTAGGATAACGACTGTGATGGTGCCGGTGTAGTAGAGAATTAAAATTCAAAATCTAGTTTACCTACTTGCATACGTAATAATGTATTTGAGGCGAAGTAAAGTTCATCAAAGCTTCATACTTTAAGATAAACAGGTCTGTTACTTGCATATGTCATCTTGAGAATGTACGTGACGAGCGAAGTGCTGATCTTTGTTTCATGATTGATCTCACACTAACTTTGAACATGTATGGACCTCTTATCCTTTTGACGATAGAATCACTAAATTGTACAGTTTCGTTATTATACTCATGCAGAAATCAAGTACAATGTAATCTCCCAACTTGCAACATTATCAATTCGTTCAATGCTTTAGTTCTGTGAGTCGTATAAGGTGTTGCATTGTTACTGTTTAAGGAAGCGCTAATGTCGTCAAACGCTTACAAAGGTGCTTCGAAGTTTCAGTTCAGAACGTATTAGTTAAGGGCATGCTTTATGCCCTTTATTGGTTGTGAAGCTTCAATGCTTATACAGAAATAATATGGTCAAGGCTAGAGGCTAGCTCAAAGATCCTTCAGTCCCTACTACTTTCAGTCTAGGTACAAAAATTATAAGAAATATGTGATTAATTTCATTTTTACAGTACATTGTACTCTACAATTGGACATAGGACTATTCAATTGTGTATGAAATGCAATGTAAACAGAGATTTATGGCCTAATCGCCGAACTTAATCAAGAATTCTTACACTATGGGTTTATTTTGTTAAAAATATCATTTATTAACTATACTAATAATCAAAGTATTTCACACTCAACATCAAAAAAATGAATGAAATAAGATCTATATGACACATAATACAAGCAAAATATTATAATCAGTACATACTTCTCCTTTACTATAACTAAAGCATCAACTAAATACCAGTCCCTTAAAAGATCATGTAGACTAACCATTCCGTAATCGAACTCAAATACAAAAATTCTTGGTATTGACACTGCATTCGCCGCGAGAGCAAAAAGGCCTTGATAACGTTTCGCGTGCCCAGTTGCAAGAACTTCTTTGTTAGTCTGTGCTGGCAAATTAGCAATACATACCCGAACTGAACTAGTTTAGAACGGGTCATTACGAAACTTTAGTTTATAATGGTCGTGTCTGCTTGTTAAACTCAATGCGCACTCTGATTGTCAATGTTTGTCCTTGTTAATGTTTGTACTAACTTTCTGAAGGATTCAATCCTTTTCTACACCGATACGCCTATATTCCCAAAGCAGGGGTGGCAGAAGTATACTGGGTACACTTACTTTTCGCCGACGATGTTAGGTCCTAGAAGGCGAGTCTATTGCCATATACCGGCCACAATTCCAACTCCGGACTTACTGGAAATTTTTCGTTAGAAAAACTTTGTTAGTCGTTAGTCCTTTTCTGCTTATGAAAATATAAGGTTTCATTATAAATCGATTCAGACTATACTGTAGTAAGGATTTCTCTTTATTAGATAGATTTACATGCTTATTTATGCATGTGATGTAGGCGGACGCTTGTAAAGTAACTATGGGCCTGTCATTTACCTCTGTTTTGCAGTAAATAGCTTAGGTACTCGTATATTACTCAGCAAATTTAAATAGGTACTCATATACTGGTTCAGTTCACCAGGAAAGAAGGCAAATAACCTATATACGTAATAAATTATTGATTAAATTTTTATTTATTGGTACTTCTATTTTTTGTGTTCTAATGTAATGTTGATAACAGGAATTCGTCAATCGAACGGTAGTTATTGCCGATCGGTGCAATAACTGCGCAATGCCCGCCTATTTCAGTTCACTGTTATTACAATATAATCGTTGCAAGTACATTGATTATACCCACACAGTATAACAGAATATAGAAATTCGTCTAAAATTATCGCCAACAGCTTAAGTGAGAGCGAAGGCATACTTCAATTTTGTATAGGATTAGTCACTGATTAAGCAACGAATATCAAGGTAAAACGTTAAGCGGGTACTGACACTTCAGTTGAATGTTTTGTCTATAAGTCAATGTAAGATCCGCCCATTATCACCTACAGAATATATAATAAACACAAACTTGCGTTTTGCTTTTGATATATATTATTTTATTTCTTTGTAAGCCTTCGTTCGCCTGCTTGAAACTTTGACATTGACTCCACAAAACCTCCAATCAATAGAAGCGCGTAGGGTTTTAATATATTTCAATTTGTACTAAAGTATTGTCCCATCAGAAACATATTAAGAACATCGAATGTCAAGTCTTTAAACTTAATGAATCTTGATATTGGCATCTCGATAAAATTACCATTTGAATCGATTGGATTCAATCGATTATAATTGTGAACCCTTTTGGCTCATACCTGCTACAGAGAAATGTTAACTTATATCGACCCCGCAAGAGTGTAATCATCATAAATTTTGGAGTAGGTAGCAATTTCATCAGAACAATTTTAAAACCGATCGAAAGCAAACGCCTTAATTCGATTTTCGATACCAGATTCGATTTAATAATGACATCAAGAGAAATCTAATAACATCTTTGCTATATTCTGCTGAGATATTTTGGGTATGGTTCTTCATGTCATCATATCAATAATAAGAGTAATATACTTACATTATATATTTCCCGTTGTTGACTTTGAACATTTAAGTATTCTAAATTTATACCCACAAAAAATAACCTTATTTGGGTAAAAAACTAACACGCCTGTAGTTCTCAAACAGTTCTAAATAAACTGTGTACACGCACATTTTACCGACAATATTAAGTTTCAATGTAAATAGGATTAAGGAATTGCTTTAACATAAATATAATTATTATGAACTAGTTATTGCCTGCGTCTTCGTCCGCTTTTACTTTAAAAAGGAATCTAACATTTTCCGTGCTAAAAAGTCCTATGTGTTAATCCAGGAAATGAACTATCTGTGTGCCAAATTTCATCCAAATCCGTTCAGCCATTTTTGCGAAATTGAGTAACAAACATACAAACTTTCACATTTACATTATTAGTAGGAAGTTAAATATATAGTTAACATCGATATATTACTCGTACTAGATTAGGGACCACGGACAAAATTACAGCCTAAAAACGGTCGCGCTTGTACATAACTACTTACGCATCTCTACGTAGACACCAAGTGTAAAATTTATTTCAACCTATTTCTTCTATCAGATGCTATTCTTTTTTTAAAAATACTACATGAATAAATCCTAGAGTGGGGCTCTAGGATTTATTCCTGTGTTGTGGGTGCGTTTACAAACATGGAAATTAACATTCACAAATACCCAGACCAAAACAATTAATTGTGGATCACAAAGATTTGTCCCTGCGGGAATCGAACCCGCGACTATTAGACACAGTGGGCGGAACAGCTTAAGCTCTTAATCAATCTATCTATATCATCACGCCAGCTCCCTCGCGGGGTAGGCAGAGAGTACAGAGTTCCAACAGGTTCTTTCCTTACATACCTCTCTGGCTTCCTCCACTCTCATAGTTCGTCTCATACACACTCGCCGGTTACGGAGACTCTTGACTTGCCCTTCAGCTAAGACACGGTCTATTTGGTCATGGTAAGATAGTCTAGGTCTTCCCCGGCACCTACATCCTTCCACTTTCGCATTGTATATCTGTTTTGTCATTCTTTCTTCTGGCATCCTTTCTGTATGCCTTAATCAATACTAGCGCAATTGTCCGTCATTATTAATCGTCCGTCCGTATTAATGGCATCATATCTTTTTATTCTGGTAGTTTTATTAAGCTGTAGCATTTTTACGCGTCCTCGCGTTGGCTATGGTTGGATCGAACTAATTCGAAATAAGACCACATCTATAGTTGTGCTCTTATTTTTCAAGCCGTTTTTCAGACTGTCACCTGTAATCCCAAATAATACGTGGATATGTACCTAAATTATTCTTAAATACATACAATGTCTTATATTCCAAGGGTAAGAGTCAGGTAGCATTAACCTTAAAATGAGACCTTGGGAGGAATGCAAATAAACAAAAAACCACAGAGGTCGTTCTCCCACTCAAGTACAGTGACATATGAAAGATGATCGTTAAATTTATGCGTATTGTACTCCGTGGATACCTTAAAATGTATTCTTAAATATTTGTAAGAGAAATATATATTCACTGCAAAATACTTGAAAAAATATTCATGCCAAAACGTCAAAACGAAAACTGCAAACTTTTATTTTATCTGCAGCTTGTAAGATTGTAAGTTTCAGTCATCGGCGGCCAAAATGCTATGAAACTTACCCAAGTTTTTTTTAAATTAGTGACTGTGGACCCACTTGTTGATATATTTCCCTGAAAGTAGCAAAAAATTTACTAAATGATTACCTTTATCCACGGGCCAAAACATCCTTGTCGCACTATATATGCTGTTTGCTTATTCTTCTAGTCCTTTCCTTAGAAGAGTGGTAGATATAATTTACACTTCTTTTTTTTACTGACTTACTGCCTCGACTGCCTCGTTGGTCTAGTGGCAAAGCGCATCGCTTTGTGATAACGAGGTCCTGGATTCAAATCCTAGGTCGGACAAGTGTAGTTTTTCTAACGAAAAACTTCCCAGTACGAGTCCGGAGTCTGGAATTGTGCCTGGTATATGGCAATAGGCTCGCCCGCTATTACATGGGACCTAATATCGTCGGCGAAACGTTGGTGTACTCAGTACACCTCTGCCACCCCCGCTTGGGGAATATAGGCGTGAGAGTTTTTTTTACTACCTATAAAGGATGTAACGAGAAACATCTAAATTAAGTCGTTATTATCTTTAACTTTGATTACTACTAGATTTCTATATAAGAGTTGAAAACGATTAGACTAGATTTGTATGCTTCTCCTAGCTTCTATAGATGTTTGCTAAATGGATTTTAAATTTAACCGACAATCAGATACCGGATTCAAGTCAGAAAGACAAGGCTACTGAGAGCACTCACTGACTTAACAGTAATCCAATCCATTCGAACAAAAAAATATCATTAAAACCTCATCTACCTAACAGAAAGATAAATTAATTAACTCAATTCAAAATCCATAATGCTTTTTATTACACCTCGGCTGCATCGATGAAAATAATTTAAATCAACAATAATCAATCAATAAACATGAAGGTTACATCAAAACAATATTTTTTCCGAAGACAGTTATGTTATGAATCAACGCAAAAAAGTTGTTTATGGTTGGTAAATGAATTTTTATTGCGAGAGATCGTTGACCCACATGATTATGTTGTAGATGCTATTAATATTTATACTATTTTAGTTTGACCTACTAGTAAAAAACTTTATACGAAACCAGATTGTCCGAAACTTCATTATAATTTCTATTGTTGGAATGGAAGTATTCGTAAAGCCACATTCTGGACAAAGTAAACTGTTGTTGTATGAGAAATACAGTACGGAGAAGATTTATTACCCTCAATTGTAAAGAAATGCTTTAAAGTGACGTATTTCGTTACATCCTTTTCTTATTAAGCCGTTCGCTTGTGAAATGTATTGCCTGTGACAGTCCGTCGTGCACAGTCGTTGGGGTTCTCTAAAAAGATGGTTTACCACCACTTTCTTCATGTATAAACTCTCTACTGCACACTGTCTGTATTATGTGTAAGATATATTTATATATTTGCATAGTATTAAATGTGTACAGGACGACGTCTTCATGATGTATATAAATAAGATATTGTAATAGAGTAAGTTGTAGCACATAAGCAATAGTATACAGTTAGAAGAGTGTAACCCTGGAAAGGGATAGGAATAATTAGAAGAGTGTAACCCTGGAAAAGTATAGGTACAATTAGACGAGTTTACCCTAGAAAGGGATAGACAATTGTAATGTGATTGGACTATTCGACTAATAAAGCTCGATGCAAAGCCCGCTAGTTGTAACCCAACAAAATAGTACTTAAGCGCGCGAAACATCGCGCCACACACGTTCAAGCGACTGGGCACTGAAAAATTAGGAAGAAACTCTGCGCGAAGAGGGTCACAACTGGTGGGTGGAGCACTTTTTCAACAATTGTTCAGCTTTTCATTTGAATCTTTCCCCGCGACGCACATTGGCTAAACTGCAACAGGGCGCACGACGTCCCGACGTCCGTATTATTCGTCCTGTCCAAAATGTGTATATATGTATGTATATAATGTTGTATTATAACTATGATATGTATGTACATAATATGATTACAATATGTTTTATTTAGGTTTATGATGTACGCCACCATAACTGCGCTATTCCTTATGTTTTATCTTCCAATGCATTGGTTGTCTGGAAGAAATTGCTTTTAGCAATGAGACCGCTAATTGTACCTAGCTGTTGTTAATATTTTTGTATATAATTAATTGTAATATCACTGGTGTACAATAAAGAGCACTCTATCTGTCTATGTATATTCACCGTTTTCGTATTGTTGTAGATGGTTCCTGAATAAGCTTAAGAAATAAACACTTTTATATATATATATATATTTACTAAATACAAGTCATTATCAAAAAGGACGCTTTTTAGATGACTTTACTATGTATTGTCTTCCGCCCAGCCGCATGACGTCAACGGTAGGACATAGGCCGCCCTCTAAAGTCTCTAAGTGACAAGCTACTTTGAGATGTGCCGGCCGTCCTAATTCATCTTCGTCATCAATAAGCTGTATCTTCCCACTGCCTCTTCTCTGTCAACCCACTTCGTTTCGGGTGTTGTGTTATTTATTCCACACAGCCAGTCTCGACACAATATGATCGCTCTATCTAGCTAAAATGATTTGCCTTTGGGCCTTTGTCCCTTTCTGGGCCACCACTCGGTCTGGGTCAAGTATAGTTGCCCAGAAAATAGGTCAATAAACTGGTTCCTTTATATATGTAAGCAAATAGCCGTTATGTCGTTTAAAAGATTATTTTTTCAATGTGTTTGATATATAACTGCAATAAGCAATGTATGCGTTTTATGGCACTTATCAAAAAACACGTTAACAGCACTTGAAGGCTACATCAGGTCAAGTGCGATGAGTCAATAAAAGTTACCGACTTCAAGGCTGCCAACGATCCATCGATCATTAAGCCTATCGACTCTGTTTAAACCTACGTAAACTCATGTGACAGTTGTAGAGAAGAACATGAAAACGTACAGCGGAAGTGTGTGAACTTATCCCTGCGTACATACCATTGCTTTCTCATTTTAAGACGACATACTTTTATTTAAGTCTAAGATTAGTTAAATTCCGGCCCGTGATTGATAAATCAGCTCTTAAAAAATATGACAAGTCATGCGATAATCATTCACAAAGCTCGTTGTACCTTTGGTAAACTCCATAATGTCATATTCATATATCGCCAAAGATGTTAAAACCCAATGTAATAGAGGCGAGCATACTGTCATTATACCAGGCACAATCCTAGACTCCGAACTGTTACTGAAAACATTTAGAAAGAAAAATCACATTTTGTCGGAGTTACAATACGAACCCGGGACCGCGTGACCGCCAGACTAGATCATCGAGATAAGCATGTAGTAAACTTTGCAAATTGTTTTAAACATTATCTAACACAACTCTATATACAAATTTATTACGAACTCAACACTCGTTAACTCACTGACATTTAATCTCAATTAAATATTAACACCAAACATTAATCTTTATTCGTAACCGGGCTTCTTATAGATGTATGTGATCATGAACACCAACTGACAGCGGAATAGGATATAAGAAAAATTTATTTGATACCATTCTAATGTATCTACACAGAGATTGAATTGGCGTGTCTATAGAATAGAATAGAATAGGCTTTTATTTTGCTGAACACATGGTGTACAATAATTATTGTGGTTTTAGTTATATAGAGATGATCTACATGCTTTACCATTGTCTGGCATGTAAAATTCATAGTATTATTAAATTTCTCAACTAAAATAACTATCTCTTTCTTGAAAATATTAATTTTTAAATCAGCTCGGAAGTTGAGATTTTAGTGATATCAAGCATAAACATTATCAAAATGTATACACTAAGCCAAGTTATGTCAAAATTAATTAAATAACATCGGTTAATAAAATTAGCTATCATGAATAATAAAATAGGCTATTAAAATTCATAAAATAGAATGCGATAATTGATAAAATAATAATAATATCATGGTATAATTATTTAATACTATGTCAATAAAGAAATAGATTTATATTCGTGGAATTCTGCTATGTATAATATGCTTTGGTCGCTAGCAGTTTCATTGAATTATCTTTTAAAAAAAAATCCGATTAGTGGTCCGAAAGGACCTCACTTCTTTAAATAAAACGCAGCCGCACACTATGTATTCGGTATGTGAACGGAGAAGTTAGGAGTTTGATCATCGCAAGGGATAAATATTTGTGTAATCCAAAGATTATTGTTTCGATACGGGCGTTTGTATCTGGTCGGAATTAAATGTGTTTAAACGAATACACGATGCAGGAATAGTGATCACATTATTATAAAAAGAAAAAAATACCATTCTATCATTTTAACCTTGCGAATATCGTCGTCACTTGAGGGCATCCTGTATTAGGTTTTCGACCGTGGTCATGACTTAAGGCCTTTTTAGTAAGCAATTGGATAGCAAAAGCTTGAAAATAAGTACCGCCGTTATAGGTATTTTAAATATTAGGCAAAGCAGTATTTGATCAGTCAAGGAGACATCAAAATGAGTCAATGATATAGATAGATAATACTTTATTGTTCCACCAGAAATTCCAAAAGGAAATAATAAGATAAAATATTTCGATTGAAAGGTAGTGTAACAATGGGCGGCCTTATCACTAATAGTGATATCTTCCAGGCAACCTTTAGATAGAGAGGATCTAAAGAAAACACAAGATTTAGGGGTGTACTTAGCAAACAGAGCATGGCAATACACAAATAAATCTATCATAAACTACTGAAATTATATACCTATATACTTATAATATATATCGTTATAACATTAAATCGTTCATATTCCTTATTGCAACAGCGCTATAGTCGGTGCTGACGATAAGGCGGCATTAACATTTAAATTAAAAGAAAGTAGGTAACAGTGTTTGAGCAATATCATACAATGAAGCAACGATACATGAATGTTTGCTTCTAGACAACTTTTTTTGAATTAAATTTAGAAATACTTAATTATATAGAAGCTCATTAACGCAAACACGCCTATATACCCCAAACGGAAGTGGCAGAGGTAGACTTTCTACACTAACATATCGCCTACGATTTTAGGCACCATTGTAATAAGGTCCGAGTATAGACTAGCATACTCGTTACTCGTACTCGTAGCATACTAGCGTCCTGAGTTTAGCATTATGGCTATAGAGCCATAATGCTAAACTCAGGACTGATATGGAACATTTTCGAAAAATCTAAAATTATATTAGGATCCCAATCGAGAACCTCGTGATAGGTTCGTGCATTATTCACTAGTCTAACGAAGCAGTCAATAAATGTAGAGCATAATATTAAAATAGCCTATTGCTCCGCTTTCCGCGCATAATAATTCTGCTAATTCAAACAATAATTCCGTAAATATTCATGTATAGTCGGTATTTTGCCGAAAGTTTTTCCGGGCTATTTCTCGCATTGCCCTAAACTTAACAATTAACAAACACATTATTTTTTTTCGAAGTACTCTTTTGTAAGTAAAATTACTAACAAGACGAACTACCTTGATTCGATGGTAAAATTCTTTTTTTTATTTATACGAGTAAGCTACAATATTTACATAAAAAAACAATAAAAAATGTACACAGAAAAAATGTATAAAGGTTTTAATGTTTCAACAATCTCTAACACTTTGCGTAACTCTATTGGATATCTTTTAATCTTTTAATACTTATTACAAGCAGGCTCTACAAAGATTGCGCTAATTGGATAGCTTCCAACATTACGCAAAAATAGAAGATATTTCATAACCTTCAAACAAATAGTAATATGATTGACGATAACGATAACTCGATTTTTAGCAATTCACTGTAGTTGCCTAAAAAAATTCATTGAAAAATATTTCGATCTTTTTAATCTAAATAATAAGCATGGTCTAAACAACTCTTCACTAGTCCCTCAGGTTTAACACTGTGTTAATAGTACGCGTTCACAGTTTTTCTCAATGCAGGTATGTGAGATAATAACTAGTATGAAAAAAGTATTAACTGCTACGTGTTGGCAACAGGGCTGCCATACACCGACATGCAACATTGACACACGCACAATAGCCAACCTTGGACCGAAGGCATTTTATTTCACTCGTGTCAATCACCCGTCCGCTGATGTGATAAATGCTTTCACCAATTCGCCAACTGGCTCAAATAATGGATCAAACATTTGACATTTGAGATGATCGATGTGGGTCAAGAACAATATTGAAGTAATACGAATGACATATCAACGTGTTTCTATTAAAACCAAAACAGGTAATGTATTTAATGTTATCATTACACGTATATCTCGCTTCTAATCTTATTTTTGGTCCATTTAACAGCGATACTGCTAAGAAAGCAGTTAAATTCACATAATTACAAAACATTAAAACAGTTGTTTTTATTACTTTTTATATTTTTATACATTATATGTGCATTAAACACATAGTAGTATCTTTTTCATTAAAGTCCGTTGTTTTCGAAACATTGCGAATTAAATGAATCGCACCTATAATTTATATAAATAAATACGCGGATTTCGTAAACTATTGCACTTCCAGTATGTACGAATGATACGTAAAAAATTCGGCCTTCGATGCCGATTCACTTCAAAAATATAATGCAACCGGCTACCGGTTCCAAAACCGATATCGAACGCTATTCGAAGCGTGCATATGGACGACATGCGATAAAACCGTAACTCACGCGAAAGTGAAACTTTGAGTACGTTGGACGCGATGCGATGCGTCGTTACGTAATCGCGCATCGCTCGAATCGAGATACATGTCTCGATTACACGATCCAAATCACCATTCCGGGAAATCGAGCACGGATCGAACGGCCAGTGCTACTTAGTCAGTTTGCACATCTCTTCAGCGCATGCCTGTAGAATACTTAGTGATTATGTACGAAGAAATGTTCCTACGTTCCGCAATACGTATAACATTAGCCAGGTGTTTGAATCTCAATACAATTTTAGGTTCAAAGCAAATAACGGCATTGAATTTATTTCGAATCTCATAAATCACTCTCGCTTCATTAGAGCTGTCAATGTGAGTATTTCGTCTTTAACGATCATTATCAGTCACAAATATTAGTACCTACTTAACACATGAATTGGCAAATAATAGTGAAAAAATCGGGAAGTGATCTAAGCAAAAAATGGAGCGTAACCGAAACTTCTCGTATTGTATAAATTGGAATGAATTCTATTACAATGGGTTACAAGTATGGTTAAGTATTTTTGTTCTAGTTCAGCCTTTTATATGCAGCGATAACCCCTCTGGTATGAAACGTTCCGATCGTATCTGCGTCCAAGGCGCTCAACTATCTCCTTCAATGGCTTATATAATTTCTGTAATTACTTTTTCACACAATCTCGTAACTAAGGTACCTGTAATCTTCCTGCCTCTCGCATGCTGGCTTCTTTTGTTAACACTTCCGATCAACTTACATCGGGTTTGCTTAACACTTTGTCACTTTTTATTCTATTGATAAACAATGCCTGCTCCAGTTCGCTACTCGTTATCGATCAAGATAAATTTCCTGTTCGATGACTTATTAAATATTAATGTACTTAAATATCTTAATGTCATCGTGATTATCTAGTTTTTTGCTGCTTAATATGATATATTAGGTAACAAGTAGATTCAATAGATAATTATGATACAATACTTAGACTATCTACATAAGCTGTGTAAATTACGTTATTCTGTTGACATAATTATTAGTTTGACAATATTGAAAAGTAAGCAAATAACAGATATACAATGTGAAAGTGGAAGGATGCAGGTACCGGGGAAGACCTAGACTATCTTACCACGACCAAATAAACCGAGTCTTATCTGATGGAAAAGTCAAGAGTCTCCGTAACCGGCGAGCGTGTTCGAGACGAACTATGAGAATCGAGGAAGCCAGAGAGGTATGTAAGGAAAGAACCTGTTGGAACTCTATACTCTCTGCCTACCCCGCAAGGGATCTGGCGTGAGGTTATAGATAGATAGATAGATAAGCAAATAATAAATAATGTTGCTACAGAGAAATATTCGTAACATGTTATGAACAAGGTGGAGTAACAGTAATTGATTTGATTTATTATTAGGTATTGACAACAAGAATATAATATATAAACGCCTAATTTCGACCAATTTCGCAAAGTCTAAAGACAGCCCAAAAATTACATTCGGTACCAATTTTATCCAAATAGTATCGTGGAAGCTAAGCAGGTCATGAAATCATATAATTAACTTTGATCAGAGCTCCAATAGCGTTGACGACTCAATTCGTTTCGGATTTATTAATCATCCTACCGCGGCCGCAGCCGCGCACAGTGCAAGAACAACAAATGTAATAGAGTACTATTTACTATACCCATGTTAGGTTACTTTAATTGTATCATTTAATTATTTACATGCTCTTTAATAATCTGGATGCCAATTAAGGCAGTTGTTAGATGGTTCTATTCCATTACCATTTGTCACGAGTGAAGTTTTCATTGCTACATATCATGACTTGTGTTTGATCACGCTTGTTTTAATATAATTACAGTTAGGCTCTTTGGTTCATTTTTGTTTTAATTAACATACCGTAAATGTAAATGCTGTAATGTAATGTTATGCTGTAAGTTTTTTCGATTTTGCGTAATTCTGTTACTAAATATTTATTAAATTCAAATACTGAAACTACCGGTTTAAATTCGGTTTTAAAAACTGTTAGATGAATCTTAAAACTATGCCTACTCCCCGTCATCATCATCATCATCATCTCAGCCTATACTTGTCCACTGCTGAACATAGGCCTCCCCAATCGCTTTCCAGTGTAACCGGTCTGATGCCACCTGCATCCCACGCATTCCTGCAATTTTCACAAGATCGTCGGTCCATCTGGCAGGCGGTCTTCCCACGCTGCGCTTGCCAATACGTGGTCTCCACTCTAGAATCTTTCTGCCCCACTACTCTACTCTACTGCCCATCTACTCCCCGTAAACCGGCCAAATTATTTGTTTTCTGATATTCCAAGAAGTGAAAAATCTTGGGTACTCGTTTATCTGACGGAAATACGCTCTATACTCCGCGTGATAAGTGCATAAACCTTCAATATTCGACGCGATAAATCAAAGTTTTGAAACAAAAAAATATCGAGGACATTAATCGATTTCAATTGTTTCCAATAAAATTTAACTAACATAGCATTTAAGAAAGAAATAGCATCTGAAACGATTACGAAAGCACTTGATTTTTATGTCAAAGGACGAACATTCGATTTTGTACTGAAGGTTAGAAGTGATTCTTACCACCACTCAGTGGGTATCTGTGAGCACAGTTAAGGCGTTGCCAACCTCATAAAGAAACAAGGTCTCTAAATACTGCACAACAATTTATTGAATGCAATGAGAATATATTTCAAGATTATTTGTGACATGATGTTAAAAACTACGGGGACGCGGGTGAAAGTACGGATAAAAATGTAAATCCATAACCTTCATAAGTGTCGACTTAGATCTTTATAAGTTTTGACTGCCGTTGATCTAGTAGCAAAACGCATCACTTTGTGAACACGGGATCCTGGGTTCAAATCCTAGGTCAGACAAATGTAGTTTTTTTAACCGAAAATTCTCAGTATGTGCCGTATTCAGAGCCCGGTATATGCCGTATATGGCAATAGGCTATTCCATGGGACCTAACTTCGTCGGCGAAAAGTGGGTGTACCCAGTACACCTCTGCTACTCCCGCTTGGGTAATATAGACATGACGGTATGTTCATAAGTATCGTATGAATAAACAAGGCAAAACAAGAGTCATGTATTATTGTTTTAAATTTCGCGTCTTCATTAAAGAAGGACAAGTATATCTTTCTATATCACTGTCACGTTCGTCTAGTGCCGGATTATAAAGCTTGCTTCAAATCCTAGATCTAATAAAGTGTAGTTCTCGTATCGAATAATTTTAGGTAGGACCAAAGTCTGGAACTTTGTCCTGCTCGTTGTTTATTGTGACCTAACAACAATAGTGATATGTAAGCGTACACACCTACACTTATATTGGGTAATATGGACAGAACGGTGTATATTTTTTTATAATTAATTTCCCTAATTACCCAAAAATCTTGACGTAATGACTCCACTCCTTCGTCCATAATATAATGCTAAATACTTAATGGTTTTTCAACAAACGCCTACACTAAACAATGATGACTGTTAAAAGAAAAAGAAAGTCGGATGTGAATATTTGCTGATGAATTGAAGTCTTCTGGTGTCATGAACTTTTAGCAAGGCAGCCACTCCTACAGCAATACCGTAAGTTAGTTACCTAATACTAACTTTTCCTTAACGACGACGTATATTTTTTGCTATCAATCTATCTATATATTATATAACGCCAAATTCCTTGTGGGTCAGGCAATTAGTACAGAGTTTTAACCGTTGGTTTCCTTCGTGTACTCTCGCCGGTTACGGAGACTCTTGACTTGCTCTTCAGACAAAACCCGGTCTATTTGGTCATTTGATAATGGTAAGATAGTCTAGGTAGTCCCTGGTACCTATATTCTTCCGCCTTTAAATATAGATATAACTAGTTTCTGCCCGCAACTTCGTCTAAGTTGAGTTTAGACAGAAACCTAACATTTTACCATAGATCTAGATAGAGAGATACTACTTAAATCATATCAACTTGTAACTCAAGTCAAGGGTCTGCGTAACCGGCGAGCGTGAATAAAACGAACTATGAGAGTGGAGGAAGCCAGAGAGATCTGTAAGAAAATACTCTGTTGGAACTCTATACTATCTGCCTACCTCGCAATGGAACTGGCGTGATGATATAGATAGATAAAACTTGTAACTTACAATATAACAATTACCTATTCACGTTTTCTTGTACATGGAACCACAAGGATTGCGTGCGAAGTATTTCCTGATGCGTTTAATATAATTTATATAGCATCGTGTCTAATGGAATCATATTTATGATAATAGTACCAGTCACTAACTACAGTTGACTTTTTAACCCCACTTGGCACGATTACTATAACTATCGAACAAACAGCTAATAATATGTTTAGTTAGATTACAATAGCAGATATACAATTTGCCTATAATAAAGTAGGTATTTATGCAAATATAAACTGAATTAATCGGGTGATCCAGAATCATAAATTTAAGATTATGTAGACAAAGGCCGGCTGAGACAATCTTCAATGAATGTAGAAGTATAGTTAGTTTACTTGCAAATATTGTGTATTTATTTTTCTCTTATCTGTAATATTCAGTAACAATGTTCAAATAATTTGAATTTGAAAACATTTCGACGGGTACAACGCACAAAACACTTTTTTTTTTACTTTTTTACCCTATCTTACTTATTACAAGGAACTTTATAATATAGTGAAATTATTTTTTTTAATTAAGGCATTCTGCTCCATCGATCGAAATCAGTAAAAAATAAAAAATTGTACCAGATTTTTTTTCTTTCTAAACTCTCTATTTTAAAGTTAAAAATGACTACTTAAAAGTTACTAGTTTGTAGATAACATTATGCCTGAAATAAACGCCAGGATCACAACTTAAAATAACTTCTCTGGTCAATACAACTATCAACACCAACAACGAATCTCCCGTTTATAAAGAAGAGCACGTCCGCGGTAAAAACAAAACTTTCATTTCGATAAGTCCTCCCGATTCGAGAAACCCCTCGTATATATCACGATTCAACCCGCAGTGTTTACGCTACGCCTATTTATTTATCTGCTCTATTTAACGTGCCTGGGATAAGCCGTGACAGTTATGATAATATTTAGCTAACCGTTACGAAATAATTCGGTTCCCCTAGCAGTTTGCTCAACAGTCCCGAGGGCCGCAGTGTGGTTGCAGAGACGGTGCATCGTGACAATGTCGTTACAACACCAGCGCTACCTAATTAAAATTAATGGCGCGTTTTACCGTTTCAACTTTATCATATAATTATTTTTGAACTAAATAATAAACGTGTTAAATGGTAGAAGCGAACTCTATTGTTTTTAACAATTAAGTGATTGCAGTTGATCCTTTCTTCCTGAAGACTATAAAGAACAGTTGAGTATTTTTTCCCGTGTTCCAGCTTCCGCTGCCCCAAAAATCGCTACGACCGCAACTGGTTTTATACTATACTAGCTTTGGCCCGCGAAATTTATCAGGTCATCGGTCCATCTTGTAGGGGACCTGTCCAGTACACGTCTTCATTGTTATTATTTTATTGATAGCTGTTTATTGCAAATAAACAATAAATTTCCAATTTCTCGAAACCTAGGTGAGGTGGTACGAGTATCTATTTAAGTTTCAAATGCCTTGCGAAATATCTATATATTCTCTCTTTTTCTCTCTGGCTACCTACACTCTCATAGTAAAACGAACAACACGTAATAAACCAAATGATATAAGGTCGTAAATTAACTAGCACATTTGCGTAACTGACTTTATTACTGAAGTATTGACACTTACATGCGCACATAAATTGTACTATCCTCGTAATGAGCCGGTTCGGATCGTCTACTGTTTCCAATGCTTAATTGTAACTGTCTGTATTCGGAACCTTCGTAACCTCGGAGCGATTTGTGAGGATATCTTTTACCAGTAACATGAGCTTTGTAACGTAAATCAGTCGAGAAAATAAGGTACTCCCCTTAAGAAAATGCCTTCTGGAAAAGATAAACTTAAAAAGTTATCCTGTTGTTGACTTCTGGTGTTGTGGCCGCTTCGAGTGAAAAACAAAAGAATTTTTTTTGTAGATATGTTTCACGTGCTTGCATAATTATGCAAGTATAGAAATACAAGATAAATACTTATCGTTTAGATCATTTTGTCTAAAGTACATTAGATACAATCCTTGAAAACTCCCGCATAAGAAAACATACAATTGGCGTAAAAGTATAAAACGATGGTCTGTCTAACTATAACGAAATAATGTTCATATTTAGTCAAGTTTAGTATTTAGTGTTTCATCAGTAGTTTTTGGAATGGAATTTAGAAAACTAACATACCTAATAAACAAAGATAATCTAATAGCAATTCGCTACCTAGAAGTCATTTACGTGGCATCCGTGTAACTTTCATTAGTAGAAGTTTAAGAGCATAGGCCTTAAGGACGTAGGAAGCAATATCTTAGTAAGCATTACCTGAATTTATGTAAATAGTTTAAACTTCCTCTAATTTGATTATAAGATATTAAAATATAGTCAATACCAACCTTACATTCACTGGTTTACCTTTACCTATGTTGGTATTCACGATTCAATAAATTCTAGATCTACGTAATTTATGTAATTAGGTTCATTTTTAGACCACGTGTAGTTTCGAATACTTTTTTTTATAATCTGTATAGCTATCTGTTACAACTGTAATCCTTGGATTATATTTGAGCTCAGTTACGCGATAAATAAGTCAACCTATACTGTCCCTCCACTGGGCAAAGACCTTCTCTCACAAGTCAAGGTGAGAGAGATTAGCACAATAAAGAGGAATGGTGAGGATAGGTATGTAGCCACCTGCTTTTAAAACTTATGAAGCCGCGTATAAGGCTTCTAACTTGGCTAGGCTAAACGACTACCACGTTGAGCGGTAACCGAGAGTAATGACTTAACATACTTTCCGAAGCTTGGAAACGCTCGAGTATGAAAATACCACTAACGATCACCCATCTCAGACCGATCGAACTGAACGCTGCTAAACCTTGGTGATCGGTAAGAACATCAGGTTTACACAGCGTTACGAACACCTCGATAAAATGGTTCTAGTTTGAACACAACATTTCCATTTTGTAGCTATAGGCGTACAGAAATAAAATTACCATTACTGAACCGTACATTTTAAAATATTACATACACTAAGTACATTATAAAATTTAACTGTCTTGTACGTGTTATTATTCTTACATCACCAATCAACTTAAATCCAAGATAATAAGTTAACTGGGCACGCACAAATAACTATTACTCAACGTTCGTGAGAAAAAAGAAATTAGCGATTCACTTGTCGACGTAACGATATCTACGCCTGCGCATTGTACGGCGCACGAGACCACGAGTTACTTCCGCCGAACCAATGATACATATCTTAAGATCTCAAATCTTATCTCTTACCACGGCCTAGTTCTATCTGTTGCATATAATAGTATTTTTATAAGGTAAGGATGTTGGACTTTTTAGGCAATGTACAATGTTTGTGTTAAAGGTAAAAAAAAAATGACCGTGATCAAATGAGTTGTATCTTAACTAATGGATAAATCAAGAGTGTGTGTAATCGGCGACTGTGTATATAATGAACTATGTAAGTCGAGGAAGCGAAGGTTTATAAGAATAGAACCTATAAGAGCTTTGTACTCTCTCTCTCACTTGTACTCTAATCCGTAAGGAACCTGACTTGATGATATATATAGTTAGATCGGAAATAAATAGTCCATACCTATTATTTGTAAAAGAAAAGGTAACATACAAAAAAGTACTGCGAAGTAATATTTTTGCGAAAAGTGTGCAGTAAGTATAAGTTCACCAACGGGCCTTCAGAAAAGAAACTAACAGTAGACGGACCCAGATAAGTGGCTAACCATATAATACGACTATATAGTTCTGTTAAAGTCAAAATTACAATATTCTTTGACTAATGATCGTAGTCCACAGACAATTTGCAAATAAAGCAGTAAACTAATGCTTAGTTTAACTATGTTACGAAATCGTACATGTATGTCTTTGCGCAAAAATAAAAGTGTCTTGCACCACTTTGACAATGGATAGAGCACTTGACCATGACCAAATTTAGAAAATGTCTTCGAGTACATAGAAAGTTAACAACGCAATTTACTTCAGAGTTCAATGATACATACATACATACACTCGCACCTTTATCCCACTAGGGTAGACAGAGACTATATACCACATACTACGATTCTGACACACCTCTTTGGCTACATCTGCGTTCATATACAAGGTGTAACATAATTAACGCAACACCTAAAAGTAGTTTTTTTTCTAAATCACCAACTCAATCGATTCCAACTATTTTTAAAGTTAGTATTTTTTTTTTAATTTTAAAAATATGCTGTTACTCGTTCTGTTCGCTGTATTAAACAAAATTCAATAATTATTCAAAGCATTACGGCTATTTTAAATGTATTTCTATTACACACACCTCATTATGCATACAAAAGATAATTAATTATTAAATTTTATGGTTAATTTTGGTACCAAAGAGATTAAAAATATGGAAGAAAATTCCTTTAAATTGGAAGTTTAATTTTCGTACTGAATTCGTAAAGCAATAATCTAATTGACCCCACTTGTCTGAGGTCTTGCATTATTTATTTTACACCTCGTATATGAAGTCCTCATACGTTTCCGCCGATCAAGAGTGCTACATACTTGGCTAGTCACCATATCAATGATACACTATACATTTAATGACTTATCTGGTATATAGGTATCGACCCAGATCAATGATTTATCTTATTCAGCCTTAACAACAGATCAATTAAAAATCAACATTCATATTTACCTGGTATACAAATTATATCAGTGTCTATAAACTAGTTTATTAGTTCTTATTTATCTTATAATCTCTTATATCTTCTGCACAAAGCCATCTGCGATCTTTGAGAGAGGCATATAACCAGCGGGGGACGTCTTTTGCTATATATATATATATATATATATATATATATATATAATCTTAGTACAAGGTGTTTTCCCTTAAAATTTTTAGTAGACGTATTTTTTTAAATGGATTAGCTTTATGCGGAGATTCACTCCATCATCAACGTGCTACAAATCCATTATTTCGCCACGTATATAGACATTACTGTGAATAAAAAGTTAGACGAGAATCTAAAACTAATTTGCTTTCCACTTTCAATTTCTTTAAATAGAACCTAGTAGAAATAACCCCTCCTAACCGGTCAGGAAAAGCGAAACGAGGAAAAGCCACACACAGCGTTTCTAAACTAGGTTTAATCAGGAAGCGGAATTCCAACCTGTGTCGTGTAGGAATTAGAACTTGTTCCAGTAATAATCCATATAAGTCTAGGTACTGGTCTTTCATTGTATTTGCAACGCATAGTGATTGATAGCTCACGTAATTTTAAACCGTCGTTACTAACTGTTATTGTTCTATTAAAGATAACTAAGAGGTGTATACAGTAGAATAAGCTGTTCGAATATGTCATAAAAAAATATGTGGCTGCATGAGTCAATTTTCATCTATCTTTCTATATAATCACGCCAGATCACTTGCCTGCCGGCAAACAGCACAAAGTTCTTTCCTTACAGACCTCTCTGGCTTGCTCCACTCTCATAATTTGCCTTATACACGCTCGCCGGTTACGAAGACTCGACTTCAAATAAAATATGGTATATTTTGTGATGATAAGTTTAGGTATGACCCGGTACCTACATACTTCCACTTTCGCTTTATTATCACAGATATTATAAAAAAAAAACAATTTATGAATATCTTATCTGTAATCTATACGGGAGAGCTGTCAATAATGCGTCAATGGCGAGGTGTGATGTAATAGAGCTCTGGTCCATTAAAATATACTTTAACATCCTGTTCAATTACTAATATTAATAATGTTCAATTTAAGTCCTGTCATCAGTCTTGTTAATACGTTGATTAATTATTGAGATAATATCTCAAGTCACAAACTATCATTCAGATAAATTTCTTTTCGCATGGAAATATTATATCAAACGAGTTCAAATATAGCATGATTTAACGCAATCAGATGACTAGATAAATAGCGAGCGAGAGACCATCTAGGCTCTATTTACTTTATAAATACTTTCAGCTACTTGATACACTATTATTTGGTTCCTTTTTCTATATATGTGAGATCTTCGATTTAAACAGAGACCATCGCGGTGACCTCTTTTGCAAGGTAGGAGAAATTTAGAATCATCATGGTGGCGTGCAACCAACCTGGCCCTTCTCAAGATCTTTTCATCATCTGTACATTAGGTAACTGTACCGCTGGTGACTGCCATACGAGTGGAATCCGTCCTTTTATGCCAGAAGTAGAGCTATTGCATCCTTACCTAACATAACGAAAAAAGGTTCCTTTAGGATCTTGTACCATAAATTGGTTAAAAGTCGAATGTAACACATTATAAAGAGGTGCAATAAACTTCACAATGTCATCGATCGCTAACCCAAGAGAATACTATTCTGACTCACTATTTGACTAAGAAATATTGCATAAATATTGCCAGTATCGAGTACGGTACCTAACTGTTTGGCGAACCGTTAAACCACAGGCGAATATCACTCGAACTATGCCACGAGGTTCTCATAAATCTTGATTTATAGATGCAATAACATTTCTATAATAAAAACAGACATCTAACCATCGTTTTATTAATTTGAAGCGTCAGCTTTGAAACCGTCAGATATATTGTTTGCAATTAATCATCTACGCGATGAATAAAGATAACCTTTCAATACATAATAAATGTTTTCTTGTGATAAAATACCAATAAATGCCTTTTACATACATGTGCAAAGTATCTTTATTTTCCCTATTGCATGATACAAGATGTGGGTAGACAGACACTATGTAACATCTACCAAATCGATTTTGATATAATTTGTGAGACCTGATTAAAGACATACAGAAGTCTTTAAACATCAATGCTTGTGACACAACATGATTATAATCAGTTTTTGTGGGTTAAAAATTATTTTTTATAAGTTACTTATTTTTGAATGATTCTAGAAGCCGAAGTAGGTATGATTCAACAATAAAGAATCATAATGTACCAAAATGCGGTTAATGTCCCAAACAAATTGCTGGTATATCCGCAAATACTGTTATAAAGCAATAGACCATTCCATCAATGGATGATGACGGTGCTATGCCTCATTAGGATCCGTGGAGAATTGAACTTACATGACATCAAGTACTTCTATTTGGCATACTTACAATGTACGGGTAACGAAATATTTCCATTCGTACCGTACATAAATCACTCTATGATAACTGTATTATTATTTCGTTACAACTTAATGCTGTAGTTCAATTAATTTATCAATTTAGATATTAAATGTATACCAACATACAAGAGGAAAATGATCTGTATCTTAATCAAAAAACATTAATCAATTACTTCACAAATACACATATGCGATTACAGAAGGATTATAATAGTTTTATGTTCTCGGCATACGGCATTTTATAGAAAAAGTTATTTGGTAAAAACGCATGACTCTAATGCAGGTTTAAATTATTTTCGGTGTGATCTAATTTCTTTCATAATTTAGGGCGTAAGGTTAAATATAAACATTTTAATAAATTAACGCCAATCAGACGAGGGCGCGAAATACGAAAAAGGGTGTGCGCATTCTGGCAAAGGAGTCGTCGCAGATAAACATTATGCCTAAAGAGTGTAAAGATTTCTGTTTCATACATAATTTTTCGAGGGTTGTTTTTAAATTATAGAAACTCAATCTGGCAGTACGATATTTACGACTTTGATTCTCTAATAAAAAAGGACCGTAATTCACCTTTTTTCTGTTTATTTTGTAATACTTACTAATATTATATTAGTTATTACTACAGACCTAGACTATCTTACTATGACCAAATAGACCGGCTCTTATCTGAAGGACAAGTCAGGAGTCTCCGTAACCGGCGAGCGTGTATGAGACGAACTATGAGAGTGGAGGAAGCCAGAGAAGTATGTAAGGAAAGAACCTGTTGGAACTCTGTACTCTCTGCCTACCCCGTGAGGGATCTGGCGTAATGATATAGATAGATTACTACTACAAAATACCATTTTTCATATCCTAAACAGTCATTAACCAAGACCAAGTTCCCACAGTGAGGTATGAGGCGTCATCTTAACACGCCACCCATTGTTCCAAGAGGTCAAGGGCGCGACGTACGCGCATTCTTACTATTCGCTAAAAGAGAACTAAAAGCTTTTAGCTACATCAGTATACAATGATGTTATAAGAACTCAAACTCAAATAATTTATTTTGTATAAGCCCTGCGGGGGCGCTTACAAATATTCAATTTACTTTCTTTCTTAAATTTAATTTAACTACAAATCTACCACCGGATCGGAACGCGGCCTCCATTTAGAAGATATGGCGAAGAAACTCAGCGGGCTTGTTTTTTTTAATTTAATTCTCTTTTTTCCCTTTCAATTTTTTTTATCATATTGTGTGGCTACAATGTTTAGGTTACAATTAAATAGTTTACGATCTAGCTCCAGTGTGGTGCCGTACGACCGAGATATGAGACTAATGAAGTTATTTATAAAGAGTATCTAAAGGATTCCAGATGGACCAGTCCCCACAAGCAGCACCCGTTTACGAGTATGACTACTGGAACAGCCAAGATTATTCCTTTATTTCATTACTCGTGTACTATTAAAATGTAGTAGGTAGTCTCCGTAAGAAGACTATCACAGAAAGGTATGTTGATATTAAAGCCGACATGTACAAGGACGTAACTTCGGTAATCAGGACAACAGTGGGCCAGACAAAACCAATAGCAGTTACAGAAGGGGTACACCAAGGTTCTATATTAACCCCCTACCTCTTCTACTTGGTGATGGATGCCCTTACTGTAAATGCTCAGACCCTGGTACCCTGGACATTTATCTATGCCGATGATGTAGCGATTTGTCCAACGGAATTGAGTATGCTTTAGGAGAATGGAAGCGCTAGTTGCAGACAGGCGGCCTATTGCTTAGTGTTTCGAAGACCCAATACATGGTGTGTAATGACCTAAATTCCATAAACAACCCTCTCATTATTAACGGACAGCAATTCACCCGGTGTGACGTATTTATATTTGGGTACCATGTTACACTGCTCTGGAAATTTGGATATAAACATTTAGCACCGGATAGTGGTAGCCTTGCTTAAGTGGCGGGAATTAACTGGCGCAACCTGTGACAGACGCATGACCGTTACATAATCAGGCTAGTCTTAACATATGGTAGCGAAACGTGGGCCGTAACGCAGTGCCAAGTCCATTTCATTCAAGTCACTGAAATGAAGATGGTTCGGTGGATGTGGGAGGTGACGAGACTCGATAAAATTCGCAACGAGTACGTTTGTAGGAGTCTCGGTGGTCGCGACATCGCTGATAAGCTACAAGAAAGTAGACTCTGTTGGTATGGCCACGTAAAGAGAACACCTCCTGATTATGTGGGTAATGTTACGGCCAATCTTAACATATCAGGGCCCAGACCCAGAGGCCGGCCAAAAACAAGATAGGCAGATGTGGTCAAGAAGGACCTGTCTATCTGCAATGCCTCCGAACACGACACGCCCGACAGAGCGAAATGGTAGACGAAAATTAGGGAGCCAGACCCCACCATCAAATAGGATTAAGAATTGCCAAGGAGAGAGAGAATAGGTAGGCTTCTTAAAGTGTTACTGTTAGCTAAGCTAGTTTAAATAAACAGGTGAAGTTAAACAGAAGCTTGTAATAAACAGGGAATCAACTCCGGCAGGTGAGATATTCATAAATATAGGAATATGAGGATTGCCTATTACTGTTATGCCGTTAGGAAAATCAAAGGCCTTTTCTAAAAAATCGGAATGAAAAGTCATGGGTCCACCACGTCGATCCAGTGCGAAGAAGTGAACACTAGTTTGTTGCTGTTAAAAGTTATCAAGCTGGCTACAAAACTTCGGCTACCAAATGTAATCATAACCGGGATGAACGACTTAACTTATTTTCCGAATGATAAATAATATAGGTACCTATGCAATAAATAAAAGTTTAATCATCGCTATCTAAGCAACACTGATTAGCAATTATTTCCACAGTTTATTGACCAATCCACCCTTGGACTTGTTTATAAGAAATTTAACGAAATGTTCTTATGAATCAAGGTTGTCTCTTTTTGTATAATAACCATATCGGCATTGTTTTGATATAAAAGAGTGTATTATTTTATTAGAAACTAGCTGTGCCCGCAACTTTGTTTGCGTTATTTTTAGGCGTGTATATTAGACTCTTCAGCTTTTTTGAGACAAATGGTAGCCTATGACTTTCTCATTAATCAAATATTTTGATTAATGAGAAATCTGTTCTGTTTGATCAAAATCTGTTCAACGGTTAGGGCGTAAAAAGGTAACAGACAAACAGACAGACAGAGTTACTTTGGAATTTATAATATTAGTATGGAAGATATTCAGTTAGAAATAGCATATATTGAATTCAGTAACTATCTATCTATCTATCTATAACCTCACGCCAGATCCCTTGCGGGGTAGGCAGAGAGTACAGAGTTCCAACAGGTTCTTTCCTTACATACCTCTCTGGCTTCCTCGACTCTCATAGTTCGTCTCATACACGCTCGCCGGTTACGGAGACTCTTGACTCTTGATTCAGTAACTAATATAATAAAATAGGGATATTCCAGTAATTTACCTTTGTTACCAACAAGTTTATTACAGGATCAATAGGCACACATTTAAAAACCCTACAAAATAAATAACATCATCAAGATATCCACCAAAATCTACCTAGAGATCGCAACGACAACCGGTTTATATTATTATATTTAATAAATAACATTGTACATAATATATTACATAATATTATATATTATAACTAGCCACCTACTTGTATAAAGAAGTATCGCTTGTTCCTAATAATTGAATAGTGCTGATTAACAAAACAAACAAGAATAATAACAGCATACATTTACGTCACCGCAAAATAAGTTAAAAATAATTTATACCGAAATATATTCCGGAAAATCGTATAACCAACCGAAACGGTCCGTCAACCATCAGATTTGCGTTCCGGCAACAAATTGTAAAAAAATGTATAAAAATTCTAATAATTAGAAAGCCATTATGTAATTAGTCCAAGGTTAATAGACGCCTAAAAAAATCGGAGAAAAAAAAATTGTTAGCGTGTCGAATTTGCCGCACGCGCCATTCCGCAACAACTATTGGGCATTTATTCGCGTAGACCAATCGCGGCATGTTACGGTCGGCTGTATTTTGTATACCACTGGAGTACCGTTCAACGATAATTACACGAAATCATCGTAACACGCCAGTTATACGTAGCGAATAAGGACCCTGGCCACTTAAGGTTACCGGCCTCAGGGAAAAAATACCGGAACGGTTTTTATCAGTTTCACCGTGTAATAAACACTTGGATTATAACGTTAAGTACACGTATTTATAAATGTCACAATATCTAGAAAGTGGCATTCGTATTGATCGTTGAAATAAATTGCATGAATAAATAATTTGATTTCAGATTTATTTGAAATATTTCAAATCGAATTACCTACTATATTTGATTATTTTTGTAATATTAGTGTTTTGTAATGAAAACAAATCTGAAACCATGTTGTACGACGTTTGCTGTGTGACAAATTAAAAAGATACGGGCATTTTTTATGCAACACAAACATGATGTTAATTTTAAATAAACGTTTTTAGGAATAACCTCTAGCTTAACGCTATAATTAAGATCAAGAATTTAATAATCTTAATGTACAGCGGCTACAGTAATTTCGGTTAGTTAGACGAACGATTTAGCGCAGTGGTTAAGAGCTTAAGCCGCTCCGCCCACTGTGTCTGATAGTCGCGGGTTTGATTCCCGCACGGGACAAATCTTTGTGTGATCCACAATTATTTGTTCCGGTCTGGGTATTTGTGCATGTTAATTTTCATGTTTGTAAACGCACCCACAACACAGGAATAAATTCTAATGTGGGGCTATGTTTTAAAAAAAAAACAAAAGAAGTCTTGAATTTGAGGCAAACAACAAGCAGACAAGAGGTTAAGGCAGTACTTAAACTTAATTGTCGTACCGTAATGGCCTAGTGATAGCCTAGTGGTTAGACCGTTGGACTGCAAAGTCAAAGGTCTCGGGTTCAAACCCAGGCATGCACCTCTGTCTTTTCGAAAGCATGTGCGTATTAAAAATTAATTATCACTTGCTTTAACGGTGGGAGGAAACCTGCATGCCTAAGAGTTTCTCGAAGGTGTGTGAAGTTCGCCAACCCGCACTAGGCCAGGGTGATGGACTATGGCCTTAACCCTCTCAGTTTGAGAGGAGGCCCGTGCCCAACAGTGGGACAGTTTCTTAACAGGGCTAATATTATTTTTTTATTATTAATGGCTGCTATAATCTATGCCATCTATAGAGATTCCCATCGCGGTACCCCTGAACAGATGTGACACTATGACATTTGATATGCCAGCGAACCGGCACGGCACCATTACCTTATATACCAGTGATTGTAAAGCTGGCATAATGTGTACAGGCCATAACTAAAACTATGTAGGTACATTTCCGAGAAGAAGCAAAGGATGTAAAACCGTGAACCTACATTGGGTGAATCCTCAGCGTTAATGATTATTAAACCTTCTTGAGAATCTTTTCTTGAGAACATAATGAATAGGTCTTGTTTTCGGAATTAAAATGATAATCTCATATTTTATGTTTTATTTATTGAGCACTGATCGTCCATTATCCCTAATCTCACCCGATGGGACGACGGGGTCAAAGATGCAACTCGCTGAGGAGAAGGAAGGTAGACCGAGTTCAGCAACGAATCAGGTAAGACCCGCCTCCTTGTATGGCAACTTCGATAAACATGCTAGAACACGACTAGGTCACTTGGCTGTATTACTTTGTTGGGAGGTTGGCCACAAGCCACGGACGAAACCCACCACCCGTAAAGGTGCTGCTCGTATTGCACTACGCAAAGACCACTTGTAAGGAATCAAGAGCAGATCCTATAGATTAAGGTTGTTTTGGAAATCAAGGGCCTACCGTGGGCGATCATTTATCGAACAGTCGAGTGGCAGTGATCAAATTACTTAACAAAAGAATAATAAGGGATGGATATATTGAGCACGCTATAGGAAATAAACGACGTATGTTCAATAACTAAATTTTAACATTTTCAAAAAAAAAATACACTACGAAATAAAAAAACTGCATTACAAGAACTTGGCTTCAATTATTTGCTATGTTTTGAAGTAAATTCTATTGACTTGTTCTTAAGCATTTCGCGTTGGAATCAGAGAATGTAAAGCAACTGAGATGACTTTAGATTTTTTTACTATCGAGAAAATTCGCTTATTCGTGTATTTACAGACCAAACCAGATTCTAAAACATATAGTCAAAAATCATATTTTTAAATATTGAGTATCAAATCTTACAAAATAAAAAAAAACAAGTATTTTTTCTCAGAATGGACTAGCTATTTCATAAACATACCGATGACCTAGTGAAGGTCGCAGGTAAGAGCTGAACGCGTATAGCAAAAAACCAGCGCTGGACATCTTTCGGCTGCCGACAATAATATAACAAAAGTATAATTGATAATATTAATCAAAATTACTTCATCACTTCTCTACGTGATAGAATCAGGAATGAGGAGATTCGTAGAAGAACCGGTTCTTTTGCGAATCTTCACATATGGGCCTCGTTTGGGCTATCCATAGGATTAGCAAGCTGAAGTAGCAATGGGCAGGCCGCATAGCGCGAAGATCGGACGGGCGTTGGGGCAGAAAGATTTTAGAGTGGAGACTACCTATTGGCAAGCGCAACGTAGGATGGCCGCCGTCTAGATGGACCGACGATCTTGAGAAGATCGAAGGAAGTTGATGCATGTGGCTTCGGACTGGTTGAGCTGGAAAGCGATTGGAGAGGCCTATGTTCAGCAGTGGACAAGTAAAGGCTGAGATGATTATGATGTAACCTCATACTTAAGTATCTACTATCTACGTTTCACAAGCCATCCGTACTTACCTAAAATATTAATATCTTACAATCTCAAAGACCTTGAGAAACATGAAGTTTATTCCCAACGTAGCCCATTGTTATTGTTTTATATTAAAAATGAAGATCAAACTGAACAATTGCTTACAATGTATAATGGAATAAGTATTGCGCGATCCTTAAATGCTCTATTCCCATGGTCTTAAGAAACTTGCAGGCCCTGTGTTTAAGCAACTATTGGATACTGCTTTATACAATAGTTTTTTATTTAACTGAATAAGTAAACGCTGTTAGATAATTCGACAACGATTTACTAACCTCGTTGATGTTGAGAGCAATTTGCTTTTTGGAGGAAAATGATGTACGATTTCTGATTTGACAACAATTTTTACAAATTGAGCGTGTTGCATATGTATTAGGGCATCTTTTTCGCAAAATTGGATTGAAACAAATGTGAATGTGATGAAAATGTGAAATCAAAAAGAATTTTCTTGCATAAAGCAAAAAAAAAACTCTTCTCGTTTTCTTCCGGTCATCATTTTCACTAATTAATATTTCCTACGCTAAGTGTAGTACAGTCAATTAATGACTCTAAATACGTTAGTTTATGTCTGAACTCCTTTTTTCATTATGGGTGCCATGAAAAATATGTTTACATAAGCAAAAACATATTGGATACCAATTCACACAATTATCGCATACACAAAGACGGTGTCAACAGAATCATCCGTTATATTTGCTTTTAGGCCACTCGAAATAACGGACTCTAATTGTAAAAGCCGGATATTTTTTCCTCAAAGTCTTTAATTTGGAACCATACATTTATAGAGGTATAATAAATGAACATTGATTACTTATGTATATGCTCATAAAAGAAACGACCGCATGTAATTCGATTTATACATAAAATATGAGCATGATTTGCCCTAATAGTACCAAAATCGCCACCAATCAAATTCTCTATCCGTCTATCTATATCATAACGCCAGATCTCTTGCGGGGTAGAGAGTAAAGAGTTCCAACAGGTTCTTTCTTTACAGTCCAATCTGGCTTCTTTCACTCACATAGTTCACTAATCAGATTAAAAATAAACAAACACCGTCACGCCTTTACTGTCCAAGCGAAGATGACAGAGGTGTACTGTGTACAGTACGTACATCCGTATTTTGTAGATTATGTTAACTTAGGAACTTTTTACTCTCTGCGTACCCCGCAAGGAATCTGGTGTCATGATATAGATAGATAAATAGATTTTAGGTCCCAATAAAATAAGGAGCACACTTTCTGCTATTATACGGGGCATATTTCCAGACTTTGGACTTTACTGAGAATTTTCGATAGAAAAACCGCAATTACAATATGTCCGAACTAAGACTCGAACCCAGGACCTCGCGATCACGAATAGTGAAGCGTCTATTTGTTATGGGTATAATCTTATCTTATGTTGTTGTTGGCTTATCGGACCGAGGAGACCTCAAGCGCACTTCGACCCGATGGGATCTTTTGTGCTGTCCTTAGCCTGGGCTGGCCTTACGTACCTGAAGAACCAAATACTCCCTGTACCAGGCTGTAAATTTCAGCAGGGGGGCAGAGCCGAAGTTCCTCTGGATTTTGATAGGCCACTCCCAGTAGCTTCATTCGCTGCACCGCCAGAGCGTTGCAGTAGCAGAGGACGTGCTTCATGGTTTCAGTCTCTGTACCACAGTTTCTGCATACCACGTCGCTACAGAGGTTCATCTTGTGGAGATGTTCATTTGTGCCATAGTGGCCTGTATATAGGTATAATAATCTGACTGATCAAGCCATTCATCTTATGTTCACTGAACTAATATCTAATGTTATTTACAGAGGAGATTAAGAGAAGTTGTTTAAGTAGCTAATAGCGGTTTGATTAGGCGTTTTTATCGGTGAAAGCTGAATAAATCACATACTGAATGTTATGTAAGTAGCTTATGACGAACGATAGCCGCTTGACATTATCTCTCAACCGGTAATCATAATCCAACATCACATTCCTAACTCATTAGCGTCTCAGGATAATATATGAGCGTATCGTGTGCTTGTCAAATTTGTTGAAGAACGTCACTCTTCCTTTCAATAGAAAAGTGATATAATATAATTAATAATCCGAATTTTGCTCGCAGCGCTGTGCGACCGCGGTGTTCTTACCGATCACCAAGGTTAAGCAGCGTTCGACTCGGTCGGCCTGAGATGGGTGACCGTTTGTGGCATTTTCATATTCGAGCGTCTCCGTGCTTCGGAAGACACGTTAAGCCGTTGGTCCCGGTTACCTCTTAATGTGGAAGTCGTTAAGCCGAGTTGGAAGCCTTAAAGGCGGCTTGATAAGTTCCAACAGCAGGTGGCCACAAAACTACCTCCACCAATCCGCACTGGGTCCGCGTGGTGGAATATGACCTAATCTCTCTTACCTCGATTTGTGAGAGAAGGCCTTTGCCCAGCAGTGGGCAGTATAGGCTGATATGAATCCGAATTTGTCCGCAACCTCATCTTAATCCATAAAGGTGCTTGTACACGGTTCGGGTGAACGTGCGAGATACATGCGCGATCAACATTGCGGTACATGTGTGAGCACTCGAACCTGTGCTTGAGTTGCGTTCTTATTCATACAGTCGTTTACGTGATGCGATAGGCGCGCGTAAATATCTCGACCCGCACCAGTTACTCATATCGTGTACAAACGCCATGTTTTTTCTTATTCTATCAAAGACAAACGGAATCACATATACGGAATATATTATATTTAGTAAGAACAACTTCGGAGTCCGGAATTGTGCCCGGTATATGGCAATAGGCTCACCCCCTATTACATGGGACCTAACATCGTCGGCGAAAAGTGGTTGTATTCAGTACACCTCTGAGTACCCGTTTGGGGATCATAGGCGTGACGGTGTGTGTGTGTGTGTGTGTGTGTGTGTGTAGAAAGGACAAATTATCAAGTATGACAAATGTATTAAATTCCGATTCCTCGCAGCTAAATTATGGTTAGGTAGGTGCATTGTCTAATGAATTATAATAAAAGTGGGCAAGGATTTATTTGATACAGACAAATAATGAAGATAACGTCGTCACGCTTATATTCCTTAAGCGGGGGTGGAAGGGGCGAGCGTGGTGGTATAATGTCTACGTAGTTAGTTAAATATTTACAAATTATAAGTATTTAAAAAAATGTTATATAAATATATGATATGTCAGAAGAAAGAATGACAAAACAGATATACAATGCGATGGAAGTATGTAGGTACCGAGGAAGATCTAGACTATCTTACCACAACCAAATAGACCGAGTCTTATCTGATGGACAAGTCAAGAGTATCCGTAACCGGCAAACGTCTATGAGAGTGGAAGAAGCAAGAGAGGTATGTAAGGTAAGAAGTTATTGGAACTCCTTACTCTCTGCCTACCCCGCAAGGGATCTGGTGTGATGATATAGATAGATATAAATATATATTTTATAACAACTCGCTGTAAGTATATATAGTAGTATAATCATATAGAAGCTAAATTTATTAATTAAAAAAAACAAAACTATAACACCCTAGACTTAAATAATATCAATAATTTATAATTTTTTATATAAATAACAAAATCAACATTGGAAAATATTAGCCTTAAACGTCCGTTCGCCACGACCGCCCAATCCAAAGTGGACGATGTAAGGGGGGCTGGACAGAAATCTACCATGGTCAGGTGACAGTCACATGATCGCCTAGCCACACCCACTTAGCTCACTAGTCTTCTTACAATATAGTACTGACTATCATAATTAAAAAAGATACTAAATAGTTAAGAAACAGTATTTCCACGACTTTATTGTAACAACAACTCACACAAAAATTTTTCACTTCAATAAATCTCTACGCAAATTACATTTCGCATCTAACTAGGTGCATTATATCATACAATTTATCAGAAAAAACAAAGTTCGCGTGTCGGCCCATCAAACCGTGACTTCTGAATGTTGTAAACTGTGACCTACTGTTTCGAAAAAAAAATGCGACGGTTGCTAAGTAACAGCCTTGATGATTTCTTAAAGCATCGCAAAGATAACAATGCTATTTAAATACTGTGAATTTAGAGTAAAAACATACAGTCACGGTGGCAAAATGGCTTGAAATTAACTGCTTAATTGTTTTTGATTAATTTTTATAAAAGGGATATTCTCGGTCGTTTTAAGTAGTATTCATAGGCAGGGTCAGCCCTACCATAAGGCGAATCACGGAATATAAATATAATACTTTTATATTTATATTCCGTACTTTTATATTCCTAATCATTCCTAATCATTCCTAATCATACATTTTAATATAAACATATCTAGATGGATATGGATATTTATTTATTTATATTTGTACATCCAACAGCTTACTACCTACAGAATATAAAGTTTACGTAATATTATCATTATTCGCCAATTAAAGGATATCACTTAATACAAGCAAGTCGTATATAGGCACATATGGCACTTAACATATAGGTACATATATATAGGTACATATATTCATGGAGGATTTGGCGCAGTGGTTAAGAGCTTAAGCCGCTCCGCCCACTGTGTCAAATAGTCGCGGGTTCGATTCCCACAGGGGCAAATTTTTGTGTGACCCACAATTATTTGTATCGGCCTGGGAATACCCAGGCCAATAGGTGTATGTGAATTTTTATGTTTGTAAACGCACCCACGACACAGGAACTACATTTTATTTAAACAAAAAAGAAAAAGGTATTTTTCTATGGGGCGAATACAGCAGGCGTCAAAGCCCCAGGGACGACTCTGTTGTAAGCAAAAATAAAAGAAAAAAAAAGGTTTGTGACTTTATATCAACTGACCATATACGTAAGGAAAAATACTGTAAGGAGAGCGGAGCTGTGTTAACGAGCAGGTCTATTTTCAGTCGACAAATTCTATCTAATTAAAACTAGAGACTTTCGATAATTCTCAATCCAAATCAATTTTTGTTCCATTTCCGTAGACTTTCACATAAAACTGAGATTTATAAAATTAAAGGCAAACAACTCGACGGCCTCGTTGATTTAGTGGCAAAGCGCATCGCTTTGGGCGCGCATCCTGTGCTCAAATCCTAGGTTGGACAATGTAGTTTTTCTAACGAAAAATTTCCAGCATGAGTCCGGATTCTAAAATTGTACACGGTATAAGGCATTAGGCTCGCTCCCTACTACATAGAACCACACATCGTCGGCGAAAAGTGGGTGTACTCAGTAGCCGTACACGAATAGCCGTAGAACGATTAAATAAATCGAAAGTTATTGACATAAC
Organism: Phalera bucephala; assembly: GCA_905147815.2. Lineage (NCBI taxonomy): Eukaryota > Metazoa > Arthropoda > Insecta > Lepidoptera > Notodontidae > Phalera > Phalera bucephala. The sequence continues at coordinate 25,162,522 of LR990618.1, read as the reverse complement.
TAATAAAGGCCGTTTGCATATTATACAAGAATTAATTGATTTCGTTTTCATTGATAAATAATTTATATGCAGATATTTGATGGAATGATCTCGCATTGTTCTCTAGTTAGTCGACATTATTATACAATGTTAATGATGTTAAGCAATTATAATTCACAAAGATTGTTTTAGAGTAGGAGGGAAGAAATCCTTGCAATGATACCTACACCTAATTTAATATGGCTGCTCTTTATTAGAACATTGTTAGACCTTTGTTCATTTTATCCAGGAACATTAAGTCTTGTATTTAACTTATAATATAGAAATACCGCGATTAGAAAATTTTAATATTCATTATTTATAACTAAGCACGTATATACTAGACACTGACCAACATCATGAATCTAAGTACACTTATGATTAATCTATACTTAAGCACATCTATTTAGCTCGTTCTGCATTGTTCTCCCATACTCCATAAATGCAATGTATACAAAAAGAATTGTAAAACTCATTTTTAAAAAAGAGTAACCGTGGAGTTTCTTGCCCTTCTTCTCCACAGGAATGACTTTCCGAACGGGTGGTAGAGTCTTAAGTAATTAATAATTTTCTCTTTTTGACTATTCATAAGTGCCTTTTGGTCTACATGAATAAAAAACTTTTGATTTGATTTGATATATACACTTTTCTGCACGTCTAACCCACTTGGGAAATACCTTAGGCCATTCTTCCATATACTCCTTTGATAGTATTTTGATTTTTGGAAAAGTACATTCATATGGTGCTCGTGTGGACGGGGTACAATATACAGTTAGATTTTTAAATTTGTAATAAGTAACTAGCTGTGTCATACGCGGCTGAGCGCGCATTTATTGTGTAATATATATATATATAAGAGTACTTTAGTACTTTTTCATAGTTACTTCTGGATAATATAGCTTTCTAATTGTGAAAAATATATTAAAACCAGTACAGTAGTTTAAGAGTCTATCGATTGCAAATAAACAAACAATTATTTCGAGTTTATTATATTAGTATAGATTATAACTGGTGTTTACGATGATATTAACTCAGCAGTGTTACACAAATGAGTAAAGAATTTTGCACGTAACTCTTACATTTCATGGCATATCATGAAAATCATTTTTACTCTAACACTGATGAATATATTATGTACGGACAACCATATATTCTATTTCTAACTTTGATACGTCACAATAGATTTCAGTAGTTTAATTTTTGTCGAAAATAATGACACATTTGAATCTTCTAGCATTTAGGGCAAGGTTAAATAATCTCGCATCTGCGCGTCTATGAAGCCAATACGAATCAGTTCAAGCGAGAACTCTCCTTGACTCAATGATATTAAGGCGTTAAGGTCGTTGGGTTAACTGACCCACTCCTTCCCACCCCTCATTAGCCAGGTTCTAAAAAGGTCAACAGAGGGCATTAAATTATATTTAATACTCACTTACAGTTGTAGGTATTAATTTTTTTGGCAAATATGTATTTTCAAAATACTCTTTGACTTTTTAGTGACTTTCCTAATGTCGACATCTTTGTTATTAAGAAAAATCAGCTACTGACACTAATGAGGACTGCAATTGTTGTTTTATTTTTCACTAATGAGTATTTTTTTTTCTTATTTAGTTTAAAAAACGAATTCTGTCTAATTTTCCAAATGACGGAACAGCATTTTTTCATATTTCAATACGATCTATGAATTGTTTATTTTTATTTAAATAACCACTAAAATGTCAATGTGAATGCTGAATTTATAAAAACATACCATGGTATATACTTTTAAATCTACTATTTATACGAAAAAACATATTTAATATAATACTTTCAGAAAAAATATTCTAGGGACCGCACTGTCCGATAAGTATGTAAGCATAGACCTTACAACTAGACACCCCTGTCCACATAAAAAACATTCATCAGATTTATCAAGATAGAAGTTTTATAAAAGGTTTGATTAAAATATTATACATATCACTCCGATTTCATCACATCACATTTGCATAATGAATTAATAAGTACAGAACTGACATGTCTATGAAGTTCCTGATAAACCACTTTTGTGTAAGTTCTAATAAAGATATTATATTCATGATTAGTGAAGGCCAAAGCTATTAATCTATAATAAATTATATCATGGTATAATTGCGAGTAGATAATTTATACATTGAAGGTATGCATGTTACTCGGACAGGTGCAGATATGATCGAATAAAAAAGTTATCGCGTATACAAACCTAAACAGTCAGGGTGTTTTAAATGCATATTTCGTTCACACTTATAGACAAATAGCTCTATATTATTTGAATTACTGGAATTTTAAGGCTGATTATAAGTAATTAGTAACTATTGGTTCTTAATTAGAGTCAATAGCACGTGCAGAATCATACTTCCGTAACCGTTGTATCAACTACAGAATACTGAAATGAACGCAGGGCTAATTTGCATTATTTTATTTTATTTATTGGGTTTATCAACAGGTGCTACAATCTTACATGCTTAACGTTTAAAATTTTAGTTCTAGGTACTTATATCTAATTGCACACCATATAACAGATAAACACTGCATTCAATCAATATTGTAGATTAAGTTTACATTAAGACATACATAAATTAAGTTTTAAACAGAAAACAGACAAAGTGTATACATACATATAGCTATAAAGTTGATAAATACTTACGAAATGTATAAGGACTGTCGAAATGGATGTCCAACATATCACTATACTTATTATATAGGTTACACATTCGTGGGATAGGTGAAGATCGGCCCATGACCGTTCGGTACCGCGGCATCGAAAATACATTTTTTTATTATTGTACGGGGGTAATGATATGGAACAGTGGCAGCATTACATATTTTACGTAATCTTGTGATATGGAACAGTGGCAGCATTATATATTTTACGTAATCTTGTGGTTTATTTAGTGATATATTAAGTCGTTTCTAAGAGGGCATTATTATATAGGCATTACTATTTATCAAAGAAATTTAATTAATGGTAGATTGTGATCTAAGATGTACATACTTATATATACCATACCTTTTCGTGGTTTAGGTATTTATATCCTACAGGTCAATGTCGCCATTTTAGAGAACTCATAAAGAATGGGTTATCTGCCGCCGTATTTTTCCTTCAACATTTTCCCTTACATCTTCTCGAGTGTCAAAACACTTGCATTCGATAACTAATCATCTGTGTTTATGGTGCAATATCCTCATTTTTCCTGTTACCTTGGCGTCATATCAATCAAGAACAATCAGAAAAATATTATAAATGGCAACTTAATGACTCGCCGTGTTGTCAACAACATAAGTACTACTGGCAATATCGTTTTGCAACAATAAGGAGTAAAGAGGTTATTAACTAGAAAGCTTAAGACTATTCACATACTTATGTGAACATAAATATACAAATTAGCTGCTTTAAGCGGTACTATTTGTTTAGAATGACTTATTGGTTCTTTTACGACTGTCACCTCTAACGTACACTTTCATGTAACTACACCGTCACGTCTATATTTCCCAAGCGGGGGTGGCAGAGATGTACTAACTAAAAAAGAGATATATATTCTTAATGTAAGCCAACACGATCTATGCAATTCCATCCTTGCTGCGCTGGATCCTGTCTTTCAGTGATTATAAATCACCATTGGGTAGATAGATAGATAGATAGAGTACTCTTTATTGTACACCAGTGATATTTACAATTAATTACATAATGGATTCCAGACTACCTTAGGATACATTTAAATTAGGTCCTTGAGAAAATGCTTGGATTAGGCTACTGATGAGCGACAGCACTTTACTTTCAGTACTGTCGCTCCGCAGCAGTAATTCGCGCGACAAGAAATTTTCACACAATTCTAATATAATATAGACAGCGATTGCAGCGTGTCTGTGACATGACTGTGGTATTACATACATTTCTAGAAACTACACGAAAATTTGTTGTCGACCCACTCTGGTACCAATGTGACACCTAAACCGTTGGTTCCTTGTAGAGTAACAAACAGTACTTACACATTCCTCGGTTTTTATCAGTCTTGTCCGATGAAGCTGTAAAGGCCCCCCTTCAGATAACAGGTAAGTCATTTCACGCGTCATTTACACACTACTCAGTTGTTGTGAATGGACACACCTATGGACGTCGAAAGTTCTAGCCGGATTTATTACCATTTTTGAATCGATCGTCTGTTAGCAACTGATAACTCGTCCTAGCTCGATCTCAGTTAACACATCAAAGATACTTAGCGAGAAATATGGCAAATTTTGTTGGCACCATTACTCTACACCTTGTCTGTTAAATATCACACGTACAAAACTACTGCATTACACTATTATGTTGTCTATAATTTCTTATACAGTAGTACAGTAGTACTAGTACAGCTTAAAGCTGTAAACGGGCAGTTACTTCCTCTCTTAAGCAGCAGTTGTGCGACGTTGGATACTAAGAAAACTGAAATAACTACCTATTATTAAATTAATTTTTTGCTCAGTAAGGTAAACTTCTCTACGACGAGGTCCGTAGTCCGTGATGTGACTAACTGTGCAATTAAACTTATTATGTGCAATCATCAGAATACTTAACGAGTCACAGTTACTATATTTAATTACTAAGCAGTAGGTGGGATAAATGGGGCAACTATTCTTAAATGTAGGCAACTAAGATTAACGATATTTGACCAATATTTATAGACATCAAAAAAGAGACTGTCTCGTTGATCTAGTGATGAATAGGGCGCGTAGCGATCACGAGGTCTAAGTTTCAAATCCTAAGCCGGAGAAATGAAGTTTTTCTATTAAATAATTCCCAATATGAGTCTGGATTCTAGAAAAGTGCCCGGTATATTACCTCCTATAGGGCTCGCCCTATAGGGCTCCTATTACATGGGAACTAACATCGTTGGCGAAATCGTTGGCGTAAAGGCTAGGGGAATACAGGCGTGGCGGCGTTTATTTTTATCGAAAATGAAATATAAGGTAAAAGATACTATGCAATCTATGACTTCCTATTGCCTACTAAAAAAAATCGTCTCTGCAACCTAACATTTGACAATTTGCTTACTGGACGGTCTGCTATAGTTAGACATTTCAGTATAAAGACCAACTGCTAAATAGAGACATTGCTAATTGGACCTTCTGCATTGTGGGACATTTTGATACATAAGTCTATTAATCATAAAACATACATCCGTCACGTGTGTGGTAAATAGACCTATTATTCTAAGTACTATAACCAGCGGTAAATAATCCACATAAAGTGGGTAAGTAAGTTATAGCTAAAGAGGGTGTCATGTCACTCAGTAAATTACGTATCGTTATGTCGCTTTCATCGCTGTTAGTGCTTTGTGCGATAGAGACGACGCGATACGAAACCGAAAGTAGCTTTAAGTAAGAAAGTAACTAGAATTATCTCCCGCTTTAGCTGATGTGCATTATTTACCACCGCTTACCGTACAGCCTCATCTTGAGTTCAAAACCCTAGGTTGAAAGAAAAGCAATGAAATGCACCCAAGGTACACAAATTATTCCAAATGTGAAAAACATACCTATTTTTGTGACAAAACCTCATGTAAATTTAAGCCTCATTTACTTTTTTTTTGGTACTTAAGCCTATCTAACTCGTTTTCCATTTTCTTCCATAATCCAATTACAAATTTCATATTAAAAAGTAACCGTGGAGCTTTTTGCCCTCTTCTCCACACGAATAACATTACGAACGGGTGATAGTCTTAAGTAATCACTAGCTTTCTTTCTTGACTATTTATAAGTACTTTTTGAAGTCTTCATGGAAAAAATCTTTTGAGTTGATCTATCAATAGGTGTTATAACATAAATGAACATGACACCGAAATTGTAACTGCAGCTATAAAATTGTTCAAGTTCGGTTTAACCAGAATAAGCGACATAGAAAAGGTATAATTTTAAGGTGATATTAGAAGTTTGCTGTCGTTAAATTTAAAAGCTGCACTAACGTACCTTATTAGACTTAAATATTTGAAATTAATATCTATCTATATAATATGAATATAACATAATACGAAACTACAGTAAACCATAATGTTTGAAATATGCGTTATCACATGGCTTTCTTAGCTATCAGGAAATTCTGCAAACTTTCTTCATTAGTTTTACATAACTTACTCTAATCATAGTTGCTAGTACCAATGATATTTGTACTTGTAATATATAATATGTACTAGCACAGTAGATCAGAAGTTAGATTCTCGATAAATAATTACGCCGTCATAAAGATAACCTTATAACAGTGAGATTCTTGAGTATTCTAATGCACTGTCTCATTGAACTGGCGTAGTTAGAATACCACTGTAACCCAATAACATCAATAGGAATGCCGTTACGTAAATATTGCAAATTAAAATTAATGTCAAATATTTCTTACCTCTATTTCAACTACCGTAAGGCTACTTAACCCGTTATTCGACTAAAATGGTCTGACGCCCCAAGCACGTACAAATACACCACAAAAATACAGCAATTTGACAAATGTAGCGCGGAGAAATCTCGGTCTCTTATGGTCACGTTAATCTCCTAACGCTCGGATACCTTTCTGAAGGAGAGAAGACTGAGCCAACAAAGGTGGAATAATAACTACACCGCATTCAACGCACATTTTTTTTGTAGTCTAATAGTACCCTTTGCTTCACTGGAAGTATACTTGGGAAACAATTCCGTTGATTATGTATTTATAGAAAGCCCTTTCGTAGTCTCGAAGCCCATTGTTCAGGTCATGATCGTGTGCGGAAGCAAATCGAATAATTACCGTAATTATATAATCATGTAAGATTGTAAATGCTAGGGAAAATACTGAAATGCAAACGAATGTGGTGTACATTTGCTTAAGGTATGAGATTCATCATGCCCCAGTGGTGTGTTTCTGTTGCACCACTGTATCTCTGTTCTACTCTCTACAGAATGTACAAAGTTCTTTCTTTACAGACCTCTTTGGCTTTGTCCGCTCTCTGGCGTCGTCAAAATTGATGCTATTTCGAATGTAAACTCCATCAACTATTACTATCTACATTCTCTATCCACTATAGAATGGATGTTTGGCAGACATAGTAGAGTAAATGTAGCTAATGTATTCGACATACTCGTAGTTTTTCTATAGGAGCAGTAGGATTACTATATTTAGTATAATAAACGAAACGTTAAGTCGAAATCTTATATTGTTATAATTTTAAGAAAGCGTGAGATTCACCGTCTAACTATTGACAAAAGCGAAAAAAACATACATAAAAAATATATTAATACTAAATCGCTCGTTACATGTAAATTGAAAAAGTCGGTAGGTTAAAGAAGAAACCTTACAGAGAATACTATAAATACACAATGCGGAGAAAGTCATTGTGTAACAAGTGATATAATCCTGATGTATTCAAGGCATGGAATAACCTGCGTGACCAGCAAGGACAACATTGATTTGAGTTTCATCACGTTTACTCGTATAAAAGAAAAAGGAGACAAAAACCGGATATGCAAATTTTTTTCGATATGTCCGAAGCTTACGTAATTTTCATGGTATGCGACAATCATGATTATTTTCATTTTTTATATACACATACCTATTATTTTAAGTTTTTTTTTATTTTAGTTTCCAAGACAAGAACTACTCAGCATATAACTCGCTCACACAACGCTATCTTACTTTCATTCAACACGCGCTAATAAAAAATGATGAAATTACTTCTTCTTCTTTGTTGGATCCTCATGACTGAGGGTCGTGACCACCACAGTCAAGGTTTTGCACAAGCGCTCTTCAGGCTTCCAGGCATTTAGCCTGTTTGACGGCATCTTGAACACTGGTGCTCGTGATCTCTCTGATGACGTCTGCCCATGAGATTACTATTTTCAAATAAAAAAGTATCTCCGCACTAGTAATTATTCCTGTGACGTGGCTGCGTTTACAACCACCCGAACCGAAACAAAATTAATTTGTGGGTCACACAAAGATTCATCTCGCATAATGATCGCGCGACTTCTCGTCGATCCAGTGAATAGAGCGACATACCCTGTGAACCATTAGATGAATCCAATGTCGTATTTATTTTTACTACTAGCTGTCACGGCTGCGCACGCATTTATTTATTTATAGATTTTGTAATATCCTTATAATTTCAGCCTATGTGTTATCATGACATCGGAATAACATATAGGCTAAAAGTATAAAGACACACATATGTATAGGCTATATTACTGTAACGTTTCATCAAAACCCGTTCGAAAGTTGTCGCTGTAAAGTAACAAACATCTATACAAACTTTCGCGTTTATAATATTCATAAGATTTATATGATTAACGATTCCAATCAGAAATTCCATTGCGATGACTTCTCACGAGATGACGGTCACCGTGCCATGCCGCTCTCGATAGCCCACATCCACACATTGTTATATCATCACGATTACCATAATTACAAAATGTCATCGGCCACACGACTTCTATGTCTCACCCACTGATCCACTAAACTTTTTATACTTATTTATGAGTTGTGACTTTGTTTCCAAATATGTAAGTCAAGTTGCGCCGAAAAATAGTATGATAGGACAATATTGGCTCTTGAGAGTCGAATAAAGTACTTATTTTAATGTATTACTAGGTATTTTTCGCAGCTTCGCATGCGTGATTCAACTTGACACGTATTTATGATAATAAATACAATCATCTTTAATCATTATTTCCTTTTACCTTCCACTTAAAATGCTGGAGTCCTGAAATACAGGGCTGTCCCAATATTGTTAGAGGCCGATTTAAAACCTCTTTGTCATGATTGCGTGTCATATTGTACATTTATTCGTTATAATAGCTACTTTTAAATAACGATATTTTTGTAATACATATTTATTTATGTAATTACATTTATCACAACAAGCATATGTCACTCAGTAATTGTGTAGCTTTCTATTATTCAGTAAAAGTTTTGTTTTTAAATTGGATCAATAGTTCCAAATATTTCGTTTTGCAAACATTCAAACTTACATTCTATCTTAACCTCTTTATAAATTCGTATTTCTGTAGGTGTAGATTGCGAATATCAAATTTTAAATAAATTCACACATTTTAAATAAAGTATCGAAAAAATAACTTGATTCTTACATTGAATACCTATTAAACAAAACTGTGTGGGGAGAATCATTAATTTTTCATACAGTACAGTATAATTACAACAAATATATATTATTTATTATGGAAATGAGAGGAGAGCCCTCATTCCTAACCACATTATCCGTTTCAAATTCGAAGCCAGCTGTGACCAAAACCATTACTAAATGCAAAATAAAATCCTCATACAACATCAAAAATTTACGCTCACGCCATTTAACGTTTTTAGTAACAGCGATCAAAAGAGCGAATCTTTTTCCGTGATTCAGATCCAGACTGTGAAATGGCGATATTCAACGTTACGTATTACGTGACCGGATGTGTTGAACTAGTCGTACCTCACAAAGCCGTCTTTGATTATTACCTACTAACTTTGTTTTACATGAACTGGGACAAATGGTTTTGCATATTTTATTTGTTACTTCGATTTTAGAAGTTGTTTATTTGTAAATATATATTTTTGTATTATTTTTATTGTGGACTAGTTATGCTTTTTATATTGAAGGTGATCTATGGCACTAAGATTCTAATCCATTAACTATCGATCTATATCATCATGCCAGATTGAGGCGTATGCAGAGAGAACAAAATTCCAACAATATGAGTTAATAGAAGAAGAATATCAGAATTCTAGCATATAACAAAATTTTGCCCCTACTTACGCTTATAGACATTTTTTTTAGTAAAGGATAGACACGTGACATCTCCAGTATCCTCAGTTCTTTATACCTGTCCTATACTTTCTCTATTGTTTTAGATGTAGTTCCTTTGCAATCTGCGAGGGAACGGAACTCTATCATTTACATAAAATCTAAGGATTCTCATAACACAGCTAAACATGTTAATTCAAGCCTAAAGTAATGATCGGTTTGCAACTCAAATACTAAAGTTCAATAATCAATACATCAATGTATCTACACACATAAAATGTTTTGATATATACGCCACTTGTAATTCTTGAATTACAAAGCTATTGTCATTGTGTCAAAGTTCATATTGCTAATGAATGCTTCGCCTTGACAAGCAATCACTTTCTTAAGTAAAATATTACTTTCCTTTTCTCTTCTATAACTGCATCCCTCTCTGCCTAAGAAGTAGCTCGATACTCTAGGCAGAACACGACATGTCACTACGACATTTTACTTTCCCTTTGCCCTTAGGCAAAGTTTATCTGTGCATCATTGTATCCGACGTAAAGATATGTAACCAGTGGAGCATCTTAGCACTAGCGGTTCGAATAAGAATCACGCACACAGATACGGGCTTTACGCAGCTTCTCGGCAGGTCTCTGAGTCTTAGTTTCTTTTCTGACGATTCATAAATACTAAAATGGTTTACATGAATAGAAAATATTCTAATTCTGGTGCCCTTTGAAATATGCCAAGAAGCCGCATAGAACGCGCGTCTGTGTACGTAATTCTTATGCGGACTGCTAGTTCTAAGACGTTTTACTGATTACATATGTTTACCGTGCTGCCTCTACTAATTTAACTACGTACAAGCCTATCTACTTATAATTTTTAAATGTAAACATTGTCGGTGTCGTAATTATCATTAATGTGCGAAGAAATACGTGGGACCTGGTTACTTCCTACACTAACTTCCGTGAGACGGCGGGGTAAAGATATCAGCCGTGTTAAGCTGGTTTTATATAATGAATGATAAAACATTTACTTTTGTATACAATATTTTATATTGAGTGTGGTTCTTAAAAAGTCTTGTGACAGTAATATTGTATAATTCTTACTTAGGTATTCCGGCGTAGGCAACACACCAACCATTCGGTTCCCGTATGGAGATAATGATCATTTCATAATATTATTACCAACTGAAATAAATAAATTATGCTCTGAATGTCTTCAGTCTGTTGTTCGTATATTAAATGCATAAGACGAAAAAAAAGCTGTTATGGGATGATATCATTCTTTTCTTTTTTCTTTAATAAAAACGTAGCCCTACACTAGAAATTATTCCTGTGTCGTAGGTGCATTTAAAAATATGAAATTAACATACACAAACACCCAGCCCGAAACAATTTTTGTGGGTAACACAAAGATTTGTCCCGTACAGCGATCGAACCCCTAAGTCCTCGATTCAGTGGGCGGAGCGACTTAAGATCTTAAACACTGGCCCAAGTTGTCAAGTCGTCCGTCAAATTGGTATTAAACTCTCGCCCGCTTTGTCACAGTGTTTTGAGACGATTTCACGTGTTTTCGCAACCTCCCTTCGGTTCCTTGCTAAAATATTGCTTGTAAACAGATTAACTCAATCAATGTACACATAATATTTGTAAATAATGTACAGTGATCGAGGAATCGCCCTTAGATCATTGTACCAAACTCTTATTTCTTTGATATTATCAATGCTGTTCATTGACCGATGACCTGGTGAAGGTGGCGATTAAAAGCTGGAAATATACAGCACGTAGCGGTTCGTTGTGGCGTTCGGTCTGGACGTCCTGTGGACGTCTTTCGGCTTATTATGATTGCAAGATACATATGCATGTTATTATCTATATACACAAATAGTTACGTCACGATAATCCTAAATTAATATTTGCGGGTTGTGTGCACACAGCCTAAACAGGCCGGTAGGAAATGTAGTTCGCCTACGATTACGTGATATTATGACAGCTTACGAGTTTTTTATAGATTCACAAAGCACAAATTATAAACTGTTATTACTACCGTCATTTGTGTACGCATTTTACGTAATTATAAAAGCATTCGACGTGATTTTCTCAAGATTTATATTTATTTTAATTAGATTAGAAACAATCGGTAATTTAAAAATAATATTTAAGCTGAAAAATGACACAAAAACCTTCATATATTCTTCTTATGTAATATTACGCAGTTATATTATTCGCAGTTATACCAGTGATAGCCTAGTGGTTAGACCGTTGTGCTGCAAAGTCAGAGATCTCAGGTTCAAACCCAGGCACGCACCTCTGTCTTTTCGAAAGCACATGCGTATTAATAAATTAACTATCACTTGCTTTAACGGTGAAGGAAAACATTGTGAGGAAACCTGCATTCCTAAGAGTTTCTCGAAGGTGTGTGAAGTTCGCCAACGTGGTGGACTATGGCCTAAACCCTCTCAGTTTGAGAGGAGGCCCGTGCCCAACGGTGGGACAGTTTCTTAACAGGGCAAATATTATTTTTATTATAATATTACACGAATATATGAAACGTTTAAAATTAGTCTCCAATCCTTTTTTTATGTGATCGATACGTCAAAAGAGGGCTTTTAAAAAAACTATAACAAAAAAAAAACAATACTAATAGGCATTCAAGACGCGACTAAAGTTCTTAATAAAATCAAAATTATGTTATACATACTTGATTTTATTTTCGACGGAAAAGGTCAGTGACATACGAAACACCTTGTGAATTCCGAAATCCCAAATCCGTGAGCATGATTTAAAAAAATCCAAATTAAAGGTGCTAATTCTTTAACTGTGACAAGCTACGTAATTAAGATTTATTATTATGTTCTACACTTTCTTGTATTTCAATTACTTGAGCTAGTTAAGTGTGATTTGGGCTTTTGTCTATCTTTCTTTCTGACTTTTGATTATTTAGTAGTTTCTCCGGACACAAGGTAATCTAGGTCTTACTCTGACATATGCATTTTCAAAATTTGTTCGCATCCTGGACGATCTCCGAACTTGAACAAATCCAACAAAACTCGAACGTATGGTAGCTTTATACGATATCGTGATTATAAATAAGAATATTTATATTTGCCTTTACTGACTGCCTCGTTGGTCTAGTGGCAAAGTACATGGCTTTGTGATCACGAGGTCCTGGGTTCAAATCCTAGGTCGGACAAGTGTAGTTTTTTTAACGAAAATTTCCCAGTACGAGTCTGGAGTCTGGAATTGTGCCGGGTATATATATGGCAATAGGCTCGCCCCCTATTACATGGGACCTAACATCGTCGGCGAAACGTGGGTGTACTCAGTACACCTCTGCCACCCCCGCTTGGGGAATATAGGCGTGACGGTGTGTATAAAGATACCGGCAACAAATGCAGTCTCGGGACTTAAGTCTTTCTTGAAGACTAGAAAAACGCCTACAACGCTTTAATCAATCTAGGATAAAACCTATGATTTCGTGATCGCCAATCTACGAAAACCATTATAAAAATGTCACAATCAAGGGAGATTTTATTAAAAATCGTTATAAACCATGAACTGCTATTAACTACTATCTAATAATAAAACAATGTAGGTTTTATCGTTTTATGATCCAAACGCAAAGGCCGTATGTAAATTTAAATTGTCGAAATCCACTTTTAATTACACATCAAACATTACACAAATTGTGAATTTTATCACGCATTAATGCTCGTCGTAGCGTAACCGCGGTTACTTCACATAAATTATCGGATATAAAAAAGATATGAAAATTGCAATGATTTGTAGAAACTTTACTTAATAGTTGCTTATACTTTTATAGGTAAGAGAATTTCAGAGTAATAATGCTAGCTATTGCAACTAAGATTCAAAGGTATATAAATTTATGATATATTAACTATGTACTTATACATGTGTCTTTATAAAATGTATTCTATTTTGAGCATTTTAAAACATAATCTTCGTATAAGTCGAACTTATTTTTGAACAAAAATAAGATGGCTACTTCTTTATTCTGTGATGCAAATGATCCAAAACTATTTGAGTAATTGGTAATCAAAACTATGAATAGTGCTTCAAACAGAAACAAAAGAGTTCAACGGGGTATCATTTTACATTTAAATTCAAAACTGAGTATGAAGGTTTTTTTGCCGCCAATATAAACGTAAAATGCTACTTATGAGGCGCTCGTAGCGCTGTGCGACCGCGGTGTTCTTACCGATCACCAAGGTTAAGCAGCGGTTGACTCGGTCGGCCTGAGATGGGTGACCGTTTTGGATTTTCATATTCGATCGTCTACGTGCTTCGGAAGGCACGTTAAGCCGTTGGTCCCGGTTACCACTTAATGTGGTAGTCGTTAAGCCGAGTTGGAAGCCTTAAAGGCGGCTTGATAAGCTCCAACAGCGGGTGGCCACAAACCTGCCTCCACCAATCCGGACTGGGTCCGCGTGGTGGAGTATAACCTAATCTCTCTTATCTCGATTTGTGAGAGAAGGCCTTTGCCCAGCAGTTGGCAATATAGGCTGATATTATTCATATATTTATTTTTATTAACTTAATTTAACGAAAACCTGTAAAAATTAAATGTTTTCTATACTTCAGCTGATTGAGTTTAAAAAAAACAAAGTCCATAAAAATATTTGAACGGATCAGGACAATCGTTCAGGTATGTATTAATATAGTATTTGTACCTAATATATCAGACCAGAAACTATTAAACAATTTAATGTGTTTTTCGATAATTTAATATATCTATTGATTCGTTTGATTCTGCTCTACGAAATGTCAGTGAATTTTTAATTCCAGTATATTAATTCAACATCCTTATATACTAGATTTCGCAGTCGTATCCTCGCAATCTATTTAAATCTACTTGAATGTTTGCAAACATTACAACCTTCAACCGAGTATAAATGAAACGCATATCCGGTCGCAAGTTTCGATCAATCAATACACGTAGTAATCGGATTGACTGATAGTGACACCAGTAAAATCGATATTGTAATCGTAAATGCTGTGTCACCGCCTTTAGTTATATATAATATATTGACGGACGGCTTGATTCAGTGATTAAGAGCTTGAGTCACTCCGCCCACTGGATTGAGTAGTGGCGGGTTTGAATCCCCCTCGGGGCATTGTGACTCACAAATATTTTTCTCGGTCGCACACGCACCCACGACACAGGAATAATTCTTAGTGTGGGGCTACGTTTAGAAAAAAATATATGTATGAAAATATATATCGATTATTTTATGTTGTTATAAATGACATTTTTAATTATACTATGTTTCTCTTACAGAATGTTTCGCTTCCTTTACTATCATAAGTCGTCTCATACACGCTCGCCGTTAAAGGAAAGAACCTGTTGGAATTCTGTTCTCCTTCTCATCTCCGCAAGGAATCTAGGGTAAAAAGTTTTGATAGGTTCTTTTATTAAATTTTTAGTTTCTACACATTTTACAATAATGAAAATACGGTTTTTTCTTCGTTTGTCCCACTTTTTCGTCTCATATCCAAAAAAAATCCTGTTACGTATGACACAAAATATGTCCACTCAGTTTAAAAAATTCATATGTCAATTACAAATCGAATGATTATTTTATAAGAATTGGAACCAATTCTTAAGAGAATCATGCTGAACACCTCTCTACACCCCTGAGCCGCTCACACCGGTGTTGCCCTCAGTTGTCCTAGGACGACCGTTTGAGGGCCCATCTAGTAAGCGGCGAGTCACCGCCGGCCACGGGTAATTAGGTATCACTAATTATGGCTGGTGTCCGTCCCCTTTGAAATAGTCCAGCTTTTGTCCATCAAACCTCATTTACATAGTCCTTGTTTTCTTTCCATAATTTACAATAGTCCTTGCACCTGCCGGGGTCAGTTCGTTGGTTATGTTTCTTCATTTTCAGCAAGTGATCTCAGCAGGTGGCTTACATAACATTAACTTCTCGCAAAGGGCCTCTACGTGTTGGACCCATGTCCCCATGCAAGCCTTTCAAAGGTCCGGGTCCGTACGTATGACACAAAATATGTCCACTCAGTTTAAAAAATTCATATGTCAATTACAAATCGAATGATTATTTTATAAGAATTGGAACCAATTCTTAAGAGAATCATTATTATTACGATTTCTGTGATTATTGTAATCTTCTAACATTGAAAGTACTAGCAAACTAAACCTTTATTTTGTGACTGTCGATAATGGTTAAAATTAAATTCGTTATCCACTTCAATAATATAGTCGCCAAATTAATCATTTTAAATTTTGCTATGTATAATGTCACAATAATAAAATACAGTTAAAATGTTCAATTTGTTTGGACACGATTTCGCTACTAATTTGACACATGTCACTAAACCGTGATCTGGTGTAATTAATTGTCATTATATTTTAATAGCACCCCTTCTAAAACATTTATTAGTCATTATATCGAGCAGATAAAGGCCAACTCATATCACCCATATATCCGAGAAAGTCATCGAACTAGATCCATTATAATTATTAATCGGTAGTATCGAACTATACCTAGTACAATTGCTACTCGCTTAATTTAGCATCAGAGATTATCTACATACACGCATCATGCTCAAAGACGTAAATGGCACTCGTATATGGCATTATGCATAGTTAAAAAAAACGTTACTCGCCTTTATTACCTAATAACGCGGACAGACGTGTATTGTGTTTACCCGCATATCGCCAACAATATTATTCCAAACGATTTAGGGCACAATCCCATTTCCATTACACCGGTCACAATTTAAGATTGGGCCTTGTATTGTTACCATAGCTTTTAATAAATAAGCTACTGACCCGCCCCGACTTCGCACCGGTGAATTATATACATAAACCTTCCACTTGAATCAGTCCGCCCATTGTGGAAACCGTATGAAAATCCGTTCAGTAGTTATTGAGTTTATCGCGTTCAGACAGACAGACAGATTCGGCGGGGGGATTTTGCTTTAAAATATGTAGTGATAATAATTACAGTGACGCCTGTATATCCCAAGCGAGGGTGGCAGAGGTACTGTGTACGTCCACTTTTTGCCGAGGATGTTAGACCCCATGTAATAGGGGGCTAGCCTATTGCCGCGTACCGGGCATAATTCCAGACTGCGGACTAATACTGGGAGAAGGTCAAAAGCAACTCTTATTTGCGTAGAACATTACTACAGAAGTAAATCTCTCAAGATTAAATGTTTAATGGATTCTATAATGTGAACAAATCTGAATAAAAATACGGTCGTTGGTTCGATACCAAGGTTTTTGGTCGATTATGTGCCTGGATATATTGCTGAAAGCATATGCGACACTTCAACTCATCAGAACAACGGCTCATAACAGCAAACAGCTTCTATAATATGGTGTAAGATTTGAATTAAAGAATTTTTATATAGCTTAATCCACTCTAAACCGTAATATTCCACGGCCTTATACGATTGCAAATTAGTCATTTTTAAAAGTTTGCTCTATATTCAAATTTAGCACTTTCTCGTCCGGAGCAGGACTTATTCGTACTGCAACCACGATTAGTGAATGCTTGAGATCTGGAATAATTAATAATAAATAAAGTGAGGCAGATAATTCCGCATATTTAGGATTTAGAAGCTTTCTACATTCCGTTCAATGTTAAAGTAGTTAACTATGCTATATTGGATAACATAGAATACTTCTTATGCACGTTTTCCTTGAAGGGCTCGGTATAGCGGCAGAGTCAGAACACCTGAATTGGCTGAGATCTTTTTGAGTCTCCGCAGCTATTCTTCGAGCATTTTGCATGCATTTCAATTTTATTTAGACGTACTTGCACATGGAGCCTTCTCCTGAATGTTTAAATTAAGAGAGAGTTATATATTGGACCACCTTCACCACGCGGACCCAATGCAGGTTGGTAGAGACTCACGAATACAATAAATCCATTTTATGCCACAAATACCATACTAAAGTAATAACACAAAACTTGCAACTCACAAAAACTGACAATTATTTACGTCGAAACCCTTTATTACTAGAACTAAACTAAAAAATGCCAACATTTGTAACGCCCAAAATGTCGAGAAAACAATTGTTTATATAATAGCCGACAATTAGAAATCAATTTTGTTGTGACACGCCTATACGATAAATATTCACTTGGTCTATGTGATAATAACACTTGACAAAGGGCACATTGGATAATCTATTCACGGGTAACACCATTCAATCTAGGGTTATGTAATTTTGGGTGTCCGCAATAAAGATTTACGTATGTTACAATACGCAAATTGAGATGTAAGAGACAATAAAATGCGTTGAGGCTATAAAATGATATTTCGTAGCAGCCTTCATTAATAGGCATTATTACATACATATCACTAGCCGAATGTCATAGGGGCACTACTCACAGGATTAGCACTGTAATTTTTTTATTTATTTTTTTTCTTTTAAAAAAGAAATAAAATAAATAAAAAAATTACAATTAAAATAAATAAAAACAAAATAAACAAATGTTTATATAAAAGCCGACAATTAGAAATCAATTTTGTTGTGACACGCCTATACGATAAATATTCGCTTGGTCTATGTGATAATAACACTTGACAAAGGGCACATTGGATAAACTATTCACGGGTAACACCATTCAATCTAGGGTTATGTAATTTTGGGTGTCCGCAATAAAGATTTACGTATGTTACAATACGCAAATTGAGATGTTAGAGACAATAAAATGCATTGAGGCTATAAAATGATATTTCGTGGCAGCCTTCATTAATAGGCATTATTACATACATATCACTAGCCGAATGTCATAGGGGCACTACTCACAGGATTACCACTGTAATTACATGACCAAAAAGCTTGGTTTCTCCTTTTCTTGCTTTATTAGTTTGTTAGATGAGTTGGGTAGGGGATTGGGTAGTAGTACTATTCAAGTAAATAAGCGATATATTAAAGTGAAGAACGTAAGCAGAAGTTAAAGCTGTATTTCAGTCTGTATCAGTTAAAAAAAAAAATCGTTAAGCAGCTCATTTAATTGTAGGGTTGTCATTATTTCAGACCGTCCGTTTTTTAAGTTAAAATAATCCTCTCATTTATCAAGTGAAAAATATTCTCTCTATCTATCCATCTAAATTATATAATAAATACTTCCGAGGTAGGCAGAGACTAGAGTTCCAACAGGTTCTTTTCTTACATACTTTTTCCGGCTATCTCCACTCTCATAGTTCGTCTCATACACGCTCGCTAGTTACGGAACCTCTTGACTTGCTCTTCAGAGATACACGGTCTATTTGGTCATGGTAAGATAGTATAGTATAAGTCTTCCTCGGGACCTACATTTACAATATCCTCTCATTTACTTAAAATATGAATTAATCTAAATTGATATCTAACCCATATATCATCAAATTAAACATTTTGAATGTACTAGCTTGGTCATCGGAAATGAATTCTATAGCGTGAGGGAAAAAACGCAATTTGTTTAATCAACAAAAGCATTGCTATTTTTAAAGCCATCGGAACTAGGGCGCCTTTTGACAGATTAAGATTACTGTACCTTACCATAGATTAAATAAATGATCTTTGCACAGATAGAGCACACGATTAAACATTATATAATTTTAATTCATTGTCATAGTTTTAAAATTGGTTCTTACTCTTTGTATATTATTAGAACTGAAATTTAGGCTGATTTACAAACATAAATTACATAACAACAGCACTTTCCCTGCGCAACTAATAAGTATAATAATATTCAAACGAGAGAGGTTTGTAGAGGACAAACCTTTGGAACTCCGTATGTTCTGTACCTTCTCCACAAGGCTTCTAGTGTTAAGATATAGAACCAGGATCATCTTATGAGTTTCGTAAAACAAATTCACAGCTATAATGATTACCTGAAAACCTGTGACCGAAAAATCCTAGACGTCCGGGAGTACATCTACGTTTTTAAGAGTCATTGTGAGAATACCCTATTTTTTTAAACATTTCGATTCCTTATAGTGATAGAGAAGCAAAATATGGCAATGACGACACATCCCAACCTCAACATTTAATCTCTAATACCTATACTTTCCATTATACTTTAACTCAAACGTTAGTCTAATTAACCTCCATCACTTTGACAAACGAGATCAATTACTTTAAGACCTTACGTCATAAGGAAGTAAGCTTTATGGGCGGCTTAGACGAGGTACTTTCTACCTCTATGTACTTAAGTGGAACATTACGAGTATCATCTTCATATCTTTCGAAATTTCTGAAAGGAATCGTGACCGCAAGTCGTTGATTAAATCCTAACTTGACGTATTTTTATAATGAAATTGAACTTTTGACTTTAATTATTTAATGCTTCTGAAGCTTATTATGATTTTTAATTTTATTGTAGAAATAAATTCGTGAATTAGAACAATGTTTAAGCAAGGTACAAGCGAATCGTTTAATTTCGGTTTTCATTTGGTTATTCTTTGATCTTTTCGTATCTACGAACAATGCTTTTAATATAGAATAATGATTTTTAATACAATGCTTCTGAAAATATAATGGCATTGCATTATTATGCAATACCATCGGGTTTAGATCGTAAAATGCTTTGAAAATTAAGTATTATTAGGGCAGGAGAAGATTTTTTTAAATAATATCAAATTCTACCACAATCATCCACATGGATTATTCCTTTTGTGAATACGAGCTTTAAAAAAATGTCTTATTAAGTATTTTGTTATACATAATTTCTTGACAATAAAAAAGTAGCAATCCAAGAGGATGTTAAACCTTCATTACTTACCCACGAATTGCCTTATTGGCGTCTTTGTCACGACGTTTTGAGGCGATTTTTCGTGTTTCCGCAACCTAAAGGTTAAGTAATTCTATATCTATCTATCTCATCACGCCAGATCCCTTGCGGGGTAGGCAGAGAGTACAGATTTCCAACAGATTCTTTCTTTACACAAATCTTTAGCTTAAGGAATTGTATATCTTAAATTCCTTAATCCTCTTATGACGTTTAAGTATCATTCTGTGAAAATAGACGCTAATTTTAGAATAATAGATATTTTAATTAAAATATCGCCGCACGCTTTAGTATTCGTATATGTCTATTTACAGACCTCTTCAAAGGTCTGTACGGTACAACGTTTCGCTACCACTCACATAATAGCTGTTATTTTAGTCACGCTCAACGCGACACAATAAATTTTGTGTTCGACACCAATGCATCCTTGAGAATTGCCCTCTCTAATATTATAATGTATTATGTTCGAATAATGATCGTATAATATTCACAGCTGTTCGATATTATGGAGATCGTTAGCCCTATTGTTGTATACACGCTGAATCAGTAACCTCTCACGGTTTTGTAGAAGACAATACTTTGTATTAATTTGAAAAAATATTGTAACCTTGCTTAGGACATTTTCTCGATAATAGTGAGAAAATATAGTTCGAAAAAGAATGAGTCAAAACTATTTGTTGTATTCACTGCGGATCTACCATGATCTTTAAGCTAACGATTCAGTATAGAAGCAAACTTGATTAGGTTCCTACACTTGGCCCTTATTCGCTTTATAAGTAGTATTAGAAACACGCCGTGTTACGTATGAAATTGGTTATAGGGAATCAGAGTCTTGAATTGTTTTGTATCGTACCATGAAGTCTCCTAAGAACTGAGAACACAGAAGTCCCACATGGGAACTTTTGACAAAAATTTATTTTGTACTATTGCCCGCGACTTCCTTTACGTTGACATTAGACAGGAACCTTACATTTTTCCGGGATAATAAGTATCCTATGTGTTGATCCAGGTAATAAACTATATGTGTGCCAAATTTCATCCAAATCCGTCAGCCGTTTTTGCGTGATAAAGTAACAAACATCTAAACATACAAACTCTCATATTTATAATATTAGTAGGATAAACCCTGCCTAAAAAGTACCCACGTAATTACCTATCTATCTATCTATATCATCACGCCAGATCCCTTACGGGGTAGGCAGAGAGTACAGAGTTCCAACAGGCTCTTTCTTTACATACCTCTCTGGCTTCCGTAATTACAAATTGACAATATACATTTTTTTGTATCTAATCTACTACCGGATCAGGACGTGGTCACCGTTGGAAAGATCTAGCGAAGAAACTCAGCGGGCTTGTCTGTTATATTTAATTCTTTTCCCCTTTTTCCCTTTCTATATTTTTTCAATCTTATTGTTGGGTACAATGTTAAGATGACGGCCCTACTTGTGAAAACTCTCTCTAAATAAATTAAGCATAATAACGAGCGTAAGCATCACAAGCATACACAACTACATTATGAGTACCACAAGTTACGTAAACACGTTGTGAAGCGGAACAGTAGCCGGCTGAATGACTGTATCATCGCTCTGTATCCCTCGCCCTAGAAACGCGAAACGTGACCATATATACTATAATAACATTATAACACAGCGGTGTCTGTACGTACATTAAAAATATATCCGAAAAAAATAGTAGGTGAACCATGATGTAGAGATTATATTTTTATTATAAACGTATTTTGTCCCACCGCTGGGCAAAAACATCCAGATCGTCCCGCCAACCTTTCCAAGGCCTGCCCCGACGTCAATGTCTATCTGCAGGCACCCATTTCGTAACGATTCTAGCCCGTTCTCTTATAGGGGAATTTTGAAAGAAGAACTATACCTGCTATTATTTTTTTAGTATAATATTATAACTGCACTGTTGACTTTTAACAAACTGATATTCGAACATCTAAAATTCAAAATAAGAACATAATAACATTGAAACCTTTTACTTGCAATCCATAAAACGAATGCATTATTTTTTGTTTTTAAAACATTTATCAACATTGTTAATATGATACCGAAGCTTCGTATAAAAGACCCACATATTTTCTCGGAACCTTTCATATAAAACACCTATAAGAATTTTGAAACTGCACCCACTAAATTATATGGAGAATCCCGGGGCGACGCTACAGTCTGCTGTTGTCGCTTAGAACCCGAATATAACCGAATAAATAAGATAGACCGAGCTGTGTAGAGCCGCGAAGAAGCTAAACATAATATGAAAACTACCAAGCAGCTTCAATCGCAGGCAAAAACTTAATGTAATGCCATTATATTACAGGATAAGGGTATCTGAAAAAAAATGTTACTCCTGCAGTACTCACGGATATTTTACTGTTATTTTATTCTTAAATATGATTTTTGGATAAATAGTAATTAAAACCTTTTAATTTCACAGATCAAGCTTTTTTAAGAATACCTACATAGATTATTTATGTGCATAATTTACATATGACTGTCTCGTAGGTCTAGTGGCAAAGCGCATCGCTTGGTGATCAGAAGGTCCTGGGTTCAAATCCTAGGTCAGACAAATAAAGTTTTTCTAACAGAAACTTCTTAGTATGAGTCCGGAGTCTGGAATTGTGCCCGGTATATGGCAATAGACTCGCCCCCTATTATATGGGACCTAACATCGTCGGCGAAAAGTGGGTGTACTCACTACACCTCTGCCACCCCCGCTTGGGGAATATAGGCGTGACGGTACTTATTATCTACATTTCAGTATTTTAAACCCTAAAAATCACATTTAAACATTG
Source organism: Phalera bucephala (assembly GCA_905147815.2). Taxonomy (NCBI): domain Eukaryota; kingdom Metazoa; phylum Arthropoda; class Insecta; order Lepidoptera; family Notodontidae; genus Phalera; species Phalera bucephala. Next base: position 25,139,178 of record LR990618.1, on the reverse strand, counting down.
CAGTGTTTTTGTATTATTGCAGTTGACTTCACCTATTCCAGTTAAAGGGACCTTTTACGATTCCTCATTTCCATTCCTTTTATTTTTCAGTCTATCGCATCTTTAGTCTGAAAACTCAGTATAATAATGTTGGCGAATGACCTTCACGGTCGCGATCTTATCGCATATGGAATGCGTAAAGCGGTGAATTGTGGTAGGTCGTTACACTAATGCTGTATAAGCATACATAATGTCACGCTTGAAACACTTTCGATTAATAAAACGGGCTTTGATCGAGGTTTGTTGACATTTGGACCAAAACGAGTTAAAGAGAAAAAGATACTGTGAACCTTGTTTCGATCGTATTGGACGGTATTTGGGTAGTGGCAACGAAGTTTCTATTTTCATGGTTCTGCAGACCACTCCCCTATATATTTGTGTTGCCTGTTTGTGTTTGTTCGTATTAAACAGTTGGGTCGGTTGGCAACTATTTTCATGGTTCTACAGACTCATCTAAACACGGTCCATTGACGGGCAATCCCGCCATATGAGTAAAAATTTGCTTATGTTTTTACCTTACAAATATTATATAAACAAGTTAAAAATGTCATGGTCATCGTTTATCAATCATATCAATCATAAGAAATAAAAATGGCCGTCTTTTCTGCACCCTACACACTTTTTAACTTTGAGTCATACCATACCAACATTCCTATGCAATATTTGAAACAAGTCTTTACCACCTAATTAATGAAAAATCAAACCCAGAAGCCGACACCTACATTTTTTTAACTTTAGAAAGCCCCAGCTTAGATGATAACTAAATTAATATTCTAAATTCAAATGAGACCTACAACTGTGCCTTAAAATATTTACATAAAAAATACATATGGCCATCGTAGTTGTCTTATTAAAAGCCACTTAAATATAGAATTTATGAGCATTTTTATGCAACCTTTAGCGATATACAGACAAGAAATCCTTATCGGTTCATTTACCCAATATTTGGGTTAAATTTCACGGTTTTTTTTTCAAATGTAGCATATTAGGCGCCAGACAGTGTTTTTTTTCTAATTTTATATAAGTGCCGATCGGATTAAGCAATATAACATATCGTGTGTATTTCAGAATAGCTAGAACAAAGTCCTGTAGACTCATTAAAGCACCTTTTAATTTTACTTCTTTATCTTTTCATTACTAAATTATTACATATCTCTAACTAGTTAGCATAATTCTTTTTACATTTTCATCCAGTATCCCAAACTATTTCATACCTTAATTTTTAATATCTTCGGTCCAGTTTTCCGACAGTCGATCAAGCTTGACCCCTCGACACCTTCGCTATATCGAATAGTTTCTGATTCTTGCTGTTTCAAATTCAGTATCCTTATGATAAGTCTACGAAAACAGGAAGTATTATCTTCTGGTATAAGATTAATTGTTAGTACAAGTAGTTTTACTGTAGCTATTGATCTACATAATATGTTATGTATGCAACACGTCATGACATAATTTGTTCCGTATTCCTTTATTTCAAAGCGACATTGAATTTTGAACAAACCCACGCGCTTTAAACGTAGAATAATTTTAATCACATAAGTTGTAAAATTGTGTTGTAATGTAAGTCCAATTACATTCATAAATACTTTATTCAAATAAATCGTGGTAATTTACACAAAAATATTTTAAAGATTGCGATGATATTGGTCTTACACGTGCTAATTTTTTTGGAATATTTTAAAGGACAAAGATACGTTTCTAGAAGGGGGGTCAGGCACCTTTTTTTTAATTTAGTAATAACCCAATCTAGCTCCAATTATTGAATGTTTATGCCGGATTTTCCGTATATAAATATTTCGATCTTCATAAGTAGCAAAATTTCGTCTCTTATTAAGTGCAAATGCACTTGTAGGCACAATGCGACTCACAACCTACCGATCAGAAGCTTATAAAAGCATCTATCCAATACTAATACTCGAAGAGTACATAATTATGTTCCACTCTCTTTCACACGGAGATCACAATCGTATTACACGTTCTGAATAACAACAGTAACATAACGACACACTGAAATCAGCGTGCGAAAACTGTCACTAATCTCTTGAAATAGACATGTATACGACAAAACATACACATTCGACATAACTTGAGTCTGCCTATTTATTGTTATTGCGACATCCTTGTCGCCTTATGTAAATTATTTTTTTAAGCGTGTGTGTGTGTGAATGATGTACGCTGTCGGCCGCGAGGCCTTTACAGCTTCACCGGACTTAAAGGCGAGCGTGCAACCACTACGCTCTAGCCAGCCAGAAGGGCAAGAGGCGACATACTCGAGGGCGCCTCGAAGAGGCGCCCTCGGTTGGGACAGTCGCTGTAGGGGGACGGGTGCACTACAAGTGCAATGGTCAACCGCCGGCTATGGGAGGGGATCTACTACTACGTCGTCGTCGTCGCCCGTATTCTGAGCGGAAAGAAGGGTTGACAGAGCATCGGGGGAGTCGGTGAGAACATGTCGCGGCCGGCGGTAGCGGCAGGGGTCGGGGGGGAGATCGTAGTCGCCGGCGGCTACGATTAACGGATTCGCATGGGTAGATGCGTTCGCGAAATGACGTGTTGACGCCTTTTTAATAAAGGCGCGAATAGGTTCGAGACCTAGATCGGAGTGGAGACCTAAATCGGAGTGGAGACCTAGATCGGAGTGGAATTATTTTTTTAAGCCTTAATAGGTTATTGTTCTACATCTCGGAAGTTGCGGAAACTGAAACATTCATTAACTCCCAGTGACTATTTATGCAATTTATTTTTTTATTGCTGATGATATTTATAAAAATAAATAATTAAATACCGTTACGCCTATATTCCCCAAGCAGGTGTAGTAGAGGTGTACTGTGTACACCCACTTCTCGCAGACGATTTTAGATCCCATGTAATAAGGGGCCAGCCTATTGCTATAATTGCGGGCCCGATACCAACCCCGGAATTTTTCTATTGAAAAATATTATTGGTCCAACACAGGATTTGAACCCCGGACCTCGTGATCGCTACGTACTACTAAACCAACGTCAATGAAATTTATTGTAGTTTATTTATTTCTGACACTATGTGTCTGACGCTCCTGCCCAACAGCGGCATAATGCGTTAATTAACACGCTAACGAAGACTAGAAGTACTCAGCTGTAGCCATTGGTCAATGAGTTAGTTGAGATGCGGCGTCGACGTCTTATTCTTAGCGCATTGTTAAAGCGCATTGTGACGCAGACTTTAATACTAACATTACTGCAGGTGGGGCAACACCATTAAGGACAATGAAACTTTTTCAATAGGATGTTACAAAGTTACGAGCCCCAGTTTAAGAAAATTCTGTTAGCATGTGGATTTTGAAATAGCCAAAACTTTAACTAGAAAATATCGTCCCGTGACATTTTAGAGAAAGATTCATCGCAGCTGATAAACACAGTTTTAATTAACTTACAGGTCGAATTAAAAGAACATTTATTTCTGCAATGATCTTAATGATACTAAAATTGTGTCAGTTACCTACGGAATTCATAGGTCAGAAATTGAAAAATTTAGGATCAGTAAATTTGGGAACATTTTTGACATGATAGAGATCATACAGATCGTGTTACTAAAATAAATAATAATAATATTAGCCGTTTAGAAACTGTCCTACCGTTGTGCACGGGCCACCTCTTCAACTGAGAGGATTTAGGCCATAGTCCACCACGCTGGCCCAGTGCGGGTTGGGAAACCTGCACACCTTCGAGAAACTCTCAGGTGTGCAGGTTTCCCTCACGATGTTTTCCTTCACCGTTAAAGCAAGTGATAGTTAATTTTTAAAAGGCACGTACTTCAAAAAGATCGCGGTGCGTGCCTGGGTTCGAACCCGAGACCCTTTGCAATCTAATGGTGTAAACACAAGACTATCACTGCTCAGTTACTAAAAATTACCTCTGAGATAATGGAACTCGTAAATCAAGAATTGTTAAAGTTAAGAACAGATTTTGGCGAGTTTTCTTTTGTATGTGGGTACTTATACTACGTAATAATATATTATTTATTTATTTTTTGTATTTAAAAAAGCAACGTAGCCCCACACTAGGAATTATTCCTGTGTCGTGGGTACGTTTACAAACATTAAATTTACTTATAGGAACACTCAGATCGGAACAAACATTTGTGGATCATACAAAGATTTGTCTCGTGCGGGCATCGAACCCGTGACTACTCGATCCAGTGGGCGGAGCGACTTAAGCTCATAACTATTAGATCAAGCTGTTGGTCTTATATACTAGACTACATTACCTGCAATCTAAACGGTGCAGTGTGCATGTGTAGAATCGATGTCACGCTCCATATCTACGTAACAAGTCGAGCTTGAAGCGAGATGAGCATTGAGAAACATCGTGTTCGCCCCGTTAGGAACTTGCACAAGTGTGACAGTATCTATGTGAATATTTTCCATGCACTTTAAGAAGTATATGGATTAGAGAATATTTAGAAATATGATTTTTACTACATATTTAAAACCTGGTAAAAGGAATACATGAGCAACGGAAATTTTGTCGATAGCAAAAAAAAAACTAAAGTCATCTCTATTGCCGTACATTTTCTGATTCCAACGTGAAATGCTTACGAACTAATCAATAGAATTTACTTAAAAATAGCAAATAATTGCAGCAAAGTTCTTGTAAAGCATTTTTTATCGCATACTGTAGTTTTATTAGAAAAGTTTTTTTTTTCAGTTACGTTGTTTATTTCCGCGCGCGCGCTCAATACATCTGTCCTTTCTTATTCTTTTGTGAAGTATTTGCATCACTGTCACTCTCCCGGTCGATAAATGGCCGTTCGCGGTAGGCTCTTTACTGTTTAAGTCTTTTTTTCAGTCAACCTTTTTCTGTTGGAATGAATCGTCTAATGGTAAACAAAATTACCCCATTAAGTACTCCCACATATAAGTCTAGTCAGGACGAGACTTTCTTTTAGGTTTAACTTGTATTAAGTGTCAGGAATAATTAAGGAAGAAACATCGCATCTTAATTACTTTTGTCCTTCTCGGTGTAAAACTTATAATCCATCTAAAATTATCTTTATCTCCTTTTGTATTAATAAGGTGTCTAAATTAACACCGACAGTCAAAATACAGACATAGGTATCGTCACGACCCGGTCAAACCGCGATATCTCGAAAACCCTATATCGGGGATGTTTATTTTAAAACGCATTATATACCCTTAGGTCCCCTATCGATCCGCCAAGAAAGATCTAGAATCCGCGCTTGAGTGCTAAAACGTCTAGAAGGTTCCTTCCCTTTTTATTAGCGCCCCAGCGCGCGATCGCGGTAAACAAATAGCTATCTATTTATTTACGTAAAAGTAGGTACGTTATAGTATCATACAATTCAATTTAAATATTTATCATTAAAAAATATTCTTCTGTACCTTGTTGTCACCATAGCTTAATGGGTAAGAACTTATCTCAGAAATCAAAAAATTTGCAGATTCAGTGTCAGATGATGTTGTTATTTTCATGAGCAAAATTAACGACAAGTGATCTGCACAACTGTTTTCATATTTTTTATTAATGCACATGTTTTGTATCTTTTCCTCTTTTGTTTCGTGTAAATTTCGTAATATTAAGACATCCACTGCTGCTGTCATATTATGTCCCTCAAATAATAAATCGGACTTAACACAAATTCTATATAAAAAAAATATATTTATTCTAAACATAATGTACTTTGTTTTTCTCACACATCATTCTGCACTTATTATAAATTTATAAAATCTAATTAGTGTCACCATACAAGCATTTGATATTGTAATCCTCCAATACCTATGTTTTATTCAACAAAATTCATATAACATTCTGTTAAGTGATGATTATTAGATAAATGACGGAAATTATACACGTGTATTATCTAAGGCTGTCAGGAAAACATACAATAATGTAATTTCATTTGCAACAGGAAGTCGTTTGTGTGAGAATTATAGAAATTCCTCAATGCATTTGATCGTAATCTTGCCATTTATTAATAACATACAATAAAATGGTAACTAATTACGGAAATGAAAATATATTTACTATTATAAGAATAAGATAATTACTTTTATGGCAACTTGTGCTGAGATGGAAAAAAATATTTACTAATTACATATTAATTTACATATTCAAAGGAATACATCTCTGAAAGTAGGTAACATGAAGAACCAAGGGATAAGAAATAAAAAACACCATCATGACTGTATTCTCCTAGCGGGGGTGGCAGAGGAGTACTAAGTACACCCACTTCTTGCCGACGATGTTAGGTCCCACGTAATAGAGGGCGAGCTTATTGCCATATACGGGGCACAATACCAGACTTCGCACTCATACAGAGTTTTCGTTAAGTTTTCGTTAGAAAAACCTCATTTGTCCGACCTAGGATTCGAACCCAGGACCACAAGCGCCAAGCGATGCGCTTGGTGATCACGAGTTTGAACCAAGGGATGTACATAATTTATGTCTAATTTGCTAAGTAATAAGATTTTTTCGATAGAAAATCCTAAATACTTAACACTTTAGCGGGCTTATTCGAACTCAAAATCTCATGATTGCCAACAACGTCACATGTCAGTAGAGCAATGCCTTCACACCATTACAAATTTCGATCCTGAATGGAGTTCACATTAAACGAATATTGCGAGTTCATCATTAAACGAAATACCTGTTATTGAAGCTAACATTTCCTAACCTATTTCTACAGTAACATTCATGAGATGGTTTGTTGCAACCTAATGACGAGATGTTACATTATTCACTCCTCTGTCCAAAAACCGCTAATCTCGACGTAAGAAAGTAATTATAATCATTCTGCCCCAAATGATCGCTTGTGCCCTACCTCACTTGTTACGCAATTGTATGAAACGACATAAAAGAAGTACCTTTGATTACGTGTTGACTTTCAAAAATCATAATATTGTTATTGATTTGCTAATTGCTGACTTATACAATTTACTCTTAAAAATGAGTGTGTGTTGGTAGAATTTTACTTGTATAGGACAGCTCCTATACTGTACAGCGTGCCCTTTTTAACCGACTTCAAAAAGGAGGAGGTTCTATGTTCGGTTGTATGTATGCTTTTTTTTTTTTTTTTTTTTTATGTATGTTCAGCGATATTTCCGTCAATTGTGGACCGATTTTGATATTTTTTTTTGCATTGGGTTCAGTATATCTCCAAGGTGGTCCCATATTAATTTTATTGACATTGGACCTTGGACTTAGAAGATACACCAGGGAACTCCTTAACGACAAACAATAGGCATGTGTAAATTGAGATATTATGGGTATTACGTCAATCCTATAGGTACCCTACTATAGAATAATTCACTGGTCACTTAAAATTGTAAAATAAAAATCTTTTATAAAAAAAGGTAAACCGACTTCAAAAAGCAAAAAAATAAATATTTGAAGTCGGTGCCAAGTAACCGACTGCACCAACCAGCACCGACTTCAAATATTTATTTTTTTGCTTTTTGAAGTCGGTTTACCTTTTTTTATAAAAGATTTTTATGACAAATAAACTTCATTGGTAGGACGAGCTAAACCTTGGTACAGTAATTTCACATAGTAACGTCTATACCTAGTAACGTCTATACCTAGTAACGTTAGTTTAATAAACATGTTACAATAAGGAAATATTAAAGTGCTAACGTATTGTTTTGTTGTGACTGTACAATGTGCATCGGCTACTTTTTACCGATGTGTTTTTGTTCCCCGGGGGAAAATCTCCAGTAAATTCTGTAATCTGCGGAGAGAACTGGGGTATGTAGAAACTTTTACTACGTTAAAAAATCCCAGGATGGCTGTCTTCGGCACGACAGAGATAATCCGGAATCTCTGAACGTTCGGTATTTCTTGTGCCCCCGCTCGATTCAGTTAGAGTAAGTATTGTGGAAACAATAATCGCTCTCCTCATACCGTCATAGAGCTCAAGTTAGTGTGGAGCCACTTACACCGCAACCTCCCTCGCAATCGCTTCGTCAATTCTACATTAAAAAGCCTAGTCAGGTTGCAATCATTTCGTTTCTGTTCTCTTTCCGCATTCGACAGTGCCATGTGACTAGTAAAATGTAATTCCTAAATATTTTTTTCGTTTTTTATTAGTTTTAATGGCTGCAGAAAGTCACTCCAACGTCTGCGATCCCTATGACTCATGTTCTTTTAACACAAGGCTTAAATAAGTAAGACCCAAATTAATAATTTACCAAAAACCCCCGATGCAAATGAATCATAGCTCAAAATCACATTTCAAACAAAAAAATAAACCAAATTCGGTTCATCCGTTTAATACCTACGATGCCACAGACAAACACAAAGATGCACACGTTAAACTTGTAAACCCATATTTTTGCGCCGGGGGTTAAAACTATGACCCCTATGAGAACTCAGCTAGAAAGAGCTGAGCTGCATACATATCTTTTAATATCTAGCTATCTCGGTCTTATAGCTTTCTCACGATATATTTCTTTGCTATAAGCAAATGATATACTGTTATAAAGGATTATTAAATATCAATTTAATCTGAATATACGTTTGGAAATAGTTCATTATTCAGTGTGTATTTAATTTAGATGTTTGGAGGTCGAGTGATGACCCGCGCACGAACGACCGATGGCTACAGGTCACTGCACTCACGTATGATTTCATCAATTTGATGAATATGTCAAAGATAAACCGGAGAATCTGGCAAACGGCACACCATAATGCGTCAGTGCTATCGATATTTTTTTACACTCAGAGCGTTTAGCACGAAAAATTCGACGTTAACGTGACGTCACAACAAATTAACTAAATAAACATGAACGTGATGGCACACTTACTCACTACCATCACCCTAATGTCAAACTTTTTATGCTAAGCCCTGAGCTTAACATCATAATAAATAATTTATTGACGATCACAAGGTCCTGGGTTTAGATCCTAAGTCGGACAAAGTGTAGTTCTACTATCAAAATATTCACAATAGCAGTGTGGGCTGGAATTGTACCCCGTATAATGACAATAAGCTCACCCTCTACTACACTGGAATCTAACATCGTATATGGGTCTACGCAGTACAACTCTTCCACCCCCGCTTGGGGAATATAGCCGTGACGTTCATACATTTTGTATCCCGTATGATTGCGCTCGTAACGCTATGCGACCGCGGTATTCTTAGCGATCATCAAGGTCATAGATAGGCAAAATGTAATCAGATTAATGATAACAATCGCATTTTGTAATATTCAATCATGATTCAAGATTCAAAACGTAATTGTAATCGTTAATCATTAATACCGTCACGCCTATATTAGTGTTCTAAAAACGCTCGAGTCGGCGCTTAAAACGCTCGCGTCTCATACGTTTCAACGCTCGTGAGCGTCAACTCAGCGCTAAATTCTCGACTTCAGCGCTCATTTTTACAACACTAGCCTATATTCCCGAAGCGGACCCCCGCTTAATCATAAATCTGATAACATTTTGTCCATATCTGAATCAAGGCTTAGTAACATTTGGCATGGTCGGTCTGAGAGAGACCGTTTTGTATAAAAATGCCACATTTTCATATTCAAGCGTCTCCGGCAGGCACGTTAAGCCGTTATCACTTAATGTGGTAGATGTTAAGCCAAGTTGGAAGCCTTATAGGTGGCTTGATAAGTTTCAACAGTAGATGGCCACAAACCTGCCCCCATCAATCCCCACTGGGTCCGCGTGGCGGAGTATGACCTAATCTCTCTCAGCTCGATTTGTGAGAGCCTTTTCCCAGCAGTGGGACAGTAAAGACTGATATTATTATTATTAGATATGATTGCGAAGACTACATTGTTAAACTAAATGACTACCTCAGTTATGGTAAATTAATTGGACATTTTAACTGGTTCCTTTAGATGCATCTCTTAATGATATTAAACTTAAGAAACTTAAATTTAATGATCTTCTTATGACTCATACTGCCTAGGCATATCATAATCTGCCGCATTCAACTAACGGGATTTGACGAATTTATATTGATATGTGTATTTTATAGTCACTTTTATTGAACGGGTGTGACTATATATACATAGATCGTAAATGATGTTTCCGACGACTGTATTTACAAACAATCAAATCGATATGTGTTTATATAAGTGAACATTGACCGAGACTCATGACTGAGGACACGAATACAAATATCAACAAAGTAATTTTGATGAAAAATACTTCTATCTATATAATCACGCCAGATCCCTTGCGAGGTAGGCAGAGTACAGAGTTCCTACAGGTTCTTTCTTTACAGACCTTTCTGGCCGGTTACGAAAACTCTTCTTGTTCTTTAGATAAGACACGGTCTATTTGGTCATTGTAAGATAGTCTGAGTCTTCCCCGGTGACTACATCCTTTCACTTTCGCATTGTGTATCTGTTTTGTCATTCTTTCTTCCGACATTCTTTCTATGTACCCAAACCAACATACCATTTCTCATCTTTACACCGATACTATCTTTCATATCTACACGGCATAAAAATACTTAATCTCAATAAAAAAACCCACAAGCGTTTGATATTACTCCTCATTCGTACTAGCGCTTTTTAACGCGCATATACTCGTATAAGGCACCGGAATAAAACTGGCAAACGATGCATTTTTGAAAAAGCGCTCACAGCTCTGCAAAAGCGCACGTTGAAAAAAATGTTGTGCGAATGTGGATTTAGAATCATTACATAAGTAATTTGCATTATATCAATGCTTATAAATAATAAATGAATAGCAACAATTTTAAGAGAACTTACTAGAGAATACATTTTCATTCCGATAGGGAACAAAATATTCATCCAACATGCTATGATTTTCGCAACGCTACAAATTCATAAAAGATATTATATTAAGGCCCCAAAAATACAGTGAACCAAACGTTGTACTTAAGTAACAAGCTTACCAAATCATAGCTCCTGTTTTATCTAATGGTCTATTGCGTTTTTTTTACCAAAAATGTCAGTCCATTATGTAACATGGCAATTAAGATAAAGATCTTTATAACAAGTAGCCTAGGTTACTGTATAATAAGGCAAATTCAAATGTTTTTGGTAAAATCCAGACTTTCACTGATAAATTATAATTTATCCAGTTAGCCACGAAAATGGTATTTGTAAATCGTTGACAAAGGACTAAATCAATTCCTAAAATAGTATTATTATAGTATTATTACAAATTATATAAATAATCGAAAACACACTGCCATCACTTCTTTACACAAATTCTCTTTAAAATAAAAGTTCCTTTACGGTACCTCTACAAAAGTTAATCCACTATACCTATTGACGCCAAGGCTTATTAACAACCTATCAATAAGAAAGGTAACATTTGTATTTGATCTGTATTTCCCAAGTTACACAGTTACCCTTATACAACTTAAAGCTGTACTAAAGTTGTATAAGAGAGTATAGTCTCTATGTAAAAGTATATCTGTGTAAAAATAGTAAGTATCTAATATATAAATAAAAATAAATTGCCGAATGTATGTTATCGCATCACTTCAGATCGGTTCCACCTCTATGGGTTGTACCTATTTGGCAAATTCTTTTTTGTTGTGTTTTTAATTGTCAGGACAAGATTTGTATGAAAAAATGTGTTTGAAAAATTGCACGGAAAAGAGAAAAAATTGGGTTATAAATCTCTACATAAATAAGTGAGTGAGTGAGTGAAACAGAAGTTAGTAGAGAGATCTTAAAAATATTGACCTAATTGACAGATTGACGTTCAGTTGATATTATGAGTGTTAGTTGTCCAGTTTCTTATATTGTTTTATCTGTTACATGGGAAAAAATATTGGTGTTTTGTTGTTTTGTGAAAAAATTTCATTACATGGTCGTACTGTATAGGGAACCATTTGGTCTCATTTTCTTCATAAGCACACCCGTGCGGAGCCGGGGCGGATAGCTAGTATCTATATAAAAGGGCAGTTACTTCCTATTTTAAGCAGTTGATGTGCTACTTGGGTTGTATGTGCCGATATAAAGCAGCTGAAAATATATTTTTAATTATTTCGTCGAAAGCATAATTGTAGATTGTAGTTTTCACAATGGCAATAAATATTATAATCTATTATTTTTTTAAATTTCATCATTTAGAAATATTACCAATTAAAGTCAACCAGACTTATGTGGTATTTATGTAACCTGTGTTATTGTCTTGTGCTAAATCCCAAATCAATTCCAAAAACATAACGAAAATGTTAATGTGTAAATATTTATCTTCATGTCATTCGCGTTGGTACTTTCGGTTCATTGGCATCGTTGTTTCTTGATATGAATACCAAACAATTTAATGATATGTACTTAACTTTTAATACAATACTTCATTTTCAGTAACAATTGATCTGATCTTTGGGCAAAAACTAAATATAAAGGTTTGGTCAAATATCCGACGAAACGCGACGGGAACGTGACAACGCCCTCGTCTGCGTTCAGTCGTGACGTTTGCCGTCGTGCCGGACGGGGCTGCGCTGTGTGGCGTCTCCCGTACATTTCAGTACATTACAACTCCCCTAGGCGCGCCATTATCACGCTCCCTTCGCGCTGTGTCGGCTATGTGGCGAAACCTTTTATATTTAAATTAATAAAAACATCGAGGATGTCTGATCCCATTGTGAACCGTTTCTGTTTTCTATGTTTGACTGCCTCGATCACGAGATGCTAGGTCATGTAGTTCTTCTATTAAAAAAATCCAGTATCAGTCCGGAGTCTGGAATTATGCCCGATTTATGGCAACAGGCTCACCCACTATTACATGGGACCTAACATCGTCGGTGAAAAGCGGGCATAGATACCTCACCTCTATCACCCCCGCTTGGATATATAAGCGTGATGGTGTTTTTTTTTGTCTGATACTTCGATTCTAGTGCCGCTCATATACACTAAGATTATAAAAAATTAGTGCAATAATATCTCATAACTGTTGTTGCATGACTAATGCCTGCTCCAGACATTAATGCAATTCCCTTAATTTATTCAACAAGTGATCCGAACGTGACCCGTTTCATTTCACCACACCCATAATTTTACTTCTCGCAAATGGCTCTGTCACCAGTGAATTACAACATTTTATCATATTAGTTAACGTAATCGCTCTCTATGACCTGTGACACTTACAAAATTGTTAAAGAAATGTATGAAAAATATAGTTTAGCTAATAGGTTGCGTTATCTTATGCACTCTATAACATATGACAAGTGACAGGTCAAATCACCAGGTAGTAGAAAATCTAGTTATTACACTATGATGTAGAATGTCTATGGACAGTAAAAGTAGCTCCTTTTTAAAGTCCGCCGTTGTAGTATTTTTTTAATAAAGACTTGCCCCCTATTATAGAATTATTATTCCTATGACGTGGCTGCGTTTGCTGCATAATTAATTATGTTATCGTGAATTTTACATACCCTTATAAGATAGACGGGAGACCTGGTAGAATTTGTGGGTAAAAACTGGAAGCCGGTCGTAGTGTTGATCTTAGGGGAAACTTTTGTCTTTCGACTGAAGTATTCTTCTGAAATCGTTCTCATTGTAAGGATTTCAGATAGATACACAAACATTCAGACAAACAAAGATTTCTCTAGTAAGGAGATACAACCCGCAACTTTTCAACCGAGTAAGCAGAGCGGCCTATCCTCTGATCACTAAACCAAGGCACCTGCAAAATATTACTTTACATATTTGCATTAGTTTATCAAAGCGCCTTCAGTAAGGATGGGAAATACACCGCTGATACAGAGAGAAGAGTAAATGCAGAGAATAGAGTGAATGGTGTGATAGGAAAGCTACTTGGGGGCTGGCCCCCACTTAAGCCAAAAGGCGCAACTGGCCATGCATAACGGAGTGCTTGTCCCAATGCTGTTATATAGCAGTGAGAGTTGGGTATGTAAGAAGGAGAATGAAAGCAGGATAAATGCGGTCGAAATGCGAGCTCTGCGGAAGATGTGCGGAGTGAAGCTGACCGACCGTATTCGCAACAGCATAGTAAGAAAGCGAGTAGGTGTGAAAGATAGTATCCGTGTAAAGATGAGAAAGGGTATGCTCCGTTGGTTCGATGATATAAAAATAATGTCAGAAGAAAGAATGACAAAACAGATATACAATGTGAAAGTGGAAGGATGTAGGTACCGGGAAGACCTAGACTGTCTTACCATGACCAAATAGACCGTGTCTTGTCTGAAGGGCAGGTCAAGAGTCTCCGTAACCGGCGAGCGTGTATGAATCAAACTATGAGAGTGGAGAAAGCCAGAGAGGTCTGTAATCTCCTAGCCCTATGAATGAAACTAAAAGTATAACCTATATGTAGTTATTAGTAGGTAATATAATGTATGTATATAGTTACGTATATATTTGAATGTATCAACGAAAGTGTGCTAAGAACGTCGTTTGTCAAAAACAATCCAAGTGAGTTTACGTAATTGGGGGTGAGTTGCGCTATCTCATCCGCTCTCTATGACCTATGACACTTGCCAAATCTCACAAGCAATTTTCCTATGAAAAAATTCATATCTTTATAGACCTGTCATGTTAGTAGGTCGGAGGTGAGGAAGGTCACTGGTACAGTGTTATGTCGATTATAACCCATACGTAATATATTGTGTTGTAAACATGTATAACTTACAAGAATTAATTTCCAATATGAAATAATTAATTTACGTAGTTATATGGACACAGATTGATTTGTGATAATCAAATTTAACATCTATTTTAATAAATAATTAATTGATGTTTTGACTTTATTATTTTTGTATAGCGACTTACATGGTAAACGGAGTTATCTCGGCGCGTGTTGGCTGCGGCGAGGACATGACACAGAGAGAGATTGTCTATGCTAAATATATCAAGCGATGTGCTTATAATATAGTGATGTACTTAACAGTAATAAAGCTTAAATTTATGTGTAGATCTAGCATGGTAGCATCTAGAAGTCTAAAGAATTCTAGGTCGTTAGGTCAAAGTGAATTTATGGCTTTTCTAGCAAGAAATTTTCCGTTGTAGTCCAGAGCTTGTAATTGTGCCTGCTATAATGATAGTAGATCCGCCTTACATTGGTTCCTAATTTGTCAACGAAATGTTGTAAATAAATAACACACTTCCGGTACCCCCGCTGAAGGATATACACGTATTTACGTTTCTTTTGTACTATTCTATTATACCTACACGGTATAGAACTTTGAAATGAAATTGGATAGGTACTGAACTCAGGAAAATACTTAAATTAATAACGAATTAATGAAGGCAGTAATTAATCAAAAGGTATGGTTTATAAAACTAGAGCCTGCAATTTAGTCTCATCCAAAATAAATTTGGATGGACCGATGACCTGGTGAAGGTCGCGGGTAGAAGTTGGATGCGTACAGCACAAAGCCGGTCGTTGTGGCGGTCTTTAGGGGAGGCCTTTGTCCTGCAGTGGACGTCTTTCGGCTGAAGAAGAAGAAGAAATAAATTTAAGAATCACATATTAAACTAATTATCACTTCGTTACGGTGAAGCAGCAATGTTTGCATGCTCATGTATGTAAATATAAAATGAGGTCTTCGAAGACAATGACATGCGAATTTCGCAAAACTTATAAATCCATTCTAGTATCTTTGGTAGACATTTAAATCCTCAAAAATGGAGTAGCTTACAAACGGAGCCAGTTCTAAAACAAATGTTTCGTAGTTTTGCTGTGTGTATAAATTAATTGATATAGTATTGACTGCGGGCCCTATAGAACTTCATTACTGTAGGATTATTCAGCCTCGCCGGCGAGTTTGGCGTTAGTGCTATGTGTTACGAGTACGATCACTAGTAATCGCCACAGTTAATATACAGACGGGTTCACCTGTTTATATTTTTCTCACAAAACACTAGTCGTGTGAGCACCTCGTTACCCTAAATCTTGGAAAGTTCTTTAACAGACAAAGAGTAACTAGACTTATCGTTGTTTGATGTGGCTATACCTTAAACTCTCCTAAGTACGATTTACCAACCACGTGCATATTATCAATCACTCTGGTGGTTTTACCAGGAAACACGAACCACAGACCACAAACAGCTGCGGGCTTTGCGCGCGCGTGTGACATAAGACTTTTTTTACTCGCTATCCATTTCTAGAGCTTGTTATTTACGGTACGCAATATCCGACAGCTGAGAATAGTGTTGATACGCGAACTGCGAACGAGACGTAGAAGACGCAACTGCCTTTGCAGTTTAGAGGGTACAAAAAGGTAGACGTGACTCTAGAAAGTTGATATGCTATCCTGGTCACACTACAATTTATTAAATAAACATGAACATGACAGCAAGCTTACTTACTAGCGTCAAGCTAACGGTAATCTTTTCTTGCGAAGCCCTCACTCAGCTCATCGTTAGGCATCCTTCACATCTTGTTTCTTCGACCGCAGCTGGCGCACAAACAAAAACTTTAGGGAAGTGAAAGACGCAGATTATTAGGCGCCATATGATATAACAAAACATAATTATTGCAAGTGAATGAGTTTGTATATCTTGGATGCGCCTTCAGTAAGGATGGGAAATACACCGCAGATATAGAGAGAAGAGTGAATGCAGGTAATAGAGTGAATGGTGCGATGGGAAGGCTACTTGGGAGCCGGCACTTAAGCCAAAAGGCGCAGCTGGCCATGCATAACGGAGTGCTTGTCCCAACGCTGTTATATGGCAGTGAGAGTTGGGTATGTAAGAAGGAGAACGAAAGCAGGATAAATGCGGTCGAAATGCGATCTCTGCGGAAGATGTGCGGAGTCACGCTGACCGACCGTATTCGCAACAGCGTAGTAAGAAAGCGAGTAGGTATGAAAGATAGTATCGGTGTAAAGATGAGAAAGGGTATGCTCCGTTGGTTCGGGCATATAGAAAGAATGCCAGAAGAAAGAATGACAAAACAGATATACAATGCGAAAGTGGAAGGATGTAGGTGCCGGGGAAGACCTAGACTATCTTACCATGACCAAATAGACCGTGTCTTAGCTGAAGGGCAAGTCAAGAGTCTCCGTAACCGGCGAGTGTGTATGAGACGAACTATGAGAGTGGAGGAAGCCAGAGAGGTATGTAAGGAAAGATCCTGTTGGAACTCTGTACTCTCTGCCTACCCCGCGAGGGAGCTGGCGTGATGATATAGATAGATAGATAGATAATTATTGCTCTGTTAAGTTGTCTCCTGCGCAAAACTATCATATATTTTATTGTTTTAAAAGACAACTTCACTATATAGGCATTTTGAGTCAATAACTTTGCGATAGCACTCACGAAAGTAATCGATCAGTGAATTAGAAAAAATGATTCAAAGTACTTTAAATTTTTATTCTATTTAAGAGTACATATTAATTTCAGAAATAGCTTAACCTAGCCATAAGCAAAACAGTCATTTGCTGTTTACTTATCTCTGAACAAAAAGTTACAAAATTCTGCAAATTTGTCAGCCGCCTATCTGGTTAGGTCTAGTTTCATATATTATATAATTAATGAGAATCAACGCCCTAGTTTGACTACTAGTTTCAAATGTAAACTTCCACTGAAATTGTTCTGATATGCCCAATAAAGCGGAAATCTTGTGATATCTCGCTACCAACCACAAACCGACGTAAAGATACGTAACTGCAGACACCATTAATGCTAAATTATGGCAATAGGCCACACATAGTTAGAATATATTACAGAAAACAGATAAAGTGAAGTGTTTACTCCACGATTGCAACCTAATGTTTATGTAGGTTTGACGATGGCTTCGTCAAACTATATCACGATATTGGCCAGTGATCCCACTGGGACGAGTAATCGCAGGTTCAATTGCCGTACGTAAGAAATTTGTATGAATCTGTGGTATGACCCGCAGATTTAAAACATCTGTAATCACAGCTGATATAAGTTCCAGTCTACATGTGTATTTGTGGACGCATATATAGGATTCAGTTATACTTTTATTTCCAGTAAAGGGAAAGTTCAAAAAACGAGAAAAAGGGATTGGGGGAGGGAGAGGGGGGAAGAGAAAGGGATGTAATATATTCGTCCTTAAACACAAAAGCTTTGTGCTCATCAGTCATTTCTGTCACTTACGATTCTGTCACAGTTCTGAACGTATGGGTACTGGGTATGATTAAAGAACATAACATTACAAGTAGATCGACTCATTTGTACCTAACCAACAAATCACTTAATGATTTGATGATCTTGAAATCATTTGTCATTAGGGTATTACGACGTGTCTACTAATGTTTATAAATAACAGCGTCAAGTGTAGCAAATCATCAAAATTCAATCAGGAAACCTGCAACACACAGAAAAGGTGTTGACATTATTGTCAATTGCGGTAGTGGCAAACATGTGTTTTGTTCACTACACGTCACTCAACCCCACGATATGTAAAATAATTTGCATTTACACGCAACTTAGTGTAGGCCTACTACTTCGGTAATATAAGGTCAACTCCAAATTTGATTGATTAAATTTCTGACGCGGCATCTCAAGTCCTAAGAACTCAATAGGTACTTCGTTTTTATCTAACAAACCAGTTTAGTTTATCTGTGGTTTAGTTATATTACTTATCTACTTCATTAGTTAGTATAGTTCTTATTTCAAAATGTTTACAAATATCATTCGATATTGGAACTCTGTACTCTCAGCCTACCCCGCATGGGATCTGGCGTGATGATATATATAGAGAGAGATCATACGATGTATCGAACTACGCTGTCGGACCACGCTGCCCCAAGGTAGTATTTCCCGTGAATGATATCGATGTCTATTTTACAGACCTGGTTACTTTATAAAGAACAAATGGGTTGATTAATTTCGTATTTATACCTGCTTAACTGCATACCTACCATTTTACATTAATCTGTTCCTTGAAACTGGTCGATCAAGGCCTTAAGCAACAATCGGTTTAGCCTGGCTAACCCAGATATCAACTTACCTTCCTACTCGTTATATTTGTATAATATCTGACATAATATCAGCCAGACCGCTACTACAGAGTATAGGTATCTTGAAAATAATAATTCATGACTGCCTAGTTGATCTGGTGGCAAAGCGCATCGCTTTGTGATCACGAGGTCCTGGGTTCAAATCCTAGGTCGGACAAATGTAGTTTTTCTAACGAAAAATTCCCAGGATGAGTCCGGAGTCTGGAATTGTGCCCAGTATATAGGCAATAGGCTCGCCCCCTATTACATGGGACCTAACATCGT
Source organism: Phalera bucephala (assembly GCA_905147815.2). Classification (NCBI taxonomy): domain Eukaryota; kingdom Metazoa; phylum Arthropoda; class Insecta; order Lepidoptera; family Notodontidae; genus Phalera; species Phalera bucephala. The sequence goes on along the minus strand of LR990618.1, from coordinate 25,119,984 downwards.
TGGCGAAACGTGGGTGTACTCAGTACACCTCTGCCACCCCCTCTGGGGAATATAGGCGTGACGGTGTTTAATAATTCATGACAAACTTGTAGTTTGATTGAATTTTATTTTGTTATAGATGACCTCAAAGCTGATTCATCAGAAATCATACCAGAGGCTGTGGCGCCACCACCTGGTCTCGCAGAGAAATATCAAGAACCAGTCGCCGATGCCACTGATGACCACACCGACCATTCAATAGAACTCGTCGGACAGTCGCAAACTTTCTTCCCCACGTTTGCCAACCTCTTCGAACCACGACCACAACAGAGCACCAACTTTAGACTTGGCTTCAATAACCAGGAAGGAGCCTACAGTCAGAGGCCAAACTCTTACAAATCACTACTCAACTATCCACTATTTGGAGGCTACAGGAATGACAACTTTGGTAAACAGAGCACACCCACCGCGGCACCACTCGTAGAAGCCAGCTCCAGTTTGCTCGGTTCAGGAAACTTTGGCATCATCAGAGGTGGCACATTCTTCGCCCAAAACGATGAAGATGAATTTGGCGAAGGTTTCAATTCATTCTACAACAACAATGGTCACGGCAAACCGTCGTTCGAACTCGGCTACATCGCTAACCCCAGACCGAACTACAACCAAGATCAATTCGCGAATTTCAGAGATTTCGCCGATATTAATACTCCTTCCAATTCCGCCTACTCGCACTACGTCGTCGTCTATGCCAACAAGAACTCGACGATGGATGAGATCAGCGAGGAAACCAGAAGAGTATTATCCAAACCTAAGAATATTATTGAGACCTTAGAACGCCTCGACAAAACAACGAGTGCACCAAAGCTATCAAAATCAAAGTCGAAATTGGAAGCGACGAAGCAAAAGATAATCAGTAAGAAAGATCAATGGAAAAAAACTAATTCAAAATTTCTTAGCCAAAAGCACGATCCTGAAGAGCCTTTACTAGCGTTAAGTTAAAGTTAGTGTAAATACAAAGACTTGCGTAACGTAAGTGATCGAATAACCAGTAGTAAAGTGTGTGACATGCATCGTCACTGAAAAAGTGTGACGAAAGGAGTTCACTGTCTAAATTTAGTTTTATATAAATGTCTGTGGACAAGTTGTGTAAGTGACTAAAGATGCACGCGAGACGAATGAGAACGAATGTATTTGGATGTACACTGAGATGATTATTAAATTAAATTTTTAAGAACGTCTATACGATTATTTTCCTTGAAATCCTATTTTAATTTGATTCGTTATAGTACACACGAAAATAGTTACAAATAATTAATTTAAGAGTGGAAGAAGCTAGAGAGTTATGTAAGGAGAGAACCTGTTGGAACTCTGTACTCTCTGCCTGCCTCGCAAGGGATCTCGCGTGATGATATAGATAGATAGATAAATAATTAAAGTGCAAAGAAAATAAATGTACAAAGGTGAGCTTAACCTAAAATTCTCAACGAGTTCTCTAACGGCCAACCTTTGGGAGATATAGAATCAAATCATTATTCACCAAGATCCCAAACCCACGTGATTTTTAAAAGCAAGAATCCTGTGTATGAATATTCAAATTTGTAATCGCAAACGCATTCATACATATATGAAATCAATTGCATGCCTCATGTAGCTATGGTTTGGATATTAAATGATATTTACATTAAATATGACCCAGAGATGCCGTCCATTATGATATTTTAAAGTACGACTACTTGAACAATTGCAAAATTGGTATCGATTTAAATAAAATTCTCATTTGAATACCAATTGATAAAGTACTCGTAACACTACAAAAATACGGAGATTGCTTACATAGAATAATAACTTATTCTAGTAAGTTACGATCTAAATAAACACCGACACTCTTATATTCCTCAAGCGGGGGTGGCAGAGTACTGTGTACACCCACTTTTGCCAACGATGTTAGCCGAACTAAATAAATTTGATAATAATGAATAACTATTATAATATATCGACAATAGATCACAAGCTGTAGTGCTCAACAATTACACATCACGATGGGTCCCCAGCGGTGTACCTCAAGGTTCATTGCTAGGTCCGTTATTATTTGTCATCTATGTTAACGACTTCGACCTATGCCTGCAGTCATCAAAAATCTTATGCTTTGCTGATGACATGAAAATTTACGCTTCTATATCATCAATCGTGGATACGGTAGCACTACAGTCAGATCTGTATCGACTAGAGGAGTATTGTCGGATTAATAAATTAGACCTTAATCCCTCTAAGTGACTATATCATCGGAGGCCACAGTTTACCTAAGTGCAATACCATTCGCGATTTAGGGGTACACCACGATACCAAGTTATCATTTGACACACAAGTTGACGCTATTGTCAAAAAAGCGTCTAAATCACTTGGGTTCATAATGCGAATTTCAAAATGCTTCACTGAGGCTAAAACCTTAAAAATTCTCTACTGTACCTTTGTGCGTAGCAATTTAGAGTATGCTTCCCAAATATGGAACCCACGATATATTAAATATATTGATCGATTAGAGAATATACAAAAACGCTTCATTAAATACCTATGCTTTCATCAAAGGATCCCGTACAGATCTGAAAATTACGTTCAGTTGTGTAAAAAATACCATCTGTTGCCACTCCTAAATCGTCGCGAGATTGCGGATTATATTTTCCTATTAAAAATTCTCAATAATGAAATCGATTGTCCTGACCTCCTATCCAAAATTTATTTTAATGTTCCCAGCAAATCTTCGCGTTTTAATCCACGTCTACGTATTCCAAATGCAAGTACAAACTATAGGCAAAATAGTTACATTGTGCGCGCAAGCAGAAACTTCAATAAAATATGTAAGCAATTTAATCTTGATCCCTTTGCAATTAATGTAGCATCAGCGAGGAGGTGTTTAAGCCACACTTTTTTCCGTTAACTTATTTTTCATGGAATAAGGTTGATAATTCCTTTTGAACGTACTGATATAACTACTAAATACCAAATTGCCTCACACTTTAGCTATGTATCAAATTGTACTAGAAGTGAAGACTTGTCATTGGCTTTCTATTGCCTATACAAGTTGTGTATTGTACTTTGTTTATATGCTGTAAGTTTTCCATGCACTTAAATAAATAAATAAACTCGGGGAAATTAAGAACAGCTGCATTTAAGTAAAGACGAAAATAAGATTTCTAAATATATCTCTCGCTGTTGTAGGCAAAACACAACAAAGTTATTTTGCTTAGTTGCTTCCTTCCTGCTCCATCATCAGACCCTGGACACCATCCGGGTCCAAAGTACTCGAGACAAATCCAAAGAACCCAAAAACGGCGGGGTTATATTGAGTAGTTGGGTATCCACCATTTCATTCCATTAACCACCTTTGGGCTTCATCATCAGTTTTCTATCAGGTTGTACAGTACTTATTAAAACCTATCTAACATGCCTAAACACGAGGGAGTTACTTTGTATAGTTCACATGTTCCTATGGTCACCTTCAGACTCCAGCGTCAGACCAGCTCCATTGTACAATATTGTTGCATTGTCACCGACTTTACATACGAGAACCTGTTGGAACTTTATACTCTCTGCCTGCCTCGCAAGGGATCTCGCGTGAAGATATAGATAGATAGATAAGTAATTTAAGTACAAAGAAAATAAATGTACAAAGGTGAGCTTAAATCCTAGGTCGAAAAATTCCTAGTATGAGTCCGGAGTCCGATTGTGCCCGGTATATGGCAGTAGGCTATCGCTCCCTATTACATGGGTCCTAACATCGTTGGCAAAACGTGGGTGTACTCAGTACACCTCTGCCACCCCCTCTGGGGAATATAAGCGTGACGGTGACGGTGTGAGCTTAACACAAAATTCTCAACGAGTTCTCTAACGGCCAACCTTTGAGAGATACAGAATCAAATCATTATTCACCAAGATCCCAAACCCACGTGATTTTTAAAAGCAAGAATTCTGTGTATTAATAGTCAAATTTGTAATCACAAACGCATTCATAGATATATGAAATCGACTGCATGCCTCATGTAGCTATGGTTTGGTTATTAAATGATAATTACATTATATATGACCTAGAGATGCCGTCCATAATGACATTTTAAAGTACGATCATATGCAAAATTGGTATCGATTTAAATAAAATTCTCATTTGAATACCAGTTGTATTGATAAAGTACTCGTAACACTACAAAAATACAGAGATTGCTTACATAGAATAATAACTTATTCTAATAAGTTACGATCTAAATAAACACCGACACGCTTATATTCCTCAAGCGGGGGTGGCAGAGTACTGTGTACACCTACTTTTGCCAACGATGTTAGCAGAAATAAATAAACTTGATAATAATGAATAACTTGGGGAAATTAATAACAGTTGCATTTAAGTAGAGACGAAAATAAGCTTTCTAAATATATATCTCGCTTTTGTAGGCAAAACACAACAAAGTTATTTTGCTTAGTTGCTTCCTTCCTGCTCCATCATCAGACCCTGGACACCATCCGGGTCCAAAGTACTCGAGACAAATCCAAAGAACCCAAACACGGCGGGGTTATATTGAGTAGTTGGGTATCCACCATTTCATTCCATTGACCACCTTTGGGCTTCATCATCAGTTTTCTATTAGGTTATACATATTAAAACCTATCTAACATGCCGAAACACGAGGGAGTTACGTTGTATAGTTCACATGTTCCTATGGCCACCTTCCGACTCCAGCTTCAGAGCAGCTCCATTGTACCATATTGTTGCATTGTCACCGACTTTACCTACGTATGCCAAATTCCAGCTGAATAGATACTCTTAATAGCTTAAAAAATATATCACTATCTTTGAACCGGAAAGACAGACAGACAGACTTACCAACATTATATATACATAAATAAAAGTTTGTAAAACTGTTTCTATTTCAAGGGGGAATTCTTACTGCTACAAAATTTGCTTATTTATTTATTAAAAAAGTGAAAACAGAAACACAATTGACAAAATTGAGCTATTTATGTTAGTGTCGAGTGACATAGTAGGTAGGTTTACAAATGCTTATTAGATATTTTTACACTCAATGAAAATTATAGCCATAATAAGACTAAATTTGATGCCTCCGTAAACAATCGCGACCGGTGTCTTGAGGGAAATTGAAAAGTAAAGCATGCAAATGCATATACCGCGGCAGCTTCAAATGTTTATATACGCCCTGTTTCTCTTATATTTGTGGAAAGTCCCCATATCCAATTTTTTTCCCCCGAGATTATATGGTTTTCATAATAATATCCTCAAGGTAATTTTTATGCTAGCTTTCCCATGCCTTGTCTGATGTGTCATCCTCACACTTTTTTTTTTTATTTTTTATATTTCTTTAGTTTTTTTGTTTAGTTCGGTTTTATCCTTATTTCTTTTTTAATTATTTTTTCCTCATAATCAAAAAATGTTTTCTTATCCGTCAACTCTGAGTGCGCGTAGTCTGTAAATCCTTTGATTCCCGCTCAAAAAAGTTCCAGCGAAGGGAGCGCCGCCGGGCAATGATAATGTAGGAAAGGAAGTAGAGCGTAAGTATCGCGTTTATACGACTAACCTAGCCTAGGAAGTGGGCAGTGAGTAAATTGAAATTACTTCATGTCCACTTCTCTGCTCACTTCTATAGTTTACATTCTCGCGAGGACTCTCACTCTACAGAAGGAGAGTCAAGTTTTTAACGAAATAAACAAAGACACTCGCATGAACTTTGAGAATGTGGATAAGATTTTGCAAATTTTAGCTTTTATAATGGCGAGGCCCACATAGCTTGGAGTAGGTATCTTTAATAGGACTGACACAGCAGTAGCTTCGCCCCTGCAAGGAGTGTGCTTTGCTGACTCGCATGGGATATGAGCGTAGTGAAATCATTTAAAGTAATTCTATAAAAAACGATCGTTTGATGGATTCGAATCGAACTTACAAGAATTTATTCTTGATTAAATCGAGGATTAAAATATTGATTTTTCAATTAATCGATTAGAAGTCGATTCTTATTAATTTGCCGATTGAATAAAAAATATATTTTTTGAATTCCTCTCTTTTTATAATTTTTGGGATATTTTCAATTTAGAAATTAACAAATAAAACAGACTGACTTAGAAAAAACTCATGTTTGGTACGTAGTATTCTAACAATAACCGTGTTTTGCTATTATTTAAATCCTTGGGTTACACAATTTAATTACTGTAACCGGCGAGCGTGTATGAGACGAACTATGGGAGTGGAGGAAGCCAGAGAGGTATGTAAGGAAAGAATCCGTTGGAACTCTGTACTCTCTGCCTACCCCGCAAGGGATCTGACGTGATGATATAGATAGATGGATAGATGATTTCGATTACTACTTTTTTATTATTGAATCTTGAATCGTTGAGATTCGACGGCTTTCGGTATAGATAAAATGAATCGATTCAGTGTTTCACATCAATCTGAAAGATCGGTTCTCGATAATCGATTTTAAATCGACATACCTAATTTATCTACTTAATTTTAAGAACACGGTATCCATTTTTACAACCAACTTAAAATAAAATAATAATAACTGCATCAAACCCAGCAATAACCTGGTTCTGGAAAAAGAATAACGTTCCTTAAATGGTGATTTTTAACGGAAGTCATAGGACTGACAACGCGAGTACAGTGAAGTATATTTAATTTTAAGGACGAGAATATGGTTAGAGAAAACCTTGATAAAAATGTAATATATACTTGAAAATAAAATATAAAAAGCATGTAAAGTTAAAAGTTATACAAACTTAAAGTTATTTTGGGAATATTTGGGTAAATAGAAGTATCGGTGAAAAGATGAGAAAGGGCATGCTCCGTTGGTTCGGCCATATAGAAAGAATGCCAGAGGAAAGAATGACAAAAGAGATATACAATGTGAAAGTGGAAGGATGCAGGTACCGGGGAAGACCTAGACTATGTTACCACGACCAAATAAACCGAGTCTTATCTGAAGGAAAAGTCAAGAGTCTCCGTAACCGGCGAGCGTGTATGAGACGAACTATGAGAGTCGAGGAAGCCAGAGAGGTATGTAAGTAAAGAACCTGTTGGAACTCTGTACTCTCTGCCTACCCCGCAAGGGATCTGGCGTGATGTTATAGATAGATAGAAATAGTACATATTAATTAACTATAGAAGTAAAAAAGGATGTAGATATATTTTGGGGAAAAGTAATCTGTCTAATGTAGGAAAGATATTATATACTTAAGGAGAAAAACAGAACGCTGCCTACTAAGGCCACTATGTCCACCACCTAATAGGACCCTACCACATTGATCTGTGATAATACGCTAGAATACGTCGACACACTATGACGAATATGCTGCATGCATACATAAAAAGTTATTCTATGTTATGTTCTATGCGGGAAACGCTGACAGTGGCATAATATAAATCTGCTACAAATATAACGCAAAAGGGAACATCTTATCCAATAATTTAGAAAGACTACCAGTAATTTTTTAGCAGCGCCATCTAGCAGCTAGTAGCATAAGTACTATAGTAGTCTACATAACAAAGTAGTATAGCTTTTAAACAACAGATGCCACTGTATCAATAATGATAAATTGAATTGATGAAAGTATATTAAGTATACAGGGATTTCATTAAATATTATTCAAAAAAAAATTTTTAATTTTTCTAAAAGTTTATATTTATTTAACTAAATTTATTTTGTTTATTTAAAAAATGATTTTGTCATAGACACAAACAAAAGGCCATAGAGTCCATAGACTATTAACTACAATTAAAAAGAAAACAAATCTAGTCTATGACTCAAATGTGCTGTGTGCTGAAACGGTCGGAAAAATGGGAAATGTAGTTTTACTGTAAAATTTATGAACTACTAATATCAAAGAGCCTTTACGTTTATCATTGTGATGTTTCAATCATTTAAGTGCTATGAGAACTCAAAAAAATATTAAATAAGGTGTAATTATTCCTAGCTCAATCATGTACTCCAGCAAGGATGCCGCAAATACTGCGTATCCCACGCAGTGGGCTCTAAACCCCACTGCGTACCAAAATGTTGATTCTAGTCAGGTGGACTGGGCCGCTTTAGCCCAACAATGGATCGCTATGAAGGAAGCAGCGGCGATTGTGGCGGCGCCGCCACCGCCGTCGAAACCGGAAGAAGAAGGCGAAGCACCGATGGAGGTTGAAAACCCGGAGAATAACGCCGATAGTCAGATACCAGTTGGCGCTGAGTGGAATGCTGCGACCAACTCGTGGGGAGGCACTTGGAATCAATGGGGTAAAACTATCTTTAGTCATAATATAAAATATTTTATTTTTTACTAACCTAATGTGTCCCACTGTTGGGCAAAGATCTCCCCTCTTTGCTCCAACAAGCTCAATCCTCTGTAAAATTATATTGTAAATAAAGAACTTGCTTATCTCTCATTCAATTCAAACTCATTTAGAGCCGTATTATTTGGGTATTAGAACAACCTAACTAGAGCAAGAAGCCCAAGTAGTCCAATGTTATTTTCAGTTACATGTGTATGTTGAAGTTATAGTCCATTTGTTGTTGTGAAATGAATATCTGGTGTGTGCATAAAGTATATCGTTAAGATATTCAATAAAAACATTCTGTGAAATGTTATGTGAAGCAGATTCTTGAAGGATATTTTTTTTTCAACCACAGGTCACGGTATAATACTACTTACTTAGTCTACTTACCCATAGTAGTCTTTTTATATAAGAATTTGGTTAGTCATAGTAGTCAAAATGCAGAAATTTTCGATAAGTGCAAATAGCAGATATTCATTTGACAATGACGATATGTTGCATTCCTATTAACCAACTACATCGGGAAAATTTCCATCTTTCATTTCCACTTTCTCGAAACAGAAACTTCTAAGTTTTTGCATGTAGCGCTGTGTATCCTCAGTGTTCTTTCTGATCACCAAGGTTAAGTAGCATTCGACTGAGTCGGCCTGAGAATGGTGACCTTTTATGGCATTTTCAAGCGTCTCCATGTTTCGTAAAGCACGCTAAGCTGTTGGTCCCGGTTACCACTTAATGTGGTAGTTGTTAAGCTGAGTTGGAAGCTTTATAGGTGGCTTGATAAGTTCCAACAGCAGAAGGCCACAAAACCTACCTCCATCAATCCTCACTGGGTACGCATGTGGAGTATGACCTAATCTCTCTCACCTCGATTTGTGACACAAGGCCTTTGCCCAACAATGGGACTGTAAAGACTAGTATTATTATAAACTTTTAATTTTTTGTAGTGTTTTATCCTCTGAATAACTTTTCTAAAAGTCAGTCCAGAATTAATATTCATATTTTATATTTAGCAAATTTCAAATTTTTCTGGCTCTGCCTTATATGTAAGAGGCAAAAAACCAGATTGAATATTCATATCTTTGTGAATTAGTTACAATACAATATGCTTCATAATACATACATATTAGGAAAATGTAGCCTTGGGACTGGCCGCTGTAGACTATTTGTTTTATTCATGTTTCTATACTAAATACTTTAACACTCTCTACCCATCTAGGTCTATACCCTGGAGTAAGGCCAAATCTCTTTCACTTTATGAAAAAAGGCCTTTCGGGTAGTATATATATGCTAACACATTGCTAGTATACCTTAAAAGATATAATATTTATCCACATGATAACTATTGTTGTGAAAATTTTGAACAAAACCTGCATCTTTGCTCATAATGTCTGTCTGAGTTATGCAACATTTGGCAACTGCTTACTTTGTTTCATACTTTGTTAGCCTTCACTATTGTTAATTAATACTTCAAACTGTAGAAGTAGAACCACAATAAGTTTATACATCCTTATTGAAGGTGATTGATTCGTCATTACCTCCCTAAGCACATAAACACAGGGGTGTGTAAATCAATTCTATTTTAGGTATGATTAAATTAAACTTAATTTTTTTTTTTTTAATTTGATTAGGTTATGTTGGGATCGCACTATTGTTATTTGTGAACTGGACCAAATTATATTTGGTAAACTTACTCATAGCGATGTGCGACTGCAGTGTTCTTGGCGATCACTAAGGTTGGGCAATGTTCAGCTTGATCGATCTGAGGTGGGTGACTGTTTGTGGCATTTTCATGTTCGAACATCTCCATGTTTCAGGAAGGCATGTTGAGCCGTTCTAGTTACCACTTAATGTGGAAGTTATTCAGCCAAGTTGAAAGCCTTATAAGCAGCTTGATAAGTTCCAATAGTGGATGACTACATATCTGCCTCCACCAATTTGAGGACCCACCACATGGTGGAGACCTATCTCTCTCAGCTCCATTTGTGAGAAAAGGCCTTTACCCAACATTAGGAAAATATGGGCTTATTTATTAATATTGTACTCTTTTAAATTGAAATCTTTTATCATTACATTTTAGGTTGGGGATGGACCGGCACAGGACCAGTAGATCCAAAGATGGTAGCAGATCCCAACATGACTATGCCGCCTATGATAGATGGGTACCCTGGTCCACCAGATGGAGCTACACAAATGCCTGGGTATGTATTTCCTTTATTATACATCTACACCATCATACCTATATTCCTTAAGCAGCAGACATGTACCGTGTACACCCGCTGATGACTTAGTCCAATAGTTAAGAACTTAAACCACTCTGCCCACTTGATCGAGTAGTCAGGGGTTCGATCGCCGCTATGGACAATTCTTTGTTTCTGTCTGGTTGTTTGTGTATGTGAATGCTCTGTTTGTAAAAGCACCCATGATACAGGAATCATTCCAAGGGTAGGGCTACATTGTATAAAAAATAAAACACGTACACCCACTTTTTGCTAATGATTTTAGATCCTAATGTAATAGGAAGCGAGCCTATTGCTATTATACAAGGCATATTGTCAGACTTTGGACTATTACTAGAATATTGAGTTCTTAGATTTACGCGAATATTACACATGAAATAAAACTATTTTACGGATTTTATCGCGGTTTATTTTTTTATTTTTAGTTCCCGACGTTTCGAGTGCTTTGCAGCACCCATGGTCACGGGAGGGACTGAGGTGTTAGACGTCCAATAGGCATAGTTGTTCCGGGGTACCCTCAAACTTCTTAATTATTTTTGTTGTTGTTGGTCCGATCTACGCAGAATGAGCTCACGGTGTCTTGAGGTCTTGCAGTGTTATGCTTGGTTTTGGATTTGATTATATTAATTACCGGATCCCAAGACGATGGAAGCACCCAGCCATCTTCTCTATTGAAATTAGGATGTTTTTTAATTTCAATAGCCTCGCGAACCATCCTTGGTAGGAATCGGTGTTCTTTCACGAGGATTTGTGGTCTATCAAATCTGATGTTATGGCGGGTGCGGTCAAGGACATGTTCACAGACTGCAGACTTCTTCACACAAACACCGTCGCTCAAAGAAGTCTGCAGTCTGAAAGAACACCGATTCCTACCAAGGATGGTTCGCGAGGCTATTGAAATTAAAAAACATCCTAATTTCAATAGAGAAGATGGCTGGGTGCTTCCATCGTCTTGGGATCCGGTAATTAATATAATCAAATCCAAAACCAAGCATAACACTGCAAGACCTCAAGACACCGTGAGCTCATTCTGCGTAGATCGGACCAACAACAACAAAAATAATTAAGAAGTTTGAGGGTACCCCGGAACAACTATGCCTATTGGACGTCTAACACCTCAGTCCCTCCCGTGACCATGGGTGCTGCAAAGCACTCGAAACGTCGGGAACTAAAAATAAAAAAATAAACCGCGATAAAATCCGTAAAATAGTTTTATTTCCTATTACTAGAATTTTTTCTATCAGTACACTTTGTCTAACCTAGGATTTGAACCATATTTTTCACCACTCAACCAATGAAGCCGTCTTCTTTTCTTATTCCTGTTTTTGCTAGCCTTACCTAAAACCAATAACAAATGAATGATGCAAAGTATATGATTATAGTATAAGTCTACATTGTAGGTATAGCTCGCATCAAACTTTATGCTCGGTCTGAATGTAGGCGCGAGTCGCTGCTCAGTAGTCAGTTTATAGGCGCTCAAGGAACAGCGCCTATAGCCAAGTTGACAATCTACAGTCGTTAACGCTAATAGGAAGCGTAAAAATGTATGGGAATTACATTTTGACACGAAAAGTCACGTGGTCAAAACAATGCGCTATCGATTGCGACAAGAGAATAGAAACAAAACGCTTGCAACTTGTCTAGGCCCTCAGGTAAGGGCGAGCGGGCGGTGTACACCACCCCGTACCCCTCAGGCCCGCTCTCTCTGCCGCTGAAGTAGACAGTTTGGTTTGACATTTCACACACAGCGCACAAACACGTTCGTGGCTATCAATAAATCAATCAGCCTATCGTAGGCCACTGCTGGACATAGGCCTCTCCTAACACGCGCCATTGCATACGGTCCTCCGTCTTCCGCATCCAGTCTGTCCCAGCGACCTTTTTGAGGTCGTCGGTCCATCTAGCTGGGAGCCGTCCTACCTTACGCTTACCAAGTCGCGGTCTCCACTCTAGGACACGCTTGCTCCATCGGCCGTCGGTCCTTCTGCAGATGTGACCAGCCCATTGCCACTTTAGCTTACTGAGTCTGCGAGCTATGTCGGTAACTTTGGTTCTTTGTCGGATTACCTCTTTACGAATTTTATCCTTCAAAGAGACGCCGAGCATAACTCGCTCCATAGCCCGCTGTCAATCAATCAATCAGCCTATCGCAGTCCACTGCTGGACATAGGCCTCTCCTAACACGCGCCATTGCACACGGTCCTCCGACTTCCGCATCCAGTCTGTCCCAGCGACCTTTTTGAGGTCGTCGGTCCATCTAGCTGGGGGCCGTCCTACCTTACGCTTACCAAGTCGCGGTCTCCACTTTAGGACTTGTTTGCTACATCGGTCGTCGGTCCTTCTGCAGATGTGACCAGCCCATTGCCACTTTAGCTTACTGTGTTTGCGAGCTATGTCGGTAACTTTGGTTCTTTGTCGGATTACCTCGTTACGAATTTTATCCTTCAAAGAGACGCCGAGCATAGCTCGCTCCATAGCCCGCTGTGCGACTTAAAATTTGTGGAGCAGTCCCACTGAGTGGCCATGTCTCGGTCCCGTAGGTCATAACAGGTAGGACGCATTGGTTGTACACTTTAGTCTTCAGGCATTGCGGTATAGGCGAAGAGAAAACGTGACGTAGTTTGCCAAATGCTGCCCAACCCAATTGGATCCTGCGATTGATTTCTTTCTCGAAGTTGTTTCTACCAAATTGGACAACTTGTCCAGGGTAGACATACTCCCGAACAACTTCGAGCATCGAACCATCGACGTAGATCGGTCCAGGCGTGACATGTTCATTAAACATGATCTTGGTTTTATCCAAATTCATGCCGAGACCGACACCTCGAGAGGCTCCATTTAAGCTATGCAGCATTTGGCGTAACTGTTCCAGTGACTCTGCCAGGATGACGATATCATCGGCAAACCGAAGGTGTGAGATGTATTCGCCGTTGATGTTAATGCCCCGCCCAGTCCAGTCCAGCGTCTTGAAGACGTCTTCGAGTGCATTGGTGAAGAGCTTGGGGGATATTACATCCCCCTGTTGTACACCTCGACGCAGCTCGATCGGGTTGGTCTTTTGGTCCTGGAGCTGGACGGTCATTGTGGCGGTATCATATAGACATCTCAGCACCTCGATATAGCGCCAATCGATGCCACATCGCTGCAGAGCATCCAGAACCGCCCAGGTTTCGATGGAGTCGAAGGCTTTCTCGTAGTCCACGAAAGCCATACACAGCGGCTGATTGTACTCTTCGGTCTTCTGTACAATCTGCCGAACAGTATGGATGTGGTCCACGGTGCTGTAGCCTTTTCGAAACCCGGCTTGTTCCGGTGGCTGGAACTCGTCAAGTCTTCTGGCGAGGCGGTTTGTGAGTACTCTCGAGAACAACTTGTAGACGTGGCTCAGGAGTGAGATGGGTCTGTAGTTCTTCAGCAAGGTTTTGTCACCTTTTTTGAAGAACAGAACCACCGCACTCCCGCTCCACGCTTGAGGTGTTAAGCCCTGGTGGATGACGAACTTAAAGAGGCTCGCTAACTTTTTCAGGATTGGAGTCCCGCCTGCTTTTAGGAGCTCAGTGGTGATTCCGTCATCGCCTGGCGACTTGTTGTTTTTGAGCTGCTCGAGAGCCACTCTGACCTCGTCCTGGTTGACATCAGGGATGTCTTCCGTGTAGTGGCGTGCGAATGGGGCTCTGTGGTTGTCAGCGCTGGGTCTCGTGGGTTTAGTCATCCGTGATGCGTACAGGTCTTTGTAGAAACTCTCAATCTCCTCGAGTATCTCGAACTTGGAGGTCACGGTTTTGCCATCTGCAGTATTAAGTTTCGTCAGATGGGATTTACCTAGCTGGCGAGCGAAGACTTTGGTGCCTCTGTTCTGTTCAATCGCAGCCGCGATGGCGCGGGTGTTGAAACATCGGAGGTCACGTCGCACCAGCTTCCGGATCTTCCGGTTGAGGTTCCTCCCATCCGGCGAAGACGCCTGCGTGGATGACATTTCTCGTCTCTGCCTCATAAGTTCGAGAGTCTCGAGCGAGAGTTTAGACTCTCTGTTACCGCTTTTGCCGGGAAACACCTTCGAGACACCTCCTATAGCGTTTTGACCACTGTGTCGGTTTTTTCGTCAACATTGCCTTCGGTTTCCAGCAGGTCGAAACGATTTTGAAGCTCCAGTTGGAACTTTTCGAACCCTAAAGCTATTTGAGGCGCAGTAGGTCTCAGAGTAGACCTCATCACGCGACGCCTTTCGGCCCTGAAGTTTATATTTAGAGCGCCTCGGACAAGTCGGTGATCGCTGCCGGTATTAAACCTGTTGATCACGAAGACGTCTCTAAATATAGACTTCCTGTAAGTCATGATGAAGTCTATCTCGTTCCTCGTCACAGTGTCGGGGCTTCGCCATGTCCACTTTCTATGAGGCTTCTTCTTAAAGAACGAATTCATCAAGATGAGCCCCTGCGACTCCAGAAAGTTGACCAGCATCTGCCCCCTGTGGTTTCGGCGCCCCACGCCGTGGGGTCCGATTATTGTTTCGCCGCGTTCTTGTACTCCCACTTTGGCATTGAAGTCCCCCATAACAACGCTGTAGTGAGCCTTGGTGGTGCCATGTAATGCCTTGGCTATGTCTTCATACATGGCTTCGACTATGTCGTCGCAGTATGTCGACGTCGGCGCATATACCTGTACCACCTTCAGGGTGTACCTGTTGGTGATTTTAATTATGAGGTACGCTACCCGTGTCGACACACTGCTGACTTCTACAACGTTGTTAGTGAGAGCTTTGTTGACCAGGAAACCGACACCGCCCTGAGAGGGCCGATCACCTTCCCGAAAGTAGAACAGGTGGCCTGACTCAAGGGTTATCGTGTCCTCGCCCTGTCTTCGGACTTCGGATAACCCCAATATGTGCCAGTTTATGCGACCTAGTTCTACCTCGAGTTCAGTGAGGTGTTGGTCCAGCCGTAGAGAGCGTCCATTGTACGTAGCCAGGGTCAGGTGTTTTTGGTAGCCTTGTGTCGTAGCCCGGAGATTCTTCGCACCCCCTGCCCCGCTGTTACCGCGACCGCTACCGTGGCAGCGGACAGCGGGACTACCGGGAACTGGGGGCCTTTGTTTTAGGTGCCTTACCATGTTAGGAGGTTTTGGCCTACTATACCACGCTGGCCAGACGGGTTGGTATAGGGTTTGTTTCAAATTTTCCTTTTCTGGTCGTTGATCGAATGACGTTACTACCTTTGGTGGACTCTTACCACCAGCCTAGCAAAAGTAAGGCTACTGGGGCATTCTAAGTTTTTCTTTCGCTTCCAGCCCAGTAAGGAAGTAATAGTAATAATAATAGCCCGCTGTGCGACTTTGAATTTGTGGACTAGTCCCACTGTGAATGTCCACGTCTCGGCCCCATAAGTCATAACAGGTAGGACGCATTGGTTAAAGACTTTAGTCTTCAGGCATTGCGGTATAGGCGAAGCGAAAACGTGACGTAGTTTGCCAAATGCTGCCCAACCCAATTGGATCCTGCGGTTGATTTCTTTCTCGAAGTTGTTTCTACCAAATTACTTGAATACAGAATCGATTGTAGTTTATTGTTATTTATATTTGTTAAGTTTTTTATAGTTGGTTTATTTGTTATTGTTTGTATTCAAGTGCCCATAGCCCATTCCATATTTCACAAAGCCTCGCGGACGAGTCAACTTGGTACGCAGACAAGCACCGAAAATGGTATATACTGTTTTCCAATTTATGCCAAAGGAAGCTCAAATCTTCAATATGATCTGATGGCTATAAAAAAATACGTACTGCAGCTGCTCCAGGCATCTCAGAATGTACTGTGCGCAGAATAATATCGGAGGCAGAGGCAAATGAGTCTAATATGATATCTGAATTTCGTTTAACCAGTAAAAAATAGCACATGTTGATTTATTTGTATCTAAATTTTCTTAAAACAATGGTCTTCTAAAAATACCTATATTATATATTTTGATAATTGCTAAATTCATCTAAAATTTATTTCCATAACACACCGTCACGCCTATATTCCCCCAGCGGGGGTGGCAGAGGTGTACTGAGTACACCCACGTTTCGCCGACGATGTTAGGTCCCATGTAATAGGGGGCGACCCTATTGCCATTTAACAGGCACAATTCCAGACTCCGGACTCGTACTGGGAAGCTTTCGTTAGAAAACCGACCTAGGATTTGAACCCAGGACCTCGTGATCACAAAGCGATGCGCTTTTTTTCCATAACAAAAATTATTTTAATCAGTATGTATCTAATTAGAGTGCACTCGACTGTACATGCGCTAGTTCGCACTCGCGCCTACATTCTGACCAAGCAAGTTTGATGCGATCTATACTTCCTATTAATATTATAAATGTGAAAGTTATAGGTATGTTTGGATGTTTGTTACTCAATCACGCAAAAACGACTGAACGGATTTGGATGAAATTTATTATACACATAGTTTATTACCTGGACTAACACATACGATACTTTTTATCCCGGAATATGTTACATTTCTGAATAAAATCAACGCGGGCGAAGTCGCGAGCAGAAATAGCGCTACTATAATATACATACTATACTGCCTCGTTGGTCTGGTGGCAAAGCGCATCGCTTTGTGATCACGAAGTCCTGGGTTCAAATCCTAGGTCGGACAAATGTAGTTTTTTTAACGAAAAATTCCCAGTACGAGTCCGGAGTCTGGAATTGTGCCCGGTATATGGCAATAGGCTCGCCCCCTATTACATGGGACCTAACATCGTCGGCGAAACGTAGGTGTACTCAGTACACCTCTGCCACCCCCTCTAGGGAATATAGGCGTGACGGTGTTTTGTAATATACATCTAAAAAAAGGTGTTTATGGTATAATAATAAAAAATTAAATAGGGACATTAATTTCACAACATCCTATAATGTTGAAGAATAATTCTATGCAAAATAAATGTTATTATTCAATACTATACAAAGAGAAGTTGATTTTGGGTAACATTATTGCTAAAATAATTATTTTCATTATATCTATGCGTTTCTACCTAAGTAATGATACTGAGAGACGCATGACAAATAATTTCTGATTAAAACAATTTAATTTATGAGTTGCTTGTCCAGTATACAAGGTTTTAGTATAGATAAAAACATCAAGGCATTTTAGTATTAAAATATTCAAACTTGTGATCTTTATAAATAACCTACTTCATGTTTTATGTAACCTGATAACTTATTCATTAATGCCTAATTAATTTGGAAGCTTCATCAGATATACTAGATACAAGACATAATAATTATTCACTATTTATAGTCAGTCATCACTGTCGGATTGTAGAAATTTGTCATTAACCCAGATCTGTAATTAGAAATTGCTGTTATAATTGTTTTTAATTTAGCAGTTATTGACCTAAAACGTTATCAATCATTAATGTATTAATTATATTTAAGTTTCAACTATATCATCATGCCAGATACTTTGCGGGGTAAGCGGAGAGTACAGATTTTCAACAGGATCATTCCTTACAGACGTCTGGCTTCCTCCACTGGCATTTAAGTTTCATGTTAGTAAAAAATTTTTGTCAACTTAAGATATTTTGAATGTTTCTATACAAGCTTGCTTTAGCTAATCTATTGACATAAAAAAGCTGTCAGGTTGATTCTAAACATATATAGTGCAACAAGAATCTTTTGGCACGCGGATGTCATTCTTTTTATTTTTCAGTTTTTCAAAACTTCCAACAAAGATTTATTCTTGTATTGTAGGTGCGTTTACAAACATGAAAATTCACATACACGAATATATATACACATACACATGCATTGACATGTTGATATGGCATTAGTTATCATTTAGTAGAATTTTCCTACTTCCAGCAAAATATTTCAATAGGTAGGTTGCTTTTCTGTGAAAAAGTAGGACTTAGTAAATATTATAACTAGACTGGAACTGAGTGTAAAATACAATTGTAAATTTGTATTATGTGCCTTACCGTATGCCTGTAATTTAACACAGGAACAAAATAAGCACATATACAACATGAATTCAGTTATATATAATTTGACACATCGTCGAGCGACATTATTTTTTATTTTGATTTAAATAAATGTACTATCAATAAGTGCAGGCTGACGATAGATACTATGTATCTGCCATTTTATATGCAGCAACGTATAGCTACATGCAACCAAGACTATTGACAAGAGTGATAGTGTTAATAATAATGTCAATATAAACGTAATTGACATACCCAATAAAAATTGTGACATTTTAAATAATATAAATTGAATTTTAAGACAACAGAGATTATCTCTCGCAATGATATTGTTAATAAATATTCATCAATGTCACCTGGTTCATCAAAACATCGTAGGCCTTAAGAGTAAAGATTTGGAAATTGAATTGTTTTTAAACTGCAATAATATAGGCATTCGTTGTATAACCGAACATTGGCTTAATTTTAGTAATCACCAGGTTGTTAGCTTGTTCAGCAGAGTAAACCTGATTCATGGGGGCTCTTTAATAATATTGAATAACAATATAACATTCAAAGAACGTAAAGATATTGTGAGCCTGTCTGTTGAGCGTGTAATTGAGATAGCGTGCGTTGAACTCGCACAATTCATAGTATTGTGTGTATACAGGCCTCCGTGTGCTCCATATGATGAATTAAAATATTAGAGCATATATTATTCAAAATTGCTAACTCAAAACAGTTGCTGTCTGTGGAGACTACAAAATAAATTTACTTGAAAATAATACAGTAACCAATAGATTGTTACCTCTTTTACAGTCATCTATCTATCTATCTATCTATATCATCACGCCAGCTCCCTCGCGGGGTAGGCAGAGAGTACAGAGTTCCAACAGGTTCTTTCCTTACATACCTCTCTGGCTTCCTCCACTCTCATAGTTCGTCTCATACACACTCGCCGGTTACGGAGACTCTTGACTTGCCCTTCAGCTAAGACACGGTCTATTTGGTCATGGTAAGATAGTCTAGGTCTTCCCCGGCACCTACATCCTTCCACTTTCGCATTGTATATCTGTTTTGTCATTCTTTCTTCTGGCATTACATTTCTTTCTTTTACAGTCATGATTTGCTAAACACTTATTGAGCCTACTAGGATTACAGCTACAAGTGCAATTGATAATATATTTACAAATCGGAAACCGGCGAGCAAGTAAATAATACATAAGCTGGACTCGGATCACTGTGGGCAATTAGTCGTACTTAATAGCAATATCATCACACCACAAAGTAAATGTAGTTTTATTCCGATAACCGCCTGTCGCCTTGAACACTTCCAAAATAATGTAGCAAACAAACTGCCTAGGTCACCACTTTACAGCGATCCAAATACTTGTCATAATATGTTATTGAATCTCATTGATGATGAGTTTCATTGCGTATTTAAACAAAAGAAAACTTCAATCAAAAACCGGGTTCTCTGTTAGTGAGTGGGCATCCGAGGGCATTTACAAAAGTAGAAGAAGTTTATATGAATTGTGTGTGTGTGTGTGTGTGTGTGAGTGATGTACGCTGTTGGCCGCGAGGCCTTTACAGCTTCACCGGGCTTAAGAACGCCCTCGGCTTGGGCAGTCGCTATCCAACTAAATGGAGTTGAGTTGGATCTTGTTGAATCAACTTCGTTTTTAGGTATTACCATAGATGCCAAATTACAATGGTGCAAACGTATTCAAAAGCTGTCTGGAAAGTTAAGCTTGACAGCTTATGCGGTTAAAAAAAATAGACCCCTTAGCGATGTTGAAACGGCTAGAATCGTTGCAGTTATTTCCATAGTATTACGTCCTATGGAATCTTGCTTTGGAGTGCTCTGCAGACCTCAATACATTAATTATACTGCAGATAAGGGCTTTTAGAGCCATTTACAATCTAGCCCACAAAAATATATTTTAAATATAAGTTTAAGGAAATAAACATTCTAACCGTTATTTCCCAATTCATATACGAAAATTAAAATAGGCCTCAAAAGCTATCCGACTACACCCGAAACCTTATGGCTGAGCGACGTACCATGAGACTCCAAACTTCCGATGATGCTAAGTCCTATAGGCAGCTCAATGGACGGATATTGAAGTCCTTGCGACACGATCTACGGTCCTTCAACACAAGACGTATTGAGGAGACCATAAAGCAGAACAAGGGCTCCAAAGTGTTCGCAAGAGCCGCGTCGATTGGGCAAAGCCAGTTGACGAAGCTGAAGACGGAGGACGGAAACGTAACGTCGAATAGGTCAGAGGTGCTCAGGGAGATAGAGAGGTTCTATGGACAGTTGTATACCTCAGTAGCTGAACCTATTGTTGACTTGGTAAAAGACCCAAGAGCCAAGCTAACCCGACACTACACTGAAGATATCCCGGACATCAGCCTGTACGAGATTAGGATGGCTCTCAACCAACTTAAAAACAACAAAGCGCCGGGTGAAGACGGAATTACTGCAGAGCTTCTGAAAGCGGGCGGATCGCCGGTACTTAAAGTCCTTCATAGGCTGTTTAATTCCGTCTTGCTCGAAGGAAAAGCGCCGGAAGCATGGAACAGGGGTGTGGTGGTACTCTTTTTCAAGAAAGGTGATAACACTTTATTAAAGAACTATAGGCCCATCACACTTTACAAGTTGTATTCGAGAGTCATCACGAATCGTCTCGAACGCAGGCTTGATGATTTCCAGCCTCCCGAACAAGCCGGTTTCCGGAAAGGCTTTAGTACCATAGACCACATACATACGCTGCGGCAGATTATACAGAAGACCGAGGAGTATAATCGACCACTATGCTAGGCGTTTGTGGACTATGAGAAAGCCTTCGATTCGATCGAGACTTGGGCGGTTCTTAGATCTCTCCAGCGATGCCGCATTGACTATCGGTACATCGAAGTGTTGAAGTGCTTGTATAGTAACGCCACCATGTCAGTCCGAGTACAGGGGCAGTGCACGAAGGCGATCTCCATAAAAAGAGGAGTAAGACAGGGAGACGTCATTTCTCCGAAACTGTTTACGACCACCATAGAGGACGCCTTCAAGCTCTTGGAATGGCGAGGACTTGGCATCAACATCAATGGCGAATACATCACTCACCTTCGATTTGCCGACGACATTGTGGTCATGGCGGAGTCGCTGGAAGATCTAGGACGAATGCTCGGCGACCTCAACAGAGTATCTCAACAAGTGGGTCTTAAAATGAACATGGACAAAACGAAAATAATGTGTAACGTCCATGTCGTACCCACCGCACTCACCGTTGGGAACTCTACTCTTGAAGTTGTCGACGAATACATTTACCTGGGACAGGTAGTCCGGTTAGGTAGGTCCAACTTTGAGAGAGAGGTCAATCGACGAATCCAACTCGGCTGGGCAGCGTTCGGGAAACTGCGCAACATCTTCTCATCCAAAATACCTCAGTGCCTAAAGACTAAAGTTTTTAGTCAATGTGTGTTACCAGTGATGATATATGGATCAGAGACGTGGTCTCTTACAATAGGTCTCATAAAAAAGCTCAGAGTTGCTCAGCGAGCTATGGAGAGAGCTATGCTTGGCGTTTCTCTACGTGATCGAATCAGGAATGAGGAGATTCGTAGAAGAACCAAGGTCACCGACATAGCCGTTAAGATTAGCAAGCTGAAGTGGCAATGGGCGGGCCACATAGCGCGAAGATCGGACGGGCGTTGGGGCAGAAAGATTCTAGAGTGGAGACCACGTATTGGCAAGCGCAGCGTGGGACGACCACCTGCGAGATGGACCGACGATCTTGTGAAAATCGCAGGAAGTCGTTGGATGCAGGTGGCATCGGACCGGTTACGCTGGAAAGCGATTGGGGAGGCCTATGTTCGTTCAGCAGTGGACAAGTATAGGCTGAGATGATGATGATGATGATGATACGAAAATTTGTTATATACGAGAAAGAATATTGACAAATTTGAAAAATTAAGTGATATCGACATTAAATACTCGGAGTAAGAATAATCTTGCTGTACATGTCCCGCGTCTCCACAGAATTAGCAATTCGTTACCCGTTAATAAATTTAAAACCATAATCAAGACTAAATTATGTAAGAAAGCTTATTACGGAATCTCGGATTTCATAGAAGATAAGACCGCGTGGGATTAAAGTGCCATGTTACTGATAGTAATGCTATGTATTGTTTTCTTATAATTACGGCAACGTAATACGCGTAGCCACAATCTGGCTACCGTCTTTGGGGTTCTGGTTTGGTCATGCTCACTATAATGTCTTTGCTTGCGGTGGCTGTCAAGCGCGGGACACTCCCTTCCCTCCAATATGGCTAAGGTGATGGCTGTTCCAGCAATCATACTCGTGAGCGGGTGCTGCTTGTGGAGACTGGTCCATCTAGAATCCTTTAGACACTCTTTACAGATAACATTTATTTATTTATTTATTCTTTATTGTATACAGAACAGAGGTAATTTTCATTTTCAAAAGTCCTATACAAAGGCGAGCTTAACTCAGAATATGAGTTCTCTTCCAGCGAACCTTAGGGTGTTGAGAGATAAGACAGAAAAATAAGAGGGCAGTTATACAATCACACATTTCAGAGAAAAAGGAAAATATATAAAATTTCTAAACATAATTATAAATAAATTACATACACTACACAAATACTGCATACATATAATAAATATAATATACCTACATACACATACATAAATAGTACAAAAAGTTGTATGTATGCATCAATTAGCAAACAGATAGGAAATGTTCCCTGACATACTCTTAAAAACATCCAGAGATGAACTCGCACGTAGGGCGTGTGGAAGTGAGTTCCAAAGACGGATACCACGAACAGTAAAAGACTTATCGTATCGGCTGGAAGAATGAAGAGGAATACGAAAAAGGAGAAAAGTAGCACATTATTAGATTCATATGTCGATCGTAAGGCATCACACTGGAGCTAGGCCATAAACTATTTAATTGTAACCTTAATATTGTATCTACACAATATAATTAAAAGAAAAGGAAAGAACAAAGAGAAAGAGAAGTAAATAAAGAAGACATCTTCTCAATGGAGGCCGCGATCTAATTCGGTGGTAGATTAGTAAATAAATTAAATTAAAAAAAAATGTAAATTGACTATTTGTAAGCGCCCCCGCAGGGCTAAATGAGGCGAGGGGTCCAGTAAAATCTCATTTAAACTTGTGTAATTGAAAATCTAAACTCAAAATTTAAAAAAAAAAACTATTAATTTTGCTTTTACTTTTCTTAGACTATCCCATTTTGTACGCTAAAAAATATTACGGCACTATATTAAAAACATTTACTTCGAGAATTCAGTATTTTAACAACTAGAGCGTAAACCTTACGTTAGGGGGACGGGAGGTCCCACCAAATCTCACCAAAGGGGAGGGAGTGGTCCAAATTAAAAGATAAACACTTTACTACTAACTAGTATAACTGATGACTGACTTTATGGTCTCATAATAACGTTATAATTGCAAGGTTGTTGATATTTTTAACTGTTAATATATTACAGGTACACCAGTGGCGCAGTGGCGGCGCCTACATTCCAACACGGATACTGGACGGCGTCTCAGGGGGAACAGAACAGTAGTAGAAGCAGTAGCTCTAGTCGAGACAAGCGGTCCAAGAGCAAGAACCGTGAACACAAACCGTCTAGAAGCTCACGCCCACACAGGTAAATAATGAATACTATATGTATGATGTAGAGAGATGAGAGGAGCTGGGGGTGGTTGCAAAGTGGTCAGAGAAAATGCACACTAGTCTTCTATCTATCTCTCTGTCTATATCATCACGCCAGATCCCTTGCGGGGTGGCAAAGAGAACAGAGTTCCAACAGGTTCTTTCCTTACATACCTCTCTGGCCTCCTCCACTCTCATAGATCTTCTCAAACCCGCTCGCCGGTTACGGAGACTCTTGACTTGTTCCTCAGATAAGACACCTTCAGATGAGTAGTTTTCTTGCTTTATTATACAATTATCTCAATAATTAAACATCTTTATAATAAATCTTACGTCAGTCGTCGTTCAATCGTGAATTATCCCCCTTCACATATGTCTTCCATAAATAGTCTCCGTCACTCCTAAATCAAATGGTATTTACAACTTAAAAATTAATCGAGTAGCAAACACAACTGTCCTACTTCTCTCTACAGCTCTCCATGAATTTTGGTTGTCTGGAAGAGATTGCTTTTAGCAATAAGATCGCCAATTGTACTACCATTTAAACATGTAAATTTTATTTTGTCTGTTTTACTGTGTTTATGTTGGTGTAGAATAAAGTGTACTCTATCTATCTATCAGACAGTCTTCATTCTTCGTATCACTGCAGTGCGCTCTGTAGAGTTTCCTAACACATAGGTCCTAAAATAATCATGGATAAGACAAAAATCATAATGTTAACCCACACCTGTGAATATTGAAATCTACACTCTTTTATGTTTTGGATGATCATGTATGCCTAGGATAAACAGCCCAATTAGGTAGGTCGAACTTTAAAAAAGACGTATTAAATAAACGTCGAATCCATCACAGCAGAGCAGCGTTTGGAGGCTGCATTCTCAATACACAACACCTCTGCCCAAATACCACAGGGTCTTAAAACAAAAGCCTTTTACCAGTGTGTGTAGTCAATGATATGCTTCGGCACTGACACCTGGCCCTGATGGACTTTGGTCCTCATAAGAAAGCTTAAGGTCGCCCCTATGGCAATGTACAGAGCTATGCTCAAAGATCATAGACGGAGTTTCACTCTGAAAAGTCCCTTGCCCGCCTTTTCTAAAGTCGGTGTCTGATCCTAAAGATACTCCTCTCTTCTCTCCAACATTTATGACGTTTTTTAAGCGCTAGCTACACGCGGGTGAATCTGCGGACAGAGTAGTTAAAATATTAAAAGTTACGAACAATTTTACAGAGAAAAAGTACCACCACCACCAGTGATCGAGACAATTATAGTGCCAACGGCGGCGACCACGCCGACCATCGACGCGGCCAAGAGGAGGCAGCTCCCAGCGTGGATCAGAGAAGGTACTTAACAGTTTTATCAAACACCGAAATAGTACCGGCACGCCTGTATTCCCCAAGCCGGGGTGGCAGAGGTGTACTGTGCACACCTACTTTGCGCCGACGATGTTAAGTCCCATGTAATGGAGGTCGAGCCCATTGCCATTATACTGGGAACAATGACAGACTCCGAACCGATACTTGGAATTGTTACATTGAAAAATGATCCATTGTCTGACCTAGGATTCGCCACTAGACTAACGAGGAAATCATAATCATTTATGAAAGTGCATAATAATCGTACATTTAACTTGCGTAGCGTTGTAAGTTATGGTCGGCGACCCCTCGTTTTAAATCACGGAAGAAAACCACTAAAGGAAGTGCCGTATAGCACGGCAGATACTAACCCTAAATTCACACGGGAGATTTTTCAACGCGCTTTAAGCGCAGGAATTAAACAGATGCAACTTTGCACGACGCGCGCGAAGAACACGTACGGCGAGCGATCGGCCGCCTACCTGGTTCCGCGGCTTATTAACCAACTACCCCCAGATCTTCGCTATAACTTAAATACTAAAAATATGAAACAAAACTTATTACTTGAATAACAAACCTAACAATTGATCGTGATTTCATAATGCACTTGCCTACAAATTCTCACTAATATTTTCTGAATTCGTTGTTATAATATTTGTAACTAACTTAAGAGTCAAATAATTTATTTTGTATAAGCCCTGCGGGGGCGCTTACAAAAAGTCAATTTTCATTTAATTTAACTACTAATCTAGCACCGGATCGGAACGCGGCCTCCACAGAGAAGATCCGGCGAAGAAACTCAGCGGCCTTGTCTATTTTATTTACCTCTCTTTTTATTTTTCTTTTGTTTTTTTTTCAATAATATTGTGTGGATACAATGTTTAGGTTACAATTAAATAGTTTACGATCAAGCTGCTGTGTTATGCCTTACGATCGAGATATGAATCTAATGATGTTATCTGTAAAGAGCGTCTAAAGCATTCCAGATGGGTCAGTCCCCACAAGCAGCACCTGTCCACGAGTATGCTAGTAGACTGCTGGAACAGCCATCACTCCCCTCAACCATATTGGAGGGAAGGGAGTGACCCGCGCCAGACAGCCACCACAAGCAAAGACATTATAGTGAGCATGACCAAACCAGAAACCAAAAGACGGTAGCCAGGTGTCTACAAAGCAGCAATACCCCAAGCTCGTCAGGCAGAACACGCTACGCTTTAACATTGCCGTAATTACAAGAGAAAAATACATGGCATCACTATTAATAACATGGCTCTTCAATCCCACGCGGTCTTATCTTCTATGTAATCCGAGATTTTGTTATAAGCTTTCTTACATAATTTATCCTTGATTATGGTTTTAAATTTATTAATTGGTAAATCTCGAATATCGTGGGGAAGTTTGTTATAAAAACTTATACACTGGCCCATGAACGAATTGCTAATTCTGTCGAGACGCATGACATGTACAGCATGATTATTTTTACTCTGAGTATTTACAGTGTGATATCACTCAATTTTTAAAATTTGACAATATTCTTTCTTGTATATAGCAAATTTTCATAAATGAATTGGAAAATAACAGTTAAAATGTTTATTTCCTTAAAGTTATCTTTGAGAGATTCTTTAGGAGCTAGATTGTAGATGGCTCTAACAGCCCTTTTCTGCAGTATGAATATGGCATAAAGGTCTGCAGAGCACCCCAAAGCAAGATTCCATAGGACATAATACTATGGAAATAACTGAAATAAACTATTATAGCCGTTTCAACATTCGCCTTATTGTAATTTGGCATCTATGTTAATACGTATATTTATACGATAAATATATGAAGAAAAGAAAACCGTACATTTTTTTGAAAAGCGTTTACAGCGCTACAGTACGCTGGTGCGTAGGCGGGATGACGCGCACAACCGCCCAAAGCCCCAAAGGGGAAGCGCCGGACAAAGCGCGGTCGACGCCACCCTCGTGCGATAATTCGCCCCCCAGCGCCTTCAGCGCAACACCCTCCCGCGCCCTCAGCGCACCCTCACCCGGCGCCCTTAGCGCCCTTCCTCCCAGCGACTTCAGCCCCCCGCGCTTCCGCATCCCAGGCGCTTACATCTTCGAATCCGCTTAGGCCGGCACTCGGCGCCAACGCGTGGGCAAAGCCGCTCCCTTACACCGCGGTCCCCCGCACCTGTGGGCCCCGCACGTCTTTCCTTAACCCACACCGGTGGTTGCGCCTTCTCCGCCAGCCGACGCCGTCGCGGACTTTATAATGCTAGACAAGATGTATGGCGCGGTATGCGTCAACAGGATTCGCGAGTTCACCCAAAGGCTCCGCGCCGCTACTAGCTGGGAGGAGCAATTCACCCTGCTTATGACGTACATGGACGTTCGCGACGCCATGGCCTCCCTTAAAACCCACCGCCCCTACAATCCATAATGGATTTTTACACCTTCCCGCCTTAAGCCCCATAGCCTATCCCTGGCATTCTTTAACGCCGACGGCCTCCACTCCCAACGTGACCAGGTTGGTGATTTCCTCCGGGATCATCAACTGGACATCCTTCTGGTGCAGGAAACCTTCCTCAAGCCCGCCCATCGCGTTCCTTGGATCGCAAACTACAACCTCGTGCGTAATGACAGAATCGGCTCCCGTGGAGGCGGTACTCTCATTTACTACAGGAGGTAGGCACTGTATTCCTCTCGACCCCCCCTGCGCTCACCAACATCGAAGCCTCGATCTGTCGTATTTCCCTCACTGGGCATCAACCCATTTTGATCGCCTCTGTCTATCTTCCTCCCACTAAACTTGTCCTCAGGAGTGATTTCGAATTTTCTTTAATCTGGGAAACCCCCTCATTCTGGCGGGCGACTTCAATTGCAAGCACTTGGCTTTTTTTTTTTATTTAACTGCCTTACCTCTTCCCCTAACGGTAGGAGCCTTGACGCCCTGGTCGAACAGCTCGACTTTGACGTCATCGCGCCTATGCACCCCACTAACTATTCGTAAACTTCAGACCATATCTTGAATTCCGATGTTCTAATAACAATAAGATATCCGCAAGTTATCAATCGATGACTGTTTTTAGTTATTTTTATACAGTATCTTCGCTATACGTTAATATGTAGAAAGGATAAGTATTAAAAAAAAATGTTTTAGGTTTAGAAAAAATGGAACGCGAAAAGCAGAGAGCGATAGAACGGGAGCAAGAGATAAAGGCACGAGAGGAAGCAGAGAAAGAAAAGAAGAGACTAGAGGAAGAAGAATTGGAGAGAATGAAGGCAGAAGCCGGAGGTCAACCAGTTTTGCCACCGAAGAGCAAGTTTGTGAGTATTTCATTGTTACGACTTCAATACACCTCGATAACTCGCAAAATCCGACTCCACGACTGGCATGCCCCCGCTGTCCCGCCCTTCAGGCGCACCCCCAGCCTTCGACGACGACGAAAAGGCCGAGCTTCTCGCCGACTTCCTCGAGAGCCAGTGCACCCCCAGCTCTCAGTCCGTTGACCAGTCCCACGTCACGGAGCACATCCTCTCCGGTCTCAATAGACCCAAACTCGTCTACACGGGCACCCTCTTCCTGGATGTCGCGAAGGCATTCGACAAAGTCTGGCACAACGGCTTGATCTACAAGCTCTACCTATTGGGTGTGCCGGACAGACTCGTGCTCATCTTACGAGACTTCTTGTCGAATCGCACCTTCCGTTATCGCGTCGAAATGACGCGCTCCACTTCCCACTCCATCAGTGCTGGAGTCCCACAGGGCTCAGTTCTCTCTCCGCTCCTGTTTAGCCTTTACACGAACGACATTCCTCGTTCGAGTAAGGCGCATCTAGCCCTATTCGCGGATGATACCGCTCTCTACGTCTCGCATAGGAATAAGGGTTTCATTACCAGAAACCTTCAGGCATTCGCCAATTCCCTAGGGAATTGGTTCAGGAAGTGGCGTATTGAGGTGAACCCGGACAAGAGCGCTGCGGTGTTCTTCTCCAGAGGTGCCACCCCGCGCCACTCCCTGCGTCGCCCTAGAAGTAATCTCGGCCAAGTGACCATGTTCGACCGACCCATTCCCTGGGTCAAAGAGGTCAAATATCTAGGGGTCACCCTAAACAGTACCATGTCCTTCGGCCCGCACATCAAGCGGGTCCGTCACCGAGCATCATTTGTGCTCGGTCGTCTCCATTCGTTAATCTGCAAGCGGAGTAAAATGTCCCTTAGAAATAAGGTGACACTTTACAAAACTTGCGTTCGACCCATCATGACTTATGCGTGTGTTGTGTTCGGGCATTCGACCCCCTCTCACATCGATAAACTCCAAGTGGTTCAAAACCGCTTCCTCCGTTAAGCCGTAGGAGCCCCCTGGTTCGTACGGAACGTCGACCTCCACTCCGATCTAGGTCTCGAACCTATTCGCGCCTTTATTAAAATGGCGTCAACACGTCACTTCGCGAACGCATCTACCCATGCGAATCCGTTAATCGTAGCCACCGCCGACTACGATCTCCCCCCCGACCCCTGCCGCCACCGCCGGCCGCGACATGTTCTCACCGACCCCCCCCCCCCCCCCCCCCCCCAAAATATAATAATAAAAGTATATATATAATATAATAAAAGGAACACAGAGCGCGGGGACGGACACAGTCTCTTTTGGGAAACGACAACGATCAAATCGAGAACAAGCGATCTAAATGGAATACAACGGCGACTTTAGCAAGGATATACGAATACTACGAGTGACACAGCGATTTGGAAGCAGTATTTTGATACTAACGAGAGTAGTACTAGTGTGTGATTAGTTCGCGTGTGTACTTGCATTCGACGTATTGTTTTGTGTGTACAGCGCCTAATAAATTACTTCGCACGTTATTCAGCATTTAATTACCCCGCTACGTTACATTATATACACTATATATGTTGTTAAAAAATAATTTGGTATAATAATAATATCAACCAATACTACCCCACAGCAGGCATAGACCTCTTTTCTCACAAATCACGGTGGGATAGACTTCATACTCCATCACGTCGACCCAGTGTGTATTGGTGGAGGCAGGTTTGTGGCTTATCAAGCCCGCTATAAGGCTTCCCACTTAACGACTACCGCTTTAAATGTTAACCGGGACTAAAGGCTTAACGTGCCTTCCGAAGCATGGCGGCGCACGAATATTAAAATGCTACAAAGAAAACCGATCTCAAACCGACTGAGCCTAACGCTGCTTAACCTTGGTAATCGGTATGAGCGCCGTAGTCTGTAAAGGCAATTATAAAAAACTCGACAAAACCTGGACATTCTATAAAAAAGTATATATATATATATTCTGTTAAAAAAATATCAGAAATTAGCTTCATAATTCAAGAACATCAAAAACAAAAAATCATTTTATAACTTTGTGGCAATGGGTACAGAATACTAACTACCCATTAAGTTACTAATAACTATTATAAATTATGTTCTCTCACCAGGATTCGGATTCGGAATCTGAGGATGCTGCTAAAGAAGTCAAACGGGAACCCAGTCCTGTCAAGAAAGAAGAGGAATCGATCGAGGAACCAGTGGTGACCGAGGAACCCGAAGAACGGCCCCAGCTTGTCAAGAAGAGCAAGGAGGAGATAATGCAAGAAGTAGTAAGTAAATCACATAGTTCACACACTGATACAGGGCCTCAATCCTACTAACGATATTACTTCTTTATTTCTTCTTAAAGTGCCTTACGTTAATTGAGGTTGGCCGCCAGCTTTCCGAATTTGGCCCCAACCTAAAGCTGCCAACTGTGTATTGAAATGTACAGGAGACGTCACGCAGCTCTGCTAATCGGTCCCCTCCTAGCAGCCGCTACCGCCGTCCGTGGGATGTTCTCACCGACTCTCCCGATGCCCTTACATCCCTTCTTTCGGATACAGATACCGCACATAGGATCAGACACCGACCTCGCCGGCGAGGTCGATGAATCCCTTGCCCGCCGCCCGGTACAGAACACCACGGCGAGGAACCTAGTATACTCCCTCGCCCATAGCGACTGCCCAAGCCTAGACCGTTCCTCCTTGAGGCGCCCTTAAGCTAGTTGCACCCTTGCCCTTCTGGCTCGAGCGTAGTGGTTGCACGCTCGCCCTCTTACCCGGTGAAGCCCGTGCGGCCAACAGCGTAGATCCTTCACACACACACACACACAAATCTGCTAAGCGATATATTATTTATTTTAGATTATGGATCACAAACAAAATGACAGTACACCTACCCGTAGCTAGCAACCGTATTAAAAGATGTAGAAAATAATATTAGCCCTGTTAAGAAACTTTCCCACCATTGAGTATGGGCCTCCTCTCAAACAGAGAGTTTAGGCCATAGTTCACCACGCTGGCCCAGTGTGTGTTGGCGAACTTCACACACCTTCGAGAAACTCTTAGGCATGCAGGTTTCCTCACGATGTTTTCGCTCACTGTTGCAGCTGTAGAAATTGGTTTTCAAATTATTTATAACATCGATCTATTTAGTAAGGTAGTTTTAGCATTCTGTGGCATTTTAACGCAACCTCCCTTCGACTAGCTTTCGGTTGGATCTGAATTTTAGGCATACGCTCGATATATTGAGTCGGTGACCGTGTGAAAATTATATTGTAGGACATAATAACTCAATACGAAATCTCTTGTATGTAAAACGTGAACGACAACACGTACTAAAAACGACAATTTCCTATAATATAGATCAATTTGGTTGGTTTACGTCAAAACCTTTATTACGAAGGAATATGTTACTATTAAGACGCCAGAAAATATTTACTGAAGTATTTAATAGTGTAATTGTTTTTATAAACAGCTTGCAGAAGGTTCCGACTAAATCTTTGAGGTGCCCTATTTTTCTAAGACAGACACCCAGGTCGTAAACGACTGCCTTGCTTTTGTTATTATTAATGCCTCTGACACTCTTGCCATTACTCTTGGATTACGTTGTTTCTAGGAAATTTTGGTGGTGTCAATTACTAAACGCTTAGTGCGCACCTATTGTATTATACAAAAATAGAAAACACATATTGGCATAGCAAAACACGTCAGGCAAAGTTAACAGAATATATGTGTTTGGAATAATTTTATTACCTATTGAAAGAAATAAAATAAGAAATTATTGTAATTGGTGAAATTTGGTAATGTTTCCTTTTTCGCTCCGTATAACAAAATCTCTTTGTAATGAAAAAATGCTAGGTGCCTTAAGATTCATTAAAAAGACTTTAAAGTGGCGACTATGGGATATGATCATGAAAGTTCAATCTCAACATTTGAATTGATTTATAGATGCTTGCTGTCCGTCGCTCGCTTACGGAAATACTCCTAGAGGTGACCGACCAGGAGATCCAAACGGTGAGCCAGGAAGAATTGGCCAGATATACCGCCCAACAAGGTATTTCCACTCATCTAAGCTTATCCAAACCGGACCGACGGTCTCAGTCAAGACATTACTATGTACCTCGAGAAACTGTCGCGTACTGACTCTAACTGTGATACGATATGTGTAGCTCACTGTGATAGCATCGTCTCGTATCGAGACGCCCTACTGTGAACATGAAGAATTGTGATGTGCCAAAATGTGTTATATTTCATCGCTAATAAAGTCTTATTTCAGATGTTGCCTGTTGAGAATTGAATACATGTGGTGTGTGATTAATGTTGGTTTTATTTATATGGTAAAAGCGTCGCGCCTCAACGCTATGAAGGCGAGCAAGTCCAAGGCACTCGCCGCTATCGCCACTGGGCTCGGTGAGTTGCGTTCCTAAAGTCACCGCCTTAAAGTATCTCGCAAACTGTTCACACCGCGTTTCTAAGATACATGTTTCATATACGACGAGTGAGTTGTGGGCGAAAATTTATTTTATAGCTATCGAGAGAAAAATCTTTCTTTTCTGGTTCCAACAGAGAGTTGCCTAACATGGTAAACGAGAAAAGCAAATGACAATTATAGCCATGTATTTTTTTTTTAAATATACTTTCCTAAACATGGGCTCATGGTTCCAACAGAGTTCCCTAACATGGGAAAATCTTTATTTTTTAAAAACGTTGGAACATGGTTCCAATAGAGAGTTCCATAACGTGGGAAACGAAAAAAGAAAATGACATAATTATAGGCATGTAATTTTTTTTTTAATAGTTTCCTAACCATGGGAGCATGGTTCCAACAGAGTTCCCTAACATGGGAAACAAGAAAAGCTAATGGCATAAGTCGTGAAATATGCATATATGCGTTTAAAATAAGGGTATCTGCACTGTTTTATTTGTACATATATTTGGATTTGTATCTACTTTATACGGATAATATAAGACTTGCTCACTCCTCAAGCTATAGAATACTTGATTGCGCATACCTACCTCGCTCTGTAGCTGACAAGTGTCAAAAGGCATAAAATTTACATATACATAAATAATAAGTAATGTGTATTTTCTTGTACAAAAACTTAACTGAGAAATTCATCATGATTCTACAAACCAAGTAAGTATTCTCAAATTCTGTGTACATTGTTAACTAACAGTTTTTGTACAATAATTTGCAGATATTCACAATCAAAACTAGTACCGTAAATAGGATCTTGTTTATTACAAAGTTTGCGAGATATTTTACACATGAAAACATAACTGGTGGTTTCTCTAATAAACTCATAAAGAAACTATCAGAAAAATGGACCGTAATAGGAAACCGCCAAGTATGTTGTTTAAAATTCTCATTTCAGCTTCCCAGCATCATAATTAGTAAATCAGTATTGTTATAATTGGCAATACTCGTGTTAATCACCAGTGTTATACAATATATTGTTTAGTGGAAAAAAAGTTGGTAAGAATTGTACAGAATTTATTATAATTGTTATTACTTATTATAAAAATACCCATTGTATAAAATTATTTTTAATAGAGAACTAATTTTTAAAGTAGGGAATGTTAGTTTATTTATAAAACTTATTCTTCTATACAAATGCGATTATCGACCAATTCTTCTCAAACCACCAAATCAATAGTGTAAATATTGTGTGATCTATGTGTTTCGCTTTCTTCTATAACTTACATTTAGTCTAAGATCCTGAGATACGTAAAAAAATGGAGATACGTTATTGATACAATGGATAATGTTGTATCTGTACACGTTACAATGTTGTGCAGTTACGTATAATGGTGCGCGTGCGACAATACATTATTATGTTGAGTTTTGTGTGCGCAGGACTCGGCGCCTACGAGAGCAGCAGCGAAGAAAGCGTCGACGAAGACGAACAGAGAGACATCACAGATCAGCAGTTGCAAGTCAGTTATCCACAAACTATTGTTTTAGTTGTCTCCTTCTCTATAGCTGATCCGCCAATATTTTTGGTCTCCCGCTTTGCAAAGGAGGAAAATGGAATTTTATTTTTCCTACTCCTGTTTTTCTTTCTAATTAAATTTGTTTCGGGTTCCAAGACAATTAAAGCGTTTCCCGGGTCACCCTAGTGGTTGCACGCTCGCCCTTTAGTCCGGTGAAGCTGTAAAGGCCTCGCGGCTAACAGCGTACATTACTCACACACACACACACACACCGGGACACCCAAAGGTTCAAACCTTGGCGTCATCTACGGAGACCATTGTGGATCCTGGCTTACGGGAGTTACAATGGTGGGAACATGTGGCGGGCTTAGTCCCATTGAAAAAAACACTATTTTCAAAACAATTATTTTCAATTGGTTCACATAACTAACAAGAAGTTGTCAAGATTTGACCCTTTTTAGTAAAACTGGCACATTTGCCAAAAAATGACAAAATTGTCGCATCGTTACGACAGGTGTGGTTTAGTATAGCGGTCATGTAAGGCTTGTTATTGGATAAATTATCACTGTCCCCTGCCATTGTTACTTTTATTGAACAGTGCTCTGGTTCATACTTTAACATATTTAGAACTCGCAGCGCATAAACTGAACGCGAATATTTGTCCAGTAATGCAGAGTCTAGGTGTTATCGTCCGTGCCGATACTGTAGACAGACAGCAAACATCGTACGCGGCTCAGTGACCCCATTCAGAGCAACCATAAAGATCTGTAGTAGAATACTCTTTTCAATAATGCCTGAATGCCCGTTTTTATGTACTTTGATCAAACAATCAAAACAGCGAAACTCGCTAAGCTTTTAGTGGATCGCTTGATTTGATGAATAATCGAAGCATAAATCGTGCATAAAGAAACGGTTTTCTGATCCTGTTGGTACTGTTCGATGTAGCCAGCATATAGAATGCATGAATACCATTCAGTCCAGGTAGTTGCAACAAATTCCAATTTGCTTCTTTGATGTATGAGTCCGTAAGATAACACATGGCTTCTTTACCAGACAGTATCGAACCGTACCGACGTATCGGTACCGATAACCGGCTTTTTCTGGAAGCGCCCTTAGTTTGTATGTGATTTTACTAAATTAGGTGATGTTTCCAAACAGGACATAATAAAACGAAGGAAACAAGAGTTCGAGCGTACATCGCGGGAAATAGAAGCGGAGGTGCGTCGAGCAGAAGCGAAAGAAGCAGATGAACCCACAACGCCCGTTACAACACCCGAGAGACCGCGACGTTCACGTAAGTTATTTTGTAAGGCTATATACCCATGCCATATGACGAATTAGCGCAGTGGTTAAGAGAGCTTGGCCTTTATTCGCTATGCCACATGAAATTCCCCGCAAGTAACGTGTGAATTCATGAAAAGTAGTAAAAATAAACACGCTTTCTTGACGAACCTACGCGGGGAATTACAAAATGGTATTCTGTATGCCGTAAGAAAAGTTGCCTACGGCATTTCTTTTAATTTGAGATTTCGCTGGATTCGTTCATCATATAGTCCTACATTTGTTTATTTCGGTAAAATATCGGTTTTTCGAATATTCGTTGAAACTTATTTAATTTCGGTAAAAATATTTTTTTATGTGTTTATAACCTGGTTTTTAGTATGTGTCTATTGAAAACTAAGTAAATAAGTAGGGCCTGATATAAATAAAGGCAACATTAATTAACATCAAACAAAGAACCAAGTTACAGAACGTACGAATGTTAAATAATAACCTTTACCCACACCTAAATATAGACTTGTCCCACACATATATATAGACAGGTTTTTTTTTCTTAAGTGGCCAGTTTATAATAAAATTTTGTGTGATAACTTAAGGCAATATAATTGGTTCAAAAGTAGTTTAATATTTTATTCATTCATTGATTCCTCAAACTTGCTCTTATTCCCAACCGACCATTTTAGTGTGTTTAGTTGTCACACGTTTGTTCAGAATATTGGCCACTTAAGAAAAAAATTCCGATCTCAACGTTGAACCTATTCGCACCTATATGAAAGCCGAGAACCCGCTTTTTAGCTGCCGCCGCTTACGCTCCTGACTCGCGTCCTAGCAGTCGTGATCGCCGCCCGCGCCATATTTCCAGCGACCCTCACAATGCCCGTACTTCTCTCCTATCAGATACCGATATCACAGACAGGATTAGACACCGACCTCGCCGGCGACGTGGACCGTTCAGCACGGCGAGACACCTAATATATGCCTTCCCCCATAGCGACAGCCCAACCCAAGGCCGTTTTTCCCATAAGCTAGTTGCCCCTATGCCCTTCTGCCCCCACTTGGGGAAAACCGGCGTGACAGTAATCTATGTATCTATCTAAATTAAAGAATTAATAAAGAATAAAAAATCACCGAGCCAGATCCCCTGCGGGACAGGTATGTACATAAATAAAAGAAAAGTAATTGGTAAATCAACAAGTTTTATTTAGGAATAATAAATCAAAAATCACATGTAAGTCATTTGATATTGTTAAATGGAAACTTGTAAGTCGTCATCAGAACAACGAACATTCAACCTTATACAGTGCGGTATACCACACGTTCACTTTAATAGATAAGCCACCACAATTTTCCAATGTCACCGGTTATGAGTAATAATTTATTATAACGACGACGACGCGATGATCATAAAATAGCATTTAAATTGCAATAAAACTATTTGAAAATGTTTATTTACATTGAATTTACCTTAGAACGTCTTTAACATGTTTTCAATAACACGCAAGCGCAGAGGGTGTTATTTTTTAATCATGTTTTCAAATCTGACAGTGGCATACAAAATTCCATTGCACGCCAATAACACGTATGTTTGATAACACGTCTTGTTTCGTGTTTAAATGGTCATAGCGAATAAGGCCCCTTAAGCTGCTCAACCCACTCGTACTCGTAGGACTGTGTCTTAGTTCGATTCCCACACGGGACAAACCTTTGTTTGACCAACATCTATTTGTTTCGGTCTAGGTATTTGTGTATGTGAATTTTCGTGTTTGAAAACGCACCCACGACACAGGAATAAATCCTTGAATGGGGCTACGTTTTTTTTTTTTTAAATAATCAAAAAGGTGTGCTTAAACTATATAAATCGTAATAATAAGACACTAGAAGTTGTATAACCGCGTGAACATTTCGCCGTAAATGTGTTTGGTGGAATAAATTTGGTGCCGCGAAAATTATTAATTAATAGGTAACCTACGTTATTGGTTTTTAGCACAGTTTTTTTTATAATTTCTTTATTTAGTACAATCCTCATTAAACAAGGATTTTACATTATTGACAAAAAAAATTACAGTTGCAAAAGATGAATATATTCTTTGTCAAATTTTAGTATGTATTTGGATTTTTTAGGATCTTCAGCTACACCACCTCCAGTAGACAGCGAAACTCCGGAGAAGTTACCAGAACGCAGACCCTCTAAAGATAAAAGAAACAGTCGTAAGTCCATTGACAAAGTCGATGGACTTAGGAAATTAGACTCTATTCCAGAAGAAAAAGTGAAAAAATCAAGCAAAAAACGACACACACCAAGTCCCCAAACTAAATCTACCAACAAAAACAACAGTAAAGATACTTCAACATCGTCTAGCGATTCAGAGGGCGACTCGTCGTCCAGCTCGGGCGAATCATCCTCAGAAAGCGAACCCGAGGTGAAGGTAGCCGTTAAACCATCTAAAAAACGCAAGCGCCGAAGTTCAAGTTCTAGCGGTTCTCAGCGAAAATCTAAAAAGGAAAAACAAAGAAAGGAGAAACACAAATCGGACGACAAACACTACTCGAAGTCGAAAAACGACGACTACGAGAGAACTAAGTCGAAGAGGAGAGACGAGTACTACGATAAGCATAAATCTAGGAGTAGGGACGACAAGCATAAAGACAGATATAGGGACGATTCCGACGACGATCGGTCGAGAAAGCGCGCGAAGCGATCGCGGTCGCTCAGCTTCGAGTCGCGCTCGGGCCGCCGGCGCTCGCCGCGGGAGCGCTCGGGCGAGCGCGCGCGGCGCCGGGACAAGAGGTCGTACGACCGGGACAGATCCTACGACAAGTACGATAGGTATGAGCGCTCTAGGGACTACGACCGGCGGCGCTCGCGAAGCGGCAGCCGCTCCCGACACCGGCGGTGAACATCAGGTTACCATACCGACAGGTTGTATTTTTTGTATTTGTCACTTTGTGCGCACACGATTGATAGTAATCACCTTTTTATTACTTTAATTAACATAATCAAACGATATTTATGTGATGCAAATTTAATACTTTGATCTTTTTCTCTAATAAGTAGGCACGATATGTGTAAAAAGTTGAATATAAATTAAGGTCAACGTCCTAATTATAATATTTATACAAACGTCTAATCAAGCTAGTTTCTAATATCATGGAAAATAGGAAGATGTCAGAAATGTCACATTAAACTTTTTCAATCCAATAATATCAGATAATGGCTCAAATATTCCAGACGTTTGACCTATGATTGAATATCATTCCCCGCCCACATTAAATTGTATTTTTTGTATTTGTCACTTTGTGCGCACACGATTGATAGTAATCACCTTTTTATTACTTTAATTAACATAACCGAACGATATTTATGTGATGCAAATTTAATACTTTGATTTTTTTTCTCTAATAAGTAGGCACGATATGTGTAAAAAGTTGAATATAAATTAAGGTCAACGTCCTAATTATGATATTTATACAAACGTCTAATCAAGCTAGTTTCTAATATCATGGAAAATAGGAAGATGTCAGAAATGTCACAGTAAACTTTTTCAATCCAATAATATCAGATAATGGCTCAAATATTCCAGACGTTTGACCTATGATTGAATATCATTCCCCGCCCACATTAAATTAGTTACGCACTCCAATAGGATGTGTGCTTATATGCTTTAATACGTCAGCTTATACGATACATATGAGAAAAAATCTCATAATCGTGGAGGCTGGTTTGTGGCCATAATAAGGCTTTCAACGTGACTTCCAAAGCACTGAGACGCTCGAATATGAAAATGCCACATTTCGTCGGCTACGCGTGAAAACCTCGTAAATCGAGATTTTTACCAAAATAGGATTATTTTTTATATAGAAAAGTTCGTATCGTATAACTTGAACGCACCCAAATAAAGATAGTTCACAAGGCCATCTGACTGTCGTGAATCTATCTATGAAGTCTGCCATTTTGAAAGGAGAGACTGCAGGACTGTCGGGATGTGAGTTTCGTTTTAGACACTTACGAGGTTTTTACTCGTCGCCGACGATTTGTACCATTTTCGCTAAGAACAACGCTGTTACAGCGCTACGAGCGCCACATTAACAGGTCACTGTATATTTTTTTTTTAATTGCAGTGCAATTTCTTTTCCTCTCTGTGTCAAATCACATATTATCAAGATATGTAACGACAACGTGAGCTTATCTAAGATTGATTTAAATGTCAAAGTTATTATTTTCTGATCCTTATATTATTAAAGAAAGAAAGAATTAATATTATTGACTGCCTCGTTGGTCTGGTGGCAAAGCGCATCGCTTTGTGATCACGAGGTCCTGGGTTCAAATCCTAGGTCGGACAAATGTAGTTTTTCTAACGAAAAATTCCCAGTATGAGTCCGGAGTCTGGAATTGTGCCCGGTATATGGCAATAGGCTCGCCCCCTATTACATGGGGCCTAACATCGTTGGCGAAACGCGGGTGTACTCAGTACACCTCTGCCACCCCCTCTGGGGAATATAGGCGTGACGGTGTTTTTTTTAAGTATTAATATCTATCTATCTATATCATCACGCCAGATACCTTGCGGGGTAGGCAGAGATTACAGCGTTCCAACAGGTTCTTTCCTTACACACCTCTCTGGCTTCTTCCACTCTCATAGTATGTTTCATACACGCTCGCCGTTTACGGAGACTTTTGACTTGACCTTCAGATAAGACTCGAAAAAATTATTACCTTCTTATTATTATAAGTAATGTTAGTATCCCATTATAAGACTGGCCTTGGCCAGAGTGAAGGTGCGATGACTAGCGTCGCCACATTATATTTGAAACAAGAAAGTACATATTTTTTTTATGTGTAAAAAGTAGGGGTACAAATAAAGTAGTACTTAATAATTGTAGCTAAAATTATAAAATTTAAACATACAACAAACAAAATTATTAGTAGCAAATCTGAGCAAAAGTGCATAATTGGCTATACATAAACACATTTTTTTAAGGTTCCGTACCTCAATCACTGGAAACCCAGCCCTTATAGAATCACTTTGTTGTCCTTCTGTCTGTCCGAGGATTAAGATCCTTTTTGTCATAAAAGTTTTCTTCAAATACTGAGGCATGCGGTGCATTGAGCTTCTAAGTCAATGCAATCAAAAGATATGGCCATATAAACTTGCTCCTGAAAGCTTTGAGGGTACTTCCGCTTGTCTTTTTATAAGTAATGGTAAAATCCAAAAATGCTAGGATCCGATAATTTTATCCTATGATTTCTAAAATAGCAACATATAGTGGTACTTGTTAATACGGAACCCTCAGAGTCCGAAACCTGGATCTCGACTAGTCGCATTAGCCCAATTTTTTTTAATTATTTTAGCCCTGTATCATAAATCCGTTTACAAATGATATGCCATGTACAGACCGAAATAAATATTTTGTGCGGATCACACAAAATTCGATCGAAGCCACAGCTATTCGTCTATCCATCCAGTAGGCCTTAAGCCAAGCAGTTTTCATTTTACCTAGGTATCTACTCTTGACCGCCCATAACATTGACAACTGAAAAAATAGTTTAATAAAAAGTGAAAAAATTAAAAGTAATCCATTTGAAGTAAGTGGGATATCTTCGAATAAAGACTATT
Source organism: Phalera bucephala (assembly GCA_905147815.2). Classification (NCBI taxonomy): domain Eukaryota; kingdom Metazoa; phylum Arthropoda; class Insecta; order Lepidoptera; family Notodontidae; genus Phalera; species Phalera bucephala. The sequence goes on along the minus strand of LR990618.1, from coordinate 25,078,299 downwards.
CAAATCAAATCATTTTTTGCGAATATGGGTGTTGCAGATGTTACATATTGATGTTGTGACGCCATAGGTTAGGCATCCAAATACATAAAATTAGTATCATAATATAATTAATAAATAAAATAGTTTATTCAGATCAAAAATGGAAAGTTTACAAATTTCAATTGAAAAACGATGACATCTGCTGAAGTTAAAAACTGTGTCGCAGATATCAACGCCCTCCTCCGATTACATAAAAGAATAAAAGCAAAAGTGAAAAAAAAACATGCATAAGAACGTAATATTAATAAATGTGCAATTCTGTGTACATATACGTGTGCGTGCGTGAGTCTGTGTGTGTATTTGTATAGATGTTAAGATGTGCGCGTATGTATGAACATGTGTAGTACATTAATATGTATGATCATATGTTGACGTGCTTATAAAACAGACGCTTTAAGAAGGTTTTCGGTTTCTTCATAGGACAAAGAATTTAGCCATTCCGTGCATTTTAACTTACATTTAAAAAGTGACAGAGAGTGGATATTTAAAACTTTATTTATTTTATTATATACGATTGGACTAACATAATAGTAATGCCGCCCCGCTATAGCCGTGCGGTGGGAGTGTGTTGGACATGGATTATACGGTCTACGCTTCGAATTTATTATTTTTGGGTCGTATGCTGTTTGGGTATGTTTTCGAATAATCGTTTTTAGAATAAAAATTTGACGAACATTTAAAACTTGGCAGTGTGAATATAATTCGCTTGTGGGAAAGCGTATTGGTTTATAACTAAGCACCTTAAGAATAGCTTGAGCTCTTTCGAGTCTTAACATGTGCGTCTTAGCTGCGCCGCCCCAGGAGATGACACAATATGATAAGATGGATTGACCTAGTGCATAATAAACAGTTTTTAAATCAAGTATTACATTTGAAATCAAGTACTCTACTTAACTTCTTAAAAACAAATATAAGCTTTCTAACACGAGACAATGTGGATTCAATTTGTTGCTTCCAAGCTAGAGTGCCATCCAAAATAACACCAAGGTATTTCAAGCAGGGTACACGTTCAATGGATGTGCAGTTACAAGGGATAGAAATCGGGACAGCAGCTCCGAAACAGATGTGAGCGCGTATAATATAATTGAAAGGGGGTTGTGAAGCAAGATTTGGGGTGATTGGGATAAATTTTGTTATAGACAAATTTAGCGTAAGGAGGTTTGTAGAAAGCCAGTGCATGACAATACTTAGAGCGTTTTCAGAATGTTCACGAACCTCCTTCCAATCCTGTCCGTTTACAAGAAGGACTGTGTCATCAGCATAGGTAATTATTTTGCAATTGGGAAGAGATAGGTTGCACAATTCATTGATGTTGATGAGAAAGAGAGTAGGGCCAAGGGACCCTTAGGGACACCAAAATGAATTGACTCCACACTGCTTTTGAAGCCATCTATCATGACACATTGCGTCCGATTCGTCAGATAACTGCAAAAAATGTCGAGCGCAACACCCCTGACACCTAGTAGTTCGAATTTGGATAGCAGTATGGGGATAGACACAGTGTCAAAAGCCTTCGATAGATCCAGAAATATGACCACTGTTTTTTGCTTCTTTTCAAAATTCTTGATCACGGCAGCAGTTAGTTCAAGAACCGCGTCTTCAGTAGACGTACCACTGCGAAAGCCGAACTGATTTGCCGATAGAACACTATTTTCGTTCAGAAATTTTAGAAGTCTGGTATTTAATACTTTCTCAAAAATATTGGAAAAAACAGTTAGAACGGAAATAGGTCAATAGTTTGTGACACTGTCCTTATCTCCACTTTTGTAAATAGGGTGCACAACTGCCATTTTAAAGGCATGAAAATATACCTCGCAGATTTGACTATCGAGGTAGAAATGCTGTCCCAGCCGGCCGCGCTCTTATTCTTCAAATTTACTATTATTCCTTCGATCTCGCCTTCAGTTACGCTAAATAAGTCCATTGAGTTTAGCGGTGGACTAGACATGGAAGAGGAGATATAAGAGTGCTGAGAACTGGTCCTGCAAAAGTTATTAATCGGGACGATTTTATTCGCAAGATCTTTGCCGACATTTGCGAAGAATGTGCTGATGACAAAGGATCGTCGCGTAGTTTCAACAAGTTCATCGAAGACGAGTGGCTTTTATTAAGCTTAGCAATTTGCTTTATAATCTTCCAAGTTTCTTTAGGATTCTGTTTTGCCATCTGTAACTCTTTATGATCATAAATACGCTTTATTCTTTTTAAAATATTATTACAGAAGTTAGTTACGGTAACGGGTGTAAATATTTTTTTGCGTTGCATTTAATGGATCTTTTTTAGATAAATGGTAAAGCTTGTCTCGATAACGGCTGCATCTTAAGAGGCTAAGCGTGATCGATGGTTTGATAATACGTTTTTTGCTGGGAACAGGAGATAGTTGAGAGTTGTTTTTAACACTTTTTGACACAATATTAACTAGAGTCGTAGTGGATACATCAGGATTTTGGGACATAAGTACTGGAGAAAAATCTGTGTTTTTGAGATCTTTAACTACACTGGGGATGTCAGTACGTGTCAAAAAACGCTTCGAATCCATATTAGATTTAAACTTATAATTGCAACAAAATAAGATAGGTGGATGATCGGTGATCAATGAATCAAGTACCAAAGTAGTAGAAGAGTATGGACTTCGAAGAATCACGTGATCGAGACAGTTTCCCTCTCTAGTGGGGAGCATATGGGCTGGAAGCATAGAATGAGAGGCGAGCAGGTTGAGGTATTCATCTGCCAAATTTACATCGCTCTCTCCGATCAAGTTAATATTAATGTCCCCGATTATTGCAATAGATTTGAACGATTTTAGGGTGTTTAGAATTTCATCGAGGCTATTTATAAAAGGGTCCAAATGGTTGTAGGAGGGATAACGATACAATGCGATAGCGCACTTGCTTGCGAAGTTTAGAATTAAACAATTTGCATCCCGAAAATGTGGTCTCTCAATCTTACAATCGACTCCCTCCCACAACCACGCAACAATATGCAACCACGCCATCGTTCTGATTAAGGTAGGTTGTCTCAAAAGACTGAAATCCGGCAAGTGACGGGATAATAGGCGACTTGCTCAACCTGCATTCTGAAAGGATGATCACGTCAAGCTGGTGTTTTAGACTATCCAGAAGAACCAGGAGCCCATCAAAGTTTCGATTTATACTCCGGATATTCACATGAAGCTACAAGCATCATTCTCATGTTTAATGAATTTAAAACATTCTTCAGGGGAACCCTGGAAAGATTCAGATATTGACAACCCTTCAATATCATTATTGACGTGATTTAGTTCATCCATTAAAGAGAGAGAAAAGGAACAGTGGAACAGAATTATAGCAACACAATAAACTATACTTGAGGGGAGCACAGATATTGTTATGGCGAATAATATTATGTTCCCAATATGTCGAAAGCGCACTACTATTCAGTGTGATAGATGACTGAAAGAGTAAATGAAAGTGTGTGTATTTATTTGTCGAGATTTTTTGTTTTTGCAATTAGTGTGTGGAGTATTCTTAAAATAATAAGCCTAGGTATTACCAGAATGATATGCATATGTATCAGGTAACTCACTTTAAGACTTCCAGAAGCAATATGATGTTCTAGTCACTTAGAAGCTTTGAGTTGGTCTAGGTAAGCTTCAGACGTTACGCGGATCAAAGGACCGTTTTCTACTTTGCGTAGGAGTATCTTGCCGCGAGATACCCAACAAAACTTAGTCATTAGATTTGGCGTAGTCACGAGTCAAAAAGAAAAGCCTCCTCATTTTTAACCGAATTCAAAAAGGAGGAGGTTCTATGTTCGGTTGTATGTATGCTTTTTTTTATGTATGTTCAGCGATATTTTCGTCAATTGTGGACCGATTTTGATAATTTTTTTGCATTGGGTTCAGTATAGCTCCGCGGTGGTCCCATTTTAATTTCATTGGTATTGGACCTTGGACTTAGAAGATACACCAGGGAACTCCTTAACGACAAACAATAGGCATGTGTAAATTGAGATATTATGGGTATTACGTCTATCCTATAGGCACCCTACTATAGAACTAAGCAGTATATTAGCCAACTTCAAAAAAGGAGTTTCATAATTCATCCTTTTTTTATAACTCCTTTGCTTATGAACCGATTTTGATGATTCTTTTTGCATTTGGTTCAGTATAGTTTTGAGGTGGTCGTATTTTATTGTTATTGGACCTTGGACTTTCAAGATACAAGAGGGAACACCTTAACGGCGAACAGCACGAATGTATAGATTCAGTTATTATAGTCATTATATTAAGCCTGTAGGTACCTTACTTTGCAACTTAGCAAAATAATATAATATCGGTATATAAATATTACTAAATAATTCACTCGTCACTTAAAAATGTAAAATATAAATCTTTTAAAAAAAAAGGTAAACCGACTTCAAAAACCAAAAAAATAAATATTTGAAGTCGGTGCCAAGTAACCGACTGCACCAACCAGCACCGACTTCAAATATTTATTTTTTTGGTTTTTGAAGTCGGTTTACCTTTTTTTTAAAAGATTTTTATTGAAGTAAGGTTCTTCGCAATAAATTAAATTACATTAAACCATCATTATATAAAAATATTGATTACAGTTTATGATTTGTGCTCCCTAGTTAGCTGCTAAATATTCGGCGACACTATAGTAAGCCTTTTCTAATACAGTCTTACAAGGATCTTATGGCCCGCGGCCAAAATAGAAACTAACGCTGTCATCAAGTGAAATGTCACTTCATGACAGTCGCAGAGCAGAACCAGCAACGTTTGCTATGAAATTTACCTAAGTTCTTTTTTAATTAGTTACTTTGTGAACCCACCTGTTGATATATTTCCCTTGAAGTAGGAACATTTTACTAAATGATAACCCTAATTTCACACCAACGCTCCCCTGTCATGTCATCTACGAGTCAAAATATCCTTGTCGCATTGTAATAAACCTTAGATGAATTACTTGTGTAGATGTAGCATCACGCGCGCGGAAACGGCATACAATTTAGACATAAATATGGTAGATAAATTCTCCTCTTATGTCAGTGTCACTTAAACAGCTACACATTGATAGGCTCGTAAAAAACAAAATATGGTCGTTTTAAGCTATTAAATTGCGTCACAATGTTAGAGGAAAACATAATAATAACACAAAGATCATTTTCCATTGGTTAATTTTACGTTTTTCTACTGATTTTTTACGAAAACACTAATATTAATTTCAATATATATTTTTTTTTTATATTAATGGGATCACTACGACGCGTATTTTGCCAATGTCAAGTATTACGAATATTCTCTATCTATATCATCACGCCAGCTCCCTCGCGGGATAGGCAGAGAGTACAGAGTTCCAACATCTTGAAGTTTACATCGGAGACGGTTATCTACCAGGATCAAATCTATCATGCTTTTCTGTTCATTTCTTTTCCACGTATACATATGAATATCCTTCGAATATTCATTTCAAAATAATTCAACTCCCCAATGAACTTGACGACAAAGATGATTATGAAATTGATGAAGTGCCCCACACTGGATAGTAAAGTGATGGATACTTTACATACCAATTGCTACGGCCGTTTTGAGGGAAATCGAAAGGGTTTTATCACTTTGTTATAATTACCTTCACTCATGCACATATAGGAGTACATTATGGTTAATATTCCACCAACATTAGACATTATAATTCGAAATAACACAAGTTTTGAAAATTAAAACAAATTGACAACATCACTCTTCGATGTTCCGCCAAAAACCCCATTTCGATATTTTGTAGGTTGGTAAAATTGGCCAGTGTTGCTAATCAAGAAGTAATAATGGGAAATTTGCTTCAAATTTGTATAAGTATGAATCAAATATTATTTAATGTTATTTTACCCTCGAAAAAAGGGTCACGTGATTGAATTGATGTTAGAGTACTGGCTTAGTGTAAATATAAACACTGAAATATTTTAGCGCTTACGGCGTGAACAAAAAAAAATCATTAAAGTACAAAATACCACAGTGCCTCAAGACTAAAGTTTTTAGTCAATGTGTGTCACCAGTGATGATGTATGGATCAGAGACGTGGTCTCTTACAATAGGTCTCAGAGTTGCTCAGCGAGCTATGGAGAGAGCTATGCTCGGCGTTTCTCTACGTGATCGAATCAGGCATGAGGAGATTCGTAGAAGAACCAAGGTCACCGACATAGCCCTTAAAATTATCAAGCTGAAGTGGCAATAGGCGGGCCACATAGCGCGAAGATCGGGACGTGCGTTGGGGCAGAAAGATTCTAGAGTGGCGACCACGTATTGGCAAGCGCAGCACGACCGCTTGCCAGATGGACCGGTTACGACGCGATTGGGGACGCCTGTGGACAAGTATAGGTTGAGATGATGATGACATTTTATTTGGTTATATTAATATTAATTCCAAGAATTCTTAACAGCTGTATTCTATTAACATAATTTATAATATTTCGTCCTTTTGTGCTATTAGGCCGTTATATTTTAATATTTTGCAAATTAGATAACATAGCTATCGAAATTAAATCCAGAAAAATAATAATTTGAAAACAAACACAAAGAGAATTTTGACTGTAAAATTATACGCCTCAAAAAATAAATATAAAACTATATTTTGTGTTTTATACCGAAATGTGGTATTGTACCGAAATTAATATTAACTTTTGGTACAATACCCCAATTCCGAATCATAATTAATTTTTCATTTATAGATTTAGCACATACCAGTGCAGGCGCTGTACATCACAGTGATATCACACAATATTTAAGTGTAATAATAAATTGTATATTTAAAAGTGTAAATTTTATAGAAAATAGGGTAAAAAATCCTTAATCCTTAAATAGGGTAAAAATTCCCCAAAACACGCAAACATGGCGGGTAACCATAGTCACTGTTGCCGCTTTTCAGCGCCATTTTTGTTAGCAATGGCGTGTCTAGACAAGTCTTAGTCTAAATAATAAACATTTTAATCTGATTTTAAATAGCTCGTAACTTGTAACTTCTATTCACGAATGTAAAAAGTTTTTATTCATGTAGACCAAAACAGAACGTATGAAATGTACTGGAATTATTTGACATACACCCGTTCACCCATTGTGAACGCATAATGTTTTCTCGTACCGGACTTATGTATGTTTTTTTTACATACAACCAAGACATAGCACACCAAACTTTTTTACACAATCTTCTCAACATTGGATATGGCCGCGTTAATCATAAAATAACTAAACAATATTTGACCTTAAAAACTAAGAATTCAAAATTTAGCCACTACAGTTTCTGTTTAATTATGTCATGATTCAGTGCAGCCGCCCGATAACAACAAGATAACAAAGTACCACCTAGATAGAAAATTTATTTAGGAAACATTCATCTGTTATCACACCTTATGCAATTGAGATAACGTCTGAAAATGTTTGACCAGCATTGATTTTATTTACTTCATACAAAATCATACATTTCTGGCGTCTATAAAGCGAAGACTGTGATATATTATTTTTAATTTTCTCTTGCAGGTTGGCGATGTGCGTCGTCCCACAGGTGTAAATATTAGTATTTGTGTATAGTATTTTAATGTGCACTAGTGTTCATCGCGTCATTCTAATAAACTTTATCTTAACTGAATATCTTCTCATTTTTACCCATAACCTTAGAATATAAATAATCATAACTTATAAAAATCAAAGACATCTGTACAAGCTCACAAGAATTATATGAATTATATGATACCTAATGGAAGCCTAGGACTAAATTAACTTTGGATAATGAGCGATTTTTTATTTTGGATGTTATGGGTGTAACAGATAATGTACGATTAATAACTTACCCTACTACCTATACAAGATGTATCGTAAATAACGCAAGACCTCAGTCACCCTAACTACATAATTGCTTCACAAATTTATAGGAAAAAAACAAATTTCCAAATTTAAAGAGTTTTACCCTTATTTAAGTACTTTTATACCCCAATTATCCATGAAACTTGTATGTGTATGAGTGCGTATTGAGAAATATGTTTTAGAAATGAATTTGAAATCGCCGTATTGCTCTAAATCAAAAGTAAATTAGATATAGCATTTGAGCAAATTTATAAAAATATAAGTTACATTAAAAATAGTGGGAATTAATTCGGTTACCGATTTAGAACTAACTACTTTCAGGTCTTGCTTTAATTATGTTACACCTTGTAAATGTAAATAATTATAAGAACTAGTGGAATAGACTTGAGTAAGCCAGAGAGGTCTGTAAGGAAAGAACCTGTCGGAACTTTGTACTCTGCCTGCTGCTGCAAGGTATCTGGTGTGATAATATAGATAGTGGGATATGGAAATTATAAACCTACTATCTTTTACTCTATGGCAATGCTCTATGGTATTGGTTTCTATTCCTGGGTGATTTCAAGTGTGTTATCCGCACAGAACAACAATACTGGTTATCCGGCAGTATTGGTACTGTAGGTTAACGTACTCACAACCTATTACAAATGGAGTAGGTATTAAACTTTGGACCATCAAGCAAACTGCTACAGGCATCGCGCTAAAGTTGACTTGTCCTTCCGATAAAATAGTCTAGGTTTTCCCCGGTACCTACATCCTTCCACTTTTGTTTGTATATCTGGTTTGTCATAATCTTAACTGACACTATTATAATTACCATTACTACAATTGATATCATTCAAACAGACACTTGAAACTAATTTAATTGTATATATTTTATTTCATCTTTTTAATTTGAACTAAATAATTTATGAATGTCCAGTACAATTATTATATTTTCTAAATTGTTACTTTAACCCCTTAGATTATTGAATATGGCGTACAACCTATGTAATTTTATCATCCACACACACACACACATCCACTGTAACCCATTTTCGCAAATAAACTGATTTGATTTGATTTTGAAAATAAAATATGGTCACCCTTTTAGGTGGAAAAAGCATTTTAAAATACCACCGTATAAAATATGAGGGCTAATGTAAACTGCTTGTCTACCTATGAGATAGATACTACTGTATAATCAGGCCAGATTCCTTGTTGAGCAGGCAGAGAGAGTACAGAGTTCCAACAGGTTCTTTCCTAACAGACCTGTCCGGCTTAATATAAGATATGTTCCCAAAATAAATCAAAACATATTTTCATTAAATTAATTATAAAATAATTGAACAATCCTCATTAAATGCTTGTAATCATCTAATTTGTTAATGAAAACATATATATATATAAAACATAAATGACACTAGTCGGAGCAAAGGACATTCGATTATTTACCACAATGGGCGTAAAGGTATTTTTGTTGTATAGACAATCCGGTTCCAATTAAACAGCTTTAACATTGTTTTCTTATATGTTTTAAAATATGAAGTAGGTATCTACTGAATTGTTTTTATCAAGAGGATATGTAAATTTTATTTTACCTACCTGAGTTCCACGGAGTTGGATTCTATATTTGATTTTATTCCATTAACTGCATGCAATATTTAGGTATTTCTCAACCGTAAAATGGTATCATTAAAGAAGACTAAACCAAAACCAAGTCTATGCTGTAAAATTTTCTATATTTTACCCATTTTACCTTTATTTTTCGACTAGCTGTTTACAAGTGGCTGCGCACGCGTTTATTTTGTAATATCTAGATATTATTACGCCAGACCCACAGGTTCTTTCCCTACGAGCGCACCATTGTGTTAAACAGTCTGCGAATTACGTCTGGGGTACTACACGGATCTTATAGAAACTTGGGATAATTTCCGTGCTTTCAAGCGTTTTTGTCATACCTATTACTGGAATCAAACATGAGGCCCACAAATAGGCCCTGTTAATATTTTTTTCGTATCCATGGTGCTTTACAACTGGGCTTATCTTCGTTGTAGTCTCCTTCTCTACGGCTGATCTTCCAATTGTTTGTGTCTCCCGCTTTACAAAGGAGATAAGTGAAAGTTTATTTTTCTTACTCCTCCTGTTCTTCTTTTTAAATAAATTTGGAGCGGGTTCCAACACAATTAAAGCGCTTCCCGGAACACCCCAATGTTCAAACCCTTGTGTCATCTAAGGAGACCATTATGGATTCTGGCTTACTTAAAATTTCTTTCATTGGCATTAAATAAAAGTTCTTTCCTTACAGACCTCTTTGGCTCCCTCCAATCGTAGTTCGTCTCATACACGCTCGGTTACGAAGACTCGTGACTTGTCCTTCAGATAAGTTACAGATAAATACCATCATTTCAGGCTGAAATCTTATTATTAGTGAAATACAATGTAGCCTGTCACTTTTCGATGATATGGCTGTCTAATGGTGAAAGAATTATTAAAATCTGTTCAGTAGTTTATCGATTGTAAATAAACAAATCTCTTCTCTTGACTACAATGGCTTAAAGTAGATATATATATATATAATATATTATGTACCCACTGTTAGCGCAGAATATCTAATTAAACTTTCATCTCTGTAAGTGCAGGCTGTTCCGTTTACTGGACCATTACGCGACCAATCGTACGATCTATGCTGTTGTTTGTAAGCGTAAACCACGATACGAATTAATTCATCGTAAACTGTTTCCTTTATGGAAATAACTGCCGTTATGCACTATGTAAACCCACATCACAGACTATGTTATCATATCAGGCACAATTTCAAATTCCAGACTGCTATTGAGATTATTTCGAAAGCCTTTTGTCCGACCTCGTGGTCATCAGTCTCTCGACCCAACCAACCGGAACAGTGTGTGTAGTGAATGTAATATTCGAAAGAGTTATAATCTACCGGGACATTTAGAACAATTTAGGGGCGCATTCACTACCCTAAAGTGCTGGTTAGTTACCTACTTTTCAATTAGCGTTACTCGGCAATTAAAACTGGCTAGCTTAACCGTCGGATACGGCCACTCAGAGATTGTGAAATTCGTACATAAAGTTACTTGCAATCTTAATGGTCGATCAGTCAACTTCAGACTTTACTCGAGGGTCGTACAAGACGCCCTTATCGTCAAAATTAATTCAAGTAGTACCTACCTATCGCGGTCGGTTGATCATGTTTGTAACATTGATATTTTTCCAAAATTGTATTTAAAAAAAAACTATCTGTTGCATAGAGATCTCAAAATTAGCTCACATAAGATATGTAGCCCAGTAGAGACTTACATAAGGTAAAGACTGCTCAATCCAGTAGTTTAGACTGTTTAGAGAGTAGGCCGCTACGCTCATTGGATCCAATAGTCGCGGGTAGTCCTGTACGAGACAAATCTTTGGGTGACCCACAAATGTTTTCTTTAATCTGGGTGTTTTTGTATGTGAGTCTCATGTTTGTATAAGAGCACCCGCGATACAGAAATAATTTCTAGTGTATAGTATGTCAGTTTAGGTATTTAAATTATTGTAAACAAATCAAACTATTATTTTTTTAAAGTCTCTTTGCCGTGTTAATATACGTTGTTCTAAACAAAGTTTATTATAAAAGAAACAATAACTTTGTATTTTATTATAAAAAATTACTATATGTCTACCGCACAAGGGATGATACTGTATGTAGATTGAAAAATAACCATTTCATTCATTCTGAAACTGCATTTACAATTTTATTAAAATAGCCTTTACATATTTTATATATTTATATATATATTACGGTTGTGGATTTCATAAGCATTTTCCTGTGACAAGCCTATTTCTTTTTTCTAAAGGTACCAAGCAAAACCCACCAAAACATTAGAAATCTGTTATATTATTTCCCTATGGGTTTGAAAAAGACAAATGAAACGGATGTTTAAAACAAATTATATATTTATACTTGAAAAAAATGAAATAATTTATATGATCTTAATAATACATTATTTACCTTTGACACAACTGCTATACATTCGAAATGGTACAATAATGTTAAGGTTAAACGCTCAATGTATTATTTTTTGTGTGGATGTACAAATAGTAGACATTCATGTTTCTATATATCTGATAGGCCATAATCACATTATAGATGAAAATTAAATGCATCATATAAACTAGAATCTATATCATAAAAACAGAATTAGAAAACTCAAATTAAAATAATTAGGCAGTCAACATGTTCAAAATTAAATACACATGTGATGCTAAGAATGAAAAATGATAAAATAAATTACTACATAATTAGCTTTTAGAAACACATAGTTTGTCCTAAAGCTCAACTATGCCCAAATTGACTATGGCTAATTATAAAAGCACCTATTTACACATATGATAACTCAAGACCAACATAAGGAAAGTTAAGTTTAATTACACTTAGGCCTATCATTGGGAGGAATTTGTCCCAATTTCACTTACCAAACCTTTGATCACATTTATTGTATTTATATAAAGCACCTAAATAATTGTCAATATTTACACTATGGTCTAAAGAAAGCTGAATAAACTCTGTGAGCCTTATTTGCCATGGTAACAGGCCATGGGTGAGGCATACAGGACCAGTATATAATGCTAAGTCTGGATCTGGAATGGATGGGTATATCATTTGAAGGGCATTATGCAATTCTTGTGCAGTATATTCTTTAGATTTTCTATCACATTCTAGTTTTTGTTCTGCTATTTGACGTATACATTGTGCTATTGTTGGTTGTCCATCTTTATATGTAAAAATGTTAATAACTACTGTATGGGCTTGGCTCCCATTTGTGTAGCCATTTAGATCTGGCTTCTTGTACCATTTTATACAGCCAGGTACACCTTTTTTATTTTTTTCTACTTCGAGGAATAACTTCTCTTCATTCTTTTTTAATTCTCCTGGAAATAAATATCATGTTTCAAATACAGTAATTGTGAAGAATTTTTGGTAGGTAAATGTTAGTAACTGAAGACATTGCATCATATATCCATGTGGGAATTTATATGTACATTTATATCTAAGATCGAAACTGTTAGAGGATTATTTGTATTTAAATGAATGAAAAGGATTTTGTGGTTATATTTCTTTCCATTAAATTATTAAAAAATATATATAAAATTCTGTTAGGAAAATTTTAAGAACCGGTATTATTAAATTACCTGTGACATCATAGAAGCTCACAAATGGTATCCCAGTAACCAGGCTCCAGATCACCACCCTCGCCAAGTCACTAAGTTCATGATGATCAGTGTCCGCCAATACCACCAAATGTTTGAGTTTCTTCGTAATTTTTGGCAAGTTTTCTAATATGACTTTAATATCACTTTTTGTCGCCTCTTTTTCAGGTGAATTGTACTTTTTATTCCAAATTTTGTAATAAACATTTTGAACAGCAACAAGTAAATTCACTATGAGATGTACGAGTGTAAACAAAAACTGTCGGAGCAGCCGTGATAGCATGGTATTGTTAACAGCGTCGCGTTATTCCTGAATGGTGGTTAGTTGATTTGTTTATACATTTTAGGTAAAGATTTATTTTTTTTATCTGAGTTCGTAGGTACAGATCACACGGCCTAGTCAGCCGCTTTTTTCCGTGGACCAATCACGAGCTTCAGGGTGGACAGCAAGCAATGTTGTCAGTTCAAAATTCCGATAAGGACGAATATTTTTCTGTAAAAATATTCGTCCTTATCGGAATTTAACATAAATTATTTGTGAGAAAAAGAATAAATCGCATTATTTTGTCGTTACATAATAATATTTATCCGAACGCACAATATGAACCTCAGAGTAAATAAAAATACGAACTTCTGTCTATTTTTTGGAAAAATATTATAAATTACGTTAAATGAAGCGTACTACTTACAAAAACAAAAACCCTGAAATAGGTATACCGCGCAAGGTCGATTAAGCGGGCGTTCGCACGAGCGCTTTTTTACAGCGCCGGAATTAAAAAGTTGAGATGAAACAAATGGAAAACAGTACATGCGTTCACACGTGAGCGCTTTTTTATCGCGACCGATTTTAATCGCGCTTGTTCTACTGTCAACGCTCGACGTTTAAGCCGTGATCACACTTGCCAACCCTGACTCCGACCTGACTGCCTTAGGACGCCATTACAAGGTCGGAGTCAGAGTTGGATTCAACTTCATCCGACCAAGGACTTTATGTGATGCAGTCATCGTTATGATAAGCATCAATGTATCGATATAATATGATATTGTTGTCGTGTAAAGAAATAATGTGAAAATGAAAGTGATTGATGATGTATCGAAACATCAATCTTTTATTGGCATTCTTTATTCGTATGACTCTCCATCTTTCCTGTCCAGATAAATAGAGAAATAGGTAGATTGAAAAATAATTTTCTTCGATCAGTCGGCTCGCGAGCCCTCTTCACAGAGGGGCGTGTAACGTGCAGCGACATGGAATTTAGCACTAAGGGTGAAAACGATATATCGATGTTTTAATAGGCAACACATCGACGTTTTAAATTGCGAGTTACTTCTATTTCGAATTCGCTTTAGGTGAGTACAATGCAGTAAACAAATGTAGTGTTGGTATGCATATCTCTAAGGAACTATATTATTGCAATGTCATCGAATTTATACTCGTATGCTTAATTTCAACTCGTGCAGATGCCCGCAAGTGTTTGACAAATGGATCACAACTTTTGAATCAGAATGACAAACAGACATGCGAATAAAAAAGTGCATAAAACTTGTAAAATATCGATACATCGATATTTTTAAAGCAATGTTTTTTTTACAACACCTCAAATCATGCATCGATACATCGACAATAAAGAAAGATTAATAAAAGATGATATGAAAGTGATTGATGATGTTTCGAAACATCATCAATCACTTGCATTTTATATCGATCATTAAGAATAGAGGGTATTATTTTGAAATCTAAGATGGCGGACGCGCCTTTTTGTGTAAATTCAATATGGGTATAATTTTTAGGGTTTTAGGTGATGCTGATTAAGAATATAGGGGTATTTTTAAATTCAAGACGGTGGGTATTTGAGTACTAACTAGAGGAGTACTAGTGTATGTTTAGTGCTTGTGTGTACTAGTGTTTGACGAACTGTTTTGTACGTACAGCACCTAATAAAGTACTTCGCACGTTAGTCGGCATTTAATTACCCCGCCACGTAACAGTATAAACAACTCCATTATATTTACTGATTGTCTTAGTTGCTTGCAATCTGCATGCTAATCCATTTAGCAAACATATGAATCTAGTAAAACATTTTGTTGGCCTGGATTCGGGTATTCAGAGCAACGAAACTGTATGGCCTGGCAAAACTAGCAAGCCTCCAAGGCCATTTAGATAATACTGTTTATTGTAATGGCATTTTATTACTTCTACATATACAGGTATTTGAAAATTGGAATCGTGATTATGTGACAGAAAATTTATACAAGGCCAAATTGTATCGGACAATTTAATCCGTAGTCCCAACCAAACCCTGGTTCTCCAAATTAAAATTGACTAAGAAAACGACTTCTATCCTTTTCCGTCTCAGATGTAATCATTATTACAGGGCTTTAACCTTAAACCTTACAACCTCGTTAAACCAACCGTATTTATAATCTAAGAAGTCGATCATCTCTAATTATTATTCATTGGGAAGTTGAATTCTTTTAGAAATGTTACAAACACGATTAAGCATTTCACTAAACAGACAGAATACACTTAAAATTAGCGTCAAGCCATTTTGCAATCGTTTAAATATCGTCTATAGCGTTTTATTCCGGCGCTGCAAAAAAACGCTCCCTAATTGAAGACTAGTATATACCGAAATAAATACATTTAAGCGTTATTACGTAATATATATTGTGGTTGGTAAAGCTGTGCTGGAGGAAGTGAATGAGTTTGTATATCTTGGTTGCGCCTTCAGTAAGGATGGGAAATACACCGCTGACATAGAGAGAAGAGTGAGTGCAGGGAACAGAGTGAATGGTGCGATGGGAAAGCTACTTGGGAGCCGGCACTTAAGCCATAAGGCGCAGCTGGCCATACATAACGGAGTTCTTGTCCCAACGCTGTTATATGGTAGCGAGAGCTGGGTATGTAAGAAGGAGAATGAAAGTAGGATAAATGCGGTAGAAATGCGAGCTCTGCGGGAGATGTGCGGAGTGAAGCTGACCGACCGCATTAGCAACAGCGTAGTAAGAAAGCGAGTAGGTATGACAGATAGTATCGGTGTAAAGATGAGAAAGGGCATGCTCCGTTGGTTCGGGCATATATTTATTTTTATTTATTTATTTTCAATTATTTGGGGGGCTTACAGCTAGCATAACAGAGTTAATAGTATAAAATAGTTACAATTAGCCATTTACAAGCCTCCACATATAGACTTAAGATATAGATAATTTGCTTAATCGCTAATAACACACAAAATGATACAAACTAAAAAAAAAAGTTTAAGAAACAGTAAATAAACAAACAAAAAGAAAGATATAATAGTCAGTTAGGAGGTGGTGAAGTGTTTGGTGAGAATAGCATTAATAGAGGTGGGGCAACTAGTAAATAGATCTAATGTAAGGTGTTTGGACTTCATTAAGTCGTTAAACATATTACATGTGCGCAGGAAGAATGAATTACGACGATACCAGGTATGTGAGAATGGAATATGGAGCAAGTGCCTAGGGCGGGAATGTCGTGGGGGAATGTTTAAATATATTTTCGCTGTAAGTTGAGGGCAGTCGACTTTGGACTGCGCAATTTTTGTTAGGTAGCGAACATCGGAAATTTTTCTGCGAATGTATAAGGAGAGTAAATGGAAGCGAGCGCAGCGATCTTCATATCTCAAGAGCGGAATTTTAAGTTTGTAATTTAAATGTTTCGTGAACTTCTTTTGTATTTGTTCGAGTCTGTCGGAGTGGATTGCGTAGTTGGGATTCCATATCTGACTTGCATACTCGAGATGATTCCGAACATACGCACAGTAAAGCAATTGGATGGTCTTCATGCTAGTAAAGGAACCACTGTTGCGAATGATAAAGCCAAGAGAGGAGGAAGCTTTACTGACTATGTGGTTGATATGGTGATCGAAAGACAGTTTACTATCCATGATAACACCAAGATCTCTGACAACATGAACACGAGCCAAGAATTGATTGTTGATCGAGTAGTTAAAGGTTAGAGTGCAATTCTTCCTAGAGAAACTAATTACTTGGCATTTGGATATGTTCAAGTCGAGCTTGTTAGATTTGCAGTATTTAACTACTCTGAGAAGATCATCTTGTAGGAGCACTGCTTCTGACTGGCAATTAACGAGCCTATATATTTTTATAGAAAGAATGCCAGAGGAAAGAATGACAAAACAGATATACAATGTGAAAGTGGAAGGATGCAGGTACCGGGGAAGACCTAGACTATCTTACCACGACCAAATAAACCAAGTCTTATCAGAAGGAAAAGTCAAGAGTCTCCGTAACAGGCGAGCGTGTATGAGACGAACTATGAGAGTCGAGGAAGCTAGAGAGGTATGTAAGGAAAGAACCTGTTGGAACTCTATACTCTCTGCCTACCCCGCAAGGGATCTGGCGTGAGGTTATAGATAGATAGATAGATTACGTAATAGATCGATTTAGTGAATCGGAATCACTGAAAAATTGAAATTCGATTTTTTCTATTTTGATAAGAACTATATAATGATTTAAAATTATATTTATTATGAGTATATTTACCTAAATACCTACTTGTAAAGGTATGATAGTTTTTATTTAATTAATCAAAAAGTCGAGGGATGTCTGTGCGGTCAATTCCTTTCAACTCTTTAAAAAATTGTGCAATTTTTTGCGTTCTGATCAAAGAATATAATAAACTACGAATAGTGAAATAAATATACATCTTATCTGATAATAAATATACACCGCAGTCCATTGGCGCTAGGAGTGTTTCGAGCGTCCTACTGACCTCAAAATCTCTTTACTTTAACTTAATACTGTGACATGCTTGTAAAACCATTTTAGTTAAAAACCACAAAAAATCGGTCACAATGACATTCCATAATATGGATTTATATTCATATATTACTAGCTGTACCCGCAATGCATTCGCGTTATTTTCACACCCTTAAGCTTTTTTTGAGACAAAAGGTAGCCTATGTCCTTCTCTTGGATAAAGTTTAGCAGTTTTAGCATGAAAAGGTAATTAGACTTTATAGACAGAGTTACTTCCGATTTTATAATATTAGTATGGATAAATCAAACTCAAAAAACTTTTTGAGAGAAAGCTTTTTTGTAAATTGATTGATTTCGATTCGAATTGATTTAAAAATCGGTCTTTCACAGGAAGAATCGCCATCCCTACCCTGACATTTTTACGTAGAATGAAAAGTGGTACCATACCAATGGCAAAATTAAACCATAGTAAATTTAACATGTTTTACGATTTTGCCTATATCAATGTATTACAGAATCCAAGAACCGTTTGTAAACTTTCTAATAAATTATTGAGATTGTATTGTTCATCAATTGTATTGTACATCAATGTTGTAAGAAAAAAAAATGTTAATAGTCAATGGTTTCCTTCCTTTTCCGTCGGCCATTTTTGTTTCTTTTGCTTGTCAGACTTGGCTGATAAGGTTAGTATTTTCCAGGATTTGTATTTTACCTGTTTTTGTCAGTGATATTCTAAGACAAAAGTGAGTCCTAGTGCTTTAAAAAATAATTACGCTATTATAAATCTGATAGAAGTTGTATAAATTCATTCGCACTTGTGAAATACATGAACGTTATCGTGTCGCCCGACCACGCCGTTTTGCATATTGCTTTTCTGTTTCAGGAACCTCAAAATGCAGCTGCACATCAGAGGACTATCGACGCATGTTTTAGACGTCAATGGAGAGGAGACCATTGGCCAAATCAAGGTGAGGTTATAAAACTTCATTCATATATCATATACATGACCGTAAGATAGTTTACTAAAATTCGCATTTTGCTCTAATTATTTGATCAATGCGTAAAATGTATTCGTAATGGAATATTTCCACTTAAAGCTCGTGTTTTTGTAAGTTATTTATTGACTTTTTTTCAGTATTTATTCATAAGTTTCATGTTATGATTGAAGGTTAGAGTTGTCCAACATGTCATGTTTTGTTACTTCCAGGAGCGCGTTCGCGCCCTTGCCGAGGTTGGTGCAGAGGAGTTGACCCTGTCAGTATGTGGTGCTCCTTTGGATGATTCTTCCATCGTGTCTGAGCTCTCATCCAATGAGCTTGACCTTACAGTGCCACTGCTTGGTGGTAAAGTGCACGGATCCTTGGCTCGTGCTGGTAAGTTTTCATTTCTTTAGTAAATTAATTATCAGTTCTAATATAATAAAGAGGAAAGATTTGTATTTTTGTATGTATGTAACTAATAAACTCAAACAATTGGACCGATTTCAAAAATTCTTTTACCATTAGAATGCTACGTTATCCCTGAGTAACATAATCTATATTTATTACTGGAAAAAATTAGGGATCCCTACTAAAACTTCAATAATGTAACCCAAGGTGTAAAAAAATTAGCCATATAATGTCTTTTATCGCATGCGCTGCAAAAAACTATTGATGAAAGAACAAAAAAATGATCTACAATATTTAAGAGCATATCAATATCTACAAAAAACTTCATGATACCATCTGTCTAACTATTGTACTTATGTCACTATAACTACTTTTTTACATTTTAAAAGTTGATAGAAATGCTGACCAAAATCAGACCGTGTTATTCATACCTTTGTATTAATCCTTATTCAAATAAATCATATTGTATTCTAGACTGTTTTAATACCTGTAGATTACTTTTTGAATTATTCTCATCGGACATTTCATTCAAAAAATATTACAAATAGAAAACTGTCAATCTAAACAAAATAATATTAGAAAAATAAACTTTAGACATTGTCTAGGATATGTAGATTGTTTGAAACATCTTTGATCATCTCTATGAGAATGTTGACGCTGTAATACAATGATGATGCTGATTGTATGTATAAACAGTGACATTCATTTTCAAATGTAAATAATTCAAAGGAAAATAGTAGAAATCTACTATAAAAGAAAATATGGTTTGATTCTTGATAGAACACTTGAAATACCAGCTGTGTGACTCATTATTCATTTTCCAGAATTGTGTCTTGTTGTGTCCTGGATTCTTGTTAAGTGTTGAGATGATAGTAATTTCCTGCTTTTGAGTGTCATAATTACAAAACAATTAAATGTTATGTTGATCATATACATTTTTTCAAACGAATATCAATATTGATTATGCTATATAGCAAAATCAATATTGATAGTCAATTGAGGGCTATTAATTACTAGTATTTGTCATCCGTTATAACAAAAGTTATGACAAAATATAATCAGATTACAGTATTTTTCACATAGGATGGGTAGTGACAGTTCTAATTGACAAACTAAATTAATATTTACTACTGTACTGTACTATTAATATTTATACAATTGAATGGTGAAACCATAACCATAAGTATAGAAAGGAGTCATGCCTCTTATTGCTATTGAATATAGTATAATTCCTTTTTAATATAGTATAATTTGGCAATTAGAACTGTCACTACCTATCTATCTATATTATCACGCCAGATCCCTTACGAGGTAGGCAGAGAGTACAGAGTTCCAACAGGCTCTTTCCTTACATACCTCTCTGGCTTCCTCTACTCTCATAGTACGTGAAAAATACTATAATGATTACAATTGCAATATTCAATCATGATTCATGATTGAAAGAGTAATGGTTTCAATCATGAATCATGATTACGATGAAGATAACAACATGTAATTAGAATCGTTAATCATTAATACACCATTACACCTATATTCTTTAAGCAGGAGTGATTAATCATTAATCTGATTACATTTTGCCTATCTCTGGTTATAACATTCATCAGTGCAAAAATAATTTCTATTAGTTATGTCTCTATTAGTTACTTAAGGTAAAATCCACCTCAATCTTATATTTAAGGATCAAGGTACTTATTTTCATTATATTCATCACTGGGCTTTCAAAAATTGCTGTGTGTTACAGAAGACTTTTGTCCTCAAAATAAGTGCAGTAACTATGTTCGAGTTTTGAATCGAACATGGTTATTGCATTTATAGTAAGTAGTGAACTTATAAATAAAAATAAATGAAAACATCACATAGTTACTTTCTTTTACTCCATCAATATTAAAGTGCTGTGTAGCATTTTATAGCATGTGAGCATTAAAACAAGGATCAGAATCACATCAAATACCTGAAATCAATTAAACACAACCTGGGTTTATCATTATTCCTTAAGTCTTACAGATTGAAAACAGCATAGGCTGAGTTATTAATTGGTACTATTTTTTAATTTTTAGGTAAGGTCAAAGGTCAGACCCCCAAAGTAGAAAAGCAACAGAAGAAAAAGAAGAAGACCGGCCGTGCCAAGCGTAGGATCCAGTACAACAGACGGTAATACACTTACTTTATTAATTGTTATAAAAATTGGTCTGTTCGCCGTTTTGGCATAAAAATTAAAGCTTGTTTTTATTTTCTATCTGATCCTCGGCGCGTACAGTTCGCGTGATTTAACATGGCTGGATTGAAGTTATATTAACTCATATATGTGGGCTGAGTTACCTCAAGCGCACTTTAACCGGATGGGATTTTCTGTGCTTCCCTTTGCCTTAATTTCTGACGCACCTAAAGATCCAAGTACTTCCTGTAACAGATTGTAGATTCTGCCAGGGGGAAAGAGCTTGTATTCCCCTGGAAGTGGATAGGCCAACCCCAGTAGATTTATTCGCCGCGACGTTAGTATGTCGCATTTGCCGGCAATATGTTTCATAGTTTTGAGTTTCTATACCACAGCTGCAAATTATGTGGCTGGATAGGTTTATCTTGCGTAGATGTTCTTTTGTACCCTATGGTATAGTGATTATAGTGACCTGTATAGGCTCTAACAAGTTGCCTAAGTTGAAATTTACTACGACTTAGTGGTCTCTTGCTGTCACCTTCGCCTCATGTGACGATGAATGAAATAGGTGAAATTGTTACTCTTATTTTTTGTGTCAAACCATATTTTTAGGTGTTCTGTATTGGAATTTATAGCAATTTAATACATTTGTTGCAGATTCGTGAATGTTGTCCAGACCTTCGGGCGCAGACGTGGACCCAACTCGAACTCGTAGATCATATTTTGTAAATAAAATGCAAATATAACATCTTCCATGCGCCATTATTTTATTTTATTTAAAAATGTATCCTGGCCAAAGACGCGTCCATCCATCCATATCGCAGGGCAAGCACAGGCGGTAAGAATTTGGAATTTGAGTCTTTACGCAAATCCAAACAGTCTTGTCTATACGTCAATACAATTTTTGATAAGAGTTTTCTTGTATCAAATTTTTGTCACGATAAACACAAAACAAAACACTTTTCTCACACTCAAGGCAACGAAATCCGTGCCCTGACTCGTGGACTCGTCGAAAAGCTTTTGTCCTCTTCGAAAAGTCTTGCCGCCCATGCTAGCCTGGCTGCACGAAGAGGAACCGTGCGATCGAGCGAGTCTCGCGGTCTACGTTTAACTACAACACAGGCAACTTGCAGATTCGATTCCTGCACCATGCCTCCACAAATAAACTTAAGCGATTGTGCAAGCCGTCCAATATTCGTGTTACTAAATGCATCCACGCCAGGACAAAATAATTTGGGAGTCTGGGGACAAGGATAAGTGAAAAAAGAATAACTGGTATCGTGAGTGGTTATTGATAGGAGTTCGTTAAACGAATATCATGCTCGTGCAATTTTCTATTATGTATTAGTTATCAACACGATAACTTGTAGATAGTCAACTTGTCTCTCGCAGGAGGAAAGAAATAGTTCATTAATGGGTTACTTACGTATTATATCCTCTGTGGGTAACCTATCTTTTTTCATATACACAAATAAAAGAATGAATAGTCAACAAAATTGTTTATTAAAATATGCAATTTGCTGCTACGAGGAATATTACATGCATCAGTAGGTCCCCTCATACAGTGATTACTACAATTTATAACTACCTTTAGGACGTCATCAAACTCCACTTAACAGATTCACATAACATGTTAATTATAAATATAATCATCTTATTTATCTACATAAAAATAGGACAGAACACGGACGAGTCTCAGTGAAGTCGAGATTCTGTTGTAGGTATCGTGCTTAAAGCTCAGTCAAGTTAAAGGGGTCAGTACTCCTCTGCCACCCCCGCTTGGAGAATATAGGCGTGACAGTGTGTGTTACCAAAACCTCTTAACAAAATTATTATAATCTAACCTTGCCTTGAATAAGAGACGGAGCTTTAAACTGTATATATTCACATATCTTTCTTACAGCAAAATAATGTTATAGTAGCTTTGTTAAAGATTATAGTACGCGCAGTTACGCTGATCATGGGAGTTTATAGCGTTTTATACAGGTCCATTTGGAATTATCATGCCAAAGTTGTAGCATTTATACGTCAGCCTCATAAATTATTGTTCTAATTCTGCAAGAGTTGGTGTTGTAAAAATTAGCGCTGACAGTCGCGCGTATGGCGCCGCGTTGACGCTTATGGACTTTAAAGCATATTGAAGGAGCGTTCAAGCGCCGACTCGAACGGTTAAGCGCCGAAACAAGCGTTTAAGCGTCGACTCGAGCGTCTTTACATGACTTATCACTCAGCGTCTGGGGAGTGTCGACGCTGAAAGGTCTTGCTAAATCGCTGACCACGTGGTGTCTATAAACTTCTGCTGCCAGCGAGGGTTGCAGTGTCACGCTGAACGTTACTAATACGCAGGAATTTTGAAAACCACTGACAGTACATGGCGGTGATCGGCGCGGCTACAAACACGAATCTTTGCCTATATAAGCGCGCTGGATAGCTACATGTTATTGTCCGTGTTATCGGTCAGCCAACGTGACTGGAAAACCAGGCTAAGGGCCCATTGGCACTGGGCGTGGGTACAGCGTAGATGATCGTATGTGCCGCATAGTAGTCGCGTATTCGTGCTGGGTTTGTCGTAATTATTGTTAGAAACAATTACCTAAACATTTTGACGCGACCATATCGCGGCACCCAATGCTTTTAACCAGTAGGTTGTGATACAACTTACTGGCTAAAATAAACCGGGTAATCCATTCCGACTAACTGAACAGACCGACTTATTGTGCAGAATGGAACTCGATGAAGCAATTTGTTTAAATCGAATCATATGTTGGTCAATTGATTTGATGGTTTGGTATTTAAAAAATAAAATACCAAAATAATAATCAACGGACCAACCAGATAATAGACAAAACAACTGGTTTCATTTAATTTATATAAAAAATATTTTTCTTACTAGTCGAACCAATTGGTGAAGTGGGTCCGTTCAGTTGGTGGAACGGAATATCTGCATTTAGCGAGAAATTAATTAGGTACTTTCATTGTAGCTAAATGTTAAGTTTCAACTTCTTCATGGGATGAAATGCCTTTCGGTCTCGGTAGAGGTTGGTTTTTTTAACATGGCGACTTTTCAAGCGCTATATCTACAAGGGCCACCACACAACG
Organism: Phalera bucephala; assembly: GCA_905147815.2. NCBI lineage: Eukaryota > Metazoa > Arthropoda > Insecta > Lepidoptera > Notodontidae > Phalera > Phalera bucephala. The sequence continues at coordinate 25,053,851 of LR990618.1, read as the reverse complement.
CCTTGGGCCCTTATCGCTATGACTAATTAAACACGTAACGCGGCACGTAGCAATAACTTCGAAATGATCTGTTAATGGTACTCTAGTGGCATACAGAATATATACCATTCACGATCAGTTCACGAAGTTATCGTAAGGAACCGCGTTTAGTCAGCGAATAAGGGCCCAGCTAGGTATTTGTAAAGATACGACCAAACTAACGCGTGCAACCGAGGCCGCGGTGGCGTGCACGGTGGTGATCAGCTCTATTTGTATGGAAATGTTCACACCAACGCGTCCTGCGTCCTGCACACGATATCTGGGCGGCGTCTGCATGCGCAATTATAGGGAATTACTGATCGCCACCGGGGACGCCACCGCAGCCGCGGTTGAACGCGTTGGTTTGGCCGTACCTTTATGCGTTCTAATACAGCAACGGTTCATGTTAAGTATGTTAAAAACATATCTATGAATGAACGTAAGGCTTTTACCATCACTGTTATTGCACCGTTTTAGTTGCGTTGGATACAAGCGATAGAGGTCGCACCATATACCTATTTAACAGCATATGGTCAGGACAACATGGGGAGAGGGATAAATTAAAAACTTCGTAAGGTATATTCTTCAACTAGATAATATTAATCACTTTACAGCAACCAGTGCACAAGAAGACCAGCTGCTTACAATAAGTACATTAGGTAGGTACCTATTTTCTAAAATATATTTGACTTATTCCACTCCGCAATTTGTACGTGTCATGCAAAGCGGCAAGATTACCCAACGAGAGTAAAGTGAACATTCCTAAATATTATGGCACTGTGGTCGCTACACTAAGTATGTATAGGTAGGTATGCACACAAAAAATCATAGTCACTAATAATAAAATTATCGTTTAATGATTTATTAACTTTTTTAATTTGTACTTGTTTTTATATTGTTTTAAAGAATAAGTCGAAAATGTTTTAAATGAAAAGAAAAATACAATCATTGTTTGCAGACTAAATAATTTAGTCCAGTCGTTAAATAAATTTATTGCAACAGATCTACATACAAAATGTCTTCCACTTATATACAAATAATGCCGATATTAAGGACCAAAATGGATACCTATTTATGCAGCAATCAACAAAAAATAATTAAACGAAACACAAAGTAAAAATTCAACTAAAAATGTTATTAAAACAGCTACAATAATATAGATAGGACAAGAAATAAAATATACCTACTTAAACCGTGTCCCACCAAGTCATCTGTACTTATGAAGTTAAAATGTTCATATAAAAAAAATTAGAAGAACCAAGTACAAAAAATGGGACATAACAGGAATAGAATGTGGTACGAACCAAGAATTTTTTATGTGGGACGAAACTTTGAAGGTCGAACGAAGAACAAACCGACATTAGATAGGTAAACAAATTTTGTGTAGGTATAAGTACTCGGTCTCTTACAATAGGTCTCATAAAAAGCTCAGAGTAGCTTAGATCGAATCAGGAATGAGGGGATTCGTAGAAGAACCAAGGTCACCGACATAGCCCTCAGGATTAGGAATCTGAAGTGGCAATGGGCGGGCCACATTACGCAAAGATCGGACGGGCGCTGGGGCAGAAAGATTCTAGAGTGGAGACCACGTATTGGCAAGCGTAGCGTAGGACGACGGCCTGCCAGATGGACCGACGATCTTGTAAAAATCGCAGGAAGTCGTTGGATGCAGGTGGGGTCGGACCGGTTACGCTGGAAAGCGATTGGGGAGGCCTATGTTCAGCAGTGGACAAGTATAGGCTGAGATGATGATGATGATGATGATAAGTACGTAGGTATATTAAATTAGATAATATTTTTTTATTTTTGAAAGATTTCTCTTCAAGTTGGATACAGTAGGTGCATATATAGGTATACCTAGTACCTACATAGGTACAATCTGGCATGAAAGGACATGACTATGATTTCTTATTAAAACAAACTTTAGAATACGCTAAAAGACCACAGCCACATGAATAGTAGTAAATAATCTAATTTGTGTTAGTTTAACATATCTATAGATGCAACTACTCTTTACATAAGTAGGTACATTGACGTTGACGATAAAGTACAATGGACATATCAAACTTTCCAACTTAAATTGAACCTACAATCGTAACATTAATTCTAAAAATATTCAATTTCTTGTAAGTCTATGCATAAGTAAATATAGATCACGTCATACAATAAGGCACAATTACAAATTCTCAACTCAATTCAATTTTATACTAAAAGTATTATACCAATCATCCAACACATTGATATGCAATATGTTATTACAAAATTACATTATAATCTAGTCTTATATTATGCACCACTTTGACATATAAAGTTAGGTACACACAATATAACTATTCATACTATAATTAAAGTACATTTTGGCTTCAGATCTCGCGTAGGGACCAACTTCGACAAAACTGCGAAACTGCATCCATCACACATTACAGTTTTTCTTTATTCCGATTCTTTGTACTTTTAACATTCCTAAACCTATTTTAAATGCATTAAACTGACTTATCTGAATCGCAGACGCAACATCCCGTGCAGTTTTGTCAAAGATTTTACTGTTAGGAATGTTTCTAATTCATATTTTCGTATTGGAAGTACACATTTAGGACCTTATAATCAATGTTTGTTACAAGAATTTTGATCTCAAAAATCAATCGTTTAAGTATTTAAATTACTTCAATACATAGGTACATTGCGTAAAAAAGTTTAAACATTAAGGATCAAAAAATTTAAAGTCTTACAAAAATAAGTATTTCCATATTCATGAGCGAGTGCACTAATGTTAACAGGGTTACATTCGACTAGTGCAACAACTTACGTTAAGGTCATTCATGAATATAGGAATATGCTTGGTAGCCAAACTATCCACACTCACATTTAGTGATTCAGCACACGCGCCGGCGGACTCATCCTTCGACAGACTCACAAGTACATTTGCATGCCGGCTCCGTTTCTTTTTACGTACTCATCCGGCAGTTAGAAAACTGCGCTCACTAATTTTTTCAATAGAATTCTTTTGGCACCAATGTCTCTTCCCAGAAAATGTATGCCCTCTCGCTTTCACTACAGTTATTAAACTTTAGGTGAAGCATTATTATTGCTGCGGGCCTTCTCCCACTTGCTAATCCTGGCGATAGGGTAGCACATGATGGCAGATAAGAGGAGGAACGCCCCAGACACGTAGAAAAGTGTGTCGTAGCTTCCCGTTCTTTCGAATACAGCACCTGTGAAAGAGAGCAAGTTATCGGTTAAAAAGTGTCAAATCTTTGAGTAATAAGAGATTGGCGCATAGGCGAAAAAAAATCTGACAGTGTACTGGAGACGAGGAGGCGCTTTAGGATTTCTCCGCGAGCATGCGCGATTTCGATGTTCAATTTTCAGCTTGATACCAAATTAAAAACAATTCATTGGATGCACATGTTTGTGATGAGTACCCTTCCTTATACTTTACGTCGTGCTCGCCGCCGTGTGTACTACGCGCCATATGTTGAACAGATGCCATACAGTAAAACGGTTAAACTACAATCAATGGCGACTGGCTTCCCCTTTCGCTTTACCATACGTGTTGAAAACCGTCAAAAACTAGACAACACACTCGCGCCGGTGTCGATCGAGTGTAAGTTATTCTTTAGGTAGGCGTCGGACAAGGGCGTTACGCATGGCATGTCATGCCACCGTAAAACGCCACAATGGATAAGTAGGTTATAATGTAAACTTGACTAAAAAGTCAGACAACATTTTACAAGGCGTACCCAAGATACATTTTTAACCTTGTATGTTAACATATATCATTATGTGGTGATAACCACACGAATTCAAACTCTTTTAGCTCAATGACAACAATTTTATTGATATCAATAATACTTCTTCGGAAGTAGTACCTGGTTAAAGGGACTAACGTACCTTCATTGTTATTCTTCAATTATATTTGAAAATTAAAAAATGGGAACACGCCTGTATCTAATGATAATCATTTTTTTGGCATGCGAACAATACCTATACAAGGTGTATCGTAAATAACGCAGGACCTTAGCCGAACACCCCGATTAGATAAATAATTGCTTAACAAAATTAGTACAAAAACTAAATTTCAAAATTTGAAAGTTTTTACCATGTTTTAACCCCTATTAACAATCAAACATATACGTGTACATGTGCGTATTGAAAAATACGTTTTAGAAATGCATTTCAAATCTCCGTATCGCTTTGAATCAAGAATAAATTGGTTTGTTATAGCGCACTGAAGGAGTAACAGCATATATTGCAAATAAAAAAAATGTCAGATACATTAAAAATTGTTGGAATCAATTCATTTACCGATTAAGAACAAACTACTTTTAGGTCTTGCGTTACACCTTGTATATGTATATATGTTTTTTAAATAAATTACCGATCATGTTTCACTATTGCACTACTCTACATATTGTTAACCTAGGTCATCGTTCAATAACCATGCGGGTACACACGAAGGTAGGAATTTGGCACTGAGCTATGCAGTCGTAAGAACGAAAATAGCCGGGCGCCAAGCATTATGCAATGTGATTCACTCATAACATTACTGATGTCCAATATATTATAACGCCCACGCTCGACGCTCCGCTAAAGGTCACACAGCGGGATCTAATTCAATTGACGTAATAAGCAGCTCCTGATCTCGGTTTTCGTCAACACAATAAAATAATTGAAACGAATTAATACACTTACATATCGACAGTCCAAAGACATTGAAGAAATTTTACAGAAATGATATTAAAAGGTTTTATTAACAAAAAATATCATATGACCGTCATTCTAGAAGATTTATCCTAATCTTAAACATTTATCCTAATAAGAGGAGAGTCTATTATCGCAACAGCCTTCTAATTAATGGACTATCTTCTCTATTAATGGACTATCTTTCTATCTATATTATCAATTCATCACGCCAGATCTCTTGCGGGGTAGGCAGAGCGTACAGAGTTCCAACCGGAATACGTCCATTATAGGACTTACTATCTGTAGTCAAGTGATACTGTAACTACAGACATTAATCAAGTCAAACGTCTCCGTAACCGCACGAGTGATTCGTGATTTATGAGAGTGCAGAATGCCAGAGAGGTCTGTAAGGAAAGAACCTGATGGTACTCTGTACTCTCTGCCTACTCCGCAAGGGATCTGACGGGAATCATCCAGTCTATTTAACCATCTATATCTATAGATGGTTAGATATAGATCAAGCAACAGGCTGTCCACTTGCAAAATAAAGTCAACATGTTGTAACTCAAAAGAAAACTTACCCGCAATAGGTGTGCCGAATAATGCACCGAAACCTTGGAACAGCAGAAGTAGTCCAAAGCAGTTGGTCAGTTTTTCCAGTCCGAGGAACTCTACGACTAAAATTGAACGTAGCGATGCGAAGCAAGCTGCAAACAATAGAAAATTACGTTTAATTCTCATATAAACTTAAGAAAATAATTAGATAAGTATGTATGATCAGTGTACGAATAGGGGATAAAATATAATAGTTCTGTTTGCCCAAACAGATCAATATCATGTTAATACTATGGTCACTATTAGGTGTCATAAGGCAACAGCTCTGAGCCTCTACCTATTAGTGGACTATGAACCTACACTAGTTTCGCAAGAAATAATAGTTGTGTGTGCTCCAAAAATTCGATTTTATAAACAAAATATAAAATATATATATATTCCAAGTCTTAGTCTTATTTAACTTGTTATCTACAAGCTATTTTATCATAATCAATGTATACTTATTAGTACTGAGTACTGACCTAAAATATTTCATTTGTTTAATAAGCCATGGCAAATATTTAAAACGAAAATTCAGAAACACCTACCAACAGCAAGTCCAAAAATAGCGCAGTAACCAAACTGGAAAGCTGTGTTCAAGTAATATCCACTAAACATGGTCGCTACTCCGCCCGCCGATAAAGCAATATTGTTTAACCATAGCGGAGATACTTTCGGTATTGATGAGACGAGACCGCACAACACACGACCTACAATATTAGATACGCCAATAGCAGGAATCAACCATTCACGGGTACTTTCAGGTAGGGTCGTCTCAAGTCTCTTAGGCACGTATACATATGGAACAAAGAAACCTAACATTGTGAAGAAACCGCTCAAAGTAAGGATCAGGCATGTTGGTGATTTAAGCAAGCTGACATCCAACATAGTGGCCAATGCTCTTCGTACTGCCTCGGGACAGAACCGGCATTTTCCAGAGCGTTCTTCTTGTTCATCCTCTTTTGTTGCAACGTGCGTGACATGCAAGTGATATCCAAGGGATGTTCGTGATGTGTACTGAGGCAGTCTAGTTAAGCTGGCACCAAAGAAAATATCGTCACGATAAAATGGCCTGGCCACTAAATCGGCATGGGATCGGCGATGATGATTCTGAGTCGGTACGACTTTGACCGCCGCTCCAATCAGTGGTTCCGTGTTGTCAATATTGCTATTGGAATCGTCTTGTTCGTCTTTTTCGGCAACAGGCATGTCAATAAACATAGGTTTATTAGAAAGACAAGTTTTGATCGTGCCTGCGGTGGCAGAAGACCTTCTGAGATGAGAATTGCTAATGTGCGAGTTGCTGCCTCTGAAAACTTCTTCGGCCGTAGGATAACGTGTGTTGTTTGCAACTCCCATCCAAGTGTGAGGGCTAACTTTGTTGGTGAATCTCATTTCTGGCGGCATCGATATTCCCGAATCTAGCTTGCCGTGAAGTTTCAACATTGAGTTCAGTTTCTCGACGGCTTCCTCGTGGCGACGCGCACTGTCTTCTTCTTCTGGTTGGTCAGCTAAAGTCACTCGGACGGGTTTGATGGGCCGGAACATTGCCCCGAAAACAAGGCATAGTAGCAGCATTCCTGGCAACAAAATAATATTGCATTTAAAATGATGACCTAAATATAAAATTATTTTATGCTGGTAGTACCTATTTTCGGATAAAGTGACATTGAAAGCCAAAAGCGAGAAAATAGGGCTTATTGGCACTTAGTTGTTTCCATCTTCTCCCCAAGGGGTAAGGAATGATGTTCTTCACATACTTGGCGACCTATTCAAATAATCTCTAGGTCGACTTCTTGGGTGATATAGTGGCATCAATACAACTGGTGGTCATGACGTAAACTGTGTGTTATAAGAGGTCATCCATGAAAAAAAATTATGCCTGGCATATGTTAATTTGCTCAGCCCTCTGACATTGATACCTTGTATCGTCGGCGAAATATGGATGTACATAGTAGCCTATTGCTACACCCGCTTGGATAATGGTTCGGGCGAGTGTTTAAATAATTTATATCCATAATATTTGGAACTGGAGAATCTGAAAACTGTTTCATACAAACCTCCTTGAATAAGCATAGTAGTTTCCCAGCCGTACTTTTCATTAAGTTTGCTGGTAATAGGCGACATGAGGAAGGAACCCACTCCAGATCCACACAGGGCGATACCTGTAGCAAGCGCCCGCCATTTCTCGAAGTAAAATCCAACAATCAACACGGCGGGCATGTATATCATACACATACCGATACCTGAAAAATAAAGAAAATGTTATTCAAAATGTTGCAACCATTTATTCTCCTTGCGAATCCATAACGCCTTGTTCTAGCCACATAAAGTTTCGTTGTAAAATGTATTTCTTGTAGTTTTCCATTTTTGTTTCAGGTTTAGGTTCAGGTAAGGCAAGTTTCACGTTAACCTATCAAATCAAGTAGGTACTTAGTCTGAATTTTTATTTTCAAATAATTAGCAAATTCAATTAATAGAACAGTAAAATATAACGCTACAGCTACCCTTCTACCAATAGTGGATCTAGCTCTACTATCTAGTTACATAAAAATTTCGCAATAAATCTCACCTCCTATGACACCGTATATAATGTACAGATATTCAGCGCTATTTGCCCAGTAGGAAAGGGCGAATGCTGTACTCGATATCAAGGTGCCGACGATCGTTACTACTCGGAATCCATATCTGAAATATAAATTAACCTTATATCTGGGCGATTGATTTTGCGTGTTCATGCCATTTTTGGGCACTTACATTCAAATTAAGATTGTAATGATCTTCTTTCTTTTAGTCTACTGTAATAATTCATAACGGGTTTAACTTCATTGAAAATCAGCAAAATGATCTTTTCTTTCTAAATGGAGTGTGTAGAGAAGAATTGAACTACATCTATCAGACATCTATTAAAATTAATAAACAATGTAAAACAGGTCTTACTTGTTAGCCAATGCCGATACGAAAGGCCCAGCCAGCAGATAAAATCCAGATTGTAGAGAACCCACCATTACGACTTGAGCTTCGCCGATCTGTCAACAAGAGATAATATATCGGTTACAACAAGCAAAAATAAAATAAAGTTTTGTTTACATAGATTTGAACTATATCCTTGACACAAATGATTCAGAATGTTGGCACGTTACTAGAAATCTTACGCAAAAATACTATTTTCTTGACAGCTAACTATTTCTACGTCAATCGATCTACGCCAGACACACAACAAAATAAATGTATTCACGCGTCATTAATGTGAAATTTCAACAAAACAAATCAGATACAGTGAACGTTTGAATATCTAAAACTTTCAGTATACGCTTAAAGCTTACACCTCTGACTTAAAAGTTATTTCTATGATCTAAGGTTTACTTATACCAAATGGTAATACATTGCCGGTACATGATCGGTAGGTAACCGATACTTTTTCTGATTTTGTGATAAAATTTATCAGTTTCATATGTACTTTTGTCGATATGACCTGTCGGTCTTTATGCTTGCAAAGTTCCAGATCGATAAGTACGAGTACTTCAAGTTAAAAATAAATTAAACCTATTTTATTTCCTATCGTATATCGTCACGGGTCAAGCCTTAATCTTTTTGATTAGAAAGTTTAGTTTTAATGGACATGTGATGTTGTTGAACAAACAAACGTTTTGCTTTCTTTCATACACGTTGTTTATGAAACATAGCTTCGCTCAAATTAAGTCACAACTCTAAACTTTGGATATTTTGTTTATAATTTCAGGTTGTTAATATCATTTTGTAGAACTACAAAAATGTTAACCACCTACATAATAATTAGTTAACTTTCTTATTTTACGATTTAGGACTCGAATACTGATATCAGAATTAATTTGGAACGCTTTACTCTCAAAAGTTTTATTCTGACTTATGGCACTAGTAAACGGATTAATCTACTCACACGAATCAGTAAGTATCGAATTTACTAAATGGTTCGCACAAATCTTGACCTAAATCTCTGCTCCTGTTTTCTAGATTACTTTCTAGTAGTTAAGGCTAGTTAAAAACAAAAAGCCTACCCTGCAAGGGGTCTGGAGCGATGATATAGAGAAACGGAAAATGTTCCGCACGTTTTCTAAAGAAAAGTCTCCAGGTCAGAACAGGAGCTATCGATAGCAGAAAGAGAATGGAAACAAAATGATTGGAACTTGAGTAGGCCCTCTGGTATGTGACCCAGCAGCTTCTTTAGTGGTTTGATTGGCATGCAGTTTCTACACACAATTACCGTTACAAAAACTAAATTCCTTGCAAATGGACAAGTCACGATGGGAAGTAACGGAAAAGGATATCGAACAGGCTCGAATAATTACATCTATTATAAATCCCACATCGTGTTTTATGCAAGGTCTCGAATCTCGTGTTGATTATCGTATAATACTAACGATATTTGGTACCTACATTATACATTCAGCTATACATATTTAGTGGGTACACCAATTAGTATCTAAATAATTGTGTTGATACACGGTGATTTAAATGGTAATCCTTACGCATATTGCTTAGTTTGTGAAAAAGGATAAAATTTTACATCAGAGGTTATTGTAACACACTACATCCTAAGAATACTTCGAAATAATAGTAATGCTCATATAAGTTTTAGAGCAAACAACAGGAGTTCTTACTTTGTATACGAATTTGTGTCTTTGTTAAGTTGGTGATGATGATTAAAGAACCTAACCAAAGTAATCATACTTAAGCCACACACAATTATCATTGGGCAGTTGAATATCGTGTAAGCCTATACTGAAAAAAAATCATTTGTGTGCTACAAATTGTTATACAAAAATTAAGCTTAAAACGTTAAGTTTTTTTCAGGCGCTAAAAATGAAAGGAACTCTATTAGAATAATACCGTGCACAATGTAGAGAACGCTTGAAGATCATATTTAAATGCAACCTGGAAGTAAATTGACGATTTCCCGCAGTCGAATTGCTCTGCGAAATGCTCTCTCGATCGTAGAGTGGCCCACTGGCCTTGTTCTCAGAACTGAGACTTGTGACAGACGCTGTCCGCTCTATGCACTTGGTTTAATTAATAATGACACCCAAATGGACAGCATCGGCTTGTTAGCTCAGTTATGTACAAAGCCGACACCGCAATTTGATGCTTGTAACCAATTAGAGTACTTCCATCATGGTTATAACTGGTTATAATTGGAACCCAGCTTAGCTTATCAATAAATAATGTATTTTAATAAGGTTGTTAAAATGCTGAACAATTTAATTTAAAACAAAATGATGAATGAATCTGCATGTTCATTTAGTGAAGTGTTCTGCTATTTCTTTGTGTATATATCAATCATTTTTTCATTGTAAGATTAATCAATTGACATTTCAATTACAATCAAATTATTCCTCCTAAGGTACCTACTCCGGAATAACTATGACTTTTGGACGTCAAACGCCTCAGTCCCTCCCGTGACCATACTCCTTCTAAAGTGTTGTAGAGCACTCGAAAAAACCAATGGTAAACCGCGATTAAATCCAAAATATTATCGTAATTAAATTTTTTCACAATTAATATTTGCCCAACTCTGGGCATAGCTTACGCCATATTGGCCGTAATAATCCTAAATGGGCCTTGACATACATACGTAAGCAAAAGTTCGTCAAATGTTACCCAGATCCTGTTAAAGAGTGTAAAATGCCCAGAACAGTTTTTGATACAGGGCCCATTTCGGATTAGCTCTGCTATTGTAACAGCCGTTAAAGAAGGAAATCCCTGAAGTTAATATATGGGTTAGGCAACTAACGACACTTTTTTATGTCAATGTGATCAGTCTTACTTAATCCAAGACTCGCAGACCAATAGACCGTTTATGCCATTAAATTTGACGTATCCGGTGAGCGGATGGATTGATAATTTTCAATGTCGACCTATCATATTCCTGTCTACTCCCAAACGCCCAAGTTTAGGAGTCTCTTTCATGTTTGGTTAGTGTGCAACTGGCAATGAAAATGTTCTAGCTACTGAAACGTAGCTACAGCCTCATGACAACAGTTTTACCTAATAAATCTTTGACGACAATTTAACATGAATATGTAAGATGATCTTACATATCCATATAAAACTGTCGTCAAAGATCCCGAAGCTACATTAGTCAAGTTCTGATCACCCGATTTTCGGTTTATCCTAGTTAGTTATCTGAACGAAGTGCCTACTTATTATTGCTTCTGCAGGCAGTCGAACTTCGTATACCTCTTCCACTTTAAATACCTAAATAGATACATACATACTTCCTCGTATCTAGCGCGTTTGACTGGATTTCAGTCGTTTCCTGAAATTCTACTTTTTTATAAGTATTTTATACACAGGTAATAGGTTGTTAACATTTAATTAAACTGTTTACTTCAAGTTGCAAGTCATAAAACTTGATTTTTTTGGTAAATTTTAAACGTATACCTATTCCATTATATTTTAATTAAGGTAGTGGTTCTTTGTATTTAGACATTGCGTCTCTAATTTTTATACTCCCGGAACTTTAGTGTGCTTAATTTATTTGTTTAACATGTTTTGATTGGTATATTTTTTTGCGAAATTGCAACAAAGCATAAATTTCAGAAAACACAATTCTGTTTCTGTTTGTTTATCATTCGCCAAAATTTTTGAATACTAATACTTACCCATGCGTCCTAAATTTCTGAAATTCCACCCATAATTGGAGGTATCTACTACCTATATAGACAAAAGAAAATCGGTATACGAGAGGAATAATGAAAATTTACAAAACTCTTTGATAAAAAGCATTCGGGTTCTGTATCTATCCAGAAACCAAACTGGCGTCACTAGTCATATATCTCTTTACGAATATTATCTCATCACAAACTAACATGTTGAGAATATCGTACCAATAACAATAGGATGTTTTATATCCAATTCCGATCAACCTACAAGACATAAACATTACATATCATGTACTTGCACGGTTCATGACATAGGCATTAAGGGCCTTATTTATATTCCACGGCTATTATATAAAGTCGGTATCGCACCGTTATGCCAACATCACGGCTTAACCAGCTCTATGCTTCAGGGTTAAGCAAATAGGTAGGACCACACAAGCGAGGCAGACGTGTCTAGACATTGCAACTTGATTACGGTACTTGAATTTCCTGCTGTGTTTACAATAGTCATGGAGCACTTCGCAGGTAACAGTGAAAATTCATATGAGATTCTTTTTCGTTCGTCGCATCTGCTGTTATCGCAAATTGTTCCTACACTTTAGTAACAAACACTGGCTTTTAGAATAATTATTGACCGTAAAATAAAAGCAAACTCAGTACCATTTTCTTTGTTTGTACGTTAAAATAAAGATGGCTATTTTGTCGTTAATAAGCCAACACATGACGGTCGTTGCTGCGATTTTTGCGGGAAGCATTTGTCCTGATGTCCATGCCAGTGAACGTCTTTCACTTGATGATAAGCAAAGCAAACGCGTGCGGCTTATTTGTATAAGTTACTATGTCTAACTTAGAACTCGGACACATTTCTCCACGATGCTGTTTTAACTGGCATTCACTCTCTTCAACATGACCAATTAAACAGCGTGGCAGACGACTTTCATAAAATCGGTGTTTTTACCACTATCACCACCATCATAACTTAACGTCTTTTCTAAGAAACTATCGTATTAAACGATCGATAATTTACTAGTATCAATCACTATTTATTTATAATTGCAAAATTACATGTTTGAAGCAGGATTTCCTTCAATCATGCATCAGTGAAATTGTAACTTGGAATTGGTACGATGAAAAAAAACGTTTATTTATTTATATCGGAAACTTTTATGGCCAATAATAGCTCGTCATTACCAATTATTCAGGCATTTATAACCATAGCACAATTATCTACAAAAAAGAAATAAGTATATTATATACTGTGACAGCGGAGGAAGCCAGAGATGTCGGTAAGGAAAGAACCTGTTGGAACTCTGTACTTTTTGCCTACCCCGCAAAGGGATCTGGGGTGATGATATAGATAGATAGATAGACATAATTACGAACAATAATTTACGACGATAAGATCGTCTATAAAGTTCTAATTTAATTAATGCTAAGAAATAATTTTATATAGTTATAGAAATTATTTAACATCTATTTCGTCGGCTTAGAGTGAAAACCCTTGGATGTGCCAAGGAGGTACTTTAGAAGTAGTATAGCTTATTCAAGTAGTTGTCTTTTAGTGTGCAATGAAGTTGCGTTATCAAATGTATGTAAGATGGATTTCATTTATGATTCAAAGGTATTAGAAATCAAAATTTCCAAAAATTGGTATGGCCGAAAGATTTTCGGGCCACGGTTATCTTAACTTTTTTCAAACAAGACGTTTTTTATAATTCGGAAGGCAATAGCAAAAAGTTACCAAAGAATTGCTTTTTCTGGTATATTTTCAGTTAAAATATAGCGCATTTTTTAGTTTGTTAGTTTTTTAGAAAGAAAGAAGGAAAGAAAACTCATTTATTTTGCATAACAACATAAGTCCATTAATAAATAAACAAATATAGTGTATGCACCTATTTTATGTTAAACCCTTCAGATTATATATAATGTGAGGTTAAACCTGTTTATAGACTTCATTACAAACTAAAAAGCAATATACTTTTTAATACACACCTATGTAAATATTTCTAACATTGAGGATTAGGTCTTCTAAATTTGCATTTTGTTTGAAAGTGCCCATGCACTCAAAGTAGGTACCTACACTTACATTAGTCCGCGAGTGCGGACGTAAGCACGCATACTTTGAAAATATACTGCGAAAAGACTGTTAATACCACTAGTACAAAATAATTAACAATAATGTTAAACTCCTTACAAAATTTTTATCTTTAAGCCAACACAAAAACATTGCTAATAATTTACCTACTGTATTACACAAGTATAATTCTTAATTAAGGTTGTTTATTAACAAATAATTAACGCCAAATTATGTTGTTTTAGGTACCCGTTCCATATTATTATAACGCCTTGTCGTGTTTGTGTGCTGATAACATTTTTAAACCGGTCGAATTGTGTCGACGTTACACAATAGCGGTTAGAAATATAGTTAAGTAGTATTCTGGCAAAATTCCCGTTGTTGCGTATGGGCGCCGCGTAAACTATGTATTTTTATCCAAGCCATCATATAAACCTACTGTCTATATAATGAGCAACATGCTATAAACATTCATGTTATTCACAAACTAAAACTATAATATCGCTCATCCTATGCTTGATCAGAAGGAAAACGGCGAAATTTTTGCATCCTCAAAATAAAAAATAAGCCTTTAAACTGAATATAGCACAGTAATCTACTTAAATATGACACTGCTTAAAATATAAAAGTTTTGCTTTAAATACTAATTCCGTATTTTAACAGATTATATCTAATTTAATTTTGGTCTCTATGACAACGAAGCTTACGGCATCCTTGAGTCCATTATTTTGGATCTCTTTACGATATAATTTTCTTACACAGTTTTCCTTCATCCTTATATAAGAAATAATGGTTATCTATCAACAATATATATTTTTCTGTTTTCAGTTTCTCTTGAAAGTTATAAAATTAGAAATAGATATTGTCTATCTATCTATCTATAACCTCACGCCAGATCCCTTGCGGGGTAGGCAGAGAGTACAGAGTTCCAACAGGTTCTTTCCTTACATACCTCTCTGGCTTCCTCGACTCTCATAGTCTCATAGATATTGTAATCGGTGAAATATGGTTATTTTTCAAAATCGGAACTAATGCTGTCATCAAGTGAAATGTCACTTCGCAGCAGTCACAGAGTTGCCGTTTGCTATGAAATTTATCGAAGTTATTTTTTTAATTAGTAAACTGTTGAAATATTTCCCTGGAAATTAGAAAATTTTACTTAATTATAACCCTAATTTCACACTAACCCCCTGTCAATGTCATTCAGGAGCCAAAAGATCCCTGTGGAACTATAGCTGTATTTAACTGCAATTATTTGTTTATAAATATTTAAAAAATGGGTTAACATCTGTAGATAGATACTTAAAAACACAGCAAAAATGGTTTCATAATTCTTGTCATAGCGGTCTATATACCCGACATCATCATCATTGTTTCTACTGGACCTTGGCCTATAGACAATACAAGTTGACTTTCTGCGGTTGAAAAGGGAGAAATATCGTGCCCAAAATTCCTGCTTACTGCTTGAAGGATACAGGTTGTCAAATCGCGTATGCCCAAGCTACTAATATAGGCTAATCAATACAATAAGTGCGATCGAAAACGAATCGGCACGCATTAAAAATGCAACCTGTTCATTTTAAATGGCGTCTCGAGGCCGAGATCGTTCGTTGCCCCCGCACGGTTATGTGGGAACTTTATGTACTTCGGCATTGCGAGGGTTAGTGCACTTGCGATAGTGGAAACTTCTAAAGGGCTCAATAACTAGGCATAGTTGCATGCCTATGGCAGTCTGTACGTGCTCAGTTTGCTGTTAATTTTACCACTCCTAGAAATACATTTGTTTTCATGTGCCGCTTCAAGGAGAAAAACCTTTTTTTAGCAACTATTAATAACAATTTTCGTGTAATCTATAAGTGTTCTATATACACACTAATTGATACCATGAATGTACAGGTATATTCACGATTTATACTAAAGTAGATTCTTTCTTTGATATAATATTCAGCATTATGAACCTAAGCAACACGCAATGAAATGCCCTTTTTAAAGCATTTTCTATTTCCCTTAATGTTATTAGCTCATTAGTTCACCAACAAATGCAGTACAAAATTATTGCAATATATAATATAGATATATAATATACAAACAAATAATATCGTAAGTAAACCTACATTTTATCAATAGACAGTTGTTTTTCCTGTTTCGATTTTCTCCCTGAAATGGCACGCGGTGTTTTACGATTTACTGAACCCTAAATCTAAAAAAATAAAGTTCGCATTTACCATTCCTCAAAAAGATAGTGGACACGACAACTTTTTCTACTCCATCTAGCTATCTAAATCCATTTTTTATAACCGTAACCAACCGGGGACAACTTTTTATAGCGGCAAAAGCAAAGAGCAAACCTATAAGTCGAGTTCAACCTTGAAATTATGTATCTAGAATATAGATAATAATCAAATCGCGAGTAAAAATACCAAATTAATATTGTTATTTTGTTTTCAGGAAATGGTCTTACGAGGAAGTCCAGTTTTAAACCTTTTAAAATATATTCTTTAGGCTTACAGCCGACGACAGATTTAAGTAGGAAATTTGTCGCTTACGACTCAATGATTATCGAAATTGTCCAATAGGATTTATTGTTCTGGCTGCTTTACGAAAGATCACCGTTACCCCTTCCATGTCTAGGTGGGAGTGGCACAGGTGTACTGTGTACACCTACTTTTCGCTTACGATGTTAAGTCTAGTGCAATAGAGGCTAAATGCTGGATCCTGGACAGACACTGGGAATATTTCTTTAGTAAATTTACACTTTGAACAACGCAGGATTCGGACCCAAGACCTCGTGATCGCTAAGCGCATGATTCGCCACGAGATCAACGGGACTAAATGTATAAAAAAGTTTATATATTAATAAAAGCAGTTCTTACGTTCATTTGTTCATCCCAGGTATTTGCATCCCTTATAATTCGATGAAGAACAACTTACCTACTAATAAACTATTGTTGAAAACTGTTTAGTCTCACGGGACAACCCTAAACAGGACTAGCCACGGCAAATTCCATTGACTGGACTTAATTTGACATCGAACTGGTGTAAATCGTGTAATTAATTGCTACTAGATCGAACGCCGGGCTTCTGTGACGTTAACAGCGATCACTGGTTATTAAAATTTATTCTACACATACACGGATATTAGCAATGTACTTTAAATGATTATGTAGAGATATGTTTTGTTTTATAATTAATTCTGATTTTTACAAGAGTCAAAAATTAGAGAAAATTCATAAAGAGTACTACGTTTCAGCAGATTTAGAAAAATAACGAATTTTTATTGAAGCAAAAAGCAGGTGATCTCATTCAAGCGATCTTTGAACACGACACGGAATGGGCGATCCTTTATTGCGTCGGCTATAGAGTTTTTGAAGGAGCTCTCAATCCGTCGACCAAACCACGTCGACGCGGTCGACAGGGAAGTCGAGCGCAGGGCATCCCTCCCCCCCGTCGATTCCTTACCTCCTATCACCCAAACGGAGGTCGAAGATCTAATTATGGGTCTCAAAACTAAAAAAGCCCCCGGCTCTGACGGCATTTCGAATCGCGTTCTGAAATGCCTGCCCGCCCAACTCATCTGCCTCTTAGTGGCCATATTGAACGCCGCCATGGCGAACTGCACCTTCCCCGCTAAGTGGAAGGAGGCGGACGTCATAGGCATTCCCAAGCTCGGCAAACCTCGCAATCTCCCCGCGAGCTACCGCCCTATCAGTCTCCTCAACTCCCTGGCCAAGATATACGAGCGCCTACTTCTGGCGAGGCTCAAAGACTTCGTAACGTCCAGGGGTATCCTTATCGACGAGCAGTTTGGCTTTCGAGCCAAACACTCTTGCGTCCACCAAGTGCACCGCATCACGGAGCACATCCTCTCCGGTCTCAATAGACCCAAACCCATCTACACGGGCGCCCTCTTCCTAGATGTCGCGAAGGCATTCGACAAAGTCTGGCACAACGGCTTGGTCTACAAGCTCTACCAATTGGGTGTGCCGGACAGACTCGTGCTCATCTTACGAGACTTCTTGTCGAATCGCACCTTCCGTTATCGCGTCGAAATGACGCGCTCCACTTCCCACTCCATCAGTGCTGGAGTCCCACAGGGCTCAGTTCTCTCTCCGCTCCTGTTTAGCCTTTACACGAACGACATTCCTCGTTCGAGTAAGGCGCATCTAGCCCTATTCGCGGATGATACCGCTCTCTACGTCTCGCATAGGAATAAGGGTTTCATTACCAGACACCTTCAGGTATCCGCCAATTCCCTAGGGAATGGTTCAGGAAGTGGCGTATTAAGGTGAACCCGGACAAGAGCGCTGCGGTGTTCTTCTCCAGAGGTGCCACCCCGCGCCACTCCCTGCGCCGCCCTAGAAGTAATCTCGGCCAAGTGACCATGTTCGACCGACCCATTCCCTGGGTCAAAGAGGTCAAATATCTAGGGGTCACCCTAAACAGTACCATGTCCTTCGGCCCGCACATCAAGCGGGTCCGTCACCGAGCATCATTTGTGCTCGGTCGTCTCCATTCGTTAATCTGCAAGCGGAGTAAAATGTCCCTTAGAAATAAGGTGACACTTTACAAAACTTGCGTTCGACCCATCATGACTTATGCGTGTGTTGTGTTCGGGCATTCGGCCCCCTCTCACATCGATAAACTCCAAGTGGTTCAAAACCGCTTCCTCCGTAAAGCCGTAGGAGCCCCCTGGTTCGTACGGAACGTCGACCTCCACTCCGATCTAGGTCTCGAACCTATTCGCGCCTTTATTAAAAAGGCGTTAACACGTCACTTCGCGAACGCATCTATCCATGCGAATCCGTTAATCGTAGCCACCGCCGACTACGATCTCCCCCCCGACCCCTGCCGCCACCGCCGGCCGCGACATGTTCTCACCGACCCCCCCGATGCTTTGTCATCCCTTCTTTCCGCTCAGAATACGGGCGACGACGACGACGTAGTAGTAAATCCCCTCCCATAGCCGGCGGTTGACCGGTGCACTTAGTAGTGCACCGGTCCCCCTACAGCGACTGTCCCAACCGAGGGCGCCTCTTCGAGGCGCCCTCGAGTATGTCGCCTCTTGCCCTTCTAGCTGGCTAGAGCGTAGTGGTTGCACGCTCGCCTTTTAGTCCGGTGAAGCTGTAAAGGCCTCGCGGCCAACAGCGTACATCATTCACACACACACACACACACACGGAGGCATTTGTGAAAATCAGGGATATAATTAATAGCAAAATACGAGTTTATTTTAAGTTAGTGGCCTTGTGATAATCTCTAAATTTTGAGCGCGGGCGGGAAGTCGAAGAGTGATGTTGTCAATTTGTTTTAATTTCCAAAACATGTGTTATCCGGACTAATAATGTGTAATGTTGGTGTAATGTTAACCATTATGTGTTCTTATATGTGCATGAGTGAAGGTAATTGTAACAAAGTGATAAAAACGTGCTTTTTCGACTTCCCTCAAAACGGCCATTGCAATTGGTATGTAAAGTATCCACCGCTTTACTATCCAGGGTGGGGTACTTCATTATCATCGTTGTCATTAAATTCATCGGGAAGTCGAATTAATGTAAAGAAACCCGATTATATATCTCACTGGACACTGGCAAAATACACTTATAATTAGTGTGAAGCCATAACTGAAGAAGAAGAAGAAATTATAAAAAAAAGGTATTAAAATATTATTTCATTCGATTGGCAAATTAATAAGAATTAATCAATTTGTGTGCTTTCGATTCGTATCGATTCAGAGATCGATTTTTCATACAATGAATTGAAATGCTAATTTTTAAGTAGGTACCTTGAGATGTTTCTGACTACAAAAAAAAATCAATCGTTAATATACCAACCAATTTATTATTTTAATGATAGTATAAATAAATATCTTTACTTATAAAAATAACATGGCGTATGTAATTTAAAACATAACATGTTGATGATTGTAAGTACGTCGGAATGAATGGAGCGATTTGTAGCCGGCGAGATTGGAACCTTGGCCTTAACATTATGATAAAAGACAACACCGAGACGGTTAATGTTCAATTCGTTATCGAACTAGTTTCTCGTTACGAACTTTTTTTGTCTGCAGTCGATTGAAAAACACCATTCAGTTTATGCTGATAGTTTCTTTACAAAAGATTTTTTATTCAATGAGTATAAATAAAATCGATCAAGTATTATCTATTTGTCGATCCTAAAAGTTCTATCCCACTTAGACATAACATTTGGTAGGTTTATTTCTATTTATTTTATTTATTTAAAAACCTTAAAAGTACAGTACGGTTGCATATTATTATAAAAAGATAAAAAAGATAAAGAGAGTTAACGTTTGCTTGGAATTCGGGTACAAAATAAATGTAAATTCCAAGTTGACAAGTCTCTACTAGATATCCAGTGCAGGACACTAACCATGTCTGTCATTGAGAATGAGTATGATAGATCATTTTGTAACAATCGACTGAGACACGAAATAACAGATCCTGCGCCTATAGCCAAGTTGACAATCTACAGTCGTTAACGCTAATAGAAAGCGGAAAAATGGATGGGAATGACATTTTGCAACGAAAAGTCACGTGGTCAAAACAATGCGCTATCGATTGCGACAAGAGAATAGAAACAAAACGCTTGCAACTTGTCTAGGCCCTCTGTTAAGATAATAAAACATTTCACGTGACTTTGCGAGTTATAACCGTTAAATCTACTAAATAGAAGTAGTGCAATCTAGTACAGTCACCCATCATCGTGTAGAAGTCATAATGATTGGAATGTAGTTATTCGATTTCACATTCACTTGTTAATAAGTATTCGTTTTCTTGACGACAGACTACCTATCAACAACCTTGCCGTTTATCGCACGTTTCACGATGCATACCTTCCCGTCGAATTTGTGTAACAAGTTATTTATTTTTTAATAAACACATTTTAACATCTAGTATTCATTCATCATCATAATCATGATCAGGTTAAAGTCGTCCACATACGACAAAGGCCTATATATTATTTGGAACAAATTGCTCAAATTTAAAACTATAACTTTAACCGTGCGAATAATACTGGCCAAAAGTAGTAAAAGTATCATTATTTTAAATAGTATTCTAATGTAAAAACTAAAGAACCTCATTTCTTCTGTTGTTGCTTTTCAGTTGTGTCTCTATGTCATTCGGTATCCTTTAAAATCCTTTACATATAGTTCTATATGTAAAAAATTATTATAACGCTCAAACACGCCTGTAAATGCTTAATACAATGATACAGTTTAATAAAAAACAAACAGACCAGCTAAATAAAGAAGGCCTTCCTGTCTTTATGGTAATTTGGAGGCCAAGGATGGTAGTTACGTTATATTATGTTGTGTGTTTATCGCAGCAATTATATCAAACATCGTAATTCTAAAAAAATTAGATTTCAAATACTGATTAGTGAGTGCAGTTTTTTATATACTAGCAATTAGCAAATAGTTCTTTATATCTGCGATTCTAATTATTTTAACACACAATTATATATAACGTCGATTTAACACCGGGCTAAGCATCTCGGTTGAGCCGTTTTATGACTTTTCAGAAAAAAAATAAGCTCAACTTTTTCTTTTACAATCCGGTTGAACCACGGCTGAACCAACCAGCATTGTGCTGTGACTTCACATCATTTATCTGTGGCTATACAGAACACACTGTGTGTTTAAAGTAGCGACGCGCTACGCTTATTGTAATAATTGACGGCATTTCACGGCGACATACAACATAGTTTTAAAACGGAGGCACGGCAATGATGCAAACGTATACAACGTCGCCTTATGTGAGGGTGTGGTCGGTTCCGAAAATAGACTGCGCACGAGACGCCGGCCGCTGTCTGGATTTCTACGTTATAAATTTTATCTAGAATTTCTTATACATGGCGGATGATGTCAGGAGCCAATTTTCATTTTGTTTGTATTGTGTAGACGCAATCGTCTTATTTAAACTTTTTTTTAATAAACTTCGCTCTACCGTAAGAATTATTTCTGTGAATTGGATGTAATGCAGACAAAATATCACATACATAGATAAAAACAAATACTTGTGCAGTACACAAAAATTTCTTCCGTGCAGGAAGAACCCGCAAATACCCGCTCCAGCATTCCAAGCTGCTTCTTTATAAAACATTTTTAGTATCATATCTAATTATTGTCTTATCTCAAGGGCAAGTCAAGAGTCTCCGGACAAATTTTGAGAGTGGAGGAAGCCAGAGAGGTCTATAAGGCAAAGAACTTGTTGACTTTGTTCTCTCTGCTTCCCGCCAGGGATCTGCCGTGATGATATAGGTACATACGAAGGTACAGATAGATGTCTAATAATAGTATGAACTTTTATAATAAGCTAAATTTACCTTAAAACTTGAGCGAATACCCCCGGTTAAATTTCCAAAGGTCATAATGATGCCATCTACCAACACGTTACACATGAAGGACGCAAACACCACAACCCAGCCCCACCCACCATCTGGAGGCACGACCTGTAAGAGAAAAAATTGTTTAGACATCTAAAAAAGCGATTTTATAATCCTAATCAACACTTCGTAACTGAAACACAATAGCCAGTTATAGAAATTTGTCCAGTATTGAACTCGTCTCCGACGAAGACTCTCCGTAAGGTGGCCTTTAAGTCATGGAGTTTTTCTTAGAATTAAAGTCTAAATTAGAAGAAAAACAAGCAAACATATTATTTTTCATTATAAATTAACTGTTTCCTTATCTCAGGGAGGCGTATGAAAAAATGAATACATTTATAATGTTAAAAGAAAAGGATCCTCAGATAGACTTAAGAGGAAAAGTCAAAGACTTCTTTAAGGCAAGGACATAACTTAGAATTTCGTATATGGTATTTTAGAAGGGGAATATGATATTATTATTATATGTTCCCATTATTTTATTAACATATTTGATACTTATTTGATATTCTATAAAACCTTGCCGTTACACTTCGGCTTATTTTGCTATATATTAATAAATTATTACAAATATACTGGTATTTGAAATAATTAAAGTAAATTTTAGGTTGAAATCTTATCATTACTGCACTACAATATAGCATATGCTACTTGTGGATAATGTAACTTTCTAATGGTGAAAGAATTATTGAAATCGGTTCAGTAGTTTCAGAGTTTATCGATTACTTTAAAATATTAATATAGATAACTTTGTAATAAATAAGTAATAATGCCGTATGTCACAAAGGTATATAATAACAGCACTCAGGTATATAATAGCAGTAATAGCCTAGTGGTTAGACCGTTGGACTGCAAAGTCAGAGGTCTCGGGTTCAAACCCAGGCACGCACCTCTGTCTTTTCAAAAGCATCTATCTATCTATATCATCACGCCAGATCCCTTACGCGGTAGGCAGAGAGTACAGAGTTCCAACAGGTTCTTTCCTTAGATACCTCTCTGGCTTCCTCCACTCTCATAGAAAAAGCATGTGCTTATTAAAAATTAACTATCTCTTGCTTTAACGGTGAAGGAAAATATCGTGAGGAAACCTGCATGCCTGAGAGTTCCTCGAAGGTGTGTGAAGTTCGCCAACCCGCACTGGGCCAGCGTGGTGGACTATGGCCTAAACCCTCTCAGTTTGCGAGTAGGCCCGTGCCCAACGGTGGGACAGTTTCTTAACAGGGATAATATTATTATATATAACAGCTACTATAAGCTATTAAGTGCGTAGTTTAACTTTCTCGCTAATATTATAAAACCATACGTAACAAGGTCTTCTTCATGGTCCGTTGGCTTCGAATCCTTTTGAATTGTACCCTTGGTTAAATCTTCGGGTATAATTATTAAATTTACCATGTTCACCCACACGAATAAATTAAACGTTTAATTTTTAGTAATATCATTGTAAATTTATGCACTGTATATCGCATGACCATATCTTGACATATTTTTACAATAATTTGTAATTCATAGACAATGTTAAGTTCAAGGAGGTTCGGCCGACTGTAATATTTTTCACATAGGATGGGTAGTGACAGTTCTAATTGCCATACGATATTATACTTTATTTAATAGCAATAAGAGGCATGTCCGGCTTCTATTCTATTTATACAATTATTAACAGTTATTATATAATTATTAACAGATATTAATTATGAACAGAAATTTAGTAACAAAAATGGCATAACTTTCGGCATTGAGATATACAAGGTGTATATTCTAACGTAAATAGCGCAAGATATCAGTTACCCAAATTATACTATTGTTATATAATTTGAATACGAAAACTGAATCATTTTGACTGCCTCGTTGGTCTGGTGGCAAAGCGCATCGCTTTGTGATCACGAGGTCCTGGGTTCAAATACTAGGTCGGACAAATGTAGTTTTTCTAACGAAAAATTCCTAGTATGAGTCCGGAGTCTGGTATTGTGCCCGGTATATGGCGATAGGCTCGCCCCCTATTACATGGGACCTAACATCATCGGCGAAACGTGGGTGTACTCAGTACACCTCTGCCACCCCCTCTGGGGAATATAGGCGTGACGGTGTTTTTTATTATTTATTTTTTTGAACTATCATAATCTTAAGAATTTTGTTTATGAATTTTGGTTTCGTCAATATTCCTGTTTGTGTAGTGCTATTGAAATTTAATTATTGGCAATTATGGTTAAATTTTGTTTAATACATACAAAATGAGAGACCATAAAAAATTATCACATTTAAAATAGTTGGAAACGATTCAATAGCCGATTTGGAACAATTTTCAGGGCTCGCGTTAATGACGAGTATGTTACACACATTTTATATGTCCCGTTAGTTATAAACTGTGTTTAGGATAGGGAAATATATACCTTTGTCCGTTTACATGTTTTTGATAATTTATTATATCGTTGGAATCGATATAAAGTTGTTCACTAAGGGTGTTTACAATCATCCCGTGACATATATGTATGTATCAATCATTAATAGATATCGAAGGTCGTCAGTTGTTGGCATGTTGTTGGTGTCTGACAAAGAGCTAATCACTAGTCTGACTGAGCGATTAATCGTTTGTTAGGGTTGATCAAGTGGCACCAATTTTTTCTGACGGACGATTTAGCGCAGTGGTTAAGAGCTTGAGCTGCTCCGCCCACTGTCGAATAGTCGCGGGTTCGATTCCCGCACGGGACAAATCTTTGTGTGATCCACAATTATTTGTTCCGGTCTGGGTATTTGTTTGTGGATTTTCATGTTTGTAAACGCACCCACGACACAGGAATAAATCCTAGCATCGGGCTACGTTTTTTAAAAAAAAAACGAAACGAAAACTTCACAAGCAAAACTGTTTTAATCTTACTTTGCCATAAAAAAGAGAGAGCTGTATACAAACTGCATATATCATATCTTTCTTATAAGAATAGTAAGATGATAATAGCTTTTTAAAGAGATTTTAGTACGCGCCCTAGTCTTACGACTTTCAAAGCCTTGCCTGAGTTGAGTTACGGTCTGAATGACCTGATGCCTCAGTGCTTTCATTTTGGGAAACGGCCTTCTTAAACTAACTAGAACCTTCCATGACCTATGAAGGTTATCTATCACATGTTATTCGATATACTCAAGTTAGGTATTATTAATGGTAAACCCACAATGGTGACACCATTATTGTCTATTACACAAAAATCACCTAATGTAATTGATTTCTCGTAGCTCAATATAATTGGATCTAATACTTGGTTTCATTCAAGGCTGTCTCATACATTTTGTCTCCATGAGAACCGTGTAAGTATTTACCAAATAGCTATATAGAATGGGTTTACATAACAAGCCTAACAACTTGTGTCGCGATCGTCTTTGAATACGGTTTTGGAAATGTATAGAATAACAGACAGCTTGGACCCGTGGTTTAGACCTTAAGCCACTCTGCCCACTGGATTAAATACTCGCAGGTCCAATCTCCGCACGAGACAAATCTTTGTATGACCCACGAATGTTCGTTTTTCTCTGGGTGATTGTGTATTTAAATTTCATGTTTGTGGCCATTAGGCATAGCCACTAGGAATTATTCCCATGATGGGAATAATTCGTAGTGGCTATTTTTTTTTTAAAGAAATACAAACAGCAGATACCCCGTCAAAATTATTTTATTTAGGTTGAAACATAACCAGAATCGAAACTTTGAACTATCTTCCTACTGTTTAATCTTCTTCGAAGTCTTACAGTGGACACTTAGATTTTCTTTAGTATGGTATGTTTCTTGAGTGTGGTATTCTATGGTTTTGCATCTATTATTTGTTGAATCAACGATGTTTAGAGAATAAACCAAGGAGCGACTGACAGAGTGTCGAAAATAAAGATGATAATCTGTTGCTTCTTCATTCATCAAATGATAACCAAGGATAATTCAACAACACAATATAAAGTAACTTCCAAATACGAGTGCTGCCCAAGCTAAAGTATCAATTAAGAATTCAGCTGTTCTCTGTAATATAACTTTTCTCCTCTGCCAAAATCTGTTCAACGCCATTTCTAACTAAATTGTGACCAAATGTAAATCTTAACTCTACAGTAGTATTATCAATACTGTCATAGTAATCTCAGCGAAGGCCAAGAACATTGTTGCAAGAAGACAAGCGTTTATCACGGTTTCTGCCAATTTGCGTATCTTCCGTTTCCTTCTCAACTTCTTTTCTAATGCTGACATATTTAATTAATGATTTAAATTATTGAATGATACAGGTTCTAAAATGATCGCGTTAAAACATTTTGCATTTTTCAAATGTTTATCTGCAATGTGGCATGTTTGACGTTCAATTTAGCTGATGCTCCAAGGATTGTATTGGTTTAAACAAGGGTTCTCATTCACAAATACAGGTTTCTATACATTCTGATTTCGTATCAATGTTATCCGTATGAACATTGACTGCTTTGTTCCTGCGTAGAGCTCTTGATCTATCGACTTTCTCGAATCCCAACAGGACAGTGTAGACGTGAATGCCGACTATTAAAGCTATGATTGTACTAAAAAAAGACAAATATGACATAGCCAAGTGAGATTACGGAGAACGGAGACATCTCGGTGTGTCCTATTTGTTCACTTTAGGTATATACGTGATAATTTTATTAAAATTTGTTGGCCATGTTAAAAAAATTTAAATGTCATTTGTGATCTGTCACATTGGTTTATATTTCTTTTGTTGAATAGTTTTTTTTTGGTTTTCTGAAAGAGAGTATATTGAGTGTAAAAATGAGGTATCTACTGAAATGTGAAATATTATACAATATATTTTACAGACATAACTAGAATATTAATCGATTGATTTAAATAAAGCTACGTTCAAAAGAGTGCGTGATACTATAAAAATATTTTCGTGAAAGCAATCATAATTTATCCAAAGATGATTCAAAAATGAACAATTTTAATCCCAATTTCCCCGTTACCAAATACGAAGTGAAAGGTACTCGAAACACCCACGCTTGTGGTGCCCTATCAACGACGTACGACGTACGACTCCCCCAAATCCAGAAATAAGAGGCTTTTGTGGTGATAATATTGATATTGTAATATGCATACACACATACATATCGTATTATACATATAAACTAGTGCCTTTATGGCTTTGTCCCACAGAGTTAAGCAGATACCTCAGCTCTCTATATGTTACTATCCGCTCATCTCACGTTTTATATAATATTATATCTCTGGATTACATTTAGCTCACTCGCGTGGCAGGATGTAGGGAAATGGACATGAAAATCAGCAGCAAAGTTATACAGGAATTTGCAGGAGTAGCTGTACTACTACTGGGAACAGAGTGAGTGCAGGGAACAGAGTGAATGGCGCGATGGGAAAGCTACTTGGGAGCCGGCACTTAAGCCGAAAAGCGCAGCTGGCCATACATAATGGAGTGCTTGTCCCAACACTGTTATATGGCAGCGAGAGCTGGGTATGTAAGAAGGAGAATGAAAGTAGGATAAATGCGGTGGAAATGCGAGCTCTGCGGAAGATGT
This sequence comes from Phalera bucephala, assembly GCA_905147815.2. NCBI lineage: Eukaryota > Metazoa > Arthropoda > Insecta > Lepidoptera > Notodontidae > Phalera > Phalera bucephala. The sequence continues at coordinate 25,025,909 of LR990618.1, read as the reverse complement.
GCGGAGTGAAGCTGACCGACGGTATTCGCAACAGCGTAGTAAGAAAGCAAATAGGTATGAAAGAGAGTATCGGTGTAAAGATGAGAAAGGGTATGCTCCGTTGGTTCGGGCATATAGAAAGAATGTCCGAAGAAAGAATGACAAAACAGATATACAATGTGAAAGTGGAAGGATGTAGGTACTGGGGAAGACCTAGACTATCTTACCATGACCAAATAGACCGGGTCTTATCTGAAGGAGTCTCCGTAACCGGCGAGCCTGTATGAGACGGACTATGAGAGTAGAGGAAGCCAGAGAGGTATGTAAGGAAAGAGCCTGTTGGAACTCTGTACTCTCTGCCTAACCCGTAAGGGATCTGGCGTGATGATATATAGCTGTACTGCTAACACTGGACACAAATTCATAAAAAACAAAACCTACAAAAAAATGGTTCTATTTTATGATTTGTAAATTTCTTTAAAAAAAACATGTTATCCCACGTGTATGGTGACCACTGATTGGCCTGTTTTATGTTTACTTTTTTTGTTAATTACCGTGACCGGATTATAATCTAGCGGTAATGTGGCAAAAAAATACAAAAAATTGATGGATTGATGATGAACATGGTTCACAGAATTTGAAGCCAGTTAAATAAGAGCTTGTAATATAGAAATGAAACTAACCAACGCCGCTTCTGGCTCATTGTCTTCGCTAGGCGTATCGCTCCTGCCCAACCCGCTCTCGTCAGAAGACGGCGTCTCAAAAGGACGCTCGTCGGTGGCCACCCTCACCACCATCGTGCTTCAATTCTGCAAACAAGAGATAAATGTCATGTTATATAAATTAAACAAGCTTTTATGCAGTCACCTAATGGTGCAATTTAAAACGACCAATTCGAATTAAATGCGTGTACACACACGTGGTTATGCAGTTGGCCGCTGAGGGATTCCTTCGTCTGGAGTTAACCTTGGGGGTCAAGATTCAGGTCACGCTTCCCATAAAAATACATTGTCATTGGAACTGAACCAAGTTCTAATTCAGCCTGCCAGATTTGACCTAATCGACCGTTACACTTACATTTCCTTATGCGGCGAGGTACAAAGATATACACCCACGTTTCCGCCGACGATGCTAGCTCACAATGTAGAAGGAGCGAAGCTATTACCATTAATAACGCGCACAATTCCAAACTGCGACGAAAAATCTTTCGATAGGAAGAAATATACACTGTCCGACCTAAAATTCGATCCCAGGACCTCGCTATTCTAATGAGTTGCAGTCGAAATGCCCGCATAAAGAAAAAAATAGCAACAGGCTTAACCATTATTCCATTGAAAACGTAAGATTATCGTCGAAATGTGGATTTATTTAGTACACTTCAGTTTATATTATGTTGGACACAAAATTAGCTTTTCTAATCTAGTTATCTAATCGGCATATCACCGGCCACCAAAGTGCGCGCATATTTTGAAGAGGTATATTTGTTTTAGCTTCAAAGTGTTGAGTTCGTAGAATTTTAACCTTTTCTGTTAAGTATAAGTAAATAAGTTCCGAAAAGTACCTATTTATACGAAATTTGACACACGAAATACTTTTTGGAATTAATACCAGGTATTTTACTTTCATCTTCATATTCACTAAACCTCTTCTCTTTGAACTCTCGTGTAAAGTGCTGGTTAGTAGTCACTCGACGTTACACGGCAATTAAAACTGGCTAGTTTAAGCGTCAGATCGGGCTGTAGAGATGGTGAAATTCCTACTTAGACTTACTTGCAACTTCAATTGTCTGCTAGTCTACTTCGGACTTTACACGAGGGTGGTGGTGAAAGAGGCTCTTACACCCCTAATGACAAGTAATTACCTAGTCTTATGAAATTACTTAGCCGTATAATGTTATTTGTCAAGTCAAGCCACTACTTGAGCAAAAGCAAGTATGACTTCAGAATCTTTTGGAACTGGCAATATTACGTCTTTCGTTTGGTTTATTAACGAAAAAGTAAAAAGGTGTACATGTATTACAAAATTATGCACCATTACAAGTAATGTTCATTGCTTAAGTAAAGAAAATGGTAATTATTACTTGGCTACTACTTTAAACTAACTTTTGACGTTTCTTACTTTTGACAGTTTCTCAAATATAGATTGAAAATGATGTACTAAGTATTTACTTAAGTTAAAATAATTACTTAGACATGTTTATAGATTCGGGTTTTATAGGTGTAGATATATTCGGCTATCTGCACCACAATTTAGTGCTTTTGAGTTGTAATTTTAATCTAAGTTTTCGATTTAAAAGGACACAAATATTTTCCGTCGATAGGAAAGGAGGAAACAGAGAAATTGTTTTTTATGAATTCCAAACTACGTCTAATCTCCTTACGCGGTTCGTTCATAATTGTAATTCAACATACGATTTAAATGCGTGAAAATATGTGAATCTTTCCACAATAGCGCCATGATGTGACTATTTTATAAATATACGCGATAAATAAATGTCCACTTACAGGTGAAATTGGTCGTTAAAATCTCTATCACGATATGTTTTACTTTTGCAAACAGCATTCTCTCTCGCGTAGTGTACTTCCCTTCGCGAGACAGAATGCCGTTTGCTTAACGGTGTATGTAGCAAGTAGAATAGTATTTATAGAAACTGCCTTATGTTCGAATCTTAAGTTGGACAGAGTGTTTTTTAAACATCCTATACTGTCCCCGGCTCGGTAAAGACCTTCTCTCACGGATCAAGGCGAGAGAGATTAGGTCGTACTCCACTAAGCGGACCCAGCGCGGATTGGTGCTGATCTATTAAACAATCTTAGTAGCCATCCGTAGTCGAGAATTATTCCTGGTACGCATAGACCTACCCCACAAGGGATCGGGTATGATGATATACATAGATAGATAATTGCGATAGGTAATTTCATTATGTTAACTTCCATGCCTATTCAGGCCACGGAAAATAGTGGTAAAAGGTTCTTTCTTGCAGAAAATATTTAATTTCCCTCTACCAACATAGTCTCATAAATATGTTTATGTGAGAGTTACACATAAACATATTTATGGCAACACAGTTATAATATATACATGTAGTTTCCTAGTTTACTAATTATACAAATAATACAAGTGTACGTGCGCATAAAAATTATTCGGATAGGTATGTGCAAATGCGTAGATCGTTACTCAGAACTCAGAAAAACAGGTATTTAAATCTGAAACATAATAATGTAACAAGGTAGATTATTGCGCATCATTCTTTAGACCGTTCTTTAGATAAGTTTTTCTAGCCCGAAAAAGGATGGCGTGATGTTATGGACATATTTGGCAATTAAGAGGGGCTGGTATGTTCATTTGGATCTCCAATAGGAGGCTAGCGATTTCCTATCATGCCTAAGGAGGTCACCGTAGGGTTTGCTAAAAGTCATATAAAATCACATGTGTAGAAATTTGTCTCATTGATACCTAAATACGATGTAGTAACGTGACAGTACTAGGTCTATATAGTACCTAGTGTGTAATTCTTCTATCTAGTTATCTATATCATCATGCCAAATCCCTTGTAGGGTAGACAAAGAGTAAAAAGTTCCAACAGGTCTATTTCTTCGAAGCTAAAAATCGAGAGAAGTATTTATAAAGATTATAAAAATGTTATAATTTTTGTATCATTCAAGCCACCTTGAACTTTGAGTGTATAATAAATTATCATTAAATGTACCCGCGAAGTAGTGGACTACTAGTCGCAATAGTATAAGAATTCCGGTCGGCTGAGTTTCACAAAATCTCAGTCATGTATTGATTCGGTATTTAATCTAAAAAATGATAATTCGTAAGTACATATTTATGGTCATATAAAATGAATGGTTTGACGTTGATCCAAGCAACGGACATATCCGAAATATGTTCTTAATGTGAACTAGTTCCTTTCTAGTCTCAAATAATAAATAAACGAGTACTTTCACGAATCGGGTGTTTGTATATATGGATTTCATGTTTGTGACTGTAAAGTTTATATAAAAAAAAATTTAAACCGGTCTCTGCCATAAAAATGTTTATTCCTCCTCCTCCTCCACCTCTACCTAGATGTGTACACAGTACGCCCACTTTTCGTGGATATATTTTTAGTGCTAATATGGAACGGGCCAAGCTTTCGTCAATTTGAGGGCACATCATTACACAAATATTTCGACATTTTTTACATTACATATACACATACAACTCTCGGATATAGAAGTTTCCTCACGATATTATCCTCTAACAGTAGAGGATAATATCGTGAGGAAACGCCAGTTAATGGGATCGCATGGGAAGCCCGGATGTAAGAGCTTGAATTTGAACCTTATGAATACAGAGCAAACTTTGACCTTATAGATTATCAATACTATACTACCGATTGATTGACATTATTTCGATAGAAAGTTGTTATACTCGTTTAAGTATAGATAATAATGTTCCGGGTGTATAAGACCACCTGTTCGAGTAGTAGAGAGGTAGCGTTTGTTTGATCATCAACCATTCAATCTTAACAAGTTCATATCCAACATTTAAATTCCAAGGCCGAGAGGTTTCACGGTTATTAAAATATCGTGTTTGACACGTGCTCCCGTCTGATAATATTGTAAGGTCACGTGTAGATCTGAGTTGGTAAGATTGTAGATCTGAGTTAGTGGTAAGATTGTATATTTTAATGGTAACGAAGAAACATAATAGGCACTTATAGAATAGTGGTTCTAGATTTTTTTAGTGGCCAAATTTTTTGTCTACTAATAAAGAAAAAATTGTACTAATATGATAAAAGTGAAAGTTTGTATGTTTGGATGTTAGTTACTCAATAATGAAAAAAAGGCTGAACGGATTTGTATGAAATTTGGCACACAGATAGTCTACCTAGATTAACAGATAGGATACTTTTTATTCCGGAATATCCCGGAATGTTAGGTTTCTAGCACGGACGCGGACGAAGTCGCGGGCAGAACCTAGTCAGACATAAATAAATAAGATCGCTAAACATAGACTGGACTAGAACTATTTGGTTGTTAGAACATAAATTAAAGGTACCTGATATTTTACACGATCGTTTTTTTAATTCTCCCTTCGTTACTTATTAGTAGAGTGGCCTCTATAATCGGGCATTTTCTTAACAATCTGTACAAAATAGATAATTTTACAAAATTTGCTCTGAGTGCTAACACTAAGCAGATTATCGACTGACGGGACACTGGAACGAGATATCAGTTAAAATATACTAAAGAGTGAGACACATATGCGCATGTACAGATGTAAATATAGCCTAAGTTGAACTATGTACGTGTTTTGGGTACACATGTTCAAACAACGGGTCCACAATAGCTTCGTTAAATAATGACGCAATATTATAGAGTGAACTACACCGATAACGATTTATTTCAGCGGAAAAAACGGTTAATACTGGTTATAACTAGATTTAACTTTATACCGACTCGTGACATTGAATAAAACTATAATTGACGAGAATAATTGTGGTTTTTTTTGTGGCCATTGTAGTTGAGAATTAAAATTAATCTAGGTATGTATATTTTATTAATTTAAGTAACTCTTTTAGTTTGAGGCTGTATAGTCTTGGTGGAATGCGGACGAATTAAAAGGTTGCTTTATATTGAAAGTTGAATGCGCTTAGTAACCTTTTAGAGCACAGGGTCTAGCCAAATTCCAAGCATTTTGTACCGATGTATTCTCTTTCCGTAATTGATAGCGCCTTTTACTGACCACGTGACTTTTCGTTGTGAAATGTTCTTCCCGTACATTTTTTCTCTTTCTATAGCGTTAACAAAGGTAAAGCCATGCTATCAGCCGACTGATAGACGTAACATTATAAATAAAATAACATAAATAAAGGAAGTAAGTGCGTAATTGCTTGTATCAGTTGTGCGGACAATGCTCTATGGAAAAATATCAAAAGGTCAATAAAACCAAGCCAGGGAGTACTAACCGGGACAATATTTTTTTTTATTCGATTTTGAAATGTCATTTTGAACTCAACGTCACATACCAACGTTTTGCATTACGCGAGTATTATCCCGTGAGTATCCTTCGCGACTAAGCCACATCGATTCTGAGAAGGAAGTGATTTCTGTAGAGTTAAGGTAACATCGTGCATCCCTTAGCTGAGGTGTACTTTGTACACCATCGATATATCATAACAAGATATACAGTGCCGTTCAAAAGTTACACCTAAAATGTCCCCATATCCACATGAGTAGTTCTATTTATGATATAAACATAAATTAGGGCATATTGTGTCTAACTCGTATCACTTAAAGTTGTATTTGCAAAAATAGCGGAAGCCTGTTAATTTTTTAGTACCGTCCACTTTTGCCTGCCTTTTGGTGGTGCCATTTTTGTTGGTGGTGCTATATTTAATCGATGGTGTACACTCACTTATCGTCGACGATGTTAGGTCTCTACATTATTGGGGCTTAACTCATACTGTGGTTTTTTTGATGGATAAGCTACACTTTCTGATCTAGAACCCGAACCCAGAATTTTGTGATCGCCACGCGCGTTATCCGCTACTAGACTAACTACCAAATTATATTTCCAAATAAAACTAGCGTATAAACGTGTAACTAACGTAATTATGTAGGTTACTCTACGTAATATAGGTTGCGATAGATACGAAGCTTATGTAGAATCTATAGTTATAGATGAGAAAATCATATTTCCAAATACAAGCAATGTTAACCATGTCCTCATGGTGTGAGGATAACTCTGAACATTGTAACATGTGTAATCGGCATTCAAATGTCACAAACAAGGAAAATATTTCTACTGCGACTAATATTTATGATCCCATACAACGGGTCTGTGGCTATTTCAATGAAATTATTTATGTATATTATGAGCGATTTACTGAAAATAAGTAAATAACTATTGTAAAAAAACAAAACCGCAAAATATTATATGCTTTTACTTACTGGTATTTCATATTATTAATAGTGTTACGAAAAACTATTTAAATGTAAATTTGGTGTCACACATTAATCATAACTGGATGGATTCCAGATTAACAGTATTTCAGCATTAATACCGGTAGCCATTAAAAACAGTAGCCATACTGTAAACTAATCGAGAGTACTTTAACTACTAAACCAAGCCATCGTTGAAACTAAAACAATACAACCAAATCGTACTACGTTAAATACGAGTATCACGTGATCATATTATACGTAATTGGTCAGGTATTTACGTAGTATTTATCCATATAAGAGGCGCTCGTAGCGCAAGGCGCTCGAAGCGCTGTGCGACCGCGGTGTTCTTACCGATTATCAACGTTAAGCAGGGTTCGACTCGGTCGGCCCGAGATGGGTGACTGTTTGTGTTATTTTCATATTCGAGCGTCTCCATGCTTCGGAAGGCACGCTAAGCAGTTAGTCCCGGCTACCACTTAATGTGGTAGTAGTTAAGCCAAGTTGAAAGCCTTAAAGGCGGCTTGATAAGTTCCAACAGCAGGTGGCCACAAACCTGCCTTCATAAATCCGCACTGGGTCCGCGTGGTGGAGTAAGACTTAATCTCTCTCACCTCGATTTGTGAGAGAAGGCCTTTGTCCAGCAGTGGGCAGTATATGCTGATATTATTATACCCATATAAATGTTTCATTTATGTCTACGGCTACAATTCTTCTTACAATCTATATCATCACGGCAGAGGAACACTCCAGCAAGTATACGATAAAAAAAAAAAACACCGTCACGCCTATATTCCCCAGAGGGGGTGGCAGAGGTGTACTGAGTACACCCACATTTCGCCGACGATGTTAGGTCCCATGTAATAGGGAGCGAGCCTATTGCCATATATCGGGCACAATTCCAGACTCCGGACTCATACTGGGAATTTTTCGTTAGAAAAACTACATTTGTCCGACCTAGGATTTGAACCCAGGACCTCGTGATCACAAAGCGATGCGCTTTGCCACCAGACCAACGAGGCAGTCAAGGAGGCAGGCAAGTATACGATAAATTCACGTTATTACGTTTTTAATGTGTAGGTATAAAAGCAACGCGTTACTTCGACCTCCACAATAAGCATCAACGTATAAAATTACCATAAAGCATTATAATCGTATACATAATGTTTAGAGGAGTGTGAAAATCAAACAGTCCACCTGCGTTAAACCAACAGTACTGATGGTCGATTTGTTACTTTATGGTCAAGATAATCACGTTATCACATTAATCTATCTATCTATCTATATCATCACGCCAGCTCCCTCGCAGGGTAGGCAGAGAGTACAACGTTCTAACAGGTGTTTACCTTACAGATCTCTCTAGTTTCCTCCGGGCTCATAGTTCGTCTAATGCATATTCGGTTACGTAGACTCTTGACTTGCCCTTCACGGTCTATTTGGTCGTGGTTAAGATTCGATTTTAGTGAAATTTTGCTATTAAAATTAGAGCTCTCGACACTCTTTATAAAAATCAAATTCGCTCGGTGCGATTGACCGTGTGACCCGACCGGCGACCACACATAGTAATCACGACCATTGTGCAGTGATAACGCAGTGATAAGTGCGGACGTGGCGACCACAAGTGGTTCCAGCTTAGAGTTTGGTACACAGTGAGGCTTCGGCGTGACTTAGCGATAACATCCTTTTCCCATGTTATTCATTGAAGATATGTTATTTGTAACGCAAGTATTTTTGGCATGTGACAACTTGATTTCCTTTTGGATATGCTGTGATTATACCAGCAATCATAATACCAAGATACAGCTTCTCTAGATCTCTACATATTGGCTTTAAAGTACGTAGCATTATTCAGTAGCTCTCTACCTACCTTGAAGTTCTCGAATCGAATAATTTGAAATGGAAGACAGAAATATTTACAGAAGTAAGCCATTATGGCTTTGAAAGAACCCCACCAGTAATAAATTTTAGGTTTTTTAAATCCTAATACTCAATAGATCTTGACCATGTTACTTTTCGTAATCATTTTTAATTTAGCAGTATTTTTTCCGTTGCCGTTTTCTTACTGATCACACCGAACATCAAAATTTATTATCATCTTAGTTTCCAATGCCAGGTCACCGAAGATTTTACTCATACCAATTTAAATCACTCAAAAAATAGACAATGTGTTAAATATTGGGGGAAAATTGTAAATAATGTGTACCCGTAAAATAGGAACGAAACTATTCGAATGAAAACAGTTCACGCCTCGCTTAAAGTGTATCTAAGCTTTACAATTTTATATAGATAAGTAATAACGTGCCAGTTCTTAAAATATTTTATTGAAAATTGACTTCTACTACTACAATATTAGAGTTCTAATTCGAGGGGAACGTTGACTTAGGTTAAATGGTTTATCTTATATAGGTACGTCCAATTTGACTGGACAAGTATTCACGTATGTGATTCATCGAGCAACATTTTGCGCGCAATGGACTCTATGTGTTATCAATGAAGAGAATATATTTTGCATACATTTTTTAATAAAATATATATAAAATCTTGATACGAATCGTGCAATGATAAAGTTTTTAAAGTAATAAAATGTTAAGGAATCACGTGTTTAAAATTAAAAAGTGAAATCAACTAATTTCCAAACTTCGAAGCATGCCACTTTTTGTTTGTTAGAAAACTACAAAGTGTGGAACTTTTTAAATTAAAGGTATTTTATAGCCGCAATTACTTGTAAGTAGAACAGCTAGACATCATCAACCTATCCATCTATATCATGACGCCAGATACTTTGCGGGAAAGCAACACAGAGTACAAAGTTCCAACAGGTTCATTTCTTACAGAGCTCTCTGTAGTTATAATAGGTATATGCCACGCGAAGTTTTAATACGAACACAGTTGGATCTTCATTAAAAACATTATTATTAAACAGTTAACATATAAAAAAAAGAAGTTGACCTTCTTTTTATCAGGGATTTTCCACAATACATAAAAAAGATACGACATCGTTGACACTGCAGTGTCTTCGTCATAGCCATTTTGCGTTTAAAATAAACCACAAATTCGGTAATTGTACTCCAATTATATTAAATAAACATTAAAAATCCTTCGTCATGTTTTATATTAATTTATGTCCTTAAAAACGAAAGTGCGCAAAGGCTTTAATGAAAGCTTTTAAGTGCATAGATAAAGAGATAACGTTTGATGAACGCGAGAATTAACGGAAAGTAGGTAAGTACTGAATTCACTTATAAACAATAAAAAAATAACACTGTACGCCTGTATTCCACAAGTAAGGATTGCAGAGGTACTACATACTACATTTGCTTTTCGAATGTCAGATCCTAATGTAGGAAATCTATTGCCTTAAGTTATTGGCTTAAGTTGCAGACTCTGGAATACTGCTCAGAATTTTTCTATGTAAAAATTCAAATATCATTTTGTGAACCTGGGACATTGTGATCGCCACCCTTACTATACACCAGTAGACTAACGGCTAACGGCTCGACGAATGACTGGGTCCAGTGATTAAGAGGTTAAACCGTTCCGCCTACTGGATCGAGTAGTCACGGGTTCGATACCCGGACGAAACAAATTTTTGTGAGACCCACAAATATTTGTTTCGGTCTGGGTGTTTGTGTAGTGAATATGATATCGTCACAGGAATTCCTAATGTGGGGCTACGTTTATATAATAATAACGACACTCGTAATGTTCTAAAAAAAACAGTCATTTTTTTATTTCCCAACAGATATTATCAATGTTTTAACAGTGTCACGAAATTTCGCAAATTATTTACGCATTATTCACGATATATTGACTGATACTGCACTCTCGTGAAGCCTCCAAAAATATCACCTATAGATATATGGAGCTACACTCTAATAGTTCATCATCACATACATACCTCAGTTAGTTCTCGCTTACTATCGTTATATTCAAATTAACATAACTAGACAGATCTCTGTTTGACATTGTTTGCACATTATTTTGACCTTTCCCAGTCAATAAAACAGCGATATATGTTGCCAAGTAGCTATTTGACGACTTTATAAAAACGTTCAACAATAATTGTTTATATTCGCGTGGGGGCAATACCACAAAATATGATAATTACTTACGGTCGCGGTGTCTATTTATGTGATAACGGAATTAAAACGTTTTCAGTTGGAAATTTTCGAATTAAACTAGTTGTCGCGCATTCTAGAAGTTGTATAAGTAAGTCTTAGCTATATATATATATATATATATATATAATGTGAAACGTTAATTTCTATATTAAAAAAAACAGTGCGTCTTATTTTGAGTGGGTTCTTAAGCTTCTGGAAGGATTTTCAAAGTTATCTCATTGTTTCACAAACGTTACTCTGCTCAAACAAAGTTAATTATATACGTTTTTATTGTGTTGCCCTTCATTTTCATGCGATGATTTTATTCATAAATTCCAAGTATAATTGAAAATTTTAATGTTTTAGTAACTTAGAATTTATATTCTGAGAAGCTTCTCGAACAAAGGCTATAGCATTTGCAATTGCATTATGTACTCGTAACATGTCTGATGATGATGATGATGATGAACATGTCAAAATTGCGTTCGTATTTTGTACTAACTATAATTCTTTCTTTCTTTTTTAAAAAAGGCTCGGCCCAACAGTAATTATTCTTGTGTCACGGGTGCGTTTACAAACATGAAATTCATATACACAAACCAAACTAATATTTATGGGTTCCAAAAAGATTCGTCCCGTGCGGGAATAGAAACCGCGACTACTCGATCCAATGGACGGTGCGGGTTAAGCTCTTTACCACTGGACTAAGTCGTCCGTCGTCCGTAAAAAACATGTTTTTAATATACAAAACACATTATAAAGGTATATTATGTCGAAAACCCCAAAAATATATAAATACTGTGTATCCTACCCTCGAAACAAATACATAAAAAATGTTTACTGTTAAAACAATCACCTCATTTTCCATAGCTCTTGCACCCAAAATGTATGGAATTCGACATTTTTTAAACTTTCAAGACGCTCATTTTTTCATATAATTTTGAATATCAAATACTTTTTTCTCATCTTTTAATGTCTACGACACTGAAATATTCGTTATGAATATTTTATTAAAACGAAAGATCTCGTGTTGGAATACGCCCCTCGCACGATCGTTGGCCGTTACCGGCTGATAGCGGATGATCCCTGGGGTAACTATCTGGCGCCATTCTATCGACTGAACCATCATATCGTGTTTATTTTTGTACAAGTAGATAACTGATTTAAACATACTACGTTATATCAAAAACCGGTTAAGTGCTAGTCGTCCGAATAGAGGTCCCCAACCAACACTTAAAAATTACCCGCAACGTAAAAACGGTATGTAAAAGATTGGATGGTATCGAGTAGTGGTGATCATAGCACTGGACAAATCTTTGTGTAATCTTCAATCACTTTGTACGATATTATGTACTTGTGTATTAGAAATTAATCTTTATATACGCACCCACTACACAAAAATCTATTCTAATTTCTAGTGTGGCGCAAAGTTTTTTTTAATTAAAAAACAACACACCGTTTCGCCTTTATTCCCCAAGCGGGGGTGGCAGAGGTGTACTGAGTACACCCACGTTTCGCCGACGATGTTATGTCCCATGTAATAGGGGGCGAGCCTATTGACATATACCGGGCACAATTCCAGACTCCAGACTCATACTGGGAAGTTTATTCGTTAGAAAATCTTCATTTGTCCGACCTAGGATTTGAACCTAGGACCTCGTGATCACCAAGCGATGCGCTTTGCCACTAGAAAAACGAGGCAGTCACATAAAAAAAAAATTGACAGGTGTTTGATTATCAATAAGGCATTATGTATGTACCCTATAATCACCATCAAACTACCTAAGACATTATACACCTCATTGATATAATATACCTATCCAGCAGTGGGAGAGCAATAGCTCCTTATACAAAATAACAGGTAAAATTAACGCTTAATGAATTGTCATTAAGTTTAGCTACAACTTCTCGACAAAGTCAACGACGGCACGATTATTATTTAAATAAGACAACTCTGTGATCTTATAAAATTTTCCATTCAGAATCATATAATCGGAACAAAATATTTATGATATAAGATTGCAATAAACAGCGGTTTACTCTTTATATTTACGATAAAGGCAATAATTACGTAATATTACGACGTCATTTAAACAAAAATATTTGTGAATTAACAATTTTAGGCAGTTCGTTGAATTTTGTAGGTTTGAAGTTCCAACCCCGGTTCGAATCTTATGACTATTGTCACGGTATAGGAAAAACACCGTAAGATCACAATATAAATATGTAAGGGTATCTACATCCGAGAAAAGTAAAAAAGTTACCAAAAAGTGGCAAGTTAGGTTACCCAACATTTCAGATTGAGTCCAAATTACGTTGGCCCAAAAATCCCTTGTCCTATCGAATTTAATTTCAGCTTGTAGAGGACACCAAAGCCAGGTACTAGAGTAATTTACACTTAATAACTAGTTCTATAATAGTTGATTGTCCGCAAAATTAAAACACACAGTTTAGAGAAAGTTAATAGGTAATAATAATAATAATATTAGCCCTGTTAAGAAACTGTCCCACCATTGGGCACGGACCTTCTCTCAAACTGAGAGAGTTAAGGCCATAGTCCACCATGATGGCCCAGCGCGGGTTGGCGAACTTCACACACCTTCGAGAAACTCTTTGGCATGCAGGTTTCCTCGCGATGTTTTCCTTCATCGTGAAAGCAAGTGACACGCACATGCTTTGGAAAGGACAGTGGTGCGTGCCTTGGTTTGAATCCGAGTCCTCTGACTTTGCAGTCCAACCATTAGGCTATCACTGCTATTAAAGTTAATAGGTTAAGTTTAAAATGTAAATTTCATACAAGTTCTAAGGTGTCCTAATGGATAGTATTATGGCAATTCATTATGTGATACGAACATCAGTCACAAATTTTAAAGAGACATAGTTTATATGTATAAGGAATGTGGAATTCTGCGATCTTGAACTTGACACATTCACGCATAAACCGCGAATACATTCATAAATATGTAATGATTACGTAAAAATTTAAATAAGAGTATTTCATACAAACCGCTGGGTAAGTTATTTATGTTACCAACACAAGAAAAACAATTTAACACTTCCAACACAAATGTTCTACGCTCGTGCGATAGTTGACTCGTACTGTGTTAAATAATGTTGCGAAGATTATGTTTATATCGCATAATTCTATGTTAATTTTCAAGTTCTATGTCATTCAGCACACCGGTGTAGCAGGTTTTGTAGATCAGGAACCCACAGACCTTATTCTGTCTTTTGCTTATTTTTGTATCAATATATTTTATATGAAGAAATCTAATGCGGTCAGAATATAATATTTTAGGATTTATGTATTTAAACGTATTATTAATTATAATAGGGCTAACTGCGGCACTCATAGCAGTTTAGTTTAGCGATGTTCTGAGCGATCACCAACGAAAACAAGCATTCGGCTGTCTGTTTCTTATTACCATTTTGAGCAGCTCCATACTTCAGATGGTACGTTAAGCTATTAGTCTCGGTTACTTTATGTGGTAGTGATTAAGCCAAGTTGGAAGCCTTACGAACACCTTAACGCTTTTAACGTAAGAGCAGACACCCAAAAACATGTCTCAGCAGCAGCTGCAATGGGACCGCATGGTATAGGGTAACCTATTTTGAAGAGAAAGCCTTTGCCTAGTGTCGGAATAATATAGCTTCCTGATTTATTATTATTATCTTTCATTGCCCGCAGTTACTCGTAAAAGATGCTAAATTATGTATAGCATTAGACTAATAATAACATTGCATTTAGGAAAATTATTGCCAACAAAGCGTTTTGCTTCTGCCGTTAGACAGAAAGGTACTTTCTATAGAGATTTCTCCGTTTCCGATACTTCCCAAGCCAAACTTGTCAAGAAGCGAAATTGAGGAACTCTTTTGAGCTTACGAGTAAGCGAGTAACAGAAAATTACTGATTTTAGTAAACAGAGTGTCAAAAAACCTTGCTATCTCAATTCGAAACTCTATTTTCCCATACCTTTCCGACAAAATATAAATTTAACATGATTAGATCGCAGCATTTGTGCTAAACAGTGAATACAAAGTGTTTCGAACTAGTTAGGAATGCTTTTAGAATTCAGATATGTGCTATGTTGGCGTACAACGCTAGACTTATTGATTAAAAGTCACGGTAATAAGGTAGAGACGACTTGAAACACCCAAGGCTAAAAAGTAGAAAATATCTTTAATTAAAAAAACAAATGCAATGTGTTATAATATATAACTATTTTATTACACTGCAATATGAACTATTGTATAAGATTTCTCTTTCCTACTCCTTACATTCCTTACTATATAAACGTTATATATATTTATAATTACCTTTTTCGTTTTAAACTATTTTATACTTAGCAGTATATTTTTTTTTAATGACTCGTTGGTCTAGTGGCAAAGCGCATCGCTTTGAGACCACGAGGACCTGGGTTCAAACCCTAGGTCGGACAAGTGTAGTTTTTCCAACCAAAACTTCCCAGTACGAGTCCGGAGTCTGGAATTGTGCCCGGTATATGGAAATAGGCTTGCCCCCTATTACATGGGACCTAACATCGTTGGTGAAACGGGGGTGTACTCAGTATACCTCTGCCACTCTCGCTTGGGGAATATAGGCATGACGGTGATTTTTTTTTTTTTCTGAATATTTAAAAAATATAAACCTTTAAAGTCAATACAACCTGGTTTTTGATGCTGGGTATTTCTGGTGTGACCTATATGTTCTATCAGCAGTATATATGTTTACATGTTTTCCTAAATCAATCAGTATAGAAAGAAGAAAGGGTGTAATTAACAATATATATAAATAGCTAATTTATTTTTGATATGTTTGGACAGTGCGACGAACATGATTAATAACCCACTCCATATCCGAACGATAGCAATCATGCGGGTAGCTTAATATTAAATGATTGAATGTTGGGTGCCGTTAGTCGTTTGGACATACTAAAGTGTAAACACATTATAATGATTTTAAACAAAATATTCAGCTGTCCACTTCATTATGTTAACGACATTGTTGGTTTGGGACCGATTTTTTAGTCTGATATATTAATTTTATTGAGCTACAATACAAGCCACTATAATGTACAAGTACATATTACGTTATAATATGTTGTCCCTTGACTGATTTAACATTTTAAATTCTATCTATCTATCTATATCATCACGCCAGATCCCTTGCGGGGTAGGCTGTGAGCACAGAGTTCCAACAAGTTATTTCCTTATATACCTCCTTGGCTTATACCAGTCTCATAGTTCGTCTCTCACGCTCGTCGGTTAAGAAGACTCTTGACTTGTCCTTCAGATACTTTAAATTCTAATAATTATTTAACCATTAAAAGTTGCCAAATAGTAGCGACGCTCGAAACTATGTCCTCTGCTAGTCTGGATTATTATCCATTTAGGTATTGTTCTATACAAAATAGCTTTATTACAGTATATCTCTGTGATCACGATATAATTGTATTTTGAATAAATAATATAAATAAACAGTTAAAATCTGTACAAGCTCCGGGTCTAATACAGAATAATTGTGATGTCAATATACCGTGTGACAATCCTATACACATCCAATCCAATCCAAATGAACATTTATGTAGATAAGTTACGTCATTTCACAATAGCTTAGCAGTCATAATTTCACAGTATTGTGAAAATACATTATTTCGTTAATAATAACGACATTTATTTATATTGATTAAGTTATTTTACATTCTTGCACGATCATTCTATCGCCTAGGATGTGGTTAGGAATATTCCAGACACTACAAACCCACACATGCATAGCTATAGCTTATCATAAAGTATTTTTATGCAAGTTTGTTAAGAAATCTATAGTAATCAGCGAATTACATTACAGTTTTTTATTTATCTAGACTCGATACACTTTTGTATAAAAACATCAAAATATTTACGTAATTAAAATAATTTAGCCTATACTGTCTCACTGATGTGCTAAGGTTGTATATCACAAATCGAGGTAAGACTGAATACATAATACTCTACCACGCGGACCCAGTATGGATCGGTGAAGATAGGTTTGTAATCACCTACTGTTGGCTTAAAGTCTACCATATTAAGTGGTAGCTGGTACCATCGGCTTCACGTGTTTTCCGAAAGACAAAAGTCATTGAAACTGATTCAGTCAAACGCTGCTTTATTTTGGTGATTCTGTGATACCACATCGCTACAAGCTCGAAAAGAAAAATAATTTTCATGAACTAGATATCAAGACTCATCTTTGTATCTCATGGTAAAGCTTCTAACTAAACTTTAGGTATTAACAGCTAAACTTTAGTACATGATTTATTTCACAGTTACCAATATATACAACCATACCTTTGTAAATTTCAAAACAAAATAAGAATATTAGCCCTGTTTAGAAAATGTCCCACCGTTGGGCACGCGCCTCCTCTCAATCTGAGAGGGTTTAGGCCATAGTCCACCACGCTGGCCCAGTGCGGGCGTGCTTGGCGAACTTCACACACCTTCGAGAAACTCTTAGGCATGCAGGTTTCCTCACGATGTTTTCATAGGTGCGTGCCTGGGTTTGAACCCTAGACCCCTGACTTTGCAGTCCAACGGTCTAACCCCTAGGCTATCACGTACGTTCAAAACAAAAAATAATACTAAATATTGTCTGCATAACACGATCGATAATTTGTCTTATATAACTACTTCAGTTTTTTCTTTTAAAAGTACGACAATATACGTAGGTAATCCAAATTATTTTCATTGCGCAAATATTTACGTACCTACAGTTTTCATGTTCGATATTTCCTATTTTGTTTGTACACTAGGTAGACGGCGCACCTATGTCAAGTTTAATTCGACCTTTAATGATAAAGGCGTGTAAAAACTTGTAGTCTCAATAGTTAAGACGTAATATTCAAGGTTTATAATATTGTTAAGGGTTACCACTTAAACAACGTAAGCTACAAAACAAATATATCTTTTGATAGTTATATGTCAATCCATGAGGACACTAAGAATGAGTTCACGTTAACGTCAGGCCCGTAAAATTATTGGAAATTGAGTTTTAATCTCCTCTTTACATAGACAAAATAAACCTTAAACGTAGCTTCATTAACTGGTACAACTAAGCTTAAGTCTAATAAAGTAGTTCTATCAAAATATTTTGTGTTTAGTTGTTTTATGTTATGATATGACAAAGCTTGCTTCTCTCTTCGCGAACTTACCTACTATGCTTAATGGAACCTTTCAATATGGGAATATGAGCGAAGTCTAGTTACACAACCCGATGTACCAGCCCTAAGGGCATATAGATCGTTATCTCGGTAAGATCGGGCCAATAGGACCAGTATCGTAAATCATCAGCTGGAGGCTATAAATATTACGAAGCGGTTTCACACGGGCTTTTATACTTGACACAAGTAGTGCCCTCTATAGAGAATACCTTGTGAAAATAGGCAACACACTCTTGAAGTTATACTTAAGTGAAACTTTATCAACTTGTTTGTATTGCTTGTTTTCTATTTTAGCGTAATGCATCTTAATTTAAATGTGAGGGCAATACAAACTCAGGCCTTATTTAAGTTCTTAAGTAGACTTATGTTACTTAATTTATAAATAAAAAAACTTACACCTGAACAGGCCAATTGCAAGTTCTATCACATAGATATAACTGAAATATAGCTTACTAATTGAAATATTGAATTCGTTGAATAATTAGTGTATTATATCTAATTTTTAAGTTGTAAATAATCATTCTTAAGTAATTCGTTTTGTTTTTAAATATTAATTAATTTATCGCTAACTAAAATTATAAGTAGAAATTATTTAATCCGAACGGGGGGGTAGAGTTAGCAACCACTACCTTTTTTCCTTAGTAGTTTTGGGTCTACTTGAATAAAAAGCTTTTGACTTATATTATAGATACTCAAGGATAATTCATTTATTACTTATCAATATTATGACTAGCATTAAAATAATGATTTAGATTTTGCTAAGATAATAAAATCACGTCCGATTTGACATTAAGTCCCACCTTTCCCATGTGATTGGAACACTCTTGCATTTCTTAAAATTAATGGTTCGCATTCAAAACATAATAAAGGACATTCCGCGTCCATACATGATTTACCCCAGAACCAACAGCAATGAAAAAATACTTGTATGATCCCATACTCCCATAATCACCCATAATTTCTCTTAAGGCATTTATTATTAAACGGATAAGCGGGGGAATCGCACTATTGCACAAAAAGTATTACATTTTGAGGTTCAGTTACAATACTTTGAAATATTCGTTTTAGATTGCAAATTGTCCATTAGATACGGATATTTTCCATTATTTTATTAAAATCGATAAATAATGATGGCATGGGTCAAATATTTGTTGGTTCTGGGGAAATTTTAGACAATGCCCATTGTTCTATTGAAGTAAAACAATATCTAGGTCTAGTGATTGTTTACTCCTACGATAGAAATAATACAAATAGTTACAACAAGTTAACCGTTTTCCCGTTGAATAATTGCAACTGCAAAGTAGTAAAATTACGTACTTTCCTGATTGAGAAAATTACCTAACGGTAATTTCACGAGTAGCAAATTAGGTACGTAGTTAAACTGTTAGCTTGTAATCAATTAATCGTCTTTTTACGAGTAAAGTGCATTAAGGTGAGCGGGCATAAATTAAGGGGCAGTTATAAGACGGTAATAGAGAGAAGAGCAGTGATAGCCTAGTGGTAAGACCGTTGGAATGCAAAGTCAGAGGTCTCTGGTTCAAACCCAGTAACGCTGTCTTTTCGAAGGCATGTGCGTATTAAAAATTAATTATCACTTGCTTTAACAGTGATGGAAAATATCGTGAGGAAACCTGCATGCTTAAGAATTTCTGGAAGGTGTGTGAAGTTCATCAACCCGCACTGGGCCAGCGTGGTGGACTATGGCCTAAGCCCTCTCAGTTCGAGAGGAGGCCCGTGCCCAACAGTGGGACAGTTTCTTAACAGAGCTAATATTTTTTTTTTATAAGACGGTTTTAATATGCATTGTAGTCTCAGAGGAAGTTACGCAATATCCATTATGAATACGTGCGTCAATGTATGTACTAGCGAAATTATCAAAATTTTATGTCACGTTTTTTTTTTAATCGGTGGTAATTATCGACGGAAGTGATACAAAGACCTTTAAACTATGCCAATGGACTGTGCGTACGTTCGCACTTTTACGCACGTCACTACACTCAATTACAATGATTTGGTTAATAGACAACGATTATGTTAGTTATTTACTGTAGAAATTGGGAAAAATGACTGAATTTTAGACTTCAGAATGCTATAGAAAAATGTTGATTAAAAAACACTAGTGTGACTTTGTATTCGTTCCTAGTATAGTGGCAATAGGTTGACCCCCTATAACATTGGAACCTAAAATTATCGGAGAATAGTGCTAATACAGTACACGTCTGCCGCCCTCGCTCGGGGAATAGTCATGATTTTATTTATTTAATATATTAGGAATTTCTACAAACATTTTTGATATAGAAGACGATCTGCGCATATAAACTTACCTATATATAAATAAAAACAATTTGCAAGGATAGTTGTCGGAGCGGCTTTCCGTGTCCTCTACAAATGCCCTTTGTATTACATATATCTTATCCTTTTCTACACCATATTGCGTGATAAAGACACCAGTATTCCATAACTATGTCAATTAAGTTATAAAATCAATTGATAAAGTTTTAATTTTAAAGTCGCAAGCCGAAGGTTCCGTCCGCCTGTGTTTAATGAAAAGAATGTTATTTGAACAATTGTGAAATATCTTGTGGTTTTTTCCATTTCGTATCGTGTTTTATTTACGGTGAGTTTGTACAAGCGAATAACAACGATTATATACCTATTGTATGTGTGCCGCTGAATATTTTTTTAAACCGACTTTTGCGTAGTAATCAATATTGTATTCTCATTACGACACCTTTTTTTAAAATAAATTTATTCTATCTTTCTATCTATATCATCACGCCAGATCCCTTACGGGGTAGGCAGAGAGTACAGAATTTATCCATCGTAATAAATTTATTACGATGGATAAAGCCATTGTAACATATTGTAACAGCGTAACACGTAACATATGCAATGTAGTTACAATAGATTTTTTAATTACCTAACACAATAAAGTTTCATAGAAGTTTTTATAAGATCAGGCGCTTTTCTAACATAATTGGACTTGACTTTTGAATCATTATATATTCCACTGAACAAAGAAGTACCAATTTCCTTTTCTGTTCTGTGATTTATTCTACCTTTGAAGACATAATATAACCACCACAGTACATTCTGAATTAAATACATTTTCTACCCTTATTTAATTGATCCTTACGTATATTTCAAAATAACATTTTAGGTATCTCTAGATGGACTCTACAAAAGGAGGATAAATAATGAGATCAGAACAAATCGGAAGTGATTTTTCCATTGGCTTAAATGAGGAGTAATTGAAGAAAACAAAAAACAGTCTGAGATAAAAAAAAATACCTTCTTACATTTTTATTTTCAATATAATGTCAATACACTGCAGGGATTCAGGAGAAAATTACAATGACCCTAATTATGTCGGTGCGAAAATGACAAATGGGTTCTGTCGCGACAATACTAACGACCTTTTTGTGTTACACTTCCGTCACTATTTTATTTTGTAAATATACTCATTCATGGTCAGTTCCGAAGCTATTATTTATATTTTAACAATTGGTATACAAACTACACGAATAATTGAGGAGAAGAGATATAGCCACTATCGTATTTTTCACATAGGATAGGTAGTGACTAATTGCCAAACGAAATTATACTCCATTCAATGGCAATAAGAGGCATGACCCGTTTCTATACTTATGGTTTTATGCCTTAACACCATTGAATTAAATATTAATTTCGTTTGGCAATTAGAACTGTCACTACCCATCCCATGTAAAAAGTACTATAGCTATATTTTACAAACATTATCCCAAAGCTTCCCGTATACATCCCTAGCCGAATAAACTAGCGACAACTCAAAACGATTATCCTACTAATACTATAAATATTTAGTATTTGAAATTGTTTAGTATTTGAAAAAGTTTGTATGTTTAAATGTTTGTTACTCAATCACGCAAAAACGGCTGAGCAGATTTGGATGAAATTTGGCACACGGATAGTTCATACCTGGATTAACATATAGGATACTTTTTATTCCGGAAAATGTTAGGTATCTGTTTAAAGTTCACGCAGACAAAGTAGACGCGGGTAGTCTCATAATTCATCTCATCCACGTTTGCCGGTTACGGAGACTCCTAGTTACCTACTTATTAGTGCAAAAATTATTTTATGATATCAACATACCCCTAAGGAAAATCAATCAACAACAACTGTACCATAATATTTACAAGACACCAGGATTTATTATTGACACGTCGGGACCTCGTTAACCTAAATTAATTAATCGATGATATACACAGTGTAATAAAATAAAATCTGTTTATTGTATAATAAATAAATAATTATTGCTCTAGTCATCAAAGTAAAGTAGGTTTGCGACTTTTAAGAGGAAATAAAACAGACGGACTCTAATACAACAGTACAGTAAAAAATGAGGAAAAAATTTAATAAAATGTTCCAACGTATTATATTCATGTACTAGCTGTAACCCGCGTATTCGCCCGCATGGAAATTAACAAATTCTTTTTTTAAAATAAAAGTATTCTTAGTTACTCCTTATAACATCAGCTATCTGCCAGTGGAAATCCCTCCAAAATTGGTCCAGCCGTTTCGGAGATTACCCGGAAAAAACATTTAGACAAACAACAATTTTAAAAATTTGTATTTGTTTTGTATTAAGTACCGTATATACTTTCATGTGCATTTAGTAAAAAGCTGTTGTTTTGACATAACAAATGCATACTTCAATGTTATTTATTTGTATTGATTCCAGTAGAGCCCTTATTCGCTTTGATCAATTAAACGCGTAACGCGCCATGTTACGATAACTTTGTTAAATTATCGTTTAATGGTGCTACATTGAAGATACATGGTTAACACGATAATTTCACGAAGTTATTGTAACGTGTCGCATTTGGAATACGGGCGCAGGGCCAGAGCAAGGGCGGCAATAATATTCGAGCGCGGTGAAAATTTTGTCGGCAAAATTCGAGTCCTCTCCATAAGTCTAAATAGATAAAAAAACTAGGATTGCTTCCTGTGTCGTGGGCGCGTTTACACCCATGAAAATTCAGATACACGAATACCCAGACAGGAATAAATAATTATGGGTCACACAAAGATTAGTCCCGTGCGGTAATCGAACCCGCGACTATTAGACACAGAGGGTGGAGCGGCTTAAGCTCTTAACCACTGCGTTAAATCGTTCGTCATCCGTATTCCAGCAGGAAAACTACGAGATGTCCATGCCACAGTGCAACTCAAACAAAACAAATATTTGTAGCGACGTTTGACTGATTGAATTTCAGCCAATTAGTATGTAGTTTTATTAATTGTACATATGTGTTTTCTGCTGCGGGTAAGACCCAGAGTATGCCGGCAAACTTATATTGGGATAAAAACACCCCAGCGAAATGTACAGGTGGTGGGATGGTCCAAAATATTTTTTATTGATAACAACCAATTGATGGTAACAGACTTGAGAGGCATTTTTTATCGTCGAAGTTTCGATACCACTTTGTTATTGTGCTGAAATTCCTAGCACAGTAGTGATGAGAATTTGTGGAGAAGAACACAAAAAATTACGTTACAGATTTAAGATGAAACAATGTTGTACTAACATGAAGTAAGAAAATTAAAAATAACTATTATCAGTAATTACTGGGTCCATTATATACTTGTATATCAGCTGTGCGGGGCCGTAACCCTTTGCACTGCACACTCAAGTGACTGATAATAAACAGATATAAAGAGAACAAGCACAGATGACGCAAAGGATCTTTAGAGGCATGCAGAAAAAAGATTACAGAGGGTATGGCACGAACAGATTGGTAACACGTATTGCGCAAACATCTTCAAAATTTTGTTCTGAATCAACAAACCCGCAATTTAGGCAACAATCTACTTACTTACAGATCATATAAGGCCATACCATCATCATTAGCATTATAAATCAGATAATCACACAAGAATAAACAGTTACATAAGCATTTCTTCCAAACCGCGACCAAAAATGGCACTAAAACTATACTTACTTATTTCATTTAGTTATACCTATAATATGCAGATGAAGTGGATTTATATACATGGTATTTGATTTTATGATAGGAAATAAACAGCGCATAGGAATGTGGATATGACTTGCTATATATAAATGTATATGTAACGAGTATAGAGTCGGACATTCAAAGTTTTATATGACAAGGTCTTTATCGATTTTTCCTTCCTCTTAATAGTTATAATGGCTTATATAAATTCTATGAATAATATATTTAAAAAAAGCACTTTCTCTATTGTTCTTTTATACTATACTAAAGACTTTTTTAAAGTGATCATCAAAAACATAACCATAAAGGAAGAAAAACGTCCACACTTTATACTAACGATCTCCAATCGCTTAAAAAACAGCGTATGGCGTATGAACAATTTATTTGATCGAGTTCAAAAGATTTTTAAATTATATACACACACCCACATCCATACGAAGGAAAACAGCTAATCCACTCTGCCAATATCTCACATAACAATATAGTAACAAACTATTTGTTTATTTCATTTCAACACCTGCATTAGTACACGAAATTATTTAGGTAGTTACCATATTAACATATAAAAATTTATCATGTATGTAGGTGGCCAAACCAGTTTTGAGTCGCAGATATTTAATACAATGTAACTTACCAAGTATCTCACACGCTTTTGTTAATTGTGTATCCGTGTATATTTTTACTATAGATATTTGTCATATTAATGTGATAACGTAAACGAAAGCAGGATAAATACGGTCGAAATGCGTAGTAAGAAAGCATGTAGGTATGAAAGATAGTATCGGTGTAAAGATGAGAAAGGAAAGAATGTTCCGTTGGTTCGGGCATATAGAAAGAATTTCAGAAGAAAGAATGACAAAACAGATATACAATGCAAAATTGGAAGAATGTAGGTACCGGGGAAGACCTAGACTATCTTACTATGACCAAACAGACCGTGTTTTATCTGAAGGGCAAGTCAAGAGTCTCCGTACCCGGCGAGCGTGTATGAGACGAACTATGAGAGTGGAAGAAGCCAGAGAGGTCTGTAAGGAAAGAACCTGTTGGAACTCTGTACTCTCTGTCTACCCTGAGAGGAATGATATAGATAGATAGATTAATGTGATAACGTGATTATCTTGACCAGAAAATAAAAAATCGACCGTCATCAGTACTGTTAGTTTAACGCAGGTGGGCTGTTTGATTTTCACACTCCTCTAAACATTATGTATACGATAATTAATTAATAATTCTTTATGGTAATTGTATACGCCGATACTTATTGTGGAGGTTGAAGTAACGCGTTGCTTCTATACCTACGCATTGAAAATGTAATATCGTGAATTTATCGTATACTTACGGGAGTGTTCCTCTACCTCTGATTTAAAGATGTTGGTCTGATGGCGTCCTAGTGGCAACGAATCGTCCATTAATTACGAGAGGCTAGAAAGTAGGAAGGGGTGTTCGGAAATAATCATGAAAAATCACAAGGGAGGGGGGTGTAGCGAGATATCACATGTGTTAATTTTTTCGTTGAATGGGTAATTTCTAAACCGAAAATTTTAGATACTTTCTAATTGTGCCCGGAGTCTGGAATTGTGCCCGGTATAATGGTATATACTTAAAATAGTCAGCGAAAACGAATGTCCATAGCACGCCTCTGTCACCCTCGCCTTGGGTGTAAACCAATATTTATGAAAAGAAATTTAAGAAGTAAAGACTATCTCAAATTATTTTATGGCGAGTCTCTTCAATGTTAGAGTTATCTTTTAGGCTATAAAATCGGGAAGTTAGTTGATGTAAAAATGTTAAGTATTTATAAAATATTTTGCTCTGTAAATAGCAAATACGTTTATACCGTTGACAATTCTACAAGATAGTTGAAATAAAACATGTCCTTACTTCTGCGAAACCACAGGCGGTCTTTAAATTAAAAGAATGAATGGATATTTTACACCCGACTAAATTTGGCGCCAAACAGTGTTATGTTAACTTTTAAAGGAAACGATTTTTTTCAATGCCCCACGCTGAACGGCCGCTTCTTCCGAGAAATAACACCATAGATAACTTTTGGGGTGTAATTTTTTTGTGGTTTTGGGGTGTAATTTAAAGTTTTGAATGAGCCGGCGGCAACAATATTCAAAACTTGTGTAAATGTATACTTACTTGCAATTGTTATTTGTATTTTCAAATTTCTTTAAAACACCATGTTTTTTACACTTATATTGTCTATTTATATTTAAATAACGCAATAACCAGTGAGACTGAAATAACAACGTGAACGGTTTGCTCTAGTAGTGCATATAATATTAAATTGCAGCCATATATAATTTGTACCATTACCATTGTAAAACCTCCGCATTTATTGTAAAAACATCAAAACGATTGACAGGTTGACAAAACATAATATAAATGCATGTATTTTGGAAAAATATTAGTTTCTAAGAAAACTTTCGGACACTTTCTAGCTTAGTAGGTATAACCATATACAATTTAAAAGTTAACCAATTAAATAGGTTTTTTTTCTTTTTCTGGCATTATAATTATAGTCACAACTGTCACAACATAAACTTATAACTGGATCACACGCTCGGTGATTAATTAGGAAATATGTTACAATGCCTGCATCAGTGAATACAAGATATTATGTTAAGTTGCCATTGGTGATATCACGGTCAATATAATCGATGAATAATAACTTTAATCAATATTGGGAAACATCGATATTATTCCTACTAGAATACGGATGCTGATGATGATACTACCTACCCCGCAAGGGATTAAGCATGATGATAGATAGAATACGGATCACGAACAAAATGGTAGCTAAACAACCATGTTTGGATATGTTTACGCATTTATACCTCTTGGTAACTAGCTATCTATCTATCTATAACCTCACGCCAGATCCCTTGCGGGGTAGGCAGAGAGTACAGAGTTCCAACAGGTTCTTTCCTTACATACCTCTCTGGCTTCCTCGACTCTCATAGTTCGTCTCATACACGCTCGCCGGTTACGGAGACTCTTGACTTTTCCATCAGATAAGACTCGGTTTATTTGGTCGTGGTAAGATAGTCTAGGTCTTCCCCGGTACCTGCATCCTTCCACTTTCACATTGTGTATCTGTTTTGTCATTCTTTCCTCTGGCATTCTTTCTATATGCCCGAACCAACGGAGCATGCCCTTTCTCATCTTTGGTAACTAGCAATTGTAGAAATTAGTTTTAATTTATTAATGACTCTGATTTCTTAATTATGGTAGTTTTAGCAAACCTAATTTTAAGGGGCTACCACGAAAAATAGGTGTTTCTGTTCTCCATGCATTTCAATAAGTATATGGATTAGGGACTTCATATTCAGAAATATAAATTTTGACCCTATATTTTAAGAACTGGTAAAAGGAATACACATTTAAACGAAATTACCTCGATAGAAAAAATATCTAATTCATCTCAATTATTTTACTTTTTCTGATTCCAACGCAAACCGATAAATTATTATTCAATAGAATTTATTTAAAACATAGAGAATAATTGTAGCCAAGTTGTAAACCAAGTTTTTCATTTCATTATTAGAAAATAATAATATTTTTTTTGCACATAAGTCGTTTATTTCCGAGCGCGCCCTCAATATATCTATCCCTTATTATTCATTTGTATAATAATTGCATCACTGTCACTCTCGCAGTCGATAAATGATCGATCGCGGTAGGCCCGAAATAAGACCACACCCATACTTGTGCTCTTATTTTTCGGGCTATTTTTCGGACTGCCATTTTTAATCTATTATAAACAATTACAGATATACCAGGCTCTTTTGGTCCGCAGCCAAAATCGGAACTAAGGCAGTCACTTGGTGACAGACGCAGAGTTGCCGTTTGCTATGAAATTGACCCAAGTTCTTTTTTTATTTAGTTACCGTCTGGACACACCTACTGAAGTATCTCCTTGGAAGGAGGAAAATTTATTTTAACCCCAAATTCAATGTCATCCATGGGCCAAAAGATCCTTGTAGCATTATATCGATGTTAGCTAATGACGTAGTTACGGTACAGTCTATTTTCAAATAAGGCATAATATGTGGTTTTAATAGATCTATGGAGGCGGAACTAACATTTTATCGGATGCAAATATGCAATGAATATAAAAAGGCCGCGTGAGTTGAAGTTAAATGTCTTTCTGTTCTAGGATTTGTACACCATATATTACATTTCAGTCAAATACAATGTATGAAAAGCTGTGGATTCACTATATTGTAGACATTATACTTAGTCTTTCTTATATAGCATCAAGCAAAAATAACCGTAATATACCTTATATCGAGACCTTTGCCACTACAATGCAAATGTCTTAATAATTCAAGGTAAGGGATACTGTGTGTATTTATGACTGAAAATGCATCACTCTGGGATATCCGTTTCATATTTGTGTATAAAAAAATATCACCAGAAAAACGGTAAACATCATGACTCTCATTTAATGCTTAATCAATTTTATTAATATTACAAACCGTACGATGTAACGGGCTTGCGTATATACTGCGTTTAAAATAACAGGGAGAGATAAGAGTTTGACGTGGCATTTCCTTCCTCTTTGCGTGAATGAATTTTATAATTAATATAATTACATACCTACTAAAGGCTTTGCCTCTTATTATGGATTAAATGAAACAATGCAAATTTTTACAGAATTTAACTCACTTACTTTTAACGCTAATATTTCTGGAATACACTTCAAAAATTAACAATTAATTTATATTAAAGAATGTCTTACCATGAACATAGACCGTGTCTTATCTAAAGGGCAAGTCAAGAGTCTCCGTAGTCACCAAGCTTGTATTAGATGAACTATAAAAGTGGAAGAAGCCAGAGAGGTATGTAAGGAAAGAATCTGCTGGGACTTTGCACTTCCTGCCTACCCCGCAAGGGATCTGGTGTGATGATGTAGATAGATAGATAAAGATGCTTTTCTGCCAAATGTATACATTATTAAACAGTGCATAATGTATACATTTGGTACCTCGAATATGGCCTTTACAGCTTCACCGGACTTAATTAGCAAAGAGAACACGAACAACCTTCAATAGCCTTATTGAATTGCAATTTCGAACTTTTGGATGGTTTAAGGGCAAGCGTACAATTGGCGTCATATTATCAAAAATCAATTTACAGCTATTAATCCCCGAGAGCATAGAAGAATAGTAAAGATATATAAATATTAAACAACTTGACCATCTTAGTACTGGCGGTCCGAATAAGCGGGTACCCACTGAGACTTGTCGAAAAGCCGCATCGAGAGCACGTGTACTAGTACTCAGGTGTACTAGTACTGTAGGCTTAACACGAAAAGATTGACGTTAGCGTGACGCTAGCTAGTTGATAAGCCATCCTTGTCACACTATACATGTTCTTAATAAACACGAACGTGACACCACGCTTACCCGCTAACGTCACTCTACCGTAATTTTTTCGCGCTAAGCCCTCTGTTTAGTTACATATTTTGACCGTGATCGAAGCGATTAGTGGCGAAAGGTAGCGATTCGATATTGTTTCAACGTATTTAAAGTCGATAATGGTTTAGCAGTGGAAAATGGTCTGCGGTACGCCTCGCCAGACATATGCGGACCCTTTTTCGAAAGTCCTTCGAACGCCGTCATACGGAACGCATAAGATACGAAGTTACGCTGTAAACTTATTTGGTGAACAGTTATTCTTACTTTATTACTCCAGTCAAAGTCAATGCGTAATTACGAACAGAGGGTTTAACACGAAAAGGTTGACGTTAGCGTGACGCTAGCGAGTAAGAGTGCTGTCACGTTCATATTTATTTAGAAAATATCTAGTTTGACACGGATGGAGTATCAATTCAGTAATACCTACGTCACGTCACGCTAACGTCAGTCTTTTCGTGCTAGTTCTTAGAAAACAAATATTATTTTTAAGTAATAAGAAATAATTTATTCCATCTAGCCCTATTAGCCTGTACTTGTCTCATTGCTTGTTAAAGGCCTTTTCTCACAAATCAAGGTGAGAGAGATTAGGTCTTCACCACGCAGGCCCAGTGTGACCTGTTCTTGAAACTTATCAAACTACCTAAAAGTTATTCAACTTGGGTTAACAACTACATATATGGCCGCCGGGACCAACAGTTTTCAGTGCCTTTCGAAGTACAGAAACCCTCGAAAATGGAATCGTAACAATCGGTCATTTCAGACCGATCAAACCAAACGCTGCTTAATGTTGGTGATTATTTAGGCAACGAGCGCCTCTTAATTTTACATAAACATATTATTATTATTTAGCCGTTGGTGTCCCACTGTTGAGCAAAGACCTCTCTACTTTGCTTTCACTCTACTCTGTTTAAGGACAATCGCTCGTAAAGTCGTCTAATTCGTCCCGCCATCTCCTATTGGGCCTTCCGCGATGTCGTTTAAAAACCCCGACGTCAAAAATCCATTATTATTTTTAAATTATGGGTATCTATTCGGAATTCCCTAAGTCTGCACAAACAAAACGACTTTTTTGCTTCTTTTTTTACGTCTCTACATCAGATAGTCATAAAAGTAATTGGATGATTTTGCGTTATATCGAATTGTTTTGACTGATCAGAAGTTTAAAATAAGACGAACATTTATATTTCATTCTTCTTACATTATATTACTTTGAATTGAACGTGTAGATATAATCTACATTTCAAACCATAAATTGGCTGACCTGAAGTACGTGGGAGTTTCCTTAAGTAAAGATTACCTACTTGGTGGTAATAAAATTGAGAATCAATAGATACATTTTATGGGGAAGTGTAAATATTGATATATAGTCTAGCGTCTAACTAAATAAATTCTTATTGTAATATAGGTACATATTAGGTTAAGTATATGTATATACCTGAATAGGAATAACCAAATATTTTATCAAGGATTTTTGAACATCTTCGAAACCACAGACTATATATGGAAAATATTCTAAGTTTTAAACTACACAAGGTTCAAAGTAAATGCCGAAACTCCTCAGCTCACAATTAGATTTTAGTGTTACGAATTTAATATGCAAAACCAAACATCGAAAGATACAACATTTTTTTTAGCACTTCGATGCCGAAATTAACTACGGAACCTGTATTTATGAGTACTTATTGAGGTATATGTTTTAAAAACCCAATTGAAATCGCGTTATTGCTTTGAATTATGGTTCGATACCGCCGATTAAATGATAAATTTCTACTAATGAAATCATAAACAGTTGGAATCGTCTCAATTACTGGTTTTGTACACACTACTTTTAGGTTTTGTGTTCGTTATCTTACACGTTATATAAAGCCTAAACCTTGCGAAAGTCTGTGCCCTAGTGTTAGTTTGACCGGACATTGTAATCGTGTTATACTTATCTATAAGTATTAATTTTGTACATACTTCCGTCTAATGTTCATGCATTATGCAGTGGCTTAAAGCACGATCTCCGTATAATATTACATTTATTGCTAGATAATCGCCGTACTGATTGCTATTTACAACGAGAACAAACTAATAATATAATTGACTGCCTAATTAGGTAGTTACTGTAATCACCGTTAGTATTATCCTGAAATATGTTTGTAATTAGGTAGATGCATTTATGAAGTTAAGAGTTGAACATTCTTCTGTAAATATTCTTTTTTACCTCGTTCTAAATATTTTTTAGGTAAGAAAGACAAGAAACTTGAAAATACGAGTTTTACAGTGTTTTTGTATACAGTGTGATCATGGGAAAGGAAGAATAATTATAATTAATATGTAAGTTCGTATTTATTTGATGTTACTTGGTATAATGTATCCAGGTTAAAGCAATAAATGATTTCCTTACTTTAATTAGCTAGATGGACTTATGAGTGTATGACTCGAATAAAGAGAGTAGAGGAAGCCAGAGAGGTCTGTAAGGAATGAACTTGTTGGAACTCTGTGCCCTCTGCCTACCCGGCAAGGGGTTTGGTGTGATATCTATATCAGATAGGCTTAAGTATATAGAGTTATACAAAATACCTTTAAATGAAATTTGTACGATTACCGTGTGTTTCGCGATGACTATACATTTTTAATATGTCGAATGATCATAAAAGTTTTTCAAATCTAATAATAGTCAGGTCGTTATACGAAATGCTAATAATTCGGATAGGTGTGGACAAGAATTAAGTTTAAGATAAAACTAATACGATATGAGATCACAATGTACAATGTAGAGTTTGTAGAGATGGTTCAACAGTAAGCTGTTATCTAGATGAAGAGATTAGACACTGATAAGATATTGAAGTGATAGAGTGAAGTATTCTCGCAATATGAAATAATTGAGATAAATAATTCTATTTGACTATTTTTTGCCCGCGACTACTTCCACGGTAACTTTTGACTGGAACCTAACATTTTTCCGGAATAAATATTCTGAGTTAATTTAGGTAATAAACTTTCTGTGTGCTAAATATCATCCAAATCCGTTTAGCCGTTTTTGCGTTATCGAGTACCAAACATCTAAAGATACAAACTTTCAAATTTATAATATTAGTAAAGCCGATCGTTGTGGTGGTCTTTGTGGGAAGCTTGTGTCCTGGTGGCTAACGATGATGATTATCTCATAAAATTTCTTATTAATATACACTTGGAGTATTTCATATAAATATTTTGTATATAACATTATATTTTAGAAATATTAAAATGGGAATCATATTTTAGTTATTCAAATACGTCTTCAAGGTTAGACGGGTAAATGTATTTCTTCTTAGAAAGATTCTGTGATGTGAATGATATACGTTAAAACGTCTATCATAGTCTTATCAAATTGTTAGAATAAATTCTATTGTATTATAATTACATTATTAGTAAATTATGCTGTCTCGTTGGTCAAGTGGCGCATGTAGCTGGAGAGACGACAAACAAGACGTGTCTGTGTTTATATTTTATTATATTTTTAAATTACAGTAATTCAAAGTTGCTGTACATGAAATGTAACGTGTGATTACTTCTTGCATATAACAGGCAAATAGAATATTACTGAACTCTACCACTCGTTACAATGAATAATAATATTCGGGCACATAAAACATAAGTCGTTTAAAACAATGTGATTTTTTGCTATTTCAAAGATGTTTCTGCCTTCGTTTAGAAATAAAGAATAATAAACACCGTCGCGCTTATATTCCCCAAGCTTGTGGCAGAGGCGTGCTTTGTGCACCCAATGTTCGCCAACAATATTAGGTCTCAATGTAATAAGGGGAGTGTCCATTAAAATTGAGAGGCTTTGGCTGAAAACCAGCGTTGGGAGAGACTTTGTTCCCCTCCAATACATGCTGAGCCCAATGCCTTCCGGCACAGCACACACCGAGGCAAACGTCACAAGTAGCAGTATTAGTTTGTTTGTCTTTTTTCGTTTTTATTTTTTTGTAACTGTTTATATATTTTTTCAAGTTCATATGTGTGCTGTGCTGAATAAATTTTTCCTTTCTTTCTTTTTTCTTTCAAATTCTTTCGGGTGATACTGGGAATTTTTCTATGGAAAATATGCACTTTATCGGCGGATAAAGTCCTCGGCGGATAAGGTCCTAAGGCGTAGGACCTCGTGACTGCTTCGTGCAATATTCGCCACTAGACCAACGAGACTCTATTTGATTACATGGTTGTTAAAAATATTTATTTACTAGTTTCTGCCTGCAATTTCGTCCGCGTGGACTTAAGGAAACTAACATTTTTCCGGGATAAAAAGTATCTTATGTGTTAATCCAGGTAATAAACTATCTATGTGGCATATTTCATCCAAATCCACTTAGCCGTTTTTGCGTGATTAAGTAACAAACATATAAACATACAAACATTTATAATATTATACTGGATCAGTAGGATTTTATTCTGCATAGTGTATGGACGGACTTAATGCTTGACGCCCTTACTGCCATTGTAACTTACATTGGGGTACAGAGAGATGTGGTAAATGCGAAAAGATACAAAGCTACAATCGAAAATAAATACAACCAAAAACCAAAAATATATTTATGTGTAAATACTCCATTCTCGTGATGAAAATAACTAAATAAAATAAAATAAACAATCAAACGTTTTGAACGTCTCGCTTATCTTTTTAGGTCAGTTTATTATCTAAACTGTCAACAAAATGTTTAATGGTGTTGTGCATCTACAACACTATGTTTTAGCTGGTAACATCAAAGTTGCCTCTACAACATTGAGTGACTTGTAAGTTTATGGGTCTATTAACTTTTCAAAACATTGTAGGAATATAGATTGTGTACTTTATCTGCGTCACTATTTGAAAAAAAAAATGGTCTAAGTTACACCTAAACTTTAAATTACAGTAAAAAGAATTAGGTGATTGTAAGCATATTTTTGTCATAATATGCGTTGCATTTATAAGTATAATCTAATATTCTAAATTAGGCAATATTTGACGATTTTGATTTAAATACGATTTTGCGTCGTATACGATACTGATGATGATGCTTATCGCAGTAAAACTTTAAAATGTGCGTCATTGAATTTCACGCACCAGTAATACATATTACAAATACTTTTTAATCTTTTGATAAATCAAGACTAACCAACATATACTTTTCATTTTGAAACAAAAAGAATACTTTTTTAATAACATCCTTATATCATTTTTATATCAAGCTCTGGCAATTATAATTCGCTTATTTAATGCCATAAATAGTTTAACCATATGCCCGTACATCGTTAGAGGTTGGATCAAGTCGCGCCCACTAGTTTTAAAACAACGCTTCTAGTACCTACGTTCACTGAAAACTGGTTTATTTTTTTTAACTCAAGGTTCCGAACGAGCTTCCAGCGAATTTTTAATCTGTAGCACCCACGTGACGATGTTGTGGCAAATATTTAGGCAGTTGTTTAGCTTTTGATGTTCGTTTGATTTTAATCTATAAAGAGTATACAACTAATTAAAATTTTATATAATATTTCAGCACAAAGATGGTCGTTATGGCGATTTTGGGGGAGTCCTTTGTCCATGTTATATATTAAAGTAAAATACATCGTTACCTATTAAATGAGAAGGAAATTAATATTTTTGGTTATGGAACTTTCTCAGACGGAAAGTTCAATTGTAAACTAAGATTAGTAAAGAGTTCGTAGTTTAATCCTTTTTCAGTACAAAAGCAGACTTTAGCCGATGAATAAAACAAACCAACATTCGCAGATGAACAATAGAGTTTAAACTTTCTCTGGGCTTACTACTGTAGTCTGAAAGTTCATTGACATCGTTTAAATAACAATCCTGTACCGTCGGTCTAATTATAATTGCTAACTACTATTTACTTTTGTTAATTGGTTTCAAAGATGACGGTAGTTAAACTTATTTCGAGGTATAGGTAGTCT
Organism: Phalera bucephala; assembly: GCA_905147815.2. Taxonomy (NCBI): domain Eukaryota; kingdom Metazoa; phylum Arthropoda; class Insecta; order Lepidoptera; family Notodontidae; genus Phalera; species Phalera bucephala. The sequence continues at coordinate 24,990,358 of LR990618.1, read as the reverse complement.
TCATACTTATCGTATTCTTCACATTATCTTATATGGTTTACTTGTAATTTTAACAAATAGAGGCCTTATAAGAGGAAGACATAAGTGCGATTTATTAAAACACAATACATGCCGCACGTACTTGCATTTGGTAATGGAACTAACATTTTTTTTGAATCGTGTATTTAATTATTGTTTGATTTTGTTGCTCGAATGCCCGTCAGTTAATTCATATGATATCTCTATAAATAAATTAACCATGTTTAACCAACATGTCTAGTACATAAGGTCATGTTAATCGTCTCTTCTTTCAAGTGAACGAACTCATTATCTTTACTTAAGTGCTACTTACAATCACTTGGTTGTTACTCGTAGGATAATTAAGATATGACATTGTATTTTTAGTAGATACAAACATATATATTTAAGAAAATAACGAAATTCGTTTTAAGAACATTTGTGTTAAATCAAAATTAATCACAATCTGTGTTTTATATGTGTAACTAAACGCATTGAGTGGGAATTGATTAAAGCATCGTGTAACACAATAGACCATTATTCAAATTGAAACGCCTACGCTTGATAGTTATTTCCTCTAGTGACATAATGTTTTAGTAGTATACACTTTTCTTATTAACATTATGATCTTTTTTCTTAATAATGTGTGTATGTATCTACTACACATACTTAGTTGAAAACGTGAGCGCACTTTTTTACGATTAACGATTTACAACAAGCGCATCTCCACGACAACAGAATCGTGATCCTTCAGTTACAAAAATTATAACTTTCTACTATTTTGTAACATGAGAATCTTGGGTATAGGTCTGAACATTTCATGGGCCAAAAATAGTTGCGGCCGCATCCTAGCGTTTCTCGCGAGTAAAAATAATCTACGGCTAGAGTTAGCCTTACGGGATGTCACTCACCCGACTTGCACGTGAACCAGCTCAGCAGACGAAAGCGCACAATTTCACACCAATACGTCAATCTATGTACGGACCTTGACCAATACGAATTAATTTGGAATGCTCCGTAACGCCGGCTTATTAACATCCACACGAACGCGTCCGACACTCCCGCGCTTTTTGGTTTCTACGTTTAATTTTTTTTAAAACACGTCAAGGTGTCGATACTGGATTCAATTTCCATTCGCACATTTATTATTTTTAAAGTTTCATTTATTGATGTCCGCAATATATTGTTGAACGTGCTGACGCGTGCCTTCGCCACCGGTTGCGAGTGTACTGCGCGTTGGCGCCGGTCGACGGACATGTTTTAAAAGCACACCACAGTTAGTTCGATAAAAAAAATGTCCGAATAGGATTTCAGCGTAGCTGTAGATTGTTTACAGCGGTTTTGTGGCGCATGGCGGTACGCTGTGTGTACAGGATTTTCTGATTAGCATTTTTAGACTGATATTGCATCATTATGATTAAAAATTAATATTTTGTCCGCTTCCTGATCCGGAGTAATCATTGTAAACATGAATTAAAATGCACAGTCAACAAACCGTTAACGGAATATATAAATGTGCGTATTATACCTACCAAGATAAGAGTAACCTCAATTACAATATCACATTATAAAATAAAGTTATACTTTATAAAATAATACATTATGACATTACAAAATAAACTCCTTTAACATGTTTTGAATATTAATATTTTGCGCTAACGCGTTATCCGAACGGAACTCTATATTCCGAAGTGATAAAAATGTTACAGTTTAGTACACCATGCAGGGCTTATAAATTATTGTATTAGATTGATCAGGTTGATTTACTTTGCAAATATAGTTTTGCTACAATTTTGTTAAACAGAATATACCAGAATGTACCTTTTAAATATTATAATAATGATTAACATTTTGATTTATGTTTAATTTTCCAGGTATTAAGAACGGCATCCATGAATTCTTCAAATAAGAATATAAATACACTACTAGGTAAACTATTAAGCACCGCTTTAGTCATTTTGAGTTAAATTATGTTAATCTTACCAAAGACTGCAGACGTCAATCTGCAAAAGTTTTAATCTCATGGAATCGCGAACAGGAAAAACTTACTGGGATCCCCCAGCACCAATGCAGTGGTCCAAAGCACGCAGTTAAAAAGTTAGCTTATATCATTTTGTGGGCAATTTGATTATAAATTTAAGAATAAATATTTTGGAAATCGAACTAATTGACGTTCGGTACGTTTGGATGAGTCACAGGGCTAGAGAATGTGTAGAGAAATTGTTCATCATCATCATCAGCCTATAGCAGTCCACTGCTGGACATAGGCCTCTCCAAGTGCACGCCACTGGGTATGATCCTCGGCTACTCGCATCCAGTTTCTGCCAGCCGCCCTACGAAGGTCATCGCTCCACCTAGCCTGAGGGCGTCCTGCATCACGTTTGCCAGTCCGCGGTCTCCACTCAAGAACTCGTTTGTCCCAGCGGTTATCGGTTGTTCGGCTAATGTGACCGGCCTATTGCCACTTCAGCTTACTAATCCGGTGGGCTATGTCGATAACTTTGGTTCTCTGTCGAATGACTTCGTTCCGGATTCTATCCTTCAGAGAAACTCCGAGCATAGCCCTTTCCATAGCTCGCTGAGTGACTTTAAATTTATGAACCATTCCAAACGTGAGTGTCCACGTCTCGGCTCCATATGTCATAACGGGCAGGACGCACTGATTAAAGACTTTTGTCTTTAGGCTTTGTGGAATGGGCGATGTAAATACTCGACGTAATTTCCCAAATGCCGCCCAGCCCAGCCATATGCTTCTGTTGACCTCTTTCTCGAAGTTGTTTTTCCCCAACTGCAGAGTTTGCCCTAGGTAAACATATTCTTGAACAACCTCGAGAATAGCGCCATGTATTGCAACAGGTTCCGGTACTACATGTCGGTTAAACATTACCTTGGTCTTGTCCAAGTTCATGCGGAGACCTATTTGTTTGGAAGAATCAGCTAGTCAGCATCTGTTGTAAATCCTGCAACGTTTCGGCCATAATGACGATGTCGTCTGCAAATCTCAAGTGTGAGATATGACTGCCATTTATGTTTATGCCATGACCTTCCCAGTCCAGCGTCTTAAACATATTCTCCAATGCATTTGTGAACAATTTGGGGGAGATAACGTCCCCTTGTCTCACTCCCCGATGCATTGAGATAGGGTTGGTCTGCTGGTTTTGTAACTGGATGGTCATGGTCGCGGCGTTATAGAGACTTCTTAACACTTGGATGTATCGCCAGTCGACTTGGCATCGTTGCAAGGATATCAGAACTGACCAGGTCTCGATCGAGTCAAAGGCCTTCTTATAGTCTACGAATTCTAAGCACAGGGGCCGATTATACTCTTCGGTCTTCTGTATAATCTGCCGTATAGTGTGGATGTGGTCTATGGTTCCATACCCTCTTCGAAACCCGGCCTGTTCCGGGGGTTGAAATTCGTCGAGCCTTCGCGCAAGAGGATTCGTGATAACTCTTGAAAACAGCTTATAAATGTGGCTCAGGAGCGAAATAGGGCGGTAGTTCTTCAGTTGGGTCTTATCGCCCTTTTTGAAAAACAATACGACCACGCTCCTACCCCAAGCCTCTGGAGTTCTCCCATTAAAGAGGACAGAGTTAAAGATACTTTGGAGCTCCTTTAGCACGGGTTTACCTCCTGCTTTTAATAGTTCAGTTGCAACTCCGTCCTCGCCAGGGGCTTTTCCATTCCTTAGCTGCTCAAGAGCCATCACGATTTCGTCTAGGCTGATTTCGGGCAGGTCTTCCGTAAAGTGGCGGCTTAATGTAGCTCTAGGATCCTCATTTCCGGGATCAGGACGAGATGTATGCGAGGCGTATAGTCGGCTGTAGAAGTCTTCTACTTCCAAAAGAATCTCCGGCTTAGAAGTGATGACGTCCCCACTGGCTTTGGACAACTTCGTCAGATGGCTCCTCCCCAAAGACTGAACGAAAACTTTCGACCCACGATTTTGCTCGATTGCTTTTTCAATAGCGTGTGTATTAGCGCATCGGAAGTCATGTCGTACCAGTTTGTTAATTCGTTTGTTAAGTGCCCGTTGCTCTAACGAAGTGTTGGGTGGGTTTACACGTCGTTCCTTCATAAGCTGCAGTGTCTCCTCCGAAAGCTTCGTTTATTACTTATACGTCGCGTTTCACAAAATCTCGTACCTTCCTCCCTGAGGATTTTAACTACATTTGTGAGGGCCTGGTCTACGTCATTTGTGGTTTCCATGGTAACGAATCGGTTCTCCAGATTTGAATGGAACGCTTCAGATCCTACTACGGTTTGGAGGAGGTTGGGCCGGAGCCTGGCCTTCATCAAACGGACTCGCTCGAGCTTCAAGTTGATATTCAGTGAGCCTCTGACAAGTCGGTGATCGCTTCCGGTATTAAACCTGTTGATCACTGAGACATCTCTGAATATGTGCTTCTTGTCCGTTATGATGAAGTCAATCTCATTTTTAGTCCTAGTGTCGGGGCTTTGCCATGTCCACTTTCTTTGGGGCCGTTTCTTAAATAAAGATTTCAACAAGAAAAGCCCCTCTTTCTCAAGAAAGTTGACAAGCATTTGCCCCCTATGATTTCTGCTACCGTAACCGTGAGATCCTACTACCGATTCGCTGCAAATTTGTACTCCCACTTTAGCGTTGAAGTCCCCCATGACAACGTTGTAGTAGGCCTTAGTGGTGCAGTGTAAGACCTTCGATATGTCCTCGTACATATCTTCAACTTCATTGTCAGAGTGTGCCGAAGTCGGTGCGTAAACCTGCACAACCTTTAGGTTATACCTATCGGATAACTTAATAACAAGATACGCTACCCTGTTCGACACACTAGACATTTCTACAACGTTGTCAGAGAGGGTTTTATTGACCAAGAACCCTACGCCGCCCTGGGATAGCTGATCGCCCTCTCGGAAGTACAAAAGGTGGCCTGATTCTAGGGTAACGGTGTCCTCTCCCTTTCTTCGGACTTCACACAGTCCCAGAACGTGCCACCTTATCCCTTCGAGTACGGATTCTAATTGCGCCATGTGCTCGTCAAGCCGTAACGTGCGTCCATTAAACGTCGCCAAGGTCAGTTGATTTTGGCGGCCTCTCGTAGCCCGGGGATTCTTCGCACCCCCTACCCTGCCGTTACCGTGACCGCCGCCGTGATCCGGAATAGCAGGGCGGCCGGGAACTGGGGGCCGTGGTTTGTTTTGGCTTGCCATTTGGAGGGTTTGCCCATAATCGCCACGCTGGGCAGGCGGGTTGGCGATCGCAGTGCGTAACTCTTCGCATCGGTGCCGCTGCTGCCCGTCACCGATCTGCGGTATTTAGTCACGCAGTTTTTTTTGTTATGGTTATACCGCCATTTTTCGGTCGTCAGAGCCTCGTTCGTTGATTAGCAGCATGTACCACGAGCAGGTGAGGATGACTTGGAGCCATATGGTGGAATTTGACTTCCTTACACCCCAAATCTTATCTTACCAAAGACTGCAGACGTCAATCTGCAAAAGTTTTAATCTCATGGAATCGCGAACAGGAAAAACTTACTGAGATCCCCCAGCACCAATGCAGTGGTCCAACGCACGCATTTAAAAAGTTATCTTATATCATTTTGTGGGCAATTTGATTATAAATTTAAGAATAAATATTTTGGAAATCGAACTAATTGACGCCCTGTGACTCATCTAAACGTACCGAACGTTTGGATGAGTCACAGGGCTAGAGCATGTGTAGAGAAATTGTTGCTTTAGCAAAAATAGCTCTAATTCAGAAGAATTAGAGCTATTAGAAACTTTTGAAAACAAAAGTAGAAACTTTTGAGTTTAAGATTGTCTATAAAGTATTTTTCGCCGAAATCGCGATTGTAGAGACATGTTTCTCATAAAATCAACTAACTATTAGTACCCAAGGAAAAAATACATTTGAAAGAAAAATGCTGCTGCGCCACCGCAAGCAACTGCCGCGTAGGGTTGCGGTCGAACGCTGCGGTCATTATACCCTAATTGTACACAAAAAGATCATATTCTAATGGAACACATAAAGGATCATACAGACAATTGGGGTTACTTTAAGCCAGTGGTGTAACAGTAAAGTTTGTGTGGTTTAGACCACACAAACTTTTATGAATTATTTGCAATGTTTTTATATTACGAATAAATAGAGTCTCCATAACCGGCGAGCGTGTATGAGACGAAAAATGACAATGGAGGTAGCCAGAGGGGTTTATACGGAAAGAACCTGATGAAATTCTGTATTATCTGCCTACCCCGCAAGGGATCTGGCGTGATGATCTATCTATAGATAGATAAAGTGCAGAACTCGGCTATATAGATCCCATTTTGTATGTAACTAGAAAGAAAGTAAATAGTTTTGATAGTAGTATTTTTGATGTTATATTATGTGTGCAAAATGTTCACTTTAGATTTAAATACCTCAGCTCATATCAAGAGTGTGATTGGAACTCTGCTCGTATCTACGGTATAACAGCTTTTTAGACAATACTGTTGCTATATCGCGTCAAATATATGCTAAACCGTTTCGATCATACAACACATAGAGATGGAAATATGTAGTGTAGATATTATAAAAATTTATATCACTTAATCATTTTTCTTTTGAAGTCGTATTTTTAATATATTCTTACCTAAAAAAATATTGAATGTTTTCATGGGTAAAAATAAAAAATGTTGGAGCCTTCTTTGAATATGATGATGCATTTTCAAAGGATTCAACCATTACTTTATCTATCTATATCATTACGCCAGATCCCTTACGGGGTAGGCAGAGAGTACAGAGTTCCAACAGGTTCTTTCCTTACATACCTCATACCTCGTTCATTTTATCTGGACTACTATTACTAGATTTATATTACTATTTGGAAAAGAAATAAGACTGTCTCGTTGTTGAGTACCGCGCAGTGTGGAGGTGAGGATCAGCAGATACAGAGTCTGAATCTAGCATTAAAAAAATATGCTTATCTCAACCCGAAACTCCTCAAATAGCAATTCGAAGTCTGCAAATGTTTAGGTATTATGGCAATACCATATATAGAGGAATAAAGACATTACATTCCTTAAAAAACTATTGACACAACTCATTGTTATTGTTTATAATGAATAACGTAACATATGATTTGATAAACAATATAGTGTAGTATTGCTTGCGTAACAACTCAGGTAGCTAAGTCCGATTTACAGAGCTAATAAGTCCATTTTTTTGTATTCTATGAATAGAAAATTCAGGTTTAATTTACAATGTGTTCTATTTAAAGTTTATGCCCAGAGAACATTGCTTGCTATTCGTCCGAGAGTTCATGTGTCTATCCTATTTCTAGCCAGTACTCTAATTTCGCTTGGCATGTGAAATTAGATCACTCAGGTGTACACGATTACATACAAATTACTCTTACACGCACATTCATTTTATAATCTCCTTCAAAACATTCTAGCTAGTGACTTAAAAAGATTCCGCGCCAGTTTTGAATATATTTCCTATAGAATAAAGATAAAAGTCTAAAGTTCGCTGCCACTGTTAAAAAAAATAATGTCTTTTTAAGTTAGTTGTACCTAATTAAAAATAACAATGCTGAATGCATATGTTTCGGATAATTATTTAGATCTGCATCACATCTTTAAATCTGCATTTTATGTTCGATTGTCATCTGTGTTGTGTATGAATAAAAATAAAATAATTATATTTATATTTTTTTAGGTATTAATATAGCTAAAACTATTATAGATAACTAAATTTTAATTATCTTTAATATCTAGTTAATTCCAGATAGTAATAAAAAAATAAAAGTAAGCACACATTAAAAATAAAAAATAAATCTATTCAATAGAAAATTAAAATGTTATTACTATCCCTTATTACTTACGAAAATATAGTATACTCAGTTATATTTCACAACATATCTACGTAATACCCTGCATTTATGATACCCTTCCTGTTAAGTTACATTTATTTTTGGGTTATTGATAACGGTATTGATCTAATAAAACGGTTTCAATGGGGTGGGTTCTCCCTTTCTTGAGACAACGATTCGTTATTGTATGAGTACCGTATCATTTTTACCCCCATGGCGTGAAGTTTAATGATTTACTCCCTTTATTTTATTTATAAAAACTTCATAAAACTTCTTTCCCCTTGATTTAAAAAAGCCAGCAACGAGGTTTGTTATGAGTATTGGTGTGATAGGCAGGTAAGTACCAGAATACAAATTGTCTCGATTGTCGCTTATAACACTCTCATAGTGTAAGAATCATGATGAGTAATTGTTTAAACAAATCTTTATAAAATAAACCGTACACAACTCGTTACTATTTAAATTACTTGCATGTAACATAGAGTACCTATTTTTACAGCTTTCGCTAAGCAGTGACTGAATTTAGCGAACGGACGATTTAGCGCAGTGGTTAAGAGCTTAAACCACTCTGCCCACTGCGTCTAATAGTCGCGGGTTCGAGTCCCGCACGGGACAAATGTTTGTGTGATCCACAATTATTTGTTAAGGTCTGGGTATTTGAGTATATGAATTTTCATGTTTGTAAACGCACCCACGACACAGGAATAAATCCTAGTGTAGGGCTACGTTTAAAAAAAAACAATTTAAAAAGATATCCTTTGTCTAGAGGCATTTGTTTATTGTATTCCAAAATGAAATTTGTTCCTCTGTCTCTGTCTGTCTGTCTGTATCATCACGGTGGGATCTGGCTCTTGCAGGTAGGCAGAGAGTACAATGTTACAACAGGTTCATCCCTTACATTTGTTGTTTGTTTATAAACACTTATAAATGCTAAAATATAGTAAAATTGATTTTCTGTCGCTTGGTATTTTTTTATGCTACTATAACCATCAACACAGAATTTTCTCCTGTGACTTTACATCCCACTCGATGCGTAAGCAAATAGTTCAAAAATTACCACTTTTTATGGACTTAACTAACTTCCGTCATATTGATTTTATTCATTTAAAATAATCTAACTAAAAAAATAATAACAAATTGAATGACACCTCATTCATCAAAATTGGGTGATCAATTTAGGCACCATGACGAAACATTCCTATAAACAAACATACATATAGACCGCTACAAACATGACTCTTCCTGTTGGCTGTGCTGTAGTCGAAAAAACACAGTCCTTTTTAAGTAATCTTTAATAGTCATTAAAATAGTGACAGTCCACTTAAACGGCAAGTAAGGTTCAAGTACATGTCGATGACTAAGCACAGAGTTAATCTTATCTATCACTATCACTCGTAAATAAAAACTTAATACATTCCTTCCTTATACAGTCAGTGACTGCATTTTAGCGTAATGTTGAGATATTTTTGTGTAGATAAGTAATTGAAATAAAACATATGAAATAAAGTTATTAACAGATTCATTTATAAATATGCCACAACGTATTATATAATTGTAATTGTTTTTACTAACTTTTATTTAACTTGCAATGTTTGTTTGTCTGCCTGTCTTTCCGGTTCAAATCTTGTAATCCATTTTTCAAGCACTGGCGGGTATCCGATTGAGCTCAAATTTCGCATGCGTATGTAAGTTCGGTGACAATGTAAAATTATGGTACCATAGAGCTTGTCTGATGATGGAGTCGGAAGGTGGTCATAGGAACATGTGAAATATACAACGTAACACCCTTGTGTTTGAGCTCGCTAAATTGGTATTGTCAAGTACTATACAACCAGATAGTGTTCAGGGTCTGATGATGACGCGAAAAGTAGCCAATGGAACTACCCAACTACTCAATATAACCCTGCCGTATTTTGAGCTCGTTGAATTTGCCTTGAAGAATACTTTGACCCAGATGGAGTCCAGGTTTTGATGGTGGAGCTGGAAAGAAGCCATTGGAACCCCATAACTAAACAAGATATCTTCGTCGTATGTTTGCTATAAAAGCTTGATTGTAAAAAGGTCTTTTTAAATCAAAATTATATGTCATAATATTCGAGCACAACAACAATACAACAATAAACAAACGCCAAAACGTTTTTGTGTTATTGTTACCAGAAACTTATTGTTATCATTCTATATAAAGGTTAAAGTGCGGTAGGTGACAGGTCGTAAAAGTAATAACTAATCAAAGACTTATAATATCTTATATTACGCCGACCCCAAATAATGGTAAGAAAAATAATGATAATTTGATATATAAATTCTGCTATAAAATTATAACAACACCACCTACACAGGTAACCAAATCAAAACATTGCAACGCAACGCCTTATTAAGTTAGTACTTTTCCACCGAATCTTTCGCATTTATGATATTGGCATTTATTCGTGGTAGACAATTAAAATTCATAAAAGTCAACTCGAAATTATCTAGGCGACATTCCGGCATGTCAATGATGTTATTTTTTGCAGTGGAAACCAGATTGTATGGGAACGCTTTAAGTTCTAGTTGGCCAATCAGACATTTAGAGCATGAACGACATTTTAGTAACGTGCCAATTTAACTAAATGCACGGTGTAAATTTAATATTTTTATAAACGTTACTTGAACACTCAAATATCTACTAAACAAAGAGTTATTACTTTTAATTTAATTCAATACACGTTAAATATAATATAGATTCACGTTTTTAATATAAACCAAAGGAGGACTACTACTTTCATTTTTGTAAATGTTACCTAATTTTCACCAAAATTAACAATAATAAAGTGCATTATTTTAGTCCAAGGATTATGTAGTTCAAAAACAGGACAAATAACATAAAACCTACGTAATTTTTGTTCTACATACATACATTATTTTAATAACTTTAATTTGTAACCTTGTCAATTCACAATTGCAATCACTTAAAAACCCCTTTTTTTATTTGTTATTAATTTGTAACCATACATACCTCAACATTAATGCACCTAAAATTTTTATTTACACAAACAATACGTCAAGGGAAATTTCAAGAGCAAAAAGCCTGAGAGATAAATTTTAAGTTGCGGAAAACTATATTTCTATGTGAGGAAAATCTAACATTTTCCTCAAATTATATTTAAACATATTTGACTTAATGTATATATTACGTTCACTTTAAAAATACGATAGCTTGTATTCTTAACACGTTTAAGATTTTATTATTCTATTTCACCCGGTGCTCTTAGCTCATCAAGTGCTTTAATATTGTCGAAATGCGTCGTTAGTTTCGTAGTCAATAATGCGCGTAGAGGTGACGCGTTGCTGCGTTCGAGCCCTAGGTCGGACCAACTGTAATTTTTGAATGGAGAAATTTCTAGTATCATTCCGGACTCTGGCATTGTGTCCGGTATAATGGAAATAGGCTTGCCCCCTATTACATTGGTACTTAACATGGTCCGCAACAACTGGGTGTACATAGTACATTGCCGTTTAAGAAATATAGGCATGCTCACATCTACTTTTATAGATTCTTTGATTCAAGGTATTACACAGTAGGGCGCGCAGATATTTTACTTAAAATATTTAGCATCGATGGTTAGGATTCAATTTGGATAAAAAATGCGAATAGAATAAATATAGTAGACGTGAAACAGTGAAAATACAGCTTTCACTAACGCCTAGTAATAGTACTGCCTACTGTAAATGTGCTAGTTTTCTAACTTTCATAGCGACATAATTAACAATTTTTTTAATAATATAATGCCAGAGTGATAAAATTGTTATGCTAATAAGTAATGCATTAGTTAGACAGAACGAAGTAAATCTTAGAAATAAGTATAAGCAAGAGTTACCTGACCCAGCGGAAGCAAATCAAAATGCATATGTAATTCTCGCATTTACTCGAAGTGGAAGTTTAGATATAATAGTGAAACCATGCGAGCATTTCTTTCACTGTAGTTCTATGATTATTTTAATTTACATTGTATAAACCATATTATTTCCCCAAGTTGCGATAAGTCCTATTCAAATAAATTACAAAGAAGAGGAAAACATTTTATTACGTGTGTAAATGAAGATAGAATGTGGTGAACCAATCATCAACAATCAACATAAAATATCAATTCCCTTGAGTTTTATAAAACAGAGATCAAAATATAGCTCTCTCCTGTACTTGATTGGCCATTCCGTGTTTATTATTTTGTATAGTATTTTTTTGGTATATTATATTGATTTTCAAATTAATTTAATTTTAGAATGTGTATAAAATAAAGCGTTTTGTTAATAGTTTTTTCATGTTCCGCGTGTTACGATCAAAGAAATATTTTTTTTAAGTTAGTTTGTATTAATATTTCCTCAACATACATGACCAGACAACGCACTTTTCGACTGATGATTATGAGTTGCCATGCATTTTTTAGTCATTTCTCTGTCAGTTACTAGGTCTGACCAGTCTTTTAACTTGAACCGATGCTCAACAATATGTTACGTAAGTAATTAACTGGTACCTTTTAATATTAAACGCAACATTAAACCTTTAAAATAATTCAGGCTTGAGCTACCTTTAAAAAATAGTATATATTTTCTAACCACGCTCACCAAATACCTACCTTAAGAAGCCACGTGCAGCGGTTGGTTACAGTTACTACTTCATGTAACAGTCGATAGACCAAATTGGAAGGCTAATGGGCGGCTTGGTAAGTTTCAACAGCAGGTGGCCCCAAAGGTGTCTCCACCAATCCGTACCGGATTAACACGGTAGAGAAAATATTCTCTCACCACATCTGAGGAGAAGGATTTTGTCAAGTAATTAGTAAGTATTTATTATAATAATTACTGTGTTTATTAAAATAAATTATTTTAGGTAAAGAAAACTTCAAGGATGCCTCTACCATCGTATTATCCTATTTTTCCTGTGTATGATCAAACTATATTAGTCCGTCGGCCTTCTGAGGTTACAATAAAGGTTTACGATTTTTTTTTCAAATAAGTGCGAGCCTTAGGAAACAATAACCTTAAATAATCTTTAATGTTATGTAGTTGTATTAAGTGTAGGTTAATTTAACTATTAATCCTTGTTTTGTTCGAAAATATTCAGAAGAATGTATTTCGAACAGTTTTCTGGTATATAAGCTTTTATTAAACATAAAACAATTTCCTTCGAGACTGTGAAACAGGCTGGCATATTTTAATTAACTTGATATTTCGATCGTCGAGGTCAAAGGTGCAGCTCGTTGATGTCTTTTGCAAAGAGGCCTTATTCTGTACAATAATTAAAATTTCATTGTTTATAATATTTTTTAAAGTAAATGTTTTTCGATATATATAATTATGATTGATTAATCTCCTTATCTTTCTCATCAATTGTTACCTCATAAAAGAGGGTCGTGACTTCGTTGCTGGACTCTTTTTATAATTTCTCTCCATCTGTTGCGATCACTTGCCAGGTGGACAGCCGCGCTGACTGGCATCTCGAGTTGTTTCGATATCTGATCCGACCATCTCTTAGGACTGCGTCCTATTGGTCTCTTTCCCTCTATTTTGCCTGTCACCTAATCTCTCCATGTTGTTACTATTTCTCCGAGATATTTGACCAAAGTACTGTAGGGTTCGGTGAAGGCAGATGGTGGAAAGTCTCTAGGAATGTTCAAGTTTTAGCTCTTTAATTACTGATATATTAGTACGGTGGGCTGTCCATGGGATTCGCAGTATGCGTCGCCAGTACCACATTTCAAAAGCGTCAATCCTTTTTTCTATCTGCGGCTTATAGAGTCCAAGATTCTGCACCGTACAGGAATATAGATAGGACCAGTGTTCGCACTAGATTGATTTTTGTAGTTTTTGTGATGTTCCTGTCCTTCCATATCCTGTTTAGCTGTGCCATGCTCGTTTTTGCCATGCCTATTCGACACCGAATTTCCGATTTACAGCGCCCTTGGTCGTTAACGACTGAACCAACGTATTGGAACTCTCGAACTGTCTTGAATTCATTGAGTAGGCCTGTCTGTTGTAGACTCCCGAAGCGGTCGACCACCATTATTTTGGTTTTGCCCTTGTTAATCGTAAGTCCAATGGAGGTGCTTGTTCTTTCAAGGCGGTCCAGGAGCTCCCTCATTTCAACTTCTGACGATGCAAAGAGCGTTGTGTCATCAGAGTATTAGATAGATAGATTGCATATCTTTTTTCCACCAATCTTTACGCCGCCCTCCTATCCATCTTATCTCCTTATAAGCCGAAAGATAATTTGTGTTATAAGTTGCACTTTCAATATAATAAAAATTAGGTCTTTGCTCATCGCAAATGGGATAATGATTTAGGGTAGTTAAAATACCAATTGTTTGGTCATAAACTGGTTCATGAAAGGAGCCTCTCTGTGAGATGTATCTTATGAGTCTCTATTAACATGGGGGGTTTCTCACAGGACAATTCAGAAATATCTTCTGAGTTATGCCGCACCAATTCGCACTGGGTCTACGTGGTGGAGTATGACCTAATCTCTCTCACCTCGATTTGTGAGAGAAGGCCTTTGGCCAGCAGAGGGCAGTATAGGCTGATATTGTATGCCGCACGACGCATTGCGACGTTCTATGTGTGCAAGAAACCCGTAGAGATGAAACCCAGGGCCGGCCACACATTCCTGGATTCACGCTTATCGCCGAGACTTGCCAGCTGAAGCACGGTAACGCAGTGTTTGTTGCTCCCGGCGTAAGTACAAAATTGATTGAATGTTCGACTCATGGAATCGAGATTATAACGATAAACCTTGATCACTACACTGTCACTTCCTTATACAGGCCCCCTGATACCCTATTTTAGTTTTCACCTCCTACAAACTTCAATGACCAGCCCGTCAAAGTTGTAATCCATAACTTTAACAGTGACAGCACGAGCTGGGGCTACAACGACTTGCGGCTTGAGGAGTGGGCTAAAAGAAGAAAGAAAATAAATTTATTCGCAACAAAAAATTAAAAATGCAGTAGCAATACAGTAAAATAACAAAAAACAAACTGATATTGTTGCGAATCGGTCCCAACTCAGCATTGTGCTGACTGCAAGCAATCAGCGCTGGTCTTCCGTTGGAGCCGTTGTTCGTTGAGGTCGCGGTATGGCCACACACATGGTTACTTATCTAAATTATCATTAAATTATCTAAATACATAAAACTTGCTTATTGACTAGTAACATTTACACACATAAGTGAACAAGGAGAAAAAGAAGTCTATAATTCTCGGAAAGGCTAATTCTAGTTAAGAGCTAATTTGTAACCGGGATACAAACACATTAAGTTGGTAATATTGGATAATTTTGAACTAAAAATATTATTATATAGCACTAGTGTCATATCTTAACGTTTCCCGATCCAGCTGTTGCTGAATATATATATTCCGTAATGTTATTCCAGCATTTGGTAGCAGCGTAGCGGAAACTACCTCTAAATGCGGCTGACTTGATGGAATGCCTTTGTGTAGCGAGCGGCCTCATGCACTGCCGGTACCCATGTGATTTCCGACTCGCCACCCAACTCAGTTTCTCATAAAGATATGCCGGTGCTTTATGTTTTAAGACACCGAAAAGAAGACATGCCAGGTGAAGTTTGCCTCATTTTAAGGATATATTGCCTATTTAGGTCCGTACCTAAATAGGCATTATATCTTCACGTTACCCCGTGGTAACGTGAGTTCTTGATGGACCGCGAAGCAAAAACGCGCACACGCATTCTGGACCCACTGGATTATTTTCCGCAATCTTTCTAGCAAACGTGGTCCAATGATAACGTCCATATAGCTAAATTTGGATAAAATTAGTGACTCCACAAGCGTAACCCACAATGCCTCCTTTATGTACGGTCTCATTCTGTATAATACCTTGAGCTTATAGAAACAGTTTCGAGCGGTATTTGAGATGTGTTTTTCAAAACGTAGGTCGCAGTCCATATGTAAGCCCAGATTGCGAGCTTCGTATACGAGTACCCGCTCAATGGGCTGATTCATAAGCCTAATACACACTGATTTGAGACTTGTCACCTGTTGTTTGCTACCGAGAATCATGAATTTTGTTTTGCTTGGGTTAAGCAATAGTTGGTTGTTATTGGACCATGTATCTATACTTGAAAGATCGTCGTTAAGCTTGGATATGGCACTATCGACTTCAGACGGCTTACAGGAAATATAGACTTGTATATCATCGGCATAAATGTGATATTTGCAATGATATATATGCATTTTTATGTCAGCCAAGTAAAAGATAAAAATAATAGGGCCCTAGATAGACCTCTGAGGCACTCCCCTATTTACTGCCAACTTTTCAGATTCAAGTGAGGAACCTTTATCACAGCTTAGCCTAACATACTGACAACGGTTAAGAAGGTAACTATTGAACCATCGTAAGGCTTCGGAATCAAACCCATAATAACTCAATTTGGACAATAGCAGGTTGCTTGAGGCATATTGATTGAGTCAAAAGCTCTAGAAAAATTTAGTAGAACTAGCATTGTACACATCCCTTTATCTTTGGCGCAAATAATATTATCAGTAACATCAAAAAGGCCGTAGTTGTGCTTCGTCCTTTTCGAAAACCAGATTGCATTTCAGGTAAAATGTTATTTCTTTCGAGGAAATTTGATAGTTGTTGACAAAATGCTTTTTCGAAAATTTTTGTGAAACATGGTAGGATACTTACCGGCCTAAGGTCCCTGAATTCAGTCGGGTTTGAGTTTTTCGGCAAAGGACGTACGATTGCAAATTTCCAAGCATCAGGGAATGTAGATGCAGAGATATACGTATTTATCAGGTCTTTTATAGTGTCTATTGTATGGGGTCATAACGAGCATGTCCAGGCTTATTTTGTCACATCCTTCCGCATTGGATTTCAAGCTACGTATAATATTCATCAATCTGTCTAGATTGACTGGCTCTATGTGAAAGATGGCATTACTATAACGATTGTACTCGAAAAACGTTAGTTGTGAAATGTTGACATCTAAGGTGCCATGTATATATAAGAAATGATTATTAATAATGTTCGGGTTGTAAAAGAATGTAGGTAATTCCGTGTTATTTTTAGGTAGTAGAGTATCTTTGAGATTTCTCCACAATATTTTGGCTTCCCCTAATTTATTATTAATTTTATATTTAAAGTAGGCCGCTTTGTCGTAAAATATTGCTTTATTGACAGTTGATTTTAAAGTCTTGTAGTATTCCCTTTTAACGTCAGACTTTTTTGCAAATGATCTCACGCTAATCCACAATCCAACGTAACCGGCCTCCTTTAATAGTAGCAAATGGAAGCTCGGTTATAACTTAGATCTTATCTTTGCTAGCGAATACATCAGCTCGCAGTGCACCAAAGCCGTGTGCGCACCAATACCTCGCACTCAGCACACGCCGATCTTGTGCACAATCCAGCCGGTTATACAATCCCTAAAAGTTCCTCTGAAGCGCCGATTCAAATATTCCAAGGTCAACTGGGAACCGTTTTCGCAACAGATAGATGAAGCCCTACTGAATGTTCCGCTAACCTCACAGAACTACAATCGATTTGTCGACATTGTGTTAACAACATCACGCCGATGCATTCCTGCAGCTTTTCGGACATCCTACATCCCGGAGCTTTCGAAGAAAACCGGAATACTGTTTAAGGAGTATGAGAGGCGACCCCTTCTCCGAGGAAACCACCTTAGTCCGCGAGGAGTTGCTATCACAGATTAGTGCAACTCGACAGGAGAGGTAGATCAATACTGTTACTAACATAGATTTAACACACAACAGTAAAAAGGCGTGGAACATAACCCGGAAACTGATCCAGCCAAATTACCATAAACAATTGGCCCATCAGCTCCTTCTGAATGGAAAATCATCAGGCCACCTTGCGAAGGTCCAAAATTTAAATAGCTGCGCAAGCACAATTGACCAAATAAGCAAGCCTTTAGCCAACTTAAAAGTGGTAAAGCGTCAAGGGTTGGATTACATATCTGTGGAGTAATTGGCCCAGCTGCTGTGTTATGGTTGTTCCTATTTAAAGGCTGCCTGGAATTCGCTTCCATTCCTCGACTCTGGAGAAAGTCTAAAGTGATAGCTATTCCAAAACCGGGCAAACCAGCAGAAATTCCCAAAAACTTTCGGCCAATATCACTCCTGTGCCACCTTTAGATTATTCGAGAGATTGCTGCTGACCCGGCTCACGACCTACATTGACCTGGCTTTGATTCCAGAGCAAGCGGGTTTCAGACCAGCAAAGTCATGCTGCAATCACACATTGAAACTCACGCAGCACATAGAAAATGGTTTCGAATCACACACACACACACACACACACAACGGTTTTTAGGATGGTTTCGAGTTGAGGAATATTACTGGGGCTGTATATGTTGACATCTCGGCGGCCTTTGATACAGTACAACCTTAGGCGATTGCTCCTTCACAATCATCGTTTTCAGGATCTTCTCCTCTCAGACCAAAGTGGTAGGAGATCGCAAAAAAACGGCTTGCCGCAAGGCGGTGTTCTGGCACCGTTTCTATTGAACATATACACCAACGACCAACCGCCCAATTTTTTTTTTTTTTTTTTTTCGCTGGGAAAACCCTTTATGGGTACCCGTCCGCGTTCGGGGGACGCGGGGGGGCTATGTCGGAGTCCTTGATCCATTAACACTCGGGGCCGTAGCGCCGGCTGTTGATGGACCAAGTGTACCGACTAAAAACCCTGCGGTGACACCCTCTTTGCCGCGTATTGTCAGGGTCACGGGATCGCCGTTAGGTACGCACCGCGACCCCGACGCGACCTGCCCTGTTGAGGGCCCACCTTGGGAGTAAACTCCCTGGCGTAAGTACGCCCTCCCTCTACGTAGACGCCGCGTTGATGTCACCCAACGCGGCGTCTCCCTCTCGAGCTGGGAGGCAGACTCCCCCGAGTCTGCCACCCAGGTGATTCGGTAGAGACACCCATGTACCCGGACTTTGACATCCGAGGCCACGGGTATCTCCACGCCCCCTCGCGCCACACGCGCGCGAACCGCCCAGCCGCCGCCGCGCCGCCCTCTGGCGGTATGCAGCAGCAGCCGGTCGGCCCGGTTCGGCCGGGCTAGGGACCCGAAGGGGCCCCACCGCCCAGCAGGTGGTCGGGAGATTACGTAAACCTACACCGACCACCGTACCACCAAGCCTATCTGCGCCACACCCCTAAGGGTAGGCGCCCGAACGGCTCCCTACCAGGGGCGGCGCCACCTGCTGCACCCAACTCTCTCTCCCAAGGGAGAGCGAGGGGGCAACCAGGCGCCACACCCACACCCTTGCGCCTAAAAGGCGCGTGAGCCTTCCAGCCACCACTGCGCCGCCCCTGTGGCAGCAAGCAGCAGCAGCCGGTCGGCCCAGCACGGCCGGGCTAGGGACCCAAAGGGGCCCCACGGCCCAGCGGGCGGTCGGGAGGTCCTTCCCTCTGCAAAAAATGCACGGCGCTCAACAGCGCCGCGCTGACCTCGACCGACCACCCAAACGACAGGCGCCACCTGCTGCACCCTACGGAGGGGCGCAGCCAGGCGCCACAACCTTCCGGCTAAAGCCGGGGGAAAAAGGAAAGGGAGGGACGGGACCGAGTGGGGAAGGGTAAGCGCATGACTGTTTGTTGTTATGTCTGTTCAGAAGGACCAGACCAATAGCAGGCAGCAACCGCGAGCAGGATACAGTCACACTTGCCTTGGGAATCGTCGCGACCGTGCGCTACTCCCAAGACCACGCCAAATTGCTTGCCGGGACAGACGAGCAAAATAGGCGAGAAACTATGCCACTGCGCCTCGAAGGACGCGTGTGGTGGGATAGCCTTTCGCCCGCCCAACGACCAACCGTCCAACCCTAACATATCCCGCTTCATTCACGCAGACGACCTTGCGCTAACTTCCCAAGGTTCCAACTTTGAGGAAGTAGAGGCTAACCTTACTACGGCTCTTGGTGTCTTTGAGTCAGTACTACGAGGAGAATTTACTAAAGCCTAACTCTTCCAAGACTGAGTCTTGCGCGTTCCACCTTCGCAATCATCAAATCCATCGTAGGCTCAATATCATGTGGCAGGATGTACCCATAGTTCACAACCATCATCCTAGGTACCTGGAAATTATTCTAGATAGGTCCCTTACATACGGCAAAAACTGTGAACCTATAAAAACGGTGCACGTCCGCAACAATCTACTCCAGCGTCTCACTACCACTAAGTGGGGAGGCCTGCCGCAAGTAATGCGGATATTAGGCCTGGCGCTGGCATTCTCCGCAGGTAAATATGCGTGCCCTGTATGGAGGCGGTCCGCCCATACAAAGCTAGTGGATACAGCACTTAACGAAACTTGCCGTATCATCCCGGGATGTACCCACTGGCTGGCATAGCGCCCCTTGATGTTGGCAGGGCTGTGATGAGCTCTGCAGAGAGGACAAAAATGGCAAACGACGTGCGGTACACTCCTGAAAAGAAAAGACTAAAGAGCCGTAAGAGCTTTATAAAGTGTGACCGTTAACCCTGGAGCCAATAAACGTCAGGCGTAACATTTGGAGGGAAGGAGTATCGCTACAAAATCCCTTTGTTCCACCTACTGAGAGTCCCCCATATGGACATAAAATACCATGGCCAGTCTGGATGTTTTTAAATAGACTTCGCACCCAGGTCGGCCGAAGCAAAAAAAAAACATGATCAGATGGGGATTCACAGACAGTACTAATCTGGGAGTGTTTCTGCGGGGCAACCCTAACGATGTTCCACCTTATATCATGCCCTGCGTGCCTAACAACTGCACGCAGCAAGATTTGATGTCTGCTACCGACAATGCAATCGGTGTGGTCACCTTCTGGGCCAAATCCATATAATTATACATGAAATAAAACTATTTTTTCAGATTTATCGCGGTTTATTTTGATTTTTAAGTTCCCGACGTTTCGAGTGCTTTGCAGCACCCATGGTCACGGGAAGGACTGAGGTGTTAGACGTCCAAAAGACATAGTTGTTCCGGGGTACCCTCAAACTTCTTAATTATTTTTGTTTTTGTTGGTCCGATCTACGCAGAATGAGCTCACGGTGTCTTGAGGTCTTGCAGTGTTATGCTTGGTTTTAGATTTGATTATATTAATTACTGGATCCCAAGACGATGGAAGCACCCAGCCATCTTCTCTATTGAAATTAAGATGTTTTTTAATTTCAATAGCCTCGCGAACCATCCTTGATAGGAATCGGTGTTCTTTCACGAGGATTTGTGGTCTATCAAATCTGATGTTATGGCGGGTGCGGTCAAGGACATGTTCACAGACCGCAGACTTCTTTGAGCGACGGTGTTTTAGGTCAGCTATGTGTTCTTTAACTCGAGTTTTTACTGGTCTTTTTGTTTGTCCTATGTAAGAGAGACCACATTCACAATCAAGCTTGTATACTCCTGCATCTTGAAGAGGGATGTGACACTTGACAGATGGTAAAAACTGACTGATCTTCTTTCAAATGTTTTAATTGAAGCACGCTTCAAGATGTAGCCAATCTTGTCTGTGACTCCTCTTATGTAAGGTAGTACAGCAGGGAGACGCTCGACTGTGGCTGGTTTCACTCGGCCACTGTGACGTTGGCGTGGGACTCGAAGCTTATTGTCGTGCAGGACTTGCTTGACATGTTGAAGCTCGGCAGCCAGATGTTTCTTGTCTGTGTTAAAAATAAAAATAAACCGCGATAAAATCCGGAAAAATAGTTTTATTTCATGTGTAATGTTCGCGTAAATCTAAGAACTCAGCATATAATTATAATCATGTCTGCCGTCGAAATGCTAAGAAGAAGAAGTAGAAGAAGAAGTCTTAAACTATGTAATTTATTGTAGTATTATTAAAACAATACAATGCACTCAGGCGATTCTTCCAACACCTAGCCTAATGGAAATTTAGACTATTTTCATAATTTCTCTTAGACTTGAAGAGAATTTTTAAATTACTCCTGTATTACTCGAACTCAGTATGCTCAGACCTCTTGACCCATTATCTTTAACTACTATTTTATGACAATGTTGTCTCAACTTTATTGCTAAGTTGCCCTTAAGAGAATCCTTCAATTAAGTAACCATCATCTAACACCACATAACTTAGTCCGTAGGCACTGTCAATTAAATAAATTACCCTCGGCGCTACCATAATATCATGATGGCTGATGTCCTCATCACGCATGCGCAAAGGTCTCGCAAATCGTGACCGCCCGTATCAGTATTCAACGGACATTTTACTGGTTTCTAGCGTTCAGATCACATGGGACCATTGTACGAATTAACTTTTATTAACTGTTTTAATGTTTTTAAATGTGAAGTGTATTCAAAATCAGGGTGATATAAAACTGTTCGTTACTTCTAACATTCGAATCGTTTAAGTTCAAACGTAGGTAAATTAACCGCAAAGAACTTTTTTACCTGTAATGAAATAACTATTGTATTCTATATATTTTTCACATATTTTTTATTTATATTTGTAAAAATACTGTGTGCTTTTAAATGTGGGATCTATGTGCAAAACTAAAACCATAGTGTTTAAGTTATTAAAATAAGCAATTAAGTATTTTAATGAAAGAAATACTACATTTTAGAAATAAAAACAAAAACCGCTAAAGATAATTGAATAGATAACAATTTTATGGCCTTGCAAACGATATGACCTGTTATGTGAGTCACAACAAGCATAAATAGTATACGCCAAAAAAAAAAAAAAAAATTATTAACGATATTTAAGCAATTATACTTAATCACGTAGCTGCAATCAACATTGCAACATATTTATAACTCCCTATCATCACGTCGTACGACCTGCGTCCGATTGCGACTGCGTCCGATTTCCATTAAATCTAGTTTTTCCTCTACAATTTCCCTTTTAACTGCACAAGTGAAAACACATTTTGCAACAGTCCTACAGTATCAGTAACCAGATATTAATATCAAAAGGGTAGTTTGGATTTTTCCGAGACTTAAAAATACAAGCCACTATGACGGAACTTCAGAAGAAACAATAAAGCAGTCTTGGATTTGGCTCTAATATGATAATTACTTACATTCTATATGATAGCAGATTGACATATATATGATAGCAGTTTCCCCACGATATCGTACCCGGTCGACAACAGCGCCCCCAACCGGGCCTATGTTACTTCTGGATAAGGTAGCTTTCTAATGGTGAAAGAGTTTTTGAAATCAGTCCAGTAGTTTTTGAGTTTATTCGTTAATTAAACTTATTAAAAATAAATTATACATACATAAATACAAATCTTTCCTCTTTATAATATTAGTGTAGATTGCGTTCTTACCCTATAACAGATAAGAATAAATAGTGTCTTTGGTTTGGTGTGTCTCACTTTTTGATTCAGATAAATTTCGTTGGGCATTCGTTTCTATCTCTATCATCTATTGAAATTCACGACATAGCTAATGTTTTTTGTATAGATATAAAAAAATCCATATCGCATTAGAGAAACTTATTTTTATCTCCTGTAAAGTGTTTTCTTTTTAAGTAGATCCTAATGATTCTTATCCGTGAACTAATATTTTTTAAGTATATTTTATGTATAAATTTTCTGACCCAATAAAAATTATAAACAGTAGTAAGATAGAAAAGATACATGCATAAGTATGTAATATAGATTAACTTCACTCTAAGGCCCATATTACAGATCGTAAATTCATGACTAATTTTCGTTCTGTAATATATATATATATATACTTCTATCTATCTATCTATCTATAACCTCACGCCAGATCCCTTGCGGGGTAGGCAGAGAGTACAGAGTTCCAACAGGTTCTTTCCTTACATACCTCTCTGGCTTCCTCGACTCTCATAGTTCGTCTTATACACGTCTCGTATATATACTTCTCTACTATATATATAGGTATGTTAAAATTTCTTCAAAATACCGTAATTAAATTTGACAAATTTATCCGTTACATTTAAGGATAACGGATAGTTAGTTACTTATCGAACTTAAGATCGACGTTTAAGGTCGCTATTGCAATTCAAACCTTAGGTGTTTGCGGAAACCAGCTTTGGCAACAAAACAATGTCAAGGCGATTGCAAGTAATCAGTATTCCCACACGCTCGGGTCGTCTCTAGACATTTCCTCACAAAACAATGTAGCCTCAGGGGATCAAGGAAATAGCCGAACTTATGCGCATTATTTGAGTATAGTAGTATTAAGTATCGTAAAATTAAATTTCGGTTCTACTCTTTCAGACAAATGGTAGTCAATTATCAATAACTCCTAGTTTGAGGTTTTAAATATTATACTCTAGCTGTTATCCGCGGCTGCGCATACGTTTATTAACCGACTTCAAAAAGGAGGAGGTTCTATGTTCGGTTGTATGTATGCTTTTTTTTTATGTATGTTCAGCGATATTTCCGTCAATTGTGGACCGATATTGATAATTTTTGTTGCATTGGGTTCAGTATATCTCCAGGGTGGTCCCATATTAATTTTATTGACATTGGACCTTGGACTTAGAAGATACTCCTTAACGACAAACAATAGGCATGTGTAAATTGAGATATTATGGGTATTACGTCAATCCTATAGTACCCTACTATAGAATAATTCACTGGTCACTTAAAATTGTAAAATAAAAATCTTTTATAAAAAAGGTAAACCGACTTCAAAAAGCAAAAAAATAAATATTTGAAGTCGGTGCCAAGTAACCGACTGCACCAACCAGCACTGACTTAAAATATTTATTTTTTTCCTTTTTGAAGTCGGTTTACCTTTTTTTATGAAAGATTTTTATTTTGTAATATCTCTTTAAATTATAGCCTATATGTTATTCTGATATAAAAGCTACATTACTTAAAAGTACCATTAAAATTTGTTCAGTAATTTTTGCGTGAAAGAATGTATGGATACATCATCCTTACGAACTTTTGCGTTTATAATATTAGTAGGAAAATAAACCTCTTCTAAGTAATTATTTTTCCATAACTGATCGAATACTACTTTCATTGTATTTATACACTAACATAACAAAATAAATTGTAAACATTTATGTATTTACAAACAGTATATTTTGACGCATCAGAATAATGGCTGCGACATTTAACGGATTATTTAACTCGTTAAAGATGCGTTACAAAAGATATGTTGACACTTACCGCATTCCGACAGTGCGGTACGGCAGGCCGATGCACGCTGCGGGTTATTTCTGGCGCCCTAATTAGAGAAAGCATTATCTTGCATTCTTCACCCAGATAGATATATATGGGGACACGCGCCGTTAATTTTACGGACACATTCTGTGAAAACGGATTACGAAAGACAGAATCTATTTCAGAAATAGTAAAATACACGATGAAACATCGCGCACTCGAGTCAGTAAGCTTAGAAATTTTACCGTTAGTAATTTTAGTCGAAAAGATAGTTGGTTTGATTTCTTCGTTGATTGTGGTGTTTTCCAAAATTTCGAATGAACCTGGCACATACACAAATGTATCTAAATTTGTGTGGAAAAATATTGTATAGACTTTTAAATCTGTATGAAACACATACATTAAAAAATATATATTATGATATATCTAATAAATAAAGGCGCAGCTGGCCATACATAACGGAGTGCTTGTCCTAACGCTGTTATATGGCAGCGAGAGCTGGGTGTGTAAGAAGAAGTATGAAAGTAGGATAAATGCGAGCTCTGCGGAAGATGTGCGGAGTGAAGCTGACCGATAGTATTTGCAACAGCGTAATAAGAAAGAAGAAGAAGATAGTGTCGGTGTAAAGATAAAAAAGGGTATGCTCCGTTGGTTCGGGAATATAGAAAGAACGTCAGAAGAATAAGTGACAAACCAGATACACAAAGCGAAAGTTGAAGGATGTAGGTACCAGGGAAGACTCTAGGTCTTCCCCGGTACCTACAGGTCCTAGGTCCTAGACTATCTAACCATGACCAAATAGACCAAGTCTTATCTAAAGCACAAGTCAAGAGTCTCCGTAACCGTCGAGCGTATATGAGACGAACTATGAGAGTGGAGGTTGCCAGAGAGGTATGTAAGGAAAGAACCTGTTGGAACTCTGTACTCTCTGCCTACCCCGCAAAGGATCTGGCGTGATGATATAGATAGATAGATAATAAATAAAAGTACTGAAAAATCTCAGATAATACCTTCAAATAGGTTTTTTGTATTATTGTTTTGGTTTGAAAACTACCTATTTTTCTCTAGTATTGATATCTTATGGTGTGTATTTATATACAATATGCGTGTAACACAAAACTGATATATGTCTGTTCGTCGTTAAATAAACTCGGTACTTGTGACCCGTATTTGTATAACGAAGGCTTCGTATAAAATTTACATTATAAGTGTAAATAAAAAATGAAGGTTAACCCTTCGGTTGTTTACTACCGATATGACATTGAATTGCCTCACGATTATCGGTGACACAAATGCTTAAAATTACATAGCAATTAGCTCACATTAATGTGCATTCTAAAAGAAATTAAGTTGTAAAACACCTCCCTGCAAGTCACAAAATACATATAACTGTTATTAATGTTAATTGTGTAGTGTGTGAGTAGAATGTATAATAAAACGTAATATTAAATTCCCTATAAGTTATTGGGGTCGGAGATCTATATCGAATACCATATAGTTTGGTAAAGCATGTGTTAATGCGAATTATTACGATTGGATTCCTTCCGAGTAAGATTTTTAGTACGATTACAGGTATATAATATGGAATCATTTTATATAGTACTAGCGGCCCGTCCCGGCTTCGCACGGATGGATACTGCGTCCGCTGCGTAGGAAC
Organism: Phalera bucephala; assembly: GCA_905147815.2. NCBI lineage: Eukaryota > Metazoa > Arthropoda > Insecta > Lepidoptera > Notodontidae > Phalera > Phalera bucephala. The sequence continues at coordinate 24,963,753 of LR990618.1, read as the reverse complement.
GCGCTGCTACCTATTTCATAGATGTGCAAGCCCCTCTCCCGCAACTCGGTTTCCCCTCCCTCGCTGCTTTGCCCGCTGCGTTGCGTGGGGCCACAGCACACCGGCCACGGCGCGGCGGCGTTTATTTTTCTATTAGTATTTTGTTTAGATTGACATTTTTAAATTCGTAATATATTTGAATGGAATGTTCGATTTGAATAATTCAAAAAGTAGTCTACAGATATTGACACAGTCTTGAATACGATATGATTTATTTGGATTAGGATTAATACAAAGGTATGGATAACATGATCTGATTTTAGTCGAAAAATCTATCAACTTTTAAAATGTAAAACAGTAATTATAATGACGTACTACAGTACGGCTACAATAGTCAGACATATGGTGTCGCGAAGTTTTGTGTAGATTTTGATATGTTCTTTAATATTGTAGGACATTTTTTGTTCTATCGTTAATAGTGTCACATTTTATGACTAATTTATTTACACCTTGGGTTACATTATTGAAGTTTTAGTAAAGATCCCTAATTTTTTCTAGTAATAAATATAGCCTATGTTATTTAGGGATAATGTAGCATTCTAATGGAGAAAGAATTTTTTTAATTGGCCCATTAGTTTTTGAGTTTATTCGTAACATACATACAAAAATGCAAAACTCTTTATAATATTAGTAAACTAATGGCATGACTGGCAGTAGTATAATTTAATAATCTGATTTCAAGTTATTGCTAATATTTTATAAGAAAAAAGTCACATACCACGTGACGTTTTATTTAATTATTAGAATGCACATTTTACTAATGGCTGTTCCATACTCGTGAACGGGTGCTGCTTGTGGGGACTGGTCCATCTGGAATCCTTTAGACGCTCTTTACAGATAACATTGGATTCATATCTCGATCGTAAGGCATCACACTGGAGCTAGGTCATAAACTATTTAATTGTAACCTGAACATAGTATCCACACAATATGATTAAAAAAAAGGAAAGAAAGAGAAGTATATAAAAAAGACAAGCCCACTGAGTTTCTTCGTCGGATCTTCTCAGTGGAGGCCGCGTTCCGATACGTAGGTAGATTAGTAGTTTAATTAGATTTAAAAAAAAATGTAAATTGACTATTTGTAAGCGCCCCCGCAGGGCCTATACAAAATAAATTATTTGAGTTTGACTAAAACTAAGCATAATTTGACACTTGTCTTAAACAAGACAATATATTGTTATTTTAATCAATTTTTATGAAGGTGCCAAGTGACAGTGAGTTGGCAAACATCAAAATATGCTTTAGGTTATTATACTATGTAATTATACAGGACAAAAATACAACTAATGGTATCATTGTGAAAAAAAGTAAAAAGCATAAAGTACAAAAGAGTGATAATATTACAATATTGAATTTGTTAAAATCAGTAAGTGTAATTATGAACATGATGACTTACGATTTGTTTAAAAAAATATATCGAGTTTTATATTACCACTACAAGGAAGGAAAGGACAACTCAAGAGTCTCCGTAACCGGCGAGCGTGTATGAGACGAAGTCAGTCAGTCAGTATCAGAGTGGGGGTTGCCAGAGAGGTATGTAAGGAAAGAACCTGTTGGAACTCTGTATTCTCTGCTTACCCCGCAAAGGATCTGGAGTGATGATATAGATAGATATTACTACTAGTTACTGCCCGTGACTTCATCCGCGTTGAATTTAGACATGGACCTGACATTTTTCCGGGATAAAAAGTATTCTATGTGTTAATCCAGGTAACAAACTATCTGTGTACCAAATTTTATCCAAATCCGTTCAGACATTTTTGCGTGATTGAGTAACAAACATCCTAACATCTAAACACAAACTTTCACATGTATAATATTAAGTATATAAAGATATGCTTAAGTATATGTATGTTTAGATTATTTTAGCTCTCTACGAATACTAGCTATGGATAGTCCATAGTTAGTATTCGTTATTTATATTTCGTTTCGGTATTTATAACATTAAGAACAAAATAATTTGGTAAAAAACGAGGCTCTACTGTGTATCTCTGTTGATTCCAAGCAAAGTATATAATAATATAAATCATTTATTTCAGGTAACTTGGATCCATACAAGAGATACATATAATTAATCGGTAGAACATCATAATCTTAATTGAAATTACCCAGCACAAATTAGACTTCAAGAAACCACGCTAAGAAGGAACTCCAGACCAGGAACATTATTTCTGTGCGTTTACAAACATGAAATTCACAAACACAAATTCCCGGAACGCAACTAATATTTGTAAGTCACACAAGTCACACAGCGCTCGTAGCGCTGTGCGACCGCGGTGTTCTTACCGATCACCAAGGTTAAGCAGCGTTCGAGTCGGTCGGCCTGAGATGGGTGACCGTTTGTGGCATTTTCATATTCGAGCGTCTCCGTGCTTCGGAAGGCACGGTAAGCCGTGGGTCCCGGTTACCACTTAATGTGGTAGTCGTTAAGCCGAGATGGAAGCCTTAAAGGCGGCTTGATAAGTTCCACCAGCAGATGGCAACAAAACCTGCCTCCACCAACCCGCACTGGGTCCGCGTGGTGGAGTATGACCTAATCTCTCTCACCTCGATTTATGAAAGAAGGCCTTTGCCCAGCAGTGGGCAGTATAGGCTAATATTATTATATTATACAAAGATTTTTCCCGAGCGGGGAGCGAACCCGAGACTACATGATCTAGTGGGCGGAGCGGCTCATATCCTATGACAATAAAATATTACCGTTACTCGCGGCTGTGAAAGCGTTTATTTTGTAATGTCCGTATAAATTATATCTATACTAACATTATGAAGAGGAAAGATTTGTATTTTTGTATGTTTGCAACGAATAAACTCAAAAACTGCTGGAGCGATTTCAAAAATTCTTTTACCATTAGGAAGCTGCCTTATGCAGGAGTAACATAGGGTATATAACATTGACTCGGTAGGTGACGCTGTTGTCGAACGGGTACAAGGTCGCGGGAAATTGCTAATATACTATATTACTGTAAAGTTTTAATCATAATCCGTTCATCAGTTTTTGCGTAAATGAGTAACGAACATTTATACAATAATCATTTCGCACTTTCTGTCACAGACCTTTTGAAACATTCATAACTACCTTACCAGTTTTAGTACGACAACGCTGCACTCTTCGACGGAAGTGCATGCACCTCTACTTTACGAGTTCTAGGAAATGAATCGCAAATTGCGTTACTTACCGTAAGTGACCGGATAAATTACTTTTGCACGAGATCGGCTTCGGTTTTGTTTTGTTATGCGATCGTAGGGAATTGTACTGGATAGGTACAGTCAGAACCGTGAGTCGCTTGACATTCTCAGTTTTTCAAATCGGTAATACTTTTTATTTTATAACCGTTAGAGCAACATGTTCAAATATATTTACATCAATAAAAATGAATCTAGTGCAAAAAAAATGTGTGCAAGCGATCTGACAAACTGAAAATATTATGCGTCTTATGTTGCTGACCGTATATATAGACGGTGAAATACTGTGAATTATTCGAATCTTCTTGCAAATATTTTTTTTTGATTGGATCATAAGTGTGGAACGTTTTCTTTTATAAATTGACAATTTAACCAGGGGCTGATTCTATTAACGAGATCCCGTAAAATCCGAATCTGAATTGTCTCCTTAAAAATCTAATACATTGTATCGGAACACAAGATCCCTTGCGGGGTAGGCAGAGGGTACAGAATTCCAACAGGTTTTTTCCTTACAAAACTCTCTGAGCCATGATAAACAGAAACATAAACACGAAACACGAGCTATACTTATAAGCGCCGTTGATCGGCAGCGGTTACTTTGGGTTTTGAGGAATTTGGTAATAGAATTAACCGCAAGCTTTGCTTATATAACAAGTAACAATTGTGGCAAATAGTACCTACTATGTGATAAATTATGCCCTATCTACCTATATCATCACGCCACATCCCTTGCGGGGTAGGCAGAGAGTACAGAGTTCCAACAGGTTATTTTTTTATATACCTCTCTGGCTTCCTCCACTCTTATAGTTCGTCTCATACACGCTCGCCGGTTACGGAGACTCTTGACTCGACCTTCAGATAAGACTCGGTCTATTTTGTCATGGTAAGATAATCTAGGTCTTCCCCGGTACCTACATCCTTCCACTTTTGCATTGTATATCTGTTTTGTCATTCTTTCTTCTGACATTCTTTCTATATGCCCTAACCAACGGTGCATACCCTTTCTCATCTTTACACCGATACTATCTTTCATGCCTACTCGCTTTCTTACTACGCTGTTGCGAATGCGGTCAGGCAGCTTCACTTCGCACATCTTCCGCAGAGCTCGCATTTCCACAGTATTTATCCTACTTTCATTCTCCTCCTTACATACCCAACTCTCGCTGCCATATAACAGCGTTGGGACGAGCACTCCGTTATGTATGGCCAGCTGTGCCTTTTGGTTTAAGTGCCGGCTCCCAAGTAGCTTTCCCATCGCACCATTCACTCTGTTCCCTGCACTGCTGCTGCTTCTCAGGTCATACTCGTGAACGGGTGCTGCTGGTGGGGACTGGTCCGTCCCCTGCCCTTTGTCTGACTGAACGTGTACCATAATGCTGATGAATTTTGTCTCGTTCGGCATCACACTGGAGCTATGACCAGTTGTTTTGTACGCGCTCTTTACATATTTTATAGTAACACTTTCTCTTACTATTATTATTATGCTTTTTATTATATACCTCTACAACATCTCTATTTTGTAAATGAGAGGACTATGTAGACACTGACCAATATCATGAATCTAAGTACACTTATGATTAATCTATACTTAAGCACATCTATTTAGCTCGTTCTGCATTGTTCTCCCATACTCCATAAATGCAATGTATACAAAAAGAATTGTAAACCTCATTTTTAAAAAAGAGTAACCGTGGAGTTTCTTGCCCTTCTTCTCCACAGGAATGACTTTCCGAACGGGTGGTAGAGTCTTAAGTAATAATAATTTTCTGTTTTTGACTATTCATAAGTGCCTTTTGGTCTACATGAATAAAAAACTTTTGATTTTGATTTTGATTTTTTGACTCACTCTTCTCTCTATGTCAGCGATGTATTGTCCAACCTTACTGAATGCGCATCCATTAATTTTGCTGAAATGGAATGACAATATCGTGATTATTTCTATATTTACTACGTAATAATTAAAGGGTACATGAATTTTTACTTAAAACCACAACACTCACTTTCCTTAAAACCCGCATAAAATGTATTATACTATGTGATTATTTTTATTTCTAGAACCGACAAGAACATGACTCCTATTCCTGCTGGATCACAACTGCTTTGAAAAGAGTGTTATGACTAGGAATAATATAAAATGAACGACGTCAAAATATTTACCGTTTATTTCGAAGAATCGGGTTATTAGTTCAATTAAATGTATCGGTAAAAATTCTTATATTTAAGCGTTAATTGGGTATTTCCCTCGATAGTCGAGTAAAGTATATAAATGAACATGTCGTACGATTATCCTTCGTTTCATCGAATTTTTATTTATATGCATTAAGTAAGTAAGTACATAGTATTATTTACATAGAATATTTATGTTTAAAACATATTGTATTCTACACCTTTGTTTAAATAACTATTAAATGCTGTTCGTTTGTGAATTTGTCACCTATGAACAGTTAGACCGAATTGACAATTTCTTTTCAATTAAAAATTGAAAAATTTGCCGCGAAAATTGGTGAATTCGGTATAAACTGAAACTGCTTTATTCTATGAGATTTAAGTGATCACCCACAATTGAGGACAGCACAAGGTATCAGTCGGTCGGGTCAGCTCATAAAATATAAATATCTATCTATCTATATCATCACGCCAAATCCCTTTCTCCACTCCTTGCTCGCCGGTTAAGGACAATCTTGACTTGCCCTTGATATGAAATAAAATATAAATGTATTGAGAAAAATAACTTAATCCTAAAGTCCGCGGGGAATGTGACAAGAACGCTGGCCGAGTTTTCTCGCTAAACTGCTAAACTAATAATTCGTTTAAATATAAATATATTTATTAATAATTTGAATTTGGTTTTGTGGATCTGGAGTAGGCGTTTGATAGAGTTGTGCGAAAGAGACTTTGGGACATCTACTATATGCAGATGACGCGGTTTTAAACGGGCCAACAGCCACTGATCTGCAAACACTAGTCACAGTTATAAAAGACGACTGCATGATCAATGGCTCTCATTTGAATGTAAAGAAAACCAAGATTATCGTTTTTGAACGGGAAGAAACCAGAACGAATGCAAGGATTGTGGTTGGTAACGATATGCTGGAGCAAGTGAATGAGTTTGTATATCTTAGATGCGCATTCAGTAAGGATGGGAAATACACCGCTGACATAGAGAGAAGAGTGAGCGCAGGGAACGAAATGAATGGTGCGATGGGAAAGCTATTTGGGAGCCAGCACTTAAGCCAAAAGGCGCAGCTGGCCATACATAACGAAGTTCTTGGCCCAACGCTGTTATATGACAGCGAGAGCTGGGTATGTAAGAAGGAGAATGAAAGTAGAATAAATACGGTGGAAATGCGAGCTCTGCGGAAGATGTGCGGAGTGAAGCTGACCGACCGTATTCGCAACAGCGTAGTAGGTATGAAAGATAGTATCGGTGTAAAGATGAGAAAGGGTATGCACCGTTGGTTAGGGCATATAGAAAAAATGTCAGAAGAAAGAATGACAAAACAGATATACAATGCAAAAGTGGAAGGATGTAGGTACCGGGGAAGACCTAGATTATCTTACCATGACCAAATAGACCGAGTCTTATCTGAAGGTCGAGTCAAGAGTCTCCGTAACCGGCGAGCGTGTATGAGACGAACTATGAGAGTGGAGGAAGCCAAAGAGGTATGTAAGAAAAAAACCTGTTAGATTTTTGTACTCTGTGCCTACCCCGCAAGGGATCTGGCGTGATGATATAGATAAATAATTTGAATGTCGTTATAAAGCAGGGGTAAAAAATTAATATTTATTAATATCTTGTGATACCATGTTTTATGGTATCACAAGATAAATATTATGTCATCAATGTTACGTGCCACCATAAAAGGAAAATTAGTCCATGTATCCACTTACATGCATGGCAGATATACTTAGTAACTAGATCTCAAATTATGTAACATTCTTCTTGTGGGAACGGAGTAAGAAAATTTTAAGTTTTCACATCGGGAACTGAACTAATAAGAAGTCGTAAGAGATATCTCAATATTGCATCAAGTACCACAAACAACAATAGTTTAAACAGAATAATATCCTGGTGCCATATCGAAATAAGACTCATTTGGGCTCTTTAGAAGCAATATCCTAGTTCCTGTATCTATGGCGCTCAGGACAACCTGATCAGCCCTGGTTCATTCATCATCTCAGCCTATACTTGTCCACTGCTGAACATAGGCCTCCCCAATCGCTTTCCAGTGTAACCGGTCCGATGCCACCTGCATCCAACGACTTCCTGCGATTTTCACAAGATCGTCGGTCCATCTGGCAGGCGGCCGTCCTACGCTGCGCTTGCCAATACGTGGTCTCCACTCTAGACTCTTTCTGCCCCAACGGACGTCCGATTTTTGCGCTATGTGGCCCGCCCATTGCCACTTCAGCTTGCTAATCCTGAGAGCTATGTCGGTGACTTTGGTTCTTCTACGTATCTCCTCATTCCTAAAATAGAAACGCCGAGCATAGCTCTTTCTATAGCTCGTTGAGCAACTCTGAGCTTTTTTATGAGACCTATTGTAAGAGACCACGTCTCAGATCCGTATGTCATCCCTGGCAACACACATTGATTAAAAACTTTAGTCTTGAGGCACTGAGGTATTTTGGATGAGAAGATTTTGCGCAGTTTCCCGAACGCTGCCCAGCCGAGTTGGATTCGTCGATTGACCTCTCTCTCAAAGTTGGACCTACCTAACCGGACTGGATATTCGGCGACAGCTTCAAGAGTAGAGTTCCCAACAATGAGTGCGGTGGGTACGACATGGACATTAAACATTATTTTCCAGTTGTTGAGATACTCTGTTGAGGTCACCGAGCATTCCTCCTAGATCTTCCAGCGACTCCGCCATGACCACAATGTCGTCGGCAAATCGAAGGTGAGTGATGTATTCGCCATTGATGTAGATGCCAAGTCCTCGCGATTTCAAGAGCTTGAAGGCGTCGTCTAAGGTGGCCATAAACAGTTTCGGAGTAATGATGTCTCCCTGTCTTACTCCTCTTTTTATGGGGATCGCCTTCGTACACTGCCCCTGTACTCGGACTGACATGGTGGCGTTATTATACAAGCACTTCAACACTGCGATGTACTGATAGTCAATGGGGCATTGTTGGAGAGATCTAAGAACCACCCAAGTCTCGATCGAATCGAAGGCTTTCTCATAGTCCACAAACGCGAAGCATAGTGGCCGATTATACTCCTCCGTCTTCTGTATAATCTGACGCAGCGTATGTATGTGGTCTATGGTACTAAAGCCTTTCCGAAAACCGGCTTGTTCGGAAGGCTGGAAGTCATCAAGCTTGCGTTCGAGACGATTCGTGATGACTCTCGAAAACCACTTATAAACATGGCTCAGCAGTGTGATGGGCCTATAGTTCTTTAGTAAGGTGTTATCACATTTCTTGAAAAACAGTACCACCACACCCCTGTTCCATGCTTCCGTCGATATCTCTTCAAGCAAGACGGAATTAAACAGCCTTTGAAGGACTTTAAGTACCGGCGTTCCGCCCGCCTTCAGAAGCTCTGCGGTAATTCTGTCTTCGCCCGCCGTTTTGTTGTTTTTAAATTGTTTGAGAGCCATCCTAATCTCCAGGCTGATGTCCAGGATATCTTCAGTGTAGTGTCGAGTTAGCTTGGCTCTTAGGTCTTTTACCAAGTCAAGAACAGATTTAGCTACTGAGGTATATAACTGTCCATAGAACCTCTCTATCTCCCTGAGCACCTCTGACCTATTAGACGTTACTTTTCCGTCCTCCGTCTTCAGCTTCGTCAACTGGCTTTGCCTAATAGACGAACATTTTGAAGCCCTTGTTCTGCTCTGTGGTCTCCTCAATACGTCTTGTATTGAAAGACCGTAAATCGTGTCGCAAGGACTTAAATATCTGTCCATTGAGCTACCTATAGGACTTAGCATCATCGGAGGTTTGGAGTGTCACGGAACGTCGGTCAGCCATAAGGTTTCGGGTGTAGTCAGATAGTTTAGGAGGCCTAATTTTACGGTGGAGCTTAAAAAACTTGGACCCGACCGTATGAACAGTCTCTACCAGCCTGTTGTTGATCTCGTCCACCGATGCGCTGCTGTCTAGCAATTCGAAGTGGTTTGACAATTCGAGTTGAAAGTTCTCGGGGTTTTGGATATGGCATAAGAAAGTCGGAGTGTAGACTTCATCAGACGCGATCTCTCCATTTTGACATTAATATTTAATGTGCCTCTGACCATTCGGTGATCACTGCCGGTGTTTACTCTGTGAATCACGGAGACATCATTAATTATTTGTCGCTAGGTACTCATGATGAAGTCTATCTCATTTTTTGTGGAACTATCAGGGCTCATCCAGGTCCATTTCCTATGAGGCGGCTTCTGGAAAAATGAGTTCATCATAAATAGTCCCTCTTTCTCCAGAAATTCGGCCAGCTTCTAACCCCTGGAGTTGCGCTGCCCGTATCCAAATTGCCCCACTCTCAACTTATCGTCACCCCGTTTGCCCAGCTGCGCATTGAAGTCACCTATAACCACTGTAAAGTGTGCTTTGGAAGTACGTATGTACGGCTCTACTAATGTCCTCATACATAACTTCGACGTCATCATCTGAGTATCCAAAGGTCGGTGCGTAAACCTGTATGACCTTCAGCGAATATCTTTTGAATATTCTGAGTATCAGGTACGCTACCCTGCTCGACACCCTAGTGATGGACACAACGATGTTTATGAGTGACTTGTGGACCATAAATCCTACACCACTTTGGGACTGTTGTTCGCTCTCCCAGTAGTAAAACAAGTTGCCGGATTTGAAGGTTATCGTGTCCTTGCCCTATCTTCGGACCTTCGATAAACCAACAATACTCCAGTGCAACTTGTCTATCTCTTCTTCCAGCTCAACTAGCTTCTCATCTGTCCTCAACGTGCGTGCGTTGTATATCACCAGGGCCAATTTCGTCGTTGTTGATGGTAGCCGAATCTCTGCCGGAGATTCTCAGCACCCCTTATCCTGTCGTTACCATGGCTGCTACCGTGGTCAGGACGAACAGGACCGCCGGGGACTAGGGGCCTGGTTTTATACGTTTCTTCCATAATAATTGGGGGGATTTGCCTTACTCGCCACACTTGGCAGGCGGGTTGGCGAGCGCAGTTTATTGGTCGTGGAAGTAGCTAGGAGAACGCTGCTGCCCATTCCCTAGTTGTCCCTTAGTCGCCTTGTAAGACACCCAATGGGATGAGATGGGTTGATCCAATTCTAAGCCGGGAACCACACGGTTCATTAGACTAGCCTTTCTTCTGCCGTGAAGGGTTGAAGGGCAGCCGGTTATAACAACAATGCCAATTTACTAATACTTCTTAAAATGGGTAAGACATATTACGCCGACTCTAGATTATAAATCAGCCTATACTCTTCTAATGCGGAGTAAAGGGCTCACACAAATAGAGGTGAACGTTTAGGTCGTACTCGTGGTGGAGTATGGCCCCAGTACCGAATAGTGGTGGCAAGGTTATGGCCACCTGCACGACGTTTGGTAATAAGTGGAACTGGTATAAAAGCTTCATGATCCTACTGCTATAATACATCGAATGTTTTTGTGTTTGGATGGATGTTAAAATGTTTACTGACAACTTCGGCTATGAGTTTGACGAATAAGATGTCTATTAAAACCTCGATGTGTGTCTGGCATATACAAGTTAAAAAATAAAACACAAAATATTAACATATTAGACGGAGATGGATAGAAGGAAGGATGGAAGGATTCACACTAAGTTCTTCAATGACTGTACCTACCAGAATAATCTCAAAAGACTAACTGTTTTCAAAATGACGTGGTAATAAGCGATCTACGGTAGTCAATAATGAGCTTACTGCGCAATCTTTATTAGACGTTATTCACATAAAAACAGAGGGCTTAGCATGCACAGATTGACGTTAACGTAACAATATCTAGTTGATATGTCGTTCTTTTCAGACGATAGATTTACTAGCTAAAAATGAACAAGACAGCACGCTTTCTCGACAACACATCTCGATAACGTAAATCGAATATAATAAGGAAAAGATAACGAGGGCGTATAATGATTTTCATTATGAATACCATTGCATTATATTGTTATTGTTGACCGGCGCTGGTATTATGACGTCCGTTTCCTTTGCGTCAAAACTCTTTTGTTTATGTTTCATCGGCGTCATTTTACCGTGTGTGGGGTCTTTTGGGAGCACATCATTGTATTCATAATATCACTAAAAATAGATAAGATTGTAAATCAACATTTAAAATAATCTATTATGTGCCAGTTGAAATAAGGATACATCACTCAATGCTGTTATATGAAATGTATAAATAAAAATGTCTGTATAAGAAATTGTTTCGAAAAAACGTAAAAGTGAAATTAAAGCGGGACTAAAGAAAAATAATGAGTTCGTCAACTGATCCCGCGGGATTAGTTTAAAGCGGGATGCGTTGACTAAGAAGCCGCAGAATTAAGAGACGATTCAATTTAGCAAGACCGACAAACAGGTTGTATATGGTTGGTATACAACTGGGTTTTATAAAATTTGACATGTCGATATGCGCGTACAATACAATTATGCTTTTAGGATGCTGATGGAGTTGCCGCGATGCTGCGGTGCATCAGCTGTGTTCGCTGAAGCAAGGGTCGATGGTTTTGATGCTATCTGGAGAAAACGAACTTCCTCATTATTGAATAGCATTCGTGATAGCAATAATAGTATCCTAAAAGAAATAATTGAACAATATGACTCCTTTATAGTGAGCAGGTTATAAAGATGGTGAACTCTCCACTCATCACATATATAAATTAGAGGACGGTTATATACACGCAGAATTGATCAGGTAATGGTATCTGATTTGAATGTATATTTGTATTGTAGAATTGTATATTACTAAGACTTAAACCTTAAGCTAACAAACCGATAATGGACCCTATTGTTGTCTGATAAAATAAATAAATTGAAGTAGATATATACCCTGTTCATTGTCAATTAGATACATATTTACTTACTTAAACTATTTTAATGCATATGGGCAACTACGACAATTTCAAACCGGACGCATTATTACATCATTATTCTGAACGCGTTTCGAAAATGCAATAAATGAAAGCATAGACAATGTAATTTTTTTCGTCAAATGATAGCGCACAATAGTGTTGAATTACGCTTATGAACGAACAATCTTACGTGATCTGCATTTTTTTTTGTTTGTAGTCAGTGTTACAAACATACTTTTCGTTAATATATTTTTAAATATTTTTACTAAACGATCAAAAACAATTTTGCTAATTAACTAGGTAATCGATAAGTTTCTACAGATGAAATAATAGTATTTTTCAGATTTTGCCATGGTTTATCTATGAAAACACAAATCTACTTAAAATCTATCTAATGATTAAGCTTTATTAACAAAACGGTTTTGGTGAAACGGTCGCGCAGCTTAGGGGCTATGCAACCGTCAAAATAGTTTCTTTAAAACATAACAGCATCTTAATATTAGTATTTGACGAGTTATTTTCTCGTTAGTTTAGTGGCCGTGTTATTACTTAGCCTGTCGGTAGTACTACCGGCAAAAATTATTACCCGTGTTACTACTGGTAGTAAAAGCTGGTAGTACCACGGATAACAAACAAAAAATATGCGTCACAGTTTGGAGACTGGAATTATGGCCGGTATTGTGGCAATAGACTCACCCCCTATTACATTGGGACTTAACATTGTTGGTGATATGTGGGTGAACTACGGATGAACATAGTACACATTAACTACCCCTGTTTGGGGAATAAAGGCGTGTTGATGTATTTTTTTTTAATTGGAAACATGTGGTTACCTTCTACGCATCACCGGATCTTACATTACTGCACACTGGTAATAAAAAAAACCCTTGGGTAAGTAAAATCTAGCTACTAACATATCCGAAGGGGTTTTGCCGGGAAATCGAAGAGTGATGTCGCCATAATTTATGTTATTTCAAATTATAATGTGTAATGTCGGTGGAATATTAACCATTATGTATTTGTATATGTGGATGAGGGAAGGTAATTGTAACAAAGTGATAAAACGTGCCTTTTCGATTTCCCTCAAAACGGCCGTAGCAATTGGTATGTAAAGTATCCATCTTTTAACTATCTAGGGTGGGGCACTTCATCAATTTCAAAATGATCTTTGTCATCAAGTTTATCGGGGAGTTGAATTAATTGAGAAATGAATATCCGTAATACTTGACATTGGCAAAATACACATCGTCATGATGCCATAAACATAATAAAAAACATATCCGAATATCATAGCTAGGTTGATAATCCGGAACACCGAAGTTATCTACCGGCCAGCTGACAAGACGCGCCGCCCTACAGTGTCATGTTGCGCTTGGTATAAGTATTTTTTACGCACTAGATTAGTATTGTTATAGAGATGTTAAGTGTTCTTGTTTTCATTTTTTTTAGTACCAAGAGACAGTAGGCATTGGATACATCACCTGGGCTTTCGCTTCAGGACGACTAAATTTCACCGACTTTTTTAATATAACTGTTTATTTTAATGAGCCGTGGTAACGTTGATTTATGGCTACAATTACAATTTTTTACCCTCAAAATATCGCAGTACTCATACAGTATCAATATTTTTATTCACCGTGACTAGGATTATTAAATTATATGCCATTGCGTTGACCATGGTTATTTCAGTTTTATTAATTCTCGTACTCAATACTTCCTGTAGTCATTAATGTTATAAATAGTATGTATTTTGTACCTCATGGCATTGAAATCATAACCCACGTCGGAACTTGTGTTCCGGTCGCCGGGAATACGTTATAGGAATGGGCAAACAAAAATAACGAGAAATATTCTATCGATATTTATAAATAGTAATATTACATTGATTCAAATATAACCATCGTTTAAGTGATATTCTTTTAAAGGTCATGCTTGAAGTGGATATTAACAAGGAAAAACCTATTGAACAATTGGTATTTTATGAAATTGGATTCCGAACTATGATTTGTCGAATCTAAATTTGATACTCTGGGAAAAATACGGTTTTTAATATATAGAGAAAAATATCTATATTTTCATCAATATCAATATATTTTGCAATTCCTAACGCATGATTACGGAAATGTGTTTCATGCTATTAATTAGTTGTGTCATAATACAATGATAGCCCAGATGACCGGGCAGGTTTGACCAAGGTTTGAATCATGCTCGCACCTTGATATTTATGGAAATCTATGTATGATTGTCACTTACTAAGATGGACTACCAGTGAGAATTTGACAAGTTTTTGTAGAGCATGCGAAGTCAGTGTGACCCAAATAATATCGATAAGCTATGTGTAGAAGAGTGTGGCAACGTGATAAAATTAAAGAATATCTCTATCTATGACATATATCTTTCACGCTAGATCCCTTGCGCGGTAGGATGAGAGTACAACGTTTCAACAAGTTATTTCCTTATATACTCTCAGTATATTTTAATTTAATCTTTGCAGACCCCTCTGACGTAAATAAAAAAAAATACATGACACATTGGAACTCAAATGCCTCGGTGAAACATGACTGTGATAGATATACATATAAACTAGTCCTATCCCATACATCCGCGTGTATAATTTAAAGGTCCTTTGTGAGAAATTGTGATAAGTAAGCCGGCTTGCTGCCAAAATTCTTTGGTGATATTTTATTTATAGACCTCAAGACATCTTAATTTCATTTCACGTCGGAGCTTCCGGTCTACGGGGAAGTATGATTACGGAAACGAGTCACATGCCATTAATCAATCGTGTTGTATAAAGTACGTAATAAGTAAAGCCCGTGAGAGATCTGCACGTGTCAATTAGCTGTAGCCCGGAGGCCACGTGGCCGCGACGCTTTCAGGGCATCCGCTCTGCGCGTCAAGCATAAAAACAAAATAAGTTTCGAGTTAAAGCCTGTTATATATGCAATATTTGCTACTGCTGTGGTTAGCAAAAATTACTAAGTGACATTCTGTCTTTCCGTCGCTATAGCCACGGAAATTCATACAAACTCCCGGCGAAATACCGCTTAATATTTTTCGTTATCTCCAGCGATAGCGAATATTGCTTATATTTGAACAGTCTGCGAAGTCGCATTGCAAGTCTAATTTGGCTATGAGCGAATTTGCGGTAGGCTAACCGTCATTTTTATGTAGCGAGAATAAATGCCACCGCCTACCAGTGACATTTATATCTGAAAGAAATACTTTTTAGACAGATTGAAAAGGACTATTTTTCGGATTATTTCAGAAAAAATGGTGACTCAACATTAATTCATAATGTAGTCGCATTATGAATAATGAACTCTCAACACTTGTAGTTATTTATTTTTTCCACCAATTAGAGAGATCCTTAATTTAAGGATCCTTATATTAATCTCCTATGTATCTTATGTATATTGAGAAATGTATCGAGATGCCCCGGATACTGGTGCCACAGACGAGCCCAGAGACGAGTTTGTGGCACCGGAATCAACAGAGGGCATCACTATGGAAGAAGTTGAATGGGCGATAGGAAGTATGAAAAATGGTAAAGCTGCGGGAATAGACATGATATCTGCCGAGATGATCAAATATGGTGGAACTTCCGTCCGGGACGCCTTTCGGGTCCTTGCAAATCTTTGCTGGAGGACCGGTAGGGTCCCTACAGATTGGCGCCGCGCAGTCATTGTACCCTTGTACAAAGGCAAGGGTTTACAATATGACTGCGCCAATTACAGAGCCATTAGTTTGATCAGCTTGGCAGCCAAGGTGTATGGTAAAATTGTTGAAAGGAGAATGCGCGTGAAGTTCGATGGAACCGTTGTGCGAGGCACAAGGGGGTTTCAGGTCCGGAAGAGGATGTTCTTATCAAGTTTCCTCCCTTCGCAACATCGTAGAGAAGCATCTAGCAGTGGGCCGGAAGGTTTTCTGCGGTTTTGTGGATCTGGAGAAGGCGTTTGATAGAGTTGTGCGAAAGAGACTTTGGGACATTTTGCCTGAGTATGGTATAAATGGCACTCTGCTATGGGCCGTCCAGTCCACTTATGTGGACTGCAAGGCATGCGTACGGGTGGGTGGTAACATGTCACCCTGGTTTGACGTTGAAATCGGCGTCAGGCAGGGTGGCGTGTTGTCCGCTAGACTGTTAATAATATATTTGGATAAAAGTCTTCAAAGACTGAAAGCGATGAATGAAGTACAAATGAGTGATCTAGTGGTAATCATCTACTATATGCAGATGACGCGGTTTTGATAGCGCCAACAGCCACTGATCTGCAATCACTAGTCACAGTTATGAAAGACGACTGCATGAAAAATGGCTTACATTTGAATGTGAAGAAAACCAAAATTATGGTTTTTGAACGGGAAGAAACCAGAACGAATGCAAGGATTGTGGTTGGGAACGATGTGCAGTGAATGAGTTTGTTTATCTTGGATGCGCATTCAGTAAGGATGGAAAATACACCGCTGACATAGAGAGAAGAGTGAGTGCAGGGAACAGAGTGAATGGCGCGATGGGAAAGCTACTTGGGAGCCGGCACTTAAACCGAAAGGCGCAGCTGGCCATACATAATGGAGTGCTTGTCCCAACGCTGTTATATGGCAGCGAGAGCTGGGTATGTAAGAAGGAGAATGAAAGTAGGATAAATGCGGTGGAAATGCGAGCTCTGCGGAAGATGTGCGGAGTGAAGCTGATCGACCGTATTCGCAACAGCGTAGTAAGAAAGCAAATAGGTATGAAAGAGAGTATCGGTGTAAAGATGAGAAAGGGTATGCTCCGTTGGTTCGGCCTTATAGAAAGAATGTCCGAAAAAAGAATGACAAAACTGATAAACAATGCGAAAGTGGAAGGATGTAGGTACCGGGGAAGACCTAGACTATCTTACCATGACCAAATAGACCGGGTCTTATCTGAAGGACAAGTCAGGAGTCTCCGTAACCGGCGAGCGCGTATGAGACGAACTATGAGAGTAGAGGAAGCCAGAGAGGTATGTAAGGAAAGAGCCTGTTGGAACTCTGTACTCTCTGACTACCCCATAAGGGATCTGGCGTGATGATATAGATAGATAGATAGATGTATATTCATACTGGACAACACGCTATGAACAAATGTCATAATTTAAATAGCGTGAGCTTTTTGGTGCTTTTAATTTAACGCTGGTAGCGATTTATCGTTCCGAGCGTGGGTAAGGAGATACTTTCGTGGCCGAAGCGAGGTATCGTGGATAAATGTTATCTTTATTTATCTATAACAACATGAACCTTTGTACTAAAATGAGGAAGAGAGATTGGAAGTTTGTTTATGATAACTTATCTGTTATGGTTTAAAGGGATAACCTATTGGTTATCACTGACCGTACCCGAATATATTTTTACAAATATTATTGAGAATACGATCTTTTGGTTATTTGGATACTCTTAATAATTTATTTAAACGACTAGCTCGTTGGTCTAGTAGCGAATGGTGCTGCTGATCACAAAGTCCTGGGTTCGAATCCCGGTACGAGGTCCTGGTTCGTAAGTGTTACTTGTGTTTTCGTATCAAAAATAATAATAGTAACAGTCCGAAGTCTGAAAGGCTCACCCCCTATAACATTGGGACCTAACATAATCGGCGAAATTTGGGTGTATGTACACTGTAAACCTTTGCTACCTCCACCTGATAATAGGTTCATGAATATTACAGACTTTAGTACCTACCTATTACGAAGAATCTAAAATGATGCCTACATGAATAAATGGAGCAACGAAGAAGCGAAAGAAGTGTATCAGAATCGTAGTATGTGGAAAACTGTAGTCTCTGCCTACCCCAGTGAGATAAAGGCGTTAGTGTATGTATGTATGAATAAAGTAAAACTAATATAATACTTTTCTGAGTACAGGAGCTGCTGTATCCAGTTTTCCTAGTTGCAAATAATCAAGTAAATCCAAACATTTCAAGAGAGTTGTAAGAATTTTGAGCTCTATCATGCTTCCGAAAGGACGATATGGTGACATCAATAACATTGACCACAGGGCAGGGCCGTTTATTGTTAACACAGAATTCCATCAATAAAGTGATCCAGCCCATTGTTTTACTTATTATGTTGCAGTCACACCTCATAACTGGTCAAACTTACTTTATCCAAATTTAATACCAAAGCAAAAGATTAAAGAGAGGAATCTCTAAACCTTACGTTAAGACGTTTTGCTATAAATAATATATTATTTATACTTAATAGCCTATAGCGTGTTAGGAGAGGCCTATGTCCAGCAGTGGACTGCGATAGGCTGATTGATTGATTGAATAGCCTACATTACAAGGTTTTTAATTACCTTTTACTTAAACCAATTTAGTTAACTCCATCCGGTGACTTTTGATAATTTATGTAGCAAATTGTGTTTTAGTCAGGCGGAAACAATATTTAGCGCCGGTCGAATCGTATTAAAATTAATATTATAAATGCAAAAGTTTGTGAGGATGGATGTATGTTTATTATTTTCTTTATTACCACCATATAATCACTTTATTTATCATTTATATTAGCTGTAAGTTTTCCAAACATTATAAAATTAAATAAAGAATAAAATAATTTTTTAATATATTTAACCATATTATTTTACTTAAAAATTAACGTCAGAATTAGCAAATGATTTATTAATTTTACGACAATAACTTACTGAGAACTTCAGAAAACATCTAGAGTGCAATTATTCAACGATTTACAACCTGAATTGACCTTATCAAGCATACCTTGACCGATTTGCCAACTGCGTGGAAAATCTTCCGATACTACGAGTACTATGACTTAAGAATTAGTTTGTAAACGATTCTGTTATTACGTATATTGCGTGTTGTAAACGTTTTATGAAGACAGTATTACGATTACAATTAACAACAGTTACCGTTTTGTTGAGAAGCTATTATTTTAAGGGACGGAATTTAATAATTGACCGACTAATTACATCTGAATTTTGCCAAGGGTTTTTAAGAGAGCAGTATTTGAACTCTAAAACGTTTAAAACCTTATGGTTTTTATTCCGGAAACCCTCTTGGTACTAGTGTTCTTACTCTCTACTTAAAATTGAGTTCTGATGTCTTCCATGGTTATATACTATACGTTAAGAGTGTACTTCAAATATTTCATATAAGCACCGTCACGCCTATATTCCCCAGAGGGGGTGGTAGAGGTGTACTGAGTACACCCACGTTTCGCCGCCGATGTTAGGTATCATGTAATAGGGGGAGAGCCTATTGCCATATACCGGACACAATTCCAGACTCCGGACTCATACTGGGAATTTTTCGTTAGAAAAACTACATTTGTCCGACCTAGGATTTGGGACCTCGTGATCACAAAGCGATGCGCTTTGCCACCAGACCAACGAGGCAGTCATATAAACCTGTTTAGATTACTTGTTTTTCGTCTTGGCTTTATAAACCCGAGTGAAGATCCAGTGTAGAAACCCTTGCAAAGTTGTGATTTCCAAAATGTGATGCGGATAGTTCTTCGGTTAATAAATAATTGGTCCTTGTTAATGGAAATGGGGAACATAATAATTTGTTAAAGGCTCTGAGTTAATGAAATATATTTAGTTAGTTTTATTAGAAATATTGGATCTGAATTGACGGACGATTTAACGCAGTGGTTAAGAGCTTGAGCCGCTCCGCCCACTGTGTCTAATAGTCGCGGGTTCGATTCCCGCACGGGACAAATCTTTGTGTGATCCACAATTATTCGTTCCGGTCTGGGTATTTGTGTATGTGAAATTTCATGTTTGTAAACGCACCCACGATACAGGAATAAATCCTAGTGTAGGGCTACGTCTTTCGTAAAAAATAAAAAAAAAATATCGTTTGACATAGGACAAAAGTACGAGGTGTAAAAATAAATGATTGTTTATTTATTATAAAATGTTCATAAATATCTTATCAATTTTTAACGTGCATTACAACAGATAAAATACTTGCAGGCAAAAAAAAAACAAAAAATTAAGTTGATAAATTATTTTTACATTAGATCGAAACAACGCTTAATTAATCGTACGGGTAAAGCTAGCTACCTATCATTTTTTGGACAATTATTTTTATTTTTAAACTTTTCCTAGCAATTATTTCTGTGTCATGGGTGCGTTTACAAACATGACATTCACATGCACAAACAACCAGCCCGAAACCAATATTTTTGGGTCACACAAAGATTTGTCCCGCGCGGGAATCGAACCCGCGTATTTTCGATCCAGTGGGCGTAGCGACTGAAGCTCTTTAACCACTGGACCAAGCCATCCCTCAATTATCTTGTAAGTTAGTCTACTAGACAAGATAAAGTATATTAACCAAATTTTATAAGCAAGCTTTTATTTATAAACTCTTAAACCAAAAAATATAACATAACATTCAGTCTATGAAGTTTAATAAATTACACCGTCACACCTATATTCCCCAAGCGGGGGTGACAGAGGTGTACTGAATACACCCACGTTTGGCCAATGATGTCAGGTCTCCTGTAATAGGGGGCGACCCTATTGCCATATATCGGGCATAATTCCAGGCTCCGGACTCATACTGATAAGTTTTCGTTAGAAAAACTTCATTTGTCCGACCTAGGTTTCGAAACCAAGACCACGTGATCACAGGCAGATAAATTAATGAAACTACAGAAAAACTGTATCCTTGGTCACTTATCAAATGCGCAGGCAATACATAAACTTAATAAAACTTACAAAATAAATCTATCTATCTATAACCTCACGCCAGATCCCTTGCGGGGTAGGCAGAGAGTACAGAGTTCCAACAGGTTCTTTCCTTACATACCTCTCTGGCTTCCTCGACTCTCATAGTTCGTCTCATACACGCCCGCCGGTTACGGAGACTCTTGACTTTTCCATCAGATAAGACTCGGTTTATTTGGTTGTGGTAAGATAGTCTAGGTCTTCCCTGGTACCTGCATCCTTCCACTTTCACATTGTATATCTGTTTTGTCATTCTTTCCTCTGGCATTCTTTCTATATACCCGAACCAACGGAGAATGCCCTTTCTCATCTTTACACCGATACTATCTTTCATACCTACTCGCTGTCTTACTATGCTGTTGCTAATGCGGTCGGTCAGCTTCACTCCGCACATCTTCCGCAGAGCTCGCATTTCTACCGCATTTATCCTACTTTCATTCTCCTTCTTACATACCCAGCTCTCGCTACCATATAACAGCGTTGGGACAAGAACTCCGTTATGTATGGCCAGCTGCGCCTTATGGCTTAAGTGCCGGCTCCCGAGTAGCTTTCCCATCGCACCATTCACTCTGTTCCCTGCACTCACTCTTCTCTCTATGTCAGCGGTGTATTTCCCATCCTTACTGAAGGCGCATCCAAGATATACAAACTCATTTACTTGCTCCGGCACATCGTTACTAACCACAATCCTTACATTCGTTCTGGTACAAAATAAATTAACTTAAATAAATAATACTTTTTTAAATACTTAAAGCTCTATTTCATGTTTTGTGACGTATCACACCTTAAGCTTTCAATAAAATAATGCAATTTAAAATGAAATATATTTAGTTAGTTTTATTAGAAATATTGGATCTGATAATGTCCATTACAATCAATTGCAATGCATTCACTTCCCGTACTCGTTTTATTTACACCTGGTAATGTACTACTGCATTTGTTTACCAATTCTTGTCCGGTCTCAAGGTTCTGAATGCAGATCTGGCATATTTTTTGCTAACAAAAGTTCAAACGTTTCTTTAACGAGAATTCGTCTGGCGCAAGTTTGCGAGATATTACATCATTCACATGACTCATTAGGTAACGATTGATAGTTGTACATTTTTTTCGATTAGGAATTCATTGCTGTAGATATTGGGTACATTGTGTGTGAATGAGATGAGGCGCATCAATGGAAGGCGTGTCTTATTGATGCGCTCGTAAATGACCACTCAATGGTCGCTCGTGGTGGCATGTGTACGTACGTGTGGCGTCATGTTGAGTGTTCTTATTACTATTTGGAATTTCATCCTTCTCATGTTGTTGACTGTTGATACATGATAGTTATATCTGCGCCGGATGCCCATGATAGTGTCACTTTTTCATGCATTTATTCATTCATTTGCGTCTAATTTTTCCCTAGCTGGTCGTAAGCAATAAACACGATAGCTATATTTATTTTTAACTAGAATAACACCGTCACGCATACATTCACAATTCCGGACCACTAAATTCTATTATTTGACGAACGATTTTTATTAGAAAGTCTGCAAAGACTGAAAGCGATGAATAAAGGTGTACAAATGGGTGACTTAGTGGTAAACCATCTACTATATGCAGATGACGCGGTTTTAATAGCGCCAACAGCCACTGATCTGCAAATACTAGTCATAGTTATGAAAGACGACTGCATGAACAATGGTCTACATCTGAATATAAAGAAAACGAATAATATGGTTTTTGAACGAAAAGAAACCAGAACGAATGCAAGGATTGTGGTTGGTAACGATGTGCTGGAGCAAGTGTATGAGTTTGTATATCTTGGATCAAGGATGGGAAATACACCGCTGACATAGAAAGAAGAGTGAGTGCAGGGAACAGAGTGAATGTTGCGATGGGAAAGCGACTTAGGAGCCGGCACTTAAGCCAAAAGGCGCAGCTAGCCATACATACATAACGGAGTGCTTTTTCCAACGCTGTTATATAGCAGTGAGAGCTTGTTATGTAAGAAAGTAGGAAATGTAGGATAAATGCAGTCGAAATGCGAGCTCTGCGGACGATGTGCGGAGTCAACGTTGTAGTAAGAAAGCGAGTAGGTATGAAAGATAGTTTCGGTGTCAAGATGACAAAAGGTATGCTCCGTTGATTCGGGCATATAGAAAGAATGTCAGAAGAAAGAATGACAAAACAGATATACAATGCGAAAGTGGAGGGATGTAGGTACCAGAGAAGACCTAGACTATCTTACCATGACCAAATAGACTGTGTCTTATCTGAAGGACATGTCAAGAGTCTCCGTAACTGGCGAGCGTGTATGAGATGAACTATGAGACTGGAGGAAGTCACAGAGGTATGTAAGTAAAGAACCTGTTGGAAGTCTGTACTCTCTGCCTACCCCGCACGGGATCTGGCGTGATGACATAGTTAGTTAGTTCGATTTTTATTAAACGAAGTTATAATTGAGTTTTGTGAAAAACTCCAATATCACCTTGTCCAAGCTAGGATTGATAGGAACCCAAGATTTCGTGAACGTTAGCTGCACTATGCGACACTAGATCAACACCATCACGCCTATTTTCCCCAAGCGGGGGTGACAGAGATGTACTGAGTACACCCACGTTTCACCGACGATGTTAGGTCCCACGTAATGGGGGGCGAGCCTATTGCCATATACCGAGCACAATTCTAGACTCCGGACACATACTGGCAATTTTTCGTTAGAAAAACTACATTTGTCCGACCTAGGATTTGAACCCAGGACCAGACTAGATTAACGACATAGTCAACTAAGTATATAAGTAAGTACATAATACAGTCAACAATACTAGAATAACCTTCAAGGAAAATCCCTCAAACTTGATGTAACTTAACTTTAAAATTGCGTATATTTATTACTTAACAACCTCATTATTTCTATATTACCTACTACCTATGTAATTGAAATATTTTTACAACAAAAACGAACACAGTAGGTAGTATCTACCTATTGTGTGCCTGCACGTTATTATAGCACAGGAAACTTATTAAATTATTCGCTCCACGTGAAATAATGAGCAAAAAAGGTTCATGTTGTATAATTAACCGTTTATTAGAAACTTTAACGTTGATCCATGTGTTGAGAACCATACTTTGAATCTATAAAAAAAATAAACGCCGTCACGCCTAAATTCCCCACGTGGCATGAGTGTACTATGTACACTCATCATCGCCGACGATGTCAGGCGTATCGCCTAAGCCGCCCATGTAATAGGGGGCGAGCCTATTGCCATATACCGAGCACAACTCCAGACTGAGGACTAGGAATTTTTCGGTAGAAAACCTACATTCGTCCGGCCTAGGATTTGAACCAAGGACCTCGTGATCGCAAAGCACATTATTTGCCACTAGACCCACGAGGCAGTCGTCATTGAATTTATAAATACATTATAGTTTTTCACCACCCGCACGACATTATTTATATAACCTATATAACCAAATTTATATAACCTATATGTTATTCCAGCTCGCAATCTAACCCTCCGTCAAATCCGTTGAGCCTTTAAAATGTGTTTGGGGAACAAACAACTTTCTCATATATCACATTTGTAAGCATTAGCCATTTAGAATATAATTCCATTATTAAAATTACAATTTCTACTTTACGGAATGTCGATTTATCCCTAAATTAATAACTTCCTTGTATTACCACTTTCATCGATAACACCATGGCGCCTCTCTGTCAGTATAAATGATGGGAAATATTACTCGCGGGTCCGTTTAAATTAATACGATTGTGCCTTCTGAATACCGGTTTAATACCACATTGGATATATGCGTCACAAATCGTTTTACGCAACACAGATTTATGTTGACTTTTTCATATTACGAACAGTCGCAGACGCAGATACGTTTTTAAATAACATTTTTCCAAATTAATTATTTTTAATGTTCCGTTGGTCTAGTGGCAAAGCGCATCGCTTTGTGGTCATTAGGTCCTAGGTTCAAATGCTAGGTCGGACAAATGTAGGTTTTCTAACGAAAACTTCCCAGTATGAGTCCATAGCCTGGAATTGTGCTCGGTAGATGGCAAAAGGCTCGCCCCTTATTACATGGGACCTAACATCGTCGGCGAAAAGTGGGTGTACTCAGTACACCTCTGCCACCCCCGCTAGGGAAATATAGGCGTGAAGGTGTTTATTCCATTTTTTTAATATTTTTAATCATAAAACTTAACTCTTTAAAAAGCACATTGACCTGTCCTTTAATTCACATTGCTTCCGTTTTCTCGCCTTATACATAATGAACTGAAATGTTAAGTATGTTATAGATAAATTTTTCAATTTAATTAGACACTTCCTAATAGCAGTGATAGCCTAGTGGTTAGACCGTTGGACTGCAAAGTCAAAGGTCTCGGGTTCAAACCCAGGCACGCATCTCTGTCTTGTCGAAAGCATGTGCGTATTAAAAATTAATTATCACTTGCTTTAACGGTGAAGGAAAACATCGTGAGGAAACCTGCATGCCTAAGAGTTTCTCGAAGGTGTGTGAAGTTCCCCAACCCGCACTGGGCCAGCGTGGTGGACTATGGCCTAAACCCTCTTAGTTTGAGAGGAGGCCCGTGCCCAACAGTGGGACAGTTTCTTAACAGGGCTTATATTATATTAATACTTCCTAAAATTGAATTTAAAAAATTATCGGTTTAATTTTAAATTGATTGCCAATCGACGGGCGATTTAGCGCAGTGGTTAAAATCAAAATCAAAATCAAAAGTTTTTTATTCATGTAGACCAAAAGGCACTTATGAATAGTCAAAAAGAGAAAATTATTATTACTTAAGACTCTACCACCCGTTCGGAAAGTCATTCCTGTGGAGAAGAAGGGCAAGAAACTCCACGGTTACTCTTTTTTAAAAAATAAAGGTTTACAATTCTTTTTGTATACATTGCATTTATGGAGTATGGGAGAACAATGCAGAACGAGCTAAATAGATGTGCTTAAGTATAGATTAATCATAAGTGTACTTAGATTCATGATATTGGTCAGTGTCTACATAGTCCTCTCATTTACAAAATAGAGATGTTGTAGAGGTATATAATAAAAAGCATAATAATAATAGTAAGAGAAAGTGTTACTATAAAATATGTAAAGAGCGCGTACAAAACAACTGGTCATAGCTCCAGTGTGATGCCGAACGAGACAAAATTTAACAGCATTATGGTACACGTTCAGTCAGACAAAGGGCAGGGGACGGACCAGTCCCCACCAGCAGCACCCGTTCACGAGTATGACCTGAGAAGCAGCCATCACTCTCCTCAACCATTTTAGAGGGAAAAGAATGACCCGCTCCACAGAGCCGCCACTAGCAAAGACATTTTAGTGAGCATGACCAATCCACGACCCTGTCAACATCGTTCGAGAATAATATTTAAAATCAATGAACGCTCGCTAGGCAGGACACGCTGCACTTAACATTAAATTCTTCTAGATTTCAGTTAATTTGTGTAAAGGCATTTTTATCATTAAAAAAATCATTTAGTGTATAATATCCTTTACTCATTAGTGAAGATTTAATATACTTTTTAAATCTGTCAAGTGGCAACTCTAACATGGGCTTTGGTATCTTATTGAAGCAGCGAATACCGACTCCTACGAAGGAAGTAAATACTTTTTTAAGCCTAACAATTGGTAATACCAGTTTATGTTTATTTCTAGTATTTAATTTATGAACGTAAGAGCTTAGCCCGCTCTACCCACTGTGTCTAATAGTCGCAGGTTCGATTCCCGCTCGGGACAAATCTTTGTGTGACCCACAGTTATTTGTTCCGGTCTGGGTATTTGTGTATGTGAATTTTCATGTTTGTAAACGCACCCACGACACAGGAATAAATCCTAGTGTGGGGCTACGTTTTAAAAAAAAAAAACTTCAGAATATTGATTTGGGAAAAAGCACGTCAAAGAGTAAATAGCGCTTAGCACGGATAGATTGACGTTAGCTTGATGCTATCGAGTTGATACGACATCCTTTTCCTACGACATTTACTAAATATACAGTCGTATAAGGATATTGTGGCTTACGGCCAAAATCGGAACTAACGCTATCAACAAGAGAAATATTATTTCATGACTGTCGCAGAGTTGCCTTTGCGATGAAATTTACCCACGTTCTTTTTTAATTAATAACCGTGCGAATCCACCATTGAAATATTTCGCTGGAAGTAGGAAATCTTACTAAATAATAAGTAAGTCCCCCCCCCCCCCCTCCTCCTTTCAATGACATCGCACTACAGATGAAATTGACAGACCATTTCCTCGACAAAATTACGTTAACGACAAATGGTTCGTGTTTAGCCCTCCTCCGGCTTAGGCCTCCTCCGCGGGCTTAGCAAGGACAAATTAAGGTTATTATGTCGCTATCGGAATAGCATGCTGTCACGTTCATCTTTATTTA
Source organism: Phalera bucephala (assembly GCA_905147815.2). Classification (NCBI taxonomy): domain Eukaryota; kingdom Metazoa; phylum Arthropoda; class Insecta; order Lepidoptera; family Notodontidae; genus Phalera; species Phalera bucephala. The sequence goes on along the minus strand of LR990618.1, from coordinate 24,936,393 downwards.
ATAAATTTGTAGGGTGAAAAGAACGGTATATCAAGTCGATAGCGTTACACTGTCAGTCTGTCCGTGCTAAGCCCTCAACACGTCTAGGCGCAACCTGTGACTCACTCGCGTGCGAAACCTCGAGACGTATGATTTGAGGTCGCAATCTGATATGCTAATTGCGACAATATAAGGGGCTTTTTTTAAAACCGATGACGGTGATATGTGACGTAACAACACCAGAAGGTCTACCTACGTAAAAATATATTATATTATACCTACAACAACTGTTACGGCGAATTAACACCGACGACGGGGCATTCATGGAGCGTGACCTTGTGTAGGGTGACCATCATTTTCGGATAAATAGCATAATACCCTTTAGTAAAAACTGAACACACAAAACTAATTCTTGTACCTTAAAAAGTATTTTTAGATACTTTAAGCTTCTAATGTTATTTCGACTAGTCGGTAGTTTTTGCATACTGAATGCAGACAAAAGTTTGAATAAAAAGTTGACGTCTCTAATTTCTTTGATGAGAATAACAATACCTAGCCTTTAAATTCCCCGAAATTTTAGTCGGCTGTTACATGAATTTGTACTACCTGAAACCGCCACAAACGTTAGTTACATTACCTACAGAACCAACTGTCATTGTTCCGTGTCGAGCAAGGTCGGCTGATGTAATACTCGCGGCGGTTGCACCAGACGCGCCGGTCAACGACCTTGCATGCAGGCACGGTCTATAGATAAATAGAAATGATGGTGAACATCGTTCAGCCCACATAGTGGGTGCACGTATGTGTGACGACACTTACGTGCGTTTTTACATAGTATCATAGAGTCGTTTATTAATAAAAAAAATTAGCCTTTTATTCATGCATCACAATTGTTTCACATTAGATTTTAATAATATTTCATGTTGTGCCATATACATAATATTCTATCTATCTATATCTATATCATCACGCCAGCTCCCTCGCGGGGTAGGCAGAGAGTACAGAGTTCCAACAGGTTCTTTCCTTACATACCTCTCTCGCTTCCTCCACTCTCATAGTTCGTCTCATACACACTCGCCGGTTACGGAGACTCTTGACTTGCCCTTCAGCTAAGATACGGTCTATTTGGTCATGGTAAGATAGTCTAGGTCTTCCCCGGCACCTACATCCTTCCACTTTCGCATTGTATATCTGTTTTGTCATTCTTTCTTCTGGCATCCTTTCTATATGCCCGAACCAACGGAGCATACCCTTTCTCATCTTTACACCGATACTATCTTTCATACCTACTCGCTTTCTTACTACGCTGTTGCGAATACGGTCGGTCAGCGTGACTCCGCACATCTTCCGCAGAGATCGCATTTCGACCGCATTTATCCTGCTTTCGTTCTCCTTCTTACATACCCAACTCTCACTGCCATATAACAGCGTTGGGACAAGCACTCCGTTATGCATGGCCAGCTGCGCCTTTTGACTTAAAAGCCGGCTCCCAAGTAGCCTTCCCATCGCACCATTCACTCTATTACCTGCATTCACTCTTCTCTCTATATCAGCGGTGTATTTCCCATCCTTACTGAAGGCGCATCCAAGATATACAAACTCATTCACTTGCTCCAGCACATCGTTACCAACCACAATCCTTGCATTCGTTCTGGTTTCTTCCCGTTCAAAAACTATAATTTTGGTTTTCTTCACATTCAAATGTAAGCCATTGTTCATGCAGTCGTCTCTCATAACTGTGACTAGTGTTTGCAGATCAGTGGCTGTTGGCGCTATCAAAACCGCGTCATCTGCATACAATAGGTGGTTTATCACTAGATCACTCATTTTTACCCCTTCAGTCATCGCACACAGTCTTTGAAGACTTTTATCCAGATACACTATAAACAGTCTAGCGGACAACACGCAACCCTGCTTGACGCCGATTTTAACGTCAAACCAAGGTGACATGTTACCACCCACCCGTACGCATGCCTTGCTGTCCACGTAGGTGGACTGGACGGCTCGCAACAGGGTGCCGTTTGTACCATACTCTGGCAAAATATCCCAAAGTCTCTTTCGCACGACTCTATTAAACGCCTTCTCCAGGTCCACAAAACCGCAGAAAACCTTCCGGCCTACTGTCAGATGCTTTTCTACGATGTTGCGGAGGGAGAAAACTTGATCCGAACATCCTCTTCCAGACCTGAAACCTCCCTGTGCCTCACACAACACTCCATCGGACTTCTCGCGCATTCTCCGTTCAATAATTTTACCATACACCTTAGCTGCCAAGCTGATCAAACTGATGGCCCTGTAATTGGCGCAGTCATATTGTGAGCCCTTGCCTTTATACAAGGGTACTATGACTGCGCGGCGCCAATCTGTAGGAACTCTACCGGTCTTCCAGCAAAGATTTGCGAGGACCCAAAAAGCGTCCCAGACGCAAGTTCCACCATATTTAATCATCTCGGCAGATATCATGTCTATTCCCGCAGCTTTACCATTTTTCATACTTCGTATCGCCCATTCAACTTCTTCCATAGTGATGTCCTCTGTGGATTCTGGTGCCGCAAACTCGCCTCTGGGCTCGTCTGTGGCACCAGCATCCGGGGCATTCTCATACATTTCTCCAAAGTATTCACTCCACCGGTTTAGCACAGCTTGTGTGTCTGCAAGAATGTCACCATCCTTAGATTTTATCTTTTCCATTCTGGAGCCTGACGAATCACCTCGAGCCTTTCTCACCTTGCTCCAAAAGAGTTTGGTGTTATTCTCGAAGTTCTTCGTCAGCCTCTCCTCCTCAATCACACTAGCTCTTTCACGCTTTTCTTTCACTAAGGTTTTGGTGACATTCTTGCATTGCCGGTATATTTCTTTCTTCATCTCCGTCATACTGACATTTAGATTCAAAGAAGAGACATAGTCCTGCCACGCTTTCTTCTTACTTTCTACAGAGCTTTTTAACTCTGTGTCCCACCATGCATCCCCTTTTGCTGTGCTATGCTTCTTTGAGCAGCCATATACTTCTTTCGCTGATTCTACCAAACTCTCTTTCAGACAATTCCAGCATTCATCTATGTTTGAGTCCGAAGAACCAGCTGTCAAAAGCTTGTCCCGGACTCTGTCTTCATACGTTCTCCTCATGCTCTCATCTTGCAACCTTTCAACCTTGATTCTTTCAAGGCCTCCGAAGGGGATACGCTCTCGCCAGTGCCTCCACTTCCTGAACAAACCACTAAACCGCGCAATTACGAGATAGTGGTCCGATTAAAGAGTGGGGCCTCTATATGCACGGGTATCTTGAAGTTTACTTCGGAGACGGTTATCTACCAGGATCAAATCTATCATGCTTTTCTGTTCATTTCTTCTCCACGTATACATATGAATATCCTTGTGTTAGAATATTGTATTGGACACAAGGAGACCTCTTTCCAAACACACATCTACAATAAGCTTACCTGCATCATTCACTCTCTTATCACCATATGGACCCAGAGCAGCGTCGCAAGTTCGCCGCCAGGTTCCCACCCATCCGTTCAGGTCGCCACACAAAATTACCTTTTCATTCGCATCAGCCAGATCCAGAACTTCCCTGACATTATCCCAAAACTTCTCCAGGTCCGAGGGGTGTCGACGAGCTTACAGGAGCGTAGGCTCCAACCAAAAACACTCTAGTGACACCCAGTTTCAAGCGGACCCAGAGAAGTCTCGCATCATGCAGGCCATAATCTCTCACTCCAGAGGCCAGGCGACGGGACAACAAGATACCCACCCCCATGCTGGCACGATCGCTCTGTGGCACTCCAGACCACAGAGCCATTATGCCGTCAGGGAGATCACAGGCTTCACTGCCCCTTCGCTTAGTCTCTGTTACACACAGAGCATCCAGGCGTCTCTCTTTCATTACATCAATCACCTCATGCATCTTATCTTCCATACCACCTCTTACATTCCAGGTGCCTATTCGGCACTCTGCACCCCACGACTCGCCAGTTCGGGCCCGGCGTGATGGGTGGCGGCCCCCATCGCCGCTTCCACCTATGTACCCACGGGGGCGGGCCGGTACGCGTCGCCTCGGGGGGACGCCCTAGCCCGCACTGCGGTACTTGTTCGGTCCAAGATTGCAGCCGTAGCGGCTGGCAGGGGTCGCGACGAGCACGCTCTTGGACAGACCCCCAAATATACATTATATTCATTTGATTATAAAAAATAAAATAACATTAATAATAATCACACAATATAAATTTAAAAATTTGATTTGCATGTCCCCTTTCATAGGTAAAGGCCTCCTCCAAAGCCTTCCATGTGTCCCTGTATCTGTATTCAGTCTGGTCCAGCGATTTTCTTTATGGCATCCTCTATCCGAGTGTAGGGTCTGCCTGCGCGACGCTTTCCCTTTGGGCCGTTCCAAGTAGTCACTCCTAGTGTCCATCTGTTATCTTCGAGTCGTGCTATATGGCCGGCCCATCGGAATTTTAATTTCTGAGTCGTTTATTATATAAATAAAAATAATTAGTATGGTAAGTCGGGCTCGCGTAATCAGGGTTCCGCACACGGAGTACGGAATAAGAGGTTATGCACCTTAGAATATTAAAAAAAAATTATGTATTATAAATTTCGCACTAAAAAATTCGGTTTAGTTTGTCTAGACAGACTGTGACAGGGACTGTGACCCTGTTGCAGCCCTTTTACTAGGAAACGATAAGGCGTAGGAGCATGACGTATCATGAGCATAGATCAAAGATTCGCGCACATTCACATACTTTAAATTCAGGAATTATATATATAATTTTTATATCTTCGGTAGGTACTATTGCTACAATAATGTCCATAATAATCTTAAAAAGGGATCCCCGCAGGAGGTGTAGCGAGATGGTATCGATAAATAGATAGAATAATAATCTTGAAGTAGTAGACCAATAGACCTTAATTTGTTACTATCAAAATCAAAAGATTTTTATTCATGTAGATCAAACGGCACTTATGAATAGTCAAAAAGAGAAAATTATTGATTACTTAAGACTCTACCACCCGTTCTGAAAGGCATTCCTGTGGAGAAGACGGGCAAGAAACTCCAAGGTTACTCTTTTTAAAAATGAGTGTTTTACAATTCCTTTTGTATACATTGCATTCATGGAGTATGGGAGAACAATGCAGAACGAGCTAAATAGATGTGCTTAAGTATAGATTAATCATAAGTGTACTTAGATTCATGGTATGGGTCAGTGTCTACATAGTCCTCCCATTTAATAATAATAATAATAATGTCAGCCTATACTGCCCACTGCTGGACAAAGGCCTTCCCTCGCAAATCGAGGTGAGAGAGATTAGGTCATACTCCACCACGCGGACCCAGTGCGGATTGGTAGAGGCAGGTTTGTGGCCACCTGCTGTTGGAACTTATCAAGCCGCCTATTAAGGCTTCCAACTCGGCTTAACGACTACCCCATTAAGAGGTAGCCGGGACCAACGGCTTAACGTGCCTTCCGAAGCACGGAGACGCTCGAATATGAAAATGCCACAAACGTTCACCCATCTCGGGCCGACCGAGTCGAACGCTGCTTAACCTTGGTAATCGGTAAGAATACCGCGGTCGCACAGCGCTACGAGCGCCTCCATTTACAAAATAGAGATGTTGTAGAGGTATATAATAAAAAACATAATAATAGTAAGATAAAGGCTTACTATAAAATATGTATGTTTAATAATATAACTGTATACCTACCTACTGCCAAAATAATGAATGCTATCTGGTATTACCATGACGTCTGTGCCCGTACGTCAATATCTATATTTATATACTAATGCAAATAGCGGTATTTTCGTAACTCCTACGCTTGATGTAATATCGCTATCGGCTAAATAAACATAGAAAAAAATGTCACTAATGAGAATTCGTTATAAAAAGTTTTACACCCAACTGAACTGAATATTAATTTGCGCGAAGCTCTTTTAAATTAATAGTCGCATTGTACTATTTCTTTTTTAATAACTTCTTTTATTGTTTAATTCTAATACTTACCTAAAATAAATCTAGAAACACTAAAGAATATTTCACCCAAAATGGAAGTGTCTGCCTATTAAGGCTGACACTAGGATTACTTAATTTGTAAAAAATCAAAGGGCAAATAATATAAAAGCAACTACAAATGACAACTGAAGCAGAAAGAAGGAATTAAAAAAGCTTCATCGACTTGAGCTAGTCAGTAACTGTAAATTAGCTCGATGATTACTTATTATTAGTATATCTGTTGTTCAATTTAAATCTTTTTAATACAGGTCGACGAATCGCCTTCGTAGTGGAATTGGAAGTTAGTAAGGAGAGGCAATGGATTATGAATGATTTATTAGCTCTTACAAGGAAAACTAGGTATTTTACACAAGTGACAGTCAAAAATCAAGGCTGCCTAGTAAATTACTTATTTCTTTTTAATGACCATAGTTAATGCAACCTCTTTTAACACTTATAAATAACAGAATTTGTCTTAATGGCCTATAAGGTATATTAAGTGATCAAACGAACTTACCTGAAGTGAAGTTCGATCATTATTATACGAAGTCCTTCGTTCGAAGATATAAACTATATTAGCAGCTCTCTCGAGTCGCTTGGCAACCGCGCGTCATTCAGATACTGCAAAAGTCAACGCCGCCTCTATGGTATCTGTGGACATAACCTCTTCAACCATTCCTTTTAGAAGTAGTACATTTCAACTTTACTAACGGGCAGGGCGGGTAGGGTACTTATATCTTCGAACGAAGGACTTCATATAATAATGATCGAACTTAACTTCAGGTAAGTTCGTTTGATCACTTATTATACTATGTCCTTCGTTCTCGATATAAACTATATTAGCAGCTGTTTAGAGCTATAAGGGTAAAGTTGAAGTATACCACGTAAAGGCTTTTATTTATTTTTTTGAGCGTGACCTCTAAAAATTAACATATCATGAGTATATTTGTACTATAACACATTCCCGTTCTTTGTATTGCCATACAACACAAACACAACAAATATATACACATATATTGTTTCTTACAACCAGTCTGTCTAACTTATTTAAAATAAATTTATATAATCAAATTCTATAACATGTTATGTTATGTAGTGTAGATCCATCCCAACAAAACCTTTAAAGCACCTGTTATGTACCTTTATACCTCACCTGTTGTCCAAAATTCATTAATACCGGGTAATAATAATCAATCATTACTTATCAGATATCAGTGCAGTCTCTATCTGTTATGTCTTCTATAGAGATCTTTCTTCTATAGATGTCTTCTATATAACAAGAGTCGAGGAATTGCCCATCTAGAGTTTTGTTTATATAAAATTAAATCCTTTATGATAATTCTTGTATCATTGACAACCATTATGAGACGAACTATGAGAGTGAAGAAAGCCAGGCAGGCATGCAAGGAAAGAACCCGTCGAAACCTTGCACTCTCTGCCCACCCTGCAAGAGATCTGGCGTCATACTATGGATAGAGATAGATAGATAGCTAGAAACCCTTACTGTATACTAGACCTGAAAACAAAGTCTGTTAGTACCCAATCTATAACAATATGATACAAATATAAAAGGGAAACCTATTTCCCCACTAATGTGTTTTCCAACAGGCATGTGGTTCTTTTTTTTTTATTGTCAAATGATCTCTTTTTGAATACAGTACCACACAAAGGCTACGAATTAATTTGGTGATTATAATAATGTTTTTGCTATCATTACATATTTAATTTATAATTTTTTTTTTTTTTTAAATATCAACATTCGGCTATATTTAATGTTAGTTATATTTTTAATCTTTAAAGATGTACATATATCAAAATTTAACACTTTTTGTACTAGAGGCCTTTGTACTAATGAATTTATATGGAATTAAGTCCGGTGAAGCTGTAAAGGCCTCGCGGCCATCAGCGTACATCACTCACACACACACCTTATCTGGAGATATTCTTCACATAAGGCTATGTGCTTTACCTATATAATCTCGCCCCCCCCCCCCCCCCAATTTTAGAGTCTGGAACGAAGGGCAGTACTAATGCGTGGTAAACAAACATAACCTACCCCAGTGTTATTACTATACCACTATTATTAATTCAATTTAAATTTCGAAACTATCCCGGAATCATTTCCATGTTTTGAGTGTGCGCCGACAAATAAATCCTTGGCTACATAAATCTTTATGTATTACTTAACGATTCGTTCCTGCGCAATAACGACCGCGAACATTCGTTTTGGCAATACGATCGGGCCACACCTGAACCAATTACATTACTGATGAAAAAATACACTCCTAATTTAGTAATAACTTAAGAAGCGAATAAGTTACAGTCGACTAGACCTAACCACGGGTTACAACTGTATCATATTGGGAATCCTATTCATAACTGAATTATTTCATACCATGAAATTTTCATTTCATACCACACTTCCTTTGCCTCTTTGTATGTGACTGTAAGTAAAAAAAATTGCAATGCGTAACTTTCTAGTTAGTTCTAGATGTCCAACCGTGAGAATCGAGTGTTACTCAACTTATTATTATGTATCCCCCATTAATAATAAATAAATAATATCAAGTTCCTTAGGACTTAGATTATTGCTGATACTACATAATATTTATCATACCTGTGATAAGCATATGCTTTTGATTATTCTTGTTTAAGATAATCCATACTTTCAAATACTGTAACTCAATATTTCATCCACCGTAGCATGTCAACATAATATCATTAAATTTTCAAATGGATATTATTATCAAGTCATTTGCATGACTTTATGTTCTTTTATATATAGATACCTATTTATAAGATACATGTAACATGTGGATGTAATAATTTAAATATAACAATACCAAAATTGCAAATTTTTGTATGATATCTCAATCCAATATTTTTTACTGAAACACCTTTAAATAAATTACAACATATATAGTGCTCTAAAACCAACTTGTTATTTTAATGGTAGCCGTTTGTGCTTGTGTTTTCATAACTATACCAGAAACATCACTAGTGTTCAGAATAACTGTACACATTCCAAACTAATTACAAAACTATTTTTATAGTTATTAATTTCTTGAATAATCTTATTTAATTACATATTATTTATTAATTATCATATGATCAAACAAAAATACAGTAAAACCATCTAATTCTCCAAATAATGAATTGATGTATAGCTTTCCATTGTGTGTGCCTCAAATTTCTAATATTATTAAGTACACTATAATTGATGCAGGAAATAATCAAAAAACCCAAAACCATTGAACTCATTACATGATAGAAAACTGAATAGATACTAATAAATATTTTATATTTATTATGACTGTAAGGTCTATTGTTAGCATTAAGTTTTTGTTTTATTGTTTTTATTTTTATTACATATATCAATTATTAAATATAGTGTTTCTAATAATAATGGTTCTATACATAATGTTAAACATATGTAGGACAAGATTCACTTGTCTGAAGTGCAAGTTGACAACACAAAACCAATAAAATTATGTTTGTCGTTGAAGGCATTATTAGTGTCATAGATACATACCAAAGTCAGTGAATACCCTTAGCCTCCAATATTATGGTTTCTTTGTAATACCCATGTTGTATTCCTGATTGTTTTTCTGAATTTTTCAGCAACTTAAAAACCAAGTCCTTGTGTAAAATGCCTATCATGCTTTTTGTACCTCACTTTCTTTGGTAGGAGATTTCCAACGTGAAGTTGTTTTTAGTGAACTGATAGGTACACTGTGACTTAATATTTTCACACCCAGGATGAGGATTGTTGTTCTATATTGGTTACAACGGTGGTCGTTTTATGAAATTTTAACTACTGGCTATGACTAGCTAGTTAATAATTCCATATTGATAATCCACTATATTAACACTCCTTTTATGCAAAATATATACTGCTGACCTTAAAGGTTCTTATCTCAATAAAGGTTTCATGACTGTATTGTTAGAACACCGAAAATTGGCCCTGGTGACATACAACGCGCGCACGTTAAGGACAGATGAGAAGCTTGTTGAGCTGGAAGAAGAGATAAACAAGTTGCGGTGGAATATTGTTGGTTTATCGGAGGTCCGAAGAAAGGGCGAGGACACGATAACCTTAAAATCCGGCAACTTGTTTTACTACCGGGAGGGCGAACAGCAGTCCCAAGGTGGTGTCGGATTTATCGTCCACAAGTCACTCATAGACAACGTTGTGTCCATCACTAGTGTGTCGAGCAGGGTAGCGTACCTGATACTCAGAATATCCAAAAGATATTCGCTGAAGGTCATACAGGTCTACGCACCGACCTCGGCATACTCAGATGATGACGTCGAAGTAATGTATGAGGACATTAGTAGAGCCATACATACTTCCAAAGCACACTTTACAGTGGTTATGGGTGACTTCAATGCGCGGCTGGGCAAACGGGGCGATGATGAATTGAGAGTGGGGCAATTTGGATATGGGCAACGCAACCCCAGAGGTCAGAGGCTGGCCGATTATATGGAGAAGGAGGGACTCTTTATGATGAACTCTTTCTTCCGGAAGCCGCCTCATAGGAAATGGACCTGGATGAGCCCTGATGGTTCCACAAAAAATGAGATAGACTTCATCATGAGCACCAAGCGACAAATATTTAATGATGTCTCCGTGATTCACAGGGTAAAAACCGGCAGTGATCACCGAATGGTCAGAGGCACATTAAATATTAATGTCAAAATGGAAAGATCGCGTCTGATGAAGTCTACGCTCCGACCTTCTAATGCACATATCCAAAACCCCGAGAACTTTCAACTCGAATTGTCAAACCGCTTCGAATTGCTAGACAGCAGCGCATCAGTGGACGAAATCAACAATAGGTTGGTAGAGACTGTCCATACGGTCGGGTCCAAGCATTTTAAGCCCCACCGTAAAAATAGGCCTCAAAAGCTATCTGACTACACCAGAAACCTTATGGCTGAGCGACGTACCATGACACTCCAAACCTCCGATGATGCTAAGTCCTATAGGCAGCTCAATGGACAGATATTGAAGTCCTTGCGACACGATTTACGGTCCTTCAATACAAGACGTATTGAGGAGACCATAGAGCAGAACAAGGGCTCCAAAGTGTTTGCAAGAGACGCGTCTATTGGGCAAAGCCAGTTGACGAAGCTGAAGACGGAGGACGGAAACGTAACGTCGAATAGGTCAGAGGTGCTCAGGGAGATAGAGAGGTTCTATGGGCAGTTGTATACCTCAGTAGCTGAACCTGTTGTTGACTTGGTAAAAGACCCAAGAGCCAAGCTAACCCGACACTACACTGAAGATATCCCGGACATCAGCCTGTACGAGATTGGGATGGCTCTCAAACACCTTAAAAACAACAAAGCGCCGGGTGAAGACGAAATTACCGCAGAGCTTCTGAAAGCGGGCGGATCGCCGGTACTTAAAGTCCTTCAGAGGCTGTTTAATTCCGTCTTGCTCGAAGGAAAAACGCCGGAAGCGTGGAACAGGGGTGTGGTGGTACTCTTTTTCAAGAAAGGTGATAACACTTTACTGAAGAATTATAGGCCCATCACACTGCTGAGCCATGTTTATAAGTTGTTTTCGAGAGTCATCACGAATCGTCTCGAACGCAGGCTTGATGACTTCCAGCCTCCCGAACAAGCCGGTTTCCGGAAAGGCTTTAGTACCATAGACCACATACATACGCTGCGGCAGATTATACAGAAGACCGAGGAGTATAATCGGCCACTATGCTTGGCGTTTGTGGACTATGAGAAAGCCTTCGATTCGATCGAGACTTGGGCGGTTCTTAGATCTCTCCAGCGATGCCGCATTGACTATCGGTACATTGAGGTGTTGAGGTGCTTGTATAATAACGCAACTATGTCAGTCCGAGTACAGGGGCAGTGCACGAAGGCGATCCCCATAAAAAGAGGAGTAAGGCAGGGAGACGTCATTTCTCCGAAACTGTTTACGGCCACCTTAGAGGACGCCTTCAAGCTCTTGGAATGGCAAGGACTTGGCATCAACATCAATGGCGAATACATCACTCACCTTCGATTTGCCGACGACATTGTGGTCGTGGCGGAGTCGCTGGAAGATCTAGGACGAATGCTCGGTGACCTCAACAGAGTATCTCAACAAGTGGGTATTAAAATAAACATGGACAAAACGAAAATAATGTCTAACGTCCATGTCGTACCCACCGCACTCACCGTTGGGAACTCTACTCTTGAAGTTGTCGACGAATACATTTACCTGGGACAGGTAGTCCGGTTAGGTAGGTCCAACTTTGAGAGAGAGGTCAATCGACGAATCCAACTCGGCTGGGCAGCGTTCGGGAAACTGCGCAACATCTTCTCATCCAAAATACCTCAGTGCCTTAAGACTAAAGATTTTAGTCAATGTGTGTTACCAGTGATGATATATGGATCAGAGACGTGGTCTCTTACAATAGGTCTCATAAAAAAGCTCAGAGTTGCTCAGCGAGCTATGGAGAGAGCTATGCTAGGCGTTTCTCTACGCGATCGAATCAGGAATGAGGAGATTCGTAGAAGAACTAAGGTCACCGACATAGCCGTTAAGATTGGCAAGCTGAAGTGGCAATGGGCGGGCCACATAGCGCGTAGATCGGACGGGCGTTGGGGCAGAAAGATTCTAGAGTGGAGACTACGTATTGGCAAGCGCAGCGTGGGACGACCGCCTGCCAGATGGACCGACGATCTTGTGAAGATCGCAGGAAGTCGTTGGATGCAGGTGGCATCGGACCGGTTACGCTGGAAAGCGATTGGGGAGGCCTATGTTCAGCAGTGGACAAGTATAGGCTGAGATGATGATGATGATGATGATGATGATTGTTAGGATTCATCTTTTCTGGCTACCCTGCAAGGAGTCTGGGTTGATAATATTGATAGATAATTATTAGTTTTATGTTAACTGGATAGACCAGGTATTTTATATTATCTTTTAAGTATCTTTGTGCATAACACAAATTATCCCACAACCTGCCTGCCGCAGCATCGGTAGGATAAGATATTATATTTGGAATGAATCTACAGTCCTGTTGCTTGTCAGTTACAACAGGCATTGCCATTAGTATATTACTTTGGCTTATTTGGTTATAAACCCTGTTCAGGAATAAGTATTGCTGGATTTAACTTTTTTAATACAAGTAGTCATAATTTTGCACAATTCTTTGTGTAATAAGCTCCAGTTTGGGCTATTTCAGTATTATTATACAAGTATGTCTAATAATGAAATCAATAAAAACACTATGTTTCTGCAAAGGAGTGACTTTTGTTATTAATAATGTATTGTTATACATAAACAATTTCACTTTAATTACCCTTTCAGTAAGTCTCCTTTTGGTGATATAATATGACAAATTGCTTATAGTTTATAGCAATAGGTTTTGTATTTACTGTGTTAGGCATGTTTAAGGTATGTATTTTAGGTAACATTTTTGATTCTTACCATTGTAGAAATGTGAACTGCACAGGAACACCTCATGGATGAAACCTATGAGTAGTATGACCTTCAGCACATATCTCGTATGGGCCCCAAGTCTTGCGGATCACGCCGATGTATCTCGTACACCACTCGTGTCCTTGAATTATCGTCAAGTCTTGCGGACCACGTCGATGTATCTCGTACATCACCCGTGTCCTTAAAATGCCATCGATCCTTAACAATCATCATAATTGATGAACGTCCCCCTAATTTCTCTTATTGGAGGTATAACATTGCCAATTTTTAGACGGTTAATAATCGTTTTCAGGTATATTTCGTGTTAAACTGTTTGTACACGAATAGGGACATAGACTTCATAAGTTTACTTTTCGGGCGACGAAGCTTTCCCAAATTTTAATATGTCGAAATTCACGTCTCCAAATATTAGATAGTATATAAATAAACAAGTTAAGCTGAAAACACCACACATAAACAACTATCGGTTGATCTTTTTAGAATGTATTCCTTTGCCAGGATGTAAACTTTTCTAAATTTGCCTATACGATGTTTTAAATTTATTTCACAAGGTCACTTGAGTATATTACAACCTTTTTGTTATATAATTTCAGTGCCATAACAGAATTATTAAATTAAATGTCGACCAAAAACTTTATTACAAAGCATCGGCTGCCGCGCTTTCAAAAGAATGGTTGCAGAGGTTATGTCCACAGATACCATAGAGGCGGCGTTGACTTTTGCAGTATCTGAATGACGCGCGGTTGCCAAGCGACTCGAGAGAGCTGCTAATATAGTTTATATCGAGAACGAAGGACACAGTATAATAACCTAAATTAATAATTTATTTAATGAAGTAAAGTCCAAGTCGCACCAAACTAGCCTAATTATCTAATCGTCTTAATTCTGCCGTTGTCGCGTTGTAATTATCGAATTGCAGTAACCTTATCTCCCTGAACTTTAAGGGGCTTAAGCGATAAATACGATTTTTTGTACTCCATGCACTTCAGAAAGTATACGTATTAGAGACTTAATATTTACAAATATGAGTTTTGACTCCATATTTTAAAATCTAGTAAAAGGAATACACGATTAAACGAAATTTTCTACATAGAAGAAATCTTAAGTCATCTAGAATTTACTTAAAAATATATCGAATAACACAGTGAGTCTTATCTGAAGGATAAGTCAAGTGTCTCCGTAACCGGCGAGCTTGTATGAGACGAACTATGAGAGTGGAGGAAGCCAGATAGGTATGTAAGGAAGGAACTGTTGGAACTTTGTGCTCTCTGCCTACCCCGCAAGCAATCTAGCGGGATGATAGAGATAGATAGATAGATTGTATTTGGGCATAGGTCGTTAATTTCCGAGAGCGCGCTTAATATATCCGTCCCTTATTATTCATTTGTAAAGTAATTGCATCACTGTCACTCTCCCTGTCGATAAATGGTCGGTCGCGGTAGGCCATTAAGCGCGAATGGCGTGTGTGTGCATGATCTACGCTGTTGGCCGCGGGGGCAGCTTCACCGAACAAGTCGCGCGAATGGCTCAAAGTAGCCTTAATGCGGGAAGCACTTTTCATTGCAATCGTTGATTGTACTTGGTCATAAACAAAGTTCCTACAAAGGCTAATTGTTCTCAACCCAATCGTTTTCGGAAGTCATATTATTTTATCAGCAAAATCATGACTGTCGCAAAAAATACGTCAAAGTTATTAAGGAACTGAAAGTAGGAAATGCACGATACGGAAAACCTAATAAGTAAATATCTTTATCCTTAGGAACTCAACAATTATAATTACTGTTGTCTGTGCTACATTACGTGGTTACAATGTATAATTTTTTATTCTTGATTCCCAAGTGATAGGTAGATAAATATGACGATTGCTATAACCTCGTGCAATAGGTTAGTGCAATGGAATAAACACAGATTCAGATTCAATTGGAAAGCAACTGCTTATGCCAGACCACAGGATTCATACATTATTTTCCCAAGGAGACGAGATATAACATGGCCAAACGGGCCATTGGTACTACACGCGTCTTTCAGTGTAGCTGATGTCTTCCGTGGTTTTGCCTTTTTTTTGCGTGTGCGTAAGTGATCTACCCTCTTCGCCGCGGGGCCTTTACAGCTTCACTAGATAAGAGGGGCAGCGTGCAACCACTACGCTCGAGCCAAAAGGGCAAGGGGACAACTAGCTCAAGGGCGCTTCAAGGAGGAACGGCGTCGGCTTGGGCAGTCGCTATGAGAGAGGGCGTATACTAGGTGTCTCGCCGTGGTGCTCAGCACCGGCCGGCGGGCAAGGGATTCTTCGAGCTTTAGCAGGCGAGGTTGGTGTCTGATCCTGTGTGCAGTATCTGTATCCAAAGAAGGGATGTAAGGGCATCGGGACGGTCGGTGAGAACATACCGTGGACGGCGGTAGCGGCTGATAGGAGTGGAGTTAGGTTCGTAGTCGACGGTGGCTACGATTAGCGGGTTGCTATGATTGCGCCTCATGGAGGAACGGCCTCGCTTTAAGCAGTCGCTATGGGGAAGAGCATATACTAGGTGTCTCGCCGTGGTGGTCTGTACCGCCTGGCGGGCAAGGGATTCGTTAACAAGCGACAAGAAGCAATAAGGGCTAAATATCGATCACTATATCTTTAAAAACTACTATGACAGCTGTAGCCGTAGCCGTAGGTATGTAAAGAGAATGAAAGCAGGATAAATACAAAAACAAACACTGTCACTCCTATAATCCCCAAGCGGGTGTGGCAGAGGTTTACTGAGTACACCCACTTTTCGTCAACGATGTTAGGTCCTGTGTAATAAGGGGCGATCCTATTGCCATATACTGGGCACAATTCCAGACTCCAAACTCATACTAGGAAGTTTCTGTTAGTAAAACTTCATTTGTCCAGGACCTCGTGATCACCAAGCGATGCGCTTTGCCACTAGATCAACGAGGCAGGTAGAAATGCGAGCTCTGCGGAAGATGTTTGGAGTCAAGCTGACCGACTATATTCGCAACAGCGTAGTACGAAAGCGTGATGGTATAAAATATAGTATCGGTGTAAAGGTGAGAAAGGGTATGCTCCGTTGGTTCGGGCATATAGATAGAATGTCAGAAGAAAGAATGACAAAACATATATACAATGCGAAAGTAGAGGGATGTAGGTACCGGGAAAGACCTACCTAGACTGTCTTATCATGACCAAATAGATCGTGTCTTATCCGAAGGGCAAGTCAAAGGTTTTCGTAACCGGCGAGTGTGTATGAGACGAAATGAGAGAGTGCAGGAAGTCAGAGAGGTATCTAAGGAAAGACCCTGTTGGAGCTCTGTACTCTCTGCCTACCCCGCAAGGGATCTCGCATTATGATATAGATAGATAGGGAGAGACAGCCGTAGCACCATCTAGCGGCGTAATAATAAATTATTCTTGAACCCGCTACCACTATTAACTAAAAACCCTAAACTATCAAGAAACTGAGAATCTTTTGACCGTGCCTAAATAATCAGAAATCCTTACAATCTTCTTCCATAGCTGTTCCTCACTTCACACTCGCTTTTCAGTCATTTACACTCTTGACTCAAAATACCAACACACCAGACACACACACACGCGCACACACACACACACACACACACACGCACACACGCACTTATATACACCCACACGCACGCACATACACACACACATATACACATCCAGATATACATACGTATATACTGGAAACTTATTCTCGACACTATTTTATACGCACCTATTCAAAACTTAAATTACTTTGTTCTACTACATTAATAGTTAATTATTTTTTCATAGTCTGCTGATATGTCAATACTACTAATTCTATTCGCGGGGGGAGACCTGGTGACCTGTAACACAGGTTTTCTTTCAAAAATCTACGTCAGGCACCAGTCTCTCACAAAGGTGGTATTTAGTTAAGGCAGTATTGTAAACCTTATCTGAGGAAAATCGGACGCGAGGCGACGACGACCTGTCACCACTGCGGTGGGTACCATGATTCCGCCCAGCACACGCTCGAAGAGTGCCCAGCGTGGGCCTCCGAGCGGCGGATCCTGGTAGACTGGATGGGACCGGACCTCTCCCTGCCGGCAGTAGTAGCGGCTATGCTGGCAGGGGAATCGGCGTGGAAAGGCCGTATCCTCCTTTTCTGCGAGACTATGATGTCCCAGAAGGAGGAGACCGAGCGGGTTCGGGAGAGGGCCGATCCTGCTCGACGAAGGTGACGGCGCCGGGGCGGGGGCACAGCCCACCCAGCCCCCCCAGCCCAATAGCCCGGGGCTTAATAATACGGGCTAGCTCGCGTCCCCCGCCGTAATATCTGGCGGTGAACCCCTTCCCCTGCATCAACATCTGCAGGGGGGCCTTCGGGGTCGCGGACGCAAGGGGCGGGGGCCCTGAGCGACCTTTACGAGCAACCCCGAAGAGGACGGCGGCGTAGTGTGACCCACGTCGCCGTGAGCACCGCGTCGGTGCGGGGGGGAGCGTATCATCAAGTCTCCCTCCGATGGCGGGCTCGTCAGAGCGCGGCACAAGAGGGACACCGGTGCGTTCCATACGGAGATCCCGGAGCCCCTCCAAAGTGCTGATGTCGGCTACCCTGGGATTTTTAGTCGGTAGGAATCCGACACGCCCCGCGAGCTTCCCCTGAGGCTCGCGGATGTACTGTGCAGGATTTTCCCCATGTAAAAAAAAAAGTATTGTAAACCTTAAAGCAACCATTTTTGTTGAGAAAATAAATGATATTATTATTATATTATATTAACTTCCATTGCAAGTGATTATAAAAGTATGATACCTAGTCAGTGATTATCATTGACTACCAACCACGGCTCGACATTTATGAATCATCATCAGCTTATAGCCGGCCACTGTTCGATCGGTCCGCTTGTGGTTTTAATCATTTCTCAGATAGGTCCTTGATAGATTGTACTTTATAGTTACATATAATAAATTAAAACTATTGTAAAAAAATAACAAACATTCCTTGCCCTTCGCGGCATTGGGAATAATTGAAAGTGTTGAACTGCTGATGTAACGAATTAACCCGTCCAGGCGCGTAGACGGTCGCCCATCAATTTGTTTGGGTCAATTGTACCGATGGTTTTGCTCGATAATAGATTGATAGTACACGATACGACAGACGACGACCTCGTATGCTGTTACAAAAGTCGTTACCGCAGTTAGTGTGACCATGGCTCAACATAATAATAAATCTGAGGACATAGTATCAATGCCGGGCAAAAGCTTTTTTTCATGAATGTAAGTAAAAGAGAATACGTTATACTCCTTAGTGTTGCCCAAGAGGTGGACTGCGAAGGCACCGGCCTCATGGGGGCGTAATCGCAGACCTATACCCTTCAAAAAGCGCCTTTTTCCACAAAATGAGTTATGGAGGGCGCAAACTTTAGGCGCTAATTCTTGACCTCATGACCTTAGCTATGATGCTACTCCATAATGCGGACCTAGCCCAGTAGGTATGGATTGGTGGAGTGTAGTAATAGTACTTAGAGGACTTTGACTAACGGCTCACCAAGGAGTTGCGATATGGGTTCTACATTAACAGAGATGGCGCTAAAAATTCTGTCATGTGGCTGTCGGTGCCCCTTGTCTCTGTGCCCATGCCGTCGTCAAAATCCGTGAGATAAGTATCAATTTATTTATTTACTTATCAAAATAATATGAATAGCGTATGAGCGCCAAGTATGTTAGTAGGTAGATATATCAGTGGCCTACTGACTTGATCTCATAAATGTGACACATTGATATCAGGACACAGTTAGGTATGCACTACATAAACATTGCAATTTTAATTTCGATAGTCGAAAGGCAAAATAAGTATCATTCTACACGAATGAAGTCTAAAGTATTTTGTTTTAGATTTACAAAAAACAGCATTAGCAACAGCATAGTAAGACAGCGAGTAGGTATGAAAGATAGTATCGGTGTAAAGATGAGAAAGGGCATGCTCCGTTGGTTCGGGCATATAGAAAGAATGCCAGAGGAAAGAATGACAAAACAGATATACAATGTGAAAGTGGAAGGATGCAGGTACCGGGGAAGACCTAGACTATCTTACCACGACCAAATAAACCGAGTCTTATCTGATGGAAAAGTCAAGAGTCTCCGTAACCGGCGAGCGTGTATGAGACGAACTATGAGAGTCGAGGAAGCCAGAGAGGTATGTAAGGAAAGAACCTGTTGGAACTCTGTACTCTCTGCCTACCCCGCAAGGGATCTGGCGTGAGGTTATAGATAGATTTACAAAAAAAAAATACCTTTTCTGTAAGTCCTTAGCCTTCCGCTAAAAACCGCCAACGCATGGAGCGCCGGGCTGTGATGATAAGGTAAGAAGAAAACATGAGAAATGACTACAAAAAGGTAACTAACCGCCTCGCTTTACGCTCGAGTCGGCAGTGTCAAAATATCTACGATTCAAAATGAGTTGTTTGAAACCGGTCCAAAGCACATTGCGGTTTTTCTGAACTTCATATTATGTATGATTGAAGTAGATATATATTCTTTAACATAATGCATGTTCACATATATAAGTATCGCAAATGTTCGTATCTTGCCTAAATAATTATTACTCCATATGGAGATCGGTAAACGAAAAATTAACCATCAAAAGTGTGCGATTTCATAGTTACCAGTTACTAATAACCCATGTGTGCCGTGGTCGGTGACAAGAAAAGGTTTTTGAATTTTGAAATAAAACGGTCAATCTCAGTCATCATTTTCATTTAATGAATCAGTTATTTACAAAAGATTTCGGTGGACTTTGTCAACAATAAGCCTTTCTTGCGGCATGTGGTACCGTTAGCGCAAGCAAGGCGTGCGCTAGACTTGTTTTACTGACAAACTATACATAATTAACACTAACTACCTTCAGTAAACCCATGAATGCGGTGTTTAAACGCCGTGATAGTAATTTTTCTACTTTTCAAAATAATATTTTGTACAATTGAGAGTACACTGACTCAAATTATGAAATAACAATAAAAGTTATATTTTTAATACTCTTGCTGGACGAGTAACGATGGTCTATCTTGATGTCATTTAAATTTCGGAAGTTAATACGAAGTAATATGTCTCTGAAATTGTGAAATTTTATTTTTACCATGCAAAATGGTACTCATTTTGCATGGTAAAGAGAGAACAATTAATTTTTCACAATTATACTTTAGACAGTTAGTGTTAAACATAACTTTGGATACGCTTCGAGCTGTTTAATTAAATAACTAATTTTTATAATTGAATAATAAATAATAATGCATTTTCAATATAAATCACAAATACAAGTGATTTGTAAACAGCTCGTATTTTATGTGAAAATGTACACAATACTTTGAGCCAATACTGAATTAAATACACCGCAGGTAAATAACTTATACCATGATTTTTATAATATCGAATAGTTGTGTCAAAATATGCGTCCTATTAAATGTCAATACATAAAAATACCATCTAAAAATAATAATCATGAGATATTACGAATGATCGTCTCGCAAACGGTTTAGTCGCGCGAAAGACACATTATAATCAACATGATATTTTTATTTTGAACTTTACGACTAACAATAGACTTCTCTGGTACTTTGATTATTCAATTACTACATCCATCATTTTCGATTCCTAAATATTTTTTAATCTTAAAAACATAATAACACTTTTGGTTTTTACATAAAGCTATAACAACAGTAACCATTATACATAACTTTCTGAATATTCCTTAATACATTTTTATACAATTTGTTACTTTATAATCAGATTACATATCGTAAAACGAAAGTTTAAAATCATCATTTTGTATACATGCAGGGCTAAACATACTGTTGAAAAAAGAAATATTATTTAATACAATTTTCGTATTATTGTTATCACATAATACCTTTTCCTACATCTAATTTCATTTCAAATTCCTAATAATAAAATCTTAATAAAGTATACCTAATGCTTAAAGCTAAATTATGCAGTTTATTGACAGAAAAATGTCTATGACAAAAACATGTGTCTATTAGTCCAGATATACATATACACACTATCTTGGCAAGTACATATAGCTTATATCTGGCAACATCTAAAAATGAAAAGTATATTTTGGTATTGAATGATGCACATAAAATTGACTGCGTTACATTGACTTCTATGTTAACTTACTCATCTATAGTGTATTTACAGAAAGTTGTTCGGTACAATGGCACGTCAGAGGCATTCCTGAATCAAAATCGACATATTTTTGTCTTGCCTTGCCTCCTTTGTCAAAGGACAATCTAAAATCACCGCAAACGACGACAATATGTCAAATATCTCTCGCGATATTTGAATCGTTCAGAAAAGCCAAGCTCTAAAAAGTTTAACATTATACACATAGTCTAGCATTTAAAGGCAAAGTGCTACCCTAAAGAATTATACACACAATATAAAATATACAAAGAAGTTACAATCGTATAATTTAATAGTATCTGACCTCATTGACACGTTACAAAGATTGTGCATTAAGAACCGCATATAACGCATTTCATGCACATTGGTGATTATAGACCAAAGTTAATAAGTAAAAATTGTTATAGTTGGTAGCATTTATTCTGGTAGCCATGTGTGTTACAAAAGAAGCTGTGTGCGAACACGCTTCTCAGGTTTTGATAAATTATATATATACTAGCTGCACCAGCAACTTGGTTCGTGTTATTTTTGCGTGTATTTCATACCCTTACATTTTTTTAAGACATAAGGTAGCGTATGTCCTTCCCCTGGATGAAATCTAGGTACTTGCCGAATTTGATCAAAATCTGTTTATCGGTTTGGGCGTGAAAAGGAAACAGACACAAACATACATACAGACACACAGACAGTTACTTTCGAATTGAGTTATTTCATTTATATCCATCGATTTTGTCCTTCAATTCAGACTAATATTATAAATTCGAAAGTAATTCTTTCTGTCTGTTATCTTTCACGCGCAAACCGCTGAACAAATTTTGTTCAAATTCGACAGGGACATGGATTAAATCCAGGAGAAGGACATTTGCCCGTTTGTACCTTTTGTTTAAGGAATATATAGCGCAGTGGTTAAGATCTTAAGCCGTTCCGCCCACTGTGTCTAATAGACGGGTTCGATTCCCGCACGGGACAAATCAATGTGACCCACAATTATTTGCTTCGGTCTGGGTATTTGTATATGTGAATTTTCATTTTTGTAAACGCACCCACGACACAATCCTAGAGTGTGGCTACGATTTTAACGATGTACGATTAAAAGACAGGAGAAAAGAGATGTTGGAACATTGTACTCTCTGCCTACCCCGCGAGGGAGCTGGCGTGATGATATAGATAGACAGAAAAGAGATGTTGCTTGGCTGCATGTGTCTGTATATTCGGGCTAATCCAAACAGCGAGAGCAGTAACTAACTACTGCACTGTGTTCCCTCAAGTCAATATGTTACTAATAATAGTCAATATGTTATTAACTTTGGTCTAACGACATATCTATGTCAATTGTTTAGTTTGACCCTATAATCGACATACAAAATTTTTAAGCCGTTTAAAATCGCAAATGGACAGTTCAAAGGAAGCTTTAGTTATTTAACCGCATCAAACATATATTTACAAAATTGTGCACATTTATTTACATTGATACTTACATTGTTTGGATTGATCCAAAGTTCAAGACATGTTGAGACATTTTGAGATGAAAATCTTATTGTCAATTTTCAAGACATCAATCCAGCATAATTCTAATTTCATAGAAAGAGATATTTTTACAATCCTATTTTGTTTTTAAGTACTTAATAATCTATAAGTACTAAAATATTATTGCCAATGACAATAAAGACATTTTTTTCTACTCCCAGTTACAAAAATGTAGTGCAATGAGTATTAGTCGTTTCGTCTGAATGTTTGAAATATGAATAGTAACGTTAGCACCTCGACGAACATATGGCACGTTGGAATATATAGAACCGTATATTGTAAGACAACAATTATATGGCACTTAATCACGCGGACACGGAAAGGCGGTAAAATTATTTATGCTTCGACATGTCTGGTGTATTGCCAGATATAAATAACTAATTTTATTATGCAATATCGCTTATCACGTGGTCAATTTATCTCCACTGTACATGTTGCGTGAGATCAAACCAGAAATAACGAGGGTATTACCACAAACTAAGCAATACTTTACTTTAGGTACTTATGAAGAAATCATAGCAGAATGGATGCATTAATATATGTGTTTTCGCCATTCCCGAACGGGTTACAGGACAAGAAAAAACTAGTCTACGGCTGTATGTTCATACTACTACATGGTCACTTGTTTATCTCAGGGGATTAAAAAGTAAAAATGTATATTACGGCAATTCCCGTATTAAGAACAACACTGTCTGTACATGTACTGCGCGCGCAGGTATATTGAAGTGCCATATATTTGAAGTCAACCTGTAATACCCATTCCATTTAAAATGCTTAGCGAATGTATTCACCTTATAGCTCGCAGTCAATTCCAGTACTATAATGTCATTAAACTTACGGTAACTTCGTATAAACCTTATTTCCGTAGCCGACAAAAAGAGTTGTTTTCCCATATTACCTTAATATTTATTCAATAGCGCTGTACATTACCGGTGGAAAATAAATCATTTTGTCGGCTTTTTTAATCTTTTTAATTATAATTACCTATACAGATTTCAGGAAACCTTTACTATATGTGCTCCAATACTAATGAGATCGAATTATTATTTAACTTATTGGAGAGTTTTAAAGGGCCCCTAGAAATCTAATAAGAACCGGATCAAATCTACGCAAAATCAATAATGAAATTAGAGAAATCGTGAAAATCACCCCTTTTTTATCAACTTATCAATCGAATTGTTCATTTTAGTATAATGAACTATATCTTGTACATTCTTATTACAGTGGAAACAAATAAATATCTGTGCCTACTGAAATTAGAACACACCAAGTTATTAATCACTTCGCCTAATTTACGTAGATTAGAATGGGACCTTATGAGTTTTAGAGCAATTTTTTTAGTTTTTTTTTTAATGTCAGCTACTATGCGTAGTTTTAACGACCTCTATTTTCGTTTTGCCAAAAGCAAATCGCTAAGGAGTCGCGATGATTTTCTCGAATTTGTTATAACAATTGAATATCTCGTTTAGCGACTTGTCAAAGTCGAATGAATGTAACGTTTATTTGCCACTCGTATTCAATCATACGATGATCGAATAAATTACAGTTTGTCGGAACTAATAAAACCTTTTTTCTTCTACTGGAGGATGTTATTAAAAACTTTATAATTTTACAAGCGTGTGGAATAAGAAAACGGTCACCAAGCCTACATCGGAGAGTTATGCCAAATATAATAATGCTCTATACATTGAAATCAACAACAAACGCCCACTACATACTGTATGCGTTAGGCGCTTCATACACATATCAATGGCATACGTTAAACATACAAATGCACTCGTTGTTAATGGGATAGATGCATAGAGTGTATTACGTAGGCCCCCCCAACAAGTCGATTTGTTCAGTATATCAACTCACGCTTAATTAGCTGACAAGTTCTTTTTCAAATTTTCATCTGCCATTGGCTTCCAGAACCATTTTTATACGTTAATTTGGCAGCTGATGTAGAGTGAAATGGGTGTGTCTGTATAGTGTAGTGCTGCAAGTACGCTAGAGTTGAAAAACTATCGATCATTTGACGACAGATAGTTGAACTTGAAAAATAATAAGAATATCGATTGTATCGATAGTACAGATCGGCCAATAGTATTAATTGTAGACAATACTACTCATATAGATACTATCGATAGTATTATTAGTGTTAAAGCAATACTATCGATAGTATTATCTGCAATAAATAGTATTAAACCGATACTACTGTATCTATTTGTACTATTCATAGTATCGATACAATTGTGCTATGTTTCAAGGTAAACTACAAATAGATAGTCAAACTATCGATATTATCGATAGTGCTATCGAAATCCTTACTATTTTTCGAGGTCACGAATACCGCTAGTCTGTCAATACTTTGACTATTAGTATACAGTTAGTTCTACAGCACGCTCTCTCGTGACCCAGTCTCGCTGGGCAGACTGGGCGATGAGTTAGGAGATGCAGCTGTAATAGTAATGATGGCAGACGCAAGATCGTAGGCTAATGTGGGGCCTATGGCGATGGGAGTGCCGTCGGGGTGCTCGTCCTCGACAATACCGATAGACTATCGACTATTCACTATTAGTATACAGTTCTACAGCACACTTTCCCTTTGCGCGGCCTCGCTAGGCGGACTGGGCGGGCTGGGCGGCGCGTCAGGCGACGCGGCTGTGTGCGTGATGGCCGGTGCTCGTGTGCGGGCGAGAGCGGCGCCCATGGTGATGGGAGTGTCGTCAGGGTCCTCGTCCTCGGCTTCTTCAAGGTCCTCGTCGATAGGGGTTAACACGTCTAGAGGCTGTTGAATCTCTTCTGGTTTCCTGGGAGTTGAGGTATGTAGTTAGTGTGTGATTTGTATAGGAGTATTTACAGGAATGTTGGCAAATTCTTACTTTTGATTATGATTGAGATCATGTTTATTTAATTATTATAGTACTAGACTAGCTTACAGAAAGCGATGTATCTGTACTATGTAAAACAATTGAGTCTTAGAATCTATTAGATATGTCAACTATGACTAACAAGTTGTTAAATAGTAATAGATATAGTAATAAGTACTAGTGGTCGCCCATAGGTCGATATTCGACCTACTCTTTCATCGCTTGCTGGTTATGTTTGACATTCAGTAAAACTATAGACAAATCAATAAATCAATCAGTAAAACTATAGGTCCGGAAGAGGATGTTCGGATCAAGTTTTCTCCCTTCGCAACATCGTAGAGAAGCATCTGGCAGTGGGCCGGAAGGTTTTCTGCGGTTTTGTGGATCTGGAGAAGGCGTTTGATAGAGTTGTGCGAAAGAGACTTTGGGACATTTTGCCTGAGTATGGTATAAATGGCACTCTGCTGCGGGCCGTCCAGTCCACCTATGTGGACTGCAAGGCATGCGTACGGGTGGGTGGTAACATGTCACCCTGGTTTGACGTTGAAATCGGCGTCAAGCAGGGTTGCGTGTTGTCCGCTAGACTGTTTATAATATATTTGGATAAAAGTCTTCAAAGACTGAAAGCGATGAATGAAGGTGTACAAATGAGTGATCTAGTGGTAAATCATCTACTATATGCAGATGACGCGGTTTTGATAGCGCCAACAGCCACTGATCTGCAATCACTAGTCACAGTTATGAAAGACGACTGCATGAAAAATGGCTTACATTTGAATGTGAAGAAAACCAAAATTATGGTTTTTGAACGGGAAGAAACCAGAACGAATGCAAGGATTGTGGTTGGGAACGATGTGCTGGAGCAAGTGAATGAGTTTGTATATCTTGGATGCGCATTCAGTAAGGATGGAAAATACACCGCTGACATAGAGAGAAGAGTGAGTGCAGGGAACAGAGTGAATGGGATGGGAAAGCTACTTGGGAGCCGGCACTTAAGCCGAAAAGCGCAGCTGGCCATACATAATGGAGTGCTTGTCCCAACGCTGTTATATGGCAGCGAGAGCTGGGTATGTAAGAAGGAGAATGAAAGTAGGATAAATGCGGTGGAAATGCGAGCTCTGCGGAAGATGTGCGGAGTGAAGCTGACCGACCGTATTCGCAACAGCGTAGTAAGAAAGCAAATAGGTATGAAAGAGAATATCGGTGTAAAGATGAGAAAGGGTATGCTCCGTTGGTTCGGGCATATAGAAAGAATGTCCGAAGAAAGAATGACAAAACTGATATACAACGCGAAAGTGGAAGGATGTAGGTACCGGGGAAGACCTAGACTATCTTACCATGACCAAATAGACCGGGTCTTATCTGAAGGACAAGTCAGGAGTCTCCGTAACCGGCGAGCGTGTATGAGACGAATTATGAGAGTAGAGGAAGCCAGAGAGGTATGTAAGGAAAGAGCCTGTTGGAACTCTGTACTCTCTGCCTACCCCGTAAGGGATCTGGCGTGATGATATAGATAGATATAGACAAATAATTTGACGTGTATTGTGTCAAATACATGGTAGTGTGTGTAATGTTTTTTCATTGATTTATTATTTTATGCACAATTTAAATAAAATATTAGCATTCTGCACTCCTTCTCTATATTAACTATAAGTGTGGGAAATTTCATACTCCTCCGTCCGCGCAATTTTCGTAAAAAGGTATACAAAGTTGCTTCGTTGCTTCACGTATTAATATATAGATGAGTTGTTAATAACTCATACCTATTACTATAGTATCATCACATCAAATACCTTGCGTAAACGGCGTTTGCCGAACGATTTAGCGCAGTGGTTAAGAACTTACCGCTTCGCCAACTGTATCTAATAGTCGCGAGTTCAACAAATCTTTGTGTGATCTACAATTATTTGTTCCGGTCTGGGTATTTGTGTATGTGAATTTTCATGTTTGTAAATGCACCCACGTCACAGGAATAAATCCTCGTGTGTGGCTACGTTTATTTTAAAGAAACGCTTCAACAAAGACATTAAAAAAAAAACAAGTGTTAATAGTTTAGTGTGTTTAAAAAAATCAGCAGAGTCCGTCATTATCACAAAAACGTCTACAGAACCACGTAGATACTAAATGTAAAGTAGAGGCGCTGTCTGACATGATGAGATAGATAGATAAACTAGTGGTTACCTTCTAAATAATGGTGCGGCGAATGACGTAAGTGTAGAAGCGAGGAAGAAAGCTGCAGCCATATAGAAGGATGCATCATAGTTCTTAGTGGCATCGTACACGACACCGGCCAGCGGCGAGCCGATCATAGCCGCGGCTCCACGGAACAGGATCAGCAGACCAAACGCGTTCGTCAGCTTGTCCAGCCCCAGCAGGTCCACGAGGATGATCGACGTTAGGGAGATGTAACCAGCTAGGGGCAGTAGGGTAATTTAATTTTCAAAATAAAAAATTGTAAAATTAAAATTTTGTAAGAAACCGCTCCCTACCGTTCCGTATTATTCTAATAGTGACACTACATTTTTTTTTATATTAGCCCTGTTAAGAAGCTGTCCCATCGTTGGGCACGGGCCAACCCTCAAACTGAGAGGGTTTAGGCCAAAGTCCACCACGCTGGCCCAGTGCGGGTTGGCGAACTTCACACACCTTCGAGAAACTCTTAGGCATGCAGGTTTCCTCACGATGTTTTCCTTCACCGCTAAAGCAAATGTTAATTAATTTTTAAAACGCACATGTTTTCTAAAAGACAGCGGTGCGTGCCTGGGTTCGAACTAGAGACCTCTCACTTTGCAGTCCAACGGTCTAAGAACTAGGCTATCACTGCATATCCTGTGTTTTTTATGTAGTGATCCTACATAAAAAAACAGTAGTGATTTCTTTTAATCAATACTACACTTATTTGGAGTTTAAAAAAAGAAACATCACTGCTGGTAAGCATCTAAATATAAAAAAGTACGTAATCCACCACAATGAAGGCTGGTCAAACAAATGAGGTACCAAAGCTAAATTAGTAACTTATTTCTGTATATTCATATTGATGTGGTGTCATCTACCGACTGCATTCAAATGTCTATTGGCTTTGTAATGATCCTTTACAGGCAATAATTTAAAACCGCATCGATGATTTTTTCTTTTTTTTTTAGTAATCCTAATACATACAAGTGTTTATGGATACTTACAAATAGCAATACCAAACGCAATAGCTATCGCTATATAAGCGCCGTAAGTATAGCAGAACGGAGTCAGTCCGACGGATATCTGTAATAGAATTAAAATTGTTTAACTAATTATATGCATAATGGTGATCCGTCCGCACAGGTTAACCATAATTCGGACACCAGTCACAAAAGTAGAAATAATAAATAACGATTTTTTTTTGTTATATCACAAATTGTAACATGCCTTTGTGTTGAGAACAACAATTCGTCGTAGTGCGAGGTTCAGAAAGCAGAATTATGACGATTGTTTTGGCTGTATTTTTTTAGAAATTTATGAAGTAAAATATTACGTTTAATATTAGTACAGTAGTTGAATAGTGTGCGTTGCCAGTTTTTATTTACAGATTTGTACAGATTTACGGCATTGAGATAGGATCCTCACGATGAGCTCATAAGAAGGCTTCTAAGTTTACCAGTGAAATCGAATCAAATAGGAGGAGATCCACAGGGGAACAAAAGTAGTGTTGAGTTCTTAGATTTACGCGAATATTACACATGAAATAAAACTTAGTTTTATTTCAAAAGTAGTGTTGTAAAAATGAGCGCTGAAGTCGAGCGTTTAGCTTCGAGTCGAGCGTTGAAACACGTAGAAGACGCGAGCGTTTTAAGCACCGACTCGAGCGTTTTTACAACACTAAACAAAAGTCATGACATAGCGTTTAGAATTACTAAAATGGCATTGGACAGGGCACAACACTCGTATAATCAACAGCCGTTGGGGCATTAAAGTTCTCACGTGTAGATCAAATGTAGTCATAGATGTGGAGTAAGCAAGCCCCCCACAAGATGAACTGATGACCTGGTGAAGGTCGCGTTTAAAGCTGGACATGTACAGCAAAGACGTTCTGGCGATCTTTGGGGGAGGCCTACATCTTGTAGTGGACGACTGGACGTCTTTCGGCTGAATATACCATGATTTGCATAAAAAATCTTACCGTAGCAATTACAAGGCAAATATTATTGAGCAACAGTGAGTCCATCCATGGGAAGTCGGCCACCCATCCGCAGGCGATACGGCCGAATGTGTTCGTTATTCCGATAATAGACAACAGGAACGATGCTTGAGACGATTCGACACCCTGAAATAAATAGTTAAATATTATGAGAATATTGAATCTATTCTGTCATTGCTAAAAACATACGAAGTTACAAAGGATTCCGAATATCAAAACATCCCTTATAAAGTTATTTCTTTTGTTATTTTTTTAGAAAGTTCCAAATTAATATAAACTTATTTATTACTGAATACATCTGTAGGACACTAAGCTAGGAATTATACGGAGACTTTTTCAAAGCGTGTCTTTTAAACGCTCTAGGCGCTTTTATAATGTACCGTTAACCATTGGTTTCTTTAAATACTTATGGGAATGATGGCTATCTGAATTATGAATAATGAATCATATCCGACTAACCTTAACACATTGCATAGAATGCAAAATAAAATCATTAAAATATTATTCCAATATCACTATCTTACTCCTACAAGAGAATTGTATCAAAAAACCAAATCATTAAATGTCACTCACATCACACACAACTTTATATGTATTACACTTGCATTCTAATAAAAAAGATAACTACAAACTCCTCAATCTTATATACATCTCCATAAAAAAGTTATCACTCATAATTTGAGAAACAGAAATAAACTTGCGCTTATAAATATACGAACCAATTACGGAAAGATGTCTATAACGTTTGAAGGAGTACACCTGTATAATACCCTACCAAATGATATTAAAGATTGCAATGTTATTAATACATACAAAAGGAAACTTAAAACATACATCCAGACCCTGTGAATTAGTCAAGTAACCTTATCTAACGTTAACACAAAAAAAGTCATTACCTATTTATGAAAATTGTATCTCATTATTAAATAACTTAATGTTTTTATGAGAATAAATTCTTTAAACCCATATAACGTAAACAGAGACGGAGAAAATGTTATCAGATTAATAATTAACCACCCCCTTGGGAAATATAGGCGTGATAGTGTATTGATGATTAACGATTACAATTACATTTTGCAATCTTCAACTTTTACGATTACACTTATAATCCGGAATCATGATTGAATATTACAAAATGCACGTCCTCTGTCACTGCGACGCTCGGGCTACGCGGCGAATGAAGCTACTGGGATTGGCCTATCCAAACCCAGAAGAACTACAGCTCTGCCCCCCTGCTGGAACTTACAACCTAATACAGGGAGTACTGGACACTTCAGGTACGTAAGAGCATTAGGGCAACGACAGCACAAAAGATGCAATTGGGTCCAAGTGCGCCAGAGGTCTCGTCGGTCCGGTAAGCCAATATTAAGATAAGATAAGATACAAAATGCACTTGTAATCATTAATCTTATTAATTACATTTTACCCATCTCTGGATGTAAATAATCTATATCATGACGCCAGATGCCCCCTCTGATTTCCTCCACTCTCATGGTTAGAAGTATAATATTGATCTATTAGGGCAGAAAGATGATATACAATAATGAACTTACGTTGAGCCTGGCCGCATCCACAATGTACACGAAGGGCACATACAGGCCAGCCATGCCGAACACGTTGGATACGCCGATCAACATAAAAGCTGGGTCGCGCAAGAGGCTCACGTCCAACATCGAAGATAGAGCAGATTTGAAGGAGTTCGGGAGGCTTAGACAGGGGCATAGGTCGTATTCTGGAATAGGGTATTGCGTGCTTAGTAGATAATTTTAGCAACGTCTCTTGATAAAATAAAAACAATCAGTGGCACCCCGGGAGTGCCGACAGAAGTGAAAACTTTAACAATTACGTGTGTATTTTTTTAATCGTCAGGAAAGCTTTTTTGAATTCTATTATATAAAAAAGGTGTCGGTAACGGTAACAGTGCCGCGAGTTAATGATTTTATCCCCATCTCAAAAAATGCCAACGTGCATATGTATCTATGTACGTACATACACAATATATGTACATACTTATATACAGAGGTGTCGGTAACGGTAAGTGTCGCGAGTTCAATTATTTTTTCCCATCTCAAAAAATGTCCAACGCGCCTAAATAAGTTTTCACTTCAAAAAATATACAACACGTTGTAATCACGCTCATATTCTTGAAGCGAGATTATTAGAGGTGTAGGGACTAGCAGTGGGTTATACCTCTGCTAGTCTTGCTCTCAGAAGCACGCAGAAAACACAGAGGCACTGCACTAAAAAGCGCGCTCTTCACACCTTCTCGGAAGTGTTTAACGGTAACACCCTGTGAGATCTGCCGAGAAGCTACATTGAGCGCGCGTCTGTGGGCGTGATTCTTATATGGACCATTAGATTTAACATGTGTCAACTCTGGTAATACTTTGGTGTTTACTACCTAATTGATCCTGCCATCACCTGCCATACCACCTGCAGTTATAGCCTAGTGGTTAGACCGGTAGAAAGTCAGAGGTCTCGGGTTCAAACCCAGGCACGCACCTATGTATTTTCGAAAGCATGTGCATATTAATAAATGAACTATCACTTGCTTTAACGGTGAAGGAAAACATCGTGAGAAACCTAGGAGTTTCTCGAAGGTTTGTGAAGTTCGCCAACTCGCACAGGGCCAGCGTGGTGGACTATGGCCTAAGCCCTCTTAGTTTGAGTGGAGGCCCGTGCCCAACGGTGGGACAGTTTCTTAACAGGGCTAATATTATTATTACCTCATTGATCTACAGTTCTTATATTGTAATAGTTTATAACCAAGAATAAAGGCAGTGTACTCACGTTCCTGTCTTTCCAAGTCGCCTGTTTGTCGGCTCTGTGGCAGACTAAGTACTGAATTCCTGTACCCTTGGAGTGACTTCTGACTTTGGTACTGTGGTAAGTTGAGCACTGATCCTGAGTAGAAGATGTCTTTACGGGAGAGAGGCCTCACCATCCTCGACGGTTCTTTAGGACCGGTGACTGAAAGCTTGGAGTTGTACATTCCACTTTCTGTCTCACCCTGGTGAAAGAAATATATGAAGGTATGAGAAAAATGACGCGTTAGAGAATTATTAATAAGTATTAGTAATTAATACGCAAAGAAGTCGGCGAAGTATTCTTAAATAAAATGGGACCACTAGCGTGGGACCAATATACCGATATTTTTGTCAATTGTGGAGCAATTTTAATAAGATTTTTTGCATTGGATTCAGTGTAGCACCAGGGTGGTCCCATTTTATTCCCAACATCAATCAATCAATCAGCCTATCGTAGTCCACTGCTGGACATAGGCCTCTCCTAACACGCGCCATTGCACACGGTCCTCCGCCTTCCGCATCCAGTCTGTCCCAGCGACCTTTTTTAAGGTCGTCGGTCCATCTAGCTGGGGGCCGTCCTACCTTACGCTTACCAAGTCGCGGTCTCCACCAACATAATGTATTTAATGTATTTTTTGTGTGACATGTGTGAGTATATACAGACGGAGAAATACATTCAGAAGAACAAAGAACAATCTCTTTTTAAAAAGCAGTTAGAAAGGACAATATCAACCTGTCGGATTAAGGGATTTGTTCACTATATTACAATCGGCAGATGCAAACAAGTATTCGATGACGACTTAATAATAATAAATTAATAATAATAATAAATTTGTGTGACATGTGTGACTTGGTTACTAATCGCGTTGTATACGGGTATGATAAGTTGCTGACACGTTCTAGTAGTGTATAAACGTGTTTAATTCGTGTCCGATACGTTCATAGTTCGGCTAGGGCCAGTATGATCCGAGATAGTGGACAAAGAAATATATTTCTACTTTTTGTAAAAAAAACCTCATCATCATCATCATCATTTCAGCCTATACTTGTCCACTGCTGAACATAGGCCTCCCCAATCGCTTTCCAGCGTAACCGGTCCGATGCCACCTGCATCCAACGAATTCCTGCGATTTTCACAAGATCGTCGGTCCATCTGGCAGGCGGTCGTCCTACGCTGCGCTTGCCAATACGTGGTCTCCACTCTAGAATCTTTCTGCCCCAACGCCCGTCCGATCTTCGCGCTATGTGGCCAGCCCATTGCCACTTCAGCATGCTAATCCTGAGGGCTATGTCGGTGACCTTGGTTCTTCTACGAATCTCCTCATTCCTGATTCGATCACGTAAAGAAACGCCGAGCATAGCTCTCTCCATAGCTCGCTGAGCAACTTTGAGCTTTTTTATGAGACCTATTGTAAGAGACCACGTCTCTGATCCATATGTCATCACTGGTAACACACATTAAAAAAAACCTAGGCCCACCTTATTCCTGTGTCGTGGGTGCGTTTACAAACACGAAATTTATATACACAAACATACAGACCGAAACAAATATTTGTGGGTCACACAAAGATTTGTCCTAAAATTGATTAAATTACTAGCGATACGGCCCGACTCCACACGGCTGAATTATACACATAAACCTTCCTCTTGAATCACTCCGTCTATTTGTGAAAATCCGTTCGGTAGTTATTGAGTTTATCGCGTTCAGACAGACGCGGCGGGGGGACTTTGATTTATAATATGTAGTGATAGTTATTTAACAACATACTACATTTTTGATTGCCCTTTTTAATTCCAACAAATGACTTACAATACTATTGTTTTGTTATGTAATGATTCCTTCCAATAAATTTTTATTCTAGCATGATAAAACAATTATTGAAACATTTTTGCTGGTCAAACTTCGCGATTAATTTCATACATTCTCACGGAGATTCGCGTATATAAATAGAAACAATTAGACGTACATTTTGGATAATTGCCAGTACTTTAGAGTTTAGACTATTAGCGGGGATCGCAACAAAAGGCTAAGTCATCCACTCAAGCCTTGTCAAATAGAATCGTATTATGTGCGTTAATGTTTGTATTGGTGCCCTTGATCGTCGTTTATGGAGTGTTGTCATCAAAAGTGGGTCAATTGGTTTGATCTAAATACGATTTCAACACTGTCATAAATAAGTAGAATGTTGTTTAAATACATACGAATTTTAATTTTGTTAGCAATGCTCGTTGCGTTTCCTTTTTTACCGTGGGGTTTTCCTGTGCATGGTCGGACACATCAGCTTTGATAATTATGGGTATTTAAAGGGGCAGTAAACCACATTCCGAAAATAAATACTAGGATGTAGGTATGAAAGATAGTATCGGTGTAAAGATGAGAAAGGGCATGCTCCGTTGGTTCGGGCACATAGAAAGAATGCCAGAGGAAAGAACGACAAAACAGATATACAATGAGAAAGTGGAAGGATGCAGGTACCGGGGAAGACCTAGACTATCTTACCACGACCAAATAAACCGAGTCTTATCTGATGGAAAAGTCAAGTCTCCGTAACCGGCGAGCGTGTATGAGACGAACTATGAGAGTCGAGAAAGCCAGAGAGGTATGTAAGGAAAGAACCTGTTGGAACTCTGTACTCTCTGCCTACCCCGCAAGGGATCTGCCGTGAGTTTATAGATATAAAGAAATACTAGGAAACTCTACACTTTATCGAAAAAGTACTCTAAATGTCCATCCGTACCAATGTCAAATAGTATTACGACTCCTTTTCTGACCTTTTACGTACAACTGCAATTCCACTCAAATAGTGTCAAGTCAAAACAAATTCGACGAAAAATTGTGTGAAATTTATACAATCTGTTTTTCAGTATTTAGGTACTAACTCGAAACTTATCAAAATTGACTAAATATTATACAATTTGGTAAGTGGCTGAGGTGTCTGAAGTTCTAAAAAATAGCATATGTTACATGAAATTATGAAAAAAGAAACATCGAGCGAAGAGTAAAAGAACGATGTATCGAAGTAGTGAGTGTTCTTTTCTTCCTAACAATTTCCTAACAGATCATAGAATTCTTGTATTTTAATAAACCTACGGATCTCATTGCCACTTGTGGTTAATAATAGTTTGAATAATACTTACATCAGGGGCAGTCTTATATTGACTGTTCACGGAAGTTTTGGACGTAGCTTTTATTGCGGCTAAGGACGGTTTGAATCTGTAAATAACAATACATATTAATTAACTTTATTTGTAGGGACTGATGTTGTAGCTGAGTCGAAGTACTCTTTTTTATGTAGACTCGACGGAATAAAAAACAATTTATTCGGATTTTATGCGTATATAATTTATTCTTATGTCCAAAATGTTGAGTAAATGGGTACAGAACTCGATATTTTCAATATATTTGGTTGCACTGCCAATGGTCTATACCATTGCCCGGCCCCCATCGCCTTCCACTTTACAATATAAAACTCATGTGCAAGTTACTAATTTTCTTTTATGTTGGCCGTTCTAGATGTAACTATATATATATATATATATATATATATAAAACGTAGCTCCACACTAGGATTTATTCCTGTGTCGTGGGTGCGTTTACAAACATGAAAATTCACATACACAAATACCCAGACCAAAACGCTAAATCGTCTGCCATATCTTAAAGAGCGAGTTGCGCATCCATGTTTTTCACATCCACATATGATTATTATATCCGGACGTGTCTGTCCATCCTTTTGCGGTCGTGATAACGAATGTACGTATAACAACCTCGTCCGCCTGTTTCCAAGATGTAAACACGCGGAAATGTTGTAAACACAGAATGTTTACGGTAGTATGAGCTCAGTTGGTTTCTATTATTTCTGGACTTGTGTTAGAACAGCTAGATGTTTAGCAATAGATGTTGAATCAAAACAAGGTTACTCACTAACTGCTAGGCATGCCTTAAAAATAGGTTTGCCTTCAATTAGATTACGATATGCAAGGAGTATATGATAACTAGCAACTTAATTACAAAACTCGAGTGAACATTAAGGACTGACGGGATGTATATTTATTGATCTTTTATTTGTTGATATTTTGTTAGTATTTTCCTTGTATTTTCTTAATATTTACACCCAGTTTGTCTTAGTTTTGTATAAAAAGAACATTACCATTTAATTTAATTCTCTGCTAAGCAATACATTAATGTTTTATGCATGCTGTGACACCTTAAAAAATTGTACATTTAGTTTTATTTTTATTCAATTATTATTATATTTATAAGTTTCAAATGTAACAATTACTGGTTGTCCTAAATAAATAAATAAATAAATATTTAATCATCTCTCTTCAACTGGTAATTTTAACATTAAGCATAACAAGGATAGCCTGTGCTAGAAATTTAGATTGCTACTCACAGAATACATGCGTATTCTGTTAGTAACAACTTAAATTTCTACTAACAGTGCAAGATAATTTAACACTATTATAAGTTACAGGTTTTAATTAATTGTACTTAAATAACAAAAAGAATATATAAATAAGTTCAACACATGCGGGCGAAAACAGGAAACTTTGTCTAGATTTGTAAGAACATACCAACAAACAATAAAAATCGTACTACGGAAGATACCTCAACAATTTTTTTAGTATGCATACACTCTAGCATACACTCTAGATAACCCAGGTACTTGCTGCAACGTGACACGTTCGTATGCTTAGTTTTATTTCATAAATATCATCATGCGTCGATATTGTTTAAACAACTCGGGAAATGTAAGATTATTATGTATGAAAAAACAAATATTCCTTACCCTGCGCGTGCTCCGCGGTCATCAAGTAGCGTGCTATTTTGTGTGAAATAGCTTCTCTAGTAATCGAGTGGCGTGCTATTTTTTGTTTGTAATAGCTTTTTTATCTATCTATATCATCACGCCCTTGCCGGGTAGGCAGAGTACAGAGTTCCAACAGGTTCTTTCCTTATATACCTCTCTGGCTTCCTCCACTCTCATAGTTCGTCTCATACACGCTCGCCGGTTATGGGAACTCTTTGACTTGTCCTTTAGATAAGACTCGGTCTATTTGGTCGTAATAAGATAGTCTAGGTCTTCCCCGGTACTTACATCCTTCCACTTTCGCATTGTTGCTTTTCTAGTACTTAATAAATGCATATCATGTTAATACAAACGCAGTCCCCTCCACCGGACGTCAGGATCTACTAAATAAAGTTGTCTACGCTACCTATCGGCTGACCTGTCACCGGTGCTCTGCTTGCGCTGGCGGTCGAAGAACGGCACCGAGCCGTTCTTGGGCAGCCCCGGCGCCTGCGCACTGAACGCGGGCGACGACACGTTGCGCGACATGTGCTGGCCCTGCGCCGCTACCGGGTTCACTGTTATGTTACCGTTTTCACCCTGCGCGGAAACAAATCATTGACTTTTTTAAATGAAATAATAGCATGCTTTATTTGTATACATTGTATCATCAATAGCATGCTAAAAATCGCAATTGTAGCAGTATACGCTACAATTTCGCGTATAAGCATGCTAAAAAACAGTAGCATGCTTATATGTATCAATTCAATTCATATCAGTATGTCTACAATTTTCAATCGTGTGTCGATGAAGTCTAAAATTAAATTAAAACCATATAGGTATCCTTGTTCATTCTTTATTGTATACAGTAGGGACAAAATAAAAGTTTACAATTAAGAAGTATACGGTTTCTATTTTTATTAGATCTGCAGATATTTTCAGATTATCAGGAATTAGGGCGTTGTCCTGGATGTTAAAATATATACTTCTCAATGCTATGATTTTAGAAACAAAAGAAATTATTGCATACTAATATTTTTTTTATAAATTGTAGTATAATAGTCTGATATTTATTAGTTAAAACAAGATCGACCTCTATTCCAACTTTCATTATTGTACTACTTGCTGTATTATGACTTCAATGTCGTACAACAATTTATACAAAAATGTGGCTTAGGTTCTTTCACCCGCGATATCGTAACTATAGGTCACACGCTAATTCCTAACCGTAGATATAATTATGATCCATCCGTGCCACAATGACACCAAGACTTACCTTCTTCTTCTCCTCTCCATCATCAACCACTTTAGCCTCGGTAATGGTAGGCAGCGTGGGCACAGTGGGCACGCCCGGCATGCTGGGCAGCGTGGGTACGCGCGCCAGTGCCTCCAGGTTCAGCGAGGAGTGCACGCCCGGGTCGATGTTAAGCGGGGCCTGGATCACACGAACTACCTTTGTTTAGTGGAGCCGACCACTTGGACCGACAGAAAAGGTTAGTTTATTCTAGTATCTAAACATTGGCGACAGGCGGCTGCCCCATTACGTAAATTTAATAAAAAAATCTTTCTAAAAAAGATTTTACAGCAAAAACACGACAAAGATATCTTGGTTACTTGAGAAGTTCCTATGGCTTCTTCCCGGCTCCATCACCAGATCCTGGTCACCACCCAGGTCTAAAGTACGCGTCAAGACACATCCAACGAGCCAAAACACGGCGGGGTTATATTGAGTAGTTTGGTGGTTCCATTGACTACCTTACGGGGCCGAGACGTGGCCACTCACAGTGGGACTAGTCCACAAATTCAAAGTCGCACAGCGGGCTATGGAGCGAGCTATGCTCGGCGTCTCTTTGAAGGATTAAATTCGTAACGAGGTCATCCGACAAAGAACCAAAGTTACCGACATAGCTCGCATACTCAGTAAGCTAAAGTGGCAATGGGTTCTTCACATCTGCAGAAGGACCGACGGCCGATGGAGCAAGCGTGTCCTAGAGTGGAGACCGCGACTTGGTAAGCGTAAGGTAGGACGGCTCCCAGCTAGATGGACCGACGACCTCAAAAAAGTCGCTGGAACAGACTGGATGCGGAAGGAACGGTACTCCACCGTGTGCAATGGCGCGTGTTAGGAGAGGCCTATGTCCAGCAGTGGACTGCGATAGGCTGATTGAGTATTGACTACCTTTTGGCTTCATCATCAGACCCTGAATAATATGTAGCTGTATAGTAATAGTACTTCTCAAAACCAATCAATAAGGAGGGGTTACGTTATATATATCACATATTCCTATGGCCACCTTTCGACTTCAACATCAGACCAGCTCCATGGTACCATATTATTGCATTGTCACCGAACTGTAATTTGGTTTTGCCAAATTTCAGCACAATCGGATACCCGTAAGTGCTTGAAAAATGGATCACAAAATTTGAACCGGAGAGACAAGCAAACACACAAACATTGCAAGTTGAATAAAATTAGTGGTAGCCCTGCTGAAATGTTCAGTATCTTCCGACAAATTGATATTTGAAACCTAGTAAGCGGTACACATGGTAGGTTTTTGAAATGGTTTTGTGAGTTACTAAGTTTTTCAGTGGGTAAGTCTATGTGATGCCCTTACTAGGTTTAGGGTAGCTCGTAACTTTTAACGCAAACGTATTTGCGTTGTAA
This sequence comes from Phalera bucephala, assembly GCA_905147815.2. Lineage (NCBI taxonomy): Eukaryota > Metazoa > Arthropoda > Insecta > Lepidoptera > Notodontidae > Phalera > Phalera bucephala. The sequence continues at coordinate 24,896,002 of LR990618.1, read as the reverse complement.
TGGTTTTTGCACGTTGTAGGGACTTAGGTAATGAGAAACACTGATAAAGCCAAAATCGCCAAATTCCATTTTTAAAGACTTACTAGGTTTTGTATCGGTTACGAATACGAACATTTGCATTCACTCAAATTATGGTAAAAAAATATTTAGTATAGGTAAAACTGGACGAACTTAAGCCACGGTTTATGTAAACTCAAACTCAAAATTGTTTATTTTGCATAAACCCCGTGGGGGTATTTACTAATGGTCATATTTACACCGTCACGCCTATATTACCCTAGCGGAGGCGGCAGAGGTGTACTGCCTACCCCACTTCGTCGACGATGTTAGGTCCCATGTTAGGAGGCGAGCCTATTGCCATATACAGGGCACAGACTACGGACACATACTGGGAAGTTTTTGTTTCGTTCGATTTGAACCCAGGATCTCGTGATCACAAAGCGATGCGCTTTGCCACTAGACCAACGAGGCAGGCAGGGCCTGTCTTTCTTGGCTAATCCTCCATTCATTCTTTTTCATCATTTTCTGTATAGATACATACATTTTTATATTATACAAAATCATTCATGCGATCCAGCTCCAGTGTGATGTCGATTAGTATTATGGACGTCGATAGTCGTAAAGACGACTACGATATAAGACTAATAGTAATAATATGTATCTGCCCATATTGTTTCTGATGTTTTAGACTGATTATTGGGGGATTACTCTCAAACCTTATAGTTTTTTGTTGCTAGTTACTCCTGTCGTGTATCTAGTTTGATGTGTGGTACTTTTGATTATAGAATAATACACAAATAAGCACAAAAACATTTTAAGGTGAAAATCAAGATGCACGCCTAACAAATGGAAAGCTACTATAGTCTAGTGACGCTCGTAGCGCTGTGCGACCACGGTGTTCTTACCGATCACTAAGGTTAAGCAACGTTCGACTTGGTCGGCCTGAGATAGGTGACCGTTGTGGCATTTTCATATTTGAGCGTCTCCGTACTTCGGAAGGCACGTTAAGCCGTCGGTCCCCGTTAACACTTAATGTGGTAGTTGGAAGCCTTATAGGCGGTTTGATGAGTTCCAATAGCAGGTGGCCACAAACCTGCCTCCACCACTCCGCACTGGGTCCGCTTGGTGGAGTATGACCTGATCTCTCACCTCGATTTTTGAGAGAAGGCCTTTGCCCAGCAGTGGGCAGTATAGGCTGATAGTGAAGTGACTATAGTCAAGTAGCCCAATGTTAACTCTTTCTCATTTAATTGATTTGCCACTAGATGTTTGTATGTGGAAATACTACCAACACATCTTGTTTTAAGTGGCCTTGGTGAGATAAAAATATACAGACCACGTTCACAATGAATAATAGCGAGCAGTACGCCTTAAATTGTTTGTATATCTAATACAATCCCGACCTATCTTCAGTGCTACCAAGAAGAATTTCTACGAGTATAACACGAGGCAATGTTGACGAGAAAACCGACACAGTGGTCAAAACGCTACAGGATGTGTCTCCAAGGGTGTTTCCCGGCAAAAGCGGTAACAGAGAGTCTAAACTCTCGCTCGAGACTCTCGAACTTATGAGGCAGAGACGGGAAATGTCATCCACGCAGGCGTCTTCGCCGGATGGGAGGAACCTCAACCGGAAGATCCGGAAGCTGGTGCGACGTGACCTCCGATGTTGCAACACCCGCACCATCGCGGCTGCGATTGAACAGAATAGAAGCACCAAAGTCTTCGCTCGCCAGCTAGGTAAATCCCATCTGACGAAACTTAATACAGCGGATGGCAAAACCGTGACCTCCAAGTTCGAGATACTCGAGGAAATTGAGAGTTTCTACAAAGACCTGTACGCATCACGGATGGCTAAACCCTCGAGACCCAGCGTTGACGACCACAGAGCCCCACTCGCACGCCACGATACGGAAGACATCCCTGATGTCAAACAGGACGAGGTCAGAGTGGCTCTCGAGCAGCTCAAAAATAACAAGTCGCCAGGCGATGACGGAATCACCACTGAGCTCCTAAAAGCAGGCGGGACGCCAATCCTGAAAAAGCTAGCGAGTCTCTTTAATTCCGTCATCTACCAGGGCTTAACACCTCAAGCGTGGAGCGGGAGTGCGGTGGTTCTGTTCTTCAAAAAAGGTGACAAAACCTTGCTGAAGAACTACAGACCCATCTCACTCCTGAGCCACGGCTACAAGTTGTTCTCGAGAGTACTCACAAACCGCCTCGCCAGAAGACTTGACGAGTTCCAGCCACCGGAACAAGCCGGGTTTCGAAAAGGCTACAGCACCGTAGACCACATCCATACTGTTCGGCAGATTGTACAGAAGACCGAAGAGTACAATCAGCCGCTGTGTATGGCTTTCGTGGACTACGAGAAAGCCTTCGACTCCATCGAAACCTGGGCGGTTTTGGATGCTCTGCAGCGATGTGGCATCGATTGGCGCTATATCGAGGTGTTGAGATGTCTGTATGATACCGCCACAATGACCGTCCAGCTCCAGGACCAAAAGACCAACCCGATCGAGCTGCATCGAGGGGTAAGACAGGGGGATGTAATATCCCCCAAGCTCTTCACCAATGCACTCGAAGACGTCTTCAAGACGCTTGACTGGACTGGGCGGGGCATTAACATCAACGGCGAATACATCTCACACCTTTGGTTTGCCGATGATATCGTCATCGTGGCAGAGTCACTGGAACAGTTAAGCGAAATGCTGCATAGCCTAAATGAAGCCTCTCGAGGTGTTGGTCTCGGCATGAACTTGGATAAAACCAAGATCATGTTTAATGAGCATGTCACGCCGGGACCGATCTACATCGATGGTTCGATGCTCGAAGTTGTTCGGGAGTATGTCTACCTTGGACAAGTTGTCCAATTTGGTAGAAACAACTTCGAGAAAGAAATCAACCGCAGGATCCAATTGGGTTGGGCAGCATTTGGCAAACTACGTCACGTTTTTCGCTTCGCCTATACCGCAATGCCTGAAGACTAAAGTCTTTAACCAATGCGTCCTACCTGTTATGACTTACGGGGCCGAGACGTGGACACTCACAGTGGGACTAGTCCACAAATTCAAAGTCGCACAGCGGGCTATGGAGCGAGCTATGCTCGGCGTCTCTTTGAAGGATAAAATTCGTAACGAGGTAATCCGACAAAGAACCAAAGTTACCGACATAGCTCGCAGACTCAGTAAGCTAAAGTGGCAATGGGCTGGTCACATCTGCAGAAGGACCGACGGCCGATGGAGCAAGCGTGTTCTAGAGTGGAGACCGCGACTTGGTAAGCGTAAGGTAGGACGGCCCCCAGCTAGATGGACCGACGACCTCAAAAAGGTCGCTGGGACAGACTGGATGCGGAAGGCGGAGGACCGTGTGCAATGGCGCGTGTTAGGAGAGGCCTATGGCCAGCAGTGGACTACGATAGGCTGATTGATTGATTGATAACACGAGTATTATTTATAGTTTTACCTTCCTCTAAATATTTTTTTTATTATCACATTAGACCATGCGGCATTTTAAACCTTTCATCCATCGCCTATTTTATACATGAGTGACTTACAGAGAAAAAAATTAACCTCACATTACCTCTGAAGCTATCATAAATTCATTCAATAATTCATACCGTGACATTGGGAACGGTGAATGAACTTGGTAAATTTTTTATAAGCAGTGAAATGCGCAAGTCTTTATTTAAGTCCAATGCATGCAAAGGCAGAATAGGAATGTAAGGTGTTTCATGAATGTTTTAGAATCTATATTCCATTTTCTAACGGTCAAATAGATAATTTAAGGACTGAGCAAAGACAAACCAGCAAAGAGACACCGCGGCGAGGCAAGACTGGTTTTGTGCTGCACGCAACCAGATTTGCCCTGCAACCTTCACCAAATAATCAGGCCACCTTGAGGGTGGACCTGCCTTCTCCACGTTTTCCGGTATGAGCTCGTCGCTAGAGAACCTTTCTACCCCAACGGCCGTCAGTTCTACAGATTATGTGAACTACCACTTAAGTTTGGCAATTTTCTAAAAACCTTGTCCGTGACTTTGGTTCTGTTGCAGACCTCCTATCAAGATGTTACAAAACATAAAAATTTAAAATGGGTTGATTTACATCAAGCTTACCTTCAGTCTCTTCTCCATGGTGCCGTCAGGTAGTTGTACAACGAAGTACGAGCCACCAATCGATCCCCTCTCCATTTGCAGTCTTTTCTCCTCGGCCATGCGTTGCAGCAACGGTTTCTCGCCTGACGACTGTAATATTAAAAATGCATTTATTACTATGCAATTTACAAGGCAGTGATAGCCTAGTGGTTAGACGGTTGGACTGCAAAGTCAAAGGTCTCGGGTTCAAACCCAGGCACGCACCTCTATCTTTTCGAAAGCATGTGCGTATTAAAAATTAATTATCACTTGCTTTAACGGTGAAGGAAAACATCGTGAGGAAACCTGCATGCCTAAGAGTTTCTCGAAGGTGTGTGAAGTTCACCAACCCGCACTGGGCCAGCGTGGTGGACTATGGCCTAAGCCCTTTCAGTTTGAGAGGAGGCCCGTGCCCAACAGTGGGACAGTTTCGTAACAGGGCTAATATTATTAATTTACAAGGAATACCTAATATTATAATAGCAATATGTCATTGCATAAACAGTGAAGAATTGTTTTGAAATTAAAGTTTAATTTTAAGCTTAGATTTTAATAACGTTTCTCCACAGTAGGTAAAATCTTGTGATGATGGCGCGTTTAACAGGCACTAGTACCGAAACAAAAATATGTAGGTCACACAAAGATTTGTTCTTGAACAATTAAACGGAGCGGCTTTTCCTCTAACTACCAGAGCAAGCCACCTTTCCTCCACTAGACACCTTTTTCCGACGACCCTTCGACATAAAATAGGGCAATAATTTTTAAAACATATTTAGGTTCTCCAATAATTCCTACCGTAAGTGTCCGGCAAGCAGAATGCCACCACTAACAATATATTAAGTTATTACCGAAATAAATTGTCGTCAATACTAACCTTAGGATACACTAAAGGCCTCATCAATGCTCCGAACACAGCGCAGTTCAAGATTAACCCAGCAAGAAGTAAGTTCGCGCTCTGCCACGATCCGAACTCGCTGAGCAAGACCGCAGCAAGCGGCGCGAAGCTGAAGGTGCCCACACCAGACCCACAGACTGCGATACCAGTGGCTAGAGACCGGCGGGTCTCGAAGTAGTAGCCTACAGCTACCACTGATGGAAGGTAGATCATACCGAAGCCCATGCCTGAAAATAAAATAGGAGTTGTAGTTTAAAACAAAACTAAACACCCGTCACTATTTTCCGAGGGGGTAACAGAGGTGTACTAACGTAAAAGCGTCTTAAAATCTTACAGTGCATTCACATTTCGTCAATGATTCTTCTGACTTCTGACAATATACTATGCACAATTATGACCACGGACTGCTACTAATAATTTTCCGGAAGACATCTCAATAACACTTTATCCAACAATTGATTCGGACCCAGGACATCGTAAACACTAGCTGTAACGTACGCCTATAGACCAACGCCAAACACTTTCATTCAAGAAGTATCCCAATCTAAGCAAAGTATATTATCAAATCGACCAACAGGAACACAAAATTCCAACCGTCCTTTAAAACTCTCCTAACTAATCCCGGAGAACACAAGAATGGTCATTGTGGCGATCTCTGGGAGTGGTCATATAAGGAATATTTTTGGTTGATAGTATATGTATTCTTTCACATTCGTATTGTATACGGTTTAGATGTCCTCAACACCAAGCAGTCTTTTCGCATGTTTAAATCACCGAACCATGTCTTCTTGTTTTACGGTGAAACGACTTTTTAAGTTAAACAATGGTCTAGTAGGCCATTGTTTACAAGATTTTTTTGTTATTTCAACAAAGATTTTCATATACCACATAGGTACATGGAAAATCATTCCTAATTAAATTATATAAAATAAAATTATATAAAAAGTAAGATTCTACAACATTATATGAAAAAGCATATAAACAAGTACCATTCATAGAACAGTCTCTATGCGTCTCAACTGAAATTGTTCAAAGAGGACTAATGGTATGATTGCTGACTATTGCTCAATTTGGCGCCAAGCCAAATCACAGGGAACTCTGACCAATTTGCCTGAGGTGACGATGTTCCGTATAATTTGGCGTAAGATAAGAGTTACCTTCTGAGATCTCCTACACAAATCTACTTTTTATGACCTTCAGTGATATGTCAACGTTAATATACCCTTTATAATTTAGTAACTCCGCGTGACAAATAAACATAGGTAAGTCGATATATCTAAAAAGGTGATTGTAGAATCGTTTCTTTAGGTAATTGTAAAACATTTTGAATAAGTAATGTATTAAAACCATGTTAAAACATATTAAACAAAGAATTCTACACCCTAAACTCTTCGCACTTTACTGTAGTGCGGCGATATGGTGCGATATATTAAAGATGACTTTAATTAACATATAAGGAAGGATCTTCGTCGTATCATTCCTTGTTGTGACACAATGACATTCGGCAATGTGGAAGGGCCTTGAGCAGTTCTTAGCCTCGTTATAAAACTTATATTCTTCTCATCAATTCAGATCCAGTTCACACAATCGTTACCTAGTTCTATAGAAGTTACACATTCCTTAAAGCTCTCCTTCATCAGTAAGTATACATCGTGCAACATAAATAACGCAAGGCCCGAAAGTAGTTAGTTTTCAATCGGCAAATTATTTGATCCCAACTATTTTTAATATATGTTACATTTTTTAAAATGATCAAATATTTCTGTAACTCGCTCAGTCTGTTGTATTAAACATAAACAAATTTTATTCATTAAAAAAATCGTGGTTAATTTGGGTACCCGAGAGCTTTAAAATGGTAGAAAACTCCTTCAAATTGGAAGTTGGATATATATATATATATATATATATATATATATATATATATATATATATATATATATATATATATATATATATATATATATATTTTCGTACATTTACACTGAAAAAATATTACTAAGGATCAGTATACAATAAGGTACAGCCATCGACTCTTTAAGTATATCGTACTTAGTCTCTCGTGTATCGTACTTAGTTTATGTAAATTAATTAACAATGTAGAACAGATAAGATAGTAAATTATTGGTGCTACATATTTTATATAGCAACAGAATAATTTATTGTTAAGAGTCGTAGCGTACAGCCAGATACTAGTTTTCTTATGAGAACACAATTCAAATTCTCACAATGAATCTTGTTACGAACGGGTTTAAAGGAATAAGCCCTCCTGATTTTATTGATCTTCGTCCTTGAGTCCTACTAGTAACATCTTAATTTTATGGTGATTGCTGCCATAAAGCAAAGAGACCTCGTGATTATGATGTAACCATAATCTGGTAATAATATTTGCGTGACCCATTTTATCAATTTCTACGCTGAACAAAATGCACAATAATTCAGAATATGATATCGGGTGAGTCAGTGTTTGTTGTCGGCCCACAAATCGGTATATGAAACCGCACAAAGGAACATATGGGTTGTTGCCTGCTGCAAAGAGGTCGTCGCCACTCGTTCAATGTGTATGCGTCATTTCCCAGTACAACATTCCACTTTTCTCATCATATAATTAATCAATTAACATACAATGTTAACAGCTGCAAAGGGTAGATATTTCGTAAAACAGTGAAACCTAGATTCCAATTATGACTATGCAAATAAATGACCAAAAGCAGGACAGGTGCAAAATACCTTGATACGATATTTGGAATTCCTTATATAATTAGCCAAATATCCGTACTGGTATTAATTGGTTAAAATTGAGACGCCCGTCTTAAGTATTTATGCAGTTTGCGGAATTAATCTGCATCTGTAGTAAATTCAATAAAACGTTTTGCATTAGTAGAAAACTCATTTTTCAAATGACGAATGACTGCGATAAGCGTGTACTTGTGAAGACACAAAAACGTCAAAACATTTCCGAATAAAATTGCTCATCACAAAAACACGTTAGTACGTAAGTAGGTATATTTTTGTAAACAAAACCGTTGCCAACAAGAACCCTGAACAAATAAAAACTGTTTCCAGACGAATCTTTAGAGTAAGTTTTGATTCCAGACGGCATTATTAAAAAGCCGGAGTACCGGTTCACACGAACCATGATGTCAAAAAAACGTGTCTGGATTCTAGAATTTTAATAATAAGCTCGTTACCAGCTGACGACAACTGCGTGAAGTGCATTTTTAAATTTTGCAAACCTCTTCCCATGATGAATCTAGACATAGATATTCGCACATCCACGTTCTTTAGTTTATTTTAAGAATTGTCAGAAATACATTTCATTTCATTCAGAAACATTAGTGTTTTGAATGGTCCGCTACCGTGACGAAACAGTTTCCGAATAGTCTCGACATTGAGACTCGATGATCTCAACGCTCGGCTAACAACTGGGACCACGCTAAAATTGGTGCTAAACAGACGTGCTAATTATTAGAACGTTTAAATTTCTTAAAAATACATTACGAACACGATGACATCGAATTGTTCCTCCGATATAAATTTGTCTTTCTGTTAACTTGTTGTTGGAAACAGCAAAAGCAACAGACAGTTCTTTGCGAACTTCTATATGTCGATTTGTACAAACACAAAAGAGACACCAGCAGTTCATTATTCTCATAATTGTTTGTCGTTCGATATTTAATCACATCACAAGAATCCTGGTATTTTTCCCCAGTTACAACCTTGAATGTCCGCCATATACAAAAAGGAACAAGGTCAAATTGGATCATTCTATACATCACATTAGTAAATTGTAATAATACTAATCTTATGGTTATTTTAATAAATTTTGTCAAGTATTTCTAATTTTAATCCATCCAATTGAAGACAACACCGCACTTAAGCCTAGTATGGCGCCGTATCGTCTACAACAGTTGGCATGTATCCAACAATCTGGTGTTCTATTGACCTTCAAATAAGCTTTAATAAACAACAGGACTATAGACGTCTTAGATTTAAATGAACAATCATTGAACAATCGAATGTCATAATCAACGCCAAAGTAATCATAAGTCTATTACTATCATAGTTGAAGCACCTTCCCCTAACCCAAGAATATTAAATATAATTCGAAGAAATTTTCCACTACTCGTAATAGCTGGCTGTACCTTATTCAAATTAGGCCGGCCTTACATTGCCAGAAAATTCTGTTAGAGAAATTCTAACATACGCCGGAGAGCATTTTACGCAAATCCGCAACAATCATTTAAAACTAGAAGCCGCAGACTGTGAGAAATTTACCGGATCGACTATGCGCATCTGACATTCGCCTTATACACCCTTTCCGGACCGCAAAAAAATACCTGATTAGAATGTGCTAAGATGCCATCTCCATACATTTTATTCTAGACCTCGAAATCTATTGGATACTGCTGATGGTCAATCGACAACTGGGCGCAGGATAACCGGTAAGGAAGGTTCTGACAGTTCTGCTAAATAACAAATGTCCAAGGCACGTTAGAAACTTCCTATCAGAAATTTCCAATAATATGAGGCCGGCCTTAAGAAGGCTAAGTATAGAGTACTGGTATCAGTTATTTAAATCGCTAGCATGACTGAGTTGCATTTGGGGAATGGAAAACCCGCTTACACACGACGCGATGCTCCTAATTATTGAAAGGACTTACGCGATTAAATAGGGACGTCATTTACGCCGTTTCGTTCGCGTTGGCGTCACCTGGCAAACGTCCAATTCACACACGGTCTGTTGCTACCGTTTTCAAGGGTTCGAGAGAACAAAGAACGTGTCGAAACACAGTTTTAATATTTCAAGCATACCACTCTATTCGAACAAAGGCTGCATAATTAGGCTTTTAAGAATTGATACACTATTAGGTGAAAATATATTTGCTGGCCGTATATCATAGTAACACAACTCAAATATATAATTATTTGAGTTAGCACTTTCAATTTTACAAGTATAAATTTCTTCTGCTTTTATTTTTTTAGTTATGGTATGTCGCTATTAACATTCGATCAAAGATGTATATTATGTTGTATTGCATTGAATGTTGATACTTGGATGTTATATATGTCTTCCTGTGGGTACACGTAATGGAGTGGAAACTGTTTAGCTTCGACCAAACATCGTGTCATTATGGCCGTGTGCCCACCTTCTAGTAGTATCTAATTTACATTAATTGTGTTGTTCACTTCGGAATAGGTACGTTATTTATTATCTGCTTGTGGGTTTAAGTATTTTTTTAAACTTAGCCCCAGATTAGGATTAATATCTATCGTGGGAGTGTTAACAAACATAAAAATTTACATACAAAAATACCCGGACCGAAACAAAAAATAATAGCCCTGTTAAGAAACTGTCCCACCGTTGGGCACGGGGCTCCTCTCAATTTGAAAGGGTTAAGGCCATAGTCCACCACGCTGGCCCAGTGCAGGTTGGCGAACTTAACACACCTTCGAGAAATTCTTAGGCATACAGGTTTCCTCACGATGTTTTCCTTCACCGTAAAAGCAAGTGATAATTTTTAATGCGCACAAGCTTTCGAAAAGACATAGATGCGTGCCTGGGTTTGAACCTGAGACCTCTGACTTTGCAGTTCAACGGTCTAACCACTAGGCTATCACTGCTTGAAACCGACCGATTTAACCGAAACAAATGTGGGTATTTAATCAAGCGGAATTTCAAAACCCGTAACAGCTTAGTTAACGTCAATGTTTTTTTCCTTTTTATTACCCTTAAGTTGATTAGTAATCAAGAAATCTTTATTATTCAGCTCTTGCTTAATGTGTTTACTAATCTAATCAAGACAGTTAATGCTGTATGTGAAGTGCATACTTGGAATTTCCCCCAGGATCAGTTACCCGATGTTATCAGAAAACTGTGTTAGTGTTATACACTTCAATTCAGGGTTTTATCAATAAACAGTTCAATATACTATTGTGGCACTTAATTTAAAGTATTTAAGCTTTTTACGTCACAAGTTGTTTGAAGATCATTGTTGTTAATCTTATTGACTCCTTCTAATTAGTTACCAACGTCAGTTGACCAAACCCAAAGAACTCACAAACTGTGAATTACATGACATATTTTAAAATGTAACAATCATTACAAATTTAGAACATAAAAAGAACAAGCCAGTAGCGAGGCGAAATTAAAGAGCTTCAAACACGGGAAGGTTACATAATAGAAGCACCTGAACATTCTGCAAAATAAAAGTTAGCGAAACCTGCCCAACACTCAAAATACAAAAATACCTTCATTACGAACAACGTACTCAATGACGCAGTCGTCGTAAAATTTCTTTAAATATAACAAAGAACAAAATAATGCACGCACAATCATGTTTTTTTTAATTTTCCTTCCAGAATACTTTGTATGTACTGGAACTGGATAAAGTTTATTGTACTGTAAAACAATAAGAAAGAACTAAGTTATTCATCCATTCATCATCATCATCCATTCAATTACAAACGCTATCATTTAATAACTTATGACGAAAACAAAATACAACTTTAAAAATCATCGCAGAAAATAGAAAGCATGTTTATGAACCAAATGTTTATGTAACAAAGGCAAACCAATCATTTTGCAATTAAAAAAATCAGCATTTGCACTTTTTTATATTTTTGTCAGAATTCATAAATAACACACAATAATGGTGTTATATATACCAAGTCATCGTCAGTCGAGAGACGTCCGCTGGAGAACAAAGATCGCTATAACAACCGGCTTCATGCTGTTTATCCTTTATACACGCCCTTTGCCAGGTCATCAGCCTACCTTGTGGAGAGCCTGCCGAACCCACGTTGTCCAGTACACTGTCGCCCCTTGGGAACTTTACTGTTTTAAAAATCGTTAGTATTGAGACCGATGTGCCCAGTCCAACCGCTAAAACTGGCAATAATAAACGCTATATGAGCGAATTTGGTTGTCTTGCGTATTTTCTTATTTTAGGAACTCGGAAGGAGATAAGCGCCAACTATATTATATACCTAGGAAAATGATAAATCTGAAAAAAAACTATTTTTCGAATTTTATCGCGGTTTATTTTTGATTTTTAAGTTCCCGACGTTTCAAGCACCCATGGTCACGGGTCAGTCCCTCCCATGACCATGGGTGCTGCAAAGCATTCGAAACGTCGGGAACTTAAAAATCAAAAATAAACCGCGATAAAATCCGAAAAATAGTTTTATTTCATGTGTAATATTCGCGTAAATCTAAGAACTCAGTAAATGATAAATCTATTACGGGGACGTGATTTGTTTTAATTACGACATCTACAGGAAGACGGATATTCATAAAAACTAGCGACAAAATCATTGTTATCACATTTCACGAGTTCATATGCCCTCAATTCGACATCTATTATGGCCATTTTTGGAATAAATGTCGACAGATATATCGGGCATATCTTTTGTCCTTTAAATCTGTCTGCTAAAACTCAGTTTCGAAGGACAGGTCGAGTAGCACCGACTAGTCGACGCCATACATTTTGTGCCAAGGTCGGCCATTTCCATAGCTCTAATTCTCAAATAATCCTAGGAATGTAATATTGCTATTTTGACAACAATCCAGCAATATTTCCACAGAATATTACGCATGTAATAAATTTACATGTCGTAAATTGTACTTTGCAATCATGCAATGATAATATAAACTATAACTCTTATAATTGTTAGCTACAAAAAATTGCCGTGTTAATATCTGTAGGAATGAAGTAAAGTTCTACATAAGATACAGTTGAACCAAAATAGCTTAGAAACGGGCTTAAAATCATAAACTGTTGCGTTCCGTTTTACCCGAGGTCACGTAACATACATTGAAATGAAAACTTTAGTCTTCATTTATCCGCTATTTCTATTCGTGGGTTGAGTTTATTGCCGTGGGTATTTAATATTTGTGATTAATATTTAATAGCTTTAGCCGCTTTTTAGACATATTTACAGAAACTATATAAATAACAGCAACTTTGCCAGGACCCATGTAGTAACTTAGTTACCTATTCTGTTGCAAATAGACTTATCATTGTATTCTATGATAAACAGGATCATAGGAACTTTAACTAATATGTATTTATTTAAATGCAAAGCCCTCTAGTTTATTTTTTTACTAGCGACCAATCCCGGCACCGCATGAGTAGCACAGACGAAAATCCAGTAGCTTTGCCGATTATCTAAACCTTCCTCGTTATTAAGTCTATGAATTGGTGAAAACCTAATAAAAATCCGTGAATTCATTTATGGGATTAACTCGTTAATACATAGAAAATGTTGTAAAAATGAGATCTGAAGTCGAGCGTTTAGCGCTGAGTAGACGCTTACTAGCGTCGAAGCATGTAGAAGACGCGAGCGTTTTAAGTGCCCACTCGAGCGTTTTTACAACACTAGCTTGGACGCCCTGAGGCTAGGTGTAGCGATGATCTTCGTAGGGCGGCTGGCAGAAATTGGATGAGAGTAACCAACGATCATATTCAGTGGCGTGCCATTTGAGAGGCCTCTTTCAGCAGAGGACTGCTAATTAATATTTCTTTTTAGAATCTTCAGAAGAGATATACGCAATGCATACATAATTCTCAGAATACAAGTTAGAATAATAAACTAAACATATGCTATACGCTAATGATGACGATAGATAGACAAGCTTACCTCCGATTAGTCCATAAGTGATCATCATCATGGTGACACTCTTGCTGAAGGTGGACAGCACGAATGCAACGGACGCCACTAAGGAACCAGCGATGCACACCGCCCGGCACCCAAATTTGTTGCATAACGCCGATACTATAGGTCCTGTTGGGCGAAAACATTACCTTTTGAATAAACAGTATGAAACAAACATGTTTGTGCTCCAACCGAAGTAAAATTTGCATTGCGAGGTCTTGATTTATTGCGGTCAAACTTCTCTTAACTTATTCCACCTTCGAAGCGGCGTTGTTTGAACTTTTTTATGGCTTATAAAAGATTTCTTTGTTTTGAATTCATACTATATAAGTAAGGTATACATGTCGTTCATTTAAGGATATATTTTATTAAAAAATAACAACTGGTAAACGGGTCACGGTGGTATGCTATTACCCGTTAATAACACGGGTCTCAGATAGGATTTCCCATCTCTAATTAATAACCTCTTATTTAACCAGGTTCGAAGATGAATTTCCAAAAACCCTTTCTCAGTGCTTACCTACGTTATATAATAAACTCCTGCTTCTAGACACCGGTTTGAGCTGTGCTAATTGTAATTAAATTTTATAATCTTATACCTATATACTATCTTGAAAATAGCAAAACAAATCTATTAATATTGATCAAAGTGCAAATAGGTACACCTACTTTATCTCTGCAACTAATACTGCAAAATGTTGCATGTCAATAAATTTAATCTCGGAAACAAAAACATATAATATAGCCTGTAATCGCCATACACAATACAAAGGATCCAAATAACATTTCACCATTTAAAGATCATTTTCACTCGCGTCACATTAAATTGCTATCAAATTATTTGAAAATTTCTTAGATCCGCAAAGATGAATTTAGTCTGTTTTCTCCATCGATATAACCTTCATAGTGGCATTTTAACGTTGGTAATGTAGGCGTCATAAAATTCAACCGAGGCGAACTCAAATCCCGAATAAGATATCTTTTATTCATTATTATTTTGCAATAATGTCCTAGTAGGTCATTGATGCTGTGCCCATTCCATACATCAGTGGAGGATATGGCAAATAAATGCGTGCCAATTTACATTTTAAGATCTAAATATACAAATTAACACGTCACATCATTACGTCTTACGCAACTTAGTGCGATTAGGTGCATTAGCTAACTACGACCATTATTAATAATACTCAAGTAAGTTGCAGAGCCTTGGAACTAAAACCTACATAGCAAACTTGATCTGCGCAACTCCACGTATTATTAAAATACTTGTAATTGAGTTCAAGGAATCGATGCGACACGTAAAGGATTCAAGTTACAACAGAGATGCACCATTTACAGCTTTGTAAAGAAACTCTTTTACGGAGTTGGCGTATTTTCGGAGTTTCTCTCGAAATCCGGTAATGAATTTACGCAAGCTGTATCATTTGCAGTAAATTAAAGGAAACGAATATTACGTTTCATATTGAATTAAATTTTATTACTTTGAACCAGCTACAACGGCAATGATCGTCATATCGTTTCGAATTAAACTACGTAGGATGTGTGCTATATACAGAATCTAACCTAAATTAAAATTCGTAGGCAGATAATGCAATGTGAAATGGAGAGGTCACTAGGGCGTCTTGCCGATAAGACGCTTTCAATACTAACGTTGCACAAAATGGGATATCTGGGGAAAATTCAATATATCTGATACATTTTTATCTCGAAGATATGTGTTGGCAATCGTAAAAAAGTGTTTCCAATGAGGTCAATGGCAATTAAAAAAAGATAAGATAGTAGTGGGGCGACGAATAAAAATATACTGAGATAGCATCCGTTACTACGCGATTAATGTATTATTTACTAAAAAAAAATAGTTAGAGATACAAGATTGATTAAGCTAAAATAGTAATGTATTACATACTGAGTTCTTAGATTTACGCGAATATTACACATGAAATAAAACTATTTTTTCGGATATTTTCCCATTTTATTTTTTACCATCTGTCGAATGTCACAACCCTCTACAAGATGCAGGAGTATACAAGCTTGATTGGTAATGCGGTCTCTTTTATATAGAACAAACAAAAAAACCAGTAAAAACTCGGGTTAAAAAACACATAGCTGACCTAAAATACCGTCGCTCAAAGAAGTCTGCAGTCTGTGAGCATGTTCTTGACCGCACCCGCCATAACATCAGATTTGATAGACCACAAATCCTCGTGAAGGAACACCGTTTGCTACCAAGGATGGTTAGCGAGGCTATTGAAATTAAAAAACATCCTAATTTCAATAGAGAAGATAGCTGGGTGCTTCCTTCGACTTGGGATCCGGTAATTAATATAATCAAATCCAAAACCAAGCATAACACTGCAAGACCTCAAGACACCGTGCGCTCATTCTGCGTAGATCGGACCAAAAAAAATAAGAAGTTTGAGGGTATCCCGGAACAGTTATTAGCCCAGTCATATTAGGTAAAAAAAGGGGTCAACCTCGGAATGAAAGATAATAAGCTGCAAATTGGTATGAACCTTTGTTTTGTCATTCTAAATGTTGTCTCAAAAGTCACAATCGTTATCGTGTCCGCGTCTCAAGATATTCAAGGTCAAAGGTCACAAAAATCGGTTTTTCGCGAATATCTGGCTTCCTATCGGTTAAATGAGATTTGCATTTATTATAAAAGTTGTAGGCTATAAAATTCCCTACAACTTTTGTTTAAACTTTTTTTTCATACGACTAACCGTTTTGAAGGTAGAGCGCGAAGAGTGCACATCGTACAGTCATATACGGCCTAATGCAAGGTCAAGCGTGAGTTATGGTTATCAGTACGTTATAAAGTCAATTATTTACTTGGAAATTATAATTATTAAACAATGCCTATTATTTATGTACTAACTTTATGTACTTTCTGTACCTAAATCTACCAATAAATATTGATAACTCAATAAAATACGACAAGTCTGTAAAATTTGTGTTATAATAAGTATAATCCATCCGCTGAAGATTTTCCAAGATATTCGACACATAAAATTTAATGTAAATTAGACCTAAAATAGTACTAATAGAGCGTTAAAGAGAACTCTTTTATAAAGTGGTAACTATCTATGTATCTATCAACTCTACTCATAACACTCCTGACATCACTATCTAGATGGATTTATCTATCAATAACCCGATATAATTAGCTAAACTAAGTGTATACTGACATTGTGTTCGGTTCAGCGTTCAAAAAATGCAAGTGCTAATCACATTAATTAGCGCAGTACGATGAAAATTCGTAGAATCATATAAGGTAGTAGGTTATTAGATTTCTAGGAAGTCTTTAACAATTTTCAAGTAAAGCAATCACAAAAAGATTGATATCTTATTAAAAATCTATACGTTAATAATCTATATCACCACGCCATGTCTAGGTATCTTACCATAAGTATACAGACACACATTTATTATGTTTGTTAGAATCGGAGAGAGATCACTCTGTCTGGAACGCGGAGATTCTTTTCTGAACAAATTACAACCAGTATTATTAAAATCATACTTATATTATTATAATTGAAATAAATATATATCCAGATCTAGAGAAATTGTCTTCAATAGGTACGTAACGAATTTTTTTTACTTATCTCATCTATCTACGTTTAGTAGGGGCGTTATCGCATTTGTTAAAAAAATATGTATACACCTATGACGAGGAGTTTAAATGCAATGTTCTAAAAGATTTAAAATTAATGGAATTAAAAACCAGAAATCTATGTGTTGACGCTACATACCCATAATAATGTTTGTAATGTTATTTATCTATATCATCACGCCAGATCCCTTGCGGGGTAGACAGAGAGCACAGCGTTCCAACGTTAGAATGTAAAGAAATAAGCACCAATAGGTTGTTAATTAATTCTGACTTTGCATCTATTACTCACAAGCAGGCATGAAGCCAAGATATCCTAACGATTATTCCTACATCGACACTTTAATTATTATTTATGTATTTACATATGAATATGATTACTCCCATATCCGTGCTTTTATACAGAAACATAAATTGTATTAATATAGGGATAGAAGGGTGCGTTTGACAACGCGAAAGGAAATTGACAGTTTCATTGGAGGGGCTTTGTGCAATAAAAACAACAACCCAGTCAAACATTTTATATAGATAGACGAGAATTATTATGAACGACATAGATCTAATAAGTAATGGGCGGTATCAATATTCAACTAAAGGATAGATTTGCTTACTACGGATAGAATTTTGACATATTTTGTATGGAAAATCTGTCAAAATTCTACTGACAGTAAGCAAATCTATGCTTGAGTTGAATATTGAAACTGGCTATAAGTCTTAATGATAAGTTATTTATCTTCTCAATAATCTGTACATCATCTTATTTTATCTTTCTATGAGCGTTCTTTTACGCGGATACATATTATTTACCTCCTGGTAAAATCCATACTAATATTATAAATTCGCAAGTTGTCTCTCTGTCTGTTTGTCTGTTACTTATTCACACTAAAACCACTAAACAATTTTGATCAAATTCGGCAAGTACATAGATCGGAAAGGACATAGGCTACCCTTTGTCTAAAAAAAGTTAAGAGTGTAAAATACACGCCTGAAAATAACGCGACCGAAAATACGGGTACAGTTAGTCCTAGATGTTTGGATGTTTGTTACTCAATTACAAAAAAACGGCTGAACAGATATGGGCGAAATTAGCACAAATTTAGTTTATTACTTGGATTAACGCATAGGATACTTTTTATCCCGGAAAAATGACGGGTTTCTGTCTAAAGTCAACGCGGACGAAGTCACGGGTAGAAACTAGTATAAAATTATATTTTCGTAAAAAATATACTTACATTTACTGAGAAAAAATCTCTAAATACCACGCGGCTACATCAAAGCTACGTCTAACATCGGGACCCAGCAACTTAAAGAATGAAGAAGCGACGTTTCTCTATTAAACAGCCCCAAAATAACTCGCGTCTGAACCTACGTCTAACATCGGGATTCTAATAGCTTAAGATAGACCGACAAGTTGGAAAATACGGGCATCATTAATCTTACCAGCAGCTAGATAAACTCCGGACAGCAGACTGCCAACCCACGCAACTGTTCCTTTTCCTTCACCAAAGTACGTCACGAGTTCAGGGAGGAATATGCCAAATGTGTACGCTATGCCGTCAACAATCAGGTTGCACATGAAGGAGGCAAACACCACGACCCACCCGTAACCCCCGTCAGGGGGCGGGGGTAGGGCTCCATAGTCGTAGGCCTCGTCATCATCAGCATCAGCTGCGGCCCCTTCTGCCGTCAGTCTTGCTGCTTCTTCGCATGATGTTTCACTTTCCGTCTAGAACAACGAAATAGAAAAATCAGAAATGTTTCGAAATACAAATAAGGTAAAGTTATGACGACAAACGCACGTCTGAAGATCTGCTTAAACCATTTGGTACAATGACATGTGGCCACAATCAGAGATGGGCAAAATGTAATCAGATTAATGATTACATACGCATTTTGTAATATTCAATCATGATTCAAGATTAAAAGTGTAATCGTAATCGTTGAAAATTACAAAATGTAATTATAATCGTTAATCATTAATACACCATCACGCCTATATTCCCCAAGCGGGGATGATTAATCATTAATCTGATTACATTTTGCCCAGGCATAACCTATTGGGAATAAATAACCTCTTCATTATTAACTCTAGGTACATCTAGGTTCGCTCTAGATGTACCTTTCTTACATATAGATTATTATATAAGCAACTGACAAGAGAACTTTTTTTTGTATGTGTTTCCAGTGGAAACCGAAGTGATTAAGCCTGTCGGGTCCAGATTTTTTAGCAAGATTGCCTGCTTTTTTTGGTTTTCTTATCGTCAATTTTGTAGGGATGACCTTAAACATCGTTTTGGAGAAAATCTAGTTCACGTGTCCTGGTAGAACCAGTGCGGATATCAATAAAATACAGGCGACGCGCGCAGATTGAACGAGGCTCGATGCAGTAACATTGCAGTAATCGGTTCTTTAATATGCAATTTGCTGCCTACAATTAACGGTAATTACAACTACAAAGTAAAAAAATCTTTCTGAAGAAATTTTCTTCTTTCATTCAAAAATGTTAGCAACGTTATAAGTAATTAAACGTTAGGCGCGTAAGTAATCTTATTTAATTAAGACTTGGTGGATAAAACTGTAAGACGGAATAAATAGAAATTATTTATCGTACAGACTAACGACTCTTTCAAATAATTTGGTGGAGTAAATGATCTCGCCGTTATATCCTCTTTATATAATAATTAAGTAATAAAATAAGTGCTTTCTAGAAATACCGTAAGTATCAATGTCACGGCTATCTGTAAACAAACACAATTGCCGATTTTACATGCACATTAAAAACGTGTCGTAAATTCAAATGTACTACGTCATGCCGATTTGGTTGTTATTGTTCGCATTTAAGTTGCTTTATTGTCGCCTGTCGTAAATTTTGCAAATGTTACTAATAAAACTGTTGCTCTTAACGAGTCCTGGAATATTACCGTGTACGGTTGAAGGTATTTGCTTTAGGTTCCCGTCCAACTTTTATTTAGAACTCCACCTACGACATTTTCGACGATCAGTCTCCGCGTAACAAACAACATTTTACTGAATGAAAAAATATAATCCACTATTTCTATCCCTTGTTTGTGATTTATAATATTTCAATATTATAGGTTATGGGGAAGATGTGCGAAGTGAAGCTGACTGACAGTATTCGCAACAGCGTAGTAAGAAAGCGAGTAGGTATGAAAGATAGTTTCGGTGTAAGGTGAGAAAGGGTATGCTCCGTTGGTTCGGGCATAAAGAATGTCAGAAAAAAGAATGACCAAACAGATAGATAGATAGATAGATAGATAGATAATACTTAATTGTTCTACCATAAATACTAGAAGGAAATAAAAAGATACAATATTTCAATTGAAAGGTAGTGTCACAATGGACGGCCTTATCACTAATAGTGATCTCTTCCAGACAACCTTTGGATGGAGAGGATCTAAAGAAAACACAAGATTTAGGGGTGTACTTAGCTAACAGAATATAACTATACACAAATAAATCTATCATTACATGCTAAAGTGGAAGGATGCAGGTACCGGGCAAGACCTAGACTATCTTACCACGACCAGATAGACCGAGTCTTATCTGAAGGACAAGTCAAGAGTCTCCGTAACCGGCGAGCGTGTATGAGACGAACTATGAGAGTGGAGAAAGCCAGAGAGGTATGTAAGGAAAGAACCTGTTGGAACTCTGTACTCTCTGCCTACCCCGCAAGGGATCTGGCGTGATGATATAGATAGATAGATATATGGTTATGTTATGTATATGCTTATTATTTTGTTTATTTTTTAACCGACAAGCAATAGGCATGAGTAAATTGAGATATTATGGGTATTACGTCAATCCTATAGGTATCCTACTATAGAACTAAGCAGTATATTAGCCAACTTCAAAAAAAGAGGTTCATAATTCGTCCTTTTTTTATAACTCCTTTGCTTATGAACCGATTTTGATGATTCTTTTTGCATTTGGTTCAGTATAGTTTTGAGGTGGTCCTATTTTATTGTTATTGGTATTGGACCTTGGACTTTGAAGAAACAAGAGGGAAATCCTTAACGGCGAACAGCACGAATGTATAGATTCCGTTACTATAGTCATTATATTAATCCTGTAGGTACCTTACTTTAGAACTTAGCAAATAATATAATATCGGTATATAAATATTACTAAATAATTCACTCGTCACTTAAAATTGTAAAATAAAAATCTTTGAACAAAAAAGGTAAACCGACTTCAAAAAGCAAATAATAAATATTTGAAGTCGGTGCCAAGTAACCGACTGCACCAACCAGCACCGACTCCAAATATTTATTTTTTGCTTTTTGAAGTCGGTTTACATTTTTTGTTAAAAAATTTTTTTTAATTATTAACTATGATATTAGACACACGTGAGTGCTCTACAACGTGTGATGTCACACTATATGAATATGAACAATATAACATTTATTGTTCTATACAGATGCAATTAAAACTCTTTGTTGTATTAAATGTAATTCCTTTTGTTATCGACGTTGTGTTGAAAGTGGTTTAGTTTTTTGGGACTAACGAAAAATCGCCGGAATTATTCTTAAATAAAATGGCATTGTTCTGCGTCCATACATGATTTGCCCCAGAACCAACAGGAATGAAAAAATGCGTGTATGATTTAAAGTTACCTGCAAATTATCTTCATGCATTTATTATTAAACGGACAAGCGGGGGAATTGCATTATTGCAAAAAAAGTATTAAATTTTGAGGTTATAATTTAGTAGTCGACAATACATTTGTAAAAGCGTTATGTTACAATACACTAGCAATAATCAAATCGATCATTATTGAATGTAATTGATTGAATATAACCGATTGATAGTATTGAAATCTCCAACCGTAATTCGATAACAACGTTGACATTTGGAAAAGATGTCGACGACTTCGATTTAAGTACTTACAATACATTGAAATATTCATTTTGGATTGCAAATTGTCCGCTAGATACGGATATTTGCCACTACTAGAATAATATTGATGAATAATTATGGTATAGGTCACATGTTTGTTGGTTCTGGGGCCATCTTCGACGATGTCCTTTTTCCGTAAATGGCTTGGTCCAGTGATTAAGAGCTTAAGCCGCCCCGCCCGAGCTACAAAATATTTGTTTCGGTCTGGGTGTTTGTGTATGTCAATGTAATATTTGTAAACGCACTCACGACGCAGGGGCACTTCTAGAGTGGGGCGAAGTTTTTTGAAAAAATAGAAACACAAAAATTCGAACAGAATTGCTTCTTACTATTATATTGCTACTTATTATGAAACAATTTCTCCGTCAACAACGGTTATCTACGCATATGTAACATGTCGATGCAGTGTATGTAAATAGTGTAATCAGTAACTAAGGAGACAGTTAAGTAAATTATGTCATAGTTGAGAATAGTGATACGGACGTCTCTTTGTTTGAGAACGGGCGGCGTGTCATTATCGTTTTATCGCTTCTTTGTACTCGCAGCGCGTGCCAATTACTGTGGTCATATTGAATACAAGAATAATTTAAGCAGTATTTATTTAATATAAGTATTAATTTAAATAAATTTCATAATAAGTGGTATTAAAATATTTAAGATTATAGAAAGAAACTAAAGAAGAATAAGTTGATAAGTCTGACGTAAATAACAAATATAATTTGTTCCAAAGACCCAGTTTCGAAATTGAATAACTAATTTGACTAACAAGAGACTTCTATAGAATAAATTGGCACTCCATTTTTCTATGCTAGAATTACAAACACAAAACTTGTAAATGTATTCTTTCAGCCAGCTATTTTCGCACAAGGAGTTTAGACTTCAACCGTTGTTCGTTCTTTGTATTAAACGACCCCTTCCGTTCAGTTTGACTACGAGACCGATACCTAAGTATAAACAACAGATAAACCTAAGAATCAATATGACTCTTGTTTACAAATTCAAACACGTGTCACAGAACCTGCCTAAAGCTTGTTTCTACTCAAAGCGTATCGCATAACGACACCAATTCAAAATAATATAAACAATATGGCAGCAATCATGAATCACACTACGCGGGAGGAAAATTACACCACCGAGAAGTTTACAGAATTAATACGAGTCGACATCGGAAGCTATTGACGACACGAAATTCTTATAATCTTGTGTAAATAAAGGGAGAGTTATAAGCTACGTACAAGCCGTGAATATAATGTGGATGAAGACTATTAACAAAATTAGGTCAAGGCGAGACGCTGATCAATTCGTTTCAAAACGTGAATACCATAAGGGTTCGATTATTGGTAGTATCAAATCGAAAGAAATTTGATGTTTATATGGACTATTATGCAATACGTGGATAGTCTAAAGAAACTGCCATCTAACTAGAATCTTGCCTGCACCTGACATTACTCAAGAAGCTCATCGTAGCGTAGTAATCGTTATCAATAGACCTCAGTTTCTTTTCATCTTCCTATAAACGCACCAGTGCTACAGCTGTATGTATTGATTTAGTATTTTCGATAAAATTATTATTCTTATAACGTCTTTCCCAAAAAGATTCTAACTCACTTGTCATTACTCATCCGATTGTTTGCGATGGACCCGTGTGTTCGTCCTTGCGAATGTTTACACCTCAAGCTAGTCTTACACCATGATTTATTTTGTTAACACAACTGTAGATAATGTTATCTATAGTATATGGATACTTCCTAGTCTCTTTGTCACAACCTGCTGACTTTTGTAAACAAATATCCCGTCCCGGTTATATCAATTTTATTGTGTTAGGAAGGATAGCCGTTTCCGGTTGGATTGTCTGCGTGATAATTGATTAACACGTTGAACTAAGAATATGGCTCCATTAATATCAAACATTAGTTTTTGTTTTTTAATTTTAATTCCTATTAAGTACTGTCATTAACTAAGGTATAAAATTAACATAATCACCTAAAACTATAATCAACCTCGGTAATAGAACATGAAAGGATATAGAACATTTAATATTTAAATGTTATTAAACGGTAGCAGGACGGTACCCATTGTTTGGTTATAGACTATTACGTAAACAACTAATGTACGAGCGATTACAGTAATCCATCACGAATTAAAATAACTCCTCGCCTCGTGCACATGATTGAAGGCGGAAAATTCGAATAAGGAAGCCTATACGACCTTTACTCAGTACACTTCAAATGTGGTCTTCCCACATAACATAGGTAGGACAAATAACAAAGAATCTTGCAGATCAATTAAAATTCACGGCGCAAATGATTCCGCGTTGTTATTGCAAATAAAATTTATATTGTATAAAATAAACTAACAAAATGCCACAAACGCCATTATAATAACCATTTGAAATGTTTCTCTTATACCTTGTATTATTTCTTAATGAACAGATAATGACATAGGAATTGCTTACGTACAGGATGATATTGAAGAATATAACATTCAAAACATAATATGCATATATTTTATTATTATTATTTTTGCGTAACATAATTTTATAATCTTGATCTAATAACCGGTATGACGAAATTAGCCACTAAACCCGATGCGAGGTATAAATGGTAAACAATTTGCTGAAATCTTTAAAGACGAAAAACAAAAAGCAAGAAGTTTATTTTTACCTTTTTAGCATTCAACAATTAAATTAACACGATACATAATTATTTTTTTCTTTCACCTTAAGTTTCATTTAAGATTTGAGCTTTGATATAATTTGCTTACTGGGCATCAACTCAGCTGAAGTAAGTCGCCTCGCTTCTATTCGTTTTGACCTACTTATATAGGTTAACTCGGACGATAATAAAAAAAATTGTACTAGTGTATCTCCGGTACCAGGAATAATAGGAAGAATTCTATAAAGATGGTATTAAAAGACAAGAAGAAACTTTAATTTTCCGTCACAATAACTTGCACCTCTTCTGCGATACTGCTCTTCTATTTCCCAGATGTTTAGATGTTATCGGGATAAACAATTCAGTCGCTTTCTTATAATTGGCGAATCCCTGGCGATGCCGCTACTAGTGCAAAACAGGGACCTAAAAACCATTCGTCACCAGTGGCGTTAACGATAAAAACTTTAAAGTAAACTATCTAGGTCACCTAAGACGAGCCGAATCGGAAAAATTAAAGAACAAAGACTTAAGAGCCGACCATAATAATATGAACATTGTACTAGCACAATCATTTTCAGAGAATCAATAAAAACTTATAGTGATAAAAATGTGAGCCCAAATAGAATCACAACAAGAATTTATCAGTAGGAACATGAAAAGACATAAGACAATTGATATATAACTTCAAGAGACATCACAAGGAAAGGACATCAATTAAAAAAAAAATGTTTTTTTCAGATTCCTTATGACCAATCGGGTTATTATAACAAATTCGATGTTTCTAACGAGGTTGAGATGTGGTTTCTAGGTCAATTTCTGTAGTTCAATGTAATATCGACGCTTCTGTGCCACAATGATGGGTAACGTGGTCGCGTCGTGTGTCGTGGCGCCCGCGCACGTGATGCCGATTGCCATTAATTGATTAGTGCCGCACGCCTGTCGCCGGCCGCTTCTTCTAAACTTATTGTACACGAAGACCCGCGGAATGCGAAGTATTATCAATTATAAAGTCACCGAGTCAACATATCAAATCAATCAATTCTTTAATCTGATTTATTACATTATTATTAATTTTATATTTTTCAATCAATTATGAGAAATCAACACTATACCAAATTAAATATACCAGCTCCAACCATATCCATAGAAAGAAGGTCCGAAGAAAAAATGACAAAACTGATATATAATGCGAAAGTGGAAGGATGTAGGTACCGGGGAAGACCTAGACTATCTTACCATGACCAAATAGACCGGGTCTTATCTGAAGGACAAGTCAGGAGTCTCCGTAACCGGCGAGCGTGTATGAGACGAACTATGAGAGTAGAGGAAGCCAGAGAGGTATGTAAGGAAAGAGCCTGTTGGAACTCTGTACTCTCTGCCTACCCCGTAAGGGATCTGGCGTGATGATATAGATAGAGATAGATAGATAGCTCCAACCATCTTAAAAGAGATCTATCTATCTATAACCTCACGCCAGATCCCTTGCAGGGTAGGCAGAGAGTACAGAGTTCCAACAGGTTCTTTCCCTACATACCTCTTCGGCTTCCTCGACCCTCATAGTTCGTCTCATACACGCTCGCCGGTTACGGAGACTCTTGACTTTTCCATCAGATAAGTGGAAGGATGCAGGTACCGGGGAAGACCTAGACTATCTTACCACGACCAAATAAACCGAGTCTTAAAAGAGATAATTCTCAAAATCAATTAAGATGATGATAAAATTCATAAAATTCAGTCACTTCCTTAAACGTATTAACACTGATAGTCATTGAAGCAGGTAATTACTGATCTACTTGAACTAGTGAAATTATCGTTAATACACAACAATACGGTGGCACACTTTTGTGACCTATTAAACTGTTAATAACAGCAAATTTAAACTTTTAAAGAGAGGTCGTTAAGAATAACTAATTAGGGTTATCACCGATCACTTACATAAATTGGTTTTGAAGTAAACAAGATATTTAGAATTTCTTAGTAAACACAAAAGAAAACGAAGTGTCAGAAGCAGTTAGGAAAATGAGCATTACTCACAATGTTCTTCACACTCATTATTCAATATACACACAAATAACACTACAACCACTTCAGTTGGAAGATCAACTAGCAGTGACAATCAGCACGCTTAATACGAGTCCTAGTTGTAGATAATTCGATATCCTAATCAAATACGTGATAAACATAAACGATAAAATATTTAACGAAAATCCGGTACTCACGTAATCTCTGTTTTCGTTGCTAATGAAGATAGACGCATCGTCATTAAAATCTATTAAACAGAACTCTTACAAATGGCTAGTTTTAGCATCGTAATTGAAGCAGAGAACAATCAAACTACCATGATAATTGCATCGTGTTACACGTGCATTATACATAAATGTAGCTTGAATATATATGAATATAATTCTCAATACATAATGTATGCTCCATACAGAAGGATTTATAGTGTTGACCTATGCGGCAGTGCCTACTAGAATCAATAATCAACATAGAACATTCGTTGAGGAGGATAAGTTTAAAGAAGGATTGACGCGAACAAAGTTTATATTCACAGCTCTGGTAAAATTTAATATATATAAATTACCTACTTTATTCTGACCGGTTCGATACATTTCGCCAATTTCACAATTGTAACCGAATTCATAGCATAAGGCGAATAGGATAATGATAATAATTATACCTATGACTTAATGGATTTTTTTGATTTCGGATACAATTTCTCTGTAAAAGTTGCATTTGTCACACAGCAAAGGTTGATATGATAATTTTTAATCCTTTTTGTGTAGTCCTAATGAGGATAAAATAACTAGAAGATTATACAATTAACGAATCGGTATATTATCGGCAATTATCTGTAATTAAGGTGATATTAATATTGAAATGTGCACAATTTTATCAATATACAGAATATTCAATCATATCGTAAGTACTAAATTATATCCAGATATAGGCACAGCAACAAAGATATGTTTGCTTCGTGTACTTAACAAATTGGCCACAATCGTGATGTTTGAATTGTAAGCATGCATCCGGTATCGATTTTATTATAGTATGCACACTAATGCAACTGTAAACAAGAACTCAGATGCTAAATAGTATTTCAACGACAGCGAACTCATAGGTAACAATGTAGATAAAAAAATGCAGTTCCGAACAAGGGATGAGCCTACATTGTTCTCCATTTAAACAACGGTTAAATGATTAGAAATAAATTAAAATATTACATGCAACCTAATAAAGGTTGTAGTCGTTTAGACTACAATGCATAGTGGGATCATAGTGTCTTTTTCATTAATATATTTAAACGGCTCAATTAATTCTCTAAGTACTTTATTGACAAGGTTGTAACCATCTGTGGAATAGCCACCAACTTTTACCGACTAACTTATATTAATAAATAGTTTAGGTATACCTAGAATATTATGAATTATGACCATAAGCCAAATATGAATAATCTGAAAACGATGACTTAACCCGCAAGTCCTGCAAAACTGTGTGTTTTTATTTCATATAATAAAATATTAGCATGACTGCCTCGGTGGTCTAGTGGCAAAGCACATCGCTTTGTGATCACGAGGACCTGGGTTCAAATCCTAGGTCAGACAAATGTAGTTTATCTAACGAGAAATTCCCCGTATGAGTCCGGAGTATGGAATTGTGCCCGGTATATGGCAACAGGCTCGCCATGTAATAGGGTTACATGGGACCTAACATCGTCGGCGAAACGTGGATGTACTCAGTACACCTCTGCCATCCCCGCTTGGGGAATATAAGCGTGACGGTGTGTACACAGATAGCAACAAATACATATAGGAAACCAAACAATGGGTATAGAAGTGTCACCATACATTCTATAAAAAGAGAACATACACAATAACCATGTAATTAACCATGCCACGAGATGTAATTAACTTATGAATAAGACCAGGCTATATTTTATTGGGAATTATTAAACTGTGTAGGAATATTACAGCTGTATAACAATACCAGTACGTAACATTGAACATGTATGTTGTATTTTATTGACGTGTTATACATCACACCCGGATCTGTAGATCTGTTTTGTGTCCGACTGTAGGTGTGTGTGTGTGTGTGTTTGAGTGATATACGCTGTTGGCCGTGAGGCCTTTACAGCTTCACCGGACTTAAGGGCGAGCGTGCAACCACTACGCTCGAGCCAGAAGGGCAAGGGGCGACATACTCGAGGGCGCCTCAAGGAGGAACGGCCTCGATTTGGACAGTCGCTACGGGGGGAGGGGGTGTAATTAGTGCACCGGTCCGCGGGCTAGGGGATCTACGACTTCGTCGTCGTCGTCCGTATCCGGAGCGGAAAGGAGCGATGTCAAAGCATCGGGGGATCGTTGAGAATATGTCGCGGCCGGCGGTAGCGGCAGGGGTCGGGTTCGTAGTCGGCGGCGGCTACGATGAGCGGATTCGCATGGGAAGATGCGTTTACTTTTTTCGTAGTATTTGTTTTATTTATGTATATAACTTGCTTTAATAAACGATGTCATTTAAGCAGCCTACGTCGAAGTCTAAAATATATATCTAGTATACTATAGTTAGTTCAGGACCATCGATATATTGATCGATGTTCAGGACTAATAAAGTAATCAATAAAAAATAACATTGAAAAAGGGTAGCAATTACGGTACTTATTAAGTATTACTATGCTTGGAATATCTCAAATTGCTTTTTAATCTTGAGATAATTGTCAACGTTGGCGTAGATAATAAAAGAATTAAGTATGTAATATTATAATAGCTGGTTGATAATATTTTGCTAATTTAACTATCTACATAACAAATACCAGTCCATATTTAAGCGTAATAAGGATAAAACATAGTAATTAACATACAGCTTACCTTTACCCTTTTATGTTGGTAGCACAATATTTACTGTTCAACCTTTTGTTAATATGTACCGATGTAAGTAATGCATTTATGTCGGCAAATATTTTATACAGTTTGTTTACAATACAGGGAAAGGACAAAGGTTATCTTCACAGAAATCGAATATCTTTATGGAATTCGTAAAATTCTGCTCTGCTGTCAGGGAGAGAGATATACAACAATACATCGATCTTGTATCAAGATACAAGACACCCTTTAATTAGAGGATAAATTCAGGATTTGCTAGCTAAGGTTTTCGTAAAAACCATACACAATGTTCCATATTAAGAGACATCTCTCTGAATATAATATTCAGGTGTTTTGTCTGGTCTTTTAAGTACCACGCCAAAACATGAAAGCGATTTTGACGGAACCTTTACATGTGGATAGCTTAGTCTAACTTTCCTATATTTATTTAAAAAATCTTTTGGATAGAACCGGCAATACGACGTGATCACTTGCCCGGTGTAGCTGTAAAGGCCCCGCGGCCAGGAGCGTAGATCATTCACACACACACACACGACGTGATCTGTTCCTGCGTGCTACTAGCTAGGTTCTAGTGAGAGGTCAAGCAATATTGCAGTTTCCAAGATCCGATCATAATGATCGGATCTTGGAAACTGCAATGATCGCTGGCCAGATCTACTTTTCAATGCAAAAGGTTCAAGCGAGCGAACCACGGACAAAGTGTAGCATCTAGCTACTAAATATCTTTGGCAAAAAAACCACGGTTTATAGCAGTCTCACACCTTCCTTCCACAGTTCTTACGCTTGTATTTTATCTTATCGAGTCAGATATTTTTGTATGTGTTTATTAATGGATTACCAGTACAGATATTTTGAATAATTATATAAAAATATTTTTGGAATTTTACATAAGTAAACACATAATGACGATTGTAAATTCCCTGATAGTTTGGATAGATTTGCCTACTACCAGTAGAAGTTTGACAACAAGTCAAACTTCTACTGGTAGTAGGCAAATCTATGCTTGTGTTACTTAAAACTGGTCATATGTATTTAAGGTGTCTATCCTTGTCGATTTAATGGGCTTTATTCAGTATAGGCAGCGCCGCAACTAACTCAAAATCACTGACGCTATTCAAATAATCACCCAGGTAAGTGTACCTTGGTGATCTAAAGAGTGATTCAAAAGGTTTTTACGATCCGATCGTAAAAACTTTTCAATCATTCATTAGACGCAGGAAGAAACCTACTATTAAACGGGATATAATGGTACATATTCCAAAATGCCAACTGCCACTAAGACAACATTCAATTTGCAATTCTTTACTGAAAGCACACGCACACGAACCAATGATTACCATTTTAATAATTCAATACTACGGAATACCGTGACCTTAATATCCCAATGCGTAACTAAAACGAACTTAAGTACCTATACAGTATTGAATTACGATCCTTATACGTATTAATTTAAAGCACATTTTACGAAATAGTAATAGATTAGAACCTTGGATAACAGTCCTTTATGAAGGTTTTCATAAAGCCTTGCGCATGACGGCCATTGTCAAAGACACTGCACGATAGGTACTTTACCTTATTAACAACTCGATATAGAATAGTGCTAATTTAGATTATGACCTTATATATGTATGTAAAGCTTACGGCTTGAGGCGCTCGTAGCGCTGTGCGACCGCGGTGTTCTAACTAATCACCAAGGTTAAGCAGCGTTCAACATGGTCGCCCTGAGATGGGTGACCGTTTTGGCATTTTCATATTCGAGCGTCTCCGTGCTTCGGAAGGCACGTTAAGCCGTTGGTCCCGGTTACCACTTGCTGTGGTAGTCGTTAAGCCGAGTTGGAAGCCTCATAGGCGGCTTGATAATTTCCAACAGCAGGTGGCCACAAACCTGCCTCCACCAATCCGCACTAGGTCCGCGTGGTGGAGTATGACCTAATCTCTCTCACCTCGATTTGTGAGAGAAGGCCTTTGCCCAGCAGTGGGCAGTATAGGCTGATATTATAAAGCTTACGGAATCTTGTCATTCCACGGATAGGCACTTAGTATACGCCCTCTCCCATAGCGACAGCTCAAGCCTCCCTCCGCCCCAAGGCAAGTTCCTCCTTGAGGCGCCCTCGAGCTAGTTGGCTCCCTTGCCCTTTCTAGCTGGAGTAATTGCACGCTGCCTTTTGCTCGGTGAAGGTGCAAAGGCCCCTCGGCCAACCATTTAGATCATTCACACGCACAAAAACGACGGGCGATTTAGCGCAGTGGTTAAGAGCTTAAGCCGCTCTGCCCACCGCGTCTAATAGTCGCGGGTTCGAGTCCCGCACGGGACATATCTTTGTGTGATCCACAATTATTTGTTCCGGTCTGGGTATTTGTGTATGTGAATTTACATGTTTGTAAACGCACCCACGACACAGGAAGAAATCCTAGTGTGGGGCTACGTTTTTATTAAACAACAAAACAAAAAAGAACTTGCCGTTTAGCCAGGTAGCTATTAAAACTACAGGCATTATGCAATAATGACTTTATGGTACCTACTTTCTAACAAACAAGCTTATCTACATTGTGTTGTATTATCCTTGATAATTATGATAAGATGGCTGTGCAGTCGTTGTTTAAAATTACTACAGATAAGGTGTTATTTCGCGACGAATGCTACCGACCCATCGACATATTAATCGGATTATCTTTGAAGTATTTATAGCTTAAGTCTTGATTTAGTTAAGCAATAAAATATAAAGAAGTTATATCTATTAAACTTCTTTCTATGATTTAACCAGCTAACTAGTAATTCATGAAACATGTCCGTAGGTCTGTAAGTATTATGATTATTATTTATTCATGGTGAATTCAGAACACACTACGGAGTGCTCACATAAGGATAATATATTTGCGTTAACCGTTTGAATTAAGAATTAGACCCAATTATAATGTACGAGTATTTTCGCAGACTTTTCAAGACGACTTTGAAGAGGATGTATTTTTGATAATATTCGGGGTTATTTATAATTAAGTACATAACTAACTATACGTAAATGGAAGAAAATAATATGCTTTTTTTCTATAGAAAATTCTCAGTCTCAGTCACACTATGGAATTGAGCCTGGTCTGGTATAATGACAATAGGGTCGCACCCTATTACATGTGGACAACAGATATGGATAAAAATATCTGTGTATATCTACATCTGTGCCTAATATCGTCGGCGATTTGTAGGTGTACATAGTACACCTCTGCCACCCCCTCTCGGGAATATAGGCGTTACAGTGTATTATATGAATTGCTATTTTTGAAATCTGCCTTACCGATGCAGGTACAGACAGGAAAATGTTCTGAAATATTGTATTTTTTTTGCAAACTTATGTATACAGTCTGGTGCAAGAAACTGTTGACCCATCCTTTATAAACACGACTTATTTATCATAATGTGATAAATGGTAGTGTCAGCTATGTCTTTTCGTGTATTTGAAATGATTTACGTTAACGTGACCTCTCAAGAGAAAAGTATAGACTATGATAAAATAATCCTAGAATATTCTTTGGTAGAATATTAAATTACGGAAAATTGGCAAGTACAGTTGGACACACCATTACTCAGTCATTGATAAAACGGTGACCGCATAACAGTTTGTGCCAATTGTCGGCACTCGCATGCCACTAGAGCTGATTATTACGAAACTACTCACAAAGTAAACAGCGGCAAATAGAATAATAGAGCCGACAGAGGATTGTCTACATTTTTAAAAATATCACAAAACAAACAATGCCTTATTTGACTAATATAGTACATAGTCAATATAAATAATTATAATTTAAAAATACCTTTATAAAAACAAGCTTTTATAGCAAAAACACGACGAAGATATCTTGATTAGTTGAGGAGTTCCTATGGTTCCTTTCGGCTTCATCATCAGACTCTGGACACCAGCCGGGTCTAAGGTACTCGTCAAGACAAATCCAACGATCCCAAAAACGGCGGGGTTATAGTGAGTAGTTCGGTGGATTCATTGGCCACCTTGCGGCTTCTTCATCAGACCCTGAACACTATCTGGTTGTATATTACTTGTCAATACCAATCTAACAAGCCTAAACACGAGGGAGTTACGTTGTATATTTCACATGTTCCTATGGCCACCTTCCGACTTCATCATCAGACCAGCTCCATGTATGCCATTTTATACACAAGATTTGAGCCGCAAGGACAGACAGGCAGATAGACAGACATACGAACATTGTAAGTTAAATAAAAGCTAGTAAAAAAATATTGTACCCTTAAAAGGTCCCCCCATGCTTATATTCCCCAAGCGAGGATAGCAGAGGTGTATATATTATACATTGGTAAATATACTATTGTTATCACTATCACTACATATTATAAAACAAAGTCCCACCGCCGCATGTGTCTGTCTGTCCGAACACGATAAACTCAATAACGACCGAACGGATTTTCATATGGTTATCACCAATGGATGGAGTGATTCATGAGGAAGGTTTATATGTATAATTCACCCATGCCACCCTTACTTGGGGAATATAGGCGTAACGGTGATTTATTATTATGTAGTTACAGATATAGTAAATTAACACTACTCTATCTTGGCCCCTACTATAACAGTATAAATACAAAACAATTAAAAACAGTTTGCCATTGCAATAATTTTTCTCTAGAAATAATGTTAAAACCTTCTGAGATCAGATCATTATTATTAAATCTTTATCTATCTAGATCCCTTGCAAGTAAGCAGCACAGTTATTCTTTATTATACAGAAAAAAACATAACTAATTATATTTATACAAATTATGTATGATAACTTAACTTTATTTGAGTAATCTACCAGTTAACCTTTGAGTGTACAGAGAAAAGTTATATGGAAGTGAGAGTAATTGTACTATATAATAATTAATACCAAATGGAAAGAAAAATGCGCTTTTCCTCTTCTTCTTAAAACATCTAGATAGCTGTTATCACAAATGGAATGTGGAAGGGGATTCCAAAGTTCATTTTGTAGTGAGCTAACAAATAGCAATACAAAAAGGCATTATGTGCTATTTATTTAAAATATTCTTCCCATAATAATGATAACATGGTCACATTACTTGTAGAGTCTCCGTAACCGGCGAGCGTGTATAAGACGAACTATGAGAGTGGAAGAAGCCTGAGAGGTATGTAAGGAAAGAACCTTTTGGAACTCTGTACTCTCTGCCTACCCCGCAAGGAATCTAGCGTGATGATATAGATAGATAGAGAATCCATCAATAGAGCCATCCTATGGATCCAAGTTCCCACTTTCAAGAACCCAGTCACATTACAGCTCTTCTGTCTTGTAATGCAACCGGGTGGTAACTAACAATTTTGGATTAACCTCTGTCATGCTTTGTCATACAACGCATGCCAGACCAGTAGCAACCTACAAATTAATTCTTCAAGCACACAATATGTATACAAGGTGTAATATAATTAACGCAAGACCTGAAAGTAATAATACCAGCCAGCCTATACTGCCCACTGCTGGGCAAAGGCCTTCTCTCACAAATCGAGGTGAGAGAGATTAGGTCAAACTCCACCACGCGGACCCAGTGCAGATTGGTGGAGGGAAACCTGAAAGTAGTTCATTCTAAATCGGCAACTGAATTGATCCCACCTCTTTTTAAATTATGTTAATTTTTTATTAATTAGTAAATATTGCTTTTATTCATTAAGTTTGCTGTATTAAACAAAATTTATTCATTATTTAAAGCAATACGGCTATTTTAAATGCATTCCTTTTGCACCCACATCAATATGCACACAAAAATTAATTATTTATTAAATTCCGTGGTCAATTTGGATACCAAAAATCTTAAAAAATTGGTAGAAAACTCCTAAAACTGGAAAGTTGCTTGTTGCTGTTTCATTTTAGATTCGTTAAGCAATAATCTAATTGTGGTGTCTGTGTTCTTGCATTATATATGCCAAGCCAGGTGATCGGTACAGCTTGATGGGTTAATGTTGATAAATAACATCAGCCTATTCTGTCCCATGATGGATTATCGATGATTAATAAAAAAAAAAAAAAAGTTTATTTCAATCACCTATCGTAATTTACATTGCCGGGTTTGTAATCCCCTTTTAAGCAAAGCATTGCTTGTGTTAGGAGGAAATAATAATAACAGCATACACTGCTGCGCAAAGACCTTTTTCCATAAAGTGAAATGAAAGATATGAACCCAGTTCAGATTGGTGGAGCATAATGTTGATTACTTGACGGAATCTTATTATTATGTATTTCATGGATGTAATTTTTCCAAACTAGATTTAAAATTCAATCCAGAACCAAATCATTATAATATCAATATACATATACAATGCTAATATGATTTTTATTAACTTTGTATAAAAAAATTACACAAATAATTGTTGATCATATTCAATCTTGTTGTTAAGTATTTATTTATATTATCATTTTATGTACATTTTAATGTACTGGCACAATTCTCTAAAATTTGTTAATCAACAACAATTTAATTTTTGAAGCCTGTAATGATAGTCCTTGATCATGATTACTCAGAACTGGGTGAATCATGTAACTAGCATAAACGGGATCAACTGGGCCCCAATTCTCGTATTTAATTGACACTGAAACTGGATCCTGACTGAATTGAGATTTAATTTTGAATTGACTCGAAATTGGTATTCTGTTGCACTAAAAGTTCGGTCTGATTTCGGTATCATCTCAGTCTAATCTCAGTATAATCTAGTGTCGATCACATTTCGATCTATTTTCGATCTCTTGTCAATTCTCAGCTACCATAGATTAAATAAAAAACATTATCTGTAATGTCAAACTTATAAATATCGGTGTTGCCAATTTGTAGGCAAGTACCGGAAGTGTCGGTAATTTTAAATAAAAACTGATAATTATATTTCACACAGGAATAGATATATAAACGTATAAACAAATAAAAAATACCATAAATATAATCAATTCGTTCTATTTTTGCGTATTCAGATTTATTTTTCATTTAATACTCGTTTGACGTGTCTGAAAATTGGGTATTTTCATTTAGGTGCATGACCACCCCACGCACTCGAGCTAGTACCCATGGCCATAAAAATTCATAAGGTATAAAAAAAAAACATCGCGCGAAAATTGATGTTGTTTACAAAGTGTTTTGAATTTCATTGTTTTCCATTATAATATTATGGCTAAACAAGGCAAAGAAGGAAACGCGCTTTCAACAAAATTGTGGGCTCAGTGCGCTTTGATTTTGAATGCCGACGTCGGAGACGTCCAAAAGTCAGCCCAAGAGTGGAAAAAGGTAAGTAATCTATCGTATGTATTATTTATATCTGCTCAATATTACTATTCTTACTGATAAAGTGTCGTTTTATATTTCTAGTACTACAATCAATACAAGAGCCGCACGAAGGCTAAACAAAGGAGCCATAAAATGCGAGTCCTGAAAACTGGTGAAGGGCCAGCTGACGAGGTCCATTTAACACCTCTGGAGGAACGCTTCATTGGCATTATTGGAGGATGCAGTTCTCAGTTGCCTGCTGTCAGGCATAATCTACTTGATATATTGGTAAATATTATATCGGTGGTAATATTTATGTAGAACTCTGTCAAGAAATTTTGAAATATTCTAATGTGTGTGATTTGTTTATAGACTGTTGAACTGAATACTAGCAGTGGCGGGAATGATGGGAATTAGGGCACGAGTGGCCTTGTCCTAACAGGAGACAAGTAGGTCAATTTTGAGTAAGTATACAACCAACAATATAATAACCACTAAAATAATTTTATTGTAAACAAGTCAAACAGAAAATGTATTATCTTTAATTGCCCACAGAGTTTGCATGACTATTTGCTGTGCCTGTCATGGTATGGCCGGGATGAGCATCTCGTCACTGTCTTGCTCTGGAAGTCCTGGCGCTCTAAGCCAAGCCTGATTGGCCACGTTGTGTAGAACACAGCAAGCATTTACAATTGTTGCAGTCATCTCAAGTTTGTAATGCAGCTGCCTTACTACTAACAGACACCTGAACGAAAAGGAAAATTGAAAATACAACCATTCTTTATAATTATAAACATTGTTGATTAATAAATATATACCATTGTTGATTAGAAAAGTAATAATTTTAAACATTGTTAATTAATATTTGTTAAGAAGATAAACCATTGTTGATTAGTGAGTAGAAATAATTTAGTTTAGTGTATTCTATATTTATAATACATATAAGTGTTTACACATCGTTGAATAATAATTTGATTATAGATTGTTAGTGATATGTTTTATATGAATAAATAAGCACTTATTTGATTTAGTTAAACATGTTTATATTTACAAACCTGAATCTCCCTTTTGAAACCCCTATAATCATTCAGAGCTTCAATATGTTTTCGGTAAAACCAATTTTCAGTAAACCCAAACAAATACCCACTATCACCTGCAATTTAAATGTGACATTATGCAGTGTTTATATTAGTTATCTAATAATGTGACTTCTGCAAACATACATACCTAAAAGAGAAATTGATTCACCACCCTCAGTGACCTCATTTAGATAACCATTTAATGGGTCCCTCCAAATAGTTGAATCATAGGTACTCTCAGTCTGGATGGGTCTACACAGAGAATATTTTGGTCTGTATCACAAATCTGAAAAGCAAGATTTTTTTTTATTAACAATCAATAATAATAAAGTTTAATAATTATAGCTTCATATTATTTAATTTATACTTACTATTATCACATACAAAGAATGATAGCCTTTATAGCATTAATATGTCTCCTCATGTTCTGAAGGTTTTATGATCGAGACATGAGTACCATCTATGCAGCCAACACCTCTAGGTAGCCCATATTTGGAATAGAATCTAAAATACAAAAAATCATACATTTGTTATTATTAGCAAATTTCAATAGATAGGTTCATATTACAATGATTAGTATAACTTACCTGCTTCTAATTCTTTCCCTTGCCTCTCTTGTCAGAGGTAAGTTCACATACTTGCTCAAGACTGCCGGGTGGTTTAAAGCATCTGTCACTTGCTGCGCAGCCCTCAACACACTAGGTTGTGGCAAAGCATGTGAAATGCTTTGTCCCACCAAACTTTGGTATGAACCACTCACATAGTGTTACCAAAACCTAGAAAAAAAGATAATATTACAATCATTTTTTAATATTTAAGAATATACAATGCAAGGAATCTAACGTGATGATATAGATATATAAATATATGGCTTTCATTTTGCATATATTGAGTATTTACCTCGGGTGTGTAAAAATGTGTGTTGTGTATAGGTATTAGGTACTTAAACTAACCTTTACAGCAGCATCCAGTCCATCGTTACGTCTTTCTCTGGGCATATGGGGCTTCAGCTCGTCAATAAGCTAGCGGTTTCGTGAGTCTGTAAGTTTTTTCAAACTCCGAATCACTCATGGAAAAGGCGTCTGAAGCGAAACGACGATCACGTAATGTACGTCGGCGTTGCCTACTTCTTTCCGACGCTCCTCGTAGTGCAGCTATTAGATAATTCCATCTTAAGCCAAATCCACTCATTTAACGTGAAATAATTGCGTAAAAACTTATAATAAAATTTATTTTTATGCGCAAAACCAACTATTTACAATGTCTCTTCAGTCAACTTTGAGTCAAGCTTCAGTGTCATTTCAATCTCAAATTTGACGTTTGTTATTGTACGAGAATACCAATTTTGTAGTTTATGTTAGTTCAAAACGTTACCAGAATACCGTTTACATGTTTTTCAAGTTTCGGTCCGATCTCGATTCGGTAAATGTCATTGAAGGATTCGAATATGTTACGAGAATACCGTTTGTAAAGTTGATGAGATTGAGATGAGATCGAAACTGGATTTTGAACACTTTTAATTACGAGAATTGGCCTTCTGATGTCACATCCCTGTTTGAGGATGATGCAGATCAATTTATGCATAGAGGGAAACTGAAATTATGAACAATTTTGGATGATACATGACAATGAATGTTGTCTTTTAAGAATTGGAATAGAGGATGTAAACATGATTCTGATGCAGACACTAATTGTTGTTCTTTGATATACATGACACAATTACATACACAGGTGTACTTTGTCGAGTTTGCCTCATTGGTCTAATAGCAAATAATGAACTTAGCAATTACAAGGACCTAGGTTCGAATCCTAGAACAAAGTGTAATTTCTCGATCGAAATATTCCCAGTAATAGTTCAGGAGCAGTGACACCCTAGTGGTTAGACCATTGGACTGCAAAGTCAGAGGTCTCGGGTTCAAACCCTGCCTGGGTTGCCCTGCCTTCACCACTGTCTTTTCAAAATTATGTGTGTATTAAAAAATAACTATCATTCGGTTTAACAGTGAAGGAAAACATCATGAGGTAACCTGCATGCCTTTGAGTTTCTCGAAGGTGTGTAAAGTTCGCCAACCCGCACTGGGCCAGCGTGGTGGACATTGGCCAGATATAATGGCGATAGATTTTACCCCTATTACAGTGAAAACTAACATTCCCGCGAAAATTGGATGTACATGGTATACGTCTGCCACCCACCCCCAGTTGGGCAATATAGACATCATAGAGTTAATTCTTTTAATGTTCTTAGTTAAGCATTATTCATAGTTCCTATGCTGCTTTTATTTACCATGACCATGGAAGGATACTAGAAGAATATTTGATACATAGATAAACTTTTGAATGGTCACCCATAATAGAATAAAAACACACCATCATACCTATATTCCCCAAGCAGGTGTTGCAGGTGTACTGAGTACACCTCTTACTGGGCACAATGCCAGATTCAAAACTCCTACTAGAAATGTTTCAATACACAAACTACACTTTCATTGTCATAGGATTTCAAATCAGGGCAGATCGCTATATGGATTATTCCCCACTAAATGAATAAGAGACTCAAATACATTAAAAAATATATGTTCAGTGACTGCCTTGTTGGTCTGGTGGCAAAGCACATCGTTTTGCGATAGGAGATTCTGGGTTCAAATCCTAGGTTAGAAAAATTCCAAGTATGAGTCCGGACTCTGGAATTGTGCCCGGTATATGGCACATCGTCAGCGCAACATGGGTGTACTCAGTACACCTCTGCCACTCCTGCTTGGGAAATATAGGCGTGATGGTGTTATACTCAGTAAAAAAACCAATGTGAAAGGCAATACTATAGGCAGAAAAATAAAGTATTTTATATTCATGGGAATTATACTAATTTTTTTATATTATTAGATACATTTTGTTTATAATATTTCAAGCAATGATTAATTGGCTAAATAACAAAACTAATTATCACTAAACGACAATATGTGTATAGGATTAGCTGTACCAGCCAGTACAAGAATGTATTAAATTATGTAGGTAGGTCATTTAATTGTCTAGAAATAATATGTGTGTGTGTGTGTGTGTGTGAGTGATGTACGCTGTTGGCCGCGAGGTCTTTACAGCTTCACCGGACTTAAGGGCGAGCCTGCAACCACTACGCTCGAGCCAGAAGGGCAAGGGGCGACATACTCGAGGGCGCGAGGCGCCCTTGGTTGGGACAGTCGCTGTTGGGGGACGGGGTGCACTACTAAGTGCACCGGTCAACCGCCGGCTATGGAAGGGGATCTACGACTACGTCATCGTCGCCTGTATTCTGAGCGGAAAGAATGGATGACAAAGCATCGAGGGCATCGGAGAGAACATGTCGCGGCCGGCGGTGGCGGCAGGGGTCGGGGAGAAATAATATGTACTTAGCATGTATAATATTGAACCAATTCTTAATTAAGTACTTGTTACATATAATGTTAGGGTAAACAATATATTTGAGCCTACTGTACAAAATAAAAAATAAACGACGACTGCCTCGTTGGTCTGGTGGCAAAGCTCATCGCTTTGTGATCACGAGGTCCTGGATTCAAATCCTAGGACGGACAAGTGTAGTTTTTCTATCGAAAACTTCCCAGTATGAGTCCGGAGTCTGGCCAGTATATGGCAATAGGCTGCGCCCTATTACATGGGACCTAACATTGACGGCGAAACATGGGTGTACTCAGTACACCACTGCCACCCCCGCTTGAGGAATATAGGCGTGACGGTGTAAATGATGACAGATAATTTACAAAGCAGCAAAACCTAGATGGTATTTTTGAAATATGTGTCCAGATATATAAATTACATAAACCAACATGAAATGTATGCAGAGTCTCTTAACAAAGAAAAATATTTAAATAGAATAATGGATCGCGTTTTGGTGTTTTACGTAAAGCAGTCCCGCCCAATCGGTGCCACGGAAGGCACCTATCGACATAGGAGATATCGTAACCTCAAAATCATCCCACTTTAGACAAATTAAAAGTAATCCCTTGCCAATAAAATTTTGTACTCACCCTGGAAAACGTTCTCAGTCGATTAATACGAGGATTTGATGGGACATTATTCAGGGATACCTTTGACATCTTTCTTGCTGACTCTTCTCAAGAACACAAGAGAATATGCAACGTTTAATCACTATGCAGCTAACACAAGCGATATTTTTTAATTACACCAACTTTAAGGGATAAACAAAAGACGATTTTAAACACTGCTCTTTACAAAAACAAAGATTAATTTTGACAGCACAAATACATATTGCACAACCCCATAATTGAGAGCCTTTGTTTAATAATTAGAGCAAAATTAAAATGGCTACTACAATTATAATTATAAACAATGATAGTCCAGTTCAAAAATGAATACAGAAATAAAAACTGCAGCGTTAATACGAAAATAACAATTCAATTTGACAGATTTAAGCTTACGAGTCCGTGACGTTTCGTTTCGCAGAACGTACGCGTACACAAGAACCGTTCTTTGTGCCGTCAGACCGACAACTGCTAAAACTTCAAACAAAAACGCGCCAAGTGCGTGCGGCGCGAAAATTGTTTTGGAGCGTGCGTGTCACGCGTGTCTATATCATTAATTTTTATATAAAGTTATTTCTTCTACAAAGGCTGAAATCTAATTCAAATCCTTTCGACGGCTTCAAATTTTATTGCAAATTTAAACAGTACGTATATAAATGTATGCTGAACAATCATTTTTTATTTTTTTCTTGTGGGCTTAAAAGCGGTTTATATGCTTTTTTTAGCGTCAATCTATCTTATTCGACTGGCACACAACTACCTATGCGTCATCTGCAGTATTTCTGGACCCAATGAATAATTTCTGCATTTCTAACTACTAGTTAATAATTTTAAAACGGCAGTGAGCAGAAAAATGGTCATAAAACTGGCCAGTGTGAGAATGTAGAATGTGTTTGTGGGCAAGAAAGTGGCTAAAAAATAGGCATTGAAATGATTGCTAAATTTCAGTAGTAGTATTATTCGTCCTTGTGGAGAGTTGCTTATCATTTAAATAATACTTCTTACTTTTTTATTGAGGACTGGCCAGCGATTGATCAGAATCTCACCTGATTAAGTGACAATGGGGCCGAAGACGTAGCTCGGTAACTCAGTAATAGCCTATTCACTCTGAAATAGGTTTAAAAGACGGAAGTTATCTATAAAGAGATAGGAGATATATATATATATAGGGATCGGGCTCGACCGGCTCCTCGTATGGCA
This sequence comes from Phalera bucephala, assembly GCA_905147815.2. NCBI lineage: Eukaryota > Metazoa > Arthropoda > Insecta > Lepidoptera > Notodontidae > Phalera > Phalera bucephala. The sequence continues at coordinate 24,852,679 of LR990618.1, read as the reverse complement.
ACTCCGCGTAACACTGGGTCTGGTGGTGGACTTTGTCGCTCAGCGGCATGACTTGGAGGGTGGTGTACAGGCACGGCGATAGCCTTACACCTCTGCACCTAAAAGTGCTCCTCATTTAGCACGGGCCAGGGAGAGACCACGTCTAGGGAATCGAGAGTAAATCCTACGGACGCGAGCAGCTTCGGCGTCCAATCTTTGACTTTTACTTTCTTTATAATCCTTTTAACCAATCTGCTTATAGTTCTGGGACTGATCGCAGGTTAAATCAAAAACAAAATAACTTCATGAAATTACAATTTTATTTCACAGTGTATTCACAAATGATAATTTTAATATGCGATCTCATATCTAGCGTGATTTTTGCAGTCATTGTAAAGTTCAGTTTTAGTTTTAGTTTTTAGTTTTTTTTTTTTTATAAAACGTTGCCCCACACTAGGATTAATTCCTGTGTCGTGGGTGCGTTTACAAACATTAAAATTCACATACTCAAATACCCAGACCGGAACAAATAATTGTGGATCACACAAAGATTTGTCCCGTGCGGGAATCGAACCCGCGACTATTAGACACAGTGGGCGGGGCGGGCTAAGCCCTTAACCACTGCGCTAAATCGTCCGTCAAAGTAGCATGTGGCAAGCGGTAACTAGGCAAAGCCCTTCTCTCGCAAATCAAAGTGATAGATAATTAGGTCATACTCCACCAAGGTGAAAGAGTGCGGATTGGGGGGAAGGGGGCAGGTTTGTTGGAAATTATCAAGCCTACGGCATCCAACTGGGCTTAACGACTACCACATTTAGAGTTAGCCGGGACCAACGTCGAAACATGCCCTCCGAAGCTCAGCGTCGCTTGAAAATGGAAGTGCCACCAACGCTCACCTACCTCAGATCGACTGAGCCGAACTCTGCTTAACTTTCGTGACAGCTAAAAACTCCTCGCTCTTGTAGGACTACGAGCGTCTAATAGTCGCGTGGCTTTGTACCTACATACTAGGTAATTTAAGTCTAGCTTAGCTTGTAAGTATCTTCTCATCCAAAATACCTCAGTGCCTTAAGACTAAAGTTTTCAGTCAATGTGTGTTACCAGTGATGATATATGGATCAGAGACGTGGTCTCTTACAATAGGTCTCATAAAAAAACTCAGAGTTGCTCGGCGAGCTATGGAGAGAGCTATGCTCGGCGTTTCTCTACGCGATCGAATCAGGAATGAGGAAATTCGTAGAAGAACCAAGGTTACCGACATAGCCCTTAAGATTAGCAAGCTGAAGTGGCAATGGGCGGGCCACATAGCGCGTAGATCGGACGGGCGTTGGGGCAGAAAGATTCTAGAGTGGCGACCACGTATTGGCAAGCGCAGCGTGGGACGACCGCCTGCCAGATGGACCGACGATCTTGTGAAAATCGCAGGAAGTCGTTGGATGCAGGTGGCATCGGACCGGTTACGCTGGAAAGCGATTGGGGAGGCCTATGTTCAACAGTGGACAAGTATGGGCTGAGATGATTAGCTTGTAAGTATGTATTATAATGTAACAATAAGCTTTGTAGTACATTCAATGATTTTATAGGTATATAATCAGCATCAGCCTTAATATGTCCATTATAGTTATATAGTTTACTCTTAATCAGAATTGCATTGGAAGCAAACTGAAGTTAGCAACCTAGAAGCTCGTTGCCACGACATAAACGCTACGGATTTAGTAACGTCGCTCTACATTTAACTTTCAAAAAAGGAATTACAGTCTTTATTTTAAAAAATGAGTAACTACGTATTATATTATAGTATGAAGGTAAACACATTATAAATCTTTTTTATTTTTGGTACTGCCTCGTTGGTCTGGTGGCAATGCGCATCGCTTTGTGATCACGAGGTCCTGGGTTCAAATCCTAGGTCGGACAAATGTAGTTTTTCTAACGAAAAATTCCCAGTACGAGTCCGGAGTCTGGAATTGTGCCCGGTATATGGGAATAGGCTCGTCCCTTATTACTTGGGACCTAACATCGTCGGCGAAACGTGGGTGTACTCAGTACACCTCTGCCACCCCCTCTTGGGAATATAGGCGTGACGGTGTATTTTTGGTACCATGGTCCTAGACTTACGTAAACTAAATTCTGTCCTCATGCTACAGTTAAAAAAATGTATAAAATCTTTCCATTTTTACTATGTTGGATTCGGTATCATTATACAATTTAAATATGTAGGCAGGTAGTGGCTGTTGTCAACGATTTCCTCTATTTATAGTCCCGAAAAAGTTTTGGTACGTTCAGAAATGGCTTAGCATTTGAATGGTAAAAGCTTCTTTGTTAGGTAACTCACCAGCGACTTTTCTGTTGGATTGACACGGATGCGAGGTTCAGTATCGTCGTCATCTGGCGTACATTCGACGCCGGCGGATTGGCCCATGGTGGCGATGTTATGTGGTGCGTGGGCCTTCAGGCCTGAGCGGCGGTGGGCCGCATGGAGCAGCCGCCCGCGCGTCTGTCGCGCGTCCACTGACGCGCCGCGATCCTCACAATTCCAACGGAAAGCAATCAAACCAACAGTGTTGGGAAATCGGCATCCATCGACATCCTAGATTCAGTATATATGTAGGTACTTTCACGGTATTTGGTTAGATTTTATGCTGCGCTGAATTTCTATAAGTTTTTTTTATAAAACGTAGCCCTACTAGGAACTATTCCTGTGTAGTAAGTGCAAGTAAGTTTACAAACGTGTAATTTACATGTACACAAACACCTAGACCGAAACAAATATTTGTGCGTACACAAAGATTTGTCGCGTACGGGTATTAAACCCTCAATCGACTACTCGATCCAGTGGGCGGAACGGTCGTTCTTATTTACTGGATCAAGCCGTCCTTCAAGTTGTATCTACACTTACGGTTGTAGGTTGCAGATGTAAACAAAGACACCACGAATTAAGCACTTTAATAATCACCACAAATTTTGGGTTATGCGCTTTATAGTTCGCTACTATTACTACAAAAAAAATCTCCTAAAGATTGTTTAACTTCCTTCCGTGTATTATTATTCTCCGTATGTACGTATATTTATACGTACATACGAAGAATAATACGTTTTAGTTTTTAAGGACATTCTATTTTACAAAATATACGGGGATTTCGGTTTGACGTCTGTCAACCTTTAACCGAAATTTCCGTATAAGAAAAAGGATTTCTCATAATAAGTTTAACATTAAAGTGAAAAGCAGTCGTAAATTACATAGCGTCAAGATCGTCAAAGTCGACTATCGAATCATTAAATGAATTAATTATAACAATTTCATTAAACGGGAGTATCGATAAAGGTAAGACGCAAGCCTACCTCTCGGCGCGGTCGATACCTCGGGCGCAAGTCCGCAGCGCTCAGCTGGGACCCCTGACAGTTCGAACTTGGAGAGTTTACCACTCTTGTCGTTCAATTTGTTGCTATTACTTGCAAAAAAGTTGACTTTGCAAGAAAAGGCTAAAAATATATTAGATGTCTCTAAGTGTGGACTTGTCAGCCTCGTCTATAATGTATTTAGTTCATAATTCTTGTAGAGCCCCCTAACTGCCACTTGAGGCTTTTTAGTGTAGTAAAAGTTCCATATACGTTAGTCCTTTTCACCGGGGACGGAGAATCTTACAGATTTTTTCTCTGCAATAGAGGAAAAAAGGTAGAGTTATATAGTGTTCGGCAGGTCGATCTATCGAAATTAAGTTTTGTGAATCGAAATTAAGTGTAACGTGTTCGGAAATTAAATTTTGCCAACAACTTGGCTCTACTATGCCGACCTTCGATAGTCATTAAAAAATCTGTTAATAATCATTTTATATATTTATTAGTGTATTTTTCCAAGATGACATAGTAATAACGTATGATAAATGAGATATTCTGGAAAATTATAAGTACCTACACATTACACAGCTAATAGACGCCGGTTCATAATTATTCTTGACAGTTATGGAATAATCAAGTCAACTCAATCAATATCCTCATACCAAATCACGAATAAATGCGCAGAGCTAAGTTTTACAGACTACCTATGCGTTGATGTTACCAATTTAAAAGGTCTGCAAAAAACGTTGCTGAAATTCTACCTAAAATTCACTGTAAAATCAGCGAAACTAAAAGATTTTGAACCTGTAATTTAAAAATAAAATTAAGTTTAGCTCTGGTCGCAGTAATCTTAAGAACTGTAAATCATGGTTTTGTTGAGAGGTAAGATTGTAATAAGATAATTAGGTGCATATGTATTGCTTATATAAAATTCTATCTCTACATTATGATTATACAGAAAATGTCCAACAGTGCCATCTAGTATCAAATAGATACACTTCATAAATCGAACGCAGAGGGCATAGTGAGTCTAGAGAGAGATCGAATATCTAGTCTAAGAATAAAGTTTGTATCATAGACGGCGCTAATGTAAACTAAAGTGTTAAAAATACTTTAATTTTATTAATCACTTCTAATGAAAAAAAAACCTTATAAATATAAGTTTGACAATTCTTTTTTTTCAATTGGAATTGTTTTATTTTTAGGAAGTAGAGAGAAGTATCATTATTATTCATATAATTATTTATATGATATAGCTTCAAGACGAAAGGTAGTAAGTAATAGTATCGAAAAATATATCGCTTAAGTTAGATAGGTACAATAAATAAAAAAGTAGCTAAAGTAAGACATAGCATGAGTTTGTTTTCCATCCAATACACTTACTATAAAGATAATTAAGTTTTCACTTCATTACCGATATTGAAGGCGCTAATTTTTTATTCATTAAGCAATTAATCATTGGAATGGAACATACCGTCTTTAACCAAATAGAAGAAACTGAAAATTTTACTCTGGGCCTCACTACTCTCAAAAACGGTTCTGCATCGCTAAAATTTAATATGGAGACTAAAGAAGAAATTAATATTGTAAAAAAAATCGAGAAACATGACAAAGAGAACGTTAATAGAATTGCTGACATCTTCTACACCATAAGGCTTGTATTTGTTATAGAAAAATGTTACGGGATATTCAGACTTAGTTTGATCAACCATGTATTACTACCGCCGAACTGGAAAATGAAATTGGCCTGTATTCTTTCAATTTCAATAAATATGATTTTGTTCTACAAGTCATGGGAAAGACCGACCTACATTTCAGATACTTATGTTTTTGTCAGTACTATAGACGATGTTTCTACTATTGTAACAATCGTCCAATACTCGACGTGTGCTCTGACAGCTACCTTTCTTGTTAACGTGTCCAACATCTTTACAACATTTGCAGAACTAGACACCATGCTTCATATCGAAATATTTGCGGACTTTTATAACCAATCGCGACATCAAACTTACAGGTACCTAACTTTGCTTGTGATTACTCATGCTATTAATATCACTGTAGACATATTGACTGCTGAGTTGATCACATTAAGTCAATTTGTCATCTTACCTTTGTATTTCTTACAAAAGCTGGAGATTTTGGCATTTTGCAAGCTAATTGTCATGCTGAAGGAGAGATTAGCAATGATCAACCTCTACTTGACCACATTCGTTGAAAACAAGGGCAGTAAAGAACTCACAATTTTTATGGTTCGCGATAAAAAAACAGGACCTGAGAAAAAAATTGACTTTATAGGCCGCGCCTCAGCTAACAACTTTAAAATTCGGGACCTCTCGAACACATACGACATGATCGGAAAGATTTGTTTTATGATCAATGAAGTATTTAACTTTCAGATTTTCATGACACTTGTGTCTACTTTCACATTTATCGTTATTACTATATGGGCGTCATTATATTACTATCGTATGCCACAAAACCACCCGGGAAATTTGATAAATATTGCCATTTGGTGTTTCAGCACAGTTTATACTGTGGCAATAATGTCATTTGCTTGTGAAAAGTTGCTTTCAGAACGCAATGCGACCAAAGTTTTAGTAAATAAGATGATAATGGACTACGCCCTTCCGAAGGCTATGAGGAGTCAGGCAAAGGCGTTCATGGAACTAATAGAAGCTTGGCCGTTGCGAATATTCATATACGATATGTTTTCTGTGGATATAACATTAATGCTGAAGTTTATAAGTATCGCTACTACGTATTTGATTATTATTGTTCAAATATCCCATTTTGTATAGTAATGTAAAAAGAAAAAAAATCGATTTCTGCTCTAATATACAAAATACGAAGCTTACATTCCTAAAGTGCATACAGAACTGTAAGAACAACCACACAGTGGGTGCCACCAGGCGGAAAACGACAGCGCGGCAGGCCCAGAAAGAGGTGGCGAGACGAGCTGGATTCCTACGACAAGGAATGGCATCAGCTTGCACTGGACCGGGACAAGTGAAATAAGGGAGGGGAGGCCTTCGCCCTGCAGTGGGACAGTGTAGGCTTATAATAATAATTACTATTGGCAAACCTATAATAGGCAAAAATCTACTAAGACTGTTTTGTAAATGAGAGAACCATGTAAGTACTTATACCCAATGTAAGTGCATTTATGTTTTTTAATTAAGCCTAAGTCATTCTACATTGTTTTTCCATAACTTTTGTGTACAAAAATAATTAAAAATCTCTAATTTTTTTAAAAAAGTAAGAGTAATCGTGAAACTTCTTGCCCCTTCTTTATAGGAATAACGTTCGGAACGGGTAGTAGTCTTATGTAATCACTAGCCTTTTCCTTCTTGACTATTCATAAGTACTTTTTGACGTGTATAATAAAAAGGCTTTTGATTTTGATTTATATATCGAAGATAGAAGAGAAGAAGACCCAAATTCTTTGACTGCCAACAGAATTGATCTAAAAATGTAAGCAGGTATCTCTTAATAATGTTTAGAGGGAACTTGACGAAATAACAAAATATTATTTAAATAATTCGATTATCCTAAATAGAAGTTGTTACTTTTGATCGAAACGTAAATATTTTATTATTACAGCAAGCAATTAATTATCGTAATGGAATTAAAATTAAATGCTCTGCTAGTTTTCGAGTAATCGTAATATGACAATTTAATATCGGCTTTCGTTATTAAAGAAACAGTCCACTGTCGGAAAATAATAATTATGAAATCTAAAGAAAAAGAAAGTTATAACAAGGATAAAATAGCAAACGTTTACTGGACAGTAAGTCCTCTCATTACTGCAGAACATTTGTATGGAATATTTAGATTCCAATTAATTAATGATGATTTACTGCCGCCTGGTTGGAAAATGAAACTAGCGTGCATTCTTATAACATCAGGTTATGTACTCTTAATTTGTCTTTACTTTAGATTTTCTATATTTGTAGAAGCTTACAATTTTATCGATATTATAGATAATATACCTGCTGTACTGACATTGATCCAATATGTCACTTCGGCTCTAACAGCTACTTTTATTGTGAATGCACCGAACGTAGGCATCCTCACCACTATTGCGGACTTGGACAACAAGCTTCATATTGAAGCGTTTACGGACTGTTACAAGAAATCGCGCTCCCAAACTAAGAAATTCCTGCTACTGCTTGTAATGGGTCATAGTGTGAGTGCCACCATAAACTTTGTGATTGGCAATATACCATCAATGCATAAATTGGCCGTTTTACCCCTGTATTTCTTACAAAAGTTGGAAATGTTGGTTTTCTGCAAGCTCATTGTCATACTAAAGGAGAGATTAGCAATGATTAACCGTTATTTAACAACATTCATTGAAAACAAAAACACTGAAAAAATTACAATCTTTATGGTGCGCAATAGAAATCCCAAGTTTGACTTTGTTGGTCGTGCGTCTTCGAATAACTTAAAAATACATGAACTAGCAACTATGTACAATATGATTGGGAAGATTTGTTCTATGATCAATGATGTATTTAATTTCCAAATTTTCATGACTCTTGTGTCTACGTTTACTTTCATAGTTATTACTATATGGGCAGCATTGTATTACTACAGATCACCAGAAAGCAACTATGGCTATTTGGTTAATATTACTATTTGGTGTTTCAGTGCTGTTAACACTGTGTTCATAATGGCAATTGTTTGCGAAATGTTGATTTTAGAACGTAACATGACTGAAGTTTTAGTAAATAAGGTTATAATGGACTACGACATTCCGAAGACGATGAGGTTTCAGGCGAAAGCGTTCATGGAATTATTAGAAGCTTTGCCGTTACGTATATTCATATACGATATGTTTTCAGTCGATATAAAATTAATGCTGAAATTCATAAGCGTCGCTACTACGTATTTGATTATTGCAATTCAAATATCTCATTTAGTTTAACTTACGAAACAATTGTAATTCTATATTTTGGATTTGTATGATCGTATATTATTAAATAAAATTATTATTTTCATTACTAGTCTAGTAAGGAACTAGTTGACACACACATATATTTAAAAATCTTAGTATTTCTGGCAAGGCAGCAGTCATTGTAATTAAATTTGAATAACAACATTAAGTAAATGTGAATTGCATTTTGAGTGTGATTTCAAGATTCGTCACGTAGTTAATACTGATTTGACTATGGAAATTTTTGTTCATTTGATGCTTAATCTTAAATGTTAGAGCATTTTCACATAATCACAAGTTTCCCTATGTATTTTTAGATTATTATTATTAGGTTTACCTAATCGTTTGTGTGAGATAATAAAACATTTCTAAAATATCTGTAACTTAATTATAATTTCTTTAATTCGTCTATAGATAAAACATCAAACAGCTTTCTAACATTTTTCATGACAGACTTAACACCATAATCAACAATCGGACCACCAAACTGCTCAGTAACCATCCGCCAATTGCTGTTCATAAATTCGAGGAGGGTTTTACCTGCGAGCAAAACTTTCATAAATTATTTAATATCCGCAGTTATTGTTGGATCTAGTGTAATAATAGGGCCATTACTTATTTTGTAGCTGTCGTCCAAAGCCAGTGTAAAGACCAAATAAAAATCATTTAAAACCGAGCGATCAAAGATGAGCGATGTCATACACTATACGAGTGCTGGAAACCTTATGAATGGAATTAGGTTGTATATTTATGAATGAGCTGTAGAATATATGGTGACAATGTTTGTATTATTTTAGTTTTATTACAGCTTATTTTAAGTTATACTCCTGCCGATTCGGAAATCAATATGTCGGTAAGGTATGCCAAAGATCTTAGTCCTTCACCATATCTTAGTCAATGAGTGCATGAGTGCTATAAAGCACTAAAAGTTGGTAATAAAATCCGAAAAAATATAGTCTGCTTTAAATAAAATAAAAATATATAATATCGGTGTAACTTACTTATTTCAGGGTTGCCTCTGAAAAGGTTTGTCATGCTGAAACTGACACGACCGTCGTAGTCCGTACTTATGTCAGCATTTTTTATTTCCAAGTACTTCTGTCCATCTGATTTCACTTTTGTTCCCAATTTAAGGATGCTATGGATTTTTATGTTACCTAAAAAGACAAAAAAACATTACATTTTTTTCTGTCTAACCTGTTGGGTCCTATTGTTGAGCAAAGGTCAAGCTCTGTTTTATATATTCCACTGTTATAGTATAGTAGATACAGTTTCTCTATTTTTATATGGATACTTTCAGGGATTAGCGGGTACATTTTTCTTACTCATTTGAAAAACTTTTTAAAACAAACAATCATTTTTTAAAGCTGACAATATACGTACGACATGTAATAGAAAAGTCTCCTTCGCCATCCACAGGGAACATTAAAAGATGACCAGATGATTTGTATCTTCCTCTAATCGTTAAATTACAATGAATTTGCGATTCCAAAGTGTTATCAGTGTACCTAGAAGGCACCAATACGGTCAGTTATATTATTGAAGTAAATTATAGTACGAGGAGGGATCAAAAAGTAGTGAGAACGACATAAACATTGGTAAAAAAAAAAAAATCTGGAAGGCATAGCTCAGATACATGTTTGTAATATTGATAAAAAAAAATAATCTTCGATTCTCTTTTGTTTTTTTTCTGAATGTAGTCATTTGTTTGCTTCCTCTCGGAACGTGATCTCGAAAATGGAGAAAACGAAGTGCGAGCCGTTATTAAATACCTCTGTTTAAAAAAGTTAACGACGCAAGAGATTCATTGCGATTTGGAGGCAACATTAGGAGAGTCTGCTCCGCCGTATTCCACTGTCGCAAGGTGGGCTTCTCAATTTCGAGTAGGGAGAACGAGCACGGAAGACGAACATCGTTGCGGCCGTCCATCGACGTCAGTCACCCAAGAATATGTTGCGAAAATCGAGAAAATTGTATTGAGCGATCGAAGAGTTATCATCCGATACTTAATTCAATAAACTGGCATTTCATATGGAACTATTCAATCCATATTGAAACAATCTTTGAATATGAGAAAAGTCTCCGCAAGATGAGCTAGCAATTTTTACCTGTTCCCCAAATTGAAAAAATACTTAAAGGGAAACAAGTACGAAGAAGATAACGAGGTGATGGATGCCGAGGAGAGCTTTTTGCAGGACCAATTCAAAACTTTTTTGTGAAAGGGATTGAAGCCTTGGAAAAGCGCTGGACTCGGTGTGTAGAGAGACTCGGAAACTATGTAGAAAAATAAATTATTAAGTTATCAATAGTCATTCTATTCTATCTCCTTCTCACTACTTTTTGATCCCTCCTAGTATATTTGACGTTGACATCCCACAGTGCCTGAAAACCAAGGCATTCAATCAATGTGTCTTGCCCATCCTTACTTACGGTGCCGAGACCTGGTCGCTTACTAAAGGTAGCCTTTATAAAATCAAAGTAGCACAGAGATCGATGGAGCGAGCCATGTTGGGCATCTCCCTTGTCGATCGAATACCATACATAGAAATCCGAAGGCGGACTAAAGTTGAAGATGTTGGTAAACGGATCACAAGGTTAAAGTGGAGATGGGCGGGACACTTGATGAGGCGTGAAGATGGCAGGTGGGCCAAGGCCGTAACAGAGTGGTGGCCCAGATGAGGACGCCGACCCATAGGTAGACCATCGGCTAGATGGAGCGATGACATCGTGAGAGTGGCTGGCAAATGATGGAATAGATTAGCACAGGATCGGAACGAACGAGGAGAGGCCCACACTCAGCAGTGGGTAAATACAGGCTGATTGATGATGATGATGAAATTATAGTATACGTAGATAAAGTCAAAAACTCGTATATCATGCTTTTATTTCACTACAATATTGTTGTACACTACAATACATATTTACCTATCTACATGTTAAAATCAAAACAAAAAAAGACTTAATGTAACACAAAGGGCGGCCTTATCCCTAAAAAACAATATCTTCCAGCTCACCTACATATATTGAACTAATTGTAAATTTGAATTCTCTTGTGAAACTCACCGTACAAAATCGACGATGCACCTTCTTAATCCTCTTGCTACACATTGCAGGACTTGAATAGTAATTCCCCCAGACAGTGTCATATTTATTTGCCGAATGTGGTAGGGATCCAAACTGTCAAGGCCTAGCTCGGGCACACCTTTAGCAAAAATTGGTACTGCCGCTTGGATGGACTCTTTCAAACACTTGGGAGACATATCCTCGCATGGCCTTTTAAAATGTACTGCGAAAATAAATACAATTAGTAGGTCTATTTTAATATTGGATCTTCCACCATTCATATTTTGCAAGTTCCATGTCAACATTTATATAATTCATTTAGGTATATTAAACAATTAAGAATAACGAAATCAGTTACTAGTAGGGGTAGATACTTTCCTTCTTGACGACACAACACAAATTATTTTAATATTAGAAAAATAAGTACAAACGTTTATTGATATCTACGTGGTATAAGAATACTACTCACTTGTATATGCCCAAGAAACTTCGAGAAATGTCAGCTGAAACGTTATAACTAAAACGCTATTTATAAAATTCATGTTCTGTTTTTAACCCCGTCTGCACTGACTACTTGACCAACTACTACGAGTATAATAAACAAATTTGTGTGCATTTATAGTAAATGGCTATAAAATTGCAATTAACGGTACTCTACAACATTAATGATATTAGTGGATGTAACGGTTTTAAATAAAAATGCATTAAATAAAAAAGTCTTCTTTTATTTCGACAAGTACAAATTATTATTTTGTTGTATTGCTAAAATCCTGTCAAATTATTATTACTACTACTATTACTATTAAACCTTACATCTAAATCGTAGGTCACATTTAAGTCTGTAGTTGTAGTTGTTGTAGATGTTTTACCAAAAATAATATCTAACAAATCCTTTTCAGAATTAAAACCTGCTGTAAAAGTCTGATCTAATGGTTTAGTCACATCCTGATTGTCTTTTGCTGGCGTTTTGGTAGTCGATGTAACCTTTCCAGCATCTTCAACTTCAAAACCGTTTTCATCTGTCATGCAAGCTGATTTGATTCGCAATTCTACCTCTGTAAAGTAATTTATTTGTTAAGAAAGCAACCGGAATATGTGAAAAGCACAAAAAGTCATCAATAAAATAGTAATTTTTACTTTTTTAACATATATTACTAAATACCTGCATAATATAGTGAAAATATTATTAAAGAAGTCAATAATATGGAAAATGGTCACTCTTTTGCTTTATGAACATTCTACTTAAAAGTAAAATTTTACGACTTAAAATTTACTGGTTTGTAGATTACAATATGTTCTTTGCATTTATCGATATGTTACCATATAATAATAATAATAATAACCGATTACATGTTTACCTACGGTTTATAAACTCCTTACATCCATTCTGAGAACAAAAATCAATAATCACCTTAAGGCACAGCACATTCTATCGCCTACTCAGAATGGGTGTAAGGGGGGGTCCCGGGGTACAAAGGATTTGCTCCTCATTGATATGGCCATTTGCCAACAGGTGCGACGATCTAGAAAGAATGTCTCCATGGCCTGGATCGACTATAAGAAGGCCTATGATTCGGTGCCTCATACATGGCTAGGGAGGGTGCTAGAGCTATACAAAGTACACCCAGCGCTATGCTCTTTCCTCGGTTTGTGTATGGGGCAGTGGACCACAGTTCTTCGTCATCCAGGATATGGAGGCCTTTCTGGCTCATCGGACTTGATAAAGATAAGTAGGGGTATCTTTCAGGGCGACAGTTTGAGTCCATTGTGGTTCTGCCTGGCTTTGAATCCATTAAGTGCTATACTTAAGAATTCAAAGCTAGGTTACCATTTGCGGAGAGGGAGTGAGCCTATATCTCATCTACTGTACATGGATGACCTTAAGTTGTATGCTTCGAAGAAAACAGACCTGATGGAGTTACTCAAAATAACCGGCAATTTTAGCAACGACATCGGAATGGAGTTTGGAGTAGACAAGTGTGCAGTCATCCATGTACAAAGAGGGAGAGTTGAAGATTCTTTTAATCTACAGCTCTCTGAAGATATATCCCTCAGGTCTCTCTCTGAAATGGATTCCTACAAGTATCTTGGTATGTCACAAGCCTTAAGTATAGCTGAACAGGATATAAAACAATCATTGAGAGATCGGTTCTTTGCCCGCCTGATGAAAGTGTTAAAAAGCCTTCTATCAGGTGGAAATAGGGTCCGAGCTTTCAATGGTTGGGTCATGCCTGTTCTTACTTACTCTTTTGGCATACTAAGGTGGACTCAGTCTGAACTGGATGCCCTGGATAGAAAGGTCCGTCGATTGCTGACAGCGTATCGTATGCATCACCCGCGGTCGTCTGTTATGAGGTTGTACATCCCGCGGAGGTGCGGTGGTCGTGGGTTTTTAAACGCTAAGACACTACACAACCGCGAGGTGTGCAATCTTAGACAGTACTTTTTGAGTGTGTCCGTGGTGATGTATCGAGATGTTGCCGCAATCGATAGAGGCCTAACTCCGCTTTCCTTGGCAAACGGGAACTGGCGAAGGCCCCAGGTATTAAGTATTTCGGACCGCACAGCCATATGGAAGGGCAAGGAGCTACACGGACGGTTCTATCGGGCTCTTACAGGGCCTGATGTGGACCAGCTCGCTTCCGTGACTTGGCTACGCTTCAGCAACCTTTTTGGGGAAACTGAAGGGTTTGTATTTGCAATTATGGACGAAGTTATCATGACGAACAACTACCGGAAGCACATCCTAAAGGACGGCACGGTTGACATTTGTCGGGCATGCCACCGTCCCGGTGAGTCTATTAGACATGTAGTTTCCGGTTGTTCTCGTCTTGCTAACGGAGAGTACTTGCACAGACACAACCAAGTGGCTAAGATTATCCATCAGCAACTTGCTCTTAAATATGACCTTGTGGACTCTGAAGTACCGTACTACCAGTACCAGCCTCTTCCAGTTCTCGAAAGTGGTCATATCACGCTCTACTGGGATCGATCTATTATCACGGACAGGACTATTGTAGCCAATAAGCCTGATATCGTGATAATAGATCGATCGATGCGTCGTGTAATGCTAGTTGATGTCACCATTCCGCATGATGAGAACCTTGTGAAGGCCGAAAAAGAAAAAATATCTAAATATTTGGACCTGGCTCATGAGGTTACCGCCATGTGGAATGTTGATTCAACTATCATTATTCCGATGGTCGTATCAGTCAACGGCCTAATAGCGAAGAGCTTCGATAAACACCTCGAGAAGCTCTCGCTTGGCAGTTGGGTGAAGGGCCTGATACAGAAGGTGGTAGTATTGGACACGGCGCGCATAGTGAGGAGATTTCTCTCTTTGGAGCCCTGACCACCGGTAGCTTGGGTCGTAGACCCCGTTGCCAGTGGAGCACATTTTTTGTATAATATATATAAGAATATTTGTTTTTTGTATTTTTATATATATTTTATAAGAAATTGTATTTAAATAAATGCATACATAATAATAATAATAATAATAATTGCCCGCAGGGCAGCTTGTGGCGAGCTGTTGGTGAGTAACGACACCACGGACCCGAGTGCTTCAGAGAGTCGAACAGGGCCCCTAACTCGGCGTGTCTTCGTCGGTCGAGTGGAAACCGAAGGGTGCCTGCAGGACTCTCGGCTCTGGCTAGCCTTAGTTGGCCGTCCAGAGAGGAGCCGTGAGAGCTATATCGACGTAGGAAGATAATGCGTTCCTACGTCGATGTACTCCAGGGGTGGAAGTGTTAAAGGGCATAACGCCGCGAGTAACTTCGGAGAAAGCGCAGCACACCTCTCTACACCCCTGAGCCGCTCACACCGGTGTTGCCCTCAGTTGTCCTAGGACGACCGTTTGAGGGCCCATCTAGTAAGCGGCGAGTCACCGCCGGCCACGGGTAATTAGGTATCACTAATTATGGCCGGTGTCCGTCCCCTTTGAAATAGTCCAGTTTTTGTCCATCAAACCTCATTTACATAGTCCTTGTTTCTTTCCATAATTTACAATAGTCCTTGCGCCTGCCGGGGTCAGTTCGCTGGTTATGTTTCTTCATTTTCAGCAAGTGATCTCAGCAGGTGGCTTACATAACATTAACTTCTCGCAAAGGGCCTCTACGTGTTGGACCCATGTCCCCATGCAAGCCTTTCAAAGGTCCGGGTAAAGCCCGTGAATCTCAGCGAGATACATATATAATAATAATAAAATAACCATGGCAACCGCTGTCAACGACGTTTTGTGTAAATAAAAATTTTTTTGGCGAAGAAATATTGAAAAGTATCCATTTAGACATCAACAAACATCAAAAAACAACACACTTTAAGAGCAAAATTTACAATGCGAACGTGGGTTCGCAAAATGTGGATTTCGAAGAAAAACATAACACATCTGTAAATGGCCGAGCCCAGCCGAAGAAACCCCGTGCGGCTGTGTCGGCAGCGGGATGCCCGGTCACCTAGCGCACGCCCAACACCTTTGCCCGGCTCGCCTTCCTCGCCCCAGCCTTCGGAGGATGAAGATTTTTTTACACCGCCGACATCTGGGGCCTCTAGTGACGATGCCGGGATATCGGCGTCTCCACCTACATTAACATCTGCGAGGAGAGGACGCCCACCGCTACCGGCACGCCTGGGACCAGCGGGACATTGTGCTCCGCCCACGGCCCCTGCTACCGGTGGTGTAGTGCGCCGCATGAGATGGACTCCAGAATTAAATTTGAGTGTCATGCGGGCCTACTATGGTGCTACAGAGGGAGGAACCATCCTCACCGCTTACCGTCCGAAATTGTTGTCTCTGTTTCAGGGGCTTCACCCGACTGTCGCCGTTACTGCGCAACGACTATCGGATCAAGTACGTGCCATCCAGCGGTGCAAGTTGTTGGATGACACAGTGCTTGAGCGACTGCACCGCGAAGCACTTCCTGCTCGTACTGAATCCAACGTGCGAAGTGTTGAAGATCCTATCTCTTTGAATAACTTCGCACGATCGGAGGAGGTAAATAGCGAGCAGGCAAGTGTTAGTGACCAGCTACAGGAGCAGGTGAGGAGAGGATGCCTTTGCGGAGTATCGGTCTGCACCGATTTCCCTAAGACCATGCCTACCCCGTTTGCCCATGCATAGACGTAACATTTCGCTTGTGAGTGCCCTAGACAATGTTTTAAAGCCACACTAGGAGACCAGTGTGGACTTATGTGATACCCATTCTATTTTGTACTGTGGAGCGGTGGCGGTGTGTCGGGTGGCAGGTGTAAGATTTCCTAATCTACATCGAGCCACCCAACCCACAAATGCTAAACCACTCTGGCAGTGCAGAATAGAGCGGCGTATAAATATGGCTAGGACACTCATAGCGAAATTGTTGTGCTTCCAGGCTGGAAACAACCGCCCGAGAGTTGTGCGTTTCGTGACCCAAGCCTTTGCAGGCACACGAGTGGCTCCTGTGGACTATGTGGCAGGAGTCGCGGAACGCATAGACTACTGGAAGCAAAAAGTTTATGCATGGGCGAAGAGGATTCGCAGGTATAAGGCGAGAGCAGATAGATACCACGTGAATCGCACCTTCCAGACGAATCAAAGGAGTGTATACCAGGCTTGGGAGCGCCCCCAAGAGAGAGTGACTGACGTGCACTTGCCAAATGCGGCCGTGATGGCCGAGTTTTGGCGTAAAATTTGGTCAGTGCCCGTCACTCACTCCGAGGGCGAATGGTTTGATGTTGTTGGACGATCCTGTGGGCCCATTCAGGAAATGGAGCCCGTAGTCATAAGCCGTGAAGATCTGGCTTGTGCGGTTCGTGCGGCGCCGAACTGGAAAAGTCTGGGGCCGGATGGACTGCACGCATTCTGGCTAAAGAGGCTCCAGGGCTCACATTCTCGTCTAGCGACTCAATTCCAAGAAGCTCTTCAATTGGGATCGCTTCCTAGTTTTATGACATCGGGTGTCACTCACTTGATTCACAAATCTGGCAGTACTTCGGAACCTAAAAATTATAGACCGATTACATGTCTTCCTACGGTCTATAAACTCCTTACATCCATTCTGAGAATAAAAATCAATAATCACCTTCAGGCACAGCATATTCTATCGCCTACTCAGAATGGCTGTAAGGGGGGTCCCGGGGTACAAAGGATTTGCTCCTCATTGATATTGCCATTTGCCAACAGGTACGACGATCCAGAAAGAATGTCTCCATGGCCTGGATTGACTATAAGAAAGCCTATGATTCGGTGCCTCATACATGGCTGGGGAGGGTGCTAGAGCTGTACAGAGTACACCCGGCGCTATGCTCTTTCCTCGGTTCGTGTATGAGGCAGTGGACCACAGTTCTTCGTCACCCAGGATGTGGTGGCCTTTCTGGTTCGTCGGACTTGATAAAGATAAGCAGGGGTATCTTTCAGGGCGACAGTTTGAGTCCGTTGTGGTTCTGCTTAGCTTTGAATCCATTAAGTGCTATACTTAAGGATTCAAAGCTAGGTTACCATTTGCGGAGGGAGAGTGAGCCTATATCTCATCTACTGTACATGGATGACCTCAAGTTGTACGCTTCGAAGAAAACAGACCTGATGGAGTTGCTCAAAATAACCGGCAATTTTAGCAACGACATCGGAATGGAGTTTGGAGTAGACAAGTGTGCGGTCATCCATGTACAAAGAGGGAGAGTTGAAGATTCTTTTAATCTACAGCTCTCTGAAGATATATCCCTCAGGTCTCTCTCTGAAATGGATTCCTACAAGTATCTTGGTATGTCACAAGCCTTAAGTATAGCGGAACAGGATATGAAACAATCATTGAGGGATCGGTTCTTTGCCCGCCTGATAAAAGTGTTAAAAAGCCTTCTATCAGGTGGAAATAGGGTCCGAGCTTTCAATGGTTGGGTCATGCCTGTTCTTACATACTCTTTTGGCATACTAAGGTGGACTCAGTCTGAACTGGATGCCCTGGATAGAAAGGTCCGTCGATTGCTGACAGCGTATCGTATGCATCACCCGCGGTCGTCTGTTATGAGGTTGTACATCCCGCGGAAGTGCGGTGGTCGTGGGTTTTTAAACGCTAAGACACTACACAACCGCGAGGTGTGCAATCTCAGACAGTACTTTTTGAGTGTATCCGTGGTGATGTATCGAGATGTTGCCGCAATCGATAGAGGCCTAACTCCGCTTTCCTTGGCAAACGGGAACTGGCGAAGGCCCCAGGTATTAAGTACTTCGGACCGCACAGCCATATGGAAGGGCAAGGAGCTACACGGACGGTTCTATCGGGCTCTTACAGGGCCTGATGTGGACCAGCTCGCTTCCGTGACCTGGCTACGCTTCAGCAACCTTTTTGGGGAAACTGAAGGCTTTGTCTTTGCAATTATGGACGAAGTTATCATGACGAACAACTACCGGAAGTACATCCTAAAGGACGGCACGGTTGACATTTGTCGGGCATGCCACCGTCCCGGTGAGTCTATTAGACATGTAGTTTCCGGTTGTTCTCGTCTTGCTAACGGAGAGTACTTGCACAGACACAACCAAGTGGCTAGGATTATCCATCAGCAACTTGCTCTTAAATATGGCCTTGTGGACTCTGAAGTACCGTACTACCAGTACCAGCCTCTTCCAGTTCTCGAAAGTGGTCATATCACGCTCTACTGGGATCGATCTGTTATCACGGATAGGACTATTGTAGCCAATAAACCTGATATCGTGATAATAGATCGATCGATGCGTCGTGTAATGCTAGTTGATGTCACCATTCCGCATGATGAGAACCTTGTAAAGGCCGAAAAAGAAAAATTATCAAAATATTTGGACCTGGCCCATGAGGTTACCGCCATGTGGAATGTTGATTCAACTATCATTATTCCGATGGTCGTTTCAGTCAACGGCCTTATAGCGAAGAGCTTCGATAAACACCTTGAGAAGCTCTCGCTAGGTAGGTGGGTGAAGGGCCTGATACAGAAGGCAGTAATGTTGGACACGGCACGCATTGTGAGGAGGTTCCTCTCTTTGGAGCCCTGACCGCCGGTAGCATGGGTCGTAGACCTTGCTGTCGGTGGAGCACATTTTTTTTATACAATATATATAAGAATATTTGTATTTTATATTTTTATATATATTTTATAAGAAATTATACTGAATAAATATATACATAATAATAATAATAATTTTATTCAGAAAAAAAGCACCTTGTTACATTTATTGTACAATAATTTACATAAAAATATATTTCTGGAATATGTAACATGTAACATATAGATAGATGTGGTACTATTAAATCAATTTAAATACTTACTAACTCCACAGATTTTAGCACACTCCAATTTCCCAAGATTTGCATAAGTCACATTATTCGTCCCACAAACTGGATCATACACGGGCGTTACTCGACATCCCCTTATGCAAGATATTGTGAATGGTGATAAAGTTGTTGTATAAGGTGTGGTCCCAGTTGTAGTTGTGGTAGTGGACGGTGTGGTGTTCGGGTTCTCACCCGAAGAACATACTGAGAACTGTTTTACTTTTACATCTGTTGATGAAAATAAGGATTACACTGGTTTGCGTCCTAATGGTTCAAAGAAAAGAATTTTTTCACCATCTGTTCCGTCTTCTTCCCAAGAAGTTCAGAACAATGTTTAAGAAGAGTCATTTTAGCACTTTTAACTTTGTGGGGAACAAAGAAAACTAAGTGATAAAATAACTTCATAGGTCCTTTTTATAATAATTATTAAGTTTAATAATAGAATCAGGGCCTTACCTATTCCACATAGTTGCGCACACAACAACTTTCCAGGATTGCCATATGTGATGCCATTTGTGCCACACACGGGATTGTATTCAGAAGTTATATGGCAAGCAGTCAAGCACTGATACAGATTTGACTTGGTTTGCATAGCATACGAACTAGACGTCGTAGAGGCAGCGGCTGCTTTAGTGGTAGTTTCTGGGAAATTACAGCTACTACTGGTACAAGAAACCTGCCTGCATAATAGTTCGATATCTGTAACAGAAAAAATACAGTAAAAGTAAACAATTACAGCAAATTATCCACATGAAATATGAGTGACACTGTTCTATTATTGGATTATTTAACTGTTATTGGTACTACATGCAGAATCACTAATACAGAATGAATTGGCCTTATTCGTTGGAGACATTTAACTTTTATTAATGCAATAAATAACAAATACTTATTTCCAAATACACAAATACTTTCAATGGAAAATATGTTGAAGAAACTGAACTAGAAAGGTCATACCGTACACAATAAACATAAATTGCAACTATACATTTGAGAATTGCAGACAACATTTTCATCATGGCGGAAGCTTTGCAGGATTTACAACAGATGCTGACCAGACCCTCAGCTAATTCTTATGAACGCAAAGGTCTTCGTATGAACTTGGAAAGGGCCAAAATAATGTTTAACGCATATGTCATACTGGAACCTGTTGCAATACATAGCACTATTCAAGAAGAAGAGGTCAATACAAGAATACGGCTGGGCTGGACGGCATTTGGAAAATTACTTCGAGTATTTTCATCGCCTATACTACAAAGTCACTCACTATGCTCGGAACGTATCTGAAGGATACAATCAGGAAAGAGGTCATTTAGTAGAGAACCAGAGCTATCAACTTTTATTATGGCCCACTGATTTAGTAAAATAAAGTGACAGGGGGCTGGCCACATTAGCTGAGAAACCGATAATCGTTAGAGTTAACGAGTTCTTGAGTGCCGATCAGAATTGGCAAATGTAGTGCAAGGCACCCTCAGGCTAGATGGTTCGTACTCAGCATTTCAGGAGAGTCATGTGCCAACAGTGGGCTGCTATAGGCCGATAATAAAATGCACACAATTAGAAAACTACAGGCGTCCGTTTGTACGACATTTCTAAGCGCATAGTAGTAGCGCACGAACAGCCTTTAATTTATAGATGTCTGACAAATTTTGTAGTAATGACCAGAAAATATTAATTTTCTAATTCCAATTTATGACCCCATCATGAGAATATTTTTCTACTCTTGGGGTCTAGTAACAGAGTCCTTCAAAGATTTGACTGCGAAACATTCAAAGTAGTTCGTCTCACAAAAAAAAACAGCAATACACTTACCAATTCCACAATTTTGAACACATAACAGAAGTTCAATATTTTGATACATTGTATCATTTGTGCCACAAAGGAGGTTAAATTTCAACATCGTCCTTTGGGGGCATAAATCTATGCATTTTTGTATCAACGGCGAGAAAGTATTCGATGAAAATTTAGGAGTAGCAATTGTTTCAGTTCTAATGATGGAACCCCAATTAGTGTGGTGCGCAGTTTCGGAAGTATTCCTGGTAGTACTTTCGACTGTAGTTTCAGGCAAACTCGAGATTGTTGCGGCATTCGTAATTGGATTATTCCAAGTAGATGGTAGAGTTGGGTTTTCCCAAGTTGTTTCAGTTTGAATAACCCATGTGGTCGGTTGTGTGTTAGCTGTGGTTATTGTTCTAACCGTGGTCGGAGGCACAGTTGATTCTGGTTGCTTCGTAGGAACAGGTTTCCTGTTATCATGTAATGCAAGGTTCAATAGAAATCGTATACCATAATAGCGTAACTAAATATCCTAAAAATTTACTACATAAATTAACCTTACTTGGTGCTAGCCTCATTAGAGCAACATGAATTCGAATTATTGTCGTCATTGGAGCTGCTGCTGTTACCGTTATCATTATCGTCGTCTTTCATTCCTGGTTCTGGGCTTGTCGGTCTGGTCGGAGGACCGTTTTGAGTTTCATGTTCTTCAAAGTAGTGGGATTCCTGAAAAGGCCCAAAATGGGGAACTTGGTGATGAGATCCGGAGTGGTGCGACTCATGCCAAGGCCCGAAATTAGGAGAATGATGGTGTGGATGTTTTTCAAAATGGTCGAAATTGGGAAATGCATGCGGAGGTTGAAAGTGCTGCGATTGGTGGTGAGTTCCAAAATGATGATATTCATGTGGTGGTCCGACGTGATAAGAAATATGGTTAGGATCGAAATAATTTGATCCAAAAGGTTCGAAATGGTGAGATTTGCCATGTAGTCTAAACCAAGGATGCTTAAAATATCGTCGTTCACGTATCAACTTCTTAGAACCTACATGCTCGGAGTTTTGAAATTCTTTAGTAGGCCCCTCGGTGGTCACAATTCCGCTTAATACGATGAATATCACTGAAATTAATATTTTTTATTATATAAAACAGTACAATTATCTAGTCAGTCCTAGTTGGTAAGAGCCAAGAGCCATAAACTGCATTAGATGATTTACACCATTTAATGCAGCTTAGGGCTCTTGGCTCTAACTTGGCTTTTGACTCTTATAAGGTATTCAATGGTTGTACCATAAAGTTTATAAATATCAATATGCAGCTAAAGTATTTTTAAATATATCTAGTTATCTATTGTTTTCTGTATGACAGAGATTAAAAACAGGATACATTACACTATACTAGCCCAAAGCCAACAAGAATCAATAGGTAACATCTTTGAACCAGGTTACATTTATGGCATTTTATTGTATCATATAAATATACTTTCTCCATAAAGATACAGGTAGTTGGTAATCATTTAAAATGTCTTGTCAGTGTTTATAACAGATATACTCTTAAATTAATAGGCATAGTATTGGACCTGATGTGGATCCGTTCATTGTTGATATAACTAAATGAATTTTGGCAATTGTTTGAAGATTACGGTCGATTTCAATATTAACCTCAGTAATAGATTTGCCTATTACGGTTAGAAATTTGACATATTTTCTATAGAAAATCTGTCAAAGTTCTACTGCCAGTAAGCAAATCTATCTTTAAGTTAATGTTGAAACCGGTTATTAGTCGGCTTGTTCAAAGTCGTTTGCAACGATTATAAAACCACAGTCTAAACAACTCTTTCCTAGTTAGTTCTTACACTCTAATAATACTGTGTGATTCCCCAGATGCTTTTATGCGTGTGTGTGTGTGTGTGTGTGTGTGTGTGTGTGAATCATGTACGCTGTTGGCCGCGGGGCCTTGACAGCTTCACCGGACAAGAGGGCGAGCGTGCAACCACTACGCTCGAGCCAGAAGGGCAAGGGGGCAACTAGCGTAAGGGCGCCTCAAGGAGGAACGGTCTCGGCTTGGGCAGTCGCTATGGGGGAGGGCGTATACTAGGTGTCTCGCCGTGGTGCTCTGCACCGGCCGGCGGGCAAGGGATTCTTCGACCTCGCCGGCGAGGTCGAAGATCGATGTCGATCCTATTCCCCAGATGCGACACAATGAGCATAGCATATAAATAGGATAAGTCTTCGATCGATTTCAGTCAATGCCTCTAAGTAAGGACATCACTAACCATGTCCTTACTCACACGGACACAATATAATATTGGCAGGAAGGGACAGAAAATTTCTTTAAGAAATGTAAAGTAAATTTAAACACGCTAAAATGTATAAACAAAAAGAAACGAGAAACTTAAAAAAAACAGTTAAACTTAAAAATATATATTTGGCGCAGTGGTTAAGAGCTTAAGCCGCTCCGCCCACTAGGTCAAATAGTCGCGGTTTCGATTCCCGTACGGGACAAATCTCTGTGTGACCCACAATTATTTTTTTAGTCTGGGTATTTGTGTGTGTGAATTTTAATGTTTGTAAAAGCACCCACGACACCGGAATAAATTATAGTGTGGGGCTACATTTTTAAATTATAAAAAATATATATATATCCTAATGTTAAAATTTAGCTACCTATTATACGTGTTATCAGTTTTAAGCTCTAGACACTAGTTTTAATTTAAATTAAACAAAGGCAAACGAGAATATAATAAAAAAATGTTTAGTTTTAGCGGATTCTGTTGTAAATATTTCGTTATAGTGAGGTTTGCAACAGATATTTATTGTTTTAGTGGGTTTGACTCGAACAGTATTTGATACTAGGATAGTGTGCATAAAGCATATAGTTTCTGTACTTTTGTGTTTGAGTTGAAAGTGGGGCAATTTGGATATGGGCAGCGCAACCCCAGGGCAGTCAGAGGCTGGCCGCATTTCTGGAGAAGGAGGGAGTCTTTATGATGAAGTCTTTCTTCCAGAAGCCGTCTCATAGGAAATGGACCTGAATGAGCCCTGATGGTTTCACAAAAAATGAGCATCAAGCGACAAATGTTTAATCATGTCCCCGAGAACTTTCAACTCGAATTGTCAAACCGCTTCAAATTGCTAGACAGCAGCGCATCAGTGGACGAAATCAACAATAGGCTGGTTGAAACTGTCCATATGGTCGGGTCCAAGTATTTTTAGCCCCACCGTAAAAATAGGTCTCAAAAGCTATCTGACTACACCCGAAATCTTATGGCTGAGCGACGTACCATGACACTCCAAACCTCCGATGATGCTAAGTCCTATAGGTAGCTCAATGGACAGATATTGAAGTCCTTGCGACACGATTTACGGTCCTTCAATACAAGACGTATTGAGGAGACCATAGAGCAGAACAAGGGCTCCAAAGTGTTCGCAAGAGACGCGTCTATTGGGCAAAGCCAGTTGACGAAGCTGAAGATGGAGGACGGAAACGTAACGTCGAATAGGTCAGAGGTGCTCAGGGAGATAGAGAGGTTCTATGGGCAGTTGTATACCTCAGTAGCTAAACCTGTTGTTGACTTGGTAAAAGACCCAAGAGCCAAGCTAACCCGACACTACACTGAAGATATCCCGGACATCAGCCTGTACGAGATTAGGATGGCTCTCAAACAACTTAAAAACAACAAAGCGCCGGGTGA
Source organism: Phalera bucephala (assembly GCA_905147815.2). Lineage (NCBI taxonomy): Eukaryota > Metazoa > Arthropoda > Insecta > Lepidoptera > Notodontidae > Phalera > Phalera bucephala. The sequence goes on along the minus strand of LR990618.1, from coordinate 24,827,618 downwards.
AGACGGAATTACCGCAGAGCTTCTGAAAGCGGGCGGATCGCCGGTACTTAAAGTCCTTCAGAGGCTGTTTAATTCCGTCTTGCTCGAAGGGAAAACGCCCGAAGCATGGAACAGGGGTGTGGTGGTACTGTTTTTCAAGAAAGATGATAACACTTTATTAAAGAACTATAGGCCCATCACACTGCTGAGCCATGTTTACAAGTTGTTTTCGAGAGTCATCACGAATCATTTCGAACGCAGGCTTGATGACTTCCAGCCTCCAGAACAAGCCGGTTTCCGGAAAGGCTTTAGTACCATAGACCACATACATACGCTGCGGCAGATTATACAGAAGACCGAGGAGTATAATCGGCCACTATGCTTGGCGTTTGTGGACTATGAGAAAGCCTTCGATTCGATCGAGACTAGGGAGGTTCTTAGATCTCTCCAGCGATGCCGCATTGACTATCGGTACATCGAAGTGTTGAAGTGCTTGTATAATAACGCCACCATGTCAGTCCGAGTACAGGGGCAGTGCACGAAGGCGATCTCCATAAAAAGAGGAGTAAGACAGGGAGACGTCATTTCTCCGAAACTGTTTACGGCCACCATAGAGGACGCCTTCAAGCTCTTGGAATGGCGAGGACTTGGCATCAACATTAATGGCGAATACATCACTCACCTTCGATTTTCCGACGTCCTTGGTGGTCATCGCGGAGTTGCTGGAAGATCTAGGACGAATGCTCGGCGACCTCAATAGAGTATCTCAACAAGTGGGTCTTAAAATGAACATGGACAAAACGAAAATAATGTATAACCTCCATGTCGTACCCACCGCACTCACCGTTGGGAACTCTACTCTTGAAGTTGTCGACGAATACATTTACCTGGGACAGGTAGTCCGGTTAGGTAGGTCCAACCTTGAGAGAGAGGTCAATCGACGAATCCAACTCGGCTGGGCAGCGTTCGGGAAACTGCGCAACATATTCTCACCCAAAATACCTCAGTGCCTAAAGACTATAGTTTTTAGTCAATGTGTGTTACCAGTGATGATATATGGATCAGAGACGTAGTCTCTTACTAAAGGTCTCATAAAAAAGCTCAGAGTTGCTCAGCGAGCTATAGAGAGAGCTATGCTCGGCGTTTCTCTACGTGATCGAATCAGGAATGAGGAGATTCGTAGAAGAACCAAAGTCACCAACATAGCCCTTAAGATCGGACGGGCGTTGGGGCAGAAATATTCTAGAGTGGAGACCACGTATTGGCAAGCGCAGCGTGGAACGACCATCTGCCAGATGGACCGACGATCTTGTGAAAATCGCAGGAAGTCGTTGGATGCAGGTGGCATCGGACCGGTTACGCTGGAAAGCGATTGGGGAGGCCTATGTTCAGCAGTGGACAAGTATAGGCTGAGATGATGATGATGATGACTATTAATAAAGATTAAAAAATTAGACGCGCTGTGTCTTAAATCATCAAATAATTGAGCGGACACATTCGAATGATATTCAATCGCTTGAAGTGTTTTTATCTGACTGTACTTTTTGGACGAAAAATAATAGTGGGATGAGATTTGTCGGGTAAGATAGTGACTAACCCCTTGCGGTGGCCGCGGGTAACAGCTAGTCAAAAATAAAATTCTTTAAATGACACTTTACCGTTTTAGAATGTGATGTACTTAAATTAAATATTTCCATAAAGTTAATATTTATAAAAGCTTGAAAATGAATAATCACTAATATTATTATGTAATTTTAATGTATTGTGATCTGACTGACAAAGCGCCCACAAAGACAGGTGCTCAAAACTATTTTATAAAAATACTTAATAGTTATCATCTTGTAGAATTCAAGTTCATATAATGCTGTTTTATTGCATTTTATAAAATTATATTATTTTTTGTTACGTATTAAGTTATCGTATTTTCGTATTTTTATCACAGAATGAGTATACTTCAACATGGACTGACCGAATTCCTTTTTATTTAATTGACAACGTATAAATGCTATACAAGAGAATCATATAATGAATCATAATGAAGATTTTTGTTACAACTTTAATTATTTTTTTTTATTTAAATACATCCTCTATGAAATTAATGCAGTTTTTTCTTAAATAATGTCGTATGTAAAAAAGGTTTGGTCCTATGATGAGTCAAATGTTTTTTGTTTACCTTTAGAAAAATGCGAAAACGAACGGGGAGCATGCCTATTTTAGAGGTGTTTGCAACTAATGTTCAATAAAAAGGCTAATTTAAACAGTTTTGTACTAATTTTAGATAAAACATCACTATGGAATTTATTAAAGAAATTATAGCAGATTCATTTTCAAGTCGTAGCTAGTTTTTGTTCTAAAACTCTTTTAGCGTGTTTTGATACCAGACCACTCATACATTGACCACTAAAATTTGCGTTTTATAAGATACATGCTCAAAGAAATATATTCGCTCATTATCAAACTCGTATCGTTAATTATTTTGTAGCCGGTTTTAGCAAATAGTTTCTTGGCTATGATTTCATAACGACTGAATCGCACTGGCGTGTTTTATAAAGTTATTCAGTTGGGAAATAAGATTTATTTATCTCTTTTTAAGTATCTCTTTAGCAACGCATTCTCACTCTTCCATTCAATCAGACTCCCTCGTTGGTCTAGAGGTGTGTAATAAAAATATGTATGGTATTAGCTCCAGTTTGAGGCCTTACGATCGAGATATGAATCTAAAAAATAATCTGTAAAAAGTGTCTAAAGGATTCTAGATGGACCAGTCCCCACAAGCAGTACCCGTTCACGAGTATGACTGCTGGAACAGCCATCACTCCCCTCGACCATATTGGACATACACGTTCGCCGCCACCGTTACGGTGACTCGTGACTTGCCCTTCAAATAAGACGCGTCTATTTGGGAATGGTTAAATAGTGTAGGTCTTCCCGGTACCTACAACCTTCCACTTTTGTATTGTATATCTGTTTTGTCATTCTTTCTTCAGAAATTCTTTCTATATTCCCGAACCAACAGAGCACCCTACCCTTTCTCATCTTTACAGCGATATTCTCTTTCATACCTACGCGCTTTCTTATTGGGCTGTGGCGAATGCTGTCGGTCAGCTTAACTCCGCACATCTTCCGCAGGGCTCGTATTTTGACCGCATTTATTTTGCTTTCATTCTTCTTCTTACATACCAGACTCTCATTGCCATACAAAAGCGTGGAGTCTGAAATTGTGCCCGGTCTAATAGCAATACAGTCGCCCGCTAACACTGAGACCTAACATCGTCATATACAATACACACCTCTGCCACCCCTGCTCGGGGAGTATAGCCATGATAGTGTGTGTGTGAACCCATTCACAGGCAATGGTTGGTTACCCTAACGAGGATTTCGCGTGGCCACTGATAAGGGAATTTACAACTTAAAAACTTAATTGTTAATCATCGATATACAAGGTGTATCGTAATTAACGCTAGACCTCAGACACCCCGATTAGATAATTGCTTTACAAATTCAATACGAAAACCAAATTTCAAAATTTAAAGTTTTTCCCCCCTTTTTTAAGCACTGTTATACCCCAATTAACATTGAAACTTGTACGAGTATGTGTGCATATTGAGAAATACGTTTTAGAAATGCATTTGAAATCTTCATATTGCTTTTAATCAATAATAAATTTACTTTGTTATAGCACACTGAAGGCACATCATTATTTTGCAAATTTTGAAAAAATATAAGACACATTAAAAATAGTTTGAATTAATTCAATTACCGATTTTGAACAAACTACTTTTAGGTCTTGCGTTCATTATGTTACACCTTGTATAAAAACACTGTATCAATTACGTCAATAGAAGTTTCTACATATAAAAAAATAAACACCGCCACGCCTATATTCCCCAAACGGGGGCGATAGATGTGTACTGTATACACTCACTTTACACCGACGATCTTAGGTTCCAAGTCATAGTGGCATTGTACCGGGCACAATGCCGGACTGATACTGGAAATGTTTGTATTGAAAACATATATTTTTGTTCGACCTAGGATTTGAACCCAGAACCTCGTGATCGCTAAGCGCATTTGCCACTAGGCCAACGAAGAAGTATATAAGTAAACACCAAAGGGACAATTCATAAGGTAAAACAACAATGATAATAAACGATCTAAAGTGCATTTTAATACAGTTTTCATAACGGTAAAATTGTGGTTTTGATACTATTAACGTTTATATTCGCGGTTTGTTGTTAACTCCACTAATGTAGAATGTGTGTTCAGAGCGCAAAAAAGATGCGCTCGAGGTATTTGTTCTTTAAAACAGATCGACTCATGCAAACCTCATTTTAAGGCGTTAAAAATTTTAACACTACCTTGCCTATATATTTTTGAAACAGTGCTATTTGTTAAATCAAATCCTCATTTATTTGAACATCGCACCAGGAAGCGCCATATGGATAAATTAAGCATTAGCCCCTCCAAAACATTCCTCCAAATAGTAGTACATTTTGCATGGGTCCAAAATATATAACAAGATACCATCACATTTGCGAAACGAAAATAACTACAACTTATTTATCTATCTATCTATCTATATCATCACGCCAGCTCCCTCGCGGGGTAGGCAGAGAGTACAGACTTCCAACAGGTTCTTTCCATACATACCTCTCTGGCTTCCTCCACTCTCATAGTTCGTCTCATACACACTCGCCGGTTACGGAGACTCTTGACTTGCCCTTCAGCTAAGACACGGTCTATTTGGTTATGGTAAGATAGTCTAGGTCTTTCCCGGCACCTACATCTTTCCACTTTCGCATTGTATATCTGTTTTGTCATTCTTTCTTCTGGCATTCTTTCTATATGCCCGAACCAACGGAGCATACCCTTTCTCATCTTTACACCGATACTATCTTTCATACCTACTCGCTTTCTTACTACGCTGTTGCGAATACGGTCGGTCAGCGTGACTCCGCACGTCTTCCGCAGAGATCGCATTTCAACCGCATTTATCCTGCTTTCGTTCTCCTTCTTACATACCCAACTCTCACTGCCATATAACAGCGTTGGGACAAGCACTCCGTTATGCATGGCCAGCTGCGCCTTTTGGCTTGAGTGCCGGCTCCCAAGTAGCCTTCCCATCGCACCATTCACTCTATTACCTGCATTCACTCTTCTCTCTATATCAGCGGTGTATTTCCCATCCTTACTGAAGGCGCATCCAAGATATACAAACTCATTCACTTGCTCCAGCACATCGTTACCAACCACGATCCTTGCATTCGTTCTGGTTTCTTCCCGTTCAAAAACTATAATTTTGGTTTTCTTCACATTCAAATGTAAGCCATTGTTCATGCAGTCGTCTCTCATAACTGTGACTAGTGTTTGCAGATCAGTGGCTGTTGGCGCTATCAAAACCGCGTCATCTGCATACAATAGGTGGTTTATCACTAGATCACCTATTTTTACCCCTTCAGTCATCGCATTCAGTCTTTGAAGACTTTTATCCAGATACACTATAAACAGTCTAGCGGACAACACGCAACCCTGCTTGACGCCGATTTTAACGTCAAACCAAGGTGACATGGTGACACGTAGGTGGACTGGACGGCTCGCAACAGGGTGCCGTTTATACCATACTCTGGCAAAATGTTCCAAAGTCTCTTTCGCACGACTCTATCAAACGCCTTCTCCAAGTCCACAAAACCGCAGAAAACCTTCCGGCCTACTGCCAGATGCTTTTCTACGATGTTGCGGAGGGAGGAAACTTGATCCGAACATCCTCTTCCAGACCTGAAACCTCCCTGTGCCTCACACAACACTCCATCGGACTTCTCGCGCATTCTCCGTTCAATAATTTTACCATACACCTTAGCTGCCAAGCTGATCAAACTGATGGCCCTGTAATTGGCGCAGTCATATTGTGAGCCCTTGCCTTTATACAAGGGTACTATGACTGCGCGGCGCCAATCTGTAGGGACTCTACCGGTCTTCCAACAAAGATTTGCGAGGACCCAAAAAGCGTCCCGGACGCAAGTTCCACCATATTTAATCATCTCGGCAGATATCATGTCTATTCCCGCAGCTTTACCATTTTTCATATTTCGTATCGCCCATTCAACTTCTTCCATAGTGATGTCCTCTGTGGATTCTGGTGCCGCAAACTCGCCTCTGGGCTCGTCTGTGGCACCAGCATCCGGGGCATTCTCATACATTTCTCCAAAGTATTCACTCCACCGGTTTAGCACAGCTTGTGTGTCTGCAAGAATGTCGCCATGCTTAGATTTTATCTTTTCCATTCTGGAGCCTGACGAATCACCTCGAGCCTTTCTCACCTTGCTCCAAAAGAGTTTGGTGTTATTCTCGAAGTTCTTCGTCAGCTTCTCCTCCTCAATCACACTAGCTCTTTCACGCTTTTCTTTCACTAAAGTTTTGGTGGCATTCTTGCATTGCCGGTATATTTCTTTCTTCATCTCCGTCATACTGTCATTTAGATTCAAAGAAGAGACATAGTCCTGCCACGCTTTCTTCTTACTTTCTACAGAGCTTTTTAACTCTGTGTCCCACCATGCATCCCCTTTTGCTGTGCTATGCTTTTTTGAGCAGCCACATACTTCTTTCGCTGATTCTACCAAACTCTCTTTTAGACAATTCCAGCATTCATCTATGTTTGAGTCCGAAGAACCAGCTGTCAAAAGCTTGTCCCGGACTCTGTCTTCATACGTTCTCCTCACGCTCTCATCTTGCAACCTTTCAACCTTTAATCTTTCAAGGCCTCCGAAGGGGATATGCTCTCGCCAGTGCCTCCACTTCCTGAACAAACCACTAAACCGCGCAATTACGAGATAGTGGTCCAATTCAAGAGTGGGGCCCCTATATGCACGGGTATCTTGAAGTTTACTTCGGAGACGGTTATCTACTAGGATCAAATCTATCATGCTTTTCTGTTCATTTCTTCTCCACGTATACATATGAATATCCTTGTGTTGGAATATTGTATTGGACACAAGGAGACCTCTTACCAAACACACATCTACAATAAGCTTACCTGCATCATTCACTCTCTTATCACCATAAGGACCCAGAGCAGCGTCGCAAGTTTGCCGCCTGGTTCCCACCCATCCGTTCAGGTCGCCACACAAAATCACCTTTTCATTCGCATCAGCCAGATCCAGAATTTCCCTGACATTATCCCAAAACTTCTCAAGGTCCGGGGGTGTCGACGAGCTTACAGGAGCGTAGGCTCCAACCAAAAACACTCTAGTGACACCCAGTTTCAAGCGGACCCAGAGAAGTCTCGCATCATGCAGGCCATAATCTCTCACTCCAGAGGCCAGGCGACGGGACAACAAGATACCCACCCCCATGCTGGCACGATCGCTCTGTGGCACTCCAGACCACAGAGCCATGATGCCGTCAGGGAGATCACAGGCTTCACTGCCCCTTCGCTTAGTCTCTGTTACACACAGAGCATCCAGGCGTCTCTCTTTCATTACATCAATCACCTCATGCATCTTATCTTCCATACCACCTCTTACATTCCAGGTGCCTATTCGGCACTCTGCACCCTACGACTCGCCAGTTCGGGCCCAGCGTGATGGGTGGCGGCCCCCATCGCCGCTTCTGCCTATGTTCGTACCGACGGGGGCGGGCCGGTACGCGTCGCCTCGGGGGGACGCCCTAGCCCGCACTGCGGTACTTGCTCGGTCCAAGATTGCAGCCGTAGCGGCTGGCAGGGGTCGCGACGAGCACGCTCTTGGACAGACCCCCAACACACCACAACTTATTTAAGAAAAAGATATACACGCTATTTGTTGAAAAAGCATATTACTCAGTTACCGAATACATGGAAGATCCTGCTTAATTAACCATAAAATAATTTCTAATTATGACTACTTGCGACTTTTGTTTTATAATATATTTTGAATAATTGATTTTTAGTCATACGTTTTGTTAAATTTTGCATGCTTAAACGCTGAATACGGTGAAACAAAACTAAAATGTACTTTCCTTCTGTTGTAAACCCATATTACGCAAATAAAGAAATTGAATTGAATTGAATTAAAAAAATTGCTACGAGTTGCGCTGGGAGCGGATCGTGCGTTAACAAACATAACATAAATACTAATATATATGTATAATAAGAGAAGAATTATAACAGCAGGAAACAATAAGGAGGAAAGAATGTGGTTCTTAACCTTTTCCTAAATAAAACCAATGACTGTGCACGTGTATGCATTCCAGGCAAGGCATTCTTCAAACGAACAGTTTAAATGGTATGCTGCTAGGTATATAGTTTTTTTAAACACATAGTAATAGCTATTATAAACACCACGTTTTTGTTTGTGTTCGTACGTACTATTACAATTTGTCTGTGACTTCATCAATGCGAGTTGTGGTAGGTCATTGACACTCCAGTAGTTACATATATATACAAGGTGTAACATAATAAACGCATGACCTGAAAGTAGTTTCTAAATCGATTACTGAATTGATTCCAACAATTTTTAATGTATAATGCTGTTACTCCTTTAGTGCGCTATAATAAACGATATTGATTCTTGATTCAGACCATTACGGAGAGTTCAAATGAAACTACATGTACGTCTAAAACGTATTTCTCAGCACGCACACATACACATACATGTTTCATTGTTAATTGGGATATAAAGGTGCTTATAAAAGGGGTTAAAAAATTTAAATTTGGAAAATTGGTTTTCGCATTGAATTTGTAAAGCATTTATCTAATCGGAGTGTCTGAGGTCTTGCGTTATTTACGATACATCGTGTATAATCTATTCCAATCAAACTTTAAAACTTTTTACACTAAACATGAAACGTTGATTTCTTGCTAACAGCATTTACATTTCGATGTCTTCGGAAATACTGTCACCTTCATATTACACTTGTTATAGATTGCAATCACAACTAAAACATCTAAAAATGTTGATTGGAATAGACTATACACGTAATGCACGATTATATTTAGAATAATCTTGAAAAGCTTTGTTTAAGTATAGTATGTAAATAAAAATTTAGATTTACTAGTATTTAAATTTTCCAAAATATAAAACTTAATGAAGCCCGTAAATTATTTATATAACCGATCTCACAAATACACTATAAAGAATCTATCCTATTTTCAAACAATAAAACAATGAACAGGTTATCATTGAAGTGAAATAAATCGAAAAAAAGTAGAGAATATTATTTGAAATCCCAGCCTTGCAGCAATAACGGTTCTTAACCAACCCAGTATTACGTGCCACGATCAACCGGTCTCTAAGGAGAGCATAAACATTTATAGTCTTGGAACCAAAAACGCGTGGACTAAAAAAATTTAAATTTAGTTTCCTCTTTTCTTTTAACTTCCTATATTTTCCCACCTGTCAGCTTGTTTCTATGCCACCTTAACGTAAACTTGCAAAAAGTCTTAGCCCTAAACATAACTACTATGTAAGTGAATAATAAATAAATAAAAATTACTTACCGAAAAATATAATACTCTTCATCTTATTCGATTTATCACATAAGGCACTATTGTAAATAATCCTTTTTTAAAACCGCCGTCCGATCAAAACCGGTGTTTGAAACGATATGACTCACGTCTTTGAGGCTTGGAACACATGTAGCGATATTGTAAAAACCCCTCCAAGCTAAGATCCTTTATAACCCGTTTTAATACATCAGATGAATAATTTAAAACATTGTTAGTATGATATTATACAAACTGTGCACCTAATCTGAAATCTGTTTAAGTTTTTATACCCAAGGAATGCTACTTTTTATATGTTAGTAAATCTTTGTCACCGTAAATACGTTATGCTGTTTTTGGTGTTTAGATGTTGGTTTTACCAAATGAACTAAACAAATGCATTATAAATGATCCAGATTTCCTGTCACGTGTAATCGACAAATATTTATAAAAAATTATATACATCTAATCGCATAAAGGCACAATAATTTTTTTTTTCTTTTTTTTACTTGTAGACTTCTGAGATCTTAAGAAAACAGTAGACTGAAATAATTGTATGACTTTACTCCACAATTAACTCTTTTTTTGTAGGTACCATAATGTCACTTTAGGAATTTCACCTGTCTAATGTCGACATGTGTGTGCGTGTTAACGACAAGTGGACAGACCAATGACTCGGTGGGTTGATGGTATATCGACAGTTGGAGGAAGAACTTGGGGTATAATGGCACAGGACTGCGAAGAATGGCACAAGAAAGGGAAGGCTTATGCCCTGCAGTGGGTTGTAGTAAGCTGATGATGATAATGAATGTCGACATGGAACACGAACAATAAAGTACGATCTAGACCTTTACATCCGTTTCTTATTATGCGATCAAATTGGCTAAGCAAATTGAATAATGTGTAGAGTAGTCGTCATAACATTATGCCCTACACATGATAATTAGGATCGCATCGGAAGGTACACCTTCATTCAATTTTAGTATGATCTACAGATCATACTAAAATTATAATACGAAAAGTTTATATTTCATACGTGACGGTAATTAAAAAGATCGCTTTTTTTACCTGGGGAAAATCCTGCATAGTACTTCCGCGAGCCTCGGGGGACTCAGAGCTCGCGGGGCGTGTCGGATTCCTATTGACTAAAAACCCCAGGGTGGCCGACATCAGCACTTTGGAGGGGCTCCGGGATATCCGAATGGAACGCACCGGTGCCCCTCTTGTGCCGAGCTCTGAAGAGCCCGCCTTCGAGGGGAGTCTTAATGATACGCTCCCCCCCCCGCACCTACGCGGTGCTCACGGCGACGTGGGCCACACCACGCCGCCGTCCTCCTCGGGGTCGCTCGTGAAGAACGCTCGAGACCCCGCCCATTGCGTCCCCGACCCCGAAGGCCCCCCTGCTGATGTAGTTGCAGGAGGGAGAAAAAAAAAAAAGATCGCTTAAGCCAACTTGCACGAACCAGGGCTAGCGTTACCTTTTAACTAACTCGAGGTTATAACGTTAAGTTGAAGGCAATTTCACTTATTGTTTTATTTTTGAACTAGCCGTAACCCGCGGCTTCGCACGCGTTTCTTATGTAATTTGACATAGGTAGGTAGGACTTTTTTGGATAGCATTATTCCAAGACAGAAGAGACACCTCCATATTTAGTTTCTTTTAAATCCGTTCAGAAATAAAATCAACTATCCCCAGAAATCTTGCATTTCCCGAGCTAAAAGTGGAATTAAACAATTTTTGAGAATTCCTCGATTTTCCAGTGATAGTCTATTTAAAATCGGTTCCACCGTTCTGGATATTAACACGGACAAACAAACATTTTTTTTTAATTTGCCCATATGCACTTATAATATCTTCTTTATTTCTAAGTCACAAATCCTAATTCTTGTGTGCTGTGCGGGAATCGTACCTGCGAATATTTGACAAAGTAAGTTAAACAAGCGTTTTATCGGTTAAACGCCTTAAAGTCATCGTTGTTTTGCAAAAGTATTTATAAAATAAACTTAAAAATGAGTAAATTTTTGTTGTAGAACAATTTCAACAGCTCCCTAGGCTTCCAGGCACCTGTATTCTTTTTTTTTAAAACGTAGCCCCACACTAGGATTTATTCCTGTGTCGTGGGTGCGTTTACAAACATGAAAATTCACATACACAAATACCCAGACCGGAACAAATAACTGTGGATCACACAAAGATTTGTTCCGTGCGGGAATCGAACCCGCGACTATTAGACGCAGTGGGCGGAGCGGCTTAAGCTCTTAACCACTGCGCTAAATCGTCCGTCAAAAGGAAGGGGGATATCGAAGGATTGCCAGGCTTTTTTTAGCCTAAATGTGGTTAATATCTTTGAGCCTTCATGCAGGCCGATAAAAATCCACCAAACGCATATTGGAGTGATTTTATATACCACTTACACGGATAATATTGGCATGATATAGTGTGTGAACAAAGTTGCCTATTTCATACAACTATTTTACCACTTATTATTGTTATAAGCCTACACTGTCCCACTGCAGGGCGAAGGCCTCCCCTCCCTTATTCCACTTGTCCCGGTCCAGTGCAAGCTGATGCCATTCCTTGTCGTAGGAATCCAGCTCGTCTCGCCACCTCTTTCTGGGCCTGCCGCGCTGTCGTTTTCCGCCTGGTGGCACCCACCTATCCGACATGCGGCAGATATGTCCGGCCCAGTTCCATTTCAGTCTTGCAGCTGTGATTTGTGTTATGGAGCGCAGAATCGAGTTTCTGACACAATCTCTAAGCTTTACTACAAGAAAGCTACGCTCCATTGCTCGTTGGCAAACCCCAAGAGTGGACTTTTGACGATCAGTTAATGACCAAGTCTGTGCTCCGTAAATGAGGGTGGGGAGAATGCACATGTTCCTGAGTTTCCTTTTTAATGAAACCGGGAGAGCTCCCTTCATTAAATGTTTCATTGACCAATAGTTTTTCCAGGCGTTTTCGGTACGTCGAGCAACTTCTTTATCTTGCCTCGCCTGGAAGAAACTAATTGGCCAAGATATATATACTCGTGGACATATTCAATCTCCAGTCCCCTAAGCTCTAGCTTACGTTGCACGCTGTTGGTCATCAGCTTTGTTTTAGTCATATTAATTTTAAGTCCAACCTTGAGGCTCGCCAGGCTCAGTTCTTCGAGCAGTAGGCCAAGCTCAGCTGCGGACGAGGAGAACAGGACAATATCATCGGCAAAGCGCAGATTGGTTAATCGCCTCTCGCCCACGACGATGCCTCTGTCCTCCCAAGCTGTGTTGAGGTTTCGGAAAACTTCTTCGAGCGTGGCTGTAAAAAGCTTTGGAGACAATGGGTCACCTTGTTTGACTCCCCTTTGAATACTAAAGAAAGGCCCAGTTGTATTAATATGGATGGATGCAGAGCTATTGTTATATATATATTTTTTTTGGAGTAGGTGGATATATGTCGGTTCTATTTTCTGTTTTTCAAAGGACTCAAATATGGCTGTGTGTTTACCACTTAAGATACTTTTATAGTATCTATCAATCTATATCATCACGTCACATCCCTTGCAGGGTAGGCAGAAAGGGGACAGATTTCCAACAGGTTCTTTTCTTACAGACCTTTCTGGCTTTCTTCACTCTCATAGTCCGTCTTATACACGCTCCCCGGTTACGGAGACTCTTGACTTGCCCTTCGGATAAGACACGTTCTATTTGGTTATAGTAAGATAGTCTAGGTCTTCCCCAATATCAACGTTATTCCACCTACTCATTTTATATCTGTGTGGTTTCTTTCATATTAAGTTTCTTTATAATCCATTCAGCCGCTTTAGTATGAAGAAATAATATATATTCCGCAGCAGTCATGCTATTGTATATATTGGTATGCTATTTATTTTTCGAGATAAAAAGTGTTTTATTTTATTTTAAGATGTAAGACACCTTCATATAAAGTTTCAATTAAATTCGTTTAAGCAGCTATGTCGCAAGAACCGTGATTCTTTCGGGGATAAAAAGTATCTCAAGTGTTATTTCGAGACCACTTTGAAAGTGTTAGTAAGATCCATTCTGCTATTTAAGTATGAAGAAATAGCCGTGTGTGAATATATTGTATATTTTGCCCGACTTCCACCGTATTTGTAAAACATAAACTAAACTATAGCGCGATCTTATTCAACACACACCACTAATGCCGTCTCAAAAAATAAAATTCAATACCTTCCTTTTTAAGAAGAAGTATCAGTTTATCGTTTTATATTTTTTATCAGTAGTTATATTTCTGATTTAAACCTTCTTTACCTACCCTGACAAAGAATGTAATCGAGCGTAATAATATCTTAAAACGGTACATTGCCAGCTAAGTAGTAGCAAAGTTTTGTCAGTTCATTTTGTGTTAGTCTTCTCGTAAGATATTAATCGACGTTTAAATTTCGTATCCGGCCCATGCATCGTTAGAGTTCTCTCCGGAAGAAACAATCCTGAATGCATCATCGGTTCATGCACGAAATCATGACACGATTTCGTTTACACACTAAAACTGAATTTCCAGTAAAATACTTTTAACTACTGAAAACTACTGGGTCTAATATTAATTGATGGAGGAATCCATGTGTAGGCAATTTTTTTTCGAAAATATGAGTATATAAATAATGATTCTTAGTACAGGCTACAACTATCCCAAATTTCATTGATTTCCATCAAACAGGTTTGGAGTAAAGTGTCTTTTTAGAAATTCAATGTTTCGGTTATTTTTGTATTTTGTGAAAAAACCTTTTGATTTTCCGGGATAAATACTATTCAATGTGTTATCCAACATTTTTAGATATTCGCGTGCAAAGTTTCATTAAAATCCGCCTAGTAGTTTTTGCGTTATGATGGTTCATACCCTTGGACAGATAGACAGACAGACAAACAGATACGAAAGTCAAAAATTGTAGAATTAGCTACTACATCAATAGAATGATATCCGATGGTTGTTATTTCCAAAATAATATACACAGACATGACTTCCTTACAGTTTTATTATATGTAGTATGTAGAGATATAGATACATTACTTTTCCCTACAAACTCTTTGAATTCCTGAAAACATAAATATTAACTATGTTGTCTGTCATATGAAATATCTCGATGCTAAGTTTCACTGACATCTTAAGAGTAGTTTTGGAACAATGAATGATAAATCGAAATCGACTTTTTTCTCTTTCTTCAAAAACCGTTTGATTTTTAGAAAATATAAGTATACAAAGTTGTTACCTTTTGTGCAGGTTACAATTACACAAAATTTCATTGAAATCCATCAAACAGGTTATGAATAAAGTGTTTTTTTAGAAATTCAATGCTTTGCTTATTTTCGTATTATCTAGAAAAACCTTTTGATTTTACGGGATAAATACTATACAATACGTTACCCAATATTTTAAGGTATTCGCATGCAAAGTTTCATCAAAATCCGCATGATAGTTTATGCCGGTTCATACCCTCCGACAGACAGACGGACAGACAAACAGACACGAAAGCCAAAAATTGTAGAATTGGCTTCTACATCGATAGTATGATACCCCTGGTTTGTTATTTCCTAAAATTATTCCATGTACAGACACGACTTCCTAACAGTTTTATTATATGTATGTATATAGATTATAAAATTACTTTTTGCTCAAATATTCGTTACTTTGTTAATGATCAGTGGTCAAAAAGTTAAGGAAAATCATTCGTTTATTCAGCAATCTTGCTAACTATATGTTATCCTTGAGTCAAGAAACGTTCATCACAGTGAATCACTTTTTTTTTAAATATAACTAATTAAACACTTTATGTATTTTATAGCTTATTTTGTTAAGTATATTATTTACTACAAACAGTGAATCATATTAAGTACCTACCATCTAATGAGTCACACAAGAATCATAATTTTGGTTAGAGGTTCCTTGTGGTAATTAATCACATATCTTGACGTTTTCCAAGATTCAAATTAATACTTAATTCCCTTTAATATATAATAACAAGATAAACAGTCCCGTTCAAAAGTTACACTAAATAACTGGACAAGTGCGAGTATGATTCACGCTCTAAGAGTTTCGTACCGGTTTCGGTTTCGGCAGAAAACCAGCCGAAACTACCTTGGTGAGCTACCGAGAGGCCTTTGGGCGCTAGGGCGAGTGTAAAAATTACTGAACTATGATCTAGGCATGGCGATTTATTTTAATAAAATCTATCTTTGAATTAATTCTAATCAATTGCACTGGAATCGATTTTCGTTTTTGAATCTGTTGGGTTTGTCTTGATTAGTACCTACTAAAGTTTTGGGTAGGGATCTGATAATGTTAGGTGGCTCTAAAAACTTTTCAACTAAACAAGATAGCCTCATCATGTTTGAGCTTGTTGGAATTGTTTTGATAAGTTTTATAGACTACAGTTGCCCGAGTCTGGTGGTGGAGACAGAAGGTGCTCATCGGAATTCGCCTAATATGCAACGTAACTCAATCGTATTTGGGGTTATTTGATTTATCTAGACAAGTATCATATACCTAGGCAGCGAACAGGGTCTGAGGCGGAAGGAGGCCAAAGTAACTGTTTAGCTTAGTAAAATATCTCCGTTGTATTTTCGCAATAAAAGCTCGTTTTAAAGAAAAAAAAATATTATAATTATTTATCAACATAAAATTGGTTTATGAACGAAGAAGTCATCTTCAAACATACATAAAAGCTCTGTACACAGATTAATTGTGAACCTCCTTTTGGAGAAGACGCTCATAAACTCATAATAACTCAATCTACATATTCGTATTGTTTGTCGTTAAGGAGTTCCCTGGTGTATTTCCATAAACCAAGATCCGATACCAATAAAATTAAAATGGACCCTGGAACTCAGCCCGATGCAAACACAACCACCAAAATGTTTTATATACTATATATTTTATTGAAAAAAATCTTTAAAAATTAAAGCTTTTATAACAAAATCTCTATGGCAAATACACAATGGAGACCAACTAGCACTATTGTACTTGACGATACATCGGGGCTATGTTAAGTAGTTGGGTAGTTCCGTTGGCCACGCTCCGGCTACATCATCAGACCCTGGACACCACCCAGGTCTATAGAACTCGTCAAGACAAAGCCAACGAGCCCAAACACGGCGGAGTTATGTTGAATAGTCAGGTGATTCCGTTGGCCACTCTCCGTCTCCATCATTAAATACTGGACACCATCCGGGTCTGAAAAACTCGTCAAAGAAAACCCAACGAACCCAAACACGGCAGGGTTATGTTGAGTAGTTGGGTAGTTTCGTTGGCCACCCTCCAGTTTCATCATCAGACCCTGTACATCATCCGGGTCTACAGAGCTCATCAAAACAAATCCAACGAGCCAAAACACGGCCGGGTTATGTTGAGTAGTTGGGCAATTCTGTTAGCCACAGTCCGGCACCATCATCGGACCCTGGACACCCCCCGGGTCTGCCTAGAAAAAGGCGTTAGGCAGGGTGACCCGCTCTCACCAAAATTGTTTACAAGTGCTCTTGAGGAAATATTTAAGAACCTAGCGGTTTCATGGGCAGCAAAGAGAATTGTCATCAATGGTAGCCGACATACGAATTTGCGTTTTGCTGATGATTGTCTTTTTTGCTCAAACAGCCCACGAACTAAAAGAAATGCTCGGAGAACCGAGCAAGACAAGCCTCGAATTTGGACTTATGATAAATCGGTCAAAAACTCAAATCATGACTAACAGCACCAAACACAAAGTAGAGGTGAATGGACAAATGCTACACTATGTTGATGAGTATATATACCTGGGCCAGCTAGTCTCCTTCGAAAACAGGCAAAGCAAAGAAATCGATTGCCGTATCGAAAATGCCTGTAAGAGCTACGGGTCCATGGGGCACTATATAAAGGGCGACCTTCCCTTGACATAGAAGCGCAAACTCATCGACATGTGTATTTTGCTTGTTCTCACCTACGGTGCGCAGACATGGTCACTAACCAAAGGTCAAAAGTCCAAACTCAAGGTTTGTTAAAGGGCAATGAAGCGCAGCATCTTGGGTGTTAAGCGCATGGATCAAGTGCGGAACTCTGTGCTGCGTTCTACGAACCGTATAATAGATGTGGGCGTAAGAACCGCTAGACTCAAGTGGGATTGGGCTGGTCACATGACCCAAATGAACACTGACAAGTGGGCTAAAATAAGCACTGAATGGGTCGCAGAACACGGACATCATCGTCGTGGTAGGCCTAAAAGGCGTCCGGTGGCGCGATGAGCTTGATGCATAGCAGTCTGAATGGCCATCATTGGCCAAGGACAGAACTCTTTGGAAGGAGAAGGGGGAGACCTTTGCCCAGCAGTGGACACAATAGGTTAGTAAAAAAAAACAACTAAAACTCTGACGTCGTCTTGCAGTTCCGCTGAGTCGCTCCTCAAACTTAATACATTAAAATGCAGCACATCCTTTGAATTTTCGGGGGTCAGTGGGATAGATATTATAAACACCGATAATAATCTTAATATTAAAAACACGGCGGACATATAGGGACTATCTGTGAAGAAGCTCTATAATCCATATAATCGCCCCCCACTTGGCATCTGCGTTCAATGGCTGTATTGTTCGTAGTGTATTTCCTGATCTTATGAAACTTAGTAGAGTGATTCCTTTATTCAAATCGGGTAGCACATCGGATCCAAATAATTTTCGGCCTATTTCTGTGCTACCCACGTTAAGTAAGATATTCGAAAAGGTTGTCTTGAATCAACCACCAAAAAATGTTAAGCCACTTTAGTAGTAATATATTTCAAAAACATCAGTTTAGTTTCACTAAGAATCGCTCAGCTACTGATGCGGGTGTTGAATTAATAAGAAATGTTTTTGATGCCTGGGACTCGCAAGATGCTATAGGTAAATTTTGCGATTTTTCTAAGGCTTTTGACTGTGTGCAACATGAAACTCTTGTCAGGAAACTACATCACTACGGTATTAGGGACAGGGCTCTCGACCTCTCGACTCCCTACTTGTCTAATAGAATTCAAAAGATCGATGTTAATGGGAAAACGTCTCACGGCACTGCCGTGATTATGGGTGTGCCCCAGGGTTCGATTCTCGGTCCATTTCTATTTCTGGTATATATTAATGACTTATCCTACTATGTAGGGGACAATCCGGGCTTGTGTTATTCGCAGATGATACATCTTTGTTATTCAAGATTAAAATACAGCTGCTTAATTATGACGATGTGAACAACGCACTGTCTAAGGTTGTTCATTGGTTCAATACAAATATTCTTCTCCTAAATGAGAAGAAGACAAAATGAATTAAATTTACTACGCCAAATGTAAGACAGGTATATACCAATGTAGAAATGAAAGGTGTAGAGTTTGAACTTGTAAAGTCAACTGTATTTCTAGGTATCACTATTGATGCCAGACTACAGTGGGGCCCACATATTGAACAGCTCTCTAATAGGTTTAGCTCAGCGGCTTATGCCGTTAAAAAAATTAGGTTATTGACTGATATTCAAACAGCTACAATTGTTAATTTCGCTTATTTCCATAGCATTATGTCATATGGCATACTGCTGTAGGGATATTCTGCTGAACTGAATACCACATTCGTTCTTCAAAAAAGGGCTATTCGTGTAATTTACAATTTGGCTCCCAGAGCTTCCCTTAGAGAAAAATTCAAAGAGATAAATATTCTAACTGTCGTCTCGCAATTTATATTTGAATATCTATTATATGTTTAAAAGAATATCAGTAACTTTGAAAAATATAGTGACATTCATCATGTTAATACACGGAACAATGATGATCTTATTGTGCATTCTACTCGTCTCCATAGAATTAGCAACTCTTTCATGGGGCAATGGGGCTTTCATTCAAGGGGGCTTCAACAACAAATTATCCATAGCTACCCGAAATATGCCTATTAATAAATTTAAAAAGGCTACTAAAACTAGAGTACGTAGTAAAGGATATTGTAATATTTCCGAATATATCGACGATAAAACTGATTGGGTTTGAGCAGCTCCTGATTCGGCAACTCCTATTTTGTAAAATACTTAGTTATTAAAATAAAATAAAAAAATATAAATTGAAAGGCCAGTTCAATTAATTTAAAAGACTAGCCCGCTGAATTTTTCCACCGGGTCTTCTCAGTGTGAGGCCGCGTTCTGGTCCGGTGGTAAATGTAAGAAATGTAATAATTTTTGACGTTTGTAAGCGCTCTTGTTGGCCTACACAAGTAAAATGTTATGACTTTGACTTACATACGTATGCCAAATTTCAGCTTAATCGAATACCCGTAAGTGCTTGATAAATGGGTCACAAGATTTGAACTGGAAAGACAGACAGGCACAGACATACGAACAGTGCTGGTTAAATAAAAGTTTGTGTTATCTATGCCTATAGCGTATTGGGGAATAATATGCGTAGCGACCACGAGGTCCTGAGTTGGAATCCCAGGTCGGACCAAATGTAATTTTTTGATAGTAAATTTCCACTATCACCTGTCATCGTGCCCGATGTAAATGGCATTAGGCTCGCCCTGTATTACTTAAGTCCGATCAACATGTTTATTTTTTTATGTTTATATATTTTACAATTTAAATGAACAACATTGACATTCAATTATTTCCGTATAAAAAATTCACGCATACCGGGACGCCTACATTCCCCAAGCAGGAGTGGCAGAGGTGTATAGTGTGCGCACATCAACTTATTACTGAGGATGTTAGGTGCCAATGTAATAGGAGCGAGGCTATTGCCATTATACCGGGCACAATTTCAGATCCCGGCTTGATACTGGAAAGTTTTCTATAGAAAAACTACATTTGGTGTCCGCCCTACAATTTGTACAAGGTCCTCCGCGATCTCTACATGCATTATACGGTACCCACTAGACCAACAATGCAATCCATAAAATACCTTTTAAAAAAAGCCCCCTCTCTTTGTAAAATTTAAGCTGTAATTATAGAAACTACATTTAAATTTCATACTAACCATATATAAACATAACAGAAGAAATCGACTCATATTAAACTTACGTCCGACATTCGAGGGCTCAACAGATGGCGTCAGTTGCGGAAAAATATTTATTCACCACAAATCAAAATAGTTCTACAGAATGTCACTAGAGAGCGTTAATTTTTTCATTCGCATTGAGGGAAAATAATATTAAAATATAATTATAAATTAATAATTTTTGTCTTTTTTTCGTTACTTTCTCTCTCTTTCTATCTGTCTCTCTATATATCATCACGGCAGATCTCTTGCGGGGTAGACAAAGAAGCATAGTTCCACAAAATGTCACTAGACAGCGTTATCTACATTTTTCATCGGATTTGAGGAAAAATAATTTTTTTGTATATGATATCAAATCAAATTAGTTCAAAAGTTTTTTAAGTCATGTACACCAAAGGGCACTTATCAATAGTCAAAAAGAGAAAATTATTGATTACTTAAAACTCTACCATCCGTTCGGAAAGTCATTCCTGTGGAGAAGAAGGGCAAGAAACCCCAGGGTTACACTTTTTAAAAATGAGAGTTTTACAATACTTATTGTTTACATAACATTCATGGGGTATGGAAGAACAATGCAGAACAAGCTAACTAGATGTGCTTAAGTGTAGATTAATCATAAGTGTACTTAGATTCATGGTATCGGTCAGTGTCTACATGGTCCTCTCATTTACAAAATAGAGATGTTGTAGAGGTATATAATAAAAAGTATGACTTAAGAAGCAGCCATCACTCTCCTCGACCATATTAGAGGGAACAATTATCGGATTTTTTCCTTTAATGATACCTTAAAACCTTGCTTCTTGCCAACTTCCATGTTTCTAGTGACTTAAATGTCCATATCTTTTGTTTGGTTTTACTTAGAAGGGGACAGCAGCAGGACAGCAGGGAACCGTAGACCTTCGTATTTGACATAAATTACAACTTAATACCTCTAGCCGTTCCTGAGAAATAGGGTGATAACTGTTGGCAAACGGACAACGAAGTGATCCTATAAGGGTTTCGTTTTACCGACAGAGCTACGAAACACTAAAAATGTCCCCAAATGCACGTGAGTAGTTATAGATATAATATAAACATTAATTAGGGCATATTGAACCTTACTCGTATCACTTAATCATTGTATTTGCATAAAGCGGAAGCTTGTTAATTTTTGGTACCGTCCACTTTTGCCTGCCTTTTGATGGTGCCATTTTTCGTGCGAGCGTGTATCTACCTATATTTGATCGATGTTAATTCCATATGTATTATCCTATAGCCATGTGCCGACTGTACTTTTTTCGTTTTTAAAGAATAGTATGAGCGAATAGCCTACTTACAAATTTTTGATCGACTATTAAAAAAAATAATATTTAAAGGTGACGAGAAATTCGCATGATCCGTCCGAGTTAAATAATAACTAGGCCACTTAAAATAAACTAGGTACTCGATTAATTAATCTTTTTGACTAACTGTTGTTAGTAGCGACTGATCGATCCTTTATCCTTTAACAGATTTTTTTATTTTAGTCTAGTTACGATAAACGTTTTTGTGGACGTCTTTCTTCGAAATTTTATGCAGACGCAAAGTTGTTAAGGCGAATGCAATATACGGTCCACTTTGTCTGTGCTTGACAATTTATGGGTGACTGACCTTGCCATTTTTTTTTGTGGTAGAGTTGAAAATATCAAAAAAGTATGTAATATTAGACTAGGTGAGACGTGACAGAAACGAGTTTCGGTAAGTTAGGTTATGTTGGAGTTGTGATGATCATCAAAAACGGTTGTTTTTGTATGTAAACTCGGTCGAGTTTACATAGCAAAACGACAATACCAAACACGTAGACACTCCTGATAATCAATGAAAACGATATTTGTAACAGAGAAAGTGCTGTGTTGAAGTCACTTTGCACTCAGACGCGGCTGCATTACAAAACATAGCACTGCCCAGGGAACATGTGTGGGGAATTTGGACGGCTATAATGTTTATTCACGGTCTTCTCTTGCTCTTCCTGTTAGAACTCTACTCTCTGCCCTCTAGATAGATAGATAGACAGATTCTCTTGCTAATCTATGACTGTAAGCTTGAAAAGCTCTATCAGGGAAATAGGTAATGATAGTAAAGTTTTTTTTTTGTTTTCTACGTATTCATTATGTGTTGTATATTTTTTTCGTATGAAATAGTTTAGGTAAATTTAAAACGATCTCGATCAAAAAATTTCGTTTAAATCATGGTAGAGCTACAGTAGCTATACAGCGACGACAGTTTATTTATTTATGAAAAAATACACAATCGACTTATCACACACAATTTTGAAACTCTTAAGTTATAGCTCTATAGTAAAGTAACTTTTCAATACATGATGCAGCTTCCAGCGGCTGTATAGTTTATTTAGTTTTTTTAGGTCGTAGGCAAGTTGTAAAGGCCCCGCGGCGAACAGCGTAGATCATTCACACATACACAAATTAGGTCGTAGTAGACATGGGTAAGTCAGCGAACGCAACGATGCGTTAACTCAGTAACTCAGGCGTAGACGCGCTGAATGAGCAGCGAAACGCGCGTCATCTGCACGCCGCGCTCATAACGTTGGCTCATTTTTACTCAGTGAGTGAGTGAGAGAATGAATGAGATCGGGCGAGTTGACACTTAACAACTCACACTTTTCGAATTTCCCGGTCCTTCGCTGCGCCCACATTTTGAAGAAGTAAGTTAACACATCCGGCACATGATTAGGTCGTAGCCCCACACTTAGATAATTCCTGTGTCGTGGGTGCGTTAACTAACATGAAATTTACATACATAAACATCCAGACCGGAACGAATCTTTGTGAATCTCACAAAGATTTATCCCGTGCAAGGACCGTTTCTGTATTAAAAACAAAGAAACAACACCTATAGTAAAAATACGAGTATTGAGTAACAAAATATCTGTATTGTGATTGTTTTTATTCCCTTAAGCAAAAATCTTGAGTAAATACAATTCTTTATTAAGCTACAGAGCGAGGCGCTCGTAGCGCTGTGCGACCGCGGTGTTCTTACCGATCACCAAGGTTAAGCAGCGTTCGACTCGGTCGGCCTGAGATGGGTGACCGTTTGTGGCATTTTCATTTTCCAGCATCTCCGTGCTTCGGTAGGCACGTTAAGCCGTTGGTCCCGGTTACCACTTAATGTGGTAGTCGTTAAGCCGAGTTGGAAGCCTTATAGGCGGCTTGATAAGTTCCAACAGCAGGTGCCCACAAACCTGCCTCCACCAATCCGCACTGGGTCCTGGTGGAGTATGACCTAATCTCTCTCACCTCGATTTGTGAGAGAAGGCCTTTTCCCAGCAGTGGGCAGTATAGGCGGATATTATTAATAAGTTACAGACCGAACACTGACGATGGATCGTGACACGAGACGATGGATCATCGTGCTTTCCGATATACAAAGCAGTTAATTATTATAATGAGCCTCGTACTGGAACCCTAGATAACCCGTACAAATTGCATACTGAAAATGTATCAAAGTAACATCCCACTATTTTGGCCATCTCGTTTTAGTTGATTACAATAAGTGATGTACAGAACTAAATTTGAAAATCATGATTTATTTAATGACTAATTATAATGGACAATTCAAAAGTATCTTTATTGGGGTGCTGGTGTAGGCGGCGGGCATGGCGCCATTCTGGACAAGGCGACACCTGAAAATAATATTTAATGCTTTAATATAAAATACACAGTCATGCCTAGATTCCCCAAGCGAGGGAGCGGGGGTGTACTATATACACCCACTTATCAGCGACGATGGTAGGTCGCATGGAGGTGAGCCCTTTGTTATTATACGGTACACAATCCAGACTCCGGATTGATAGTGGAAAATGTTCTATAGAAAAACTATATTTTATAGTTTGTCTGACCTGGGATTCACTCACAACATCGTAATAGCCATGCATACTTTTTGCCACTAGTCCAACGAGGCCGGCGATGCTTTAATATATCATAAAATAATCGTATACTTATTGCTTTTGGGTTTATTTAAAGATTAACATATAATTAACTTAAGTACTCATCGATGTCAAAAGTACTAGTTTAACCAAACGGGTGCTAGTTCAAGGACCTGATCCTGAATGGATTGCTCATAAGAATTCATGTCTATAAAACTCAAACACTATGTCTATCCTAGTACACAAGTTAAGGCTTTAAGATTACTTTACTGATATACAATTTAAACCATGTAGGCATCATAAAACATACAACGCTATTGGAATAATAATGAAAGATGATTTTGTAGTTTGGCTATCATATTCCATAAGGATACTATCCGGTGAAGCTGTAAAGGTCCCGCGGCCAACAGCGCATATCTTCACACACTCCATAATGATATTCCAAAACAAGTTTTCTAAAATAAGGTCATGTTGGAACTTTCTTCTATCTGCCTACCCCGCTAGTGATCTGTCACGATGATATACATTGAAGTTTACTTAATTCATTTATAGTATACCTGCTTTCGATTTTTCAATTTGTAATACATTAAACTCTTTTTTTAAATCTTTGATTATATTAATTTTTAATGGTAATAAATTTTACCCGAACTTTAATATTAGGATACTTTTTATCCAGAAGGAATGAAGCAATCCGGAGTTATCGCGGGATAAAGCATAAAACTTTAATATTTTTATTATTATTAGTCACCAGCTGCAATGTTACGTTAAATGTGTGATTTTGTCTTCAAATGAATTCCCCCATCAACTTATATTGGATTTGTTTTCTTTTCTTCTTCAACTCATCCGTGGTTAAAAGCGCGCGCCCAAAATTATTTATACACATTTTATTTAGATACACAGATACGATTTCTTGCATGAATCCATGATGCAGTCAGGGTTGTCTCTTCGGGAGTGAACTCTTTAACGATGAATAATCCGGACAAGTTTGCACATTCGGTTGCTTGAGATATCTAAACATGATTTGACCATGACCATGAACTGTGTATCCTTACGAGGAGACTAACATTTTCTGAAAAAACTTAGCCCTCATACAAATAATAATTTCATTTTAAAAAGATCAATTTAAAAACATTTTTTTTTTAAACCCAACTGTTACCGACAAGTACTATGGTATTTGCCAAGACAAATGTAATGAGCCCCAACACGTCGGAGCCATGTTGGGTAGTTCCGTTGGCCACCCGCCGAATCCATCATCAGACCCTGGACGTCGTCCGTGCCTATAAAACTTGTCAAAACAAATCCAATGCGCCCAATCACGGCGAGGTTATGTTGAGTAGTTGTAGTGATAGTTCCGTTGGCCATCTTCCGGCTTCATTATTAGAACCTGGACATAATCCGGGTCTACAGAACACGTCACGACAAATCTAATGAGCCCAAACACGGCGGGTTTATGTTGAGTACTTGGGTAGTTTCATTGGCCACCCACCGGCTCCATCATGAGACCTTGGACACCATCCAGGTCTATAGAACTCATCAAGACCACCTGGGTGTAAAGCACTCGTCAAGACAAATCCAACGAGCCTAAACACGGCGTGGTTACGTTGGCCCTCCTCCGGCTCCATGATCAGATTCTTGACACCAGGCGGGTGTAAAGTACTCGTCAAGACAAATCCAATGAGCCCAAACACGGTCGGATTATGTTGAGTACTTAGGTAGTTCCGTTGGCCATCTTCCGGCTCCATCATCAGACCCTGGACACCATCTGTGTGTAAAGCACTCGTCAAGACAAATCCAAGGAGGCCAGACACGGCAGAGTTATATTAAGTACTTGTGTGGTTTCATTGGCCACCTTTCGGCTTCATCATCAGGCCCTGAACACTATCTGGTTGTATAGTACTTCTCAATGCCAACCTAAGGAGCCTAAACACTAGGGGGTTACGTTTTATAGTTCACATGTTCCTACGGCCATATTCCAATTCCATCATCAGATCAGCTCTATGGTACCATATGATTGCATTGTCATCAGACTTACATACGTATGCCACATTTCAGCTCAATCGGATACTCGCAAGTGCGAAAATGGATCACAAGATTTGAACCGGAAAGACAGACAGACAAACATACGAACATTGCAGATTAAATAAAAGCTTGTAAAAAAGAATTCATCGGCCCCCCGACCCCTGACGCCACCGCCGGCCGCGACATGTTCTCTCCGATCCCCGCGATCCTTTGTCATCCATTCTTTCCGCTCAGAATACGGGCGACGACGACGTAGCCGTAGATCCCCTCCCATAGCCGGCGGTTGACCGGTGCACTTAGTAGTGCACCCCGTCCCCCCACAGCGACTGTCCCAACCGAGGGCGCCTTGAAAAGGCGCCCTCGAGTATGTCGCCCCTTGCCCTTTTGGCTCGAGCGTAGTGGTTGCACGCTCGCCCTTAAGTCCGGTGAAGCTGTAAAGGCCTCGCAGCCAACAGCGTACATCACTCACACACACACACACACACACACAGAATTCATCGGTGCGCGATACTGACTCTTACTGTACCTTTTTTCTAAATATTATTACGCCAGATCATTGGCAGGGTAGGCAGAGAAGAGTAATTTTACCAAGTATTATGATAATAAATAGATAAACTGGTAATCCCTTTCAGAAAGAAAGCGAAAATAAATATACAGGATCTGTGCTATCCCGGAAAGACCGACCTATCTGTCAAATTACAAAAATAAACGCGCGCGTAGCCGCCTAATAGCTTGTGTGTAAATAAGATTTCGATTACGCGAGACTATCTCGTATGTATTATACCTAATATATGTTACCTGCTATATGTTAATACTCTATAAGATAGAATTACATAGTTGTATTATTTGGTAAAACGTAGTACTAACAACTTTGTACGTAAGTAATTATAATTGCACATAATATTTCTGGTTTTGATGTAATGAAGCAGTTATAATTTATCGATTGTAAAGTAATCATGCACTAACAATTTACTTCAATACTTCCTGGTTCACATATACTCATCCTATTCATTTAATATAGCCACGTATTTAATAACTATGTAGTTTAGTATTTAAGTATGGCATTGAACTGCATAAACAGGGACATTTTAATGTTAAAACACATTTTATATCCTTAAGACGGCAATTTTGCGTAAACATTTATCTGAAGGCATTTAGTAAGTTGAAATTTACTGATTACTATTTCTAATGTATTATTAAGTTAAATACCCAAGCACATGAGGGCTTATTATTAACCAACTTCAAAAAGGAGGTGGTTCTATATTCGTCTGTATGTATTTTTTTTATGTATGTCCACTGATATTTCCGTCAATTGTGGGCCGATTATGATGATACTTTTTGCAATGGGTTAAGTATAGCTCCAAGATGGTTTCATTTTAATTTCATTGGTATTCGACTTTGGACTTTGAAGATATACCAGGGAACTCCTTAACGACAAACAATAGAATTGTGTAAATTGAGATATTATGGGTATTACGTCAATCCTACTATAGAACTAAGCAAAATGTTAAGTTGGCAGTTCAAAAAATGAGGAGGTTCAATAATTCGTCTGGGTATTTCTTATACCTTCTTTGCTTCTAAACCGATTTTAATGATCGTTTTTACATTGGGTACAATATATCTCCGTGATGGTCCCATTTTAATTGTACCAGTGTTGGACCTTGGACTTTGAAGATACACCAGGTGACTCCTCGACGACAAACAGCACGAATGTAGAAATTCAGTTATTATGAGTATTATATCAATCCTGTAGAACTTAGTAGAATAATATAAATAGGTATACAAATATTAATAATTAATTCACTCATCACCTAAAACTATAAAGAGAATTTTTTTTAAAAGGGAGAAACTGACTTTAAGAAGAAAAATAAATATTTGAAGTCGGTGCCAAGTAACCGATTGCATCAACCGTCACCGACTTCAAATATTATTTTTTTGATTTATGAGGTCAGTTTCCCGTGTTAAAAAGTTTTTTATTTTACAGTGCAAATGCAATTCAATTTATTTTTATTTTTCAACTGAGCTTAAACTATACGGTGGCGGGAATTTTGGTAGTCTTAAACGAATTGAAAAAAAGAAATCCAAGAGATAATAATTCGATTAACACCGCTCTGATGGTGATGTTTAAGTTTGGAATGAAACAAGTTCTAATAAAGATTAATTTAAAAATGCAATCCTAGCAGTTATTCCAAGGAATACATCAAGAAAACTAGTTTCTGCAATATTAATTAGAATGCATCTTAAATAAAAATATACAATTATAACCGTCAAATGTGGAGTGATGTCATCAAGATCCAACAAAAATATCAAGGTTGTGACTTAAATTGCCCGACCTTAAATGTAAGACTTTATTTATGACAAGTATTTTAAGTCCCTGGTGAATCATACTTTCCACTATTGTAGACGGACGATTTAGCGCAGTGGTTAAGAGCTTAAGCTGCTCCGCCCACTGTGTCTAATAGATGTGGGTTTGATTCCCGCACGGGACAAATGTTTGTGTGACCCACAATTATTTGTTTCGGTCTGGGTATTTGTGTTTGCGAATTTTCAAGATTGTAAACGCACCTACGACACAGTAATAATCTAGTGTGGGGCTACGTTTTCCTAAAAAGAAAAAAAGAAGAACTCTCTCATTGGGAGATAGACTTTAAGCGTAGGTGTCACACCAGCTACATGCTCTTTTTATAAAAACAAATGTTATTCTACCCGTGGTATATATACAAATACTATCACTGAAAACATCACATGCTGGAAGTAATCTGGATGTTTTTCAAATTAATATTAAACAAAGGGATCTATGAGAGTGGAGGGACCCAGATGTCTGTAAGGATAAAACCTGTTGGAACTCCGTATACTCTGCCTACCTCCCTAGTGATCTGGCGTGATGATATAGCTTTAAATGGAACGACCTTTTATCTGATATGAAATCTACCAAAATAATACTTACTGACTCCGCAACCCTTTGCACACTCAAGTCTTCCAGAGTTGGGGTACGTCACACCGTCTGTACCGCATACTGGGTTGTACTCCGTTGTCACTAGGCAATTGGCAATGCACTGACGCACTATGTTCGAACTAGTAGTCGGCCTGGAATCACCAAATAATAACAAAATTAATATTGGTTTGCATTTTTATAGGCGACAGAAAAAAGACATTGAGCTATCAATAGAGAAATAGAGACATAAGTCAAAAATATGGTTAGTTGAATTAGTAATCCTAATGTTACAGTCAATGAGCTTAATTTCTGTTTTTCTAGTTGTGTCTCTATTCCACTAGATGAGCGAATGTTAATTTACAGAAAATTAAAATTGTAAGATGAGTAAAAGATAGAATGAAATAATAAATATTAATAGCTCCAGGTAAGTATACAACATTTAAAAACAGTTTGACCAAACTAAAAAAAAATACTACAATAAAGAAGACAAAAATACGGAAAAGCAGTTGACACCATAGTGGACGAAAAGGGCTAGAAGAAAACTAAAGATGTAAAAATGAATAAACAACCAATCTGTCTTTACATACTTATGTCCCCGGTTCATATTTTGAGCTCGACAATAATTAACTAAAGATACAGAGATTTTTATAAACATCTAAACAATCTCAAATATTAATCGAACGGCCGTGACGCCGAACTTTTTGGTCGAATTGATTCATTAACAAACTTTCTTCTATAGAAAGAAGGTTTAATCTGTTTTGCTCGTAAACGAACATTAGGTGTTAGAAGGTATTTCTACCGTTGTGACAAATTGCTGTGAATACGAAGCTAATCATTACTTCTTACAATTCAGTGATGTGGAACAAGGTTATGAATATTGCACATAAAAAGTCGTCGATATAAGTTGTATCATAAGGGAGGACATTCGTGATCCTCGTCATTAGATAGAGCCGTAAAGCCAGTAAAGCGACTAGCGGATTTACTCAAGAAGAGGTCTGAAGCAGAGAGCCAGCCGCTACTCTTAATAAAACTTACTGCTCCACAGAAGAGCTAGTAGTTGATGTCGTCTGTCGACCTGGAAATTGACCAGGAAATTGCCCGGGAAATTGGCCTTGACCAGGGAACTCCCACTGATTTTGAATCCAGGTCTGTTGGATCCATCCATACCTGTCTTCTAAGTTGCCGTCCTGTTCGGTCGCCTGCCGCCTTATTCTGAAGCCAAGAGCCTCGCTCGAAAGAAGAGCTGAAAAACAAAGCGAAACAGTTAAGAAGTTGCCGAATTCGATCGATTGGGAATGGGTATCAATTAAATAGAGACTGTGGTTATACTTAAAAAAGTACTAAAGTAAGAACATAAGCTGTTGGTGAGAATGCTTACAAAATAAATATTTGTACCTACTTGAATCAAATAATATTGAATTAAGAGAACCAGAAACCTCGATTAGATTACATCGAGTCATTATGTTAAATAATCTACATAGTATGACCTTTCTAATATACTTCAATCAGATACTCTACAGCACCAATGACGCGCCGGATTTCCCAAAATGTCTTGAGTATGTTTGTCGCATTAATCGATTTACGTCAGACAGTGCTTGATTCTCTATTAACCTTGAATCTACAAGAAATGTTTTGTATGCTGTATAAATACGTCAAAAAAGTTATTCTTTATGTTATGAAATTTTGGCTGTAAATGTAGTGACCACAAATGAATACATGTAGTATGTTCGTAAATGACTTATTGCATATTGATGCCCTAATACTTACTTGAAATGGTTGCCTATAAAAATGGTTCTGTTTGATGATATTTGAAAATTTTCCAATGCCCTCATAAGTTCAAAAAAGTTTGGGTATAATATTAAAAAAAAAAACATTACGCCTATATTCCCCAAGCGGGGGTGGCAGAGGTGTACTGAGTACACCCAAGTTTCGCCGACGATGTTACGTCCCATTTAATAGGGGGCGAGGCACAATTCCAGACTACGGACTCGTACTGGGAAGTTTTCGTTAGAAAAACTACACTTGTCCGACCTAGGATTTGAACCCAGGACCTCGTGATCACAAAGCGGTGCGCTTTGCCACTAGACCAACGCAACAGTCGTATTAAAAAAATACAAATTAAAAAGGTATTATTTTGTCTACTGGTATTGGGTCAGGTCGCCGGTTACACCGGATCCGAAACAGGAGTATTGGTGCTTAATTTAAAATTGTAAATAAGTTCATAAGAGGAAAACTGTAAACAAATATTGCTGAGACACGAGAGATTGACCACGTCTTTTTTTAAGATAAGACGATATAGCCCTGGAGCATTACCAAAAAACGCTTTTTAATGAAACAATCGTAAAAGCAAAGTATAAGTATTATACTTTGATTAACATGATTCTAAAATAAAAAAAAAATTATCAGTCCATATAATACATAGAATAAGTATAGACACAGGTTTGGACTTCAAATTGAAACTTCAACTAGAAATAAGTTAAATTAAAATTACAGTTTAGTTAAGCAAAAACGAAATAAAATAATGAGGTGAAACACGTTCTGTAAAAACTCACCAAAAATAAATAAAACACAGATGGTCTTCATTTCAACTCGATAGTTAGAGCACTGGTCAAAGGAGATATGTATCCAGGCTGCTTGTCTGCGAGTTACTGTCCGCGAGTCGTCACCGGTTTTTGTTTATAAACTCTCGCGCATCTCGCATGCGTTTGCACTTAGTGCTGGGTGACAATATTGACGATATTCATTTTCTGCAGGTTTTTCCTTATATTTTTTTATTTATTATTGCTGCTAGTCTAGTAAACTTATCAAAAAGCAAAACATAGGTGAACGATATATTGTCTATTGTTAGTATGTGCGAGCACGGGTATTTGTATCTGTTGTATTAATTAAAGTGTAGGTAGTTAGTTTGACGCGACGATTTGGACACCTTTGCGGGTACTATGTGGCCCGAAATACTAATAGATCGTCAGCTGTGGACGTATAAACGGGATGCATTTGCTGAGGACATGAGTGAGACAGTCAAACATGTTAGAAAAAAAAGGTAGTTAGTGTACGTTCTTTATTTAAAAAAGAAATTATACGGATACAAAATCCCAGTTTTTCAAGAAAGAACATGTCGTTACAATTACATTGTAGTCTCTTTGTCCGTCACAGCTGTCCAAAACATTACGCACTTAATTTAAATAAAATATTCGATATATCGAAATATGGAACGCATTAACAAAACCATTTGTATAATATATACATAGCATATCTAATGTTAACCTTCTATGTAAAACCGTACACATCATGCCTACCAAACAAAAAAGCAATGAATTCTACTTCAAAGAAAAGTATATTTCGAAAGAAATGTTTCCCTATTAAAAATGTGAAATGTATCGAGCAAGGCACACCACTAACTGAGAACTAGTGTGACGCGTGTCGACATACGTCATTTATGCGCGAGTGTGTGAATTCCCAGATGCCGTTTTCCTTACAAAGGGGGATGAACTTTGTCGCCGCGATCCCTAAGAATTTATGATCCAGTCAAATAAATGATTTCATTTAAAAGGTTGTTAACTATACTAGACTATCTTACCATGACCAAATAGACCGGGTCTTATCTGAAGGACAAGTCAAGAGTCTCCGTAACCGGCGAGCGTGTATGAGACGTACTATGAGAGTGGAGGAAGCCAGAGAGGTATGTAAGGAAAGAACCTGTTGGAACTCTGTACTCTCTGCCTACCCCGCAAGGGATTTGGCGTGAGGTTATAGATAGATAGATAGATAATTAATTTCTATTTATTGATCCACTAATAGTCGTACACCAAAATTGGGTACAACTATAACTACAGTTTTGAAGATACAATTTAAGCTATGTTGGGTTTTATTCGATAAACAAAATAAGCATAAAATTAGAAGCAAAATCAATAACTGTTTCAGACCTGGTACTTGAATTCAGCTCATTTTACACAGTTAGAACAGTCTCACTAACAGGAGACCTTACATGTTTAATCCTTATTCTAAGGTATTTGTGGTAAGGTAAGTAAAGTACGTGTTGGAACTCTGTACTCACTGCATACACCGCAAGGGATCTGGCGTGATGATATATAATAGATAGATAAATAAAGTAGCAATCGGTGGCAGTCGATGTAAATGGCTGACTTTTTTAGGAATCGTTTTTGAATACACGTTTAAATCTTTGCATAGGACGGTGCTCACCACGTTTTAACACTCGAGAGCAATTATAAAGATGAAAGTCTATTTTTTATTAATTTATTAGTATAAATAAATAAAAAATAGATTCAATTCCAAAAGTAAATATATCCAATCATTGTTAGAACCTCCTAGTATGTATGTATTTATTTTTTTACTTACGTAGCCCCCACTAGGAAATTATTCTGTGTCGTGGGTGCGTTTACAAACTTGAAAGTAATATTAATACTATAACATGTAATATTTGTCGCAGGAAGTATCGTACACATGCAAATTCTATTTCATTTTAATTCAGCGTTATTAAACATTTTATTTTCTCAGATAACATTTGTGACAGACAGACAAGGACAAGACAACAAGTATAGGACATTCATAACGCGAACCTGCCTCACACTTGACCGCTTTTATGCTTAACTATAATGTTGATAAAAACGAAGTACTTATAATAATGATGATATGGTGGCAATCACCTCATGTTGCACTTCCTATGTTAGATCCACAGCAGATATATCACTAAACTTTAATCGTAAATTACATGTTTATAATAATCATACATACATCGACCGTCAAGATCTTAGCCATGAAATGGCGGAAAGTGTTATTCAAAACAATCATGTACAACATCTATATTTCAGTAAAACACATTAATAGGCCGTAGTAGGAGGCTGTGATGACGACTATATTATGATAGCCATTAACGGACGGCTTAATCAGTGGTTAATCCGGCTCACCCAGTGGATCGAGTAGTCGCGGGTTCGGAACAAATCTTTGCGTGTCCCACAAATGTTTGTTTCGGTCTGTGTGTTTGTGTATTTGAATTTCGTGTTTGTAAATTCACCTACGACAGAGATATGATTCGTAGTAAGGGGCTACGTTTTATAAAAAAAAATTAAACCGTTCTTCAGTAGCTCGTTCCATTGTGGGACCACGGTGTGTACGAACGCGCGTACGACCATCCCTCCCCCGCCCCTTGTCATCCAAGACAAGAGCGCCTGGGAGCGTATCTTCAAGGCGACCAATAATCGCCACATCAATTATAACTATGCGCGATGCACCGCGCAAGGGATAACTGTAAAGGTGGCGTCCTCGGACGACCACCGCCGTCTGTCCCACGTCCTCCACGCCGAGAAAATCGGCTACCATACCTGGCCGGCCCTTGAGGAGGAGAGAGAGCTCAGGGTGGTCATTCGTGGCCTCCCCAATGACCTGGACACCTCCGTAATCAAGGAGGTCCTCCTAGCCCAAGATCTTCCGGTGCACCAGGTGCACAGGATGTTTTAGGGCCACAAGAAACAGGCATACGACATGGTGCTAGTCGTCCTCGACCGCACCGTGGCCGGTCGCAAGGTCTTTGACATAAAGACCGCATGCCACATCTCTGGCCTCTCCGTGGAAGCTCCACACAAACGTGGCACTCCCGGGCAGTGCCACAACTGTCAGCTGTACGGGCACTCTGCCCGTTACCGCTCCCGCTCGAGGGAGACGGCGACAGGGCCTCCCAGCTGTATCCTCTGTGGGACCAAGGGGCATACCGCGAACTATCGCGGTTGCCCCAAAGCCCCAAAGGGCAAGCGCCGGACAAGGCGTGGTCGACGCCGCCCTCGTGCGGCCACTCGCCCTACAGCACCTTGAGCGCAACACCCTCCCGCGCCCTCAGCATACCCTCAACCGGCGCCCTCAGCGCCCCCCCCCCAGTGACTTCAGCCCCCCCGCTCCCGTGCCCCAGGCGCTGACGGCTTCGCCTGCGCTTAGGCCGGCACTCGGCGCCAACACGTGGGCGAAGCCGATCCCTTACATCGCGGTCCCTCGCCCACCTGTGGGCCCCGCACATCTCCCCAAATCCACGCCGGTGATTGCGCCTTCTTTGCCAGCCGACGCCGTCGCGGCGCTTTATTATGCTGGACAAGATTTACGGCGCGGTATGCGTCAACAGGATTCGCGAGCATGCTATGCACCCCACCCACTATCCGGACAACATCGACCACCGTCCTGATGTCCTGGACATGGCGCTTCTCAAGGTATAAACTTACGGTTGCGCTCCTTGGAGATAGTCCATGCTTCCTTTATCCTTGGAGATAGAGATGCATAGCTAGACTCTGACCTGTAGTCATGAGACTCGGTTCTCCGTCCATCCCTCAGCCGCTCAAGAAGACGGTGGTTGATTAGCATGTGCTGAGTACAGCCTTAGCGAATGCTGACCCACCCCCTGCTTCCTTTCAGTTCAGACTCCACCCCGTCCCCTCAGGACACCGATCAGGCTGTAAATGCCTTCACCGCCCATATCCAATCAGCTGTCAGTCGGTCGTCAAACCAAGTCGAGGCGGAGGATCTCAACCACTTTA
The DNA here is from genome assembly GCA_905147815.2 of Phalera bucephala. Taxonomy (NCBI): domain Eukaryota; kingdom Metazoa; phylum Arthropoda; class Insecta; order Lepidoptera; family Notodontidae; genus Phalera; species Phalera bucephala. Next base: position 24,791,809 of record LR990618.1, on the reverse strand, counting down.
GACTGCCAGACGATGTTAGGGAACTTATTCGGGCTAAAAATGCCTCAGTCCGAGCGTACGACTCCTACCCCACCGACGCCAACCGGGCCAGGATGCGCGTCTTACAACGTAAAGTAAAGCGTCGTGTCGCGGAGCTCCGGGATGATCCCCCCCCCCCGATTCCTTACCCCCCTATTACCCAGACCGAGGTCGAGGACCTGATTAAAGGTAAACCGAAAATGGCCCCCGGCTCTGACGGCATTTCTAATTGCGTACTCAAATGCTTACCCGCTCAACTCATCTGCCTCTTAGTGGCCATTCTTAATGCCCACGAGTTACCGCCCCATCAGTCTCCTCAACTCCCTGGCAAAGATCTACGAGCGCCTGCTCCTGGCACGGCTCAAAGACTTTGTATTGTCCAAGGGTATGAACATCAATGAGCAGTTGGTTTTCGAACCAAACACTCTTGCGTCCATGAAGTGCACCGCATCACGGAGCATATCCTCACTGGCCTCAACAAACCTAAACCGGTCTACACGGGTGCCCTTTTCTTCGATGTTGCGAAAGCCTTCGACAAAGTCTGGCACAACGGAAGTAGCCAACGGAACTCCGCAACTACTCAACATAGCCCAGTCGTGTTTGGGGTTGTTTAACTTGTCTTGATAAGAACATTCCACTGAGATGATGTCTATTGTCTGATGCTGGAGCCGAAAAGTGGCCAACGGAACTCCGCAACTACTCAACATAGCCCCGTCGTGTTCAGGGTTGTTTAACTCGTCTTGAGAAAAACATTCGACTGAGATGATCTCAAGGGTCTGATGATGGAGCTGAAAAGTGGTCGACCAAAAATCCGCAACCACTCAACATAGCTCTGTAGTGTTTGGTCTCGGTCAGATTATATCATCAAGTATTTTTGACTCAGATGATGTAGTAGTATTAGTAGGGTAGGTAATACTACTACATCATCTGAGTCAAAAATACTTGATGATATAATCGAAACATATAAAAATATGTTTTTATATGTTTCAAAAACCAAGATGTTTCTGTTTCCTTGCAGTATTAGTAAAAATTGATTTTAATTATCCAATACCTATATTTACTGAACTTAAGTAGGTAATGCGCGGGAGTGTAGGTAAGTTTGGCAAAATGGCGCGGTACCGCGCGGCGATGGCGTGACTAGACCATTTTTGAGCAGCACGATATTATTATATAGATATTATCTACCTACTATTCTGCCCTAATACGAGAGGATTTACGCTGTCATAGATTTAGCCGACTTTTAGATACAAGTCTAAAACGTCTATACAACAACTAAAAAAATATTTTGAGTCCTTAGTGTTACGCGAATAATACACTTGATACAAAAATATAAATGTTTGTACATATTTTTATACCATACAGTACTTCATTAAATGAGAAATACTTTATTAAAAGTCAGGGATAATCAGGTAACTCTATTTGTAAATAATACCTCAACCGAATCGAAACCGCGGCTACTCGGTCCATTGGGCTGGGGGGTAAGCTCTTAACCACTGGAACAAGCGGTCCGCCATATGTATAGGATTTCTTGTAAAACACTAACATCATAAAAACAACTTGGTTTTATGACTTAATAATTCATCAGATTTTGCTTTCATACAATTTTAGTGACATCTAAATAGATCGCTGTAAATGTTACCAACTCTACGCGGTAGCAAAACAAAGCAATAGATGAGTATATAAAATGGCAGCGCACGTGAGATATTAAGTTGGTAGTAACAGTCCTCCACTCTCATAGTTCGTCTCATACACACAGTAAGATAGTCTAGGTCTTCCCCGGCATCTACATCCTTCCACTTTCGCATTGTATATCTGTTTTGCATTCTTTCTTCTGGCATTCTTTCTATATGCCCGAACCAACGGAGCATACCCTTTCTCATCTTTACACCGATACTATCTTTCATACCCACTCGCTTTCTTACTACGCTGTTGCGAATACGGTCGGTCAGCGTGACTCCGCACATCTTCCGCAGAGATCGCATTTCGACCGCATTTATCCTGCTTTCGTTCTCCTTCTTACATACCCAACTCTCACTGCCATATAACAGCGTTGGGACAAGCACTCCGTTATGCATGGCCAGCTGCGCCTTTTGGCTTAAGTGCCGGCTCCCAAGTAGCCTTCCCATCGCACCATTTACTCTATTACCTGCATTCACTCTTCTCTCTATATCAGCGGTGTATTTCCCATCCTTACTGAAGGCGCATCCAAGATATACAAACTCATTCACTTGCTCCAGCACATCGTTACCAACCACAATCCTTGCATTTGTTCTGGTTTTTTCCCGTTCAAAAACCATAATTTTGGTTTTTTTCACATTCAAATGTAAGCCATTGTTCATGCAGCCGTCTCTCATAACTGTGACTAGTTTTTGCAGATCAGTGGCTGTTGGCGCTATCAAAACCGCGTCAACTGCATACAATAGGTGGTTTATCACTAGATCACCCATTTTTACCCCTTCAGTCATCGCATTCAGTCTTTGAAGACTTTTCTAGAACAGTCCTATAAAGATCATTTAGCCCGCCACAAAAAAATGATGTTTATGAAGCCCCATTGACCTAACCACCTTTCATAATGTGCTCGTTGATTTTACATACCGCGGATAATAAAAAAAAGAAAAATAAATGCAGTTTTGTAACATTCCGTTTATAATGTTCACGTTTTGTTAACGCCTATTACCTAATTAGTACAAGCATTAATACGCTCGCGCCATCCTTTGTGGACGTAGGTAAGTAAATCGTGCCGTGTCCGGACGCAAAAGCTGGAGTGCGCCTGCATATTATTATTCTTATCGTATCTCGTAGTGCATATTACCAAGTAGCTGATGCGTTGCGGGGCAGTTCAATGTCATTTTGCGCTCGATATAGGATTCTTCTTTATTGTGTTTATAAGGTTTAAAAAAGGTCAGCTTTTTTTCTCTCATATACTTTACTAATGGTTAGTAGGTATTGGATACTTAAGCAGGGTTTTCGCTCTAGGTCGATATAAATGGCACCGTGTATAGTCCTGCGAGGTATTAGTGTTTCACAATTAACCTTATGTTCTTAAAATTACGTTCTTGTTAAATCTTAAGGCTATTTACTATATTAAATTAAGGGTAAATTAAAATAATGGAAGTCCTTATTACAATAAGCTTTTATTTAAAAGGATTTCTTCTATCTCCATTATCAGATCATAGACATCATCTGGGTGTAAAGTACTAGTCAAGACAAATCCAACGACTCAAAACACGGCGGGGATATTTTGAGTACTTGGGTGGTTCCGTTGGCCACCCTCCGGCTTCATCATCAGACCCCGGACACCATCCGGGTGTAAAATACTCGTGAAGAGAAATCCAACGAGCCCAAACACGGCGAGGTTATCTTAAGTAGTTGGGTGGTTCCATTAACCACCTTTCGGCTTCGTCATCAGACCTTGAACACCATCTGTATGTATAGTACTTCTTAAGACCAATCTAACGAGCCTTAATACGAGAGGGTTACGTCGTATAGTTCACATGTTGCTATGGCCACCTTCTGACTCCAACATCGGATCAGCTCCGAGGTACCATATTATTGTATTGTCATCAGACTTACATACATATGCCAAATTTCAGCTTACTCGGATATTCGCAAGAATCCCTTGCCCGCCGGCCTTTGCAGAGCACCACGGCGAGACACCTAGTATACGCCCTCCCCCATAACGACTGTCCAAGCCGAGGCCGTTCCTCCTTGAGGCGCCCTTGAGCTAGTTGCCCCCTCGCCACTCCCACCACGCGAAGCCAGAAGGGCACTTCTGGCTTCGCGTGGTGGTTGCACGCTCACCCTCTTGTCCGGTGAAGCTGTAAAGGCCCCGCGCCCAACAGCGTAGATCATTATACACACACACACACACACACACACACACACACACACACAAAGTGTAGCGATAACTAAGGCTAAGTAGTTTCCGACTCGTCTAGTCTGAGATCGGCAATCGTTGGTAGCATTTAGGTGTCCGAGGGTTTCCGTGCTTTGAAAGGCACGTTAAGCTGTTGTTTCCGGCTACCACTTCATGTGATAGTCTTTAAGTCGAGTTGAAGCCTAATGGGCAGCTTAATAATTTCCAACAGCAGCTGGCCACAAACCCGCTCTATCAATCCACACTGGGTCCGTGTGGTAGAGTATCACCAAAAAACCTCACTTCAATTCATGTAAGAAGGCCTTTGCCCAGCAGTGGGGGCGTGTAGGCTGATTTATGAAACGGCTTTTAACCCTTTACAATATCTAAAAAAACTCTGAGCTGATGTGTTTTTTGTTTATTTTGAACTAGCTGTATTTCACGGATTCAATGTCCTTTAATTTCGCATTTGTCTCCATTTTAAAAACTGAATATACATGCTTACACATTTATAACCCTATTTCTTTACCCATGGAAGCTAATTTAAAAAAAAAAAACAAGTGCATTAAAGACTCGCGCTCTGAGGGTTTCGTACCGGGTTCAGTTTCGGCCAGTTTCAGCGCCAAATTGTAGTTTTTTCGGGTCTAGAGAAGTGCAATGAGCCCAAACACGGCGGGGTTATGTTGAGTTATTGGGTAGTTCCTTTGGCCGCCCTCCGGTTCCACCATCAGATCCTAAATATCATCAGAGTCCATAGAACTCGTCAAGGCAAATCCAACGAGCCCAAACATGGCGGGGCTATGTTAAGTAGTTGGGTAGTTCGGTTGGCCAGCTCCCGGCTTCATCATCAGACGCTGGACAGCGTTCAGATTTATAAAACTCGTCAAGACAAATCCAACGAGCCCAAACACTGCAGGATTATGTTCAGTAATTGAGAAGTTCTATTTTTCAGAGAAGTTCAGCTACCCTCTAGCTCCTTTATCAGACCCTCGACATCATCCGGGTCTACAGAACTCGTCAAGACAAATCCAACAAACCCAAACACGGTGGGATTATGTTGAGTAGTTGGGTAGTTCCGTTGGCCACTCTTCGGTTCCATCATCAGATCCTGGACATCATCCGGGTCTACAGAACTCGTAAAGACAAATCCAACGAGCCCAAACCCGGCCGGGGTATGTTTAGTATTTGGGTAGTTCCGTTGGGCACCTTAGCACTTCATCATCAGGACCTTAACATCATCTGGTTGTATAGTACTTGTCAATACCAATCTAACAAGCCTAAATACGAGCTGGTTGTGTTGTGTAGTTGACATGTTCCCATGGCCACCTTTCGACCCCAACAAAATACTGTTCTGGAGCTGGGTCCATGGTATGTACTATATTATTGCATTGTCACCGAACTTACATACGTATTCTAAATTTCAGCTCAATTGGATACATGCTTTCTATTGTCAAACGCTATTGGATATATTAATAAAATAAAAAAAAAGTGCTTGAAAATGGATTACAAGATTTGAACCAGAAAGACAGATACACATAACACCATTATACCGGTAATGACTGATACTGGGAAATTTTCTATAGAAAAACTACATTTTCCTCGCCCTACAATTTGTAAGAGATCATCCTCGATCTCTAAATTCATTAAACGGTACCTACTTGTTCAACGAGGCAGTCCATAAAAGTACCTTTTAAAAAAGTGCTCTTTCTTTTTAAATTTTGCCGTAATTAAATTAATAACATTTAATTTTCATTCAAACTATATAAAAATAAATCAAAATAGTTCCACATAATGTCCCTGATAGCACATAGACAAAGAAGTATTGTTATAGTGTGTAAAGTAGTCACTAGATAGCGCTATTTTAATTTTTCATTAGATTTGAGGGAAAATAATTATTATTTTATATGTTATAGTTATAAATTGACAAATATCGGAATTCTTCTTTTACTTGTACTTTAAAACCTTGCTTCTCGCCAAATTCCACGATTCTAGGTCAACGGGGAGTGCTATATAATTTCTAATGAGTGACTTTAAATGGCCCTATCTTTTGTTTGGGTTTACTTAGAACCTTCATTTTTTTACACTAGTAGGGATCCGTAGACTTTCGTATTTGGTATAAATTTCAACTTAATACCTTTAACCGTTCCTGATAAAAAAGAAACCCTAAAAAAGGTGATAATCGACGGACAGACGGACAACGAAGTGATCTTATAAGGGGTTCGTTTAAGATACGAAATTTGAATCCTGTGCAATTAAATTGACACAGCATAATGTTATTTTAGTTTGTATATACAGAGTACCCAAACTAAATAATCTCGAAACTTTTTACTCCAGACTTAATTTATCGTTGCCAAAGATTTGACATAAATCAAGGGAAAGTGTCATTGTATGTGGCGATTTGAACATTAACCTTCTTAAAAAAGATAAAATCTCGCATGAGTTTGTAAATTATCTACTGACCTATAATCTTAAATTACAACTTGATCAACCGACAAGATTAAAAAGAAATACAAGTATTGACAATTTCGCTCATAATCTTAGACGTAAATGTACACATAGCGTTGTTGACCTTAATATATGGGACCATACGGCTCAAATTTTGAAAGTTCCAGTTAAAAAGAATCGTCTTATTAGTAATTGGAATATTACCACTCGTGATTATAGTCATGAAAACCTATTAAAATTCCAAACCTATATAAAACAAGAATGAACCTATATAAAAAAGACCCAAATTGTGCATACAGCAACTTTTTAAAAATGTTTAAGCTTTTTTACGATTTATGCTTCCCTTTTATAACAAAAAGAATAGGATCCATAAGGCGCCCGACCTGGCTAACGCCTGGTATTAGACTATGTTGTAAAAATAAAATAAAAATGTTATGGCAGCATAGGAAAAATACATTTACCATCAACTTAACGCAACTAAAAAACTACATAATAAGGTTGAAAAAAATTATTAAACCAACGAAAAAAGCGAAAAGTATATATCGCCTTAGAACCTCAAAAAACAAAGCAAAGGAAACCTGGAGCATAATAAATGAGAATAGAATTAGATCAACACAAGAATATATAATGGAGATAGATAATAACGGAGCTACAATAACAAATCCTATTGACATTGCCAATACTTTTAATAATTATTACATAAACCAGGCATGTACTTTTCAACGCAATGACAACATTGAGTCAAATTTGTTAAACTCACGCATTCACTCAATTTTTCTTCTGCCTACAACACCACAAGAAGTGCATAGAACTATTTTGGATCTAAAAAATAAAACTAGCGTTGGGTATGATGGCATTGCTAGAAATGTGCTAAAATCTGTCTCAAAGGAAATATCTGAACCTTTAAGCTATATAATAAACTTGAGTATCTCCACAGGAATTTATCCAGACAAACTAATAATTACCATAGTAAAACCTATCTTCAAAAATGATAACAAAAGAGATCTAAAAAATTACAGGCCTATTGCGCTCATCCCCATTATATCAAACATTTTTGAAAGAATAATTTATCAGCTATTTAGTAAAAACTGACATTTTGGTTAAAGAACAAAAAGGTTTCCAAAAAAAAATTCATAAATCTGGCTATCTACGACTTTCTCAATACTATTATGACTAACGTAAACTAAAGAACACCAATGCGCCCTATTTATGGATATGACAAAAGCTTTTGATTTAGTTAGCCATAATATTCTGCTCAGTAAACTAAACTGTTATGGAATTAGAGGAAATGCTCTGTCGCTTATAGAATCATATTTTTAGAAACCGTAAACAGTGCACCGAAGTCAAGCGAATTTGCATAAAGGAGCGAAAAGAGCTAACATATCGTTCAACTAAACGTACTATGTATTACGGTGTTCCACAGGGTAGCGTCTTAGGCCCATTGCTATTCCTGATGTACATTAATGACTTCCCACAATATGTAACATATCCAATGGTTCTTTTTGCTGATGATAGCACTATACTCGTAAGCTACAATAAATATTTGACAGTCATATAAATGATGCACTACGACAGTCAATAACATAGCTTGACCGAAATAATTTAGTTTTAAACATAAATAAAACAAAAATAATCGATTTCAGACAAAGAAATAATATTCCCATACTACGCTTAGCTTCAATAACGAAATTATCGAGGAAGTGTCGCATACTAAATTTCTAGGATTAATCATTGACAATAACCTCACATGGAAAGAGCATTTTCCATTCAACAGCAATTCAGCAATTCAACAGCAATTCGCATTCGCTCTCTACAAACTGAGAAATGTAGTCAACGAGTCAGCTGCTGTCGCCGCTTACTACGGTTATGTAGACTCCATATGGTGTTATATTTTGAGAGAAGGAGTTTGTGTTTAAAGCGCAAAAGAGATGTATAAGAGCCATAGTGAACATAAAATCTACAGACAGCTTTAAGTCACATTTTACATCCCTAAAAATATTAACATTACCTAGTCTATATATACTTGAAATAGTATTATTTGTGAAAAAAACAGCGCCTTATTTAAGAAAACAGCTGAAAACAATTCAACACGAACCTTACGAGAAAAATTCAGACATGACATTGACATACGATCGTCAAGGACAGCGCTTATGCATAAAAGTATATTCTGTATGGCGCCCAAGGTGTACAATAAAATACCTAATGATATTAGGGACTTGCATGTGGTGCAATTTTAAAAGATATTATTCCAATTAGTAATAACCAAATGTTACTATTGTTACTATTGTATTGATGAATTTCTTTCAATGCCATTTATCAATTGTTTTTTTATATCTTTTTGATTGACATTATGATTTGGACATTATTAATATTGTATTTAGATTTGTTTTTAATTATTATAATTGTACTAGTGTTTCGTTCTTTTTATTTTATATCTTGATCATTTAATAATTCAATATTTTGTTTTGACACAATCCTGTAATGTTAATATTATTGTAAACCCAACAGGGTATGCTACAGAGAATCAAGATGCAACGTAGACCTAAGCAAATCTATATACCTGTAACAACAATAAAATTGATTTGATTTGAAACCCTAAAAACGAAACCTGTCGTCATTTATTTCTAAAAAAGAGCACAACCCAATATTCAAGGTACTTACATAAATTATAATAAATTTCCATTCCACGCTTTTAATCCCTTTCAACCCCTTAGGGGTATTATTTTTAAAAATCCATTCTTAGGAGGGGCATTGATTAGGAATAAACCAAACCGTTTTTGGAAATTTTAAGTTAATAATAATAAGGTTTCGTCAGTTCGATGCGCATTTAGCTTACCTACATCATACAATATGTCTTCAAATTGGATCATGCTTTGCACAAGAACTTCCATCAGACTCGACCAGTCTCATAAAACTTGTTTAGTATTATTTTTAAACTGTACCCAAAGTTGTTGCTAACCTGTTCGATTTTTGTAAATAAGGATAAAACACAGATTTCGAGGAAATTTAAATGCTATTGCAAGTTGGTTTCAAATATCAAACTTGTATTTTGAATAATAATAATTCGAAATGTTAAGCACCATGTATTCACGGCGTTTTTTTAATTTATTTAGTATACAACTTCATGTTGATTAAAGCTATTCAATTGTGACATTTTGTGTGCGGTTAATATTACCAAAAAAAAAAAAGAAGCAGACTAATAAAGGAAAACCGAGAAAAAATATATATTCGAACATGTTTTTATAATTAAAATAAAAGCAAAACAGCAAACTGTTTTTTTGTTTGTGATAACAAGTAACAGCTAACTAGTGCCATCAGCAATAAAAATCGATGAACACCTGCAAAGTATGAAAAATCGTTTTTATATCCTAAGGCGCAACCGCGAAAATAACGTGTTTTGTACTCCACGCACTTTAAGAAGTATATGGATTAGAGACTGCCTCGTTGGTCTAGTGGCAAAACGCATCGCTTTGTGATCACAAGGTCCTGGGTTCAAATCCTAGGTCGGACAAGTGTAGTTTTTCTAACGGAAACTTCCCAGTACGAATCCGGAGTCTGGAATTGTGCCCGGTATTTTGCATTAGGCTCGCCCCTTATTACATGGCACCTGACATCGTCGGCGAAATGTGGGTGTACCCAGTAAACCTCTGCCACCCCCGCTTGGGAGTATAGGCGTGACGGTGTGTATGAAAAGGAGTCCGCGATAGAAGTAAGAGATGACGTGTAGGGCCGCTGCCCGAGGGCGATCGTCGGGGCACGTCTGTAGCTGGCCACGGGCGTGACAGCATGCTAGCCAGTGACTCCCGGGTGGACGGCTGGGCGGGAGTCGGGGACGCGGCGGATAGGGGAATGTTCTCAGGGATTACAGCCGAGTTTACAGATGATGAGCACAGCAGGAGTAGTAATAGTAGAGCAGTTACTCTAGCTGAGCTCTACATACCTTTACATCACAAAATTAGAGACAGATAGGACAATGTATTGTAAAAAGCTGCACGATCATTTCCAATTAAAATACCCAATCTACAAATATCGGCACAAAGATTAGCATTGTGCCGAATAGTGCGAAAGTTTTTGCAAGATTTTATCACACCTACCGAACAAAATTCCCATAATGAACCCCACTTGGTTTAGGCCCGTGGTTTTCATTAAATCACCGAAAATACTTAAAATTTTGAGAAAAACAATTTAAGAGTAAATAATAATAATAATTTATTTCGGATACTTGATCCATAATTTTAGGGTTAGTAGTACATTTATTAATATTAATGTTAGTATATATTACATAAAAAATAAAAAAGACTAATAAAAAAATAAAAATTACTTTAACGTCAAAACACTCCGATGCCCAAGACGCTTGATTATTTGACTACATGTAGTCGTATCCAGCGCTCGAGCATCGGCGAGTCCCAACGCTCAGCTAATGCTCTCAGGATGCCATTAGTACTGCCACGCACGCGCTGCATCATGGGTGCACATCGCTTTCGCAAGATCGTACTAAAGCTATCCGTACGGGCCACGGCAAACATGCCAGATGCACTACAAAATCGTGGCAGCCCCATTAGCACCCTAAAAGCATTGTTATATTGGACGCGAAAGTCGCCATAAGCCCTCTGCGTATAGTTAACCCACAGGCTGCACGTGTAAAAAGACTGGCAGTATGCCTTGAATAAAGTTACCTTAACGTTATCAGTACATCGTGCAAACCTGCGAGCCACCATATTACATCGGACAGCTAGAGACCTGCGCTCCCGTTCAATATCAGTATTGTCACTCAAGTCATCGGTGATCCAGTGACCCAGGTACTTAAACTTTTTCACAATATTTAAGAACGTACCGCAAAGACGAACGCTCGGTATATTATTATATAATTTCTTTAATGATTTGAAAACCATGACTTCACTCTTCTTTGCGTTATACCTGAGTCCGTGGGTCACCGCATATGCCTCACAATTACTTACCAATCTCCTGAGGGCATCGACCGAGGGGCTCAGAAGCACCATATCGTCCGCGTAACTGATATTATTAACACATACACCACCTATATGACATCCGACGTTGGTACTCCTGAGACCCTCGATCAGTTCATTTACATATAAATTAAAGAGACTAGGAGAGGACAACCCCCCCTGTCTCACCCCACACTTGAGTCTATACTCATCCGAAAGCTAGCCTGCCCATCTTACAAGGTTCTTCTGGTTATTATACCAGTATCTAAACAAAAATATAATTTCCTCGGCAACACCTGTATTCCTTTACTTCTCCCATAGTATATCATATTGTACTAAGTCAAAAGCTTTTGACAGGTCTAGGAAGCAGGAATAGATTGGTGTATTTCTCGACGTATAATATTGGACAGTCTGCTTGAGACACAGGATTGCACTCTCTGTCGATAAACCCGGACAAAATCTGAATTGTGCATCACTTAACTTGAGAAATTTCTCCAAGTGTCGGTCAAGCAGACTATCCAATACCTTAGCTATAATAGTAGCTAAGGAGATTGGCCTATAATTAGATACATCGGATGTATCTCCGGTTTTGTTCTTGAACACGGGTACCACAGTGGTATACATTAATTTCTCAGGGAAGTGAGTATGACTTAAACACAGATTAAAAAACAGGGAAAGAATTCTAGGCATATGAACTCCCGCGGACCTTAGATGCTCAATGCTAAGATTGTCGTGCCCCGGAGACTTTCCCTTCACCATTTTCTGTATCACTGAGGCTATTTCTTTCGTTGTAAATCTCACAGTCAAATCCGGCACACGCTTATCAGCACTAAGCATCAGAGGATGCGCCGGACATGCCGGTCCAATTGGCAAATCCACTTTAAAGTGTGACTTAAAGAGATTACCTATATCGCGAGGCTCGCGCACCCCGGACCCACTCACGGGAAGACTCGGTCTGTGATTCATATTGTTCGTTTTTTTCCAAAACTTCTGGGAGTTTTTATTAGAATGATGTTCAGCGATAATATTCATTTTAATCTGATCTTCGTTGTTTTGGCACCATTTTAATTGGGATTTAAAAATACGCCTTGATTCACACATTGCATCAAAAACAACTCCGACTCTTGGTTTATTAGATAATATCTACGTCTGATAGCATAACCGGGCCTTCGCGTGACCATCGCGAACATATTTATTCCACCCTGTAACATATTTAGAGTGCCGTTTCTTATCTACATTAAAGCTACACTCTGCTGCCTCCGTGAGAATATGTACAATGTCGTCATACATTTTGTCTAAAACAAGTTTATGATAAGAATTATTACACATTTTATCTGCACAGGATTTGAAGTTTGCTGGGAAATTAATTTCTCGCAGCTTAGAATTACAGTATTCATGAAAATTATCTACTTGTACAGAGTCACGGTCTCCCGAAATTACTTTATTTTTAACTATATTAGATGATACAATTTTATTTTTCAATATATTTAAATTACATTTCAAAGAAATGGGAATGTGATCAGACCAGTATGTTCCATATAAAACGGAACTATTAACAATCGCATGTCGCGCAGCCTCCGTCACTATGCAGTGATCTAACCAGCGACGACTTCCATGTGCATCACAGACAAACGTGTGAGTGTCCGGGGGTAGTAATTGACTCGATACAAGTCCATAGTTGGTCAGCACAAAAGCTTAAAAGTTCAGATGCAAACAACTCACCCGTATGTGCATTGAAGTCCCCAAGAATAAAAACACTTTCCACATTGGTTGTTTCAATTATAGCGTTAATTTCACTCAATCACTGTGTAAACTCAACTAAATTTTCTCTACAATCCGTCGGCATATAAACAGAAAATATCAGTACTGACGAATCACTTAACGTAACATTTACCGCAGCCAGACGCACACTTCCACATTTTATCACGGTAACTTCGGGAAACCGCCTTCGCCTTATTCCATAATATAGCAACACCTCCATACGGCCTGCCTCGCAGTACACCAGAAGATGTGTCGACCGCGGATGTACCAGGGGTTTTACTTTTATTTATTTGGAAAATAAAAATCTTTTAAAAAAAACCGACTTCAAAAAGCGAGAAATAAATATTTGAAGTCGGTACCGGTTAGTGCAGTCGGTCACTTGGCACCGACTCCAAATATTTATTTTTTGCTTTTTAAAGTCGTTTTTATTTATTTTTTTAAAAGATATATATTTTACAATTTTAAGTGACAAGTGAATTATTTACTAATATTTATATACCTCAGTTAGCTCAGAACAAGGGCTCTAAAGTGTTCGCAAGAGACGCGTCTATTGGGCAAAGCCAGTTGACGAAGCTGAAGATGGAGGACGGAATCGTAACGTCGAATAGGTCGGAGGTGCTCAGGGAGATAGAGAGGTTCTATGGGCAGTTGTATACCTCAGTAGCTGAACCTGTTGTTGACTTGGTAAAAGACCCAAGAGCCAAGCTAACCCGACACTACACTGAAGATATCCCGGACATCAGCCTGTACGAGATTAGGATGGCTCTCAAACAACTCAAAAATAACAAAGCGCCGGGCGAAGACAGAATTACCGTAGAGCTTCTGAAAGCGGGCGGAACGCCAGTACTTAAAGTCCTTCAGAGGCTGTTTAATTCCGTCTTGCTCGAAGAGAAAGCGCCGGAAGCATGGAACAGGGGTGTGGTGGTACTGTTTTTCAAGAAAGGTGATAACACTTTACTGAAGAATTATAGGCCCATCACACTGCTGAGCCATGTTTATAAGTTGTTTTCGAGAGTCATTACGAATCGTCTCGACCGCAGGTTTGATGACTTCCAGCCTCCCGAACAAGCCGGTTTCCGGAAAGGCTTTAGTACCATAGACCACATACATACGCTGCGGCATATTATACAGAAGACCGAGGAGTATAATCGGCCACTATGCTTGGCGTTTGTGGACTATGAGAAAGCCTTCGATTCGATCGAGACTTGGGCGGTTCTTAGATCTCTCCAGCGATGCCGCATTGACTATCGGTACATCGAAGTGTTGAAGTGCTTGTATAATAACGCCACCATGTCAGTCCGAGTACAGGGGCAGTGTACGAAGGCGGTCCCCATAAAAAGAGGAGTAAGACAGGGAGACGTCATTTCTCCGAAACTGTTTACGGCCACCTTAGAGGACGCCTTCAAGCTCTTCGAATGGCAAGGACTTGGCATTAACATCAATGGCGAATACATCACTCACCTTCGATTTGCCGACGACATTGTGGTCGTGGCGGAGTCGCTGGAAGATCTAGGACGAATGCTAGGTGACCTCAACAGAGTATCTCAACAAGTGGGTCTTAAAATGAACATGGACAAAACCAAAATAATGTCTAACGTCCATGTCGTACCCACCGCACTCACCGTTGGGAACTCTACTCTTGAAGTTGTCGACGAATACATTTACCTGGGACAGATATTCCGGTTAGGTAGGTCCAACTTTGAGAGAGAGGTCAATCGATGAATCCAACACGGCTGGGCAGCGTTCGGGAAACTGCGCAATATCTTCTCATCCAAAATACCTCAGTGCCTTAAGACTAAAGTTTTCAGTCAATGTGTGTTACCAGTGATGATATATGGATCAGAGACGTGGTCTCTTACAATAGGTCTCATAAAAAAGCTCAGAGTTGCTCAGCGAGCTATGGAGAGAGCTATGCTCGGCGTTTCTCTACGCGATCGAATCAGGAATGAGGAGATTCGTAGAAGAACCAAGGTTACCGACATAGCCCTTAAGATTAGCAAGCTGAAGTGGCAATGGGCGGGCCACATAGCGCGTAGATCGGACGGGCGTTGGGGCAGAAAGATTCTAGAGTGGCGACCACGTATTGGCAAGCGCAGCGTGGGACGACCGCCTGCCAGATGGACCGACGATCTTGTGAAAATCGCAGGAAGTCGTTGGATGCAGGTGGCATCGGACCGGTTACGCTGGAAAGCGATTGGGGAGGCCTATGTTCAACAGTGGACAAGTATGGGCTGAGATGATGATGATGATTTATATACCTATATTATATTATTTTGCTGAGTTGTACTGCATATATAATAACCGTAATAACGGAATCTATACATTCGTGCTGTTCGCCATTAAGGAGTCCCCTGGTGTACCTTCAAAGTCCAAAGTTCAATACCGATTTCATTAAAATGTGACCACCTCGAAACTATACTAAACCCAACGCAAAAAGGACCATCAAAATCAGTTATTAAATAAAGACGTTATAAAAAAATACAGACGAATTGTCGAACTCCTCCTTTTTTGAAATCGGTTAATATTCTGATTAGTTCTATGGCAGGGTACCTATAGGATTGACGTAATACCCATAATATCTCAATCTACACATTCGTATTTTTTGTCGTTAAGTAATTCTCTGGTGTATCTTCCAAGTCCAAGGTATAATACTATTATACCTTGTATTAGTAATAATACCGATGAAATTGAACCACCTGGGAGCTATACTAAACCCAATGCAAATAGAATCGTCAAAATCGATTCATAATTTGCGGAATGATCGCGTAACATACATACAAAAAAAATACAGTCGAATTGAGAACCTCCTCCTTTTTAGAAGGTCCTTGTTACGTCCGCCTGACGGCGGGTATAAATAGAACACAACTACAAACGTTACTAGTTATTTATTGTAAAAAAAAATTACTAGATGATTATTGTAAAAAAAAAAATCTCAAAAAAGAAAAAGAATTAAATTGATAATAAATAATTTACAACACCCGGGGTGTGGATTCGCGGCACAGGGAAGCTTTCTTGTCTTTTTTAAAAAAAAATCCTATGTGCGCTGGGGACTTATCTATGGTCCGTTCGATCCCGTGACGCGTGGGGGGTCTTCAGTGAGGAAGCTTCCACTGACTTAGTGGGGAACTCGGAGGTGCCCTATGGAAGGCCCTCAGCCGCAGAGGTCAGCTGAAGTCGACGGGCAGAAGTGTTGCCTGTAGGTTCCCAATCCGTACCTCACAAGCCGTACGGTGGACCACCAGTTTCCAAGGAGGTTGAAAAATGATGCTATCCGCTTTAAATTTTCTTTTTTTATTTTAGTATAGCACTGATTTTACTACTTTTCAAAAATGAGGACAAATAATCACGAATATGAATAACTTATAGTTGTCGTGCGAACTCTGGCGTCGATTTTTTTTTCTTCCTGCGCAAATTCGTTTTTATATACTTATATCGGGACGGCCTACTTCCTCCCTGAGGCAACAGTGCGCACTGCCCAGATTTCTAGATCCTTCGTATGAGACGAGACAGAGATATGGAAAGAACGGCTCAACCGAAGCAAGTCACGCCCTAAACTATTGTGTATATTCTAGAAAATTCTTGTGGTACTGAGATAGTAATAATCGAACCGAGCGAGATGGAATCATTCACAGGTAATTGACTCGTTGTTCGCTATTGTATTTTTTTTTTATATTTCTAGATATTTCTATGTTGTGGGCGGTTGTTATCAGATGTTCTAGACAGAATTTGACTTCCGGTACCAACGAATACCTTATATGGTCGTTATGATGCTATCACTAATTAAAGCGCGGTTTCCAATCGATTGTAACAACTAGTTACTTTGTTTGTTTGTGTGTAATGAATTTTTTGTATTATTTTATATTTTTAGAACTTTGTTACGACGTAACAATACCCCCTCTCCCAGAGAAAGGATTTTACGTAGTAAAATCCGCTGCGGTAAGCGCCTAAGAAGGATAGAACCGCCCAGTAACTGTCCCACTTTCATACCTCCACTAATAAATACCTACCATGCGACCTAGCATACGACCTGTCATAGTTGTCTGAGGAAATTTATAATCAACAGACTGCCATACAACTAGAGTACAACTCTATTAAAAGATTGGACTCGAGAACAGCACTGCATGACAAAGAGCGTCTAAGAGGAAGAATACTGTAACGTGAAACATTCGGATGAATCGGCACTGTGAAATACATTTGGTCTTTGATGAATTTGTTACAGTCACGACCCGCTGTAACGAGGAAATTAGTGTAGGCTTACTTAAAGAGTCACTACCCGCTCTATACGCGCAGAACGCAAAACAACAAGACGAATCAGACCCATACAAGAGGTCGCAACCCGCCATAAATGCGCAAACCGCAAAACAATAAACGAATTAGGCCCATACACGGACGATTTAGCGCAGTGGTTAAGAGCTTGAGCTGCTCCGCCCACTGTGTCGAATAGTCGCGGGTTCGATTCCCGCACGGGACAAATCTTTGTGTGATCCACAATTATTTGTTTCGGTCTGGGTATTTGTTTGTGAATTTTCATGTTTGTAAACGCACCCACGACACAGGAATAAATCCTAGTGTGGGGCTACGTTTTATTAAAAAAAAAAAAAAAAAAAAAAAAATACAAGGCTCATAACCCGCTATAAAGCGCAAAACGCAAAACAATAAACCACGCTCGCCCTTAAGTCCGGTGAAGCTGTAAAGGCCTCGCGGCCAACAGCGTACATCACTCTCACACACACCAAGAAAATGTCATACTCCGCTAAAAATTTGCAAAACGCCAATAAAACAAAACGTTTGTAGACCTATAAATAAGTCATACAACACTAAAACAAAACTCCCAATCAAAACATCAAAATTCGTGTAGGCTTATTTTAATCCGCTAAAGACAAACATAATCAATTACTGAATGAAATAATGTTGAATTTAATATTTTCCGATACATGATAAAATAAAATGAATGCTAATATATCATAATATTGATTAACAACCCTAAAAAAAAAGGAAAAAAATAAATAAATTATGGGTCGAACCCACGAAACAGAACGAAAATGATAAGGTAAATCCAACGTGTATAACCCACGTTAATATAACAACATAATAAGTAACTTGATATGAGGATCAGAGACACTATGAAAGTGTGACAACATACTACCAAAAAAAAAATACGAAGGAGAGGAGTGTAGTTTAAAATCCTTGATGTGCCAGTTTCCTAAATTATTTTCAGACATGTCTTTGACGGTGTAGACTAATGGGGAGCGCTTGGCTACTATTATGCATTTCAAGAATTTCGGAGCTAGTTTTTTCGCGAAGTGAGAGTACTCATAAAGCGCCTCGCCAGAAGACTTGACGAGTTCCAGCCACCGGAACAAGCCGGGTTTCAAAAAGGCTACAGCACCGTAGACCACATCCATACTGTTCGGCAGATTGTACAGAAGACCGAAGAGTACAATCAGCCGCTGTGTATGGCTTTCGTGGACTACGAGAAAGCCTTCGACTCCATCGAAACCTGGGCGGTTCTGGATGCTCTGCAGCGATGTGGCATCGATTGGCGCTATATCGAGGTGCTGAGATGTCTATATGATACCGCCACAATGACCGTCCCGCTCCAGGACCAAAAGACCAACCCGATCGAGCTGCATCGAGGGGTAAGACAGGGGGATGTAATATCCCCCAAGCTCTTCACCAATGCACTCGAAGACGTCTTCAAAACGCTGGACTGGACTGGGCGGGGTATTAACATCAACGGCGAATACATCTCATACCTTCGGTTTGCCGATGATATCGTCATCGTGGCAGAGTCACTGAAAGAGTTAAGCGAAATGCTGCATAGCCTAAATGGAGCCTCTCGAGGTGTCGGTCTCGGCATGAACTTGGATAAAACCAAGATCATGTTTAATGAGCATGTTACGCCGGGAACGATCTACGTCGATGGTTCGATGCTTGAAGTTGTTGAGGAGTATGTCTACCTTGGACAAGTTGTCCAATTTGGTAGGAACAACTTCGAGAAAGAAATCAACCGCAGGATCCAATTGGATTGGGCAGCATTTGGAAAACTACGTCACGTTTTCGCTTAGCCTATACCGCAATGCCTGAAGACTAAAGTCTTTAACCAATGCGTTCTACCTGTTATGACTTAAGGGGCCGAGACGTGGACACTCACAGTGGGACTAGTCCACAAATTCAAAGTCGCACAGCGGGCTATGGAGCGAGCTATGCTCGGCGTCTCTTTGAAGGATTAAATTCGTAACGAAGTAATCCGACAAAGAACCAAAGTTACCGACATAGCTCGCAGACTCAGTAAGCTAAAGTGGCAATGGGCTGGTCACATCTGCAGAAGGACCGATGGCCGATGGAGCAAGCGTGTCCTAGAGTGGAGACCGCGACTTGGTAAGCGTAAGGTAGGACGGCCCCCAGCTAGATGGACCGACGACCTCAAAAAGGTCGCTGGGACAGACTGGATGCGGAAGGCGGAGGACCGTGTGCAATGGCGCGTGTTAGGAGAGGCCTATGTCCAGCAGTGGACTACGATAGGCTGATTGATTGATTGAGCATCCTTATCGCTTTGGAATTAGCACCGTTTCCATACTATGTCTCCTACGTTAAAATCGACGGGTTTTCTGCGTAGGTTATAATGTCGCGAGCTTTTGACATGGCCATTATACAGAGATAGTTGGACTTTGTCGAATATTTTTGCCAAACAGTCGAGGTTTTCCGCGTATGGCTACTTCATACGTGAGCTCCGGTTTAGTTAAATGTAAATATTTAATGGTACGGCCCATTTTTAAGCAGAATTATTTTTAAAGAAATTGACTAAGTTCAAGCTAATTTAAATAATAATGCCGCGTGGTTCCCGGCTTAGAATAGGACCAACCCATCTCATCCCATCGGGTGTTGTACAAGGCGACTAAGGGAAAACTAGGGAATGGGCAGCAGCGTTCCCTTAACACTTCTACGACCAAAAACTGCGCTCGCCAACCCGCCTGCCAAGCGTGGCGAGAATGGCAAGCACCCCCAACCAATATTATGGAAGAAAGCAAGAAAACCAGGCCCCTAGTCCCCGGCGGTCCTGTTCGTCCTGGCCACGGTAGCAGCCATGGTAACGACAGGACAAGGGGTGCTAAGAATCTCCGGCAGAGATTCGGCTACCAACAAAACCGTAAATTGGCCCTGGTGACATACAACGCACGCACATTGAGGACAGATGAGAAGCTAGTTGAGCTGGAAGAAGTGGTAAACAAGTTGCGGTGGAGTATTGTTGGTTTATCCGAGGTCCGAAGAGAGGGCGAGGACACAATAACCTTAAAATCCGGCAACTTGTTTTACTACCGGGAGGGCGAACAACAGTCCCAAGGTGGTGTCGGATTTATCGTCCACAAGTCACTCATAAACAACGTTGTGTCCATCACTAGTGTGTCGAGCAGGGTAGCGTACCTGATACTCAGAATATCCAAAAGATATTCGCTGAAGGTCATACAGGTCTACGCACCGACCTCGGCATACTCAGATGATGAGGTCGAAGTTATGTATGAGGACATTAGTAGAGCCATACATACTTCCAAAGCACACTTTACAGTAGTTATGGGTGACTTCAATGCGCGACTGGTCAAACGGGGCGATGATGAGTTGAGAGTGGGGCAATTTGGATATGGGCAGTGTAACCCCAGGGGTCAGAGGCTGACCGAATTTCTGGAGAAGGAGGGACTCTTTATGATGAACTCTTTCTTCCAGAAGCCGTCTCATAGAAAATGGACCTGGATGAGCCCGATGGTTTCACAAAAAATGAGATAGACTTCATCATGAGCACCAAGCGAAAAATATTTAATGATGTCTCCGTGATTCACAGGGTAAAAACCGGCAGTGATCACCGAATGGTCAGAGGCACATTAAATATTAATGTCAAAATGGAAAGATCGCGTCTGATGAAGTCTACGCTCCGACCTTCTAATGCACATATCCAAAACCCCGAGAACTTTCAACTCGAATTGTCAAACCGCTTCGAATTGCTAGACAGCAGCGCATCAGTGGACGAAATCAACAATAGGTTGGTAGAGGCTGTCCATACGGTCGGGTCCAAGCATTTTAAGCCCCACCGTAACAATAGGCCTCAAAAGCTATCTGACTACACCCGAAACCTTATGGCTGAGCGACGTACCATGACACTCCAAACCTCCGATGATGCTAATTCCTATAGGCAGCTCAATGGACAGATATTGAAGTCCTTGCGACACGATTTATGGTCCTTCAATACAAGACGTATTGAGGAGACCATAGAGCAGAACAAGGGCTCCAAAGTGTTTGTAAGAGACGCGTCTATTGGGCAAAGCCAGTTGACGAAGCTGAAGACGGAGGACGGAAACGTAACGTCGAATAGGTCAGAGGTGCTCAGGAAGATAGAGAGGTTCTATAGGCGGTTGTATACCTCAGTAGCTGAACCTGTTGTTGACTTGGTAAAAGACCCAAGAGCCAAGCTAACCCGACACTACACTGAAGATATCCCGGACATCAGCCTGTACGAGATTAGGATGGCTCTCAAACAACTTAAAAACAACAAAGCGCCGGGCGAAGACGGAATTACCGCAGAGCTTCTGAAGGCGGGCGGATCGCCGGTACTTAAAGTCCTTCAGAGGCTGTTTAATTCCGTCTTGCTCGAAGAGAAAGCGCCGGAAGCATGGAACAGGGGTGTGGTGGTACTCTTTTTCAAGAAAGGTGATAACACTTTATTAAAGAACTATAGGCCCATCACACTGCTGAGCCATGTTTACAAGTTGTTTCCGAGAGTCATCACGAATCGTCTCGAACGCAGGCTTGATGATTTCCAGCCTCCCGAACAAGCCGGTTTCCGGAAAGGCTTTAGTACCATAGACCACATACATACGCTGCGGCAGATTATACAGAAGACCGAGGAGTATAAACGGCCACTATGCTTGGCGTTTGTGGACTATGAGAAAGCCTTCGATTCGATCGAGACTTGGGCGGTTCTTAGATCTCTCCAGCGATGCCGCATTGACTATAGGTACATCGAAGTGTTGAAGTGCTTGTATCATAACGCCACCATGTCAGTTCGAGTACAAGGGCAGTGCACGAAGGCGATCTCCATAAAAAGAGGAGTAAGACAGGGAGACGTCATTTCTCCGAAACTGTTTACGACCACCATAGAGGACGCCTTCAAGCTCTTGGAATGGCGAGGACTTGGCATCAACATCAATGGTGAATACATCACTCACCTTCGATTTGCCGACGACATTGTGGTCATGGCGGAGTCGCTGGAAGATCTAGGACGAATGCTCGGCGACCTCAACAGAGTATCTCAACAAGTGGGTCTTAAAATGAACATGGACAAAACAAAAATAATGTCTAACGTCCATGTCGTACCCACCGCACTCACCGTTGGGAACTCTACTCTTGAAGTTGTCAATGAATACATTTACCTGGGACAGGTAGTCCGCTTAGGTAGGTCCAACTTTGAGAGAGAGGTCAATCGACGAATCCAACTCGGCTGGGCAGCGTTCGGGAAACTGTGCAACATCTTCTCATCCAAAATACCTCAGTGCCTTAAGACTAAAGTTTTTAGTCAATGTGTGTTACCAGTGATGATATATGGATCAGAGACGTGGTCTCTTACAATAGGTCTCATAAAAAAGCTCAGAGTTGCTCAGCGAGCTATGGAGAGAGCTATGCTCGGCGTTTCTCTACGTGATCGAATCAGGAATGAGGAGATTCGTAGAAGAACCAAGGTCACCGACATAGCCCTTAAGATTAGCAAGCGCAGCGTGGGACGACCACCTGCCAGATGGACCGACGATCTTGTGAAAATCGCAGGAAGTCGTTGGATGCAGGTGGCATCGGACCGGTTACGCTGGAAAGCGATTGGGGAGGCCTATGTTCAGCAGTGGACAAGTATAGGCTGAGATGATGATGATGAATTTAAATAAATTTTTATTAAACACCTAAATTGAAGTTAAGATGGCTTAATATACTGTGGGACAGCTATATTAAAGTTAAATTAATTAATATTTTGTGAGACAATTAATTGAAATTAAAATAGTGAACTGAAATATTTTAAAACAATACGCGACGGAATGTGACACGATTTTGGGCAATGTTAATTTTTTTTTATTAAGAACGATGGAAAATAATGTACGTAACCGCTATTATCTTTTCAGAGCATAAAAAATTTTAAATTACAAAACAATAGATGATTTGCAACAATAAAAAAATGAATGCAATAAATGCACCAATAAAAAATAAAATCTCTGAAGGAAATGTCAATTACGCACAAACATAAATGCTAAATACAAATGCTAAAAAAACATAAAATGTAAATGCACAAAAATCAGAATGCAATGTTATATAAAAAAATTCAACACAAAAATTTTGTAGAAAAAATTTTGCTGTTTTTGCCCACTGTGCAGTTCACGCGTATGTGGGTAATCGGAGATGGTATTTGATTACCCGGCGGAGCCAGATGACAATAATCTGCTACCCGTTCCTCTTTAAGGAGAAACGGGTCGGTGGTACCACCCCGTTCAGCCTCATCCGCTAAGGCTTACCACCTGGAACTGAAAAATACCGACACCACAAGAGTACAAAAAAAACTTCCCTGTGCTTTGCCCTTTAAAACGTGGGCGCCACTTGTTACGTCCGCCTGACAGCGGGTACAAATAAAACACAACTACAAACGTTACAATTGTTTATTGTAAAAAATAAAATAAAAAGATCTCAAAAAAGAAAAAGAATTAAATTGAAAATAAATAATTTACAACACCCGGGGTGTGGATTCGCGGCACAGGGAAGTTTTCTGGTCTTTTTTTAAAAAAAACCTATGTGCGCTGGCGATTTATCTATGGTCCGTTCGATCCCGTGACGCGTAGTGGGGAACTCGGAGGTGCCCTATGGAAGACCCTCAGCCGCAGAGGTCAGCTGGAGTCGACGGGCAGAAGTGTTGCCTGTAGGTTCCCAATCCGTTCTTCACAATCAGTACGGTGGACCCTCAGTTTCCAAGGGGGTTGAAAAATGATGCTATCCGCTTTAAATTTTCTTTTTTTATTTTAGTATAACACTGATTTTACTACTTTTCAAAAATGAGAACAAATAATCACGAATATGAATCACTTATAGTTGTCGTGCGAACTCTGACGTCGAAATTTTTTTCTTCCTACGCAAATTCGTTTTTATATACTTATATCGGGACGGCCTACTTCCTCCCTGATGCAACAGTGCGCACTGCCCAGATTTCTAGATCCTTCGTATGAGACGAGACAAAGATATGGAAAGAACGGCTCAACCGAAGCAAGTCACGCCCTAAACTATTGTCTATGTTCTAGGAAATTCTTGTGGTACTGAGATAGCAATAATCGAACCGAGCGAGATGGAATCATTCACAGGTAATTTTTTTTTATTTTATTTATTTAGGATCACCAACATGACATACAATAATAACATTCGAACTAATTGTTGTCATATTTATAGGCAACCACGGCAGGCAAATAGTGAGAACTTAAAAGATTATTTAAAACATTATCGTATACAAAAAGAAAATGAACAAAGAATGAGAACAAAAAATAATAAAATATAGAATTTCTTGAAGGGTTGCATGTAAATATATATATATATATATATATATATATATGTACATGTAATTTTTTAATATAGTCGATAAGGTAAACAGGACGTGTGATACTTTATAATCTTTTATTTAAATTTTGCAAGACATTTGGAAAAAATATCAACATCAATTGTTTTATGTAAACTATTATATTGCTTCGATAATCTATTGATTGGGGAGTATAACCATAAATTGGTTTTCGAACTGTTTGTATGGAACGGAACAAATCGATTAGGTCTTGGTAAATTGCGAGGTATATTAAGCATAAATTTAGAGAGTAAATCAGCACAATCAATTTTAGCATTAATAACTTTGTACAGGAATAACATGTCCAATTGAATCCGACGGTCAGATAAAGAATGTAACTTAAAATATTTAAGGCGAGAAGAATAACTGGGAAGTTGTTTGGTTAGTTTACAACTGTACACAAGGTGCCACGGAAACCTTTTTTGAATACGTTCAATATTTTTTTTGTAAGTATCGTAATGTGGACTCCAAACGACACAAGCATATTCTAAAATACTTCTGACGAGTGCGTTAAACAAAGTTATTTTAGTCTGAGGAATGTTAAACAGTCGAATGTTGCGTAAAACAAAGCCTAAAATTTTGAATGATTTAATTAGAATTGAGTTAATATGATCGTCAAACTTTAGTTTTTTATCAAATAATATGCCCAGGTCTTTGATTTTCTGGAGTTCTTGGAGAGAGTGATTATTTATTTATAATGGCTGGTTATATTAGTTTTATTGCGAGAGAATTTAATAAAATAACATTTACTGACGTTAAGATTCATAAGACTATTATTGCACCAATGAGTAAGTCGGTTTAAATCTTCTTGTAAAAGAGCAATATCCTGATGGGAGTGAATAGGTCGAAGTATTTCAAATCGTCAGCAAAAAGATATTAATCTGAATTTCATGTCGTTAACATATATGTTAAATAAAATTGGACCTAAATGGGAACCTTGGGGTACTCCCGAATAAATAGGAAATGGTTGGGATGTGAATCCATTTGTTACAACGGCTGAGAAACGACCTTTTAAATAGGATGAAAACCAATCAAGAAGGTTATGAGTAATACCAATAGCAGATAGTTTTTGTATTAAAAGATCATGATTAACAGTGTCGAACGCTTTGGAAAATCTGTATAAATGACGTCTACTGGGATTTTAGAGTCAACTTCTGTAACTAACTTATCGTGAAAAAGTATGAGGTTAGTTACTGTAGATCTGGCAGCCATAAAACTATGTTATTTATTAGTTATTAACTGTTTGATATGCCATGAAATTAACGAAAATATTAAAGATTCGAACAGCTTAGCAAATATAGGTAAGATAGAAATCGGTCGATAGTTACAAACGAAATTGGCTTTACCAGTTTTTGGTATGGGAACAACAAAAGATCCATGCCGTGGGAAAGAAACCATTTTGCAAGGATTTATTGAATATTAAACATAAAGGGAGGGATAGAGATTCAGCACATCTTTTTGCAAATATAGATGGAATGCCATCTGATCCTGCCCCTTTAGTGTGGTCAAAATTTTTCAATGCAGTACTTACGCTACTTTGTTCAAGAGTAAATGAAGCTAGACTAATATTTGTATTTGCATACTGTTTTTGGAGTATAAGTGCTACGGTTTTAGAATTGGGAATATGATTATGTGTTGAATATATCGCAGAAAAGTGCTGAGTAAACAAATTGCACAACTCAGGGCCGTTATTAGCAGAATGTTCATTAAAATACATGGGTATGGGATAAGATCCCGAATTTTTTCTTTTTTGTTTGACAAAAGACCAGAATAATTTAAAATTTGATGTAAGAGTTGATTCAAGCTGTGATAGGTAATTTCTGTAACAAATATTTATTTCAGTTTCACATCTGGCTTTAAGGGGATGAAAAGATATTGAGTTCTTAGATTTACGCGAATATTACACATGAAATAAAACTATTTTACGGACCCCGGGGAATCCCTCCCGTGACCATGGGTGCTGCAAAGCACTCGAAACGTCGGGAACTAAAAATAAAGAAATAAACCGCGATAAAATCCGTAAAATAGTTTTATTTCATCTCCTAGGTCCTTTATCTTAAATTGTTTATTAAGTTCCTCTTTAACATAGTTTTTTGTGTGATTATTATTTGTAAATAAAATAATGTCATAGACGTACGCAGCTAAGAAAAACATGTTATTGTTATCCACAATTTTATAATAAATACAAGGATCAAGCTTGTTCTGTGATAGACCTATTCCTTTCCATGTAGAACTTAGTTTCTTGTTCCATTGCCTACTGGCCTGTTTCAACCCATATAAAGATTTCCTTAGTCGACATACTTGTTTACCTTTGTCATACAGTGGTGGTTGTATCATATAAATCTCCTCCTCTATGTCGCCTTGAAGAAAAGATGATACAGCATCCATTTGACAAACATCCAAGTCGAATTTCACTGCCAAGGCAAACAAATATCTTAAGGAGGCATACCTTACAACTGGCGAAAATACTTCAGTGTAGTCTATTCCAGGCTTTTGTGAACAGGCTTTAATAACAAGCCTTGCTTTATACTTAACAATTTCTCCATTTTCATTAGTCTTCCTTTTGAAAACCCATTTGCACGATATGGGACGCTTATTTTCAGGAAGATTTGTAAGTTCCCAAGTATTATTTTCCAATAAAGACTGGTATTCCTCATTCATTGCTTTTTTCCAATGTACAGCATCAGTGCCTGACAAGGCCTCCTCAACTGTCAATGGATCTGAAAACTGTTCAACACACATGAAATTGTTGTGTTTTTGATGAGATCTTAAAGTGATATTTCTTTTGATATCCTCATCGGTACTATCATCACTTGTACTGGGATAATAGGTTTCATCATTAGTTGCATTATTCAATACACAACTATCAAAAGATGTTTTAGTACTCGAGTGTGTATCACTCTGTGGACTATTGCTGACAGATGATATGTTATCATTTTCTGAATTTAGAGGAACATTGACAATCCGTGTGGCAGATTTTGGTTGCAGTATGATATCATCATTATTATTCAACGACTTCTCAATAAATATCACGTCCCTACTGATAACCATAGTTTTATTTATTGCATCATATACCCTATAACCCTTTGTGTTGTCGCAGTATCCCATAAAGATTAATTCTCTTGATTTACGATCCCATTTTAGACGTTTTTGTTTTGGTATGTGAACCATGGCCTTTGAACCAAAAATCCGTAAATGTGAAATGTTTGGTTTCTTACCCGTCCATTTTTCATAGGGTGTTACCTCATCCAAAACTCTTGATGGTGATCGATTGATGACATAAGCTGCAGTGGTTACTGCCTCTGCCCAGAATCGTTTATGAGCTTTGCTTCAAATAACATGCATTTAGCACGTTCCACCAGTGTGCGGTTCATCCGTTCCGCGATCCCATTCTGTTCTGGTGTGTACGGAGTGCTGGTTTGATGTTTGATGCCGGAAGCTGTTAGGAAATCAGAAAAATCTTGAATATCATATTCTTTACCATTATCACTTCTTACTATTTTTATTGTTTTTTCCAATTCATTTTCTACTTCTTCTTTAAAAGCTTTAAACACCGACTTAATACCCATTTTGTTCTTGAGAAAATATACATATACTTTACGGGAATAGTCATCTATGAATGTTATGAAGTACTTCGCACCACCAGCAGATGTTGTCTTAATCGGACCACACAGATCGGTCTGCACTATTTCTAGTAATGTTTTAGCTCTTGAACCAGAATGGGGAAACGGTAATCGTGTTTGTTTAGCTTCACAACAGGGTACACAGACGGTATCAACTTCTTTATTGGTAATAGTTATACCCTCAGGACATGCCTCTAACTTCTTTACATCGGCTAAGTTTAAATGACCCATCCTCTTGTGCCATGTACTAATATCAATCTTATTCTCACATGAAGTAACATAAGCATTTTCAGTAACTGTGTTTAGTTTGTACATGTTATCGGTTAGCTTTGCATTTGCTACCAGAATCTTATTGGAGTTATATATATTACAGCCCATATCAGTAAATTCAACTTTACAGCCATTTTTGGTTAATTGACTGACCGACAACAAGTTTGCACTAAGCTCAGGAATATATAAAACATTTCTCCCCTGGATAGCAAAAGCATCTTTACAAAAAATGGTCTGAATGTTTACTTTACCCATATTTTGCACGGAGATTGCATCATTATTAGCCACCTTTATCTGTTGAATTGAAGATGGTTGTAAATCATATATCCAGTCAGAGCGTCTTGTCATGTGCATGGTGGCACCTGAGTCAATGTACCATTCGTCTTTATTTACACTATTGTAAGCTGAAAATACTGCTGAAAATGTATTGTGATTAGATTTCTTCATTGTGCACTGATTTTTAAAATGTCCATATTTGTTGCAGTTATAGCAACGCGGACCTTTTCCTTTTGACTTTGCATGATTACTACTATTGTTGTTAGAGGTATTCTTGTGCTTTGTAAGGAACGCAGAATACTCTGAAACTTTCACCTCTTGCAAAAGTTTTGTTTTCACGAAGTCGGCCGATATTTTTATTCCAGAACTTTCCAGACCCATGATCATAGGTTTATTATTGTCCGGTAAACCAGCCAGCATGAGTGTTCCCAACCATTGATCATCGACTTCGAAACCGATATTTCGTAATTTATACGCAGTACTCATTATTTTATTCAAATAATCTTCAACACTCGTGCAGTTATCTAGTGATGTGTTTATTAAATCCCGCAATAAGCCGACTTTTCTTGATAACCCGGAATCTTCAAAAGCATTTTTTAAGCTTGTTCAAACTTGTTTAGATGTATTGGCATTTTCAATATGGACGTAGTTTATAGGTTCCACAAACAAAATGATTTTGAACTTGGCTTTCTTATCTTTTTGTAAGTCGACATCGGTGCCTGGATCGACACATTCCCACAAACCTTCATGTTCTAAATAAGATTTAACTGCAAACTTCCACGTCGAATACTTTTCCCGCCCGGCTAATTTCTCAATTTGTAGGTTAGACATAGCCATTGTTCGCGAGGTGTTGAAAAATCGAAATACTGTGAAATTACTAATATTGACCACTGTACTTTACTTTACGGCAATAAATATTAAACTTTCGGTCTATTTTAGTTATAAAACGGCCCATAGCAGACTGGGCCCATAACCTGTGGAAAAGTAATTATAACACGGAACAAATAGATAGTTCAAATAACGTTTATTGCTTAGTACCAAGATAGATATAGATAGATTATTTATGATTACCATAAACTAATAATTATAGATTTGTAGTTTAATATTCCTACACCAATCAATATCATTCATCCTCCCAACTATTACATCGTAGTCAGCCTTGAAAAAGTTGAGCTGAGGTGTATTATTACATTTAACGTAATCATCAAAAATGTGACGTATTTTAAAAGATAAAGGAGGATGGAGTTTATCAAGAGCACTTAGTATGGTTTCACTAATTTTAAGGTCAGTAATGACAGTGTTACTTATAACTAAATCAAGTATCTTACCCATGCTATTAATAACGTAATTGACCCGTTGTTCGCTATTGTATTTTTTTTTATTTTTCTAGATATTTCTAAGATGTGGGCGTTTGTTATCAGATGTTCTAGAAAGAATTTGACTTCCGGTCCAACGAATACCTTATATGGTCGTTATGATGCTATCACTAGTTAAAGCGCTCGGTTTTCATTCGATTGTAACAACTAGTTATTTTGTTTGTTTGTGTGTAATAATTTTTTGTATTATTTTATATTTTTAGAACTTTGTTACGACGTAACATCCTCCGGTTAAAAACAGTAATCTTTATGAGGATAACAAATAGTGTTGGCTATGGTAGTCTTTATAAATGTAAAACCAACTACATTTTCCACATATTATTTTTTTTATTTTTTTATGCCTATTTGAGCCGTTTGGTGTGGAGACTTTGGGTTCATGGGTTAAAAGTGCCATCACATCTTTGGGGAACTGTCTAAAAGACTGGTCGACACTACATGTGACCAGAGGATGGGCACGTATTTCGCGCAAAGGATTAGCATTGCTATCCAGCGCCGGAACGCTGCCCACCTTCTGGGTTAGTGGCCATATTGAACGCCGCCATGACGAACTGCACCTTCCCCGCTAAGTGGAAGGAAGCAGACGTCATAGGCATTCCCAAGCCCGGCAAACCTCGTAATCTTCCCGCGAGCTACCGCCCTATCAGTCTCCTCAACTCCCTGGCTAAGGTCTACGAGCGCCTACGTCTGGCGCGGCTCAAAGACTTTGTAATGTCCAGGGGTATCCTTGTC
This sequence comes from Phalera bucephala, assembly GCA_905147815.2. Classification (NCBI taxonomy): domain Eukaryota; kingdom Metazoa; phylum Arthropoda; class Insecta; order Lepidoptera; family Notodontidae; genus Phalera; species Phalera bucephala. The sequence continues at coordinate 24,760,883 of LR990618.1, read as the reverse complement.
GACGAGCAGTTCGGCTTTCGAGCCAAACACTCTTGCGTCCACCAAGTGCACCGCATCACGGAGCACATCCTCTCCGGTCTCAATAGACCCAAACCCGTCTACACGGGCGCCCTCTTCTTCGATGTCGCGAAGGCATTCGACAAAGTCTGGCACAATGGCTTGATCTACAAGCTCTACCAAATGGGTGTGCCGGACAGATTCGTGCTCATCATACGAGACTTCTTGTCCAATCGCGCCTTCCGATATCGCGTCGAAATGTCGCGCTCTCCATACATGCTAGTGTCCCACAAAGCTCAGCTCTCTCCCCCCTCCTATTCAGCCTTTACACGAAAGATATTTCTCGTTCGAGTAAGGTGCATCTAGCCCTATTCGCGGATGATACAGCTCTCTATGTCTCGCATAGGAATAAGGGTTTCATTACCGAAAACCTTTAGGCAACCGCCAATTCCCTAGGGGATTGGTTCAGGAAGTGGCGTATTGAGGTGAACTCGGACAAGAGCACTGCAGTGTTCTTCCCCAGAGGTGCCACCCCGCGCCCCTCCCTGCGCCACCCTAGAAGTAATCTCGGTCAAGTGACCATGTTCGACCGACCCATTCCCTGGGTCAAAGAGGTCAAATATCTAGGAGTCACCCTAAACAATACCTCATGGTATTCGGCCCGCACATCAAGCGAGTCCGTCACCGAGCATCCTTTGTGCTCGGTCGTCTCTATCCACTAATCTGCAAGCGGAGTAAAATGTCCCTTAGAAATAAGGTGACACTTTACAAAACTTGCGTACGACCCATCATGACTTATGCGTGTGTCGTGTTCGGGCACTCAGCCCCCTCTCACATTGATAAACTCCAAGCGGTTCAAAACCGCTTCCTCCGTAAAGCCGTAGGAGCCCCATGGTTTTTACGGAATGTCGACCTCCACTCCGATCTCGGTCTCGAACCTATTCGCGCCTTTATTAAAAAGGCGACAACTCGACACTTCGCGAACGCATCTACCCATGCGAATCCATTAATCGTAGCCGCCGCCGACTACGATCCCCCCGACCCCTGCCGCCCCCGCCACCGCCGGCCGCAACATGTTCTCAGTGATCCCCCCGATGCTTTGTCATCCCTTCTTTCCGCTCCGAATACGGGCGACGACGACGAAGTCGTAGATCCCCTCCCCTAGCCGGCGGTTGACCGGTGCACTTAGTAGTGCACCCCCTCACCCCGCAGCGACTCTCCCAACCGAAGCCGCCTCTTCAAGGCGTCCTCGAGTATGTCGCCTCTTGCCTTTCTGGCTCGAGCGTAGTGGTTGCACGCTCGCCCTTAAGTCCGGTGAAGCTGCAAAGGCCTCGCGGCCAACAGCGTACATCACTCACACACACACACACACACACACACACACACACACGCACACACACACGCCTTCTGGGCACCCTGCCGAACGCCAGCGATTACGAACAGTTGTTAATAGTGTATTATATTTTTCTACTTTTTATTGTATTTTATATTTATTTAAAATAGGCTTAATATTAGGTATATTAATTTGCCTTCCACACATTTAAGATTCTTAAGTAATTAAGATACATTTTGAGAATAAATAACCACATATTATTAAATTAAGAAGTAACATTATAGCTAGGGGCATCAAGTAGAAGTGTATTAATGCGATGTTAAGTAAAAGTGAGTTTTAGCGTAATTGAAGTAGTTTAGAAATAAAAAAGTAAACGTAGTTCAGAAGAAAAAAAAAAAGGGAGTGAGTCGATGTTGTACTATCGTGTCACTCCCCTCTGTATTTTGGTGAACTTTTAAAAGCATGTCTGTGAAGCGCTTATTATATATGTGTCTACAAATCGACGTAGGGGAGAGCGCACACCAGCATTTGTCCTGCAAGTACCGGTCGCGAAAAGGGTGCGCACTCTTACCTCACGCCGATGCACAGTTCTTGGAACCAGAGATGGGCACAATGTAATCAGATTAATGATTAACCACCCCCGTTTGGGAAATATAGGCGTGACGTTCTATTAATGATTAACGAGTACAATTTCAGGCACAAAAATCTTTAACGATTACGATTAAACTTTTAATCTTGAATCATGATTTTATATCAGAAAATGTAATTTTAATCATTAATCTGATTACATTTTGCCCATCTCTGCTTGGAACTACATAACATAATTTGTTATTGATATCAGTGCAAGCAAAATTATTATGAATCTTCTGGATTTCAGTGAGGTATACTCAGTAGACGAGAGTATTAAAGATGAACGTGTTGGCATCGATAATGCAGTTATTTATTTCATAGATAAACATGGAGGTAGCCAGAGTGGTCTATAAGGTAAGAACCTGAAAAGGCCTGTGAAGGGATCTGGCGTGATGATATAGATAGTGAATGTTGGAATAATAACCTTAAATTGAGTTCGTGTTCAGTAATTTAGATGTGCGACGGCCATTATCTTTTTCACTAGACATGGGTACGGTGACGTTTGATCATATTCCATTTCACGCATATTGTATTTAACAATATTGAAAATATAGAATCAAAGTAATAAACAGGAATATAAAACATACATCCAAAATCTACTTTACTTTTCATTTAAATCATATACTGTTCATAAATTTGCGTATTTATTTTAAAAAAATTTAATAATAATCTGTTACTCAGTTACGTAAATTGTAACGGACTGACACAATGAAATCTTTATAATCGATATGTTGATTTTTAAAATATACAAAATCGATTGACGATTTTTCTACGAATAAATTATTATATGTATTTGACTGAAATATTTAGGATTATAACGGTCAATAAATTAATAAATAAACGTGGATGCGCTATCATGACATATTAAAACAGAGAGTTTTATAGATTTTTTTAATAATAATACAATTAATCATAGATTCAAGCGATTTCGCTTGATTCTGCGTGTGCGTCTAACGATTTTTCTTACCGTAAATAAATAGTAAGATTATTTTATTTTGTTATGCTTTTGTTCCTAAATCATTTTTATCAATATCAATTCATTCTTCGTTATAAGTTTTCTCGATACGATATTTAATTGATTATATTTCACACTCACCTCATTTCTAGTAACGTCAAATTCTAAACGTCAGCGTGGAGTTTTGGCGGGAAGTCGAAGAGTGATGTTGTCAATTTGTTTTAATTTCCAAGATGTGTGTTATTACGACTAATAATGTTGGTGGAATATTCATCATTATGTGTTGTATATGTGCATGAGTAAAGGTAATTGCAACAAAGTGATAAAACGTGCCTTTTCGACTTCCCTCAAAACGGCCGTTGCAATTGGTATGTAAAGTATCCACCGCTTTACTATCCAGTGTGGGGTACTTCATTAATTTCATTATCATCGTTGTCATCAAATTCATCGGGGACTCGAATTAATTTAAACAAACACGATTATATATCTCACTGGACACTGGCAAAATACACTTATAATTAGTGTGAAGCCATAACATAGAGAAGAAGAAGAAACGTCACCGTACCCATGACTGGTAAACAGGACTATAATGCATATAATTTGTCTCCGGGGATTGTCATAAGCCGCGAGTTATATGTCCACCCGTCCAGACTTACGGAACTTACTGGTGAGCACAGCTCGCGAGCCTTGAGTTTCTGACTCGCGAGCCGTGTTCGGGTCATGCTCGGTCGGTCAGGACTCAGAGGCGGATTAAATGTCGAAAGCGCCCTAGGCAAGCATCTCATAGGCGCCACTTTAGCGGTCATCATTACATACACATCATACTTAATGTTATAAAGTGGAAAGATTTGTATCTTTGTAACGAATAAACTCAAAAACTTCTGGACCAATTTCAAAAAATCTGTCTGATATGATCTTTAGAAAGCTAGCATTCATGTTGGTAAATTTTTTGCAATTACGTGATACTTGCCTACGAACCCTAGGGCTTGTGTCACGGCCGATGCTTGCGATCGGCGTGACGAACGCGCAACATTGCAGTTGTATCTTACCAACTTCTTTATGAAATCAGGCGATGTAGGAGTAATCAAGAAAGAGGAGCACGCTTTGGAAGCTCTACATCCCTATCAATCAATCAATCAATCAATCAGCCTATCGTAGTCCACTGCTGGACATAGGCCTCTCCTAACACGCGCCATTGCACACGGTCCCCCGCCTTCCGCATCCAGTCCGTCCCAGCGACCTTCTTGAGGTCGTCGGTCCATCTAGCTATTTTATATTGTGTAAGTAGGTGCATTCTTACTTGCAAAATTAATTTTATGTTATTTATTTTTTCTTTGTTAATAACGCGCGGCTCTAGGCACGTGCCTAGTTTGCCTTAGGGATAATCCGCCACTGGTCAGAACCCAGCTACTGATATTCGACTTAACATAACATAATATATAACGAGTCTAGTAGCCTATTGGCGAATAATGCGCATAGCGATCACGAGGTCCTGGTTTCAATCTTAGGTCGGATAAAACCGATATATATTTACCGAAATATATCTAACTTAGTCATCATAAACTTTAATAAGCTTCTTTATAGGCAGCTTGATCAACTATTAGGTTTTTCCTCTACCTAAATATGAACCATGAATATACAGAGAACAGTACCAAAAAAGAATCACAGACTAATTTCTACTATACTAGTAAATTACCATCAACGGGTCATTATAATGAATGATTAAATAAATATCAGGTAATATCCGCAATCAGCCATACTTACATAGTTCTTAAGATAACTTTATTACAATGTATTCCGTAAGTACTTTGTCCACTAATAAATAAAGTACTAATTGATTTCGAGATAGCAATAAATCAGTCACAACAAAAAACAATTGTTCTGAAGTAGAGGAACTGAGGTTTCAGGAGTTGTAGAAGCGAAAATATTGGTACAGCTTCTTAACAGTATCGAAATTAACGGGATTTTTCCAACAATTGGACCTGTGCAAGTAGGACTAAGGGTTTCGCATAAGTGCCACTAGATGGCGCTGTTTTAATTTTTATCTATTTGAAGGCTATTTTTTCCGTGATATATGTATTTACATGATGGCGCTCGTAGCGCTGTTCTTACCGATCACCAAGGTTAAGCAGCGTTCGACTCGGTCTGTCCCGGTCACAATTTTAATATGGTACATTTTAAGCCTAGTTGGAAGTCTTATAGGCGACTTGATAAGTTCCAACAGCAGGTGGCCACAAATTTGCCTCCGCCAATCCGCACTGGGTCCGCGTGGTGGATATATATATGACTTAATCTCTTTCACCTTGATATATAAGAGAAGGGCTTTGCCCAGTAGTGGGCAGTAAAGGCTGATATTATTATTATTAGTAATTACAAATTCCCAGTTATAGGATTTTTTACTTTACTTGTACTACTATGAAAGTTTGCTTCTTGTCAAATTTCATGATAAGTGAGTAAATGGCCGTATCTTTTCATTGCATTGACTAAAAGCGTAACTTTTTTACAGTACCCCTTGAAATTTAAGTCAAATACTAACCTGAACGGTCAAGGGACCGTAGACTTCAACTTGATACCTCCATCAGTCCCCAAGAAAAAGAGTATTAACCGTTGGACAGACACGGACCGATTGAGGTACGGAACCCAAAAAACCAATAAATCCACCTATTTACATGAGGTAACATGTTGAATTATTATAAATGAACGGAACCACATACGTACCTTCTGACGCAAACTGGCTATTATTATTGAGCTATTTGAATGTGAAGAAAACCAAAATTATGGGTTTTGAAAGGGGAAGAAACCAGAACGAATGCAAGGATTGTGGTTGGGAACGATGTGCTGGAGCAAGTGAATGAGTTTGTATATCTTGGATGCGCATTCAGTAAGGATGGGAAATACACCGCTGACATAGAGAGAAGAGTGATTGCAGGGAACAAAGTGAATGGCGCGATGGGAAGCTACTTGGGAGCCGGCACTTAAGCCGAAAGGCGCAACTGGCCATACATAATGGAGTGCTTGTCCCAACGCTGTTATATGGCAGCGAGAGCTGGGTATGTAAGAAGGAGAATGAAAGTAGGATAAATGCGGTGGAAATGCGAGCTCTGCGGAAGATGTGCGGAGTGAAGCTGACCGACCGTATTCGCAACAGCGTAGTAAGAAAGCAAATAAGTATGAAAGAGAGTATCGGTGTAAAGATGAGAAAGGGTATGCTCCGTTGGTTCGGGCATATAGAAAGAATATCCGAAGAAAGAATGACAAAACTGATATACAATGCGAAAGTGGAAGGATGAGGTACCGGGGAAGACCTAGACTATCTTACCATGACCAAATAGACCGGGTCTTATCTGAAGGACAAGTCAGGAGTCTCCGTAACCGGCGAGCGTGTATGAGACGAACTATGAGAGTCGAGGAAGCCAGAGAGGTATGTAAGGAAAGATCCTGTTGGAACTCTGTACTAGAGAGTACAGAGTTAGGCAGAGGCCTACCCCGTAAGGGATCTGGCGTGATGATACAGATAGATAGATATTACATGTAGCCTACCTTCCGCCACATCAACTTAAGATAAATAAAACGCGTCTAGTTAGGTCCTAAAATTCCCACCAAAATTAGAAAACCTGAACGAATATGCTTGAGCCAAATGTGATCATGAATAAGATAATTGATTCCCAAATTCATAACAATTTATTTGTTCCAATCTTAATTTTACTATCGGTGTTAATCAAACATTATTTTGACAATTGAGAAAATAACAAGAATAATGAGATTCCTGGTTTTATCAATTATATCAGCTAGTATTTTTATACAATATATTATTAGAGATGATGTATCTGAGGTCGACACGAAATCGTTTAACAGATAACCCTGTGGGCAGTTTGACTATTCAATAGAATTCTTGAGGCAATATAAAACCATTTTTGCGAATGTTTTGTTATTCTTCAGCTTTACAGATACCAATAAAACTTAAAATCCATGCAACTATAATATAAAAATAGTAATTTACTATGTTAAATGCAATTAACATGAATTCTTATTATTATGGACGACTAACGACCGCCCGTGACATCGTCTGCGTATGAATCTTAACCTAATATGGCCTACATGTTATTGTAATGCTTTATTACTGTTAAATTTTATCAAAATCCCTTCAGTAGTTTTTGCGATAAAGAGTATCCAGCATCTCATCACACATATGTGATATACATTATACAGTGAAAGCTGGGTTGGAGAACATGTGGTCAGGTCGTGTGCGTGTTTGTATGTGTGTGATCAAAGGAACAGCAAACCGCAAAATGAGCTTAGAAAACTACTATATATCTTGAACTGACGATACTGCAACGAACGGAAACGGTTCAATCATGCTTAAAATAATTAAAACAATTAAGCATAATAATGTTTTATTAGCGTCATTTATTAGGTCGTTTATTCGGTCAGCGCAATGCCAAAGCTGATCCCAGACTCAGTTACATTAGTTTCGAAGAAGACAAGAGTGCCCGAATTCCAGTATTTACAAGTGTAAGAATAAACTATGTATTCCCCTCTTCATTGGCATTAATATCAAATCAATCAACCATATTTATCTGCGAGTACGAGTTAATAATTAATAGTTAATATTACAAACAGGTAGAGGGTAAGTAATATAATTAGTAAGCACGCCGTATTCTCCCCTTAGGTATACAAAATAATTACTATTATAATATTTATAAATCATAAAAAATGTCTTATAAAAATACATACACTTCATATTTTGTAAACTCAATCCTGAACTTTAGGATTTAAAAATAAAATCCTTGAATATTGAATTTTATCTTTTAGCGAAAGAACACTCGCTCTCATTTGAAAGTCGCTGCTGTTATCAACGTTTCGTCCTCCGGCCGAGGCAGAGGTTATCGCTGCCACCACCACTCTGATCCCCCCTTCCGTCCATCCTGGAGCGTGCTCTAAGCGTCTCTGATGCACTAGTGAATCGATAAGTCCTCCACAATACACATCATATTGATTATTTTTTAAATTTTCGAACACTGTTTAAATTATTAAAAGCCGCGTTCATGTTGAAAACACGGATTTAGGAATACATTTTATTATCTGTAGCAACTGTATTAGATCATTCTGTGAGTTGTTAGACAGTGCCGATTCAATATTCAGAGACAATTAGCTGGAAATGTTAAACGGGAAGGTTTTATTGTGTGTAGTTTTAGTTGCTGGTAAGTTCAGTTTAATTGCAAAGAATGTTTATTGTAAGAAATATATATATATATATATATATATATATATATATATATATATATATATATATATATATATAGTTATTTTTAAGGTTAGGAATTTAAAAAATGAATATCGGTTTTTCATATCGACCGAAGTATCACATATAAATATTTATTAGGTATTGAAGTTCAATTTCTATTTGAATGTAGTTGTATTCTAGTAACACATTCACATTCATTTAATATATGTATTTTATCAGTTTGCACTTTATAATAGCTATACGTCAGAAAGTAGGCACTTATCTATTGTATGTTTCTATTATATTGTGAATGAGACCGTTCAGTTAATGGGTAACGACATCATGCACATAAATATCTGATTCTGATCTTGGTTCTTATTAAATTTTTAAATCATCCCAAAGACATTTCCTAATTTGAGACGGTTTCCTTGTCGGAAATTTAGGAGCGAAAAACCAACAATCATTTTTTTTCTCAAGTTCTTAGTCATACATAGTATGTATCGGAATAATGAAATTGAATGATGGGTAGATTTTCATAGAGCCATAAATTTTGTATACGAATGTTTACTATAACGGTCGTAATATCAAATGCCTTTATTACACTTTTCTCCTAAATTCAACACTTCAAGTTTATCCGAAACACATTCGCGTATTTTAGAAACTCTCTACACTCGTGTCAGAGATAGAACATAATCCATCTTGATCGTTATATTTATAGCTTGTCTAAATATTAACCGCGTGTCAGCTTCCTAAGGGTCATATTCATTTCGAACTCAGCTACTTTTTGGGGTTTTGGGGGTAAGATTAAGTATTATAGAGTAATTCAAAATGAGACCAGTGCCAAGGACGCTAATCAATGAATAAACTCTTTCCGGCCAGCCACATCGCCATTTTACCAAGAGTACCAGGCATTTTAGTTTCAAATACCCATTGAACATAGACCGTTTGGCGTCTTGATCTGCGGGTTATCGCCACACGCCCACTGCTCCCACGCGGGGCACAGCTCGTTTATAATTAGCTGTGAATAATCGAACATAGGGTAGACATACGGACGGCAACGCATGTGCAACGTTTGAAAGAAATTGTGATAATTTAATGGGAATATATCAGACCCGTTCATAAAAATTGGTACTCTGCCTGTTTATACAATAGCAACCTGATAAAGACCCTTCTAATTACCCTTTTTTGATTTTCGTTAATCTCTATCTAGCTAGACTTGAGAGAACAGCCAAGCTAGTCCTACAGTTTGGGCAAAACAAATTGACACAGTATATAGAAAATTTGCTGTTGCGACTAATTGCGCGGGAACGCAATTAAGGGGATTATTAGCCTATTAAAGTCTCCAACTGCTGGTATTTACATTACCTTTATTAGCTCTACATTTTTCTTAACAATCATAAGACATTCGTCAACATCATAAGAAATGCTTAAACTTTGAATGACATAATGTTATGATGCTAAACCTTTGTACATATATATATAACATCTGTATCACCAATGCGAATATTCCCTTGTAACGAACGTCCACGGTCCAACTAAAAGAATTCATGCAGTGAGTACGTTGAACCACGTCGCATGCAAGCACGAAGATCTTCAGGTGACTTTGTTCCAACGGTTCCATCTTTTTTCATCATCACTCGCGAACGAATACTTGGCTCGTAAAGGAAAATTCGCAACTACGTCACAACTCGCGAAGACTTGATTGAATGTTCGCAGTTGAGATGTATCGTGCTCTGGGTTACCTTATTTTAAGATAGTATGATTAAATCAGATTATTAAACATCCTTATGACAAATGCGACATTTGGTGCGGAAAATACCAGTGACGGGACAGAGACACTTGACGTAAAATACAAAACGCAACTTACTCGACACAGGATATGCACAAGTAAGGAAGAAATAGAGTTGTTAGTTATGTGATCGTACTGTGTCCATTGCCTTAAATTATTTTACGACGTTATAATTTTCGCAATTAATGAATAATTTAGAAGATAAATAAGATCTAATAGCACATAGTACATAAGTCGACGTATAAACACTTGGAAGTGATCATATATCATTTATGTGAGATGGGGTTGAATAGTCTCCAGAAGATAGCTTTAGGTCAGCTTAGCGCGACTAACTCATAGCCATCAAAAAAGAATCAAAATTACAATGCAAGAGAGATTGCGTATTTTTGGAGTATCTATGTAATATTACCTTTACAGCTTTATTGGATGACAAAGCAAAGCGTTTTCTCAAACAAATGCGGTCCGACCGAAACCATAGATAGGGGTTGGCCCATTCATTGCGGCTTCAAAAAACACGCTTATTAGCGAGGTGTGGGGCGTTTTTAACATTTAACGCCGGTCGACATCAGCCTCAACTAGACGTAAAATTACAATACGCCGGTGAGCATTCACTGTAGCGAATGAGTTAAGAGTACCTTAAGTGAGACTACGCCTTGATTGTTAAAGTCGCAATGCATAGCGCAATTTTGATCATAAAACCTGAGTTTAAGATAATCGTAACTGGAATACTTAATGTATTCAGGGTGGCTCACTCCTTGAACGGGACCGTGAGGGGAGGATTTGGAATAGATTGAGCTAGGCACAATCCCGTGCGTTTCATTTGGCTATTCTAAGAAAACTCTGCCGTATCCAAAGAGGCTACTAAGGGGGTTCTGAGTGGGGTAACGATTAGGGGTATTTACATACCTTTGTATTCTCCACTAAGAATCTTGTAAAGATTTTTAAACAAATGCATAATAATGATCTGTAAACAAATTATATCGTTTACTCGTGTATTATAAGGGCGTTAGTACCGGTTATATCACGGTTCGGACTGTAGACTACATCTAAGAAATGTCAATGGATACTTCCAATTGAGTGCGTTCCAAGTGTGTGTTTTTTTTTCTTCGTGGCAATTGCGTTTACATTATGCCATTGTACAAAGTTTACGAATATTCATTTCTAAATTAATTCAACTACCCAATGAACTTGATGACGAAGATGATAATGAAATTGATGAAGTACCCCACCCTGGATAGTAAAGTGATGGATACTTTACATACCAATTGCGACGGCCGTTTTGAGGGAAATCGAAAAGGCACGTTTTATCACTTTGTTACAATTACCTTCACTCATGCACATATAGGAACACATTATGGTTAATATTCCACCAACATTACACATTATAATTCGAAATAACACAAGTTTTGGAAATTAAAACAAATTGACACCATCACTCTTCGATTTCCCGCCAAAAAGTCGTCCAAGTGTGTTCAGAATGCAAAATATATAAATTTATCATGATGGCTACCTAATTTATTATTTTCACTATAGTCCTTTTATGGTTCTAGAATCCCTGGGGTCTGACTATATGCATCACATCATCATGGGCGATTTTAACACTAATCTCCTAGCCGCCGCTTCTCCCCGTTCCTGCTAACTCCTGCACCTCATTGAGTCAGTACCACACATCGTAATATCAATGGCGACGACACCTGGCTTGACTTAATACTGACATCTAACCGTTCACTTGTTTTCTCGCATGGGCAACATGATGCTTCAGGTTTTCTCGCATGGGCAACATGATGCTTCAGGTTTTCTTATCATGACCTTATCTTTCTTCCTTATATCTTGAAATCCCCTAAACCCCAACCCAAGGTACTGCACAAGCGTTGTTTTGCACGTATAAACATAGGCAAATTAACAAAAGACGCTTCTAAAATAAACTGGGAACCCCTCATAGAAGCCGATACGATCGAAGAAAAGGTACGCCTGTTTAATATAGAGGTGATTCAGCTGTACGACACCCATGCCCCGGTTAAGAAAGTAAGGCTAAATCGACCACCTGCACCATGGATGACAAGGGGTATCCCTATGGCAATGAGGCGAAGGGATCGTGCATTTCGGAGTTACAAGAAAGAGCGTACAGAAAACAAATGGTCCTGTATTAAAATTGCAAGGAATCGATGCAATAAGCTGATACGTGACGCTAAACGCCGCCATATCCTAACTAATATAAATACTTCTTCGCCTGCTGACATTTAGAGATTCCTCGGAACTCTGGGTGTGGGTAGGTCGCGTCAGTTAGACCTCCCGAAAACCATGAATTAAGACGATCTGAACTGTCATTTCTCCACTGTCCCTCCGGTAGATCGTCTGACTAGAGATCAAACCCTAGCTTACTTGGGTGGCCTCAAACGCTCCAACATTAACCCTTTCATCTTTCTCCAGTTGACTCTCGTGAGATCAAGAAAATCATCAGTTCCATTAAATCTAAGGCTGTGGGTTGTGACAAAAGATGTCGCTTCATGGCAACAACAGTCCTGGATAATCTCCTTCCCGTGATCACACACATTACCAACTTTTCCTTAGAGTCCGGCACATTTCCATCTCTCTGGCGTAAAGCCTTTGACCGCCCCCTTCCCAAAATCTCTAACCCGTCCCTCCCTGGCCACTTTCGTCCTATTTCCATTCTTCCTATTCTTTCAAAAGTGCTCGAGGTCTGTGTTTTGTGAACACAATGGTCCCATTTTATGTACTCCAATAATTTAATTAGCCCTCTTCAATCTGGGTTCAGGCCTGGCCATAGTACCGTCTCTGTTTTACTCAAAGTGACTGATGATATCCGAAATGGCATAGAGGAAACTAAAGTTACTGTGCTTTTGTTAGTAGATTTGTCCAATGCTTTTAACACCGTCAGTCATGATATCCTACTGTCAATTCTTTCCTACCGTATGTCCTCGCGGGAGTCGCTGGAGTGGTTTTATTCCTATCTTCGTGAACGTCACGTCGTGACGCTGCTTAGAAACTGGCGTTTCTCAAGGCGGCATACTTTCTCCTCTTCAGTTTTCGATTTTCATCGATATGATAACTCATGAACTTCAGTGTATGTATCATCTTTATGCCGACGATTTGCAGCTTTACTCGCAAGATAGTGCCGAACGAATCTCTGACACTATTGACAAATTTAACCGAGATCTGGCGGCAATCAAAGACTGATAGGTCTCATCGGTCTGATAGGTTCGGATTGGCGGTTAACCCGGCTGTGTCAAGCTATTCTTGTGGGTAGTTCTAGAACTATGGGCAAATTTAATACTGCAACTCCGCCGACATATGTTTGATGGTACCATTTAGTTCTAATGTTAAAGATCTTGGCTTGCACATTGATTCTACATTCAAACCCAAATCGCGGCAGTCGCTCAAAAGGTCACCGGGATGTTGCGATACTTGTATCGGTTTAAAAAGAGTATCTTCACGAAACTTTGGCAGAGTTATCTCAATAAAATTTCATTTTATTATAAATATTTATGTATATATGTATTTATTATGTGTTTAAGTATACTAGTGGTCGCCCATTGGTCGAAATTCGATCTACTCTTTCATCGTTTGCTGGTTATGTTTGACATTCAGTAAGACTATAGACAAATAATATTAAAGACAAATAAAGATAAAATCTAAGGATGGTGACATTCTTGCAGACACACAAGCTGTGCTAAACCGGTGGAGTGAATACTTTGGAGAAATGTATGAGAATTTCCCGGATGCTGGTGCCACAGACGAGCCCAGAGGCGAGTTTGCGGCACCAGAATCCACAGAGGACATCACTATGGAAGAAGTTGAATGGGCGATACGAAGTATGAAAAATGGTAAAGCTGCGGGAATAGACATGATATCTGCCGAGATGATTAAATATGGTGAACTTGCGTCCGGGACGCTTTTTGGGTCCTCGCAAATCTTTGCTGGAAGACCGGTAGAGTCCCTACAGATTGGTGCCGCGCAGTCATAGTACCCTTGTATAAAGGCAAGGGCTCACAATATGACTGCGCCAATTACAGGGCCATCAGTTTGATCAGCTTGGCAGCTAAGGTGTATGGTAAAATTATTGAACGGAGAATGCGCGAGAAGTCCGATGGAGTGTTGTGTGAGGCACAGGGAGGTTTCAGGTCTGGAAGAGGATGTTCGGATCAAGTTTTCTCACTCCGCAACATCGTAGAAAAGCATCTGGCAGTAGGCCGGAAGGTTTTCTGCGGTTTTGTGGACCTGGAGAAGGCGTTTGATAGAGTCGTGCGAAAGAGACTTTGGGACATTTTGCCAGAGTATGGTATAAACGGCACCCTGTTGCGAGCCGTCCAGTCCACCTACGTGGACAGCAAGGCATGCGTACGGGTGGGTGGTAACATGTCACCTTGGTTTGACGTTAAAATCGGCGTCAAGCAGGGTTGCGTGTTGTCCGCTAGACTGTTTATAGTGTATCTGGATAAAAGTCTTCAAAGACTGTGTGCGATGACTGAAGGGGTAAAAATGGGTGATCTAGTGATAAACCACCTATTGTATGCAGATGACGCGGTTTTGATAGCGCCAACAGCCACTGATCTGCAAACACTAGTCACAGTTATGAGAGACGACTGCATGAATAATGGCTTACATTTGAATGTGAAGAAAACCAAAATTATGGTTTTTGAACGGGAAGAAACCAGAACGAATGCAAGGATTGTGGTTGGTAACGATGTGCTGGAGCAAGTGAATGAGTTTGTATATCTTGGATGCGCCTTCAGTAAGGATGGGAAATACACCGCTGATATAGAGAGAAGAGTGAATGCAGGTAATAGAGTGAATGGTGCGATGGGAAAGCTACTTGGGAGCCGGCACTTAAGCCAAAAGGCGCAGCTGGCCATGCATAACGGAGTGCTTGTCCCAACGCTGTTATATGGCAGTGAGAGTTGGGTATGTAAGAAGGAGAACGAAAGCAGGATAAATGCGGTCGAAATGCGATCTCTGCGGGAGATGTGCGGAGTCACGCTGACCGACCGTATTCGCAACAGCGTAGTAAGAAAGCGAGTAGGTATGAAAGATAGTATCGGTGTAAAAATGAGAAAGGGTATGCTCCGTTGGTTCGGGCATATAGAAAGGATGCCAGAAGAAAGAATGACAAAACAGATATACAATGCGAAAGTGGAAGGATGTAGGTGCCGGGGAAGACCTAGACTATCTTACCATGACCAAATAGACCGTGTCTTAGCTGAAGGGCAAGTCAAGAGTCTCCGTAACCGGCGAGTGTGTATGAGACGAACTATGAGAGTGGAGGAAGCCAGAGAGGTATGTAAGGAAAGAACCTGTTGGAACTCTGTACTCTCTGCCTACCCCGCGAGGGAGCTGGCGTGATGATATAAATAGATAGAAAGACAAATAATATTAATCTATTCTCAATTTGACCAATGCCTTTACAATAAGCAAAAGAGTATATATGCATGTAGTGTGTGTAATGTAAAAATTTTTAGCATTCTGTACTCCTTCTCTATATAAACTATAAGTGTGGGAAATTTCATACTCCACCGTGCGCGCAATTTTCGTAAAAAGGGGTACAAAGTTTTTGCTTCACGTATTAACATAATGATGATATATATTTATTTGTTATATGTATATATTTAGTCAGATATATGTATGTATGTAGTAAGGGTCTATGTGTTTTTGATTTGTATGATGTAATATTTATTTGTTCCACTGACTTTTTGCTTCCTGTGAATTTGCACCTGCTTTAATCGTTTCTGCATCACCCTAAGGTAGACTGGAAGAAAATGCCTCAGGCATTAGGTCCGCCTTTGTACAAAAAGTATTAAATAAATAAATAAATATATGTGTAAATCTACGGAATTACCCCGATTAACATTCATATCACTTTTAAAGAAACACCTTGATATGATTCACTACAGAAAATCCACGTTGTAGACCAGTCGCCCTTCGGAAATTGTCCTTTGACGAATGATGTCGATAAAATTTTATACTAGGAAACTTGCCTTGATCAGGTCATTGCGCAGTTGTAATGCCCAGTTCAGATTATGCAAGTGTTTTATCTCTTACGTTTCGGACGTACGCACTGATAGTAACCCCTTTATTATAAAAACCAACAACGGACTTTAGTATAGTTTCTCGCAATATACATTTTTTATTTGTAGTCTAAAATATATATTAATATATAAAAAGAATAAGCGTATGCGGTCCTACTGCGAAGTTTTTGCACAAATCGAGGTGAGAGGTCATACTCGCGGATCCAGTGCTGACTGATGCACGCAGGGCCTTTATTTGATATGATCAAACGCGGCGAGTTATCACATCTTCGTGAAAAATTGTGTACCATTGGAGTGCCCTTAATTAATCATTTCACTAAACGTTTCGCCACATAGCCGACGCAGCGCGACGGAAGCGCGACGGTGGCGCGGCTTGGGGAGTTGTAATGTACTGAAATGTACGGGGACGCCACACAGGGCAGCCCCGCTCGGCGCTTACGTCATGCTCCCGTCGCGCTCCGTCGGCTATTTGAGCAAACCTTAAGTTATCATAACTCGCCCCATTATGTGTTTAATCAGTCATAGCGAATAAGGGCTCAGGTTAATGGCCCATTGTCCAACTACTTAACCTTTTTAATGTTGTAACAAAAAAGTAACTGTTATATTTTGCGACAAGGATTTTTTGGCACTGGGATGACATTGACAGAGGATGTTCGTGCGATATAAGTGTTACCATTTAGTAAAATTTTCCTACTACCAGGGGAATATTTCAATGAGTGGATCTGCACACTGTATCTAGCTGAAGAGAATTAACGCATTTGCTTAACAAACTTAATCAAACTACACCATTTGGATGCAGTATACCAAATTGATTTATAGAACAAAAAAGAACCCTCTATTAAAACAGTCCTATTAATTAAAAAAGAAGGGTGAATTTCATAGCAAACGGCAACTCCAGTGAACTGTAATAAAGTGACATTTCACTTGATATCAGCGTTAGTTCCGATTATGGTCACCTGCCAAAAGATCCTTGTCGCGCTATACATAGGTCTACTAGTAGTTGGCCAGTTAGTTTGCTAAATATCTTTGGATCAAAAATATTATCGCACTTTAATTGTTGTTACAAGCTATATAATAGTATAGCTTGTAACAACCAGACCACAGTCGACTTAAGAAATCGTCCATACAAACGTTTTTTCAAAGAGCAAGGACCAAAGCATTTTTATGTCGCGCTTTAACATACCTAGAACACTATTATGTTGTCACCTATTAAAATATGTAATTGTTATACAAACAAACCATTAAGCAAAATAAATAGTTATAAATTAATTAAACTGGATTACAGGAAAATACAACCGTATTGATAAAATTCTCAGTATTGTTTATTCACTACATCCTGAAATGACCTAATGAAACATTTACTGCGCTAAATATGATCGTAACATAATATTGTGCAATTTATTTGATTGTGTTATAAACAAATAGAAAATTTACCATCAGACTCTTTTACTTCTCTCTTCGTCTTTATAAGAGCACAAAGTGCTTTTGATACATTTCAATACAGCATGCTTGCATTGTTTCCTATATGAAGCTGTCACATTGGTAAAGTCGTTGAGCCCGCGTGAACCTAGTGCATTAAAAACCTGTACATTAAAAATGGTCTGGCTTAAGAATTGCATTTAATAAAACCAGATAGCTACCGCCCACGAACTACGGAGAGGTCAAGTTGTATTTTTACATCTACCTAACCGATGTTTCTACCTTTGAAGGTCCTTTAAAACTGGTTAAGTGGTTTTTGCATGATGTCTCAACAAATATATTTTTTAATACGCATTTATTAGTTTGACCTGTATGTATGTATGTAAATACATAAAAAAACGTTTAATAGATTCAAGGTTATGAATCTATATAACAGAATCTTTCAACGTAATACTCACACACTTCAAAGCGTCCGATTTACTTGAAAATTGGTACACGTATCAAAGACCGATGATAATACAATAATTGTATTTACTTACTACAATAATATTACTTTGGCCTAATATCCTGACCGGATCACCAGGATACAAAGAAATATTAATTTTACGGGTAAAGTGTACATTATCTATGTTGTTTTCTATCTAAAAATATAGTTACCAAAAACTCGCTTAGGCTCGAAAATAATAACGAAGTAATTAATTATATATAGAAACCCTACTTTTATAAATAAGTACCAAAGAACTATTTATAACATTTGATGTAAAGCACCCCACAAAAATAATTATTATTTTGACCTTTTTAGTACGGTTTGCTATTAACGCGTGTATTTTTAGTTTTTTTACCTAGAATTTATTTAAGATTATTCGAGTTAATAAATCTGAATCTTCTCATCCATATTATACATGCGATAAATGTTACAAATAATTATTCTCTTTCCACATTTCGCATGCATTTAATGGGAAACATTTAAGTTTAATTCTTTCAAGTGATGTTATGTTTAAATTATTTATTATTAAACGTTTATACAATATTCTTTTAAAACTAAATGGTATAGTTGTCTTAGTCTCTAAAAATGCACTCGTAGAAAATCCCCTGGGAGCATGCGCTTCCTCGGATACCGCAATATATTAGTAATTTAAATAGAAGATGTATAAAAACGTTTTTTTTTTACTACCTATACTTACTAACGGCCGGTATTTTAGATTTTGTATGCAACATATGTTGTATGGAAAATCTGTCAAAATTCTACTGACTGTAAGCAAATCTATCCTTGAGTTGAATATTGGAACCGGCCGTAGGTGAAGAACAAATTACACTATCTTACTTCGAATATAATTTACTAATGTATGGGTTTGTTTATTTTGTACAAATGTGAGTCAATGAGAAGGGGCGTGTGCATTATTGTTTACAAACTGCAGCGGGCAAATGCGTAATATGCATGAGATCACAGGAAAAGTTTAGGAAAATAAATAACACTGATTAGATTGAGCGGGTCACACAAAATGTCAAACATTAATCAAGAACAAGTGTTGAAAACAATAATGGAATAAAACAAGAAACAATTAAGCTACGTTTATGTCCCCATTATTTATCTTGTGAAGTAATTATCGCGCGAATGTGCAGGCGGCGCGGGCGCATTGTTTTGATGGAGATTTGCGTTTACGCTCGGTTACAGGTCAAGTTATATCACACGTTGATTTCGTACAAGCATTTAATTATATCGGTGACGTTATGCAGCGATGATATTTTTATAAACACATATTATTATGTGTATTTACTTGCCGAGTCGAACTGGGTCTTGACCATGGAAACTAAATCCTGTCAAGAAGCTCTCCGAATAATAAAATTCTTTACTTATTTTCTTTGTTACGGTCACTTAAATATATACGTAAACAGCATTTTAACCCATCGCTTTATAATATCATTGGACTCCAGCCTGAACATTTCGCATACATACAAGGATGTGAAATGTCATCAAGTGACATTTTACTTGATAACAACGTTAGTTCCGATTTTTCCCGCGTGCTAACTTGTATGACTGTACTGATAATATCAAAATTCTGGTGTTAATGAGGTCATTAACAAAAAAAGTCTATTTTT
This sequence comes from Phalera bucephala, assembly GCA_905147815.2. NCBI lineage: Eukaryota > Metazoa > Arthropoda > Insecta > Lepidoptera > Notodontidae > Phalera > Phalera bucephala. The sequence continues at coordinate 24,741,392 of LR990618.1, read as the reverse complement.
TTCTGTCTGTATTCATAACAGCATGGAAGAACAATGTAGGTTAGTATAGATCGATCTAAGGAACAATATGCAAAACTCATTTGAGAAACAGTAGTATTAAAACAAATTTGCGCTTAAGTATCGAAATTAAACTTTCCAGTGTGGAACGAGGTACATTCAGCAAGCTTGCCGTTCCTGACATCTCGGCTTGGAGACGGCAATGACATAGTCGAGAGGCCATACATGCAGGTGCGGATGCCTCCGGAGGTGACGAGGGCGCGCGTGCGGGAGGGGGTCCCTCCCCCCCTCTGCGCGGGGCGATGCGCCTCTCCCCCCGCGGGGCCCGTGTGTGCCTTCGATGCCACGGGCACGGCGAGGACCTTCGCCACACTATGTGAGCTGGAAGCAGTCTCATGCCGCGAGAGCACTTGTAAGTTTGATAACGTATTTTAAGAAACTTGTCAATTCACATGTGGAGTGTGTGTGTGTGTGTGTGAATGACCTACGCTGTTGGCCTCGAGGCCTCTACAGCTTCACCGGATTTTAAAGGCGAGCGTGCAACCACTACGCTCCAGCCAGCCAGAAGGGCAAGAGGCGACATACTCGAGGGCGCCTCGAAGAGGCGCCCTCGGTTGGGACAGTCGCTGTAGGGGGACGGGTGCACTACTAAGCGCACCGGTCAACCGCCGGCTATGGGAGGGGATCTACTTCTACGTCTATGTCTACTTCGTCGTCGCTCGTATTCTGAGCGGAAAGAAGGGATGACAAAGCATCGGGGGGGTCGGTGAGAACATGTCGCGGCCGGCGGTAGCGGCAGGGGTCGTGAGGGAGGTCGTAGTCGGCGGTGGCTACGATTAACGGATTCGCATGGGTAGATGCGTTCGCGAAGTGACGTTTTGACGCCTTTTTAATAAAGGCGCGAATAGGTTCGAGACCTAGATCGGAGTGGAGGTCGACGTTCCGTACGAACCAGGGGGAGAATCATACTGCTGGTACAACAGGTATATGGAGATATACTACCTGTAGGACAAATAGCCCGAAGCATGGGTCCAACACGTTTTTGATTGAGGTGTAGGTAGAAGTTAAATATAAATTTAGTTATTATTTTTAAACCCCGTGGTTGAGGGTCCAAATGTAATAGCGAGTATCCGTAGAGCTACTAGGGTTACCTTGGGTTAAGTGGAAAGAACGTCAGCAATTATTATTCTTCTCTACTAGAGAAATACCAGAAAAACAACAAAAACCCCATAAGTATAAATTATGGAAAAGATACCACTACTTAATATCATCATCATCTCTTCATTTGATGACCCAACCTAGATAGGGAAAATCAACTAGGTACATAATGATGTCACAATAACATTTATATATAATCTGATTTAGCTACAATCTCAGAGACTCGGAACGTTGCTCAATTTCACACTCGCCAAGTCGCAACCTTTCATGTTAACGTCCTCATTCACAGTTAACTGAAATGAGATTAATCTCTATATTATCACCATGTAAACAGCCAAAGCATTGCTGACAACAATGTAAGAAGTTATTTGAGCAACAACTCGCTCTGTGTGAACCAGCCATCCACAGTAACAGAAAGTTACTGCTCTGTTGTAGGCAGTCCCAACCCGAGAAACCATGGTTCCGTCACAGGTTATATCAAGGGCTAGTTGAGTAGTCTCCAAATAATTTTCTCTTATTTAATATTTATTATATACTTTCAGATTACGCGATCACGAGTTTGGGTGAATGCTGATGACACAGCCCGCACGCCTGCGAGTAGCAACGGGCCGCTTAGTGTAAGCTACGTTATGTACCGCACGTCACACTTCGAGGAGTCCCCGCGACACGTCCACAACGTATTAACAATTATTTTATTTTATTAATAAAAATAAGTACCTGTAGAACTTAAATATATTTCAATGCCAAGCTTACGCAGCAGTTATCCGTGGCTGTAGATAACGAACTTGTTTTCGTACTTCTCTTTCTAAATTGACGTACGATGTTGTTTTCGCGAAAAAGTTACAATGGTTCTTGTACGCTTCTGAAAAAAAAATGCAAAAAACATCAAGTATGCGGTGTTATCATTTTCGATGTATAACAAACTTAAGACTAGAAATATTTTGCAACTTGCAACTTAATGTACAATTAAATACTTTCTTTGTCGCCCGGTGGAGCTTTATAGGCTATTTACGGCCAAAAACGGCAATGCTCCAGAAATATGTAGAAGTATTTAACTATTTTATTACATTCATTAAATATAGTAAATATGCTTTGCTCAGCGTTAAAAAGAATTTGGAGCACATTTAACTCTACTGCCAGTGTTGAAAAATCGTGCATTTATTAATCGTGCCAAAAATGTAACCATAATTCTTAGTGGCCAAAGCAATTTGGATATTTTCGGTGCTTATCGTTAGTAGACTTTGGTCGTAAAGAGTTCCTAAAATTCTAAATTTTCCTATTTGTTCTATAAGAATCTTAGTCTTTAGTCTTAGTCTTTAAAATTAACGCCAAAGTCATGTTCAAATAAACAATTTTAATGATAATTTTAAGGTTATTCTATAAGTTGTTCTTTTATTTATTGTACAAAGTACGAAATTGTGACGTATGTAATGGCTGGTAAATCATAGCTTACATTGTCATTATAATAGACAGAATTTAGATTCAATAAAGTTTATACAACGTACGTACATATGATATTGTTTGTTAATTTATTTCCTAAACTCAAGTCTTGGTAAGGAAAGTCACGCATAATTAGTGGACAAACATGGGGCCATTATGGGACGAACTTTCATTAACGTCATTTCTCTTAGAATTTGTTTCGTTTTTAACCGACTTCAAAAGAGGAGGAGGTTCTCAATTCGTCTGTATTTTTTTTTATGTTTGTTGCCTCATAACTTTCGACTGGGCGAAGCGATTTTAATGATTCTTTTTTTATTTGAAAGCTGGTGCTTCCCGTGTGGTTCCATTTCAATTTGGTCCAGTTCTGACAATGGCACCCATGAGAAAACCATATAAGTCTAAAATTAGCATTATTCATTTCATTTTCAGGGGTATTACGTCAATCCTATAGGTGCCCCACTATAGAACTAAGCATTATATTAGCCGACTTCAAAAAAGGAGGAGGTTCATAATTCGTCCTTTTTTTTATAACTCCTCTGCTTATGACCGGATTTTGATAATAGTTTTTGCATTGGGTTCAGTATAGTTTTTAGGTGGTTCTATTTTAATGTTATTGGTATTGGACCTTGGACTTTGAAGATACACCAGGGAACTCCTTAACGGCGAACAGCACGAATGTATAGATTCCGTTATTATAGTTAATATATTAATCCTGTAGGTGCCTTACTGTACAACTCAGCAAAATAATATAATATCGGTATTTAAATATTAGCAAACAATTCACTCGTCACTTAAAATGGTAAAATAAATTTTGTCAAGAAAATTTCAATGCTTTGGTATTAGAGTAGATTTTAGGACTCCTCAAAAATCTCAGACTCATATTCTCAAATTTATTTACCATAGGTAAATATGGTCTGAGAGTCATAATATTCAATGAGAAACATTACAAATTGCAACAACGCCCGTGTGGGAAAAATGAAAGGTAATGAAGATTGATAAATTTTAAATCAGTGAAAAAAAGACCGTCACGCCTATATTCCCCAAGTTATCAGAACTGTACTGTACAACCCCACATTTTGTTAATAAAATAAAACACAAAGTTAGTGAATAAACTTTGTAAGTCAATGGTTCAATTAGGTTCAATCAGGAAATTGTATATAAGATGTACGTATGTTGACGACTTCACGATCATATTCTCAAGTGTAACTTACGAAAACAAGGAAACTTTCAAACCAGATAGGCAGCCATTCGAGCGACTAGAATGGGTCCCCTCCTATTCAGCCTTTACACGAAAGATATTCCTCGTTCGAGTAAGGTGCTTTTAGCACTATTAGCGAATGATACCGCTTTCTATGTATCGCATAGGAATAAGGGTTTTATTACCAGAAACCTTTAGGCAGCTGCCAATACCCTAGGGGATTGGTCTAGGAAGTGGCGTATTGAGGTAAATACGGACAAGAGCATTGCGGTGTTCTTCTCCAGAGGTGCCACCCTGCGCCCCTCCCTGCGCCATCCCAGAAGTAATCTCGGTCAAGTGACTATGTTCGTTCGACCTATTCCCTGGGTTAAACAGGTCAAATATCTAAGGATCACCCTAAACAAGACCTTGACTTTCGGAACGCACATCAAGCGATTTCGTAACCGAGCAGCCTTTGTACTCGGTCGTCTTTACCCTATGATCTGCAAGCGGAGTAAAATGTCCCTTAGGAATAAGGTGACACTTTACAAAACTTGTGTATAGCCCATCAAGGCGTACGCCTGTGAGATGTTCGGGCACACCGCCCGCTTTCACATTGATAGACTCCAAACGGTTCATTCACGTTTCCTCCGCAAAGCCGTCGGAGTCTCGTAGTTCATACGGAATGTCGATCTCTATTCCGATCTCGGTCTCGAACCTATTCGCGCCTTTAGTAAAAAGGCGACAACCCGATATTTCGCGAACGCGTCCAATCATAGGAACCCGCTAATCGTAGCCGCCGCACTACGAACCTAACTCCCCTCCTATTAGCCGCTACCGCCGTCCACGGCATGTTCTCACCGACCCTCTCGATGCCCTTACATCCACGCCCTCCCCCATAGCGACTGCCCAAGCCGGGGCCGTTCCTCCTTTAGGCCCCCTTGAGCTAGTTGCCCCCTTGCCCTTCCGGCTTGAGCGCACTGGTTGCACGCTCACCCTCTTGTCTGGTGAAGCTGTAAAGGCCCCGCGGCCAACAGCGTAGATCATTCACACACACACACACACACACACATACGACTAGAATGGGCGACATACAGTCTAGATCAATGTTATCTTATCTAGGTCACGACTGGACTGATTAGTGGCCGATCCAACATACAGATAAATATTTGTTTACACCCTCTTGTTACTTATTAAACATTGCGAAATATCCCAAACAACAGAAAAGCAAGAAGTTATTATAAAAATCTATCTATATCATCACGCCAGATCTCTTGCGAGGTAGGCAGAGGGTACAGAGATCCAACAGGTTCTTTCCTCATAAAAATCAAAGAACTTAATCGGTGTTTAAGCAAAAGAAAGAAAATGTTTAATTTAGGGCCTATTTAGTACCTGTTTGTGTTTAGGTGAGCTCACCTTAAAGTGCTTAGGCAAGCTTATAAGCTTGCCTAACGTCAACATTCAAAATGTCTCCTCTTATATGCAGATGATATTTCCTTTATTGGGATATCTACTGGCTACCGTCAGAACATAACTTACAATCATCACGTATTCAGAAAGGACAATGCCCAAAACCATGCTAAAGATGCGTCACAATGCACAGACACTCTTTATATACCAATACTTTGAATCAGAACGATAAGTCCCTGCTGGCAATTTGTACCCCAATTAGTAATTATGTTTAATTATTTAAATTTAAAAAGATCTTTTTAAAAACAAGTTTTTATAGCAAAAACACAACGGAGACCGACAAGTACTGTGGCACTTGTCAAAATAAATGTAACGAGCCCCCACACTTCGGGATTATGTTGAGTAGTTGGGTAGATCCGTTGGCCTCCCACCGGCTTCATCATCAGACCTGTTCGAGGTAATCGAACACCGAGCTCGCGTGGCACATTTTCGTCAATGCAGTCTTTTACGCGACCATCATAGTTTATAATTTAAGTGTTCGATCAGACCGCGTAGCACTCAAACGTTTATCATTAACCGTATCATAAAATCATTAACAATCATTTGGATCAATCATTATCATTTAGCATTAAATTTAACTTTGTGGAAACTGATATAAAATAATAATTACTATAATCTTAGCATTTCATTACTTATCAAACATAAGTGTACGGTAAACGCCAAACAAGACCCTAGACATCGTCTGTGTCTACAGAACTTGTTACGACAAATCCAATGAGCCCAAACACGGCGGGGTTATATTGAGTAGTTAGGTAGTTCCATTGGCCACCCTCCGGCTCCAACATCAGTTCTTGGGCACCATCCGGGTCTAAAGTACCCGTCAAGACAAATCTAACGAGCCCAAACACGACAGGGTTATATTGAGTACTTGTGTGCTTCCATTGGCCACCTTTTGGCTTCATCGTCAGACCCTGAACATCATCTGCTTGTAAAGTACTCGTTAAAAGCAATCCAACAAGCCTAAACACGAGGGGGTTACTACATATTATTTCATTGTCATCAGATTTACATACGTGTGCCAAATTTCAGCTCAATCGGATACCCGCAAGTGCTTCAAAAATAGGTCACAAGATTTGAACCGGATAGACAGACAGACAGACATACGAACATTGCAAGTCAAATAAAAGCTTGTAAAAATAAAGTATAAACATAACTTCTATTGATTTGTAATATCGAAATAATTCGTATAGGAGTCGTATAAAACAAAAAACCAATTGTGTGGTTTAATAAAACCACGGTAAAAGTGAGACATATTGGCCTTGGCTGCTCTGGCGAGCGCCTTTCACTTTATCCCTACTCCGCGGCCGACCGTCACGCGACATGCAACACACAGACCAAAAAGTTTTAGACAATCTAATAAAAGTTTCACTTCAATAAACAGTATCATGTACATTAGTATCTAATTGAAACCCAATGTTTATAACAAAACACATACATATTCACACGATTCTATATGGTAATTGGTAAAAAATATACTATTACCTACAATATAAATAGATAAAAGTTAGTAAATAAGTTGAAGGTTAATTGTCAAAATCACTCTATAACAAAATCATAAGGACAGTTTTACCATAACGTTAACCTTGTTTTTGAAATTTTCTGCCTATATAGGAGTTTGATAAGTATTTCTGTACCTACTAGATATTTTCTTGATAAGTGCAAGTGAATCTTGTGTACTAATGACGATATCGTTAAGATTTAATACAGCCACATGCACAGTACACCACGGATGTACAGTAACTATTCGTTGGTTGGTCCACGCCATGAACGAGTTCATTATATGGATGAACTAACCAAATTCTATGCTAAACATTTTGATATTCTGGATTGCAAGCAATCAGCATTCAGTAAGTGTTTTATATATAATAATAATATTTTATGCATTATCATGTTCTACTTTTGTCGTAGCAAAATGTTTAAGGCAAACAATATTAGTATTTCCAATAAAAATGGATATTTTTTGCCCATCAAGGAGCTTGTTAAAATGAAATTTAATATAATCTAAAAATGTTTTCGGAGCAACGTGATTATCCCATTAAATATTTTATTGACTTTTTGTAATGACGTCTTAGGTACACTACCTACCCTTGAATTACTATTTGGAAGAGACGCAAGATTAGCCGAACTTCCATCGGATTTTGGTACATTGTCCTTTCTGAGTCACTACATTCAACAGATTCTGTAAGTGTCGCATGACTTGAATAATTAAGACAAATGGGCTAACGTTCGCTCCGCAGCATACAAGTAGGTAATTTTTATCTCGTGTACATCTCGTATCCTTTCAATGGAGCCTCTTATGGACAGGTGATTCAATAACTGGAATAACGAGAACAATCAATTCCATACAAAGCAACGAAATAAGTGACCTTTAAACCCGTTGCCACAGTAGTTCAAGTAAAACTGAATATTTACCGTCCTACATTCAATAACAAGGATTACTGCTTTAAGATATCTCGAAATCCTTATGTTCGGATCAAGTCTTCTCACTCTGCAACATCGTAGAGAGCATCTGGCAGTGGGGCGGAAGGTTTTCTGCGGTTTTGTAGATCTTGAGAAGGCATTTGACAGAGTTGTGCGAAAGAGACTTTGGGACATTTTGCCAGAGTATGGTATAGATGGCACTCTGTTGCGAGCCGTCCAGTCCACTTATGTGGACTGCAAGGCATGCGTACGGGTGGGTGGTAACAGCTCCCTGGCCAAGATATACGAGCGCCTCCTTCTGGCGAGGCTCAAGGACTTCGTAGCGTCCAGGGGTATCCTTATCGACGAGCAGTTCGGCTTTCGAGCCAAACACTCTTGTGTCCACCAGGTGCACCGCATCACGGAGCACATCCTCTCCGGTCTCAATAGACCCAAACCCATCTACACGGGCGCCCTCTTCCTAGATGTCGCGAAGGCATTCGACAAAGTCTGGCACAACGGCTTGATCTACAAGCTCTACCAATTGGGTGTGCCGGACAGACTCGTGCTCATCTTACGAGACTTCTTGTCGAATCGCGCCTTCCGTTATCGCGTCGAAATGACGCGCTCCACTTCCCACTCCATCAGTGCTGGAGTCCCACAGGGCTCAGTTCTCTCTCCGCTCCTGTTTAGCCTTTACACGAACGACATTCCTCGTTCGAGTAAGGCGCATCTAGCCCTATTCGCGGATGATACCGCTCTCTACGTCTCGCATAGGAATAAGGGTTTCATTACCAGACACCTTCAGGCATCCGCCAATTCCCTAGGGAATTGGTTCAGGAAGTGGCGTATTGAGGTGAACCCGGACAAGAGCGCTGCGGTGTTCTTCTCCAGAGGTGCCACCCCGCGCCACTCCCTGCGCCGCCCTAGAAGTAATCTCGGCCAAGTGACCATGTTCGAGCGACCCATTCCCTGGGTCAAAGAGGTCAAATATCTAGGGGTCACCCTAAACAGTACCATGCCCTTCGGCCCGCACATCAAGCGGGTCCGTCACCGAGCATCATTTGTGCTCGGTCGTCTCCATTCGTTAATCTGCAAGCGGAGTAAAATGTCCCTTAGAAATAAGGTGACACTTTACAAAACTTGCGTTCGACCCATCATGACTTATGCGTGTGTTGTGTTCGGGCATTCGGCCCCCTCTCACATCGATAAACTCCAAGTGGTTCAAAACCGCTTCCTCCGTAAAGCCGTAGGAGCCCCCTGGTTCGTACGGAACGTCGACCTCCACTCCGATCTAGGTCTCGAACCTATTCGCGCCTTTATTAAAAAGGCGTCAACACGGCACTTCGCGAACGCATCTACCCATGCGAATCCGTTAATCGTAGCCACCGCCGACTACGACCTCCCTCACGACCCCTGCCGCTACCGCCGGCCGCGACATGTTCTCACCGACCCCCCCGATGCTTTGTCATCCCTTCTTTCCGCTCAGAATACGAGCGACGACGAAGTAGACGTAGGCGTAGTAGTAGATCCCCTCCCATAGCCGGCGGTTGACCGGTGCGCTTAGTAGTGCACCCGTCCCCCTACAGCGACTGTCCCAACCGAGGGCGCCTCTTCGAGGCGCCCTCGAGTATGTCGCCTCTTGCCCTTCTGGCTGGCTGGAGCGTAGTGGTTGCACGCTCGCCTTTAAAAATCCGGTGAAGCTGTAGAGGCCTCGAGGCCAACAGCGTAGGTCATTCACACACACACACACACGGGTGGTAACAGGTCACCCTGGTTTGAGGTTAAAATCGGCGTCAAGCAGGGTTGCGTGTTGTCCGCTAGACTGTTTATAATATATCTGGATAAAAGTCTTCAAAAACTGAAAGCGATGAATGAAGGTGTACAAATGGGTGACTTAGTGGTAAACCATCTACTTTATGCAGATGACGTGGTTTTAATAACGCCAACAGCCACTGATCCGCAAACACTACTCACAGTTATGAAAGACGACTGCATGATCAATGGCTTACACTTGAATGTGAAGAAAACCAAGATTATGGTTTTTGAAAGGGAAGAAACCAGAACGAATGTAAGGATTGTGGTTGGTAACGATGTGCTGGAGCAAGTGAATGAGTTTGTATATCTTGGATACGCCTTCAGTAAGGATGGGCAATACACCGCTGACATAGAGAGAAGAGTTAGTGCAGGGAACAGAGTGAATGGTGCGATGGGAATGCTACTCGGGAGCCGACACTTAAGCCATAAGGCGCAGCTGGCCATACATAACGGAGTTCTTGTCCCAACGCTGTTATATGGTAGCGAGAGCTGGGTATGTAAGAAGGAGAATGAAAGTAGGATAAATGCGGTAGAAATGCGAGCTCTGCGGAAGATGTGCGGAGTGAAGCTGACCGACCGCATTAGCAACAGCTTAGTAAGACAGCGAGTAGGTATGAAAGATAGTATCGGTGTAAAGATGAGAAAGGGCATGCTCCGTTGGTTCGGGCATATAGAAAGAATGCCAGAGGAAAGAATGACAAAACAGATATACAATGTGAAAGTGGAAGGATGCAGGTACCGGGGAAGACCTAGACTATCTTACCACGACCAAATAAACCGAGTCTTATCTGATGGAAAAGTCAAGAGTTTCTGTAACCGGCGAGCGTGTATGAGACGAACTATGAGATTCGAGGAAGCCAGAGAGGTGTGTAAGGAAAGAACCTGTTGGAACTCTGTACTCTCTGCCTACCCCGCAAGGGATCTGGCGTGAGATTATAGATAGATAGATAGATAGAAATCCTTAATCCAAGGGCTTTCCTTTATCATAATCTTTAGTTTTGTATCTAATACGCTTATGTATAAACACAGATCAGGCGTCGAGCAGTCTAGATCAAAGTCGTCGTATCTAGGTCACGAGGGGACAGATTAGCCATCTTGTAGGTGTCGATCTAATGGGTGTCACGTGTAAAGTAAACTTACGATAATCCCATTGCTCAGCGATAAACATGGTGCAAAAGTTATGCCGTTTGACCTTAGATAGTCGTAGCGATTAGTTAACGTAATCACGGCAATACTGTGGGTAAACAGATTAAACTTACGTACGATATCGAGGCTAAATTCCTAATATGATGCTTTAACATTATAATTATTAAAAACATTAATATTTCTATAGACTTCGTAACACTATGCTACCACGATGCTCCAAACGATCTTCAACGTAAAGCAGCATTTGGTCCTGTCAGTCTGAGAGGGGCAACTGTTTATGATATTTATATTTTCAAACAACACCGTACGTGCTTTGGAAGAAATTAGAATAAGAGGTTGTTAACCCAAATTAGAACCTTACGGGGCTTGCCAAGTTTCAACAATAAGTGACCTAAAACTTGCCTCCACCAATATGCATTAATCGGCTTGGTGAATTATAAACTATTCTCTACTAGTTTCTGCCCGCGACTTAGTCGCCGTTAACTTTGACAGGAACCTTATATTTTTTTGGCATAAAAAGTATCCTATGTATTAATCAAGGCAATAAACTGTCTGTGGGCCAAATTTCATCCAAATCTATTGTCGTTTTTGCGTGATTGAGTAACAAACATACAAACTTTTACATTTATATTATTAGTAGGAAGTAGGATAACCTCGATTTATGAGAGAAGGCCTTTGTCCAACAGTGGGACAGTAGAGGCTTATTTACAGAATGAGTTTTTAACACAGTATAGATGATATTATAGGTGATGGCAAAAATATAGAGAGTGTAAACCAGTGACCAGACGTAGAGTCTTACCAGACATAGGCTATAGGTTTAACAACTCAAGATTGAGCAAGTGGTATAGTGGCTCGGGTTGTGCGACCGCGTGAGACATCCAGAATTTCGGGCACTCACTCACCCGATGTCACTCGCACCATTAGATAAGTTCAATGCCATATTCAGGAGCGAAATGCCTATAGCCCTCAAACACCAAGCTTTCAAGCAATGCGTAATGCCTGTCATGGCTTACGGGTCAGATACATGCACACTTACCAGACAGAGCATACAGAAGCTATAGGTTGCGCAGCGGAAGATGAAGCGAGTAATATTGGGATCACCTTACGCGACCGCGTGTCCAACTCTAAAATCCGGGCACGCACTCAGTTGACCGATATCGCTACGGTAATTGCGCAAAAGAAATGGCAATGGGCGGGACTTGCCAGTCGAAGGATGGACGGTAGATGGAGTCGCAAAGTTCTGGACCGGAGACCAAGAACAGGACGCAGAAACATGGGCCGCGAGCCTGCCCGATGGTCCGATGTTATCGTCAGAGTGATAGGAAAACACTGGATGAGGAAAGCTACCAACAGACAAGAATGGCGTGCTAATGAGGAGACCTACACTCAACAGTGGGTGACTAGGGGTTGAAATGATGACTAATTCAATGGTGTACTTAAGGTGTTTTCATAGGTGTCTGGGCGTACCCTTAGAAACAATTCTTAGTAATCTAGTAAATAATAAAAAAAACTAAATCAATGATTGTTTTGGTCGGTAATCTATTCAAGTTTTGACAATTCTTTAGATAACTGACACGCCACCGCAGTGGCGGGGCAAGAGCAAAATTTGATGTGGGCAAATTGTATATATCGCGAGGCCCTCGAGTGGCACACGACGGCGAATTTCATGAAATAAAAAAAACCGCTTAATTTGTATTAGATGGATAGATAATGATGATAATAGATAATCTTATATCAAATTTAGTATAAAAACAAAGTGTATAAATAAGTAAATAATAAACCGCGATTAATCCGTAAAAGTAGTAACTTAAAATTTGGTATGTCAAATTTGAAAAATTACGAGATATACATACTGTAAATACCCGGAGTAAAAATAATCTTGCTGTAAATGTCACGCGTCTCCACAGGCTTAGCGATTTGTTCATGGGCCAGTATATACGCTTTCAACAGAAACTTGCCCACAATATTCGAGATTTACCAATTAATAAATTTAAAACCATAGTCAAGGCTACATTATGTAAGAAAGTCTATTACAAAATTTTGGATTACATAGAAGATAAGACTGCGTGGGATTAAAGTGCCATGTTATTAATAGTGATGCTATTTATTTTTCTCTTGGAATTACATGAATGTTGAAGCGTAGCGTGTTGTGCCTGACGAGCTTGGGGTATTGCTGCTTTGTAGACACAATCTGACTTCCATCTTTGGGGTTCTGATTCGGTCATGCTCACTATAATGCCTTTGCTTGCAGTGGCTGTCTGGTCACTCTCATCCCTCCAATATAGTCGAGGGGAGTGATGGCTGTTTACTGGAGCACAAGTATGACTACTGAGTCGTACTCGTGAACGGGTGCTGCTTGTGGGGACTGGCCCATCTGGAATCCAGGCATCACACTAGAGCTAAATCGTAAACTATTTAATTGTAACCTAAACATTGTTTTCAAACAATATGCCGCATTCCGATCCGTTGGTTGATTGGCAATTAAATCAGATTACAAAAAGAAATTAAATTGACTATTTATAAGCTACCCCGCAGTGCTTATACAAAATAAATTATTTGAGTTTAAAACTGACTACATTAAGCAATTAATTTAGCGGACGGACGATTTAGCGTAGTGGTTAAGAGCTTAAGCCGCTCTGCCCACTGCGTCTAATAGTCGCGAGTTCGAGTCCCGCACGGGACAAATCTTTGTGTGATCCACAATTATTTGTTCCGGTCTGGGTATTTGTGTATGTGAATTTTCATGTTTGTAAACGCACCCACGACACAGGAATAAATCCTAGTGCGGGGCTAGGTTTTTATGAAAAAGAAAAAGAAAGAAAATCTACTGGGGGTAGACTATCCATCTCCATAGGAATACAAGTCTTTCCCCCTGGCGGAATCCACGATCTGTTATAGGGAGTATTTAGATAACCAGGTACGTAAGAGCATTAAGGCAAAAGGCTGCATAAAAGATCTATAGGGTCGAAGTGCGCTTGAGGCAACTCAGCCCATAAAATGCCAGATAAAATAAGATAAGATGTACACATCGGACATACAATTAAAAATAAAACAACAATAACAAAACTATTTTTAAACTTTAAATATCCTGTTGTCAACACGTATAGTACAAAATATTAAAATAAAACACAAAATTACAATGGTTCCAAAATAAATTCCTAGAATTCTACATAGATCACAGCATCTTTGACGTTAATGAAAAGCAAAGAACGAAATACACAGTTATAATGGGTATTATTTAAAATGCAATCAAAAGCGCTTAATATTCAAGAGAGCTGGTTTTCTTGGAAACTTGTCTTGCCTTAAGATAGACGGATGCCATCTGAACCAGGGCATGCGCCTTTGCTAACCTTGCTGAGCGCTGAAAAAAAAAGAAAAAATATATTATTTATCTGGGTCATTTGGGGTTTTTGGCGGGAAATCGAAGAGTGATGTTGTCAATTTGTCTTAATTTCCAAAACTTGTGTTATTTCGAATAATAATGTGTAATGTTGGTGGAATATTTATTCCAACCATTATGTATTCTAATAAGTGAATGAGTGAAGGTAATTAAAACAAAGTGATAAAACGTGCCTTTTCGATTTCCCTCAAAACGGCCGTCGTAATTGATATGTAAAGTATCCATCGCTTTACTTTCCAGGGTGGGGTACTTCATAAGTTTCTTTATCATCGTTATCATCAAGTTCATCAGGGAGTTGAATTAATTTAAACAAATATAAGACTTGGCAGTATGGCTTTGTACCTTCGCCTGTCCGTAAAGGACGAATATTACTACTAGTACTACTGGGTCATTTGGCAATAAACCCCCATTGGCTAGTGTTTTTTATGCGCGGTAAAAGAAGCACTCGTGCGACTGAGGTCTGTAAGGAAAGAACCTATAGGAACTCTCTACTGTCTGCCTACCCTGCAAGGGATTTGGGGTGATGATATAGTTAGGTAGATAGGTGAAAAATTACTTGTATAACCGAGCGGGCTGCGGATAATACCTAATGTAGACACTTTGTGGTGCGGTACGTACCTAATGTGGTACAAAAGTTGACGTCTGTCATTCGTGCGGCCTTTCCTTTGCCTCTCGCACAATGCGCTGAAGACGAAGACGTAACCTTTTTACCCTAGTAACCACCCCAGTCGGATTTATGCGACAATATTTTATGAGTTCTTCGTTCATATTTTAAGTTTCTGCTACGTATTATTAGTATAACGTGTTAGTACGAGGCATCCCTTTTAAGTTTGTGAAGAGAAAAACACAACTAGAACCTTATAGTACTTTTTATTGTTTTTCAAAGTATTCACCACGTAGCTTAATACACTTTTCCATGCGCTCAAACCAGTTATTGTAACATTTATTCCACTCTAAAGTGGGGGTGTTCAAAATGGCTGATTTGAAAGCGTCCACTGCTTCTTCATCGGACTGGAACCTTTGACCATGAAGACTTTTCTTAATTTTAAGAAATGTAAAGAAATCGTTAGGGCTTAGGTCAGGACTGTATGGAGGATGGTCAAGAATTTCTACTTTTTCCTGCTTCAAATACTCAATCGTTTGACGAGCGCTGTGTGAGCTTGCGTTGTCGTGGTGCAGGATGATGCGTCGCTTTGAGTTAGATTTTCGAAGTTCGGCGATGACTTGTGGTAAACAAACTGTGATATACCACTCTGCGTTAACCGTTCTACGATCTTCAGGTGCAATAGTCGCAACATGGCCGGTATTTTCAACGAACGTGGCCACCATCTTATTTGAAGTGTTTCGAGAACGAACAACTTTAGTCGGCTTTGGCTCGTCTTGAAAGACCCAGATTGTAGATTGTTGTTTGGAATCAGGATCGTAGGCATAGATCCAAGATTCGTCACCACTGATGATGTCGTGGACGTGATTTGACTCTCCTCTGTTGAACCTTTGCAGAGTTTACTTACACCATCTGACGCGGGCCGCCTTGTGATCGTCGGAAAGCCGATGCGGTATGCGGTAACGGCAAACAAGCTTTCTCACACCAAGCGCTTCATGCAAGATCTTCTGAATGGTTGTCCCTGAGATGCCTAATAGAGCCTCTATCTCTCGATACGTCACATGACGATCTTCGAGAATTAGTTGTCTCACAGCAATGATGTTATCTTCAGTGAAGGCGGATTTTTGGCGTCCTTCGCGAGATTTGTCACTAACATTAGTATGTCCACGCTGGAATTCTAAATACAAACGTTCGACAGTCCGCAGACATGGGGCTTCATCACTGAACACAGATGTTAGCTCTTCAAAACACTGAAGCCGTGTCAGGCCTCTTCTAAAGTTGTTGCACAAACATTTTCCTTAGAAAGATTCATTTTCGTACGTAACCTGACAGATTCCAATCGACGCTGTGACTAAACAATAGCATTAATCCTAATACTTTCAACTGTTTTGAGATTCAAAATTTAAACACATTCGAATATAGAACAGTTCCAAATTTAAAATTGCCGGGAAATATGGAAACGACAGAACTTAAAAGGCATGCCTAGTACGTGCTATACAAACAGATTTATAGAATAGAGATTAGAGATAGGAAAATAATCATAAAATAACGATTTATGTAACTTTGCCGATTTATGAACCGGCGATTAAAGGGTTAATAACACGTAGCAGAACAATAAATTACATTTCCTTCGTGGTTAACAATAATTGCATTGTTAGCTGTTACCGTTGTTCAACACAACATCTTCACGGCTTTCGAATCTTATCTGAATACTATATTCTCAAGGTATGTATTATTCACTTGAAGTAAATACGCATAAGTCACTGTGCGAATGCAAAGAGACAACCTCGATTTTTTTTTATTACAGTTAGCTCTCATTTAAACTCAAAAAATAGCTTGATTCCCCTGTTCTTGTTTTTTTCTCGTGTCTCTATTCCATTGGGCAGCGATATATCCGGTTTGGTCTATTAGCAAGTTGCACCTTATTTTAAAGTCCAGTGACCTCCACCTAAGATTTGCGTGGGTAGGCAGACTGTGATTGCTCTTGCGGACTATCGCAGTTAATTTTAAAAAGGAACATTAGCAGTTAATTGAATTTTAATCTTACCCAAGTAAGATTCTATTATTATCATAAAATGTATATTCTATTTTCTTTGTTTGTTGTTCTCTGCTTATGTTGGTGTATAATAAAGTGTACTATCTATTCTATTAAATTGGCTATTCGTTATTTTTAGTGTAGTAGATTGTTCACGAGGTCCTGGGTTCAAATCCTAGGTCGTACAAATCTAGTTTTTCCAGCGAAAAACTCTCAGTATGAGTCCGGAGTCTGGAATTGTGCCCGGTATATGGCAATAGGCTCGCCCCTTATAACATGGGGCCTAACATCGTCGGCGAAACGTGGGTGTACTCAGTACACCTCTGCCACCCCCGCTTGGGGAATATAGGAGTGACGGTGTTTATAACCATGCCTAGGAACTGCATACTAGATAAATGTAAGTGAGCCGGTAATATTTGCAATAAGACCTGTAGTACCATATTTCAGCTTATGACTTCAGGAAGTACCCTAAGAATTTTGATGATCATCAGTGAGTCAGTGACGCAATCGGGGTTTTGTATATATCAATAAAATCTAAAGTATAAGAGCTATGCAATTGAAACTTTATATGTTCAATGAGTTCACTTCCCGAATCCCGAATTTTGTTTGTCTGGTTTAATCCAAACCCAAGTTAAGAGGGTTCAAAAAAACGATAAAGCGCTTCCTGAAAAGGTAGTAGTGCCCTTACGCTTCGCTTGGCTCGTCTTGGCGGCAGATATCAAGTGTGATTGTACCAGCCATTGTGAAGAAAAGTAGCAGGTGTGAAAATGAAAAAGGAATTCATCTTTCAAATGTTTCTAGTGGAATGTTCAACTCCTTGAAGTGCGGAGGAGTGGGATTTATAGCGTCCTTCCAACTTCTTTATTTCTCGCATCAATCAAATATATACCGAGTGACCTGTGTGGGTTCTCTCAATTGCCGCATGACACAACAGTGCCCCATGAGTCAGACCCCAAGCCAACACAAAGGCTCGCCTTGATTATCACCGCTTACATCACCCGTCACACTGTTCTGATTGCGAACAATAACCAGTTCTTGCGCAAATTTATTGCTGTGCGAGTACGCTTTGTTGTCGAAAAAAGGGTTATTTGGATTTTCCTACATTTTTTGGGGTTTTTCTGTCACACAGCTGGCGACTTGTCGCTTGCGAGTTAGTACTAGATATTTTTGTCATGTAGAAAATATTATCAGGGGAAAATTCCCCTAATATATAGGAATACCTAGACTAGCTTTTTTTCAACGTGAAAAAATTCCTGCATAGTACTTCCGCGTGCCTCTGCGGTAGGTAGGGACTAAAAACCCCACGGTGGTCAGCTAAATTACTTTACTCTATGGTGGCCGCCATCGACACTTTGATGGGGCTTTGGGATTCCGAATTTCCGTTAGAATTGCCTTGCTCTGAAGAGCCCAGCGTCGGAAGCAAGTAAAGCTCCAGCACTTGCTGCACCAGCAGCACTTGTTTATAACAAAATTGGTAGATAGGTAGTCTAGTACTTACTAGACTTTCACCACACACCTATCTACCAATTTCGTTATAAACAAGGTACCACTGAGACCAGGACCTCGATGCTTACCTACTCTACATAAGTATAGTAAACAGTGTAAATTCTAATCTTAAAATTACATTTTTTTCCGAAATAATATTCTGAAGAGAATGATTTAGCACAATTGCATTTTATAACAATAATCTGGTTGTCATTACAAAAAATATTTCCCAAATTGCGTTTATCGACGACCTAGCCATATATTTTCTTGATATTGAGAGGTAATCGTAAAATTGTTTAGCAGTACATCGAACAAGAAAAATCTGTAAAAAGGACGTTTGCGTGGATGTGCAAGTGGTTGTACTAATTTAATTTACAGGGGTTTTTCGTTAGAAGTCCATATCGCTTTAATACTTAAGGAAATTTCCAAAACTACCTACCAATCGTGCTTGAGAATCGCTCAGAACATTTGAAGTAGGTGCCCAACATTCACTGCCTAAAGACTACCTTTAAGTCAAAAGAAATCCACACGATCTTATCCAAAAGTTGCCTAATTCGAAATAGCCCCAGGAAATGTAAGCTATGCTCTGATACCCATTTAAGGTCTTTTCTTTTTTTTAGGGACTAAGCCCTCCACTCATTCTCACCATTGTTACTCCTGTTAACCAGGGTCCACAATAGTCTCCTTAGATGACGCCAAGGTTTGAACCTTGGGGTGTCTCGGGAAGCACTTTGCCTTGGAACCCGCAACAAATTTAATTAGAAAGAAAAGCAGGAGGAGTAGGGATAATTTAATGTCTACTACACAAGTGTACTTACTATCCTTATTTTCGCAGTTGTAATTGTTCATGACACATTCATTGCCAAAAGACTTGGGTTTTTCTCCCTGTTTCCCGGCGCAGACTGGGTCCAAACTTACTCCAGTGCAGTCATGCATGCAAGCTTTCTTGCGGGCTAGCTCGGCCTTAACTTGCTTCAGATCCTGCTTGTCTGGTCGGCAAGACACCGCCACGATCAGGACCGCTGGAAAATATCGGAAATTAATAAATATTTATTATGTTTTGAATTGAAAATGAAAGCTAATCAAATAGTTAAACAAAGCACCACTGGTGCCATAATCTAGGGTGCTGAGGCTGAGGCTAAAGTAAATCATCATCATCATCATCATCTCAGCCTATACTTGTCCACTGCTGAACATAGGCCTCCCCAATCGCTTTCCAGCGTAACCGGTCCGATGCCACCTGCATCCAACGACTTCCTGCGATTTTCACAAGATCGTCGGTCCATCTGGCAGGCGGTCGTCCCACACTGCGCTTGCCAATACGTGGTCTCCACTCTAGAATCTTTCTGCCCCAACGCCCGTCCGATCTACGCGCTATGTGGCCCGCCCATTGCCACTTCAGCTTGCTAATCTTAACGGCTATGTCGGTGACCTTGGTTCTTCTACGAATCTCCTCATTCCTGATTCGATCGCGTAGAGAAACGCCGAGCATAGCTCTCTCCATAGCTCGCTGAGCAACTCTGAGCTTTTTTATGAGACCTATAGTAAGAGACCACGTCTCTGATCCATATATCATCACTGGTAACACACACTGACTAAAAACTTTAGTCAGTAAATATTCAACTTTTATTGTACTTTTCTAGGATAGAATCAAGTGGGTGATTCTAGTAACTTATTATTTCATTTACTTCTAATAATGAACTTCCAACTTATACATAATATTATATTATGTGCGTGGAATATAAAATAACGGCTGAAGTAAATAAATGTAATAGGTTAGATGTTGGCACTGGTGACTTATGTAGACTGAAAGCAAGGCGTGACCGCCACACGTGGCTTCGGTTCAGACGCCTGTATCCGATAACCTTCCTTGAATTATTTACACTTTTGCACGTTAATGTCTAGCTATGCTTAGTAACGACTACCAACGGGTAGTTCCCTGGCTTTGAATCATATTATTTACTAATTAAAATTCCCAAGCAGCGGTGGTAAGAATATTATGTATACCCACATATCGCCATCGATGTTATGTCGTAACGCAATAGCAGGCAAGCCTATTTTCATTGTACCGGACACAATTCTAGACTTAGGGCTATGATTTGTTTTTCGCTGTCGCTCATAGCACTCTAGAACTACATGGTGTTGTAAAAACGCTTGAGTCAGCGCTTAAAACGCTCGCGTCCTCTACGTGCTTTAACGCTCGTAAGCGTCGACTCAGCGCTAAACGCTCGACTTCAGCGATCATTTTTACAACACTAGTACTACAGCACTCAGCTTGGTCAGACTGAGATAGGTGACCGTTTGTGACATTTCTTTTTTCGAGCATCCCCAAGCTTGGGAAGACTCGTTAAGCCATTGGTATTTTTTTTATTGGTATTTTACTCATTCCCACCATTGTAACTCCTGTAATCCAGGATCCACAATAGTCTCCTTAGATGACACTATGGTTTGAACCCTTGTGTCCCGGGGAGTACTTTAATTGTCTTGGAACCCGCAAAAAATTTAATAAAAAAAAAACAGGAGGAGTAGGAAAAATAAAAATTCCACTGCCCTCCTTTGCAAAGCGGGAGACACAAAAAAAAAATTGGCAGATCAGCCATAGAAAAGGAGACTACAACTAGGATAAGCCCAGTTGTAAAGCACGAAAAAATATTAACAGGGCCTATTTGTGAGCCTCATGTTTGATTCCAGTAATAGGTATGGCAAAAACGCTTGAACGCACGGAAATTATTCCGAGTTTCTACAAGATCCGTGTAGTAGATTGCCCCAGATGTATTTCGCAGACTGTTTAACATAATGGTACGCTCGTTGTGCCAGAGACTGCACTCTCAAAAAACGTGGTGTGCTGATTGTTCATACTCGTAGTTAGATGTAGAACAGTGACATAGCGGTGAAGGTACCAGTTTAACAGAGAATAATTTACTCTTAAAGTTGCCATGTCCGGTGAGAAATTGAGCCACACAGTGGTCCACCTCCAGCCATGTTCTCGCCAAACGCTCACGTACGGATGGAAAGAACAGGTAGCCAAGCCATTAGTCTCTTCATATAGTAATTAATAAGCCGAGTTGGTTACTATGACAAGTTCCACTAATAGCGGCCGCCAAGCCTATCTCTACCAATCCATCCAGCATGGTACAGTATAAGAAAAGGCATTAGCTCGACAGTGGGATAGAATAGGTTTATTACATGTATTTGTACTATGCCTATTAAAAAAACATAGTAAAAACATTTTTACACTTTGTATAAAAAATCACCAAAGCAACTTAATCTTATGTTTGGCTACTAAATTATATCTTTCTTGAACTTCGAATTAAATAGAAGCAAATAAAAGATGCTTATACTTTGAGGGAAACATATTCACTTTATTAATTACTAGCAGTTTCCCGCAACATCGGACCCGGTCGCCAACAGCGCCACCTACTTGGTCTATGTTTTATAGCCTATGTTAGTACTGGATAATGTAGCGTTCTATTTGTGAAAGAATCATTAAAATCGGTCTAATAGTTTTTAAGTTTATTCGTTGCAAACATACAAAGTTCCCTCTTTATTACAGTAGTGTAGATATCGTCATAGCTATCTATGTTACGAAATGACTAACTAAACCGTCGGAAGCTGTTAAGACCTCATCATGTAATCGAGTCAAGATCTCCGGTACATACGCACACGTGTGACCTTACCAACTAAAGACTCATATAAGTAATCGCAGGAAGGGAGACCAATTTGGACCGATTTGGACTAGTTTCAATGACAGTTTACGATGCGTATATAAACATAAATTCATGGTTTTTGTTGCGATGGTTAACTAGTATGGAATGTCATTCCTGTGGAGAAGAAGGGCAAGAAACTCCACGGTTACTCTTTTAAAATAATATTATCAAAATATTTTTTGTCTTCGTTTTCCCTCTCAGACTGAGAGGGGCCTTCTCTCAGACTGAGAGGGTTGAGGCCATAATCCACCACGCCGGCCCAGTGCGGGTTGGCGAACTTCACACACCTTCGAGAAACTCTCAGGCATGCAGGTTCCCTCATGATGTTTTCCTTCACCGTTAAAGCAACTGATAGTTAATTTTTAATACGCACATACTTTCAAAAAGACAGAGGTGCGTGCCTGTGTTCGAACCCGAGACCTCTGACTTTGCAGTCCAACGGTCTAACCACTAGGCTATCACTGCTTCTAGAAAACAATGCTGGTCTATTAATCTAGAAAGTATAATAGATTTATCAAAACGCCAAACTAATGTATTATAATTTTAGTAAAAAATGATTTTGTAAAACTATTACACATATTAAACGTCAAACTGATACTCTGTACATTATAATACAATGTATCTACCGGGGTTAACCTCGCATATGAGCCTACATACATACATATTATTAATATAAAAAAGTATAAAGGTCAATCTAGAACCGTAACGCCGATAAATGACATAATTTGTTAATTATCTTAATATTCTATCATATCTATACACAAGCGTTGCCTTAGTTTATGTAAGTAGGTATAAATTAAAATTAAAGATCTGATCTGTAGCACGAAAACAACGTTCAGTCCGATTATCTGACAGATAACACATAGTTAAACAAGTTTTCTTAAATTATTATTTTCGTCACTCATATTAAATCTATATATACTATTATTCACATTTACTTTAATAAACGAAATTACTCACCGAATACAACCAACGTTACCGCCTTCATATTTATGTACGTAGAGCCTGCGCACCTCAACTACCGAAGGTGAACTAACAGCAAAGGGGGCTGGCCTTTCCTCTTTATAACCTCCGAGTGGGGAGATCAACACATGCTTACATTGGCGCGATTTTAAAAACCTTAATCCACTACAGTTTTTTAACCAGTGATTTAGTCTACATAACAATCAAAACGGCAATGTAAAACGTTTTTTAAAAGCTGCCACTTATATCGCGGGTCAGTGTCAGTTTCCTAGTGAATTGATGGAGTTCATTGCTTGAGCTTGAACACTACAGTTATTATTTTGTTTGTTTTATCTAGAGTTATCGAACGCATAATTCCTGCGAAGTGTCAATACCATTTTAAGATTATGCTCTTACGCTACCAAGATTATCTTACATTTTAACAAAAGAGTGTTCTTTGGAATAGACAAGGGTTTATTATTATAGATAATGTCATAAAATATAATAGCTCTTATATTCTTCCTATGTGGGGTAAGCCATGGGTAAGCAAAGATAGTGTGTGTGTGTGTGAATGATGTACGCTGTTGGCCGCGAGGCCTTTACAGCTTCACCGGACTTAAAGGCGAGCGTGCAACCACTACGCTCTAGCCAGCCAGAAGGGCAAGAGGCGACATACGACTGTCCCAACCGAGGGCGCCTCTTCGAGGCAGGGACAGTCGCTGTAGGGGGACGGGTGCACTACTAAGTGCACCGGTCAACCGCCGGCTATGGGAGGGGTCAAAGATAGTTTTGGTCACAATGTCAGAGAGACATTAACTGTCTCTTTCGAGCACATCGTTTTGAACTTTATTCGATTTTTTGGGTCTCTCCATGAACGTATAAAAAAAAAGTGAATCTCAATAGTAAGACAGTCGCGTACACGTACGAGCCGAAATGACAAACCTCGTTTGACATAAGTCGTTTACGTTATGAGAAAATAAAATAAAAATATGTCGTCTTGGGAAAAATGTTAAGAAATCGCTTTTCATAGATAAGTTAATTATCACTTATTTTCCGTGATATGGACATAAAATAAAATCGTATTTTTTGAAACACAAAACTTTGACGATAAGAACAATGTTGCCATCTATGGAAAGGGAAAAAATAACGAAAATAGGAGAGTTTGATATTTTTTGCATACCTATATAAATTACCAAATCTGATAAAGTAAAACAAAATCGATATTTTTAATTGAATTGAGGTGTTTAAATTGAACTGTATGTATCCATTAAGGAGATAGGAATTGAAAAGTAGCTACGTATAAAAGAAGCTGTATAACATTTATAAATGTACGCATTAAGGACCCGGTGGGTGGCGCTTTTGTCGACCCGTTGCCAGTATAATAAACATTTAAGAATGTAATGTAATTTTAAATAAATAATTAAATTACATTTTATATTATCATAAGTACCTATCTAATTTGTGTGAGCACACAGTTAAATTATTTCACAGACAAACCTCATTTTATGGTAAAAATATAGATACTGATAGTTCTTACTCACGTTAAACATTTAAAAACATCGATGTTTGATACATCGATATTTATCATAAAGACAATTGTATCAATATTTGTTGAACTTTGGATGCAATTTTGGGTAGTGTAATCGTTAACTTCCAATCTTTCACTTAATTGAATGCTACATAGGTTCCTTGAAATCGGAATCGGATTTTTTGAAGTTTCTATTAATTTAATGTAGGGAAAATATTTTTTCATCATGTTAACAAAATATTAGAACCGTGATGTAGTAGTTAATATATATTATTACATTAAATGCTAGAATTTATAAAATCCTTAGCAAATAAAAGTGGAGAAAAAATAAATTGTTATACTAGCAACACTAACAAAATGGACGCACCGTTTACTATGACAATTACAGACGGCAGAATTAGTTCAATATTTAAATAATACGACACCTAAATGCGCTAGTTACGTATGAAATGTGATACTATCGGACAGACAGGAACGATATAAGACGGCATAATTCGATTTAATTTGACACGCGCAGAGCACGTTATTTTGCATGACGGTCGCAGAGTGACTACTCGCGTAAACGTGTGACTACTTGCTTTGCAGGTAGGCATTGTTGCTTCAATTTGATTCGCGCCCGTGGCTTCTAGGCTGTCATCCCCCTCCGTGCGTCAATATCCTCAATGTTTAGGGGCGTGACCTCCAGGAACAACGATATCGCGGATTATGTTCCACCCACTATATTACTATACTCTTTGGTTCCGCCAACCAGCTCGGTTCTCAGCCGTGTGTATTGCATCAGAAATTGTGGTGCCCAGGGCGGATTGGATCTGATCGGACTAGCGCATAGGGCTACGACCTCTGCGTCGGTCCGACCTACTGTACCTTAATAACAAGTCATAAATTTTATTCGAAACATGATGAAGAATAAAAGCAGTCCATTGTCACACAAAGTGTAAAGATTGTAAGCAAAATGTTGTACTTATAAAACAAATACCGCTCCATTTGATGTATTAATTACTATGTTAGGATGCTAAAGCAGGTGATATTAAATGAAATTGAAGTAGATACCTACCCTATCGGTTTGATATTATATTAACAATATAGTTTTTTCCTGCTCGCGACCTCTAGAATAGCAATCAGGGGCATGAATCTTCCGAACATCGTAATTTTAATTGATTCTAGCGTCATCTATTAATGAGATGAACACATTGATGAACTGTTAGCAAATATTTACTCTCTTTACACAAGAGATGGCGTGCTATCGAATTTTTTTTTTAAGAAAAATTTAGTTTAATTTTATTTTAAAACCTCTTGTTTTAATCCAGTATATTACTTTTAATCTAAAGAAAACAATATCAATACATTTAATAATTTTTCATGGATATTAAATTTTTTGCTGTGATAACATACTTGCATGTAGGTAGGTACTAAAACAACATGTCGTTTCACTTTAAAAGTGCTACAAAAGTGTTCGCTGGCGTAAATTTGTTTTCCTGTTATTTAATTTTTCGCGACTTTGGCTTGTATTTGGATTTGTTTTGTAATAAACACACAGGTGGCCGTTATCAAACTTTTTAATAATAACATCGATATCGTCTTGATCTTCAGATTTAGCAAACTTAAATGTTGAGAATATACCATATCCCTGGGGTCCCACAAGATTGACCAATAAACTGGATTGTATATCTTTCGCTTCTTTACACACCCCAGACGCCTTTAGAAATACCTTAAATTTTTTGAGCCATCGGCGCCATGTATCCGCTCTGTTGGCCGGGCCACCTTCCAGTGTTAACTCGACTGGAGGCCTCGCGTGCTCCATAATTATTGTATCACAATATTTCTATTCGCAAATGTAATTAAAGTCAATTTCCTATTGGAATTGACTCAATAAAACTAATTATTTGGTGCACCGCTGTCACCATGTAATAAACACACAGGTGGCCGTTATCAAACTTTTTAATAATAACATTGATAACGTCTTGATCTTCAGATTTAGCAAACTTAAATGTTGAGAATATATCATATCCCTGGGGTCCCACAAGATTGACCAATAAACTGGATTGGTGACAGCGGTGGGATATCTTTTATGTTTACCCATGGCTACTCTTTACTGCATTTGGATCTTCAACTATTGTGTGACTCGGCTATTCATTACTGGACTATCTGCTTATACCTAATTTTACAAAATTACTTGCAAAATGTCGTTTAATAAGTATAGAAAATGTTATTTCGGATGTGAAGTGGACGGTATGTATTAATATATATTTATATTAGTATCTTTGCAAAGCTTGCATTAGGTCGCATAAATGCCAGAATAGTATATACTTTTTATTTTATATTTAAAAAAACCTTGCCCCCCAGTAGGAGTTCTTTTGTGTAGTTACTTGCAGTGTTATACTGTAATAATTCCACCCCCTGTAAATATAACATAGTAAAACATTATCTGCCTGTCACAGCTTTACAGTTAGTTACAGAGGAGCAGTCTCCTCTTTGAACAGCCAATTAAGCCAAGTGCTCTCTGAAACACTTAGACATCTACCCTGTGGGCGGGCTTTCTATTTTTATTATTAACTACTGGTCAATTAATATATTATCATACATATTTTGCTTTATAATAATTGAACGGATTTAGTCTCCTAAAGTGTACCTTTTTAATTATCTAACATGTTCCAGGTGTTTTAAATCGATTTCCGAAGCCTCACAACAGTGAGAGATTTAATTTGTGGATGGCAGTTTTGGATGAAGATATGCAAAAAAGAGACCCAGTATACATACATAACAATTTAAGACTTTGCAACAAGCATTTTGAGTTGTGTTATCGCACTTCCACTGGGAAACTTACACCAAAATTGCACTGACTTAGAATAAAATATAATAGAAATAGTCTTATCTGTGTCAAATTCCGCATAATTGAGTTAAAGACATCTATAAAATATATAGTCAATATGTTTTACATTTTGCAAAAGCTGCAAAAAAAAGAGGATTTAAAACATTTAATTAAAGTTATAATAAACGAAATATATAAGACTGGTTTAAAAATAATAGCCACCGTATGGGATCAGTCACAAACAAATGTGAGTGTTATAAAAAGCCTAAGAGAAGACACGAATCCAATATTTAAAAAGAAGGAAAAGAACACAAATTAAAATTGTTTTGAAATTGGAAATAATAAAATATTTCCACTATTTGATACACCACACCTTTTAAAAGGGGTGCGGAATAATTTATTAGAAAAAGAAGCATGATTTCTGGAGGATGCGACAGAACAAATCGCAAAATGGGAACACAATGTTGTTTAATACAGATATCCGCAACCAGGAAAAAAGACTGGTCAATAAATTAACCGAGTCACTTGTGTTTAAAAACTAAATACCGAAAATGAAAGTGAAATATGCTGCTCAAGTTTTCAGTCAGAGAGAGTCATCAGCTATAGGATTTCTAGCAATCAAAATTTCTAATTTGGTGTATGAGAGGAAGTATAAATGATTATATGCGTTCCTTTAGTTAATATGATATTTTTTATTTTTCAGGACACAAACATTACCTACTGAGTGTGAAGGTACATCTAGATTTCTTATATTGTTTGATAAACAATTTAATTCCTTTAACGAGCACGCTTATTCTGATACTGCAAAAGGATCAAAAGGGTGCCCAAAAACATCTTCCCCTAATACAAGTTTCTGGAAAGAAATGATACCTATTTTAAAATCAGTATCTTTTAAAACAATTTCAAAAAATAAAGAAAGTACATAAAAAGTAAGATTTGAAAAAGTGCCATCAATTTTAAATTGGACGAAAAACACAGAAACTTGTTTGGAGATGTGGGAATATTTCAAGAATGAACCTAACGCGACCAGTATCTTAACTAGAAATTTGAACCAGGATCCCATAGAAAATTTCTTTTGCGGTATTAGAAGTATTGGTGCCCGTAATACAAATCCGACCTGTGGACAGTTGGTAAACGCATACAAGACGCTTTTGTTGTATAACTTAAGTACACCACATTCTGTAAATGCAAACTGTGAAGCAGACGACAGGAAATGCCTACACTGTCGGATACAGCATGTTGTGATAAGCAACATAATATTATACATAACGAATCTTGTGTGTGTGTGTGAATGATGTACGCTGTTGGCCGCGAGGCCTTTACATTTTCACCGGACTTAAAGGCGAGCGCCGCGTTTAGACGCGTGGTTCCCGGCTTAGAATAGGACCAACCCATCTCATCCCATCGGGTGTCGTACAAGGCGACTAAGGGAAAACTAGGGAATGGGCAGCAGCGTTCCGTTAACACTTCGACGACCAATAACTGCGCTCGCCAACCCGCCTGCCAAGCGTGGCGAGTATGGCAAACACCCCCAATTATGGAAGAAAGTAGGAAAACCAGGCCCCTAGTCCCCGGCGGTCCTGTTCGTCCTGGCCACGGTAGCAGCCATGGTAACGACAGGACAAGGGGTGCTAAGAATCTCCGGCAGAGATTCGGCTACCACCAAAACCGAAAATTGGCCCTGGTGACATACAACGCACGCACATTGAGGACAGATGAGAAGCTAGTTGAGCTGGAAGAAGAGTTAAACAAGTTGCGGTGGAGTATTGTTGGTTTATCGGAGGTCCGAAGAGAGGGCGAGGACACGATAACCTTAAAATCCGGCAACTTGTTTTACTACCGGGAGGGCGAACAGCAGTCCCAAGGTGGTGTCGGATTTATCGTCCACAAGTCACTCATAAACAACGTTGTGTCCATCACTAGTGTGTCGAGCAGGGTAGCGTACCTGATACTCAGAATATCCAAAAGATATTCGCTGAAGGTCATACAGGTCTACGCACCGACCTCGGCATACTCAGATGATGAGGTCGAAGTTATGTATGAGGACATTAGTAGAGCCATACATACTTCCAAAGCACATTTTACAGTAGTTTTGGGTGACTTCAATGCGCGGCTGGGCCAACGGGGCGATGATGAGCTGAGAGTGGGGCAATTTGGATATGGGCAGCGCAACCCCAGGGGTCAGAGGCTGGCCGAATTTCTGGAGAAAGAGGGACTCTTTATGATGAACTCTTTCTTCCATAAGCCGCCTCATAGGAAATGGACCTGGATGAGCCCTGATGGTTCCACAAAAAATGAGATAGACTTCATCATGAGCACCAAGCGACAAATATGATGTCTCCGTGATTCATAGGGTAAAAACCGGCAGTGATCACCGAATGGTCAGAGGCACATTAAATATTAATGTCAAAATGGAAAGATCGCGTCTGATGAAGTCTATGCTCCGACCCACTCATGCATATATCCAAAACCCCGAGAACTTTCAACTCGAATTGTCAAACCGCTTCGAATTGCTAGACAGCAGCGCATCAGTGGACGAAATCAACAACAGGCTGGTAGAGACTGTTCATACGGTCGGGTCCAAGTATTTTAAGACCCACCGTAAAAATAGGCCTCAAAAACTATCTGACTACACCCGAAACCTCATGGCTGAGCGACGTTCCATGACGCTCCAAACCTCCGATGATGCTAAGTCCTATAGGCAGCTAAATGGACAGATATTAAAGTCCTTGCGACACGACTTACGGTCCTTCAATGCAAGGCGTATCGAGGAGACCATAGAGCAGAACAAGGGCTCTAAAGTGTTCGCAAGAGACGCGTCTATTGGGCAGAGCCAGTTGACGAAACTGAAGACGGAGGACGGAAACGTAACGTCAAATAGGTCAGAGGTGCTCAGGGAGATAGAGAGGTTCTATGGACAGTTATATACCTCAGTAGCTAAACCTGTTGTTGACTTGGTACAAGACCCAAGAGCCAAGCTAACCCGACACTGCACTGAAGATATCTCGGACATCAGCCTGTGCGAGATTAGGATGGCTCTCAAACAACTAAAAAACAACAAAGCGCCGGGTGAAGACGGAATTACTGCAGAACTTCTGAAGGCAGGCGGATCGCCGGTACTTAAAGTCCTTCAGAGGCTATTTAATTCCGTCTTGCTTGAAGGGAAAACGCCGGAAGCATGGAACAGGGGTGTGGTGGTGCTGTTTTTCAAGAAAGGTGATAACACCTTATTAAAGAACTATAGGCCCATCACACTGCTGAGCCATGTTTATAAGCTGTTTTCGAGAGTCATTACGAATCGTCTCGAACGAAGGCTTGATGACTTCCAGCCTCCCGAACAAGCCGGTTTCCGGAAAGGTTTTAGTACCATAGACCACATACATACGCTGCGGCAGGTTATACAGAAGACTGAGGAGTATAATCGGCCACTATGCTTGGCGTTTGTGAACTATGAGAAAGCCTTTGATTCGATCGAGACTTGGGCGGTTCTTAGATCTCTCCAGCGATGCCGTATTGACTATAGGTACATCGAAGTGTTGAAGTGCTTATATAATAACGCCACCATGTCGGTCCGAGTACAGGGGCAGTGCACGAAGGTGATCCCCATAAAAAGAGGAGTAAGACAGGGAGACGTCATTTCTCCGAAACTGTTTACGGCCACCTTAGAGGACGCCTTCAAGCTCTTGGAATGGCAAGGACTTGGCATCAACATCAATGGCGAATACATCACTCACCTTCGATTTGCCGACGACATTGTGGTCATGGCGGAGTCGCTGGAAGATCTAGGACGAATGCTCGCTGACCTCAATAGAGTATCCCAACAAGTGGGTCTTAAAATGAATATGGACAAAACAAAAATAATGTTTAATGTCCATGTCGTACCCACCGCACTCACCGTTGGGAACTCTACTCTTGAAGTTGTCGACGAATACATTTACCTGGGACAGGCAGTCCGGTTAGGTAGGTCCAACTTTGAGAGAGAGGTCAATCGACGAATCCAACTCGGCTGGGCAGCGTTCGGGAAACTGCGCAACATCTTCTCATCCAAAATACCTCAGTGCCTAAAGACTAAAGTTTTTAGTCAATGTGTGTTACCAGTGATGACATATGGATCAGAGACGTGGTCTCTTACAATAGGTCTCATAAAAAAGCTCGAAGTTGCTCAGCGAGCAATGGAAAGAGCTATGCTCGGCGTTTCTCTACGTGATCGAATCAGGAATGAGGAGATTCGTAGAAGAACCAAGGTCACCGACATAGCCATCAGGATTAGCATGCTGAAATGGCAATGGGCTGGCCACATAGCGCGAAGATCGGACGGGCGTTGGGGCAGAAAGATTCTAGAGTGGAGACCACGTATTGGCAAGCGCAGCGTAGGACGACCGCCTGCCAGATGGACCGACGATCTTGTGAAAATCGCAGGAAATCGTTGGATGCAGGTGGCATCGGACCGGTTACGCTGGAAAGCGATTGGGGAGGCCTATGTTCAACAGTGGACAAATATAGGCTGAAATGATGATGATGATGAAAGGCGAGCGTGCAACCACTACGCTCTAGCCAGCCAGAAAGGCAAGGAGCGTCATACTCGAGGGCGCCTCGATTGGGACATGTCGCGGCCGGCGGTGGCGGCAGGGGTCGGGGGGGAGATCGTAGTCGGCGGCGGCTACGATTAACGGATTACGGAACGTCGACCTCCACTCCGATCTAGGTCTCGAACCTATTCGCGCCTTTATTAAAAAGGCGTCAACACGTCACTTCGCGAACGCATCTACCCATGCGAATACGTTAATCATAGCCATCGCCGACTACGATCTCCCCCCTGACCTCTGCCGCCACCGCCGGCCGCGACATGTTCTCACCAACCCCCCCCCGATGCTTTGTCATCCCTTCTTTCCGTGCAGAATACGGGCGACGACGACGTAGTAGTAGATCCCCTCCCATAGCCGGCGGTTGACCGGTGCATTTAGTAGTGCACCCGTTCCCCTACAGCGACTGTCCCAACCGAGGCGCCCTCGAGTATGACGCTCCTTGCCTTTCTGGCTGGCTAGAGCGTAGTAGGCTTGGTACAGCTGGGCCTCAGCTGCCTCGCTCCGGGGACGGCGCCTGAATCGCCTAGTGTAGGCCCGTCGAGCAGTCACGCACTCCCTGCGGAGTTCCGCGATCTCCACTGACCACCAATAGACTGCTTTTCTGGGGTGTCTGCGACGAGCTCGCGGCATTGCCGCGTCACAGATGGCGGTCATTGCACCGCAGAACCAGACTGCCTCTTCTTCCACTACCGCCTCTTCATTCCCTTCCGGTCCTGAAACCCACGCCTGAACAATCAACGCCTCCTTAAGGGCGTCCAGATCGAGGCGCGATAGTGCCCACCTGGGAAACGGTGACGGACCACCATGGACTCTTTGGCGCGTTTCGTCAGCTATCCAGTTGGGGGAGACATCGAACCGGATGTATCTATGGTCCGACAATGTCTCAACCCCCACAAGGACCTGCCAATCCCGGATCTGCGGCGTGATAGCCGGGGAAGCGAGCGTGACATCCACTACGGACCCTCCTCGCTGCCGCACACAGGTAAAGGTAGATCCCCGGTTCTGAATCACGAGACCGACCTGTACCAGCCACTCCTCCAAGGTTTCCCCACGGGCGTCCGTCGCAACACCTCCCCACGCCGTGGACTTAGCGTTCAAGTCGCCCAGAACGAATACCGGCCGCGGCGATGTTTTCCTTACTGCAGCCCCAACCTCGTCCAGGTAGGCCTCAAAATCCGCGAGGATCCGATTCGGGGAGAAGTACACTCCTATGAGAGTCGCCCCTCCCCATCTCACCGCAACAAAACCCCGGCCCCGCTCCACGGTGTTCAGGGCGGTAGCACCCACAATCGCCACAGAACCCAGATGGTCACCCGCCCAGTCAGTCCGGTTAGGGACGAAATAGGGCTCCGCAACCACTGCGATATCTATCAACCACTCCGCCATTGATTGCACAAGAAGATCTTGAGCGCGAGCGGAATGGTTGAGATTGCCCTGCAGTATCTTGTGTGGGCGGCTAAGGTCCATTATCGGTAACCATCTCCTCTCCCCGGCGCTCGGAAGTAGCAGCCCCGCTATCTATTGTGCTCTTCTGATGAGCCCTCTTTACTTTTTTCCCTCTTCCAGTGCCGGTTCCCTTGGAGGCCGCCGGATCAGTAGTGCACTCCTTACCACCTACCAAATGGGACGCCGGCTTATTTCTGGCAGCGCAGAGAGCACAATGCGGGATTTCTCCACACTCAGCGACCCTGTGCCCAGGGCGAGAGCAGCGGTAACATAAGCTGCTACGATCCACCTCCGAGGTACAGTTCACCGCTATATGTCCGCTCTGGAAGCAACGGAAGCAGCGAACAGGTCTGGTCTCCAGGAGTTGCACTCTTCCTGTGACCCATCCGACAACTATGCTGCCACTCTTTACAACTTTTTTACCAGCCGCTACTGGACAACGGACCCAAATGGTCCCTAGGCTCCTGTCCCCCTGACGGATCATTCCCGCAGTCACTGATCCTTCCGGGCAGTTTCCCTCACGTGCTATTGCCGTCACAACCTCTGCAGTGGTGACAGAGTCCTCCAGATCGGTGATGCGCAAGTCCACACACTTTGTGGGTCTAGAGACTCGGACATTACCGGCGCCCAGGGACTGTCTCAGACTTTCCGCGAGCGCATCTGCCTTCTCTCCACTTGCATCCCCTGCCACCTCCAGAATGCGAGCACCCGTGGCCGCCCTCCGGCAGCGCAGAGCAGAGATACCGAGGCCAGCAAGGTCAACCTTTTGGCAGAGGTATACCTCCGCCAACCCCGTATAACCCCGTAGGGGGTTAAGGGAATATAGTATACTGTGTAATATACACCTACTATTTGAAATCGCCGTCCCAACGTTATTACATACAAACATTCTTTAATATTATTACGGAAACGTTAGTGTAAACGGATCCTTAATTTTGCGGCACAAACATCAAATGCGCCGACGAATCCTTTGTCGGCGCGTTTGACGATGTCTTTAGATTCGAGGTGTGCTTGCTATTATAGTTATGAAATTAAATAAACATAAATTAGGGCATATTGTACCTTACTCGAATCACTTAAAGTTGTATTTGCAAAGTAATAGGCAAAAAGCAATACATTTACGACCGAAGCTGAACACAAAATGAGTTGAATCATTACAAAACATTAGTATAATACACACACACCGTCACGCCTATATTCCCCAAGCGGGGGTGGCAGAGGTGTACTAAGTAGACCCACGTTCCGCCGACGATGTTAAGCCCCATGTACTAGGGGGCGAGCCTATTGCCATATACCGGGCACAATTCCAGACTCCGGACTCGTACTGGGAAGTTGTCGCTAGAAAAACTACACTTGTCCGACCTAGGATTTGAACCCAGGAACTCGTGATCACAAAGCGATGCGCTTTGCCACTAGATCAACGAGGCAGTATTTTTTAGTATAATTTATTAGTATAATATTTTTTTATTTGTACCGTACATACAAATAGATTTTTGAAACTATGTAAAATGTGTTGTAAACCCAATATAGGTAGGTACCTTTATGGTATTGTTATTCATTTTTTTATTAAAGGATCATAGCCCCTCTCTAGGATTTATTCCTGTATCGTGGATGCCTTAACAAATATGAAAATTTACATACACAAATACCCAGACTGAAACAAAAAAAAGTGTAGAATTGTCCCGTGCGGGAATCGAACCCGCGACTATTAGACAGTGCGCGGAGGGCTTAAACGCTAAATCGTCCGTCGAATATAAATCTAAATAGGATTTATATTTGATATTGAAACTAGTACTGGTATAATATATTTTATTTATTGGTCATTAGGCACAACAGGCATTTTCATATTTGAGCGTCTCCATACTACGGAAGACTCGTTAAGCCTTTGGTCCCGGTTACCACTTATTGTGGTAGTCGTTAAGCCGAGTTTGAAGCCGCGGCTTGATAAATTCCAACAGCAGGTGGCACAAACCAGTCTGCACTGGGTCTGCATGGCGGAGTATGACTTAATCTCTTTCGCGTCGATATGTGAGAGAAGGCCTTTGCCGAGCAGTGCGCTGTATAGGCTGATATTATATACTTGAGTAAGTACTTAAGTAGACAGTACTTGTTAAGACTAAACCAGCCTAAGCACCGTGGGGCGATGTTAAGAAGTTAGGTAGCCTCAATGGTCATCTACCATTATCAAACCAGGTACCATATTATTGCATTGTCATAGAACTTATATACGTATGCCAAATTTCAGGTCAATTTGAGAACCGCATGTGTTTGAAAAGTACAGCACAAACTACCTTTGAACTAATAATAACTTTGACCCGGAAAGACAGAGAGACATACGAACAGAGCAAGTTAATTAAAAATTAATAGGTACTCCACGCAGTTATGAACAATCATCCATAAAACTGGAGCGTTGAGCTCGACGCTCGAGCGCGAGTCGAGCGTCGAGCTCAACGCTCCAGTGAGCGTTTTAACTAAAACGCTCGAGCTGGCGCTCGAGCGCTCTGTAACCGACTCCGCTCGGGACTCCAGCGCTTAGCAACATTTTGAGCGTCGACTCAAGCGTTAAGCGCCGACTCGAGCGTGTTTACAACAATATGGTATCTACCTAGTGTACCCACCGTAAAGCGAAAGCTCCATCTAGTATGTTCCCATCGTAACTAACAGCTGTAGCGCCATCTTTTAAAGAGAAAAAGAAACGTCCACCGTTCGGTCTTCGAAGAGTAGATCATCTATTACAGTATTAGTATAGTATCTATGATAGCAATAATCTCATCCCACTCTCATAGACAGCGTATATATATATTATAACATAAGAGGATCCCCATCTATTGAACAATGAAATAACTATTAAAATTGTACACCATTTCAGATCAGTCGTAGATGGCAGTGTTATAGGCATTATCGTACATTGAATGTTTTTTTTTTTTTAATTTCACCTGGTGTCTACGTATACCATTTCCTTTGATCTTGGGATAGAGATTTTACTTACACTTGAATTTGTTATGATTGTTCATCTTGAACCTCATATAGATTGACATTATTTATTATTACAAACTAAAGACCTAGTGCCATCCGTTGGCGAGTAGCTGGACTATAAAAAAATACGGAACTTTTGATTATTTATCATTCTGATTACCTTCAAAGATGGCGTTAATAGAAGAAAACAATTAATAAGCTTTTAGTTCTTTTTTAACTTTCCGACTCTTCTAGTACTGAAAAGCACTGTGATCACAAGAAGAAAAAAACCTAGTTTATGTTCTTCCATGGGAAGAACTGACATTGCGACTTATATACTTGTGAGTACATTTTGAGTTCATAAGCTTTTCAGAATAGTATATTAAAATTTTAAATAGCATCTTTCTAACCACTAGGCTAGCAGTGATAGCCTAGTGGTTAGACCGTTGGACTGCAAAGTCAGAGGTCTCGGGTTCAAACCCAGGCGCGCACCTCTTGTCTTTTCGACAGCATGTGCATATTTCAAATTAATTATCACTTACTTTAGGGGTGAAGGAAAACATCGCGAGGAAACCTAATGCCTAAGAGTTTCTCGAAGGTGTGTGAAGTTCGCCAACCCGCACTGGGCCAGCGTGGTGGACTATGGCCTAAGCCCTCTCAGTTTGAGAGGAGACCCGTGTTCAACAGTGGGAGTTTCTTAACAGGGCTAATATTATAACTTTTATCAGCTTATCTTGTTTTATCTTCAGGAACATTGCCTCCAAACTTACTGCAAATTTATTCCTAACATAACCTCACCTGGTGAAGCTGTAAAGGCCCCGCGGCCAACAGCGTAGATCATTCGCATAGACACACACACACACACACACTATTCCTAACATAACACCCGCGGTAAGCACCCGCGATGCGTGACGCAGGTATTACTAGCATAATTATTGTACTACTTAAACCGGAGCATTGTTTTCACACTAATTACTTACCTACTTATTTTGGTTATTTCCATAGTATTATGTCATATGGCATACTGCTTTGGGGATGTTCTGCTCTGTTGCTGAACCGAATACTATCTTTGTTCTTTAAAAAATTTGGCCCCCAAAGAAAAATTCAATGAGATAAATATTCTAACTGTTGTCTTGCAATTTATATGAAAATCGTTAAAAAGTTTATCAGTAACTTTGAAAAATATAGCAACATTCGTCATTTAATACACTGAACAAAGATGATCTTATTGTACATTCTACTTGTCTCCATAAAATTAGCTACTTTCATGAGGCAATGTATTCGCTTCTACAACAAATTACAGATAGCTATCCGAAATATGCGTATTAATAAATTTAAAAAGGCTATTAAAACTAGACTATGTTAGTAAAGGATATTATAATATTTCGGAATATATCGATGATAAAACTGTTTGGGTTTGAGCAGCTCCTCATACGGCAACTCCTAAATTTATTTTGTAAAATACTTTGTTATTAAAATACAATTTTGTAAATAAGAATAATAAACAGAAATGCCAGTCCAATTCAGTTAATAGATTAGCTCGCCGAGTTTCTCGCCAGATCTTCTCAATGTGAGGTCGCGTTCCGATCCGGTGGTGGTTGTAAAAAATGTAATGATTTTTGACGTTTGTAAGCGCTCTTGTTGGCCTATACAAATAAAACATTTTGACTTTGAGCGTTTTTAACTAATGTGCGCTGACACGATAAGGTAAAAAATAAAAACTACATTTAATATAAACATCTTTTTTTATTCCAACTTATAACCATACATAATATACACAGTACAAAAAAACTTCCTAATACAGCAATAAGGACAAAAAGAAATTGTCACATACTTTAACTATCATTTTGTAACGTAACCAAATTGAGAAATCTAGTAATAGGGATAAACTTATCTACATGCCGTGTTGTAATGTACAATGCTTCGAGCGAATACGTTTTACTTCAATAAAATAACTTAAAATTATACAATTCTTAATATGTACTCGATGGAATTCGAATTAAAATTTACACAATACATACATATCACTATAGCTACAATTAAGCTGTAAATAACCTGAAGAGTTTTATTTGTATTTCGATTAAGGAACATAAAACATATCCACTTCTCAACGATATCACCATAATCAGACTAATATACATTGCACATACTCCGATCGCGACCGTCGGACTAAATCACATTTCGAGTACACTTACACACATAACTGGTACACAATCGACTCGGACGCTTAACAATGGCATCTTATACACGAAACGGCGCACAGCGCGTATCATACTCGCTCCCAATCTTACGTTTAAATGCGGAACTTAGCAATTAATGTTACGTTCGAGGTTGAGATCAAATGCGGGAGGCCCGCTCGACTTCACTTGGCTTCGGCGAGCGCCTCCTCGAGGCAGCACAGAGAATCCTTTACCGCGTGGTACACGATATTCTTAATTTGTAGCTTGTCCTCTTTATTGGAGTGCTGACGGGACAGCCGCCTGAACTGCTGCGCGAGTTCGAAACACCGCGACACGTTCTCGGGCGAAACGAAATCTTCCGCGACTTTGATGCAGTCCAGTAGATTTCTGACTTGGTGCGGCGCTCCGGCCGGAATGAAGACAGCGTCACCGGGGCACTGCAGTATCGCGTAGCCCTCAACTCCGTATTCTCGGTACAGGCGGTCGCGTAACGCGGCGTCGAGATACCAAGTTTGGTCATGAACGGGGTCGTGCTGCGGCCGCGGCCTCGCCCCGCGTTCTAACTCTGCTCGGACTAGGAAATCGCGGATTTTATCCGCATCTTTAGCAGCGTAGATATGCCACAGCGCTGCGGGCGGCTTCACCCGCGCTCTCCGTCTCGACAGGACGTCCACTCCGGCTTCTTCGGCGGCACGTGCCGCTTCTCTCGCCCTTTCCGGTGCGTCGACGGGAGCACTCGCATGTACCATGACATTGACGGCATCGCTGACGTCGAGGTGAAGGTTCGTGGTACCGCCCGCTCCTCCATACGCCGTGTACATTTTTGGACCTAAGTCAGGACGGACGAAGCACTCTGGTAACCGCGCGGCTAAATTTAATTTACCATTGCG
Source organism: Phalera bucephala (assembly GCA_905147815.2). NCBI lineage: Eukaryota > Metazoa > Arthropoda > Insecta > Lepidoptera > Notodontidae > Phalera > Phalera bucephala. Next base: position 24,702,219 of record LR990618.1, on the reverse strand, counting down.
GGAGGTGTATTCGCTTAGCGGTAGAGCACGCATGAGATCGTCGAATCTCGCCGGGAGAAGCTCTGCGAAGTCTTCGCCCGGTGGCCAGTCTTTCACTTTGAGCACCATTGGAGCGCCGCGTTCGTCACGTAGTCTCTTCGCGGCTAGGTCGAATCCATCCCAGAATTTTCTAGCGAGTTGGAACGGAACAACTAGGCCTGATGCGCAATTGACTAAGTCAACTCGCGTATCGCCGAAATCACGAGAAAAGCTTTCGGGGCTCCATAGATCCTTATCGAGAATCGTCGATACATCTGAGACTAGAACAGGTTGACCGCGTTTCCATTGATCCTGCAACAATTGAGACAATCATTAGTGTTATATAATCTGCAATATAATCTACTTTCAATTTTTGGACTATGGGTTAACAAAATTAAATTTAATACTTTGTAATCTTTGCTTACCCCACAAGGGATCTAGCATGATATCTATAGAATTTACTAACTGCCTCGTTGGTCTGGTGGCAAAGCGCATCGCTTTGTGATCACGAGGTCCTGGGTTCAAATCCTAGGTCGGACAAATGTAGTTTTTCTAACGAAAAATTCCCAGTACGAGTCCGGAGTCTGGAATTGTGCCCGGTCGGCGAAACGTGGGTGTACTCAGTACACCTCTGCCACCCCCTCTGGGGAATATTGGCGTGACGGTGTAGAATTTATGATTTTTTTAAATATTTATTTAGGTATACCAACAGTTATTACAGTAAATCGTGTAACAAATTTTTTATACAAATACATTATCGAACAATGCTGCACAACCAATTATAGGTACACACAACATGCAATAGATACTTTAATCATTGGGAGAAGAAAATGTATCTCTCAACCAGCGTATTGTAATATAATAAAGATAAGTATATAAGAATAACAGTTTAAGCAAATGAAAACAAAATATTAAAAGATACGATTAATTTACCTGGAACGGTTTATAATTGCCCGGGTGCACGGGGTCGGTGAGGTGTAACAGCTTGCCGTCGCACAGCCAGGCGTGCGGCACGTCGGGATACAGTAACTTGGACTCCGTCATCGTCATGATCCGTATCGGCAGTTCCTCGCGACTGCGCCCGCTCCGCTCGTACCGTTTTACTACGTTGGAAAGCGCGAAAGGTTTCACTTCACCGTCCTCATCTTTTTTCTCATCCACAACACTCGAGATGACATCATCAAGGATGTCACCCCTGTTCTTCTTTTGTTTTTTCTTAGGTTGGGTTTCGCTGCCTTCGGGCGCAGGTCTGATAAGCAGTTCTCGTAACGTGGAGAAATTGCCGCCTTCCTCAGAGTCCGAGGAGCTGGAATCGGACCTGTCGTCCTCGGCTTCAGTTTTGAGAGGGAGATCGGAGAGCCAGCTGACGACGGGGCTGCCGGTCTTGCCGTTCTCAGACTTAACCGGTGACGATCCGTTCGATGCGGCCGCCTCGTCCTTTTCGTCTTCCTTTTTTACGGTCTGCAAGTAAAAATTAAATTCCATTAGTCTTCGTTTGTAGTGAGACACGAAAGAGAGGCTGATGTTACGACATTATATTCTATACTGAGTGGTGATCAATATTTTAGACTCGAAGCGTCGACTGCAGTGTGACGTACGCGTGATGGGACGATCGTGCTGACATCGGGATCTAATCTACGTTACGTTCACCTAGCATTAAGTCGCTTTGTGTGTTGTGTGTGAATACTGTTGGCCGCGGGGCCTCTACAGCTTCACCGAACAAGAGGGCAAGTGTGCAACAACTACGTTCCAGCCTCAAGGAAGAACGGCCTCGGTCTGTCGCTATGGGGTAGGGCGTATAAGCGTCTCGCCGTGGTCATTTGCACCAGCCGGCGGCGAGGGATTTTTCATCTGGTCAGTGTCTGATATAATGTGCGGTATCTGTATCCGAAAAAGGAGAAGTAAGGACAACGGAAGGATCAGAAATATGCCGCAGACGGAGAGTCAGGTGCGTAGTCGGCAACCGCTACTAATGGCTGCTGTTTGCGACAATAACAAAGTTTGACTTTGTCAAAAAGGAAGTTCAAGTCACGGTGCTGGGAACGGCTAGCCCACTCAGACATTGCAACCATGGATACGGTTCATTTGTATGGAAAGCTCACTCATAGTGCGCTGGTATGGGTACCTTACCCACGGTGCACTTGTGCGGGGAGCTTACCCACGATGGGCTCGTGTATACATTGATTCAAGCACTCGTGTGGGGTCCTCACCCATGGTGCACTTGTGTGGAGGGCTTACCCATGAAGCGCTTGTGCATACATAACTCAATGCGCTCGTGTGGGAATCTCACCCACGGTGCACTTGTGTGGGGCTTACCCCAGTTACGCTCGTGTGGGAATTTAACCTACGGTGCACTGGTATAGTGGCCTCACCTTGTCAAGCGCCTGTTGCAGCAGCTGGCGGGCGCGCGCGCGCGTGCTGTGGTGCGCGTGGTGCGCGGCGCCGCACGCGCACGCGGGCAGCGCGAAGGCGGCGCGCAGCGCGTGGGCTCTCGCCGCGGCCGCGCCCAGCGCGCCGCCGGCCGCGATCTGCGTGAGCAGCAGCCGGCGCGCCGGGTGAGCGCCGCCACTCGTACATGTCAGCCACCTGCCGGACCGACACCGTCGTTGTTATTATTGCCGTAGCAGACATCTTACGCATCCCCCATGATTACACGACACTATTCCCTTCATTACGTCTTTAAATTTGAACCCCTCCCTCCCCCTTACGTGAGATTTACGCTCTAGTTATTAAGACTCTAAGAAAAGTATAAGCAAACTCAATTTTTTTTTTTTTATTTGTGTATAATTATTTTTTCAGAGCGATTCTTCGAGCAGGATAGATAACATAATTTAAAATTATTCCCTTTATGTTGTCAGGCCTGGTAGTGTGTTTAATTATGAGTATCAATGAGTGTTCGCTTTACTCTTTGCCTCATTTAGTTTTTAACTCGTGAAATCGTAATTGACTTCACATTGAATAATGTCTTGCTGCTCATATTGTATAACTGTTAGTTTTCCTTACCTAATAAATAAATAATGGTCCTTCAAGCCGGATAAATTGTGTTAATATTTTTATTGTTATATTTACTGCATTATAAATTTTTTTGCGCCCAAAACAATAGTTGTTCATGGAACTCACCCGAATGAATCCCTTTCGCCATTCGAGCTGGCGTTAGAAGTGTTATTACTTTCACTACTTGAACTTCCAGATTCGCCACCAGACGTCCGCGACTGTGAACAAAAATGAAATTTTATTGTATATATAACTTTGTCCATGTTTTAAATGTAGATGAACTTTTCTGACTACAAAAACAAGGTAAGCTCAAGTAAAAATTCAAAATATAGTTTCAAATTATTAATAGTCACCTTATAACAATCTAAGCACACGACGAAGCCGCACTTCCCGCAAGTCCAGTGGAAGTTAAACAGCGTGGTCTCACACACGTCACACATCTCTCGCACACCCTGCACCACACGCTTCCACGCTATCGTCTTATCTGCAAGTAAATACATATTTATTAGTAAATATACTGGGCTAAAAATAATGCCTTGAATGTCGAAAGAGGAGAAAATGAGGTTAAAGAAAATTTGTTGGACTGCCACTTTTTAATTGGATAATTAATTACCATCGTTTAAGTGGTGTGATTCAGCCTCCTTTTCTTGTTGTAGCAGTTCACAGAACTGGTCTCCAATCTCCCTCAATAGGAAGCAACTCATTTCGATGTCCAACTCAGCGGCGCCCGCGGACGATGAAAGCCATAGTTTTTTGTCATCCTGTAGGCGAAGAAAAATTTCTTAAGTCACCAGTCGAGACACGTATAAAGCAGCACTAGCTATGCTGTTCACGTGAAAATTTGAGCATCGAATCATAATTTACCTCCTCAGCGTCCTTGTAGGGGTCCGAGAAGCCGGCGATCGCCAGCTGCCTATTCTTGGCGTACTTCAGTCTTCGGAAAGCGTAGAAACGGCAGAAGATGTTCGGCATGTCCTTGTCGCGCTGCGCCGGCGACCAGCGGCACTCGCGGCACTTGGCGAGGCGCGGCGCCACCTCGAAGCAGGGCCCGTTCTGCAGAAATGAGTCCGAGGAGGGGCGCGCGGAGGTCGCGGGTGCGGGGGGTGCTCGGCGCGGGGGCTCGTCGCGGCGCCGCCCCCCGCGCCCCCCGCCGCGCGGCCGGCGCCCGCGTGCGCGTCCGCCACCGCGCCGGCTCGACGTGCTGCCCGAGCCGCTGCCGCCCGATCCCGAGTCAGAGTCTTTGTCGTCGCTCTCCTTGTCGCTCTCGCTTCCACTCTCGGACGCCTTCTTTCTCTTGGGCTCGTCGCCGGCCTTCCGCGCGACCGTGCCCTTTTTCCGCTTGGCCTTCGGCGGCTTGCGTTTCGGCGGCGCGGCGGACTCGCGGTCGGAGCTCGAGCTGTCCTCTTCCGCGTCGTCGACGCGGCCGTTCACTTCCTTTGTTTTCCGCGGTTTTGATGTTTTTCGCGCTCCGCGCTGGATCGACTTTGCCGCGACGGGGACGACTATGTTCGAGCTCGAATCGTCGGGCTCGGAGACGCGGGTGATCTTCATCGGAAGCGTGATGCAGGTGCCGCCGCCGCCGGAGCAGTCTCCCTCGCCGATAGGCGCGGTCTCGTGCCGCTGCAGCCAAGCTTTTTTGCCGAGGTGTCGAACGGGAGCGGAACCGTCGCGCGGAGACGCGGCGGCTCGCGATGAGTCGCCCTCGGCGCCCGGCGGCGCCGGAGGGGTAGCGGGCGGCGCCGGTGGGGTGGGGGCGGCCGGAGGCGCCGCCGCAACCGGCGGGGACGCGGGCGGCGCAGGAGTGGCGGGCGCGGGGCTTGCTGCCGGCGTCAGCTGTGGCGCCGGTGACGCGCCTGCTGCACGCTCTGGCGTGGCCACGCTGCCGTCCGCGGACGGCACGCGCACGTCGCAGGGTGGGCCGGGCGCTTGCGGCGCGGGCTCGGAGCCGTGCGGCGTTCGGCCCGCACCGGCCGCCGCCGCTATGAGCGGCTCGGGCGCAGGTGGTTCCTCAAGTCGGCGACGCTTCCCGTCCGCGTCACACGGCGAGTCGGGCGCGCCGCGCCGTCGCGGCGAGAGCCGATCGGGGTCGTCTCTCGCTACGCCAAGGTCGAGGGGTTGCAGCTGGCAAGGCGAGCTCGATGACGCGTCGCCGTGCGCTCGCGGGGGCGGTCTCGGCTCCGGAGTACCCGAATGCGCGGGCGGCGGCGGCCTCGTCCGCTGGCCAGCGTATGGGGGCGGGTAAGGAACCGGCGGTGGTTCCGCCTTGGTCATAGGCATGGGCTGCGGCTCCACGGCGACGGCGTAGTGAGCGGGACTCAGCGAATTGCTCGGCTTGCCGTAGATGTGCGGCGGCGCCGGACTCGACACCTTCGGTTTCGACGGCGGCGGGGTCTGGTAGTAGGCCGGCGACCGCTGCGGCGGCGGCTGGTACATCCGCCGCGCGTTCTTGTCCTGGGCTGGCAACGCGGCGTGGGGTGACGTTTGCAACGAAGGGAGAGGGTGCGGAGGAGCGTGAGGAGAGGGCCCGGTTCGGTACGACCGCGAGGCCAGATAGTGCGGCGACGGCTCACTCCGCGGTTTGCTCGGATACGAGGGGTGCTTCTGCTCGAGGTGAATCTGTTTGGCGTCGTGCTTGACTATCACAGAGTTCTTTTCGGGGACCAGCGGCGGTGGTGCCGGCAGGTGTGGATCCTTCATTTTGTCATAGGTGCGATAGGGGGGATAGTTGTAGGGCGCAAAATTCGGTTCGCCTTTGGGTAAGGAGGGGTGTGGCGCCGGTTTGTCGGGCTTGGAGGGTATGGATATTCTCGAGTGCGGCGAGCAGTAGTCGGCGGGCGAGGCCGGCGCGCGCGGCGAGGGGTGCTGCGGGTGCTGCGGGTGCGCGGGCGGGTGGCCGGGCGGCGAGTAGTAGGCGCGGTCGGGCGGCGGCGCGCGCAGCCGCTCGTGCTCGCCCGCGCCCGGCGCGCGGCTCGGCGCCAGGCTGTGCAGCAGCGACCAGGACATGCCGCGCTGTAACATTTCACAACGTTACATTCATTTCATATTATCAGTATGCCCCTGCGTCGTAATGCGTAAAACACGCTATGGAAGCCATTACGCGAATGTAAAAATGTTTAATATGCTATGTTTTATTGTTAGCATCTTGTTAAAGTAATGGGGCAGGAGCAGTAGAATAAATATATAGCAAAATACATATAATGCTTTTAATACCGCCGCCGCCAACGGTTTTCGTGTGTTTCATTAAATCCCTAATTTTATTTTTGTGTCGCAAATTAAGACCCTATAACTCAAAAAGGGAAACCAATAATATAGTCAAAATACTAACCTTTTGGTTTGCCAGCCTAAGAGATTCCTCAAAATGCCTGGAGACTAGTTTCGAAGCGGCGTTCTCTTGGTCTCTTCTTTCCTTCTCTACCCTCTCTTGCTTATCCCGCTCCCGTTCCCTTTCCCTTTCCCGTTCTCTTTCTCTTTCTTGCTCTAGCCGTTCTCTCTCCTTTCTCTCTTTTTGCTGCTTCTCCAGCATCTCCCGTTGCTCCTGTCGGTCCCTGTAAACAACGGATAAAATACAAATTAAATTCTTGTTTACTATGTAAGAAAATTAAAATAGAATGTCCTTTACTTTTAACAAAAAAAAAATGAGGCCTCACACTATAGTATTTTTCATGTAAGGTGGGTACTGTAACAGTTGTAAGAGTCAAAGAAAATTATACTTTATTCCATGGCAATAAGAAGCATGACCGATTTCTATACTTTACTTACTTCTATACTTTACTTTTGGTTTTATGCCTTAACAACATTGAATTAAATATTAATTTCGTTTGGCACTTAGAACTGTCACTACCCTACCTATATGATAAATACTACAGGAATTATTCCTATGATACAGGGTGCGTTTACAAACATGATATTGATATGCACCAACAACCAGACCGAAACAAACACTTGTGTGTCATACAACGGTTTTTCATGGGGTTCAAACCCGCGACTGTTCGATCCAGTGGGCGGAGCGACATAAGCTCTTAACCACTGCACCAAACCGTCATCATATGTTATGGTAAATAAATATACGCAATGATAGATACGAGCAGATACGGGGCTTATTGAGATATTAAATTAAAAATAAACCATTATAAGCTTAATAAAGTATACATATATTATAATGATAAAAAAGTCGCATTATGGACGTCCTCGGATTGCAGGAATCCTTACTAATCCTTACTAATATTATAAATGCGAAAGTAACTCTGCCTGTCTGTCTGTGTCGCGCTTTCATGCCAAAACTACTGAACGGATTTAAATGAAATTTGGTACACAGATAGTCTAGAGCCTGAGAAAGAACATAGGCTACTTTTTAATGCGAAAAAGGGTTGTAACGTGTTGAAAGGGGGGGATGAAAAGTTGTATGGACACTATTCCACGCGGGCGAAGTCGCGGGCACAGCTAGTAATCAATAAAATATATTGCGTTAAACGGAGTTCAACTGGCAAGCCGCTAATATTTAGTAACTAGTATTCAAGGTCCCCGGCCCATATGTACCTAGTATGTAAGTAGGTCATGCTTATTTAATGTAATCACAAATAAGCTGACACGCAGTTTGAGTACAATTGAATCTTGGTATGTTCTACACAGTGGCGTGCGTTCCGTATAGGCAATTAAACAAAGCGTACATAACTATCTATCTATCTATATCATCACGCCAGATCCCTTGCGGGGTAGGCGGAGAGTACAAAGTTCCAACAGGTTCTTTCCTTACATACCTCTCTGGGTTCCTCCACTCTCATAGTTCGTCTGATACACGTTCGCCGGTTACGGAGACTCTTGACTTGTCCTTCAGATAAGACTCGGTCTATTTGGTCATGGTAAGATAGTCTAGGTCTTCCCTGGTACTACATCCTTCCACTTTCGCATTGTGTATCTGTTTTGTCATTCTTTCTTCTGACATTCTTTGTAAATGCCCGAATCAACGGAGCATACCCTTTCTCATCTTTACACCGATACTATCTTTCATGCCTACTCGCTTTCTTACTACGGTGTTGCGAATGCGGTCGGTCAGCTCCACTCCGCACATCTTCCGCAGTGCTCGCATTTCCACCGCATTTATCCTACTTTCATTCTCCTTACATACCCATGCGTACATAACTACATAAATAAAATAATATTAATATTCATACTTAACTATAATAATTAATAACGTATTTATATATTATATACTGAGGCAGGCACTGCTTAATTGCGTAAATGAAATGATTGGGGCTGCAGGTCTTGCCCCGGCTTCGCACGGCTAGTACGGTCAAATCGACGGCCCCATAGAACCAAGTTACATATGCCAAACAAAATAAATGGCATTTGCAACTTTCGTGCCCGTCTATAAGGTTATTTATACCACATATATAACCGGATTATAAGACTTTGTTCGTTGGACACTTCGAAGTATTGACATAGTTCAGCACAAAATATTCATAAATCTCCACGTGAAAATACGCGGCGGGCGACTTCAATTTACTGTCGATACAGATACATTATTCTGTGGTCTATTAGAGAGGTACGTAACGTCAGATCTTGTTGGAACTCTACACTCTCTGCCGCGAGGGGGCTTGATGATATAGACCGAATAGATGTTTATACTAATTTGATGTTAAATAACAATTCTTCGTACGGTTAAAAATTGATAGCCGATATAAAAATACCAATAAAACACTATCAATATTATTACTATTGTACATAATGTATTTAAAGACACCCGGCAAGCTCCTGCTAGCACAAATACTAGAATTAAATTCATAATTCAGAGCAACTATCTCTTTCCGTAAATAACAATGAAAATATGAAAGCTTATGTGAAGTATGAATGAACCTGTACTATGTCACGTCAAGCAGAATAAAACTAAACTGCGAAAAAAGAGATCTAATTCAGGAGAAATTAAAATAACTACAAATTAAACTTGTAAAAAGCAAGACCCTAATCAATTTGACCTACATTTATCACTTCACAAATACCACAAATATTTTTTTAATGAATCATCACCGATAAACACTGTATGATAGATAACATTTGACAGCGTCTCAGCGTCATACAATCCCTAAAAAATAAATAAAATGTTCAAGCATAAAGGTCGACAATAAAAAAAATCCGGTAGAACTAATAAAGAAAATAATTCATTATACATTTACAATGAATTAATTTTCATTAACCTAGCCTTCGCAGCATTGTTCTAAGTATATGTACCTTTTAATTAATTTAAGCCACCTTCAATATAAACATATTGTTTAATTGTCCATTATGATTAATGGTAATTGTTCCGGCATTATAGTTCTGGCGTGGAAAGAGCACAATCGATTTACTTTGTGTGTGTGTGTGTATGTGTGAATGAACTACGCTGTTGGCCGCGGAGCCTTTACAGCTTCACCGGACAAGAGGGCGAGCGTGCAACGACTTCGCTCGAGCAAGAAGGGCAAGGGGGCAACTAGCTCAAGGGCGCCTTAAGGAAGAACGGCCTCGGCTTGGGCAGTCGCTATGGGGGATATCGTATACTAGGTGTCTCGCCGTGGTGCTCTGCACCGGCCGGCGGGCAAGGGATTCTTCGACAATCGATTTAAATTTAACATTGGAGTATTATTTATAATCGCAACTATTAATTATAGTGCCACAAGGATCTTTTGGCCCATGGATGACATTAACATATATATCAATGAAAAAAAAGTAAAATTGTTCTACTTCCAAACAGATATTTCAACAGGCGCGATTACTAATTAAAAAAAGGCTTGGGTACATTTCATAGCAAACGACATCTCTGCGACTGTTATGAAGTGACATTTCACTTAGTGATGTAAAAACGCTCGAGTCTGCGCTTAAAACGCTCCCGTCTTCTACGTGTTTCAACGATCGTGAGCGTCGACTCAGCGCTAAACGCTTGACTTCAGCGCTTATTTTTACAACACCTAATTTCACTTGATGACAGCATCAGTCCCGATTTTGGTCGCGGGCCAAAAGATTCTTGTACGACTGTACTTACAATCGGAATCGATGTTTAAGCAAAGCAAGAAAGATTATGGAAATACCTAATAATACTTGTGTAAAATATCGATACATATGTTATAACATTGTAAACATATCGATGCATCGACCTCGATCAAACGATCGGTTTATTATAATCGAGCGCATACCATATCGATTATGCACAAGTATCAGCTGACTGACATTACCGCTCGCCGACCTTGGCCCACAACGACTTTCGGATGCTGACGTAATTAGCAGCCTTGACCGAACTCCATAACAAAAACACGTCTAATTGTTGTTGACAGCTGTCATGTTTGTAAATGTAGACGATTAAATGTTTGTAATACCCGTTACACAGCAAAAAAAGCTCTTAATTTCACTAATAACAACTGACTTTCTTCTGTATCTATATCATCACGCCAGATCCCTTGCAGGGTATGTCTAGTGTACAGAGTTCCGACGGGTTCTTTTATTACATACCTTTCTGGCTTCCTCCACTCTCATCATAGACTATTCTCTGACTTTCTTTTTCAATAAAATATCACAGTAAATGCTCTACAATATGGGGAAATTAAGAGGGACTGTGCCCAAATGACCAATGGCCCACTGGACCAAATGGCCATTGGCCAAAATAAAAACTGACTGGTCCCCACGAATTAGGAAAAGGCCAATGATGTAGACAGAGATGGAAGGATGAACCAGATACCCATTTAAAAGGGCACATAACAGTGGAAAAAGTGGAGGGAGACTCTTGCTTAGCAGTGACACAATTGCTCGTAACAATAATAGCATATACCTACCTACGTCAAAACAAATATTCGATGGCAAAGGCGGTGTTCGTGACGAACTTTGGAAGAAGCCAAAGTCTTGCAGTTGTTCTTTCGAATGATAATGATGACGATTCCTTGGTTCTTCCAGATTTCCCTCTACGTATATCTTAGCAACCGACGAGGATAAATTACCATGACTAACAACTTCAGAGAACAGTGCAAAACAATACAAATTGTGACCTATAAATTGTTTGTATTTACTCAATTTTTCCCCGTAGGTATAAAGCTACTCCGTACGTGATATTCAAGGGCAAGTCATCATTAGTTGTGCAAGCTGCAAACAACATCCAGTTTCAATACAAAAAATAACAAACCTAAAGGATAAAATAATAAATAGTTTTAAAGAGAATTCTTTTCCGTCTGATGTTTTGAAATATATCGCAATGATGTTATGTATCAATAAAATGTAGATAATAATCATAATCTACACATATATAAACATCTAACAACAGAAATCGTAATTATTTAAACTGGTTTACAGCAAACATGGTTGTTAATTGCTGAATTAACAATCACCGTATGCTAATCTTAGCAAGACAAGTCAAGGCTGCAACAACGTCTTCATAACAAATTTTAACGTTCATTCAAATGAATTTACTGATCATCTTATGAATTGTAAATATCATAATAAAGAACCGGCTGAAGATGGCAAGGCCAGTTGGTATATCATCTATATTGAAAAATAAATAATATACCTACGTTGCATATATTGGACTCTACTGACAGCTGTTTCTTTAAAATTACAATAATAATGATGATATTTGTGGAATTGGTGATGTATGAAGTAAAGCTAGATAATATTACTTTATTAATATTAACAAAATTATTATTTAAAACTATTTAATCGCAGGTTTTATTTTTAATACACAACAATATGCATGTAACGTTTAAAAATGAAAGCTCTTTTGTTAAAATCCTAATTGGTAAAAGAAAATGAGCAAAAATCTTATGCAATTAAAATTAGATTACAAAAAAACAATAATATATTGAATATTAATGGCCTTTATCACTTATAGTGTTAAAGCTTTGACAAATACAAGACAATAATCTTAAGAAATATATAAAATACAAAAAATATGAGGAAGATGCACCAGAAAATGCTTGGGGATATTTTTATGACAACTATAATCTTTCGAAAAAAAAGGATCTGATATGGGAAATTTTCACAAAAAAAAAAAGGAACACAGAGTGTAAGAAATACAAAATGAATATGTGAATCGCCGAGCAACGGTGTCACGGCCCTGCTCAATGCTCTATGCGGGAAGTAGCGGCAATGGCATAACTTGAAACAGGTATTTAATCACGAAAATTAGGAGTACGAATAACCAGTCTACGCATTTTCATGTCCATTTTTTTCCGTACTAGCCAATTTCATGTCTACTACTCAACTTATGCAATCCAAGGGGAACGGTAGCTATTAAGAAAAAGGCAGTTCAAAGAGGAGATGAATCGGTGGTATCAACCGTGATATACGAACATAATAATAAAACGTTTTATTATTACGATTTCTGTGTATAAGAACAAACATGAGAGCATGGGAATGAGAGGATATAATGGTAAGCCTGTTAAAATATTTTTTTTACTATAACACCCAGCAACACATCGGCTGAAAGTTATTTACTCTCACACTCAAAATTAACGTTGAGAATTAGTATTCTTTTGTGAAAAGTTATACCTATTTGAAGGTCAAAATCATTTTGCGGTAACAATGGTTAGGTTAAATTTAAAATAAATCCTTCTCAGTTATTAGCCAATTTATGTTTCCTTAGCAGTCGGTTGATTGCACATATTATCTTTAATTATATCATAGTAGCTGTTACCCGCAACTTTGTTCATGCTATTTTCAGGCGTACATTTTTGAGACAAAAGGTTATTTCCTTGCCGAATTTGATCGAAATCTGTTCAGCGCTTTGGGCGTAAAAAAGGTAACAAACAGACAGACAGACAGAGTTACTTTCGAATTTATAATATTAGTATGGATGTATTAAGAAAAATTCCACATATTTTTCCAGTATGTATATATAATATTATGAATATGGGCTACTAAATGTTGCTATAATTATGAGAATGATTACTTAATTAATACCTAAACGAAATATAGTTTACTTAACCCAACCACTTGGTTCCTAGTCACGTGAACTCAAAGGACCTAACTAAAAAAAGAACAAGCTGTTGGCTAAAACCTTCTCTTAACATTTATTATATATGTAATATTAAATAAAATATTCCATAACAAAGCAGCTTTACTATACACACACACAAAGCAATTCATTTTGTATCCATATTGCTAAGAGGCCCTTAGACGACGTATCTGGGTCAGAAACGACCTTAATAACTTTTATAGATGACCTTACTACACATTCTTTTCCTTTTCATAAAAGCTTTGTAATAGATAATATAGAGGATTTACATCTACCAGCTTAGACAATGACAAAAGCGATAAGTTATGATAGAGATGTAGATAAGCGATGTACCCACATACCAGTACAAACAAAAATGAAACAAAAAAATAATGGAACCTTTTGCTACTGCTGGTTCATATTTAGTCTAATCAGCACTTTAAGTGCCGTACAGAAATGGATTACTGTAACCAATTCATGCGATACATTGAAAAAACAGTGTTTTTGTATCCCATGCATGTTATGAACGATGCAGATTGACTTAATATTTTACTATGTTTACTTTTGGTTCTATATTTTGGAATCTAGTTAAATATTGGAATATACGATTAAACGATATTTTTTCGATGGAAAAAAAATCTAAAACATCTCTATGGTTTTACATTTAAACGCAAAACGTTTATAAACTAGTCAATGGAATTAACTTTAGGACAATGAATAACCGTATCAATGTTCTTGTAAAACAGATTTTTATTTCATTTAGTATTTTTTTTTGAAAATGTTGTTTGGCACATTCGTTGTTTATTTTCGAGCGCTCGCTCAATATCTCCGTTCCTTGTTATTGAGTTCTAAAGTATTTGCATCACTATTACTTTCCCGAACGATCAGTAGTCCGGTGAATTACTATCAATGTATATATGTTATTAGTCACTTATTTTAGTCGTTTTCGTCATTATGTAAGTAATAGAGAAGATTTTTATGGGAAACTTCCCTCTACACAGACCTTACTGCCCTAAGCCTCCTGCTGCAATAAGCCCTATAGCACAATATACCCAGAGTCACTATTGTCTGTTTGTTTTTTGTTTTCCACCCAACCAGATTTTAGTGAATACTTTTTGGCTACGCTATTTGCCGAGGGGCCTATTAGCTTCACCGGGCAAGACGACAAGCGTGCACCAACCACGCTTCAGGCGAAAGGGCATTTTCAAGGAGGAACGGCTTCGATTTGGCCTATCGCTATGGAGAAGAGCAAATATTAGTTGTCTCGACGTGGAGCTCTGCACCTGCATGGGTAAGGAATACTTCGGCTTCATCATCGAGGCCGATGCGATGTCTGGTTTTGGTACCCGCAAGGACGTAGACAAGGGCATTGGGAGAATCGGTGAGAAGGAGAAAGAAAGCGGCTTACGATTAGGTAGTGTGAGTGATTGGACGCGTTCGCAAAAACTTGTCGTAATTACTCTAAGAGCGCTAACCGTATCATCGATTAGTCGTAACCACAGAGCAAAACATGTTGCGGCATATAAAAAAGGGTTTGGTGTAATCTAAATAAAGACTAAAAATAAATTAAAAGAACAACTCTCATACATTTCAAGAGATCAGAGCAACTTGATATAGCACGCATAAATCTGTTTTTACTAATTTTTTTTGTTCTATATCTGACTTCTTAAGTATTGTTTTAATTTTTTAACCCACTGTAACTTTGAGTACCGTCGGTTTGTGTGACTCTTGAAAGGTTTTCAAATATTGAATTCCTTATACCAGAATTAAAGTGAAAAGGTATGTGTGTTTAACAAGAACGAATAGACAGAATATAAATTAAATACAACATGTTAAGTCTATAAATTAAAAAGGAAATTTTTTTGGATACTACAAAATCCTTACAAAATAAAATACTTTATGAGTGCATAGTAGTATATATAAAGGTATTGCATAAGCATTAAACAAGAATAAAAATACAACTAGATACTTGATAAATACAAGTAGGTAATCCTAGGTCGGACAAATGTAGTTTTTCTAACGAAAAATTCCCAGTATGAGTCCGGAGTCTGGAATTGTGCCCAGTATATGGCAATAGGCTCGCCCCCTATAACATGGGACCTAACATCGTCGGCGAAACATGGGTGTACATAGTACACAACTGCCACCCCCGGTTTGGAAATATAGGCGTGACGGTGTGTGTGTACAAGTAGGTTTTATAAAAATCTTATAACTTTGTAGTACAACTTGTGGAATTGGGTTAAATTTCCAAGGTCGGTGTCATAACTGTTTTGTTCTAAATACATAGTATCCTGCACTAATTATGTTATCATTACAATAATTAAAACAACGTTGAAAATGTGTACATAATTATTGTACAAGTTACACAATCATCTATTTTAGGGCACAAGTTGATGGTTATGCGACGTATACATTCCATTACAGGCCATGATGATACGGACGACGACGACGAAGTCGTAGATCCCCTAGCCCGCCGACCGATGCACTAATTACACCCCCTCCCCCCCGTAGCGACTGTCCAAACCGAGGCTGTTCCTCCTTGAGGCGCCCTCGAGTCCGAGCCCTTGCCCTTCTGGCTCGAGCGTGGTGCACGCTCGCCCTTAAGTCCGGTGAAGCTGTAGAGGCCTCATAGCGTATATCACTCAAACACACATACACACACATCCATTACAGGCAACTGTACATTAACGATACTCGGTGAACATCGATGTACTGAACACATGGGTGTAGACTACGTGATGCATCGAATTTCGTTGCATCGCTTACTTTCGCTCGTAGTGCTGTGCGACTGCTTACCGATCACCAAGGTTAAGCAGCGTTCGACTCGGTCGGCCTGAGATGGGTGACCGATTCGAGCGTCTCTGTGCTTCGGAAGGCACATTAAGCGGTTGGTCCCTGTTACCACGTAATGTAGTGCTTGCTAAACCTAGTTGGAAGCCTTATAGGCGGTTTGATATGTTTCCAACAACAAGTCACAAACCTGCCGCCACCAATCCGCACTGGGTCCGCGTGGTATAACCTAATTTCTCTCAACTCGATTTGTGAGAGACGGCCTTTGCTTATCAGTGGGACATTATAATAATGTTTATATATATAATAATATTAGCCCTGTTAAGAAATTGTCCCGCCGTTGGGCACGGACCTCCTCTCAAACTGAGAGGGTTTAGGCCATAGTCCACCACGCTGGCCCAGTGCGGGTTGGCGAACTTCATACACCTTCGAGAGGCATGCACTCTTAGGCATGCAGGTTTCCTCACGATGTTTTCCTTCACCGTTAAAACAAGTGATAGTTAATTTTTTAAGACGCACTTGTTTTCGAATAGACCTCTGCTTTACAGTCCAACAGTCTAACCACTAGGCTATCACTGCTTAGGGGTGTGGCAGTAGTGGGACATTACAGGCTAATTATATTAAGACATTATAGGATAATTATTATTATCGTATACTTTCGATTTTTAACGCTGTATCGATGTATTTTATTCGATACATCGAAATTCGACGCGCTCTTTCGACGCGATGTATGGTTTTGAATGACCTCCCGGAAGTATTACAAAGATTCTATATAAGTTGTCCAAAAAAGTTTAAACGAAAATTAAAACAATATTACTTAGATGCATAACGTGAGCTATGCGATAAGCAATTTAAAATTAAATTGAAACAAAGCTTGTAAAAAAATATGTAAATATATCTTCAAATATAAATGTATCAAGTGTACGACTCGCCGGCACCCAGATTAACCCTCAGAGGTTTACGTGGTGAAATTTTATAATATTGTAACGATAGATATGTGTTTTGGAAATAAATAAATAAAAAAAACAAAAACAGGAAATATGTATCTCTATAAGTAATTATCGTAACGTACACATTCTTATTTTCTTTTTACTTGGATAAAACAACAAAACTATATTTTGAAGACTTGATGGCTTGTGCAAATGCTGTTCAAAAGATCATATATAATATAATTAAGGAGCTGGAAGAAACGTAGATAGAATTTAATTCAGATAGTTCGAACAAATCGGAAGATTTTTCTTTCGTACTTTATTTAAATGGTGATGTTTTTATTCGCTGCATCGTGAAAGATAGACGCTACGTTTCGATTACATTCCTACTGTTCAGCTGCTCTGATCGACAATATATTAGTTAAAAAAAAAATTGCAACTACCTACTAACAGATGGCGCTGACTTAATGAAATATTCATGGTGCAAGACTCTAAGCCAACGATTCCCCATACAAGCCTAAAATACAACAGAGCGAGTTCACATGACCACTAACATATACGATACCAACCCCCGACAATTCTTGGGAAATGATAGGCCGCGCCAAAACCAACACCTGTCTGGCTGGAAGATCTTCCCTTTGACAAATCCTGCCACAACATACCTGCCCCAAGGTAGATATTTAAAGCTAACAAAAACATAGATAAGTAAATAGTATATAGATCTAATTCCTATCACCGGAAATGGTATAATAAAGTAATATTTAATCGATTAAAGATACTTGAAACTTCCCTACACACAACAAAGATCGCTTCGTTTCTCAATAAACATACTTACATACGAAAGATATGGCCCAGAAGGCTTGCCTGATGCAATATATATTAAGAAAACGTGGCGCCTTAATCAGCTTTCATACAAGTATTTGCTAAATTAAAAATATTTGCTAAATGGCTGGCTATAAATGGCTATAACTCATAAAATAAAAGCGTGCGCAGCCGCAGTTAACACCTAGCGATCCATAGTTAAGTGATAGTGTGGCGTTTAATAATTTTATTGAACGCCCTGGTTTTTGTAGTTACAAAGGAAATCAAAGAATGACAAACGAAGAACAAAACATCAATCATTTCTTAAAATTCCTTTGCATCAATGAGTTGTTTTGGAAAATACAACTATTGTTCAATGAGTGGATATTCCGTTGCTTATATCATCGGATATATAAGATTTTCTGCAATGTTTGTTTTGATTTGGTTATATGTGTATGTAAAATGTACCCATGACTATACAGGAATTATTACTTCCTAGTATATGGCTACGTTGTTATTTAGAGAAAAAAATTAGTATGAGGTTAATGTCATTCTAACAACCTGCTAAGTACGACTTACATAGATTTTTTAATTTAACAGATTTTGTGTCATCTACAGGAAGTAGGGTTGCAGCTATGCTACTACCTACCAAAGGATCTCATGTAGTTCACAATATGAAGAAAATATTAAACGCAATTATTACGACAGATATGTATATATATATACATATCTTCATCACTACAATATTATTGATCACGTTCGCAATTTTAAAGAAATATCAGATATCTTGTTACTCAGAACAAACCACGACGACGCACCAAAGATTTTTTAAAAGCAAGCTTTTTTAACAAAAACACAACTATGATATCTTGCTAGCCACCTTTCGGCTTCATCAGCGGACCCTGAATGCTATCTGGTTGTATAGTACTTGTCAATACAAGCCCAAACACGAGTATGTTACGTTGTATAGTTCACATGTTTCTATGGCCGGCTTGCGACTCCATCCTCAGACCAGCTCCATGGTACCATATTATTGTATTGTCATCTAACTTATTCTAACTCAATCAGATATCCGCAAGTGCTTGAAAAATGGATCATTTGATTTGAACCGGAAAGATAGACTAACAGACAGACGTACGAACATTGCAAGTTAAATAAAAGCTTGTAACAACTAAAAGACTAATGAAATGAATGGAAACATAATATGCTACACATATATCTAAATAAAATTAATCCCTATCGATTCGGTACACACATAAATCGAAATTATCAGCATTTCAATACATGATAATTAGAGAATGACTTTAGTAAAACGATTGAATATTTGATAAAGTAGATAGACGAATAAAATATTTTGTTTGTATGTTATATAATCTATTTATAAGTAACGAAATGCCTGGTTTGAATAATGGTTATAATAATGGAAACATTGATAAATCTTTATATTCATAAGTTATTTAGTGATTATTAGTTACAATTTACTGATTTCTGAGGTTGAAGTATTTTATTAAAACATAACCGGTAAAAGTTCGTTACGGAACCCATGGATTACATTGAGCCCACTCGAACGGCAGTGAGCAGCACATGAAACTAACCAGCGCGAGAATGTAAACCCAACCAGTAAGCAAGGAAGTGAGTGATAATGAGCTATGAAAACTTTACATACCCGCACCGCTAAATTTCATAGTAGTTTCCTTGCACAGTATCTGAAAATACGCGTGATATCCGGCTTAGTGTATGTAAGGACTAACAAAAAATTCAATAATCTCCGTAACCGACGAGCCTCTATGACAGGGAAGAAAGTCTGTAAAGCAAGAACCTATTGGGAGTCTGTACTTTTTTGCCTAGCCCGCAGAGACTTATGATGTATTTTGATTAACCACATAGTCCAAAAACAAAGAAACGACAATATAGAGTATTAAATTCTAAATAAAATAAATATGGACACATGTCGTCATCAAAATGGGCTCCCTATTCAGCTAAAAGCTGTAACACGTTTATAACCGAGCTGCAGCGTAACGTTACGTGAGCAGTTCATTTTGCCGATAAGTATCTTCCCTCAGAATCTAGCACAGCCTCAACTTAATAAAACACGATATTTTGTGTGTGTGTGAATGATCCACGCTGTTAGCCGCGGGCTTTTACAGCTTCACCGGACAAGAGGGCGAGCGTGCAACCACTACGCTCGAGCCAGAAGAGCAAGGGGGCAACTAGCTCAAGGGCGCCTCAAGGAGGAACGGCCTCGGCTTGGGCAGTCGCTATGGGGGAGAGCGTATACTAGGTGTCTCGCCGTGGTACTCTGCACCGGCCGGCGGGCAAGGGATTCTTCGACCTCGCCGGCGAGGTCGGTGTCTGATCCTGTGTGCGGTATATGTAAGGGCATCGGGAGGGTCGGTGAGAACATGCCGCGGACGGCGGTAGCGGCTGATAGGAGGGGAGTTAAGTTTGTAGTCGGTGGCGGCTACGATTAACGGATTTCTATGATTGGACGCGTTTGCGAAATATCGGGTTGTCGCCTTTTTAATAAAGGCTAATAGGTTCGAGACCGTGAACGGAATGGAGATCTACATTCCGTATGAACCACAGGGCTCCGACGGCTTTGCGGAGGAAGCGGGATTGAACCGTTTGGAGTCTATCGATGTGAGAGCGGGCGGCGTGCCCGAACACCTCACAAGCGTACGTCATGATGGGCCGTATACAAGTTTTGTAAAGTGTCACCTTATTCCTAAGGGACATTTTACTCCGCTTGCAGATAAATAAAACACGAGTTCGGGTACGATTGGTCCAATTAATAGGTATATGACGGACGATTTAGCGCAGTGGTTAAGAGCTTGAGCTGCTCCGCCCACTGTGTCGAATAGTCGCGGGTTCGATTCCCGCACGGGACAAATCTTTGTGTGATCCACAATTATTTGTTCCGGTCTGGGTATTTGTTTTTGAATTTTCATGTTTGTAAACGCACCCACGACACAGGAATAAATGCTAGTGTGGGGATACGTTTAAAAAAAAAAAAAAGATATGGCACATATTATTAAAAAAGTTGCTAAGTATGTATTTTTCAAAACTAGAACACAACATTTTCTTATGTTTTCCACATATTTATCATAATTTTCACACCTACCTACTATACGTACTAAGTAATATCGGCTAAGCTTCGATGTAACAACGCACCTACAATTCAATCTATAACTATCCTTGTTTGTAGAGATGCCTCTATCCAATAAAAGGCAGGGAAATTAAGAAGAATACGATAAGCACGATAGTATCTAAACATGTTTAGAGCTTTTAATTTAATAATAACTTCTTTACAATCGAGAAATAAAATACAACACTTACTTTTTTATAATAATAATACACTATAATGAGGTTACTCACTAGATCACACCAAACGAAGGCGTTTAATAGTAATACTAATTAAAAGACCCTATAATAGTAGTATTTATTAATAGTATAGTGTTATTGTAGTGCACAGGAGGGGCATAATAGTCCAATCCAGTATTAAAATATTAAGGTTAACAAAAGGCACTTATAAACAATGATAATATTTTATTTATGTGTTTTATATTCGTGTATCTGGTGGTGGTGGTGGTGGTGACGGACGATTTAGCGCAGTGGTTAAGAGCTTAAGCTGCTCCAACTACTGTGTCTCATAGTCGCAGGTTCGGTTCCCGCACGGGACAAATCTTTGTGTGATCCACAATTATTTGTTCCGGTCTGGGTATTTGTGTATGTGAATTTTCATGTTTGTTAACGCACCCACGACACAGGAATAAATCCTAGTTTTCGTCCAGGCTACGTTTTACAAAAAAAGAAAAGAAAAGAAAGAAAGAGCTGTAAATGTAAAATGCGTGAATTGTAAGTGAACTTTGATTAAATTGAGTCTGAACAAGGTCAGAATTATGAAAATAAATTGTTCGAATCACCGATTTAACTTTTGATTTCATTAAAGTGTAGAAAGCCATTTCTCAAAAGTAGTTGGATGATTAACCATTCAAATTACAATAAAGCACGTAAGGTCGCATTTATTAAATTTAGGTAAGGTATATAAATTAACTGTGTGTGTGTGTGTGTGTGTGTGAATGATGTACGCTGTTGGCCGCGAGGCCTTTACAGCTTCACCGGACTTAAAGGCGAGCGTGCAACCACTACGCTCTAGCCAGCCAGAAGGGCAAGAGGCGACATACTCGAGGGCGCCTCGAAGAGGTGCCCTCGGTTGGGACAGTCGCTGTAGGGGGACGGGTGCACTACTAAGTGCACCGGTCAACCGCCGGCTATGGGAGGGGATCTACTACTACGTCGTCGTCGTCGCCCGTATTCTGAGCGGAAAGAAGGGATGACAAAGCATCGGGGGGGTCGGTGAGAACATGTCGCGGCCGGCGGTGGCGGCAGGGGTCTTTAGTGTTGTTTTCTCAAATAAATAGTTGAGCAGTAAAATTTTCCGTGTAGCAATTATTATTATGTCTGAATAACTTTATAAATCTGAAACGCTTAAGTCATCGCATCGACAACGTAGCCGCCAAACTACGGGATTTCCGTGAAAAGTGCGTCACAAAATATGATGAAAAACCTATCCTTGTTACTTTTTTAAATGTCGTGACCGATTTTATATTCTTAAAGCAACCGCAAGTATATTTATCACTACACTTATTTACAATCGTTGCCCGCTAAATTAATTAGCTTAAAAATATATATATTCTAAGTTAATTAGTTATACTCAAATCTAGACAGGTTGTTAATAAAACCAGGTTAAGAATTTATTTACCGAAGTAGATGTTTTACGAACATTAGATGCTTTTCGTACGCTCGCTAGACTGAGTCAGAATAATAAATACCTTTCAACATTATTTACATAGTTATTTTGCTGAGTCATCGACCGCAACAGCTTCAATGCAGCCCATATTTAATAATACGAGGAAGTTTGTGTTTATGAGCAAATTCTCAGAACGTTTTCTAAAAATTCTTGTAGGTTTTTTTTGCCCGACTTGAAATAAAAATAAACATCCCTCTACATTCCTAAAGCTAGGGTGATCTCGCCAGGTCGCTTGCCGGATAGGCAGAGAGTACAGAGTTCCAACAGGTTCTTTCCTTACATACCTCTCTGGCTTCCTCCACTTTCATAGTACGTCTCCTACACGCTCGCCGGTTACGGAGACTCTTGACTTGACCTTCAGATAAGACTCGGTCTATTTGGTCATGGTAAGATAGTCAAGGTCTTCCCCGATACCTACATACTTCCACTTTCGCATTGTATATCAGTTTTGTCATTCTTTCCTTTGACATTCTTTCTATTTGCCCGAACCACAGGAGCATACTCTTTCTCATCTTTACACCGACACTATCTTTCATACCTACTCCCTTTCTTAATTACTTAATTTATTATCTTTCTATATACATAAATTAATATATCGCTGCACAAAACCGCATTACTGGTTTCGCCACTGATGATTGATGAAGTTTACAATAACACTATGGACCTGGTAGTCGAATTAAGCCTTGAGATCGCCAGCCGCACCACGCCCCACTTGATTAGGCTTTACAAAGATTTCAAACAATACTTTGAATGAGTACATTTAATTTAATACACCAATCAACGTCTTTCTTGACCACTGTTTTAACAATTTAGGTCGTTTGTGAAATGAGACGAACTATGAGAGTGGAGGAAGCCAAAGATCTGCAAGGAATGAATTTGTTGGAACTTAGTACCTCTGTATATATTCTAAGCATTGTACCTATCCCGCAAGGAATCTGGCGTGATGATAGATACACCAAAATAAGTTACAATAATGATGTTTTGTTTTATATATAAATTATATTATAGACTAGAATTGATGGATTGTGGGTTCCTCAGTAACTTAATTTCCGGCGTGTGACTTGAATATTTTTTAATCTGCTTTTCATTATCAATGTAAGCATAGAACGCGGACGCAATGAATAAATCATATTCAATAAATATTATGAGTTCGTGGTGTATACTAGCAGAGACATTGTTCGATTTACAGTTAATACATTTTTTAAAAGTATAACTATGAGCAAAAGTCGACACGTAGTGTTATTAGAAAATAGAAGACTAAAGAGTGACTAATAAGAAGATTTTTTGTTTATCATAACTGTGAATGCATCATCGTTAGTGTTCATGTGTATTACGAATTTCTCTATTAATATTGTTCGATCAAAGATAATCTCAATAACATCCGGAATCAGGAATTATGCTCAGCATATGGCGATAGGATCGTCCCCTTTTAAATTTAGAGCCTAAAATATTCTGCTTGTGCACAATTTACCTCTACCACCCACTCTCGGAGAAAAAAGGCTCAACGCTATGATAACTATGATACAGATAAATCCTGATCTATTTTATCCAGTTGACTAACATCATAACATGCTCATCAGTGGTATATTGAGCATGTATAGGGCCTACTATCAATATTATTATGACTATTATGACATTGCTATAGCCTTCCTTTTGCCTAAAGAGAAGCTTCCAAGATTACCATACACATTCAGTCTACCACAACAGGAGCTATTTACCCATGCAGTATCGCGGTAAAGGAAAGTTTCATATAGCACCGTTGTGCCAAGCAGTTGCTTCGCGGAAAATAAACGACAAAATTTCCCAAGGGGTCTATGACAGTGTAAGATCAACTCACCGTAGCAGTCTTTCATGTCTCTCTCTATCGTAGGTCGCTGCGGCGAGGTAGTCGTCCGCGATGGCATGATGCAGCGGCGCGTGTATCGGCGGTTGGTACCGCTGCTTCCACAGCAGCTCGCTCGCGTACAACGTCGGCGGGGGCGGCGGGGGCAAGTGCAGCAGGGGCGGGGGTGGGCCGCCGCCGTACCCGTGCGCCATGCCGCGCCACTCCTCCACCGAGCTGGCCGAGCCGCCCGACCGCACGCCGCTCACTCCCGAATCGGACCTATCGTCCGCATCGCGCGAACACACTATAACACAGTCGTCCTCCTCGGAGGCCACGGCGCTCGCAACACCATCCGCGCCCGCGACACTCACTTCACTCTTCACTTCACACTCACTGTTGGCGCACACCTCCGGCTTCACTTCCTCCTGTTTCACGCACTTGTCGGTTTCCTCACTGACATCGACGACATCACTTGCACTCACACTTTCCGCAACACCTGGAACAATGAAAAACCAGTTAGTTGGTTAGATACAATTCGTCAAAATAATCTGTTCTATTCTATAAGGTTCACGATATTGACATTGGAACACTACCAGTTGCCTAAACTAGGTGTAATGAATAATGGCAACTTCAAAATTATACAAACAGATCGTCCGTAATGTTAGAGAAATATGAAATAATTTATCAAAGCCGTGTCTCCTTGTCACAGCAAATTAATAATCTGTTATCAACGCGCTGCCAGCTGCATATTTTCAAACGCTGACGTCAGCGGAGTCAGACGTGTCGGCACGTTTGGGATGAAGCCAAAATAAGCCCATTCACACTACACCTACGCATACGTAAAAATAATGTATTGTATGATACCAATTTCGTTATATTCCAAGGAGAAATCCGTAATTGATTAGTTTAATTTTTTAGTTCAACCGACAGTTTCATTATCTTAAACATTGACACAAAAACAAAACGATTATTTATAAAATCTGATTAAGTAATATAACTACTACTAAGTACTAAGTAATCAATTAAAAATCGTTTAGGCAAGTATGTACTCGTAACATTTCCGGCATTGATAAATGATTCAGATACATTGTTTTTGTAAATATTTGGCTAAAATTCCTGTGTTATCACGAACCGGAACAGGAAGGTAAGGTTAGATATAGTAATATAGGTGGATTTTATGTTGGCAGTGGTGGCGGGGCCAGCGCGCCACTCGTGAATGACGGCTGGAGTGGAGCCAACGCGCCTGCCCGCGCCGGCCGCAGACGCTCCGGGCATTTGGCGCATCACCAGATCGAGGGCAATGTGACTGACAAAATCTCCGGGGTAAAGCCTCGTATTTATAGAATTTATGTTATGATATATTACATTCTTCTTTCTATTACATTCCACTCTATCTACTCGGTTTTATGAACAAGAGTTATATTTGATTAAAGTTAATTGACAAGGGCTTTGGTTTGTAATTCGACAAGCAGTCAGAATTCTTGTCAAGCCGTACCGTGCATACCTAATGTTGTTTTATTGTCTTTGGACTCCTATCCCTTGAGATATGTAAATAAAAAATAAATATAATGTGTCATACGAATGACGGGAATAAAAGATTGAATCAATTCCAAAATTCTCACTGAAGTTTGAAGGAGCCGTATGCTTTAAATCCTTACAGCTTTCTTTGGGCGACTGTAACCAACTGGTTTAGCAGTCTCAAAATCCATAAGCAATAAATCCTATTTGTTGTACATGATATAGGTGAAATCACATTAGCACGACTTAAAAAACATTACAAGAAGTGTACCTCATTGAAATTCCAAACCCTACAAGAACAGTTCAATTTCTACCTGTACTCGGGTAGAATTGAACACGACACCTACACAAAAGAGCGAGTCTGCGTGTCGAGCGAGCAACAATGGAATTTTAATGAGAGAGCTGTTAACGAGGATCCTCATCTGCATAATCGCATAAATAATTATTCATAACAAACATAAACAGAGAAGAAACAGGCGTGCGTGCCTACAGCTGGTCATAATTCACGGGTGCCTGTGTGAGCCGGCAGATCTCATCTCGACGGGGTGGCGCGTAAAGATATGTTAATGTATAGCGATAGGGCTGCGGCAGAGCCGCCATTTTTAATGCACCGAACGATTACTCAACCACCATGCGGTGTGATGAACCGGTCCCGGCAGGATCTTCGACACCGCAATGACGTGGCCGAGCGACATACTTTTCCTGTTATGGTGACTACGAATTAATAGGTACCTATTAAATTCGCCAAGCTATTTACTAGTAACCAACAGTATTACCTACGCTAATCAACCGAGCAATTTACTGTTAGTTCCACTTTAAACGCGTGACAAAAATAGAATAGCCGATATACATCGAAAACCTTGGTATGCGGATATTTTTTACTGTCACAAAAATAAATGCTCGTCTAATCGAAGAACAAACGTGCTGACGTAATATGAGGCGACGTGTAAATGCGCTTGTGTAGGCGCATGTAAAAAGAGTTGCAAAACCACAACGTAGTAGGTATCGAGTGTTAATTATTGTTTGCAAAAGAAACAAAACGACGAATTGGTTTAATCAACAATATTGGATAACGAGAACTTCAACAAGCTTCAAATGTTTACAATGTTAAAAGAATACACGAGGTGGAGAAAACAAACCTACCGCTTTACCAACCATTGAACGAATGTAAACAAAAGTTGTGAAACAATACGACAGTGATCAGCGGGAAAGCACAATGGGGTAACAAATAACTCGATTGGCAAGTGCGGCAACATCGCAGTCCTACAACGGCTGATTGACAAGACAAACGTTGAGGCAGAACCGGTGAGGGAGCTTTTCATTAGAAGGAAAGGAAAGGCAAAAAGTTGACGCGAAGCCTTCGAGAAGCGCGGCGGGCGCTCCACGCCAGCGACAGTAAATCCTGACCACGACAATCTGAATTATTCATGAAGGGCGGTTCCGACTGCCGTAACTCAGACCAAACTATTGCAGCAACACTGCAGCGTCGGTATACATACATAGAATTAATATGCAAGCAGGTAGTTTCCATACTAATACGAAAAGTAGGTTAAGTAGACTCAAATAACACGTGTGTCTGGAAATACGCAAACTGTATAAATAACTAACAATTTATCAGATTCTTGGTATCGCATGTAAATAAATTAATAGCGTCGTTTTGAATTATTAATTTCAGTGCGATATTACAGTTTTCCGCGCCAACTACATAATGCCTATTCTGAGAATAGCTACACCACAAGCACGGTTACTTGCGTCAACACAAGTCCATCTGTCCGATCAAACAAGTCATAAGTGTCAATTCAAACAAAAACGCGTCGATTGCTCTTCGCTCCATTACGACTAGTCATGACGGGATCGAAAGGTCGAAATCATCAAACAATTACATAACTGAGGAACGTAACTTGAGCATCTAATGGTAGGAAACTACGTAAACGTCTTATAATAGAATATATATAGTTATATGTGGAACTTTCGAAGACATTTTACATGTTTTTTGGAGTTTAGTCTCACTTTTCCTTTGCGTTGTGACATTCAAAAAAGGTTGGTTGTACGTCAATAATATCTCAAATAACCTGTTACTGTATTATCTGAGCGTATTTGTCGACTCAAAGGCATCTCGTTAGAGCCACTGGAGCGTGTCAACTCACCGACCGTGTAATAAAACACTTCCACACCGAGAGTAACCGTTAATGGAACATTCAGTTGTCACAAAGCTTTCTCTGTAACACCAATTAAACAATGCACGTCACATTACGTAAATTATCGTACGGTAACGTAAGTTTGTCGGCACAGTTTTAAATTAGAGTAGCGTAGCCGCAGACCGTGGTCCATACTCACTTTCTAAACGAAGCTCACCAGCAAATTACTTATTCGATATAGAGTTAACATTCGCTTTTGAAATATCAACCTAGTAACCGTGAAGGACAATTACGGAAGCTAGTCGCGACCGTAGAAGTTGAAATGGATTTCCTTGTATGTTATTTAACTGCTTCTACGAATCGGTCGGGCGTGTCCGATATAAATCGAGAGAGCGCAGCGAGGGTAGCGTATCGGCTATCGTGACTGCGAAGTGTGTAATACCTTGAAGATACGACGAGGTAGCAGAGGGTATCACGAGCGGAGAGCTCGTGCAGTAAATTGCGCAATGTGCTATTGAAAGCGCACGGAGGTGAACGCTGCAATCTCCCTCACATCTCACGACGTATGCCGATCGTTCGTGACCGGAATTCTCGATTCCGAGTATAGACAATAGTAACGCACGCCATAATATGAAGGTACAGTTCTTATTGACATCCGTCATGCTAAACATTCGACCCTGAATGGATATCAATAATACCGGTACAAGCAGTTAATTGGTGAACTGTTTCCTTATTAGGTAACATTTCAAATTACGATATTTATCGGTGTTGCCAGTTTAGAAAGACATGCATACGTTTAACACAACCTTATGTAGGCAATTGTATCTTTATGTATTTGTGTTAAATATTACGTTTTAACTTTTAAGTACGCAGGTAAGGTTCTTACATAAGGTAAGTATATAAATAATTAATTTATAAGTCATGTCAGCCCCTTAATGTGGAGGGTACGGAAGAAACCGAAGAAACTAGTTCACAATTAAACTTTAAAGTTGTATTTTAGAACCGATTATACCCTAGCCGAAAACCCTGCGAATGTTATAAGTGGAAATATTTAAGAATTGCGCTGACTAATGTACTGATTAATGTTATCGAGGAATTAGAGCAAACGGTACGGGTCACTCATCAATAAACAATAGTGCGATAACACGATCCGATAACGAATCGCTGTTTATGGTAACAATGCGCACTCGGAAAGCACTTTAGCCGATAACACCAACGATATGAAAGGTCACATGGTGCACGACTACGACTAGTATTATAACGTAATAAATAACTCAATTTATCGTGTTACCATTAACGATACCCGCCGATACAACTTACGCATGCAGATGGCATGATATAAATTTACAGCCCTGCGCTATAATCATGGATAAATTATTTTATTATTATTTTTAATATACATTCGGAATGTAAATATAGTACTACAGAGTACTAGTTATAATGATGATGATGACGACAATCCTAAGCCGTAAATAACCGAGGTAAAGTATAAGATCAATTAACAGTTTTCCAATATTATCTCGTCATTAATGTTAGGTACCTAATTGCAATCACATAATTACAAAACGTCCATAATGGTTATATGAACCTTTAAAGATTTACCCATTAGATATACCATATAAATCGTTATTTAATAATCTAGGAGCATAGAAGTAGTATGGAATTATAAAACGAAATGTTATGGGCTTACTGAGGTCTGTGGTACATACGAAAAAAAAACGATTATCATAATGGTAGGTACCTTATCCAGCCACTTATTAACCTACAATGAATTAAGTAGGTACAGATCTACATATAAAGGTAAGTAGTTTAAATGTAGCAATTAAACAAAATGGCTGCTTGGCACAACTGAGATGAAGTTTAACAAGGTGCCTTTTTGTAACAAAAATAGGTACCTTAGGTACTGCGAAAACAGTAGGTACTAAATTTAGCATTATTAAAGGTATCTGTGAATTGCGTAGAAGTATGCGTTAAGTACCTACCTAGTACATAGGTAGTGCAGTACATTTTTACTATCATTTCTATGAGACTTAATAATAATATAGTTTATTTGTGAACATAGGTATAACAAAGATGATATACAGAGTAATTAATGTTTTGCTATGCTCAGCCAATACTTGGCGTACAGTTTAATGTAGTAAATGCTATTTTAAAGATGGGAAATAAATAGGTATGTACTTACTCTTCAAATGCAATATTTAACACTGTCAATTTAAACTTCAGCCTTATTTTCAATAAAAGCGTGGTCGATATATCATGAAAATCACTGTCAGTAATTGAGAGACGACTTCTTAACACAAATCCAAGTCACTATCACAGATTTCCACAAAAAATCCTCGTGGTTATTCCAAATCTGGTTTAAATCCAATCCAATTGAGCCGTTCTATGTGGCAGGAATGATGTCAGGATATTGAAGAAATTATAATTCACAACACACTCACTAAATTCCAGTTGGCTATGATTATTTTATATTATGTACAATTCACGACTAAGTCAATATTATTCGTTGCGAACGTTATGTGGCAGAGAACAGACGTACATAAACCTCAGTGGCGCACAAAGAACTGAAATGCGGGGAAGGGATGTGGTGTACGGAGGAAAGGGGGCGAGGGGAGGGCCGCCACGGCAGTCTCGCGGCGTTGACGTAGCAAGCAACGTAGCAACAAGTGAACGGCTCCGCGGGTGTGAAGGCGGTGAAGGGGAGTGACAGTAGGGGGACACCCTTGCCCCCCTGGCGTACAAAGAGCGCGCACCTGACGGTGATATGCAGCCCGTCCTGCCTTCCACAATTCTATACCTATGTACATACACGGAACCAATCCGTCGTACTAATATTATAAATTCGAAAGTAACTTCGTCTGTGTGTCTGTTACATTTTCACGCCAAAACCGCGGAACAGATTTTGATCAAATTTGGCATGAATATACATTTAATCCGGGAGACGGACATAGGCTACCTTTTAGCTCAAAAAATACTTTAGGGTGTGAAATAGGGTATGCAAGTTTGTATGGAGAACCCATAACTATTCAAGTTAGGCAAATGAAAATTCACACATAGACTTTAATAAGAAATAAAACACTTCATGTTTCGTTCGCGATTTAGAAAAATCATCCCTCTGGAAGATAAAACTACTATACCTATGTCCAATTAGAAAATAACCGCGTGCGCCGCCGCGGGTAACATGTATTATTATAAAACAGGAAGCGCAGATGTCGCTAATCGTGATCCCCCCTTTACATAAATATGTGAAACGATAACGCTGCGTTGTTGGATGGGGGAGTTACTTATTTAATGTGTATGATATAGGCCAGTTAACTATTAAGCCAATGTAACTACGCCGATAACCCATAAAAGTCCAAACAATATAATGAATTTAAGCTTTGATTTAAGCGCTACTTTATTTTATATCATCAAATCTTTTTCAAAAGAGTTTTTAATCATTATTTCTGATTTAGATGCCTCTAGTATAATTAGTCAATATTTTTTGCTATACATATTCATTGTATATTACCACTCCACTTATAGGTAAGTTCCCAAACTTAATTTAGTAGAAATATGAAGCTATATTTAGATGAAAAACCTATGGATACGTATATTAGGTACCTACTTAATACCTACCTACAAGTAAATTCCTATATTCTAATAAAAGCATTTTAATTAAGTAAATATATGCGATAAGGTGCTCAGTCATCTATGAATACGTAACGAATTAAACATGTAAGCTAATATTTAATGTGCTTAAGTATCATTAACAAATATACATACTTATCACAAAACAAACAATGAAGTAAACCTACACAACGACGAAATATTACAAGCACGTGTTAGATTGGAATTAAGTGGGCAGATTTAATATGTAGCTGTAATTAAACATTGCCAAATGAGGTAAAATAACATGAATGTATAAATAGGCATGTTTCATATAAACAAATAGGCAGCGATCGTTGACCAACATACTGAAAACATTTAACAACGCGCTAACGATTTGGCACGAATCCAACTATTCCGTGACAAGCTATCTGTTCTACGTTACGTTTATAAATAACACAAAGAGTTCAGCTGCAGGTCGCATAAATAAAATTGACGTTACAACACGAGAATTCACATTAAAAAATAAAGTGGCCGAATCGCAGACTATTTCCGTTCATTATCCACAAATCGCATTACAATTGATTAGATACGACCCAATAAACATACATCGCTCTTCCCAGAACTTGATTCCGTATATTTTCCTCCAACCGACACGATTGATTGCAAAAGAGAACAGTATAAAAACATAATAAGTTTTTTGTTAAGTAATTCACACATTAGCAATTTGTATCGCGTTGTTGTTATTAGATGTATTTATCGAGCCGCCTCGTCATGCTCGCAAAGCGGGCATACATAAATTGGCAGGCGAAACCCGTTTGCGAAGTTTTTGTAAAAACAAGCAAGGAGGTCGCATACCTCATTTTAGCCTTGTGCTAATCGAGTTAGCGGTTACACGCGAATAACTAATGCTCTGTAATTTGCACATACAATGCTATAAAAAAAACGGAAACGTTCAACTCGAGCGAACTAAACAACGCTAAATGTATAAATCATCTTCTAATGGCTTGTCTCAAGTTTTACAATGATAAGTAATGTCATCAAGATATCTGGCTATCTATAAACAATCACGTACGAGATAGCTGCACAAGAAACGCAAACTCACGACTTTAGATACATAATCTCGTAAAAATAGGTATTGTATCATACAATGGATTGCGTACACACTCAGATACGTTAGATAGTTGCATAGCGAGAGGTGGGGAATTTGTAGATAAACCGAACAAACACGGCAGTCGATAACCTGGTTGCAGTAACTGATAACGGGCCCGTTAACCAGCCGGCTTTTTGTACTAAGACCCGTATAAATAACTCTGAAAGCATTCGTGAACTTCTCAGAATTTTAATAGCTATTCTGTTCCATTATGCTTGAGAAACTCAAACAAGTTATAAAAATGTGTTTCACGTTCGTGCTTCTTTCATTTGTGAGATGGTTTAGTCTGCACATATTATCTTAAACTATGTGTATAATACATACAAGTAAATATATAGTAAGTATTTGCATTCAAAGCTAATGACAGCTAATAACCTTGTCATCATAAGTAGATTTGGACATGATATGATGACATCATGATATGGACTACACAATAAGAACATTTAAGTACAAAAAAATAGACGGCTGTGATTAAGAAAATAACTTTTTTATATCAATTATCGATTTCTATGTTGTGTTGTTACATGAATACGAATACTTTGTAAATAGATTAGGCCACGTACTTTCTTATCGAGATTATACCGCAAAAATTTACATATTATTATTGAACACCGTTCTTTCGATTTCCGGAATACGTGAGTCACGTCGCATGGGAACATAATTGTCGATAAAATTCTTCGTTAGCAAGGAATACACTTCGATCGTAGGTATCGATATTCGCTCAGTTTACCAAGAACAATGAGTTACTTCAGTCGCTATCGATAGCTTACACAGCTGCGTTTTATTCGACAACTTGGTTACTACGATTAAATTAATTCGACTTCTCTGCCTGATGCAATAACTGTGACTCATATTTTATGAACGGACGATGCGTACTTACTATTCAACGCCTGTTTGTGTTTTTATTATTGAATTGTTATCGACATGATTAAATTAGCAACTAGATACCTACGAAGGCGGTAAATCAAGATTATTCGTGCCTATTTAGCAGTCATAAATGTCGTATTTCCTTAACTGTAACTGCAAATAATGAACTGAGGAAGTGTGGAACAGAGTGCAAATGCCTTTAAATTGCGAAGCGTTGTTTGTAACTGTACATAATTGATCTGATAAGATTGTACGTAATGCGTGCCTATGTGGCGTATCTACATATACGATGATTTGTTTGCGAATTAAAATAGAGTGAACATAAATTGTATTTCGTCATTGAAGTGCGGAGATTGCTGAACCGGTCCGCGATCGGATGTCAAAAATCGCACGACGCAATAAATTGTTGTCTCATGGAGAGTAAATATCGGCGTTCGGCCGCATTCATGCATAATTGATGAGGGTTCGGAACGAACGCGTGGATTCCTGGCGGTCACGACTCCGCCGGCCCGAGCGCCTCCGGCAGCCATTTTGTGAAGCCTGCCCGCCCCGGGTGCGCCGCAATGTGCATATTAATAAGACCTTATGATTTATACCACTACTACTCCGCTCCATGGCACCCTCAGATAATATCCCCAATTTAAAAGAGCTCATTCTTTCCTAGTTCGTTTCGCTTCCGTTGCGCTCCATCGATCGCACGTAACGATCGTGACACGGTAAATATTGCAAATAGTCTTCGCTCCGGTACGCAACGCGCAATTAATGCAGAATGATCTTTATTAATTTCTATTGTTACCGGCCGACTAAATAGAGCATGCGCCCGTGTAATACATAATTTTAATGGCACAATACGATGCCTCCGACCGACTCTCACGCACGGCCATTGTACCGTGTAATCGTAATCAAAAGTCTTTTCTCTTGGATAGAGCGAGTCATCGTTAATGGAGACGTTTCACAACAATTAGCGAGTAAGCAGTGTAACTTAAGTAAAAGAATAGACCGTTCGCGTTGAGTATTTCGTAATTGGTGCCCCTTGTGCTATAGACATAATTGCACAACCCAATTCGATGACGCGAGATGAATAACATTCTAAGTTTAAACAGTAATAACATTCAATTGTTTGGAGTCAATAAACATTATCTATTGAGGTGTTCCCTTTCGCCGAGCCGTTGAATTTACGTTGAATACGTTTGCGGTCGAGGCCTGCCCTGCGCTGAGCACTCATTACTGATGAAAGTCTACCGCCGAGGCGAGGCTCGTAATAATGTGAAATGAAATACCTCGGCGTCTGCCTGCTGCTCGACCGCAAGTGTGGGCTAACATAAGCTAACCTGAACATAAGCGAATGCGTAACCATGAACTACGAATTATTACCCCGCGTTTGAACTGGTAAATGCACCGAAGCCCGTCTCGAAATAGAATTATGTTCATATATTTTTTGCAGCGAAAAATTATGATAGTCTTTTTGTATTCATCTAACGACTATTTTTATTGCAAAATTCATGGTTCAAAGAAATCTTGCGTCGTAAACATAAAAGTGATGAAATATTCGTAAACGCTTTCACGGGCTGGAAATCAAATTATATTAGGCCTTATTGATATGTTACTCCTAGTATACATAATAATATATGCATTGGCAACGGGTGTTAATCTTACAGTGCATATGTGTGTGTGTGTGTGTGTGAATGATCTACGCTGTTGGCCGCGGGGCCTTTACAGGTTCACCGGACAAGAACTTACAGTGCAATTTTAAATAAGAAATATTACTCTTTAAGTACAAGATTTTATTAGGTTGCTGTAGATATCATCATCATCAAATAAGAAATTTGACTGGAATCAGTAGTAACTGTCCATATGTGTGTGTGTGTGTGTGTGTGAATGATCTACGCTGTTGGCCGCGGGGCCTTTACAGGTTCACCGGACAAGAACTTACAG
Source organism: Phalera bucephala (assembly GCA_905147815.2). NCBI lineage: Eukaryota > Metazoa > Arthropoda > Insecta > Lepidoptera > Notodontidae > Phalera > Phalera bucephala. Next base: position 24,666,907 of record LR990618.1, on the reverse strand, counting down.
TGCAATTTTAAATAAGAAATATTACTCTTTAAGTACAAGATTTTATTAGGTTGCTGAAGATATCATCATCATCAAATAAGAAATTTGACTGGAATCAGTAGTAACTGTCCATAATGTCCAGTAATACATATACACCTTCTAATTTAATTGTTGTAACGTCTATTTAGTTTAATTAATTCTACATAGCGACAAGCTATTCACAAAGTATACTTATCATCTTCAATTGAAAATATCAGTCAATTTCTAATACTTACTAAAACTTCATAAGGTTTAATATACACGAGAAATATCATGTTGGAACTCTGTACTCTCTGCCTAAGATAGATAAATAAAAAAATCGACAGTGAACTTCGATCAATAGTTAAGTAAGCTTTCTTTAAGTGAAAATATACTCTGGCTCGAGCGTAGTACTTGGAGGCTTGCCCTCTTGTCCGGTGAATCTGTAAAGGCCCCGCAACCAACAGCCTATATCATTCACACGCACTCGTGAAAATAAAGATTACTTTGAAAATTTAATGCCTTCGAACCAAACTTAATTTTAATCTACATCGTCGATGTGCCAAGGATTGAAGGCACACAACGGAGCGAGACAGCTGGCAGCCTGCACCCGTACTTCCTGTACCCAACGACCTATTGTTACGGCGACATAACTACACTTTATGACACATTATCTAAGAATAACCAGCGCTAGCACATGCCTATGATCATATGACATTGTATTTTTATATGCATGTTGCATTGCGTGAAAAACAATATTTGAGCTTACCTTAGATACGTACAGTATATTCCAATTAAACTTTAAAACTTTTTTCACTCAACATAAAAACGTCCATTTCTTGCTAAAATCATTTTCATTTCGATATCTTCGGAAATACTGTCGCCTGTATATTACACTTCTTCTTTTTATTTTAATTAATGGCCGCACACTTTAACAGTGTATTTCGCCAATGTCAAGTAGTAATAGAGTATAACAGTAAATTATAAAAATTGGCTTCTTGTCGCCATTACGGCAAAAAAAAACTTATATTACACTTGTAAAGGATTGTAATGACAACTAAAACATTAGAAAATGGTAAAGGTTTGTTTAAAAAGTTTTAAAGTTTGATTGGAATAGATTATACAATCAACATCTTTATCTATGGTAACATGTAAAATATGATGTCTATTAAAGATACCCTTGTTTGTAAATTTAATGAACTTTACTTACAAACGGTCACGGACGAGGAAGTTAATTTCAGTGGCTATTAAAGGAAATGTCAATCATTTACATAGGTATGTTTATTTCATTACGAAGACCACACAATAGAATAGATTCAATAGACATTACCTTCGGAATTTCGAAGTATAATTTCAATTTCAGACCCGCAACCGTATATATCAGATTGGTACAGAGTTTCTGGGTACTGTTCGTGCGAGCTGTAATAGGGTGCATTGCAGTTTTTTTGCACATGCTGACGATGTCCAAACAATTTGTAGCGAGGCGCTGGGAACCGCGCCCGCCGTGAGATCAGAAAATCGTGACCGCCCGCCACGACGCCCCTAGCGCCTCAATTCACTAATCAACCGGCACAATGATTCCATTGTTATTCTTTCACATTCTTACATTTCGCTACACATAATAAACGCTTCCTTGAGCTCAATACCACTCAAGTTAGATATCAAAACATCTCGCTTATCTGACACGTTCACTATTATAATGACAGTGGAAAATACCGACGATAAATATACGCTTTGTTTATTCTAACACATGAATGAAAAGTCAATAAAGTACAATACTCGCTATTATCGCATTAAGAGTGGTAATAATTTGTAACCATATTACATAATAGCGTAGTTTACTATTGTTGTGTGCTAAGACAATTGGTGTAGAACGATTTCACCATTTAATATTCTTCATGAATACGTATAGAACAATGAGGATGACAGAATAATATATGAGCATCAAACAAAACGGTCGTCAGCCGTAGATCAAAGTAACGGACTGCCCAAATCCCTTTTATTGAGGGGAAATGTTCGCCCCCGGCTTATTCAAAGAAGGGCATTAAGCTTCTATCATTACTGGTAGCTGCAGGTTTTCTTTGCAAGAATTGCCAAGTTCCTAGAAAGTTGGACGTTAGCCAAGAAATTCGAAGCGTTACATTGACCGTTATCGGTTATCTACAGAAACGTGCATGTAACCATTTTAAAACTACTGAGTAGATCGCTGCCAAGAAAATCGATAGGGCATTACATACATACATCCCCGACATTATACATATCTACGTAGGGCTGTCATCCGTCCGGGTTCCGCGGATTAGTCCTATCTAGTTTGGGGAGCGTCCGGGAAGGATTTTATGTCTCTAGAACACGGACACTTTCAAAATCGATTGATTGGGTAAACGAGTGATTTCCAATTAAATTGAGATTGAGGTTTTCATGCCCATCACCTAGGTCCATATGAAAATTCATATTTCTCGATGCAACGTTATACGACTTCTTGGATTGCTATAATATGCAAAAAGAAACATATACAAAAGCCCGACTCATAATTCATTGCCTTGCTCTATTTCACGAAAAAAAAAACTATTTTAAGATGCCCTTGAGCAAAATGCGATGTATTTCTTTTTTGTACAGTATTGACATTGTAGCAGCTCTATTCTTATGACATAAAGATTCACCTTAAAATGATGTTTATTCGGTAAATTGTTGTGCAATGGCCCTCACTTCTATATAACTGTTCTGTCTACACTCAAAGGTTAACTGGTGGATAATTCAAATTGAGTTTAGTTCGCCTTTGTACATCATTTGTGTAAATATGCTCACAAATTTGTTATCTTTTTGTACAATAAAGAATAAATAAAAATAAAAGTATACATGTTTTTTCTTTTAATCCTAACCTCCAGACATGTTTAACTAGTTTAGGGAGAGTATGAATGTATATTTATTTAAATGCTAGTTATCGCCTACGATGTATGCCCACACAATTCAACATCCCACTGATTCATATATTACATGGAATTATTATCATGTACGTAAGCGGCAAAAGTATTCGTTTTTATGTAAAATATAAAAGAAACATGTAGGCCATTTATAAGTGACGACTTAATTTACATGTTCATCAAAATAGAAGAAAAAAATAACAAGGCCCAACATTTAAAATAAAAAAGAAAAGAAAGCACTTTGAAAAGGGCGTTTAATTTTCAAATTTCGTATCGTTCAAAGATTATTGAACTGTGAGGGGGCGACAAGAGGAAAATGTCACAATTGAGGGAACATCGACATGAAAGGGGCGAGAGTGGGAGGTAAGGGGACAGAATACCCCCACAATCCGCTCGCAGCTTGTTTATGTTGACACCCATGAATCGAGGTAAATTCGGGGCCAAAACTTTGATTAGTTATTCTTTTATTTATGATGACAAACGGCTATTTGTCGAATGAAAGTATCCATGTGAAGTATAAACTTTTATTTTTAGAAGTTTCACTGCTATCGCGTACGTAACTTACCTACCTATCAACATTTTTATCGTATTTATCAGTGCAAAGATACCGTCAAAACTCTGATTATTAGAATAAAAATAAGCGTTGCTTATCAATTTTATAGATTATTTATGAGTACTTACACATTTTTTGTTTACGTTTCGTAAATATATTTCTTAAAAATCATGTGTTTCTTATCTCATATATTAAAGTGTGCATATTTAACAAGCTACAGCTTAGAAACACTTTTGATAACTGGCAAAGTTGAGAGGAAGAGACCTAGAGGTCGGTATTCCATGCGTTGGTCCGATCATATTAGCTCGACGCTCAGTTTCAGTGTTAGCGACGCAATTCAGATTGGGGAATATAGGACTAAATGGTCTCTCCATTATCAAGGCTAAAGTTTTACGACATCTAAATTTACATACTTATCATACCGTCTATTATTCGATGGCTCATATACTTGCTTAACATCAATGACCCCCGTTTTACTAGGTTCACTGGTTGCCAAAGCAACGTACACCCATGCTTACTCACATCCCTCATTTTATTTATTCCCACAAGGGCCCCCTCGAGCAGCTGATCTCATTCATACATAAAATAATTCTGACCCCACAAGGGATACCGAATATTTTATTTATTTTACAGAAGTATGATAAATACAACATACAGCTACGTTTTGGCTGATAGGAGTAAAAATAAATGCAAACGCAATCATAATCTAATCATGTAGGCAAGTAATTAAACCACAACGTAATTTCTGCGCGTTCTTTTACGACAGCAATAACAAACAAGAAAATTGCTGTTGTTACTATTAATTAACTTACGTATCAAAATAAACAAACGAAAAGTGATTTGCTGTCATAAATTCTCATGACTAAAATTTCAATTAAAGCAAACTTAGCGCCCCGTAAGCAAACTATTGTGCTAAATTTAGTTTGATGTAGAAAAGCCACGTCCACCCTGCTCCCGTGGTAAAGGGTACACAAAGACCCTTAACCGCCCCCTGTCCCGCCCTCCATCCTTTTATTCGCGTAGGTATAAAAGAAAACATTGATGTAAGATATGAGGCAGACATTTTCGAGGACGAGCTTCAATTATTGTACTTTTGAGTGTGCAACTTGCTATTTCATGGCCGTTTTATTCGGTGGCTACATAATTAACAACGGTTTACGTGACACACAGACGCTAACTGTAGCAGTATGTCCACAGTGTAACTCTCCTAATTTTGCTAATTAATTGTGTTACCCGAGGCAAACAGGCCCATACTACTTGTTCGCACAAATATCCGAATTGCGTTCACGTTTTCGTGTCAACATCACGTTTGGACGTTCCATTATCGAGTCACGACGACCTACATCCATATTGGATTTCTATTTCACGAATAGACAATTCGACCCACGTCATATTCTTTAGAGGCTTTTTTGTCGTCGATGTAACCCTATGCGACATCACATTCAAATCTAAATTCCTTTTTTTGTAATTTAATCTTCATTTCTCAGAAAACTTAGTCAGATCGATGTCGGTATGCACGAATGACATCACTAGTATTCATTTGATATTTAATTTGATACGGTCACAACGTGCGTTATGAAAATTAATATCTAGAGCATGTGTTGGATCGCAAATGACTCACTTGCGAGTACTAACGATGGCGATAATAGACTGTTGAATTAAATTACACTAGAACCGGTTGCATCGAATAAATTACAAGGTTTAAATTCGATTTATGCAATTTAAATGCCAGTACGGGTAAAACGGCAAGGCTAGCGTTATCAGGTTTAAAATCGACACGTTTTATGTAGGCCAGCTGTTGCCAGCGATAAGTGAACCAGCATAATAGCATTCCTCCGTTCAGTAGCACCAATTACGATCGTGATCTTTTAATTTTCACGTTCCAATGATTTCGTCGCTCGCGCTTTTGTCTGTAAATTTTATTCTAATGGCCATTTTTCGTCCAGTGAGACGAGATCTCCAACAGTTCAATAGGTTCCTTTCTATCATTTGGTAAAGGAAGCTCGTGGTAGAGGCGCGGAAGGCCTCGTTTAATCGGCCGATGTTTTTCTGACGGCTCCGTGTCGCGAACTCGCGACGCGTGACGACCATACTCCATAATCGTCTATAGACAATTTGTTGCGCAACCATCGCGACAAACCCAAAGAGCTTGTTATTCAGTGAACGACGTTCGGCCTTTACTTTCTCGACCTCCATATAAATAATCTCCACTCGAGCGCCGAGTTTAGTCAAACTTTCACAGTCTTTGTTACGTATGCGCACCTAACTAAATAGACTTTGTTTTGTTTGCAGTCGTCATTATATTGTGGTAACATATTATATCTATCTTATCTTTGTTTGCTTTAAATCTACGTAAGTTTAAACGAGAAACACGTTGCTGTAGATATTAACCAAATGTTTTGCATAATCATTTATTTTTGAAGTGAACAAAAAATCGTTGTAAAACATTGCTAAAAAAATACACGTGTACCTGCTGAATGCTGATAAATATAGCGAGACAGTGAAGGCTTATTAAGTAATCAACCTTGATGCAATGCAAATCGACAGGTTTTCGAGTTCAATACACCAGTTTGGCAATAGCTGTCTACCTTTGTTGTAGGGCGAACAACGTAGATTGAATGTTGACGTTTAGGTTGGCTTCGAGGTTCGTTACGACGCGACCTCCTGCCATTTGGCAAGTGAATCTCTGTCTCGTTCAACTTTGTCCTATACTAGAAATCATGCCGGTGACGTGGCCACATTTACTATCATGAATTTCACCACGCACAAATACCAAAGTCAAACCGTCTTCAATCATTTTTGACAACCGTTCATGTAATATCGACGATTGTAAATTGGTAACTGTTAGTTTAGATTATATAATGCTGTTGGTTACGTGTAAATGAGGTAAGATTTTAAAATATGGAAATCAATCTTAAAATAGTTTCATGGCCAACATATTGAACATTATAATTTTTATATCAAGTCATAACATTATATTAAATTAAATTAATCACCATGAGTATAAAGTACGCTACAAGGATAATGTACACGAGGTATAATAAATAACATTAAGTAAAGTGCATTTTAGTATAAATAAAATAGTTTCCTTCCTCATGCACAGAAAATAAACTACAATTAATGAGTAATAATATTATTCAAATGTGATAAGGTGTGCTAATAATGTTCTCGTTCTGTATTCGCAATAGTTTCCAACAGTTGCTAACAGGTTAGGACTCAATTTTGCTTTACTTGCTAAATATCGCATATGTGTAAAAACCGTTACCATTTAATAACTTCTAGCGGAGGTTCTGGCAAATACGATGTTCAAATACGCAGATTTTACTCGATTCTACCAAACTTGAAAATGCTTTAATTTAACCACTGTTAAATAAAATTTAAGGAAAAATACTTAAATGTTGTATGTACTTCAATTTACCAAAAACACTATCAAGTTAACACTTGATAGCAATAATATGAATAAACTTATAGGAGTTTTTTTTTACATAACCAAAGACGAAGAAACGTTTATAACTAGACTAATAACTTTTATTTTGGCGGGAAATTGAAAAATGATGTAGTCAATTTGTTTTAATTTCCAAAACTTGTGTTCTTTTTCTTCTTCAAATTATGGCTTCACACTAATTATAAGTGTATTTTGCCAGTGTCCAGTGAGATATATAATCGTGTTTCTTTAAATTAATTCGACTCCCCAATGAATTTGATGTCAACGATGATAATGAAATTAATGAAGTACCCCACCCTGGATAGTAAAGCGATGGATACTTTACATACCATTTGCAACGGTCGTTTTGAGGGAAGTCGAAAAGGCACATTTTAACTCTTTGTTACAATTACCTTCACTCATGAGATGAGATATAAGAACACATAATGGTTAATATTCAACCAACATTACAACAATTGCCAAATTTATTACGTCGTATCATTCCTAAAATTTACGATGTATAAAATTAAAAAAAGCTTAGACATTTGTTAGTACGTGTTTTGACCTTGAACGTGCTACTATTTATTATTAGGTCAGTATAATGTTATTAGTCTCGTGGGTCTAGTGGCAAAGCAGATGGCTTTGTGAACACAAGTTCCCGAGTTTTAATCCTAGGTCGGACAAATGTAGGTTTTCTAACGAAAACTTCCCTGTTTATGGCAATAGGCTCGCCCCATGGGACCTAACATCGTCGGCCAGTGGGTGTACTCAGTACACCTCTGCCACCCCCACTTGGAGAATATGGGCGTGACGGTATGTGTTATTATTAGGTATTTCGATAAGTATTTCTATGGTTTCTGTGTCGCTTAGTCACCTTTGTGACTTTGTATTTTTCCTTATTACTATGTCAGATAAAAACATGTATCACCCCGACCCCTGCCGCCCCCGCCACCGCCGGCCGCGACATGTTCTCACCGATCCCGCCTTTGTCATCCCTTCTTTCTGCTCCAAATACGGGCGACGACGACGACGAAGTCGTAGATCCCCTCCCCTAGCCGGCGGTTGACCTGTGCACTTAGTAGTGCACCCCCTCACCCCGCAGCGACTATCCCAACCGAAGCCGCCTCTTCAAGGCGCCCTCGAGTATGTAGCCTCTTGCCCTTCTGGCTCGAGCGTAGTGGTTGCACGCCCTTAAGTCCGGTGAAGCTGTAAAGGCCTCGCGGCCAACAGCGTACATCACTCACTCACTCACACACACACACACACACACAAAAACATGTATCGCAAGACAAATACACATTTTATAGTCTCAGTCGTAATGACTTTTGAGCGTTTATACGCTCGACTTATGTCGATTATAAAGCTACCTACCCAATAATACATACGATAAGCTTATAGCCATTATTACAAGGCAAATAATTGATTTTATATAGTTTCTACTATCGTAGTAAATTCAATTAAAACCTTACGTACGGAATTTCACATACTAGAACAAATATTTGTGGGGCACACAAAGATTAACAGAAAGAGATATACAATGCGAAAGTGGAAGGATGTAGGTACCGGGGAAAACCTAGACTATCTTACCACGACCAAATAGACCGAGTCTTATTTAAAGGACAAGTCAAGAGTCTCCGTAATCGGCGAGCGTTTATGAGACGAACTATGAGAGTGGAGGAAGCCAGAGAGGTATGTAAGAAAAGAACCTGTTGGAACTCTGTACTCTCTGCCTACCCCGCAAGGGATCTGGCGTGCTGATATAGATAGATAGAATTGTCCCGTACGGGGATCGAGTGTGAGACTTCGCTAAGGCCATTAGACTAAGTCGTCATAAACTTATATAAGGTATAAACATAGTAGGACTGCCTTGTTGGTCTAGTGGGAAAACGCATCGCTTGATGATCACGAGGTCCTGGGTTCAAATGGGTCGGACAAGTGAAGTTTTTCACTGAACTGAAGTGTCCGGAGTCTGTAATTGTGCCCGGTATATGGCAATAGGCTCTTACCCTATTACATGGGACCTATCATCGTCAGCGAAAAGTGGGTGTACTCAGTACACCTCTGCCACCAACCACTACTTGAGGAATATAGGCGTGACGGAATTTTATTTTTTATTTAACATGAAAGGATTTCGAAACAGACTATAAAGATCAAGGCGTAAAACAAAACATGAATAGTTCACTTAAAGTAGGTTAAATGAACATTATGCATTTTAAAGATACAAACAACGTTATAAATTCTACGCTTAGCGGATCGAGAATGCCTGTCACGTCCCGACTTCTCAAAAACATCATTAATCACTTTCATTCCGCTCTGAGTGTCCGTCAATCTGTTATTTAATCTAAATAGTTTAACGTTTCCAAAACGTTTTCTGTGCTTGAGCTTCAGAAATCATGTAATAATAGTCTAATGAAGGTCCCTTTGCTAATTTTGTAGCCAACGCGTAGTTTCTTTCAAATGGTATTGTAAAAACCCCATATGAGATTGCATTATAAATTCAAAAAAAAACTGCTAGATGTGACACTTGGTCGTCAAGTTATGATTTATATGGCCACTTCTACATACGTTTAATTGCGCTCAAATGACGCCGTAAGTCCGTTTAAACACCCATTTAACTATAAAAGAGACGTAGAATAAAAATTAATAGATGTAGAACAGGTTTGAGGCAAAGGAATTATAAATACATAATGTTGATAATGTTTTTGTCATACATGTTTACGTTCTATTAAAGGAAGTTGAATAACACACGAGCAAGCGAGTTCGATATAATTGAATATTAATTCTTACGTAATCACTTTGCCGTCGGTTATTTATAAACGCATTTAAATTAAATAAATCCTTGGACACAGCCAGTAGGAAAATCGTCCATTTAGTTAAACCTGTTCCGACATTATTTTCGCTTAAATATGTAAATTAAATGGACAGATCAATAACAGGAAAAGAAATCGAGGTGAAGCAAGTGGCTTGAGAAATACCAGTTAATATTAATATTTATATTGTTTACATTATATCCTCTTGAATAACCAGATATGAATATCGTCGACATTCATGCTATTTCATCACTCGTTTGTGTTTAAATTGATCTTTATGTCAAATGCTACTGAGATATAAAAAATAGAACTTGATTAGTTATAAAAAGCTTTACTAATACTTCCACAAATTAGGCAATAAATAAATTAGAAATGGATATTTCCAGTTTTATACTATTCATTACAAGATATCAAGGCACTAGATTGAAATTTATGATCCATTTCCTTCGGTTAGTGAGATTGGACCAGACAGTTATATCGCAATTAACGAACATCCGGAGCTCGGACAAGATTACAAGGAGAGAGCATTCGCATACCGTTTAAAATTGGAAATATCGCGGAAATATGGGAAAACCGGCGCCTTAACATAAATTCCTGACTACTCTTACCGCAGGAAATATACTCGCATATGCGTTGCGAAACACTCGAAGTTTAGTTACAAATATAACTTCAAAGTGTGTAATTGCATGCTAATGAATCAAAAAGCCAGAAGTCATTGGCTTAACAGCCGTGGGCGTTCATAACTCAAGCTTAATTAAATGTCGAGGTTCTTGACTCGGTAACTATAATACCATACGCGGGAGAGCTACTTCAATCGAGTTTGTTGTACAAAATAACTCATATCGGGGCACGGGTTCGGCCGGAGTGTTCGACGGCGACCCACGCCGCTGCGCCGTCATTATTCATATTGTTATGTCGACATTCGGATGATCGGCATCACTCGTTTATCTCGGTGTATCTAGTCGACACCTAGCTCGTCAAAAGGCCGTTGGCCCGCTTTACACGGGCGTGGGTCGTGTATTATGTGCATGCCATATTACAGAAGATACAGTTACGTGTATCTAAAGGCGCACTTTTTGAACCGCGGTGCGTTAAGAAAGTACGGGGCGTGCGGCGAATCAGTAAATTTTGAAATTTATTGCTCGTTCCGTCGTTCACTCGCTCCAATTTTTCGAGTTTGGAAGGAACAAATACGTAAGAAATCGAACGTTTCACTTTTTATCTCTTATTTTATTACTTTCTTTAATAATTTTCCCAGCGTATATTCTGATAATGTACGTTACATTATCACAGTATACCATCGGAAAGTATTTTGGATACACTTTAATTGCAACGACCTTTGAAAACTCGAGTACAGCAACAGCTAGTAGAAATTACTAAATTGGTTCTTACTCCTAAAATCCGATATTTTAAAACGTTCAGTTTACGCTCCGCGCTCCATGTCTAAACACAGCGAAAGCTTTACATTTCGTACAGACAGACCTACATTACTGTATCGCGTGTTTTAATTATCTAATTACGTAAGTGCAGCGTCTCGTCACGATACCTATTCGCCTGCCGACGCTCACTTGCCAAAAGCTATTAATTACAACCGAAGAATAGAATATCTCGCCGGCTAATCCCCCGGAGACGGTTACGGTTACCGACAGCGTTGATTAATGTCCGCAGCGTTCGTTTAACTCTTCTTTGTGTACGTTCCTCGATTGTGTAAACGCGAATAACCTTCTTTCGGGTTGCTCAGACATAAATAGGCGTGCATCCGCCGTAAAAATAAATAAATTATACGCCTTGATCCGGCACAGATGCGCCCGTTTGAAACCTTGAAGACGGATCCGTGTGTATTAGATGAGTATTTTTATGAAGCAATAAGGGAAAGTGACCGTTTTAATGTTACCTCTGTAATCGGTGCCAATTAGCGCGTTTTCACAGGCGGCGTCGCGTAGCAACGCGGGACAAGGAGGTTTGAAACGCAAACAATAGAGAATGAAGATGGGCCGTCGAATCTCGCTGACATTGTGGCGGTAGCGGGCGTGCGAAGAATGCCAATGGAAACAACTTTACTGTTGGTTTCCTCGAAGCCGACACGCGTGACGAACCGAGAACCGGTTACACGACACCGCGCAGAAACAATGCATTAGCAATGCTTTTCATTAATTTAAGAATCGCACGCCATTTTTATTTATAAATTGTAAAAATTACCGAGAACTGCTATGGGTATGCACGAGCAAAAATATGAACGTGCAAAACGAAAGTTAACGCGGTACGGCTATTATACGAATCTTATTAATAGCAGTGAAACTAGTTCAGAGCGTGTTGCAATAACATCGCACCTCGTACGTGTACGTTCGAAAGGTGCATCCTGTTACTTATTGGACCAGTCGCCGGGTTCGGTGCCGAGAGCACAATCAAAACCGGCGATCGTGTAAACTGTGAAAGCGATGTGAACACGCGACCTACATAAAGGATCGTTTGAAATGTAGCAAAATATGTTTAGCACTCCACTAATATTTAAATCAGCTGCAACGTATCGCATAATCATAGGATTAAAATAGGTCACCCGGGAGGCAAATAAAACGAGAGTTATTGAGCAAGTGCGGTGGCGGGCGCGCTACATCCGCGTATATTTCATTCCTCGTGTTAATTCCAACAGCAAATATCACGTAAAATATTACTCTTTTCGCAAATACAATCATTTGCAAGCTGTTTAATTATATAAATTATTAACATATTTTACGTTCGCCCTTAGCAATATTCAGCGAGATATGTAATCTAAAATTTTATCACAAAATGGCTGTTTGATGCATAAAACAGATAAAATGACCTCTTAAAGTCAGTTTGAAGTGTATTTGAAGGTGAGCAGGCGTGCATAATCGAGAGATTAAAACATCTTTGTTGTTATAGAATACTGTCTAGACGAGAGCATGACAAATTAAAGAAACTGCAACATGCAATGCATCATTCAAATTTTGAGAAAGTGTAATAACTGTACGTACACGTTACGCATAGTATGCAGTATGTATCATAGAAACAATAGTGTATTGGCAAAGTGCTGAATTTTGTCACTGGCAGTTGTGCAAATAGTGCTGCGCAATCAATCATCATGTAGTCGATTGTCGGCAGAGGATGCTACAAGGTTAAGAGAACACAGCCATAATTTTAACATACCCAGCACGGCTATACATAAATACCTCTTTCATCGCCACACAAATCTAGCCTGTATATACCTTTATAATCGGTATATAGGTGTATAGTCTAAAAGAAAATTATACTCTTTGTTGAGTAGGTTGTTAAAAGTGGTATGAAGGGCGATTTAATAATCTTTTATATGTATGACAGCAATAAAGAAAATACAAATCCTAGATATAAAACTATTAATATTGTTTATTTACGTCACTATACGAAGATTATGAGAATAAATGTTGTAGGAAAAATAATTATGTATTCGCAATATAGATTTCTCAGACCACAAGCAGCGAGTCAGAACAGCGGCTGGTATAAATTATCCAAACATAAAAGACATATGAACGGGAATAAAATGAGATGGCGTATAGTGAAAAGTTTACGAGGGGCGTGCGAGCCGCCGTCTACGTACACCAGTTGGCGTGGGTTCAATTCCTGTTTGAAGTATTTTTAGGAGCCACGCACGCTGTTCACGGTGCGCCGCCGGCCTGTTTACAAATACTAGCGCAGTCTCGATTCAATTCCACGAGATTTTGTAAACATTGTGCCAAAAGAGATTGGCTGGCGCGTTTGTTTATTGTACCTACTCTGCAGTAATATTTCCATGCCATTCTCTCGATTTGTAGAGTCATTTGCATGTAGCAAACATTCTTAGCACTTTGTTTAACAATTAATATTGTTTGGATGAATACCACACATGTTTTAGGGTTGTATGCACGATGTTAGCAATATAACTACGCCAGGATTAATAAACCCAAATTACATGAAATAAAATTAGAATTTAAAACTGTTTCGAAAGTCTGGTTCTACGTTTAGAAAGAATCTGCATTACAGTTACAATGTAGGCAGGTCGACACTAAGGTTCGTCTATCTCTTAAAGGGGTTGTGTATCCCTTTCAAAAGGACAAACGAAGCATAAATAATTGATGAATGAGTCCGACCGTCCGGATCGCTGCCGCGGAAGAAGAAATCGAGCGAAACGAGAGCTCCGGTATCGATAAACCGACCGGTTACACAGGCCCATCACTATATTCGTGGGAGAGGACTAAATAAAATAACGTCAAGTCAGCGAATTCTGGCACAAAAAAACTTATTTTACGGTGAATGAAGAAAGGTATAAATTTATTATACAGAATACGGTATCGTATTCTACAATGAAAGGACCAAAACATGAAAGATTCTCCTCTACCTGCGCCAAGCGCGACCCTTTGAGTCAAATTAAAAAGGTCTTAGCAAGTTCTTGGAATAAAATTCCGCAGTTATATACAATGTATATTTATTTTATTGAATCACTTTGCAGTATTTAGTGTGGAAAAAAGGAAAGGTTGTGGCACTAATAAAATCTGGCAAATCTCCTGACGACCTTAAAAGTTACAGGCCTATTTTCCTTTTATGCCACTTGTACAATCTGTTTGAAAGGTTTCTCCTCAACCGTCTGCAGACAATAATAGAACCAAAACTAATCAGTGAATCAGGCTATAGACCAGGAGAGTTGCTGCGGTCGAGTACTTAAATTCACCCAGCATATGGAAGACTTTGAAGCCAACAACATAACAGGTCTGGTTCTGGTTGACCTGTCCGCCGCATACGACTCCATCAACATTGGCAGACTCTTGCAAAAAGTCGAAGATCTAACCGAAGATTCCGGGTTCGTCCAAGTTTGAGGTGCACTTCTTTATAACCGCCGATCTCCATAAATCTTTTTACGTAGAAAATTAGGTGGCGCTCTTTAAAACACGGTCTGCCGCAAGGGAGCATGCTGGAACCAATTCTATTTAACATTTTTACGAACGACCGGGCAGCCTATCTACAACTCGTTTTATAAATACTACCTGGCATTGACAACCTAAACATCTACGTTGGCAACCGACTAGCTAACCGGGCTCTAAATATCCTTAACCTAGCCTGGAGTGGCTATCGAGCACTGCGACCACCAGAATTATCTGGAAGTCACATTAGACAGGTCGCTGACCTTATATAAATATCACTGCAATAAGAATAAAATAAAGGTTGGGGCAAGAAACAACCTATTCCGTCGACTGACAACCACTGTATGAGGTGCATCACCTTATGTCCTCCGAACAACAGGTATGGCGCTATGTTTCTCTGCTGAAGAATACGCATGCCTAGTGTGGCACAGGTCTGTACACGCGAGACTAGAAGATGTCGCACTAAACGACACCTGTCGCATCATTACCGGATGTCTAAAGCCGACTCTACTAATCATGACGTACCCCTAAGCAGGCATAGCGCCGCCTGAAGTTCAGCGAAATGTGGCCTGCTCCATAGAAAAGTTAAAACAAGAGTCTGACACCCCGACACCTCTTGTATGACCACCAAATCCCCCATGTCCGCCTCAAAAACGTAAAAGTTTTTTAAAGGCCACTCAAACAGTGTGGGATCTCCCAACAGTGGCCAGACTGCCTTACTTCATATGAACCATTAACCCGAAAAGAAGAAGAAGTATTTAGTTACCAGATTTTGATTGATTGATCAGGTACTCACAAGTCAAAGAAAACCGAAAGGCAATCAAGCTATTGTTAGTGTTTATAATTATAAAATCTAAATAACCCTTATTTGAAATTAAACGGTTACAACATTAAGATTCTAAGTCACTTTATAGTTCCATTATTCAATATTTATTCGTATACCTGACGAAATTATAGCGGAGAAAAAAATGGTCGAAACGAGTAAAAAAGAGACCGAAACCACAATACAAGTTTTACTAGTTCCTTTATAGCTTGAGCAAACATGTTTCTTGGGGAACGCACGATTTGGTCCGTCGAGTCACGATAATTGAGTATAACCACCTCCTGTGGGCTGAATACAATTTGAAATGTGCACAGCCACTGTAGAGTTCCAATTCGTTTGTACAAATTTCGCATACTACGTATCTAAATATAGAAGCGAAACAAAAAGTCTCGGATCTCGTAAATATTTCGACATTTTTACCTCGAGCGAGTGGTTATTTTGCGTTTATTGAGTCGACTCTTGATTGCTCCGCTAAACGATTACTGGAGCATTGAACTTGGCTGTTAGATTATTTATATTACTAGATATTATTATTTATGGTGAATGTTATCACTTTATTGTATCGACATATCTTTTATTTACAATTTTATAGACAATCTCATATATACTTTTAGTTCCCCACACAAAACAAAATATAGTAACATGTTGTAGTCATAATATATAGATAAGTTAAGAATATCATGATGAGTCTGGTGTCTGAAGTAGATATACTGTGAATGATGAATCAGACGTGGTAAAACGAAACTTGTGGTATACATATAACATAGTACTCGGCATTGATAACCGACAGCTGTTCATAACAACCTGTCTCCATCTACCGGGTGATCAACCCTCCCCAATCGCGGGGCAGAACACGTGTGGGATCAACGCGAAGACGTTAAAATGTCGGACTAGCCGCTGTGAACTATTAATAGTCATTATAATAACATTCTCGACGATGATGATTACGTTACATTTAATTACGTAACACATTATAAAAGAATAAAAACACATTTGGCGATGTGAATAAGCGAAGATTTTACACTAGAACCTATTTTGCTCTTGTTAAAAATGTACAATAAATACATATTCTCGAATAACGTTTTAACTCCGTTAAAAATACGGGCAACAAGTGAACGTCGGAATAAGAAGCAGGTCAAAACCAGACCAAATACCATCCGTAACGACAAAAAGGGGTCAGTGACTGCGCAGCGGGGTGCCTCCGCGGGGCGGGGGCGGAGGACCCATAATAATACATTTGAAAAAGAACTCCAAACATCTGCCACACATGTGCGTTTCATTCCATACATTGAAATAATGCAAGTCGTGCGCGCAACCGCACCGATACGGTTGAGCCTTTTTGTGCAGTAGCTTTTTGTTGTCTTCCTTCACGCTTTGTGCTCGCCAGCTTTCAATCGGACAATGCCTTTTTATTAGAAAGGAAATCAATACGTGACGCTTAAAGAGACTTCGACCGTATGTTCTTTCGTCGCTTATGATAGAGTTGCTTTCGTTTTGTTTTAGATTTTAAAATTTGTAGGCTCATGTAGTATATAAATGAGCCTAAAATTACATACATGTCATCGCTCATCACACGGAATGACGCAATGAAAACACATCGTAGCAGATATGCGTAATTAGCGAGTTGGCGCTGAATACCGAGACGGCAGAGTGCGGATCGATGCATTTCTCGGAAGATCGACACATATTGGATCGATGCCAGGCACTTTCGGTGCGGCGAGGAACGAGATAGAGAAGTACCACTTGAATCTTTGAGCATAAACTCAGAACAGTTATGCTGACGATGACTCATCTTAGAAAACTTTAGCAGCTGTAACCGAGTATTCGCTAATTAATTGTCTGGTGTAGAATGAGTTGAATATTCAGGTTTTATTTATTTTAAGGAGTTCAAGTAATTAAGTCAACTAAGATTGTTTCTTGTGAAAATAAAAAATAAGGTATCGACGTTAAAACAAATTGCAACTTACTTAAGTAGTTTTGGGAAGGAAAAAATGAGGCCTGAATTGAATAAGAACTGTGGTCACTGGTCAGTGACTTTAATTGATATAGGCAAATAACTACTGATTCGTTATAGTTTTACAAATTAAAATGATAAAGTATAAATATCCGTGTATAAGATAGAAAATAATCCGATATAAATGCCGTCAGGCACTGGTGGAGTCAGGGAAGCAAAGATCGTAACTTGGCCTTTGACTCACAAGTCTCCCGGGGCGTGAAGAGCTTGTCTCTGCCCACGGATATTCCCATTATGAAGATACCATTTCTAGCTCTGTGTACTATTTGAAAATGAACTCTATGCAAACAATAAACCCACCGTGTAGTAATATTAAATTCGGGTTAATTACACTGCAGTCAAGTGTGTATCAAAATACACACCGTCACGCCTATATTCCCCAAGCAGGGGTGGCAGGGGTGTACTGAGTGCACGCACTTTTCGCCGACGATGTTAAGTCCCATGTAGAGGGCGAGCCTATTGCCATAATAAAGCGGGCACAATTTCAGACTCCGGACTCATACTGGGAAGTTTTCGTTAGAAAGGCTACATTTGTCCGACCTAGGATTTGAACCCAGGAACTCGTGACTACAAAGCGATGCGCTTTGCCACTAGAGCAAGGAGGCAGTCAAAATAATTTAATATTACGGCTGCAATCATTGCAATCAGGTGTGTATCAAAATAAGTATTATTATTTTAACAATCCTTATCAGTAAATTATAGGTAAGGTATTGAAAATAATAAAGTAATTAGCAATCAACAAGGAAACTTAAGAATCAATATTATTACGATAACCATTAGGACCAGCCGACAATAAAACATGCAATCACAAACAAACTGTATTCTAATAAATAAAGGTCAACAAGTTTTGTGCAGCAAATATTATTTCACAACGTGTAATATTATCATCATCGTGATTCCGCTGATAATAAAATTCAAAATGGATGTCGTAATCGTAATCGGCGTCTGCGCAGCCGAGAGGGTGTGGGTGGGGGGCAGGAGGAGAGGAAAATCCCGTTAGGAGAAAGTAGCTGCCTACACGCTGCGCCGGTTGGCGCTCGGATCGTGACGGAGCGCTGGCTCCAGCCAGCACGGCCATCTTGGAGATACATTCAATACGATTTTATCGCCACCGACACCGACCTAACACGGGGCGTTTACGTCTGACACAATGCATATTTGATGGCTCATTTTTCGAATCACGACTACATTCGTGATCCGAAATGTCATATTACTTGAGTATTTCGTTTAGAATTGGTACTAACTAAACTTTATTTATTGAAGCAAATTTACAGGGTTATATTTATACTCATCCACGTACTCGTCTCTGATATTACTTTCTCTTATGTCGCAAAAGGGTACAAAGAATCTAAAAATCGATAGACTGTGACTAGGCAAAAAGCACGTCAATCATCTTTTTGTTGCCGGATTTACTTGAATAGCACTCGTTGATTTTCGGGCTTCAAATGTCACTATAGCTCTAAATTATTGCTTTATGATACAATGCTGTTGAGTAAATATTCATCTGGCATTTAAAATATACCTACGTAAGTTGATTACAGAATTATATATGACAGCATGGGAATGAATTTTAATTTAGATACACCTCTTCATTTACCTGCTACCAATTCGCAAACTGGTTGTAGTAATAGTTCATTATATTTAACAATAGATTTATAGATGTAAAGTAAAGTTGCTTATATAGTTTTCTGTAATTATCTTTAAATTTTACCCTTCTCATGGATCGAGATTCTAAAAGTTATCTTTGAACCGGTTATATTAAACTCTAGAAGTACCGCAACAATTTCCTAACAAGGAGCAAAATGCGGCTCGGAATACCGCGAACCTATAAAGACTTAACGAGGCCCAGTTTTATCGTCTCCAGTATTACAACTTAAATTCGAGCAAAATAAAACGTCAATCGGAGGCGATCATACCGGGCATGGAGCGGCCGGCGCGGCGCGTCCATCTCAGCAATTATTGCGCAAGCAGTAAAATAAAATTATGGCGACGATAAATAATGTTTCGTAACTACACGACACTAGACATCGATGGCGGTGCCGGAGCTGGGAACTCGTTCCACCGGTCGGCGTGCAGGTGGCGCGAGTTTCTGCTAACTGACACGCGGCGCGAGCCACGACCCTGAACAACTGCATTGCTGCACCGCATGAAGGGGCAATTAAGTTGCAATCTCGAGTATGCCGATATGACCGATCGGCCAGTGGAAAATTTGGTCAAGCGTTCGATTTAAAGGTACCAGCAATTATTTCCAACAATTACAACGATTATTGTAGTGAGGTTTTGGAGCGCGGTTACAGAGTTGCTGTTGTAAGTGTAACGAATTTCCACTGCTGTTACGATGAGATGAAGTTTCTCTATGATGGATGTTTTAAGTGGTGCAATATCTGTTAACTTTTATTTATTTAGTAACTGTTATCTAATCCGTTATTTTGAACCGATATGAAATTGAAATATTGATGACTGTTCCCAAGTGAGGTTGACAAACTGAATTTTTTGTTACTTTAGAATGCGTAGACCCTTCTAATTCTTCCAAAACTAGTTTAATAAAAGTCTAATACTAATAACACTATTAGAGGTAGTGTTAGCTTAGAGGGAATTAGTTACATAAGAATGAAATAAGGAAGAATTTTATTCGTTATGGTAATATAAACTATGCTTTCTAAGAATATAATTTTTTTTATTTACAGCCCATAGGCTATTGAAATATTTGTACCAATAAATATACACGATATTCTGGGGTATAAAGGATAAAGAGCAGCTGAATGGGAAGCCCATTTTGATGACGACATGTGTCCATATTTATTTTATTTAGAATTTAATACTATTTATTGTTGTTGCTTTAACCAAGTTTTAATACGAAAACGATCACAAGTATTTATCAGAACGTCACATGAATACAAGTATCGAGTCCGTGTTTTCCCCTTGTCGCTCGTTAAATATTCAATTTGACTCACAACAAGGCATTATCATACAATCATTATTCAGTCACATGTCCGATATCATATACTTTATTCTTTTGTTTCAATTGTCTATTCATGTAAATCATCTCGACTCCACCACGACAGTTGTATAAGTTTTCTTCAAAACATACGTTTTGTGAGTAGGTGTTGAATCAATTCAATGAATTACCATTATCAATTACGTCATACGCCTCGGAGGCAGCGATGATATTTGAATTTACAATCGACTGTGATTCGTAAATAGATTGTCTACTTTTAACAGTTGAATATATACTATGAATATTATCTATTATTTACGGTTCATGGACGTGCAGGCATGTTTAGATTACGCTTCGACGTCTAATAATATTGTCTAAAGTCAAATATTGTTTAAAATAAATAAAACAGACCAACATACATAACGTTATTATACAATGCTTGGTATTCATCATCATCATCATTTCAGCCTATACTTGTCCACTGCTGAACATAGGCCTCCCCAATCGCTTTCCAGCGTAACCGGTCCGATGCCACCTGCATCCAACGATTTCCTGCGATTTTCACAAGATCGGTTGCTTGGTATTATTGTGTTGATTTTACTTTAGAATAGAGTAGAGCAAAGAAATAATTTTATTACACTAATCTTGAAGTATAACTTATTCTCTTTTAATTCGATCCGTGAGAGGCCTTGGCCCAGCAGTGTTAATATTATTACTCTCGTACATGCGTTTACACACATGAATATCACATACACATACATACCCAGACCGTAAACAAGATTTGTAGGATACCACAAAGTTTTGTCTTGTTCGACCACTCGTAGTGATCTCAGTGGCCTAGGCTTCACTCAAATAACTAGACAGAGCCGTCGTCAAAACCGTTGTCTTATTTCTGCATTAGCCATGTGTAAAAATATGCAAGACCTATCTCATAGAAAATCGTTTAAACCGGTTAAAACTGCTCGATAAGTCACCCTAGCCTATGGCTGCCGAGGTACATTGCTCTGGAAACCAAATCTACAACCGACACATTATAAGCGATGTGTGTGCAAATTAATTTGGATGACCTCACATCCACCTACAAATTCGTAAACTCATTAAAATGTAGAGACTCGTATAAACAGAACATAACACTAATGATGTTTACCACGACAAAATCTAAATACGCGTTGAATCATTTTGTTTGTCAATCGTATTCACGTCTGTATAATAACATTATTTTGTTCTTTTACAGTCATTGGGGTTTTGCAAAATTAAAAGCAATAATTGGAAACCTACGTAACGAACATGCGGGCTCGTAAATATGCCGGTCGTGATGGTGACATGTTAGTTTTAAGTGGATTTTTATCGTTAGTTGTAATGTATTTACCTGTAAACAATAATGGCAAATAGATATTGTTCATTGTGTAATTCGCGAATACACCGATACTATCATCCGCCTAACAGTTTTGCAACACCCACTTAATACGTAACATTTACAAATATATTATTCGAGGCCTTAAGGATGACTATCAATGTCGTATCAATTATTTGTGACACAACAATAAATCGACCAGATAAAATATACACTACACATTTCGTAGAAAGATTAGAACAAAAAATATCTCAAGGGCATCCCTATCTAAAAGCGCCCCATCAGTCAAACAGGTAACTCAAGAATAACAGTAACGGTTCTAAGGAGAGCCCCAAATCTATTTAACGACATAATAGCCGACCCTGGACCCTTGTCCCGGGAACAGCAAAAAGGACAGGTTCGCTTTACAAATCTCACATACATTACCTTTATTATTATTCATTCGTTACAATAATAAAAAAGATTACCTTGTAAGTCGTCTTGACAAAAAAACCGGTTTAGTTACGACTTTACGAGTTGTGTTATGAAACTCATTTAATATTTCAGTAAGGCGAATTAGAGCCGCCAGCGTACTTTCACCGGCGACTTTCTTAGTCGAGTACACTACACGAGATACTGGTTAGACTTGTTCGTTTGACCTCCTCGGGCGTATTGTTCGCGGCATACTGTTCGTATCTCCAAATATCTCTTTGTTGTCTGTCGATCTCTACACGCTATCAATTGTACGGTTGTCAATGTCAATGCTGTGCCTTGATGTGGATACAATACTTGGATCAATTTACTTAGATATTATGTGACCTTCATGCTTCTATTGCCGAATAAATGATAAAAGAAACTAACCTCACTTTTGGAATAGTTTAAGTGGGTATGAAAATATTTTTACTAAGCCTTCCGGTTTTGATATTTGCCAGTGTTCCTTGTTTAATAATTCCGTCCATTCATTGTTTAATATCGTTAGTATTTTTAGATAATTAAAACATTCGCCGATACAGTTCGGTGCGTCATCAAATAACCGCGGTATCGCATCAGCGTACGGGCGAACATGCTGTGGCAATTAATTACGCGTTCTAGATTAATCGTATCCGTCGGACGCGCCTACACTCACGCATATAAAGCAGGTGTTTATAAATAACAAATATAAGTAGTAAATTGTATGATACACACGCGATTATTATAACTTGTATTCGTCTTCCATGTACCCAATTAAATAACGGCCGACAAAAATCGAGAGACCAGTTCTTCAATTTCAGCAGTGCCACAACGATTGATGAAATCAGGCCGAAATATATTCATTTGATTATACATAAATATGTATACAAGATTCAAGATGACGTTTACCTACTTGACCCGGGCTATTACCGGTTGTCGTTCGTATTCTTTATTATTTATAGCAAGATTGATAATGTATATATGGATTCGTGGAATTAATGGCGACGACCCAACAGGCTAAATTTAGGAGGTATTTTATTATGTCTATATAATTCACATAATTTTCTGGTGGTGATACGAGACATGAATTCATAATTGAAGCTCTGCGCAGTGGGTCGTAAACACGGTCTGTGGGCGTTTTGTTAATTTAAATGAAAATACACAATATTATTGTTGCTTTATATATCAAAGTATAATAAGGTTTCGACTAACGAGGTCAGCTTTGAAACAGAGCAAACAAAACTTTTAGCCCGGTTTCGAGAGACCCCGTGTGTACCTACTATATTACGTTAAAGTTGGAAAAGGTGCGGCGAATGTGGGGAAAAGAAAATAAAGTTACAGCGAGGGTGGCACCTCGTGTGTGGCGGCCTTTAATTGCCGAAGGGAGAACGAAACGTGTTGTTTCAACCTACTCGAAACGCACGGCCCGACACGACAAACAAAACAAAGAGTCGAAACTAAACAATACAAATACAATGTTACCATACGCGAATACCATAAATACCAATTAGCCACATACCGTTGCACATAATACATAGTATCAACGGATTTACCATAAATGAAACGGACGCACAAATAAAGAATTATGTAGAAACATCTATCGAAAATGATGCGACCCCGTTACTCGGATGCTGAATTGAAATTCAGATTGTGAAATGATAATAACAAATGTGTTTGTCGTCCGCGGTGACCTCTGGTTTTAAAACATACCCGGACCGAAGCATAAATAGTCAATGCATACGCAGATGAGAGCTGGACAAACAAAGAAACGGATTTGAATGTGAAATTAAGGATGGTGATCTCGATATTTCAACGTAAACACGTTGATGTTATGCTTGTCGTGAAGGTGACGACAAACTGGATAATAAAAATAAAAACCTCGTACGAGATACAAATTAAATATCCAACGAGATATTCTCGTTTGAAAATACATATTAACTCAACGTTATTCACAATTTTATAGCATCTGGTTAACTACTCAAACATCTTTGATATATTACATTTACAAATGACAAAACTGATATACAATGCGAAAGTGGAAGGATGTAGGTACCGAGGAAGACCTAGACTATCTTACCATGACCAAATAGACCGTGTCTTATCTGAAGGACATGTCAAGAGTCTCTGTAACCGGGGAGCGAGTATGAGACGAACTATGAGAGTGAAGGAAGCCAGAGAGATCTGTAAGGAAAGAACCTATTGGAACTCTGTACTCTCTGCCTACCCCGCAAGGGAGCTTTAATCTAATGCTTTCATTTCGTCTGATCAATATTAATTTGTATCTGTTTCTTTCCAAGTTTCAATTTCAAGCTTAATAAGCCGCTTAGCTAAATTGATATTCACTTCATCAATGTCGGATTTTGCGGGTAAGCTGACGGTTAGTTATTACCAAGTGTCATCTATCTTGGCACTAGACGGCTGTCCCAGTCCAGCACCTGAGTTTCTTATCGACTCTACAATAACAATAATTGAAATAATAAAGTAATTCATTTATATTTTTCTGATTCTTGTAGTATAACGACGCCTTAACTCACATTTAAAATCATCAATTGCGTTACACTGAAGGCAGCACTTCATTTGGTATTAAAATCGAGTGAGCGCTGTGATCGGTATACTCGTTGAATAATGTTTATGTATCATTCAATAAAGGAAAATTTTCAAAGTTTTCTTGTAGGTACCTTTTTTGTTAATTTCGCTGGATTCACGTTCTGGTGATGAACCTGAAACAAGAAACGATATTTATACAATTTATAATATCCATTATTCAAAGACTATAAATGGAACAAACAAAAATGTTTTATAAAACAGGTTATTTTTATTATGTGACTTTTGGGCAGATACAAAAATTAGCATAATATTCAGGTTCCACATATCGTGGGATTGGAACTCTACGAACGATAAAAGCACTGTTATAGAACCAACTAGAATTATCAAAATACAATATTAAATTACGATATTTTATGTCATTGATGAGAAATTTATAACCAATCATAATAATTAGATAAACGTTGATTTATTGATTGCAAGAGAGCTATAAGATATTTAAGTTTAATTGACTACAAAACCGAAACCCTTTTCAATTTAAAGGTCGATTATTATTCACTGAATATTTATAACGTTGTTAAGAATAGGAGACAAGGACCGGTTGAGGCAACCTGTTTGGGTGAGCAAAAGGTATGCAATACAACCTTCTTTTTTCGTCAAGTAGGTATATAAAAAAAATGGTGTGGAGGTCTGTTAATTTATTTTATCATAAAATTATTGACAACTTGGTAAGTAATAATATGATTGCTATCTATGCTGTTTGTCTATCAGGATGAAATGTAAGATATTTGTTCTGATATATATGGGGGGGTAATATGGTCGGGGCGGCAGGTGGGCGCATGCCACGTCGCTCATGTTTCTGTTTTCCCGCATGACCATGCAGCTGCCAGTTCACTAACCCGTGAAGGCATATGCGACCAGCTAATGGCCCCGAGATTCATAATACCTTTTTTATAATAACCTTTTGTGATAAAACGTACTTTGTATATAGATTTAAATGTATTTTGCAAATAATAATTCGATTACCTTGCCTCAAAGTGTTGATTAACCCCCATATACCAGTTCGTTGCCCACTAGAAATATATTAATTTATAATTAATAAAGTAATTAAAGTTATTTGAAACGTATTTATTATGTGATCATCGTGTATAATTTATTTCGCCCACTTTATATGGCGTGCCTATAATCAACTTTAAGATGATTTACATAATTTTTCTTCCATATAATAAACGTGTTCCAAATTAGGAAAGTGGACCGTACGATGCATGCAATCAAAACTATATGAAAAAACAAATATAGCCATAATTGTAGCGTAGGTAGTGAACCGAACAGCTGTGTATTAATGTTCGTATGACTGGACTGACATTTTATCGGAACCTGTTCATTAAGTTATGCAATAGAAAACATTATCCAGTTAATGGCATGTTGGCTGGAGGCTGTTTAGCATAATCACCTGTCAACTGCTCCGAAATACACGAATGTGCGTCGTAATTATATGAATTTAGGAGGTTTTTACCCTTTTGCATCCATAATGCGATGACTAATATTAATTTAATATATTGGATTTTACAAATTGATTTCTCTAATCTTATCTATTGGCTAAAATTATCTATAGATAAACTAACAAGAATTATTTTTACGATATATTTTAGGCTGATAATATTAATTTAATCTGTTGTTTATTTAACCTTTTCGTTATCAAGGTCGTATAGGTGTCGAGTAACTGGACAAATTAATTGGAATCACTGAGCCTAAAGTAAATGTTAGGTGGAAGGAATGAGTCCAACCGAGTCGGATCCGTGAACCGCTCGTTCCTCCACTTTGATCCGATTCGTGAACCGGTTTAATGGTAAGAAGGTAAGCCATTTACTTTGTTGACAGTTACATTTATTCACTATAGGAAACTCGGTTTGTCTGGTTGTTGATTCGCAAATGTGGGGGTTATCCTGAAAAATAGCTTCGTCACTACAATATTTTCTCACATCACAGTCACTTTCTACCTTCTTCAAGTGATTCATGTCACGTCATCTTTTCTACACGTAAGTTACGCGTCGTCGTTGTGCACATTACTGTTTTTCATTCTCTTAAAAGTTCAACATATTACAAGCCCTAAATCTTGGCTCACAAAACAAACAATGAGATTCCAATTCAAAAAAACATACTGCGTGTCCGGAATAGGTGCTCGTTTAACTCCGGCGAGATAAAGCTAATCATCATTTCAACCGCACGCAGACTAATGGCAATGGTCGGCTGCATACTTGGGTAGCAAAAAACACGCCGTTCTCCCCTTTAAGACACCGCACCAGCCTTTCTTGTTCGGCATGTGGCCCGACCAGTCGCCACAACTGGTATAAACGTGAGAAATGGGGGCCAGCGTTCGTTGCCCGATATATCTCGATTCCACGAGTTGATTCGAACGGGCGAATATATCTTTACTGGACCGGACATTACGAAATTAAGCCCTGCCTGGTTTAGTGAACAGCTGTTATTAAAATATCTGTGTATGGTAGCGGATGTTTTTGCTCGGGAGATCGTATCAGAATAGGTAGAGATAGAAAATAATTTATAATAGATAGAAATGTAAACATAATATTTACTACATAAAAATAAAACTAAAAAAGCCCCAAGGCCAAGGGGAGCCAGGGGTGGCAGAGGGGTATACAGTACTCCCTCATGTAATGAGGGAGCGAACATATGGCCGCGGTACAACGAGCACAATGTCAGCTTTTCGATAAAAAAAACCCTATACACTATACAATATATACGATCTATATAATTCGAAGCCAGGTCCACATGATAAGACTAGATTTGACACTCCATTAGACCAACGCGGCAGTCCTACATTATCAGTTTTTATAGATATTGCTGTTCTGCTAAGTTAATACTTTGTAACTGCATAATCTATGTGTAGAATTACTCAAATATAGAGGTACTCAGTACACACTTAAGTAAACAAGTTATAGAAGCGATTGCGTCACGAAACGAACGTTTAATTAAAGTACTTATTAGTGTAATAAATAATTTACACCAAATAGTTATTGGTAAATAGGGCTATCTATCTAAACTATCGACTATAGTATATTATTTATCGAAAATTAAATTTTATGTTTTAAAAATTTAGTAAAATCATGTTTTATTTTTAACCTATTTACAAACTCGATGCCCATGAATAATTTATAAGGTACGCTCAATTTAGACAACTTTGAATGAGACTCGGGCTAACTTGAATAGAAAAACATTATCCAACTTATTATTTACTTTTTTACATGCCTCTAATGTCAATTTTTCCCGAAAATGTCGATAGAATGTGCATCCACATTTTGTCTCGGATGTTTTGTCCCCACGTGACGAGGGAACGAGCCTGTCGCAATTCTTCAGGATCTATCAGAATCAGAATGGTTTTTATTCGTGTAAATTATTATAATTTATTGTATTTACGTATCGTCAGAACAATAACAAACTCAGAAAAGTAACAAAGACTCTACCACCGCTTCGGAATGTCATTTCTGTGAAAAGAAGGGCAAGAAACACAATAACTTTTTAATAAAAAAAAATCAAAACGTTTTCTATCTACATTTTATAATGGGGTATGGGAGAACAATATAGGTTGGTCTATCAGATTTATTTAAAGATTCTTCGGACGTAGAGGTTTCCCCATAATGGATTTCTACATTGTAAGCAAATAGTTTTTTGTTTTTTGTTAGAGTGATCTACACTGTTGGCCGCGGGGCCTTTACAGCTTCACCAGGCAACAGGGCGAGCGAGCAACCAACTACGCTTAAGCCAGACTTAGCAAATAGTATTCGCAAATATTTTTTATGAAACTCAGAATTGTGTGGATTCGAAGCCTAGAGCTTGTGAATAGAAGAGGAAAGTTACCACTGGATTATGACCGTTTCTATATTTCTATCTTCAGGCAAAAGACGTCCACTGGTGGACAAAGGCTTCCCCAAAGACCGCCACAACGATCGGCGTTGTGCAACCATCTACCCGCGACCTGCTGCCTTCTACCTGCGATTGTCACTGCTTATCCTTACGTTATTTTTTTGGCTGTAAATAACGACTATGAAATATGTATAGTTGTACCTTAACTTAAATTAATTCAATCCTAGCATAATTAAGTTCAAAAACCTTCAATTCTCTATAACCAAATAATATGTGTTTAAATTGCAAACATCTATTTACAATCGAGTAACAACCCGTGTTAATATTAAAGTAATCCTTGATCGAGTAAATTGAGTCGATAAAGTATTTGCATAATTTACCGTCGTGAATAATTTGGGAAATGGATCCGAGAACGTCCGATCCAAATAGCGAAAACAATTTTACCTTCATCGATCAAAACGTCACCTTTGTCAGCGTGTTCAGCTTTCTAATTGAGATAAGATGTTAGAACTGGTTAGGTACATTCCGTCTGGTTAACGGATGTCGTCTCACGACTCCACTAGACCCCTTAACCCGTCTGACCGGACACAGCTCATTGAATTTATGTGTACAATTAAACACTACACACGCTCCACGAAATCGCCCTCACATGTTGAAACATCTCACTTTACAAGCATAAAATATAATACGAATCGCTCAACGGAATGTATGAGTATCGACGTAAGTATAAATATTTTACATTTCGTATTACGAGAATGCCGTAATGAATTTAAAACGAGTTATCTCTCGTCGACTTCTTTATTTTGCTTTGTTTATTGGAAATCACACTGAGTAACGGCGAGCACTGAAAACATGCATGCATTTGGCACACGTTCATGTAATACAAACAAATAATAAGTTGGATCGGTCTGGGGCTTTATATAGTCTTAAAATAGGTTTGTTTTCACAAACCCGATATGAGAGTTTACGCAGAACTAGTCCCGGGAATGAGGTCAAACGAGTTGGCATGCGATCCTCCGTCGGTCTGCTGAAATATGCCAACGGCAATAAACAATACACTGGCATCATAATGCCAACAATCGTTCAAGAAGCTCTTAAGACAAGATAAGAAGTTTTAAACTTGCAACTTTATATAAATTTAGATAATTTAAAATGTAATGTGATTTCTACGGACGGGGCCTTAGAAACCAATTGAGCGTAGATCGAAGAGCCTAATCGTTGATAAATAAAAATTGCGATAACAATAGCGATGGAAATGCAATCAAGTTACGCGTGGGAGTATTATATTATCAATCGTGCCGTTCAATGCACCGCACATTATTGTCTTTGTAATTATCTTGAATGGAAACTTGTTTACAAATCTTGTCGGTGGCCGGACCGGCCGATATATCTTCAACGACTTAAGATTAAATTTCGAATCGAGAATAACAACTTGATTTATTCACTATTTCGGGGAATACGATAATTTACTTTCAAATATTTGGAATACAAAAACAAATACAGTAAAGCGGTCGGTTTTATATTACGTCAATTTATATAAGTTAACATTTTCTAAACAACAACCTCTAAAATCTGAATACCTCGTGAATGAAATGAAGAATATTTATAAAAAAAAATGGTAAAGCCAGTGGTTCGCAAACTTATCATGGCTTAGTTTTTATTTCACTTGAGATTTTTTATTTTCCGGGTTGAACTCAAAACCTTCACGGGCGATTGATACAAAAAGGAAGCTGATTGCAATAGGACCGCGCCGAATCCAACTTGATTTTTACAGTCTACAAAAAAGAAATAGAGCAAAACATTAATCGATTGTAGACACCGTAGCGATAGAGTCCTCTTTCGTGCTGCGAATAAAAAAATAACGTTTAAATGACAACCGTTGCGTAGTGAGATGAATAAAAACTGTTGTTGAATCGAGGTCACTTTACACTGTGATTAGAAATGTGCAAGCGTCGTTTAACTTACGATCAATTAATGTATGGCTGACGATTCCGGCTCTACCGTCTGTATCTACTTATTTGTGCGCAAAAAGTAACTGGGCGGCCATGAATTTAAATACAATTTCAGTAGAGTGCCATGTGTGGCTGTTGCATTAATATCGTACATTTCCACAAGCAAGACTGTTGTTATCTATGCACAATCATTTGTGTCATTCACGACACAAATTAATAAGTACACTTCTGCTGATTAACCAGTTTACAAACCCAACTGTCTTGAATATTTAATATAAATAAAAATATATCTCTCTTCGTTTCTTTTACACTACCGATTTAGAAACATTCGTTTCGTTCGAAAGTACTAATAAAATTATAAAAAAGCGTTTCCAAAACAACAATATAATTCTTTGAACTGTTTAAATTCGCTATTGCATTTTCAGCCAGTGGCCCGTGCCAAAACTAAATAGTTAAACTTTCACATAGCTGAAAGTTTCGTAAATTGAAACAGTCTTAAATCGGATATGGGGCACTAAATATTAATTAATTTTGGCGCTTCGTGGAAGCCAATAACTCGACGAGCTATTTGCGAACCGAGACACGTCAATACCCGTTGACCTCGAACACTTCTGTTTGCCAACATTATGCCGCTTTAACTCTTAATTAGTTGGTATTGATCAATAAAGTGACTGGATAATCATGTCTTATCTTCTCAATCTAGAATAGTAACAAATGTTTTACATCACGTCAATTTCAACAGTGATCGGTTATCGATAAGAATAATACATGGATTAATTACTTATTTAAACCTCACAAGTACCAAGTTCATTGTATCAGTATTTAAGTTTCACTCTTCTGCCGTGAACGAATGTATGTATTCCCAAACTGGAGCATTACTCCTGTTAGACGCATACTAAACCATATGTTATGTTTGCATGGCTAATCGGCCGTCTATTTTCGTCGGACTTTAATTCGCGGAAGGTGCACTGCTGTTACAAGTCTGTTAACACTCTTTCATAACCGGCTGAGTATTGTAAACATGAGCTATGAAATGGAAACGGATCAAGGTGGAGGGAACCTATTCAGTACAGTTTATGCTTCCGGTTGTTGACTGAATAATTTGATTATTTGCGTCACTGACGCATTAGAATTTCATGAATGTTCCATATTGTTTTGTTATGAAATGTTTTTATGTTTCACATTTTCAATAAGTTACAATAGTAGGTGTGGAGTTAGGACCTGCAATTGGCAAACACTTGATAAAGGGTTTGCTTCCAAATGTGTTATGTAGTGGTTATTTAGTCCATACATCATCGTTCGATTCGATTTTGAAAGGAAATAGGTAGTATATAACCATTAACGTTGGAAAGAAACACATTAGCATGTAATTTACATAGAAATAAAACACAAACACCTATATCCAATAAGAACAATCGGAAATGTCGTGAACTTGAACTCCAAACAAAATTTTATTTCTTTGAGAGGGTCGCATGAGCAATAAAGGTCATTGAAAACCCACGCGAGCCGGTTCCCATAGCCGTCGGAAACAATACCAAAATCACCAGGTTCGAGCGCATAAACCCGAGAACAATCGGTGGAATGGAAACAAGAGAGCGATATAAATCAAGCTAAGCATTGCGTGCACCGGTCGGCCATAGATCCTCGCGTTTCAGTTCGCCTTCCCGCCGCTGCGCCGCTTATAATTACCGAGTACTTTCGCCAACCAACGGCTCGCCCGCCATCTTGCTATTTATATTGCAAAATGGCGGACGGCGCGCAGCACGTGTTCCTCTTTCTTTTGTTATTTAAAGAAACTGGCGCTGTTACATTTTAGAGTGCTCTAATAAATTTAATTGAAGCGTACAAGCCGTCTGCATTGTAATGTTTACTAGAAGTTATAAGATATTTAGATTTCGAGCTTACGTTTACAAGACGTGAACAAGGTCTCGCAGAATTTACATTGAATAGGGAGCCGTTAAGTTGCGATGTGACTGGACGTAAGGAAGGTCACCTTGACCGAACGAGCACGGCAGTTTGTCTTTGTAACTGAATAACTTGGAATTAAATTAATATAAATAAGTAAATACTTGAACGTTCTGAGTCTAAGCTACAAACCAAATGATAATTAGTCAAAAAAGTACCGCTTCAGTATATAGATTAGGATTTTTACTACATACCTACTATATAATAAGGAGTAACTGTAACCATGCATTTTTAATCTTTACATAGGTATAGGATCTATATTCATGAGGTCAAAATGTACCTCTGCTCTGAACTAGTAACTAGAATTAGTTTCTTATCACATATTTCAAAGAGGAATGCTATAAAATTAAGTAGAAATCTTTTCGGAACAAACTATTAATCAAATACTTTTAACAG
Organism: Phalera bucephala; assembly: GCA_905147815.2. Lineage (NCBI taxonomy): Eukaryota > Metazoa > Arthropoda > Insecta > Lepidoptera > Notodontidae > Phalera > Phalera bucephala. The sequence goes on along the minus strand of LR990618.1, from coordinate 24,634,013 downwards.
GTATCATGTCACAGCAGCATTGTAAACTAAGTATTCATTGTCAACAGGATATTAACTATTGCGTAATAGTATTACATAAACTACGATAAAGAGAATACACAAATAACCTTTGAAGATAATAGCTCTAGAATTACAAGACAGACGATAGATAGGCGTCACTGCTTGTGCAAACAATTACACTCAACAAAAAACAAATATCGGAACTGTAACAAGTGTTTACAGACCACTGAATAAGAACAAAGGATATTGATGAACTTGAAATATCAACAATGTTATCAATCGCTCAATAAATAGGCACTAGACGATAACAAAATTGCACAAGTAATACATCATACACAGCGAGCTGATAATGCTTATCTGCAGCAAGTGGGTCAACGCTAAACATACAGATTAGGTATAATAATAATGTGCGCTAAAATATATTGGACGCCGCTCTCGCGATAAAAATATTTTGGAGTTATCCGCCAGTGAGATAACGTCATGAGTAAAAATAGCAGTAGGTAGGTATGGAAATTGTGGAACTTGAATAGGCCAATTCCTAGCTTTGATGGCTTCCTGTCAGTTCGCGGTTTACGCCACAGGAAACCGAAATCGAATATAATGTCAATGCAGATCTTGTAAAGGTGTTCACTTAGTATTCAGCCCGTTTCGTGGCCAATGGCGAGTGACTATGATCGACTCCGGCGCCGCTTGAATATGTATGAGATGCCAGTCCAACTCTACACACGCACGACTCTTAACCGTGACACACATCCTCCGCAAACACCTAACCGATTCTTCTCACTTTACTTACTTACCGAAGCGTTCCACGTCATTTAACAGCAATTTTAAAGTTTAATAGAGCAGCTATTAAGCTTGTTGACAATATACATGAGTTCTGTAATGTTTAATTCATTCATTAGTGGAAGTGAAATTTAAATGTGCTAGTTGTAATCGCATTTAAATGTGTTACCTACTGCTCTAATTAATCATTATTCAATGCTACCAATACAAAAGACTACTCCTCATTATACTGGTTTTCCTGTAGTTATCCGGATAACATCAAATTTGTTTGAAAATTTATAAAAAGACATCGATTTTGTTATTAAATGTTAGTGTGCGTCATTTTGTCTATATTATATTTACAATTTCCGCTTCTTATTGTCCTTTAAGCAATGACTACGGTGTTTCGAAGGCAATGGCCATATTACGTAGCATCACCATTGTCAATATTTGATTAAGCATGGAATGTAGCGCACGAAAAGTTAAATCTGTTTATATAAATGATGAAAAAAGTTTTGTGTTAATGTTCTGGGAACGAGCCGCCTGACATAACGTCGTGCGAGCAGAGAATAATGTGAAGAGACCCGTATTAATGGCCCGCAGAACAATCGTAGATAATAAAATATGTAAATTAAATTACGCTTAGATGAGCAACCACATTATAAGCAACCTCGGAATCTTTCAAAAGAATAGATTGCTTGATATTTCGTTTTCCAATATTTATTGACTAAATTAAAATGACGTCTTTTTTGACCAATCAACAGCTATATTACCAAGTTATATTAATGAGTCATTAGTATTTGTAGAAACACTTGTTATTCAGTTATTCCCTGTCTCATAAGTCTCGTTACCCACATCTGTCATGCTCACGGTTACATTGTTAACACATGTTAGCTAATGGCCGCGGCCCGACGTGCCACGTGTGCGCTAACGCCTGCTCCGTGCTTATAAAAGGAATTCGTAACATATTCACGAAGCAAAACCTCTAAATAACCGTAAATAAACCTGTAAAACCACTAAATAACACAACAATTTATCTCAGAATGAATATTAACGGTAACAGAGATAATAAAGATGCAAAAATGCAATAGCAAATTGCGACGGACAATAGAAACGAAACGAGAATGAAGCGTGCGAAGTGGCGGTGCGCGACGTGGGAAAGCGAATGGCGGCTTTGCCGGCAGCCATCTTGGATTGGACTCGTTCGGAAAACTTCACGTGCCCATGCGTCCGCCTGGCAACAGCGTACAAGCGTTAAACGGAGCGGAACAATTCGTGCACACCACGTGGTTTTTTATTTGTGCAACATTCCAATAGCCGACAGCTATTGAATTTATTGATTGGCTCGTGTACCCTTTCAGCGGTTGCACTGGTACGTATCTGTGCAGAACATAATGGACCTACTCAAAGTCTAACCAGTTGTGCAAATAAATTAAAAAACAATAAAAACGTGTTATAGATAGAGCGTTTTAAAAAACAAGAGACTAAAATATTTATAAAACATTGTCTTTAAATGGTCATGATATAATCGCCCACGCAACCAACATTCACGGAATGAAGCCGTCTGACCTCCTACATACAACAATATTCTAAAATTCCTAGCGCTTATAATATTCGCTTCCGGTTCGTGTTTTTAAATATTTGTCATTGAATAAAACGTATAGTAGCTAATGAAATGAACGACGATAAGCAGGATAAAGTGATACAGTAGAATAATTATAACTTCTACTCAACAATTCATCGACGCTTATGAACATTTTTATTTTTTAATAAGAGTAAAACTGATTTGGTCTTGTGGTAGTTTTATTTATTAAATATTTTAGATACATATTTGAACGTATACTTATTGTTTATATTCATGATTCAATGTTATGTTGGGCAGAATTTACCAAATTGTATCTGTACCGGTATCATTAAAAAAAATCAATACATGCTGCCTTCGTAATTTAATTGAATCACTCTTATATTTCTCACCATCTGAGGATACCACCTTAGTATAAATAAGTAACTTTATGATTTCGATTTCCAAACAATGTTATTCTGCTGATGCATACTGTGACGGTGTGGGAGTTTGTTATAGTCATTTAATGTTTCTCGTGACAAACATTTCCCGGCGACCCATCACGCCATGCGTGACTCACAGACGTAGTGTTTTGTTATGTTATTATTACGTCTACGCGATGTTGCCAGCTTGATGCTACGAAAACGTTTTTTGTATGTCTTGTTCGTTATTTATCTCCGACACATAATATCTGCTCCCATCTATTCAATTAAAACAGACTAATTTACTATAAAACTGGCCCGATTTTTTTGTTTTATTGTCACTGTATCACTGTAGAATGTACCTATATATATTTTTTATTTGTTACCTTTTCAACGACAGCTGAAAGGTTCAGTGAATAGGCAAGGATACCAATCTTGAGACGATCCCAAAGTGGTGGGTTCCTATACGTAACTCCCTTTTGTGCTAACGTAAACAAACAGCCCTCTCAGACCGAATGCTTATATTATGCAAAGAGTTTTTACCTTGACGCCTCCGTGTGGGCACGTATCTCAGGGGTTACTATATCAGCTGCTTGCTGTTCCCTGAGAACCCGATTAAAACAAATTTTAACCTTCAAAAATAACATAAGTATTTTTAGAATGGTTAAATCCTTTTGGAAGTCAGCGAGTCATATACGGTGATAACCAAGCGAGTTCATGACATAAAATCCGTCAATAATATATATTCGTGATAATATATCCTTTCCAATAATATGCCTGGGGTTATCATTACATAACCTTAAAAGATAGCAAAAAAGTCAACAAAAGCGGTCGCAAACGTTCAGCTCTCGCTGGCTCGCTACCATCACGTAATTCGTGAAATTCAATGACAAAAAAGTGTGTAAAAAACCTAGCCTGTTGGCAAAAAAATTAACGGCAACCAAATCTGATAGAACGGGACAGAGTTATTGGATTGCAACCGTTAGAAGGAGACGGCCGTGCACGCCATCTTGCCTGCATCGAGTCTTTAGTCACGCGCAGTAAAGCAGCGTTTCTATTTTTTGCGCGCTCTCGTCTGACCTCGTTGGTTTATCGTTATCATACGCCTCTAATAATAAATGGATTTCGCTCGTCATAGAATGCACACTCGTACAAGCGTGCATCGCAATAACATACTGATAATAAGATAACCTTAGGCCGCGGTTCATCATCAGTGCCCTGTTATATGCAGCCGATCGATTGATTACACCAATTAAGTTCTACTCTGAATCAATTCACATTATAAAAACATTCTAATTGACTTAGTTATTGCCCGCTTCTACGTTCAAAATAACTTCCCGTTGTAGTAGTTATTGCCTAGATTAGTGAAGATTACTCGTATCATATTTGATATTGTTGTGACTACTGCTGCTTTCGATAAACTACGGGCCACTTAACCCCTTAATAGTAAAGTTCATAGTCAATTAGTACGGCAACACAGTTGTGAACTTTCGACGTCTGTGTGCAAACGAGACACAATTGGCCGTCTTTCGAGACTGTCCTGTTTTAATAGAGACGTTTTAAACTAACGATCACGATATTTCGTGACGGAGTGTTCAGTAAGTATACAGTATTTATTAATGATGTTGCGTGACTACACACAATTTGCTACAAAGTGTTTAATTTAGAATTATCAGAATCAATACTTGTTCGCTTTGAAAGCACTGTTTTTCATGAGTCGAGATGCATAGGTATTCCCGTGTCAAGTCAAGGTCGAAACAAACACGAGTTCATTCAAAATGTTGATCACGAATTGGTGTAGCATCTAAATATCGGGTGTAATAGTTGGTTGCCTTTAGTTAGACCATCGCAACATGATTTCTAACCTGAAACTCGGTATAAAATCGTGCAGTATCCATAAAATACGTTTAGAAACATTTTGTAGATACAATATGAAGCATCGTAGTGCACATAAAATTCCAATATAGTAGAACGTCCTTGTTCTACCGCAAAATTGACCTAATTTGAAACAATGCTTATGGTTTGCCACATGCAAATTTTTTTCGGTGCAAGAATACTCGCGTAATGAAAGATGCTATAACCTATACACAAGACACCTTTAAGAAAACTTTACTAGTTAGAATAACTTCAGTCGTTTGGAAAACAAAACTAACTTCAAGCAATGAATAAGAAGACACTATAAATTAACTCGGGTAATGTAATACAAAGTTTATTCGCAGCCAGACAGCAATTACGTCGAGAACTTAAAGCGGTATTCACGAACACCAAAGAGGAGGGAGGCTTCCCTCATCGGCGTGCCTCCCATCCCTCACCCCTTTAAAAGGGTTCAAACTCGCGACAGGGGGCGAAATTGTCAAAGTTCCACCTCTCTCAGCTTCCATCCGATTATTTAGGAATCTTTTAGGGCTACTAACTTTGTTTGGCACTTGAGAAACTCGACGAAAAGTTGATCCATCTGTGAATTAATTGAATTAACCTAATTACATATCATTGCTGATGAATGCTAAAACTTCAGTCAGCTTTAAAATCAGTCACCCGGATATATTGGTATGTTAATTACAGTTCATTAAACCTTAATTGTTATTTTTTCCGTTTATGTGGGTTATCATAGGTTCTCAAATATTTATATTAGTTGGCTTACGAATTGTCTTCTTTGATTTACACTAATGTTACTTTACCTTATGTTTCCAACCTTTAGATCTCTTTACAACACCTGTGGTTACGATGGAGATGTTTGACGAACATAATATGTTATTGTTATTTCAGTACGAGTTCACGATGTCTTGAAGTATGGCAGAATATGTTTGGTTTTAAATCACGATAAAATTTTAAAGAACAGTTTTATTTCAGAGTTTATGAAGCAAATAAAAGGTAAAGAATAAACACGTTATGTTAAAGTAGCGCGGTTGTGAGCCGAAACGGGAGTTTGCTGAAGTTCACAAAGTTGGCAAGTTCCGAACTTGAGCCGAGAACTCTGCTGCTTCAAAATTGTAATAGTTGGAAGCAGATAATCTGCAAGTTTGTCACTGTAAGAAAACTTCCATAATATGATCCATAATTACTTTCTCAACAGGCTCCTGATAACACTGAATAATACTTTGCTTGAAAATTGAATTTAAACTTGAAAAACTCTTAATCAGATGTTTTTAAACATTAAAAGTCTTATTCCGAAACGTGGACTTTCGATAGTGCTAGTTATTCTTATTACTACCTACTAATATTGCCTCGTGTTAGTTCTCATAGCCTATGTAGTGATGGAATCGTAGAATAGCGCTAGTCCTTTTAGTCTTTTGGATGATCGTAAAAGGGTAAAGCAGTCAAATATGTATGTTCCGCATGATTATCTCCTAACCTCTCTGAACATTATTTAAAGAAATATTGTGGGAAATAATTGGAAGTAAGGTCATGACAAGTAAATAAAATAAATACAGTATATTATTATAGGCCTTGTCTTAATAGATAGGCTTATATTCATCTTGTTCTCATAAATAATATTTTTTATGTGACGCGCCAAAGAATTCGTTCCGTTACTCGCTAGACCCGTCGACAAAAAGTATTTGATTTTTAAAGTAAATAAAGTTATTCAGTGGGAAATCAAGTCATGTGGATGAAATATATATTTTTTAATATTTTTGATCTCGTTAATACATGTATCAACACAATCGTAAAATGTCAAAATATTGGAAAACTTTACATTGTTAAAAATAAACGTAACGGTGCGACCGAATGACGTCGTCTTGAATGAAAAATTTCAAACAATTTATACATAATCTGTGAAGTTGTAGCACTTAAGGTAGGGCTTAATAGTCCTGGTTATATCATATTTTTGTAATAAGGAAAATTTTAAGCCCGCGTTACCTAGACTTGATGTTACCCTAACACGACTTACACCATTATTTTGACCTTCTTTAGGAATAAGACGGTGAATTATGCTTAATATAAATCTTCAAAGCTTTTAAGAACTGTATAATTATTAAAATGTTATTGCTCATTGTGTACAATGTTTAGTAAATCGACGTTAAAAGAGAATGAAAAAAGAGTAACAACTGAAAGCGTACAAATGCAATACGCTACAATATTTTTACCGTAACTCTGTATTATTAAATGAACTAATTATAGCAAAGCCTAAAATTACAGTTCATACTGTAAATAACTTACAAAGAAAGAAGTTAAGAAACAGGAAAGTTCTATAACGAGAACTCTTGAAGACTCAAACGTCACCTTATGAAATTTAAAACGTCACAAGATTTAACTTTTTTGCTCAACACGAAAGTTTTATAATACGGCATCGCTAAATATATCTCAAATATAACTATTTGAGTTATGTTTACCGCTACCATTTACTTTTCATCTTAGATGTGATGTTATAACTGGAATAATGAAATATAACCAAAATAGACAGATACGAGTACAAAGAAACTTGGCCAGAGATGAGTGTAGGCAGTGATTCATTTTTTGATTGCTTTGCCTATATTTTAGAAACTTGGCTAACGATATATTAGGAAATCTAAGGAATTTATAAATCTAAGAAAATAGAAATATAATTAGGAACGCCGTGAATATATGTAACTCACAAATATTTACATAAAGTAACAGATCTCTCAACTAAATTCAAACCCAATATAAACAACAAGAATAATTAAGCCGGACCTTCGAATTTACCGCTTGATGAATAAGTAACTAAACTGAACTTCTCATGGACTTTAGTTTACATAATTAAGTTGGCACGGATTCCCAAACTTCTGGAATTGATTATTAATTCTGAAATTGGTATAGCAAAGAAAAGAGCGAACTCCACTATTACATTGAACTTCGAAAAACATGGAATTGTTTCTTAAGTTACGAATTACTGTAGATACTGGTCGCGAATTCGTTTTTATCTATTTTAGGACGATTAAATTGATTATTTTTAAGGCACTACAGGTAATAATGTTTCAGATCACCGTTCATTTCTACCTATTATTCTCGGGAGATTAGTCTCGGCAAAATTACTTCTAACATTATTATGTTGAAATAGCAGGTAATGTAAATATTCTAGCTTTATTAATGATCTTCTGAGTAATCAGTTTACTTATATACTTAACTTTATATTAGAGGTTGGAAAACTTGAAGCGTAATTAACAAATCGCCGCTTCATAGAACTCCTCAACTGTTTGAAGTGAAATTTTAATAAATAATATGGATTTATTTAACTACACATATAAAACGAAGATAGCATTATTATATACGGGTAAATAGTAGCTTATCAGTTAACTTGTTGGCTCACACGACGATCGCACGCAATACGTCCATGATAGAATGTATTATTCACATACAGATTATCAAGTCAATGAGTGTGTCTACGCAAGTTAATCTGGTATTACAATTAACATGACCACTAAAAGTTTCTACACAAACCCTATTCAGTATTCAACGGACGTAACGAGTCCAAAATCCACGGCCACCAGGGTAAAACAATAACTGTAAATTAAGCTGGAAACTCATTAAAACCGAGCCAGTGAAGATTAGGGATGGGGAAAATGGGTGGATTGTGGCTGAACATGTTTTATCGAACTTTAATTGGTTAGATCGTAGTTTGCTTAATATTTGTTAAACAGTTCAAGTTACTTTAATTTCACGATTGATTACTGGAACTTATTAAATTGCAAAGGTAACTTTGGGTCCTCTCTCAAGTATTAAGTACATACATACATAGTTTATTAAATATCTCATCTAACTTCGTTTTAGGTGTCTGGTACGGTATAATCGCGAGTAGGGCACCTCGAAATATGTACACAAAGCACACACACAAAGCATCAACATTTACATAATATAACTTTATTGATCCCTACAACACGCACAAAACCCACATACGCGTACTTACTTCTCAGTAATCTCAGCTCAGCAGGTAGAAAGGTTTAAACCACATGATTCCGTGAAAATGATTTCACATTTATATTCAAGTTAACTGCTCCAGTAAAGGTCGAGCCGGTCGTTTGCAGAGAAGGGAAACCATCAATCAACATTTAGTTGATACGACCACTTGGAATACGATTACTGGTACATCGATGTTGGCGCATTTCCAATTCCACTTTAGATATCTGCTTATAACGATAGAGTTCATGTCCTTGTTATAAATAAACGTATTGATATGACTAGTAAAGTTTGAAGCACGTCTGGATGGAACTCTAGTGGAGGTAACAGTATTCATAGACCGTAGTACAGATAAACAATTTTGACTGTTTTTTAGAAGGTAAATAATACATGTCAGAATAAAAATACATGTTTTGTTATGATTCAACTACACAACATAACCAAATTGATAATAAACAAGACGATAAACTAATTATAGTGCCTTTTACGCATTTGAGTGAGACTGAGTCAGCATATTTAATGCCTTGTTTTTCTTTGTATAATGATGTTCCGAAATTAGAAGGTATAATTAATGGCGTCGCGTTTTAAAGATAACGAATGACAAATATTCAAAGGCAAATAATATCAAATAGGCGTTGTTTATGCTCTTAGTTCTGAAGAAGCTTCAATCATTATGTTTGAAATTATTATTGCAAAGTAATTGTAAAATAATTTTCCGATTTCAAATAAAGTTATTATAATAGGTATCTACTTTCTACGTACTCTAATTTATGTTAATGATACTAAGGACATTAAAAATCTTTTACTTAATATTATATTTAAAGAGGATAACGATTATAATTTAGCAATGCTTGAAAATTATCAACGATTATTAAATACAGAGGTTTATAACATCAATTAATTATTCATCATTAATTAATAACAATTTATTATTTATATTGCAAGCTCTTACATTTGTGAAATGAAAACTCGTAAACTCTAAATGCCCTTGAGATTGCGACCATATTCTCTCCGGTTGGAGCGAAGCCAAGCAATTCGCGATGCCGAATTAATTTGCTTACTTAACACGTAGTTTTATCGTTTTCGAAGTTGGATTGTGACATTGCTAGCTGTAAGGAAATCGATATATATAACAATAACAACTTTTACTAGTGTTAATAATACATTTTTAACTGACATCAATAAAATAGACAGTATAACGATGATAGTTATGTTTCAGAAATATGGAAATAACAATTCCCTCAAAATAATTGCCTGGTTTACGGACTTGATCTTTGTGGGTGTAATAAAATTGTCTCCAGCTCGAGTCGTTTCCTCATTGTAAAGGGTCACGACCTTTCATATCGCTTTATGTATTTCATCTTCATTTTATACGCCAAACAAATTACTGAAAATATCCCAATGTTCAGACTCGAATTATACTCATTGAAGATTATTTGAGGGAATGATACAAACGTCAACTACAGTCATAAATATTGTCCTCCGCTCATTGTTTCCAATAAAAAATATGATAAATGGATGCCATTACAGTCTGCACGTTTGGCGTGCCGCCACGGTCGTCAGCCTCGCCTTGACCAAGATCGCGACGTGATCGGAGATGTCCGTTTCACCGTATGCGCATATCGATTACCAGATTATCAACTTCCTTTGCATAATTCTTCTGTTGCATATTTAAATGAGGTTTAAGAGAGTTTTTAAAATGAATAGCTTATGAATAGTTTATGAATTATCCAAATAAGGTGATAATATGTGGCAGATCCTGTACTTAATTAAAAATTCTTGATTCTATTTCGAATCTTATTAATAAATTTAAAAGTACATATTTCAAAAAGCCAACGTTGAGCGCTTTAATACCATTGCAAAAGTTAGTCACGATACTTAACCGTAAAGATGTCAGACGTAATTGATCGCGTAAATGCCACACTAAAACGCAAACGAGCCACGTGGGCGCCTTCCTACATTTTATACCTTTCTTGGTGCGTTTTATTGTAGAGAATGACATTTTTGTGTTTATATAAAATATACAAAAAAGGTTAAAATGTTGGTTTGGTTTTGGTCCTTTGTCTGTGTCTGAGGAAACCTTCAAAGAACAGCAGTTAATACTTCTTTCTACTTAATAGAAGAGCCCGGAACTACCCGTTTTCTTTTTATTATAAATGAAGATAGAAATATAATGTGATGTATGTGTTTTTCTAGTTATTTTTAGTCGACCATGCATTCAATTTTAAATATGCGACGAAGCATATTTCCTGCGAGACGATGTAAATAACTCCGAGTGGGCTTATTTAAAGAGAAAATCGATTGTCAGTCGGGAAAAAAATGTGGTGAACACAAACTAGAAGTGACCTAATTCACAATCTTACCACAGTTTGCTTCGAGATAACGCAACGTCTGGAAGGATAAAGTTAATAACAAGGATTTATACTATCAGTATCACTATACAGATAATAAAAACACGCTATGTTAGCGTTCGCTATCTCACGACAAATTCTCTTATCTACAATTAATTACATTCGAGTCACATGATTTGTAAATACTTTAATTGTTTTTCAGGATGTAAATAGTATTTCCATTCTATTAATCACATTAAGAGGAGACTTAGGGTCCAAAAATTAGATATTGGAGACCAAATCTCATCTTGTTTTAAAAGTATTCATTCTTACCAAGATAATTTTAAACGATAAACATATGCATCATTACTTCTTAATCTGCGAAGTGGAGAATGAAAAATATAAAATAATAAAAAATTTGTAAACAGGTATTGTGATAAATAGGTAATATTTTAAAATATTCCCACGTATTAATAACATTAATTATGTATAACATAGTTATTCCCACGCAATTCATTACAGAGTATTCAAAATTTAATATACTACATATTATGCGATTCATTAGGAGCCATTCTTAATTTAGATTTATTATTCTACGAAGTCAAAAACCGCTATCGCGTATATCATATATATTAATATTATCTTTAAGTTTTTACAAGGTGTGTCAATGACATCATTCAAGATTAATTGATATGATATGGCGAGATATATATTTTTGTAGCCTTTTTTAACTTTGATTTATAATGAAAACATTTCAAAGATACCTGGCCAATGTTTTGGCATGTGGCCCGACAATACATGTCTGGATATAAACGGGTTAAGTGTGCGTTGGAAAATGTAGTTTCGCTAAACGAAAACGGACACTAAGATTTATGGCACGGTATTCATGACAGTTGAATACGTTATGCACTGTTTTGATCTAAAGCTGTTGTGCGTCTGAGTCATAGGGACAGGATGAAATATGAATTGTATTCCTTTATCCGTGGGCGTGGCGTACAACAGACACCTTGACAAGGACTCAAGATAAAACGTCGCGCCCAAGCAAATATATAATAATATCAGCCTATACTGCCCACTGTTGGGCAAAGGCCTTCTCGCACAAATCGACGTGAGAGAGATTAGGTCATACTCCTCCACGCGGACCCAGTGCGGATTGGTGGAGGCAGGTTTGTGGCCACCTGCTGTTGGAACTTATGAAGCCGCCTATAAGGCTTCCAACTCGGCTTAACGACTACCACATTAAGTGGTAACCGGGACCAGCGGCTTAACGTGCCGAAGCACGGAGACGCTCGAATATGAAAATGCCACAAACGGTCATCCATCTCAGGCCGACCGAGTCAAACGCTGCTTAACCTTGGTGATCGGTAAGAACACCGCGGTCGCACAGCGCTACGAGCGCGAAGCAACTATGCTACTATAATATTTTTCACATCGGAATGGTAGTGACAGTTGTAAGTGCCAAACGAAATTAATATTTAATCAATGGTGTTAAGGCATAAAACCATAAGTATAGAAACGGGTCATGCCTCTTATTGCCATTGAATGCAGTATAATTTTCTTTGACACTTTCAACTGTCGCAGTACCCAACCTTTATGAAAAATACTATAGTGTAAAATTCTGAAGCATATACCTAAGTTGACTTTGTACAGACGTTAACGGTAATAGAAAACGCAAATATACCGGAATAACATTTTACATCGAAAATCACGTGGTCAGAACAAGGTGCTAACGATTATGAAAAGAGAATTGACACAAAATACTTGCAAGTTAGCTTAGCTAGGCCCGCTGGAGTAGGGTCTTGGCGGAAGGCTTTAAAATATACAGGTATAAATCAGTATGTACAAATTGTGCTCATCAATGAACGACAAAACTAGGAGCCCAACTTCACCAAATCAATTAATCAATTTAAAAAAAAAACTACCTACAACCTGTTTGCCAACTCATATTTTTTTTGTTGCTTGTTAAAATTCTGACATAGCATATAAGCATGCTGATATATTTCAAAGAAACCTCTTCAAGAACATCTATGGAAAGCTTTCGATAAAAAATGTTATTAATTACGAAGATGATGAATTAAAAGCACATTTTTAATACAATATGGTATCTTGACTAACAATAAAGTGAACTAATGGTTTCGGTAGCGGTGTGTAAATACTCATTAGTTATGAAGATTGTATAAACATATTTACATTATAAACATGCCCAGCGGCGAACGTAGCTCTGTATAACTACCTACTGCGGTATAAATTACGGAAACGAGGGTGAGAATTATGTACTTACATAATATATACAATTATGTGTAATAAATATAACTAGGTACGCGTAAAATCTTTGAGACGGATGTATGAATTAATACGTAAGTATTCGATTTTGGTTGGTAGATTATAGGAGATGTTATGTTTTTTTACAGAATTCGCTTTACAGTGATGTATGTGTTACTGGCAGATTGTAAATACCGTTACTATACTTTATATTTAGTTAACCTAATGTGTCCCACTGCCGGGCAAAGGTCTCTCCCTCTTTTCTTCAACGATGTTATCCCCTGTCAATAATGGACATTCTGTTCGATACGCGTCGAGGTCGTTGCGCCACCGCCACCGCTCGGCGACGATGACTTAGTTGTGGGACCCATTCGGTACACGGTTTGGCCCACCTATTTGTGTCCATTCGGTTCAGATGACCCGCCCTATTCCACTTTAATGTCGCGGTTAGTTTATTGTTTTAATATAAATCTAGCGAGACTGTAAATTGTCTTACAGATTTCGAACTGACAATATCTTAGTTCTTTAATATATACACGTAATTTATAATAATAATAATATTAGTCCTGTTAAGAAACTGTCCCACCATTGGGCACGGCCCTCCTCTCAAACTGAGAGGGTTTAGGCCATAGTCCACCACGCTGGCCCAGTGCGGGTTGGCGAACTTTACACACCTTCGAGAAACTCTTAGGCATGCAGGTTTCGTCACGATGTTTTCCTTCACCGTTACGTAGTTTATATTTAACAAAATTCGTTCTGGTGCGTTGAGTATTACAAGTTTAACCTAATCTTCCTATTCTAAAAATAATTGAGATCAGCTTGTTTTAATCAATAACACATGGTAAGATTTATAAGGTAAGAACCGAAATTGTAGCGTTATGGTTTAAACAATATTATTCGGTCACAATTTTTCAAATGTTTACAATTTTGCTACATCTATATTATAATATTAATAATTTTTAAAAACAAGCTTATATAGTAGAAACACAACGAAGATATCATGTACTATTCTAATGTTTAGTTAAGGAGTCTATGGCTTTCTTCTGGCTTCATCATCAGACCCTAGACAATATCCGGGTCTCAAGTACTCGTCAAGACAAATCCAACAATCCCAAACACGGCGGGGTTATACTGAGTTGTTTGGTGGTTCCATTAGCCACCTTTTGGTTTCATCATCAGACCCTGATTTGGTTCAAAAGTGCTTGTCATTACAAATCCAACATGCCTTACCACGAGGGGGTTATGTTCACATGTTCCTATGGCCACCTCCCGACTTGGTTCCAGTTCCATGGTGCCAGACTATTGCATTGTCACCGACTTTACATACGTATGCCAAATTTCAGCTCAATCGAATACCCGCAAGTGATTGAAAAATGGATCACAAGATTTAAACCGGAAAGACAGACAGACATACGAACATTGCAAGAGAAATAAAAGATTGTAAAAGAGGAAAGATTTATTTGTTTGTAATCAATAAACTTTGACACTACAAAACCGATTTCAATCATTCTTTTACCATTAGAAAGCTTCAATCTCCAGGAGTAAAATGTGGCGTTGATGTCAACTGGATGCAAAGCCGCGCAAAACTGCTAGTATAATGTAATAAGATATCTATACTAATATTTTAAATAGGCAAGATTTGTTTGTTTGCAATCGATAAACGTTGAAACTACTAAACCGATTTTAATAATTCTTCGCAGTAATATAGACCCGGTAGGTGGCGCTGTTGTCGACCGGGTGCGAAAGCCGCGGAAAGCTGCTAGTTTATTTATTTTATTTATTTAGGTATACCAAAAGTTATTGCAGTCAATGGTGTTACAAGTTTTCATACTAATATATTATCGAACAATGGTGCATAACTAATTATAGGTGTTTCTCTCAACCAGCGCATTGTAAATATAATAAAGGTAAGTGTGTAA
The DNA here is from genome assembly GCA_905147815.2 of Phalera bucephala. NCBI lineage: Eukaryota > Metazoa > Arthropoda > Insecta > Lepidoptera > Notodontidae > Phalera > Phalera bucephala. Next base: position 24,618,904 of record LR990618.1, on the reverse strand, counting down.
GAATTACAGTTTAAACAAATGAAAACAAAATAAAACCTATAGAGTTTACTATAAACGGAAAGTGCTAACAATCTTCCGGTAACATATCTAATCATATAGGTAATAGGCTTGAATTCAATATTAATAGTAAATGCCGAAATGAACTGGGTTGAAATATAAGTGAAGTATCCAATTTATCTGTGACCGTTTGGGTAAGCCCCGGTACGAGAGGGAGTAGCCCATTCCTAAATATGAGAGGGAACAATTACCTTTTGCTATTGATTTTTCCGTGGTCATGCGTCAACTTTATTGACGTCAATAATGTTTATTTTGCTACACACTGTTGCCTCAAACACTATTCCAGCGAATTTTGTATTGTTCTTGGACAGTTTCGGGGCAACATCAAAGTGATATTTTCATAAATTTTCAAAATAAACTGGGTTGTAATTTTCAAAATTTTTGTTTCATTCATTAGATTTTTTGTATACGTACATTGCTCGTATAAAAAACTATTCATAATGGTAATTGGACAAAGGTCCCCAGTTTAAATTCTCGTCAAAACAATATGACCTAGTAGTATCCCCGATTTCGGTATTCATGTAACAACGTTTAAAGCTCATTTAGTATGGGAACCAAAATATGAAGAGTGTAAATTAGCATACCTGCACTAAGTCACGACCGTTTAACATGGATGATACAAACCAAACAGTAATCAGGTCAGCAAGCAAGTTCGCTTTACGTATAAACGAGCCCCGTGGGAAATTAATTCTCACCACGGCTTATAACCAGGACCTCGCATTGAAGCAATTATCAGTAAGAAAACAGCTTTATCTATGTATAGAGCATTGTGTTTCTCTTGTAGTTTGTATATCATCATAATTTTCCTTAATATTTTCTATTTTCTGAGATGAACCCAATATGTCTTAACAATAACCTTATTGTTACCTAGCTTATAATTCACAAATTTAATTGTTTCTCACTTTGTTGTACCTATTATATATATTATGATATTTTCAGGGTTAAGGCACTGCTCCTCGACTGTCTAAAGCGTTTGATGCCATAGATAGTCAATCCAAATAATGTGGTGCAGTTAAAAAGGCTTAAAAAAAATCTTTTAAAAAAAATAGGTAAACCGACTACAAAAAGCAAAAAATAAATATTTGAAGTCGGTGCTGGTTGGTGCAGTTGGTTACTTGGCACCGACTTCAAATATTTATTTTTTGCTTTTTGAAGTCGGTTTACCCTTTTTTTTTTAAAGATTTTTATTTTACAATTTTAAGTGACGAGTGAATTATTCTATAGTAGGGTACCTATAGGATTGACGTAATACCCATAATATCTCAATTTACAAATGCCTATTGTTTGTCATTAAGGAGTTCCCTGGTGTATCTTCTAAGTCCAAGGTCCAATGCTAATGAAGTTAAAATGGGACCACCTTGGAGATATACTGAACCCAATGCAAAAAAAAAACATCAAAATCGGTCCACAATTGACGGAAATATCGATGAACATACATAAAAAAAAAGCATACATACAACCGAACATAGAACCTCCTCCTTTTTGAAGTTGGTTAAAAAGAAAGCCTCCCATGAACTCAAAATCCTCATCAAATTCCCTAATCCGTAGTCCCTTGTTTTATTGTAAGTAATGTAAAATCACATTAAGTTTTACCAAACACGAGAAACTAATCGGATTCCGCCAAAACAATTATTAATAATGACCAAATTATTTCCTTTGTTATCTTAACAATGGCTGTCATTTTCAGTGTCAGACACACAAATAAATTCCACGAAAGTGGTGAATTCTACGAATTTACTTTACCGCTAGACAAGGCATTGTAAACGGGTCTGTGAGTACTTGAAACAATAAATACAAATATCAAAGATAATGCTTTTACAATAAAGTAAATAGCGAATGATTAGTGTCAAGGTTGTTCTGGCTGAAGAAATTCATGGCCTCGTTTTTACAACATGATAACAGAACAATAGATAAATATTTGCTTTGATGTCGACTGAGATATTATTCATCTTGGAAACGAAATATACGTAGGAAGAAATAATTTATTTTGAACATATTATTTGAGATAGCAATTACAGTACCTGATATAAGGTAAAATAAATCATGTTTAATAACGTCATAGCAATGCCTTTTATAAGTATATAAGGCATTGATATATACTCATATTGGCTATAGCAATGTCTATCATAGATATTTTCTATACTTAATATGATTTTTTTTTTTTTTTCGGAGCTCTACACTATAAATTATTCCTGTATTGTGGGTGCAAGAAATTCACATACACAAATACTCAGACAGAAAAAAACAATTATGGCTCACACAAGGATTTGTCCCGCGCGGGGATCGGACCCCAGGATACTCCATCTAGTGGGCGGAGCACCTTAAGTTTTTATTAACCATAATATAAGCATATGAAATTCACAAAGTTATGAGTATAAAATCCATTGATATACTTTCGTGCCCATTAGTGAAGTTCCCTGACACTTTAGATACATCACCGTAGTGCGGTGACACATTATATCAATGCATTAACTTTCGCTTGTTGGATTGTGGTTGGTAAAGATGTGCTGGAGCAAGTGAATGAGTTTGTATATCTTGGATGCACCTTCAGTAAGGAAGGGAAATACACCGCTGATATAGAGAGAAGAGTGAATGCAGGTAATAGAGTGAATGGTGCGATGGGAAGGCTACTTGGGAGCCGGCACTTAAGCCAAAAGGCGCAGCTGGCCATGCATAACGGAGTGATTGTCCCAACGCTGTTATATGGCAGTGAGAGTTGGGTATGTAAGAAGGAGAACGAAAGCAGGATAAATGCGGTCGAAATGCGATCTCTGCGGGGGATGTGCGGAGTCACGCTGACCGACCGTATTCGCAACAGCGTAGTAAGAAAGCGAGTAGGTATGAAAGATAGTATCGGTGTAAAGATGAGAAAGGGTATGCTCCGTTGGTTCGGGCATATAGAAAGAATGCCAGAAGAAAGAATGACAAAACAGATATACAATGCGAAAGTGGAAGGATGTAGGTGCCGGGGAAGACCTAGACTATCTTACCATGACCAAATAGACCATGTCTTAGCTGAAGGGCAAGTCAAGAGTCTCCGTAACCGGCGAGTGTGTATGAGACGAACTATGAGAGTGGAGGAAGCCAGAGAGGTATGTAAGGAAAGAACCTGTTGGAACTCTGTACTCTCTGCCTACCCCGCGAGGGAGCTGGCGTGATGATATAGATAGATAGATAGATTAACTTTCGCTAATTTTAATTTTAATAGCGGTATAAATCGTCGGTCTGACGCCGTCCGATAATGAGCGTGCCACTCCTTCAGGTCACTCTGTCCAACGGTCCATTGCGCTAATTAATTGCCTGTTAAACTGCAGGTCCTTTTATGTTAATTCTTAATGCTGCAACTAACTCCTGCCCTTTTAAACCGGATTAGTTTATGAAGTTTCTACTTTTAAATTAATTGAAGATACCATTCAGGATTTCTTGATTCAGATAGTCGTGAATAAAGAGTTATATGGAATTAGTTTAGTAAGTTGAAATTTTAATAATAGATTGTTTTATTGATATACATACAGACAAATGATATAATTAAATAGTTTATATCAACTATATAAAATATTAACTACGTATTTGTAGAGAAGCGGAGTCTTGAGTATTTTATAAGGACGCAACATACTGTTATTAAGTACAATTATTTAAAACAGCGCGTTGGTCTAAGATTACTACCCCGATCATTTATTAACTTGTAAATAATTAAGACGGTAGTTATTGTGTACCCAGAAGTAAAAAGAGTTAGAGGTAACTGAATGACTGAGTAATATTCAATTATGAAAACTTTGTGCGTAATCAAATCATTTAGGAAGATAGACCTAAATGAAATGGGAAATATTAATTTTGAAATAAAAGGAACGCAAGTAAAAGGATAGACCGAAAAACCAATAGCTCAGTGGTTAAAATGAATTGGTAGGAACATCAACAAACTAGAAACAGCTAAAGTGAAAAGAGCAAAGCTCAGGAGGTTTGAAAATAAGAGGCCTATGTACTAAATCAAATTTATTTATTACATCCCATGATGTTAAAAAGAACAACTGAACACAATTAAATTCTTTTAATGTCATGTTGGATTTTTTCGAGATATAACAATTATCAATCAAGTATAGAAATAACAAGAAAAACACATAATGTTGGTTTAAAGAGATTTATATTTAAACAGGAAGTATAGAATGCAACTGTATCATCATTATGCATAAGACTGACGGATATAAAATGATAAACTATTATTATAACACTGCCAGGAAGTGTTTATAAAAATTCTCGGGTACTATCATGCAGTTGCGATAAAAGAGTACTCGATACCGATATCAGGCGAATAAACTTGATAAGGGGATATCTTGCACTTATGGAGATAACAATAGTAGCCTGATGGCTCGATTTCTAAAGCATGGCAGAGCTACAATGGATGTTTCGTATTCATTATATGTATTCCTTTGTAGACATTATATTTAATAAAATTAAAGTACAATGGTTGGCAACAATCTTTAAGGGATAAGGGTAAGTATTATACACAGTACAAGTTGTAGACGTCTGGCACAAGTCTAAAAACCCTTATTACAAATATCAGAACAAAGCTCGGTAACCTCTGTATGTTTATGATCCTGATATAAGCAACTGTAACTGTTTTTAACCGAAAAAATATGCAGGTTGATGAACTAAATTAGAAACAGGACTTAAATCCTCATTCAGTTATAAAATCCCATCCAACTGATATAACAAATACTTAAGATAAGACGTTATTCAGTACGTCCATGAGCGGATTTTAATGAAATTTAGCAGGAGAATATGTAACACTCATTTATACTTACACTAAGTAATATTAGTTATTTACAATAAAAATGAAGAGTACGAAAATATTTGTCGTTCCTCGTTCGTATTTTTCTCAATATACTCATTAGTTTTTCTTACAAGCTCATCTATTGCAATTCTTACAAACATTTTTATAGCAAAAAGTAATGGAAAACACGAACAGGGGATATTACATTTACGAATAAAACGGGGTACATGATAATCTAGCAATTCGGCACCAATATGGGGACATATTTGCCGATCCAAACTAAATCTGACATGATTTAGAAGAAGGTCTGGTACAACAGAGGTTAATTCCTCTGGGGGATTTATACTTAATTCATGAAATATACCTAGCAAGTTATTATCCCAACCATTAAACAGAAAGTCTGGGTTTCGTTCTTTAATATATTCAAGAAAATCATTACATTCATAATGGTACACGTAGCACTCTTCTAATAAAATTGTTTTCCAATCCTGTTGCCGCCAGCTAGGAACAATTTCAAAATGTAACAAATTTCTATTATCAATATTATCGCTACTATGAACAATTGAAGTTGTAGATATTTCAAAATTTATTTTTCTTATGTATTCAGTAAGTTCTAAAAACGTTGCTGTAAAGTTTGTTTCAACATTTGAATCGTAATAGCTTTGAAGCATTACTTTGACAAACACTTTACGAAAAGCTCTGTTAAATTCAAAACAAGTTAGTTCAGAACGTCCTCCCATTTCTGTAAATATAAGATTTTGGAAATCTTTAAAACATTTCGTACTTAAATTCCAAGTATACAAAAACTCAAATTTATCTTCTTTTAAATCTTTTAATATATCTTTAATAGAAGAAATGGTAATAAGAAATCCTCTAACGAATTTTAAAGGGGTTAAAATATGTTCATTACTGTTATAATCGTCATGTCCTTTTGTGAAATCATGAATCAATTTAAGATTTGATAAAAACACGGTCATATCAGAAAGAAGTTTTTGTTGTTCATCATTACCATTATAGGCATTTTTATGATCATCATTTGATTCACTTGCCATCAAAAAATTGCGCAAATTGCTGAATTTTGTTATAAAATCGGATGTTTCCAAAGCACTTTTTTCTAGTAATTCATATTTTGAGAAGAATGACAATGCAAAAGCCACATTAGCATGAAAAAATTGACATTCAGAATCATCACTATTTAAATTGTTTTCGTTTAAATGTCGTAAAAATTTAAAATCTTTATTTTCTTCAAGCTTTTGAATTTTGCTGATATGTTCCCATTTTGCTATTTTGCCATCTTCGTAGTGAAAATCAAATTCTATGAAACTCTTTTTAGCGCATCTGAATAGGCTGAAAGCATCAAATATAAAGTAAATTTTTTTGTTACGACGTGTAATAAAATTATTCTTGTCATTAATATCTCTATGTTTTAAAGAATTAACAAAAAAAGGCACCAATTCCGTAACTACAGCTTTTATATCAAATCCAATATCGATTAAAGTGTCAACTACATAATCAGTCCACTGATTAACTTCCAAATATTTAGATAAAGTTGCAGTAACAATATACCCGATCGGTATCTTTATGTCATCATAAATTCCACGAAGCATAGCAACAATTGCATATTTACCGGCCAGGTAGTTGAAGTTGCCAATTTCTTCAAATCCATGAAGCCTGTCCTCTTCAACATCATAAAATACATTTTTATTGAGAGGTACCATATTTAAACATAGTGTGCAAATTTTTGCTTTATTTGTGAATTTAGATGATTTTAATTGAAGCATTTTCAATACGTTAACGTCCAATCCTGGATTTATTTTAATATTAAACTCTTTCAATTCTTCAATAGTAGGTAAACTTAACTGTTCGTGCAAAATATTGTACGCTGCGGGATTATTTCCATAAGTTTGTAAAGCGATGAGCATGAAGTCCGAGGGATATATGTTTCTTGTATCAGTTAGATCTTGACGTTGAAATACAAGTGGACATTTCACTGCAAGTGTTACCAACTCTTTAAAACTAGTAGTTCGTGGTAGTAAAGTAGCTGCCAACATAGTTGTCAAAGCCTCCATTTCAGCTACATCTAAATTCACTGTCAGCACCTCAACATCTTCCTTTGCTACCAGGCTGATTGTATCTACTCCAGGAACCGCGTCGGTCTTAAGTTTCAAGTTATCCGAGAAGCATTTGTAGCTGAAGTGATCCCCACATATGTAGAAACGCTGTTTTTTCCTCTTTCTTAATTCTTCGATGAGATCTTGACGTCCAATGGCTTCCAACCATTTGTTTCGTCTAAAAAGTACAATATTTATATAATTTTTACAATCACAGAACAAGCATTGACACTGATCCATTCCCTACCTATAGACTACCAGGTATTATAAAGCGAGCTATTTGACAATAAATATGAAAATAACAAATAAAAAAATATGAAGCAAAGTAGGTAACATGTTCCATTTCGAGCACTTATTTACTTGTTTTCATTTACTACGTCTGAGTTTAAGTAGTGATTTAAATGAATATACAGAAAAATATATAATAGAATTAAAAAAAATAAAACTATTTCTTCGGATTTTATCGCGGTTTATTTTTTGATTTTTAAGTTCCCGACGTTTCGGTAATTAAAATAATCATATCCAAAACCTAGCATAACACTGCAAGACCTCAAGACACCGTAAGCTCATTCTGCGTAGATCGGACCAACAAAAATAATTAAGAATTTAGAGGGTAACCCGGAACAACTATGCCTTTTGGACGTCTAACACCTCAGTCCCTCCCGTGGCCATGGGTGCTGCAAAGCACTCGAAACGTCCGGAACTTAAAAATCAATAAATACACCGCGATAAAATCCGAAAAAATAGTTTTATTTCATGTGTAATATTCGCGTAAATCTAAGAACTCAGTAAAATAATATCAATGAAAAAATATACTAATTCTATGCCTAAAGTAGGGATGCCGATTCTTTCCGAAAAAGATCGATTTTTGAATCGAATCGAATCGTAACCTGATAAATCGATTCACAAAAAAATCGAGGTCTAAAGTATCGATTTCTAAAAATCGATTTTTTTTCAAGTCTGCATTTACAGTGTAAATATAAATACAATTTATGAAAAATATAAATTGTATTTATATTTACAATACCATCAACGATCTCTTATCAGGGAAATTTTATTTTAGGGAATTCCATAATTACAATTATTTTTATTAACATATCAAAGTATCAGGTATAAAAGAGGTCATCTATTTTCTAAGTATCTTTGTAACATGAAAAAGTTTAGAAAATAAATAGTATAGATTATAGTTGGAGTTTTGGCGGGTAAGTCGAAGAGTGATGTTGTCAATTTGTTTTAATTTCCAAAACTTGTTATTTCAACTAATAATGTGTAATGTTGGTGGAATATAAACCATTATGTGTTCTTATATGTGCATGAGCGAAGGTAATTGTAATAAAGTGATAAAACGTGCCTTTTCGACTTCCCTCAAAACGGCCGTTACAATTGGTATGTAAAGTATCCACCGCTTTACTATCCAGGGTGGGGTACTTCATTCATTTCATTATCATCGTTGTCATCAAATTCATCGGGGAGTCGAATCAATTTAAACAAACACGATTATATATCGCACTGGACACTGGCAAAATACACTTAAAATTAGTGTGAAGCCATAACTTGAAGAAGAAGAAGATTATAGTTCCCAATGCTTTATATCTAAGCTTTTTAAAAATAATAGTCTGTCAACTTGACAGACTATTATTTTTACAAAACAGAAAAAATCGAATGTAGATTTTCTAGGGTGAAATATCGATTCACTGAATCGGTTCAGTGCAACGTATCGATTTAAAAAATCGATTTTTTTGGCCCGTGAAATCGATTCTTCGATTAATCGATCTCAGATCGGCATCCCTAGCCTAAAGCTAAATAAGAAACAAATTAATCTTGGCACTATACAATATAAACACTCGTTTGCAAAAAGTTTATTGGTCGTGGTCAACCGGCGTGCGAGTGATATTTCTCAGAATAACACGCGAGACCTTGATATCATTTGACTATTTATCAGCATTTTGATTATTATCAAATAACACAGTTATAACTTATTATTATAACAAGAAACTTCACCAAGAAATGTATTTAAGAAACGTATTAAAAATTACTTACCTGTCGTCATTTTTTGGAAGGTAAAGTATAGCAATTTGGTATTTTTCACGTTCGTAACCACAGTTCAGTGCAAGACATTTGTTCTCTAATGTATCCATAGCGAAATCGGTACTTCACTCGGCGTGAACCGCCCCAGACAAGGACAGGAACAGTCTGAATGGAGTTCGCGAGAGAAGCCTGTAGCTCCCTACAGTGTGTCCCCTCTACATGGATGGAAATGGGTGGGGGAAGGAGACGCCCAATGATGTAAAGAGTGATCTACAAAATGATTATACATAGTCATGTTGTTCAGTCTATATATTCTGTATCTTACAGGAATATTAAATGTTAGATATGTTAATTGTTTTCCATAAAAATATTTAAATTCAGATATTGTAGTCGACGATTAAATTGAAACTCACTCATTTAAAAATTCAACTGCGCATCATGATTGCAATATCTGATACATAACAAATAGCCAAGTTCCCACATAACTAAATTTTATAATATCCACGATTGAAAAAGCATTTGTCAGCTATCAAAATAACAATATTCAAATAAACGGCATGTGGTCCAGCTGTAAGGGGATCAAATGTCAATATTCGTGATAAACCAAAGGTCATGTGGCAAGTAAAAACAACAAAGACTTATCTTACAATTCAGTGCTCGTTCAGTAGAAGTCGGTCATCTGATCTGACACGAGGGAGGGCGCGACTTAGCCACTCCATTAGAAAACTGAGACACCGTACATATCGTATTCCTAAATAAACATACAAGTACAAAGTTATTTTTATCTGCTACGTGGTGTAGTATTGGCTCGAAAACTACAAAACATGAGGTCATTTATATTTCCAGTATAGCCTAATTAAGACAAATAAGGTCGTGAAACGGAAATCGTTGAACAAATACCAGTTACACCGGTTCTACAAGTGTACGAGCCATACAAAAACAAAGTTCGTTAAATGTCTGTACCTACAAGAGTCTATCGACTTAGAAGTCGTAGCTACATAATGTTAATAATCTTTGAAAATTCAAGTATAATTTACATAATTTAAAGTATTATACATGTTTATCACATGAATAGCAAATAAAATCCATAGGTATAAAAACATAATATACATTTATTCTTGACACAAGGTGAAACACGCTTAGTGAAACAAAAACTCATGTCTGAGGTATTTATTTAAAGCTGTAATTATTTAGTTATTCAAAAGCAAGCGTAACGCAGATTACTAACTACGTTAGCATTTAAAGCGAATATTTTGTGTGGTGTGGAGTATAATAAAGTACCGCGAGAGACGAAGTTTCCTCCTATTATTAGAATCCGAGGAAAGAGCATTAAAAGTTTGGCATTTCTTTTGAGAAGTTTGTTAACTTTGCAGGAGCGGTTGCGGGCAATATCGAAGTAAAGTGAGATTTATACTCGCTTACAACTTCTTTGACAACTGTCTGTAATGCTTCGCTTGATTGAGAAACTTTGTTAACTCTTTAATTTGTAACTGAGATTGGTATCATAACTTTCGTGTTCAGTATCGTTGATTCAGATTAACTTATTTGATATCGGATTTTAATAATATTGTGTGTTCATTTCGTGTATAGATGAAGTCATTGAATTAACAAAAATAAAGTCACAAATAAATCAACTGTAAACCGTTCAACGTATCCATATTTTTTGGAACACAATTATTACAATAGCTGAAAAGTAACTTAATCCACCATTATCAATTCCTTTTTATTCAAATCAGCTGTGTCAATCGGGCGAGTTGTTCTCAAGAATGATATGAATATTGAAGCCGAATGTAGCAAAGTAACATGGATACACTTCCGACTCGTTAACGATACCACACAATAATAACACACGTACCATATTTACATAAACCGGTTTATTAGTTCAGTTGGATGTTAAGGTTATGTCAAAGTGACCGCCGTATCAGGCGAACAGGTAGTAATGTCAAAAATATTTAATTATGCTAATGTTTTCTCATATTAATAATTTTTATTATTTTACAACTCGATTGTTTGTTGGCTACAAAGCAGTCGGTTTGCTCTTTAAAAAAAATACTGTTCACACTTAGTATTTTTTTTCAACTAGTGACCGTGCTATTTGAAGGGCAAACCAGACAATTACGGCTTCTGCCCGCATTTAAAATTTCCGCAGTGGATGAGTGGTTTAAGTACCTTTTACATTTTTAAAATTATGCAGGTCATTCAATTTGGTTTATTTGTTTACAAATATAATTGTAAAACCTTAATTTTAAAAGAGTACCTACCTAAATACCTAACCGTGGGGTGTCGCGCCATCCTTCTTCACAAGAATGACATTCCGAACGGTTAGTAGTCTCAAGTAATCATTAGCCTATTCATAACAACTTTATTGGTCCAGAAGAAAAAATAAATAAAAAAATTGTTTTAAACCTTATACATATATGAAAGTTTCTACATCCGTTAAAATTAATAGTTTATTATTATCTCGGCACCTGAAACGGCAATCAATTAATTCATAAATATCTGGAAATAAATATTTATAAGTGCATACTATTTTCCCTTTCCTTCCTCACGGTTGACAATGGAAGTAATTTACGGCCCATTATAATCCGAGTCACGGTTAAATCAAAGGACGGTTGAATTTCATTACGGTTTCGTTTTACAATAGCAGATGCATTTAAATGTGCTAATTACTAGTTACTAACTACTTACGCACAGATTAATATGAGCACTGTAGCTGAGCAGTAAAAGGGAAACCCAAAATTTTAATGTAATATATATTTGGCATAGGTATACATACCTACCTAGGTATGTATATCGTTTTATGAAAATATACCTTTGTTCTTGTCGAATAAATACACTAATAACAGAAGATTAAACCCTAGCTACTGACTGATATTCGTGAAATTAAAAACCATTTAAATTGCTCCTCATATTTTTATACATTTAAGTTCTGCCAATGTTATCACTAAAACTCAACCACTTAGATAATAGATCAACGATATATATCAACGAAATATACACGATCAGTGTATCTTTGCCTACTTTTGTCTAAAAATTGTTTTAATAACAACACTACAAGTGCTTACTATCCTCACAGACATGTTATCAGTAAATTACCTACCTATTAATAAAATGGTGACAGATAATTCCGCAATAACAACTGTGAGCCGTAGATAAGTATTTGATGATTGTTACAAAATGAAATCGGAACGGTTACATTCATATCCCACGCCACTGTGACCTTTACAGAAACGTAACTATCTTACTTGTGAATATATCACAATAACATTGTAAATCTGTCATACGTTCGACGATTTCCATCCATTGTTATAATAGTTTAGCGAAACGCCGGATAGCATCGATCCCACATTAAATCCAAACGCCTGGCACAGGAACGAATTGTTTACATTTTTTTTTCGCACAAAAAACAACTCCATATAAGGCTCATATTTAAACATCAGAATGCCCTGTTCCAAAGAATTTTTTGCTAACCAACAAAAAGCCTTCCACCCGAAATGCTTTGTGAGCTGTAATTATAAGTAAGAATAACTTTGGGAATATCTTTTGTCATAGTAGGGGAGTTTTTCTGTGCGGGTAACGACCGCGGCAGGTGGTATATAAAATGGTGGCTGATAAATATTCCGAGAAAAAAAAATGTGCAACAAAAAGCGCTGGAGCGAGACCGAGCGAGCCGCCAATGTCAAATAAAGGTCGTCTGTACTTCTTTAAAGACTATTGAACAATTAATGACTAAGGGGAAACCTGAATTTATTACTAAACTGTATTAACGTTAATTGTTATTTATATAAAATAACTAATAATATCATTACTTTATAGGTTTAAACCATTTATTTGCTTATCAATAAATTGAATATTTAGGTGTGTTAATAACATATTAATGCAATATTATTTGACTTCGTACAGATGTCAATAAAGTAAACATTTCATTTACTTATTTAATGTTCTTATTATCTGTGAACTAATTTAATGATAATGTGGAGCAGAAGTTCTGCTTCGAAGGCATCTCACTCAACTACAAGTTTATGAGTATTAATTGGATAAAATACATTTTCAGGTAAAGTTCGTTGTAACGTAAATTAGTAAGTAGTTCCGAGATCACTATCATATTCATAAATCCAATTTCACGCAGCGTGTACCAGGGAACACGTATTCTACACGCGATAAAGTTTAAAGGCCCCGTCTTTGTATTCATCCGGTCGAGTCCATTAATATAATGAAGCCACAACGCCATCACATCACGTTCCTAGCAGTGCCCACGTCCGCATGTGCTACAAAAGGAATGTTCAGTATTATTATTACGATGGAAAAAAGCTGACACTGTGTTTTTTTCTACGACGGCATTCAGGTAGCGCAACAAAAACGAAGCGGGGGAGAGGCGGGCAAACCGGTTCAGTAAAAAAACACGGTCTTTATAAAAGCAGAGGCATAAATCATGCGGGCTCACGACCGGGACCGGTTCGATGCGTATAGTCTCGCTCGTCTCGACTCTGCACGGCTAATGAGCCTTCAATCAAGGTCGACTCCTCGAAACAGCGGCGTAACCACTAATTTATAGCCCGTTCTATACAATTGTATACTCGTATGGCCATATTTTATTGTTGTAAAATTATTATTATAACCTGTTCACCGGGTTCAAGTTATTTATGCCACTATTAATAGGTACTTATTTCTTTTTATTATGCCACGTAATAAAATATTAAGTGGTCCGCTCCGTAAGGTAACATTTAAATAACTTATAGGTAGATACAAAAAAGTTAAAAGGAGTCTACGAAACAAAAAGAAACATTAAAAAATGTTGGGGAGAAGATAATTATTTTTTAACCCGGAATACCGCAGGAGGTAATATAAAAGCACAATAAGTAGTAGCCATTGTGTGAAGCTGAAAAACAAACATTTCTCATTAGACGAGCAGCGCGAACATCTATTGTTCTCTGAGAGGACATAACGGACCGTGTCGGATTTACGTCAACTGCGCCGACCGACGACCTCTGGAATGTGGTACGACATAAGGATCCTTATTTACGTGCCGATCAATCGGTTACATGCCTCATTTATCATCAACACACATACGTTACGGTATGTTATCATTATCTTAACTAGACCAGAAGTCTAGTTAAAATAATATAAGTGCTTTAAACATTTTAAGTATTTATTTAACTTTATCTGATTCTAGACCATAAAAATGGTAGAATAATATAATATCGTAGTATAGGGCGCCCTGTAGCTAGGTGGGGCGACGATATTCGTAAGGCAGCGGGCAGGGATTGGAGAGAGAGAGCTGAAGATCGAGCTCAGTGGCGTGCCATGGGAGAGGCCTACGTCCAGCAGTGGACTGACACGGGCTGATGATGATGAATATAATATCATTAAGATCGACACACCATTGAATCAATCTACATAAAAACAAACTACTTAATAAAAAAAACCCGAACACGGAGAGAAATTAATGAGATACCTACACTATGTAATTTAATCTATTGGCCTACGGGCAGAATGTTAACAACGAGTAGAGTGGAACAACGGGGTCAACGGCCGGCGGACCTCGGACCAATTCGCGACAAGAGATTGAATAATAAGTTGATTGCGAGTACGACCCAAGGCCGGGCGCCATTACTGCGCGTAGCGAGGCGGCCATTTTGCGCAGCGTGCACCCTTGGGCAGTTTTCGTGAGGCTTTGCTCCATCCGACCCAAATTTCTCTACAGTCCCACCTATCCCCATAGCCAAATAATCGTCAGACGCGTATGCGGATCGGATAAATTCCATTGAACAAATTATAATATAAAGTAGATGAGAACGGTTTATTTATGTAAGCATACACTAATTTATAAATAGACTGGCGTTGGTTGGACTTAGAATTAGCATTTTATTATCTGGTTATATATCCATATACGGCTGATTGGACCGTTTGAAATTTAATAGGCAACGTAGACGATCACACGGCAAATGTATTTTGAATGAGGTCGACATCAAATATATATTTATCATTAATTACGTATTGATATGCGTCGTTGGTAATGTGAGTACCTACTAAATAAAGATTACGATCTATAAACACAAGCGTGACGAGTATGTTATGGTAATTAATATCCAGCGTCCGGTTGTAAACCGAATGCCAGTTTCCATCGCTGTTAATAAGTCGCATTACGTAACGTCACCTTAGTGGTCTGTTAAAGGTAAAAGAATTGCAGGTATGGTATATTAATGTACAACGCAGCCGTGTCATAAATTATATAATGAACATAAACGTAGTGGAAACTGGCAGTTTATAGCGTCAATTCAATTATACACAAGTATTTACGTATATCCGAAACATTATTAGGCACCTATACTGGTTGTTTATTTGATAACTCCTAAACATTATGCCGGCTTATATTGAATTTTCGTAGCCATTATCCTTTTTAGGTCGTCTGTAATAAATAATGTTCATAATTAATATCTCTATATCATCACGCCAGATCCCTTACGGGGTAGGCAGAGAGTACAGAGTTCCAACAGGCTCTTTCCTTACATACCTCTCTGGCTTCCTCTACTCTCATAGTCCGTCTCATACACGCTCGCCGGTTACGGAGACTCCTGACTTGTCCTTCAGATAAGACCCGGTCTATTTGATCATAGTAAGATAGTCTAGGTCTTGCCCGGTACCTACATCCCTCCACTTTCGCATTGTATATCTGTTTTGTCATTCTTTCTTCAAACATTCTTTCTATATGCCCGAACCAACGGAGCATACCCTTCCTCATCTTTACACCGATACTCTCTTTCATGCCTATTTGCTTTCTTACTACGCTGTTGCGAATACGGTCGGTCAGCTTCACTCCGCACATCTAATAACGCAGAATTAATATCTTCATAGATACCTAACGTATTATATATTTACACTAAGACCTCATGTTTGTCTGTTTCAGCTAGCTTCTATATATAAATGATAAATAACCCTACTCTAAGAATTATTCCTGGCCCTTTGTGCGTTCAGAAATATTGATTTTACATACATAAATACTCAGAATGGTACAAACATCTGTTGGTCACACAAATATTCGTCTCGTGTGGGGACCGTACCAGTGACTTCTCAAAGTACTAAGGCAAGCTGTCGTCTCTATACTGATTATTTCAATTACTTGTTACCGCAGCCGTTCGGGCAATGTCAATAATGATTATTATTTATTAATATTATAAATATTAATAATTACAAACTAACTAAACTCAGGACTGTATTTTTTATAATGCAATGCTTTAGATAAGTATACAAGGTGTAACATAATCAACGCAAGACCTGAAAGTAGTTTGTTCTAAATCGGCAACTGAATCGATTCCAACTATTTTTAAAGTTTTTTAATTTATTCTTTTAATATTCAAAAATACTGTTACTCGTTCTGTTGGCGGTATTAAACAAAATTTAATAATTATTCAGAGCATTACGGCTACTTTCAATGTAGTTCTATTACACACACCTCAATAGTTCTACAAAATTTAATTATTTATTAAATTTTATGGTTAATTTGGGTACCAAAGAGCTTTTTTTTTCTCTATGTAAATGTATTGGTGTACAATAAACAGTAATCTATCTATCTATCTATCAAAGAGCTTAAAAACTGGTAGAAAACTCCTTAAAATTTGAAGTTTGATTTTTGTATTAAATTCGAAAAGCAGTAATTTAATTGGGGTGTCTGAGGTCTTGCGTTATTTATGTTACACCTTGTATACTTGTTGCTAAAAACTTCATCATAACAAGTAATGTTGTAATTATAATTTTATTTATCTCGTGACCAAACATAGCGTGCAATGAGAAAAGAACAAATTATCCTTAATGTTAGTTTGCTAGTTCCATAATGTGGACTTACGTTTGACCCCATTTCAGTTATAATTCCATGCAATTTCTTGAGAAAATAGAAACAATAACACTTACAAGAAATGACCATAAGATGGAACATGTTTATTCGAAAAACTCTGAATCTAATTACGAAATTTGTGAGAAAGGACAGGAATCATATCGGATTATTTATTTCTACGACCGTAGATAAAAGATACCCCAAAACTGTGGAGGCATAAGTGTTTTTGGCAATAGTTTATCATCATGAATGACGTTAATTGACTTACTCTATGATATTACTCAAGAAAAATAAAGAAATTAAGCAAAGGAATAAATTAAATAATAAACTAGATTATCTCTCTCTATCTATATCATCACGCCAAATCCCATGCGGGGTAGGCAGAGAGTGCAGAGTTCCAACAGATCTCTCTGGCTTCCTCCACTCTCATAATTCGTCTCATACATGCTCGCCGGTTACGTAAACTCTTGACATGTCCTTCAGAACTAGACTATAATATATATGGAAAAGAATTTCCATGACCTATTTATTGCAACTGTAACTTAAAATCGGCGCAATCATCATTATCGTATTAACCATTAAAACCATTTTATTCACACGTACTTTAATTAAAATTCCATTATGATTATAATGCTATATCATATTTGACCGCTGTTGTATCAGACAGTTAGTTGCGTTTTTCCTCATTATGTCCTTCACATAGAAGTCGACATCGACCGAGATCGCTACGTATTTATTTACCCATTGCAAAAAAGACCGTGAGCGTCAATCAACACAAACGATCAATTTAATGCGCTTGCGCACAGTGCCTCGCTGTCAGCTGACGTAATTCAGCCGCCATCTTGGGAACTAAATTCTAACCTCAAATCCAACATTTCGAATTCTACCTGTGCACGCCTTTACATACGTGAACACTAGTTTCTACCTTCTCTGTCATTATAACATCCTTTTATGAAAACTTTTAACATACGTTTCCGGATTTGTTTTACTATATGCATGTGGGAAGATTCCACAATTTCCATATCTTCTTTCCTTAACATTTTCAAAGGAGTACTATGTTTCAAACACATAGTATGCCTGTTACTCAGCTCACACGTTTAGTATTCCATACAAAACCTACTCCTTTATCCTTACTAGCCGGTCCAACAACCCTTATACATGTTTATTTTTTCTAATTATATCAAAACTACATTCCGATCCAATTAACAATCCATTTCAATGGTTATTTAAAATAAAATACGATCCCTCATAGCTATAATAAAGGCGGCATCGAAACAGGTTCTACGAAAAGGCTGGCGATAAATTCTTCTAGGAACCAATTACAATTCGACAGCAAAATTCCCTTTAAGGGTACCATGAATCTTCCCGTTTACGGCGATAAGAGGGAGATGAATGTATGTGGGAGATTATCCAGATAGGGCCAGCACGGCTCGCCCTACTCGTATTTATGGAGCTGGTTCTGAAACCTGTTTTGTACTGGCCATGCGTTCTTCGGAGGGCAAATAGAAGTCATAACGGAGCGAGAGTAGCCACCGGCGGCGGAGCGTGATAATTGTTTGAGGAATGCATTTGCGTCGGCATGTGAAAAATACACGACCTCTGTGGTCTTGAGGTGTGATTTGAATAATGTAGTCGATAACAATACTGGGATTTTGAGCAGGTTGTGATATTGTGCTCATTTTTTGTTGATATGAGAATCAAAGCGGATCGCAGCTTTCGTTATCAATGTGATAATAGAGTCTTCCTGTTAGTTTTTGTGAACAAGGCTAAAGTTAAGTACAGTAGAAGAAAATATAGAAAGAGAAAGGAAAACGAGCTTATTTACATTATGCATTTTAAAACCAATGTTTTAATAACACTGATTCTAGCGGTAGGTAGGTGTTTCCAACAATTAAATTGTATTGAACAGTCATCTTAAATTGTTTTAACTGTGTACTTCAAAGTTAAATAAAAAATCACGTTAACAACTGATTTCTTTGTTTCGATTTCAGGGTATTTGCACCTAAAGGGGAAGATATATGTAGTAAAAAAAGCTCTCGGTGACAACACCGATTTGGACAACCAAAGATTTCACTATCGGAACCTTGCGCGAAACAAGGCCGTTCGCCTTGAATGTTTAATGTTTACTTATTAGGGTCTCTCGCGGTTCGATAAAGGTTAAATGATTGATAGAACAACATGAGCGGGTTTTGAAGGCTATTAGCAACACGAGCATAGTAACGCCATCTAGTAGTTCAAAATGGAATTAACACGAAAACGTTGTTTTGACTTGGTATGTTTAATATTGTATTATTATATTTTTCAGGTTAAAGAAACGCATTAATTTTTAAAAGAAATTGTATTCGAGATTTCTTCCACTACGGCAAAAGCAAACTAAACATGCATTTCCCTAACCCTAAAGCTTATGCTAGGGGTACTGAAATACAAACAGTAAACAAAATGAAACCGGTAAAAAAAAACAAAGGAAATTCTAACAGCCCTAAATTCGATATATTATACTTAATTATACTACTTAATTATATGCATATACTATTAGTAATTCTCACTATGACGTTTTGAAAAACGCGCGATAAGAATGAGAATTACTTACACACATAATGCATTGCCTACATATCCAGAGGACCTTTGTTTTTATTCAAAGCTATTTAAACGAGGGCAAACACCGTACTTGAATAAACATATAAATCGCGCCGTTTCTGTCCGTCCAATAAATTTCTAAACAGGACAAAATAAAGGCAAATACATTACGGGGGCTACTACCAGTCTTGTCTCATTCTACTGAGGCCATTTAGATACACCTACTGAGTGAACATACAAATGTACATTCACGTTGTAAATGTGGGTTCCTGAAAATCGTAGAGATTGTAGTAAAATTACTCATAAATCTGCCCAAGCACCGGGACGTTATGTGTGAAACATTTTTCGGAGTAAAAATCTAGATAAGGTATGTTATCCTTCTATTTTAAAAGTAAAACAATGTTTA
The DNA here is from genome assembly GCA_905147815.2 of Phalera bucephala. Classification (NCBI taxonomy): domain Eukaryota; kingdom Metazoa; phylum Arthropoda; class Insecta; order Lepidoptera; family Notodontidae; genus Phalera; species Phalera bucephala. Next base: position 24,599,123 of record LR990618.1, on the reverse strand, counting down.
TAACAACATGATACCGGATTAGTGATGTGCAAAAAAGATACTACAAGTTTCTGTAATTCGAGTCACGGTTAATCGGGTTGAAGTACACTTAATTTGCGAGAATTGTTTTTGTTTACGCTATACTATTGTAAGAATAAATAAGATCAAACAGATTTACTGAAATACCATTGAAATACCTAGAATTAGTTATAATTTAAGGTAATTTAACGACAAAGAAATAGAGGTCATATTTATGGTTAAAAATACATGCATAATGAAATAAATTATCATACAAATGAGGCAGGTTACCACCTCGCCGAGAAAGGACTCGTTTTACGGATTACAAAAAACGAATTCAGTAAAGAACTTTAAAATAAGAATTTATACGCACAATGGCAGCGGTTAGGCAAAATAATGCAAATCGTTGTTTGTGTGTCGCAGAGGACGGAAACGGTACTGTCAGCCATTTGCGATTCCACGCCGATATTGTATAAAGCAGAGACGTCGCTATGAATAAGTAAATGGAATAGATTCCGCGTAGAGAATTCGCGTCGCGTTCACGGCCGCGTTCCCAACCGGCCATTGTTCTTTACGTAACGTCGACGTGACGCGGCCGAGACGATTTATTATGCTTACGCAGGTGCCAGCTCTTCACGGTGTCGATTTCCCCCGACTATTGTTCTTGTAACCGCGCTAATCTGCATATAAACACGGATATTATGAGACTGTTTCCAATAAAACGGCTGTACAAGAATTATAATTACTTCGCTGTTGATTTTAATTTTCATATTGACTAGACGTGCATTTCGAGGAAAGTAATTTTCTTCGTCATGCATTGTTTTTCCTATATTATGAGCAATGATGTATTAAGTAGTTATATATGTTAAGCCGTTTTAGTTACAAACATTCAAAGCAAAACGCCTTGGACAGTTATGATATTATTGATGAAATCTCGCCAAGTCCATATTCCTCTATTTATCGCCTAATTATATGTCACTTGAGGTATTTGTTTATTTGTGATAGTTAATTTCACCTTTTTAACACGACCTCGATGGAATAAAAATTAAATAAGCAGAGTCGGCCCCACGATGCCCTCATAAATCTTCCATAACGGTCGACCCGACATAAAAAGGGCATTTTACTGTCTATTGAGGGATGATAATATAAAACACTATAAATCTAATACCAGTAATTGTATTGAAAGAGTATAGTAAAAATATGTTTCAGAAGCAGATATTATTACGATATCCGAGTCACAGAGGTTGGCATCTTTAACCTCAATCACGTTTCTTAAATCCTTGTACTGAAAATTTTCTGTCATTCTGGCATCATTAGCAATGGCTTCATACAACATTTTTTCTACGACGGCAATTAGAAATATTCTATTTATTTCAATATTTATTTTATTGGGATTATATTGACAATCATACAGCGATAAACTGCCCTTTCGGTAGTATCATTTTTCGGCCGATATTGTTGTACCGTTTGTAAAAACTTCGTTTAAGGCAAAATACGAAACATCTTTCTATATGAGTTATGTATTATCTCTAAGCTATTTTTATTACTATTTTTATGATAAGCTATTATTTTTACTAGCTTGTATTGCAGTTTTTATTTAAGATGGCAACTGCCACTATCCATAAAAATAAAGCTCTTTTAAAGGTTTTGTATTCTCTTTTTAATTTGCGAAATAGTGTTTGCAACGTTGAATGGTATCGCTTCTCACTTTATTTTGTTAAGATAGATTAAGATAAATTGTTTAAATCCGGTTTTAATAATCATATAATTTAGCTCTATAAGATAATAAAAGCAAGGTATTGGCCTTAATAAATCCAGGTATGGGCTTTAATCTATCGATAATGAACTATTAATCGGATGATCTAGATTGCTACTAACGTTGACGAATTTCGTACTATAATTTAACCCAAATTAACAGAGTTTAACAATGTGAAATAGATTTTTTGACTATTTGTTTTGTGTGTGACTGCCTGGTTGGTCTGGTGGCAAAGCGCATCGCTTTGTGATCACGAGGTCCTGAGTTCAAATCCTAGGTCGGATAAATGTAGTTTTTCTAACGAAAAATTCCCAGTATGAGTCCGGAGTCTGGAATTGTGCCCGGTATATGGCAATAGACTCGCCCCGTATTACATGGGACCTAACATCGTCGGCGAAACGTGGGTGTACTCAGTACACCTCTGCCACCCCCTCTGGGGAATATAGGCGTGCCAGTGTTTTTTTTTTGTTTTGTTTTGTGTAGAATTGGTCTGTTTAAATAAACTCCGAATTTTATCTTATTTAAAAGAAAATTAATTAAATTCTTTGTACACGCGATTTGTTACGACATCTATCGGTTAACTTCATAAATGCATGTGTCACGCACACCGTATCGCCAATTCTGCCCAACCGATATTGATCAAACACTTTTTAAATCAGACTACAAAACATCTAAATGTAGATACCAGTCACAGTAAAATGGATTTACTGGTTTTTGCGTAAAGCCCTATCAAGCTAAACAGACAAGCCCACTGAACTTTTTACAAGCTTTTTTTACAAGCTATTTAGCTTGCAATGTTTATTAGTTTGTTGGTTTAGGTTATGAAATTAAGCATGACCTGATTGACCACATAGGATTGGCTCCAGACGAAGGAATTACACAACGGACGAAATAGACACGAAATTTTGTATACAAATATAATATTAATTGGTCGTTTTAAATTGCACTCTTTTCTGGCTGAATAAAGCCTTATTCTAAAAAGTTTTACTTAAAATAAAATTATAAAGGATCGTTTGGTGTATTCAAACTATGTACAGACACAGTCCATAAACAATTTTATAGAAGTAATATTACAACAATATGGATATAACGAATCCACTCTGGTGGAGATGAAAATTCAAAGAAAATAGGTAAGAATCAATTATCTGAATTTGTTTTTGAACGGACTTTGTGCGATTCTGGTGGAGATGTGATAAGGGGCCGAAACCGGTTTTTAGAAATCGGTTAAAAACGTTCGGAATTCGGTTAAAAATGACGTTCTTTCTAACCGGTTACTGTAGAAACCTTATCAAAAGAAACCTTCGATTATAGGTTATTACAATGAACATATTTTTTAATTATTAATATCGAAATTAAACAGTTAAGCTCAGACGCGGCATCTGTCTTCTATTTTCAAGGACAAATGTTCCTATTTCTAACGATTCTATACGATTATGACCTTAAGGAAGTCAACAAGCGAAAGCATTCTCAAATTAACCGGTTAATTTAGGTTTAAATACCAGTTAAAGTGCCGCTAAAAACCGATACTGGAAGTCGAATCGGTTTACTCATTTTTTTAGGTTTTGAACCTTTAACCAGAAACGAAAATAATTTCGGTTTGGGGTCAATGACCGAAACCGGTTTGAATAATTAACCGGTTTCCGAGCCCTGGATGTGATAGGACCTGACAGGATATCTTCAGCCAAAAGATGTTCACTGCAGGATCAAAGATCGCCAGGCTCTACTAGCGACCCGCCCAGGCTTCGCACGGAGGAATTATACACAGAAACCTCCCTCTTGAATCACTCCGCCCATTGGTGAAAATCGTATGAATATCCGTTCGGTAGTTACTGAGTTTAGACATACAGATGCGGCGCGGGACTTTATTTTATAATATGTAGTGATGCGTCTATCCTTTACCGAGGATGAGATGCAGTTTCTAAAAGCTTGTATCATCTCCGTCGTTGTTGTTTTAGGGCTTTATAGACTTTGAAGAGAACATCGCAACACGTTAATTTTGACGTCTGACTAACGCATTTTGTGTGTAATTAAAGTCCGTGTAGATTCACACGCAGGGCGCGTGTGCGCGTGGCGGGTGTCACTGACCTTCGCGTACCGCCCGGATATAGCCGTCATGCGTTTGTGTACTTCATCGCGAGACACGCCAGGGCCTAAGGCCTAATTCGCTAAGACCAAACGTGGCGTGTTACGATAACTTCGTGAATTGATCGTGCAGCGGCCTTTTGTATGCCACTGGAGTACTATTAACGGACGGCTTGATCCAGTGGTTAAGAACTCACTCGACCCATCGACCCGGGTCGAGTGGTCGTCGAGTGGTCGCAGCTTAGATCCCTGCATGGGGCAAATCTTTATGTGATCTACAAATATTTGTATCTGGGTGTTTGTGTATGTGAATTTTGTATTTATAAACCCACATAGGACACCGAAAATATGGGGCTACGTGTAAAAAAAAACACCGAGTTTTCATAACGCGGTGCGATACGTATTTAATAGTGAATAAGAGCCCAGACCCTGCTTTGTATCAAAACAAAACAACGCGGACAGGCTGACTCATTATAATTCTTAATTGGAAGTAGTTATGACTCCATTAGAGTTTATTTCTCTTTCTTAATTTTCCGACTTTTTGGTAATGTTATATCATTGTATCTATAGCGAGGTTTATCGTTTTAATTGGAATGCAACGATATAGATACGACTCACGAATGCATAAGTATAGGCTATTAAGAGAACGGATTCTGATTTGTATTCCAAACGAGAGGATTTGTATAATTAAGATTAATTTATAAAATCAAACAGTCGTGTTATAACTTGAATGTAATACTAGTTTCTCCCTGCGACTTCATCCGCGTGGACTTTAGACCGGAACCTAACGTTTTCCGGGATAAAAAATAGGTATCCTATGTGTTAATCTACGTAATAACCTTATTGCATAATTGAGTAACAAACATCTAACATACTAACTTTCACATTTATAATATTAGCTGGAAATAGGACGGTAGGAAGCAGAAAAAGACATAATATCTTTGTCTTCTCTCCCGTCAATGCGAATATTTCATCCACTAACTGTAATAGTTTATACTATCAAAGCGGCCAGGGAAATAATTTAAATGTGCATAAGTACTAAATTATGACAATATTTATTATTTACTAAAACCCGCCTGTGATAAAACTTCTGACATAATTAACACGCTCAGTATCCTTTATACCATTATATTAATAAAATTGCACCGTTTCGCCCCCACAATCTAAAACTCGATGTCATTACAACCAGGTGAGGACGAGTATAACACACTCTGCCTACAGTAGCACAGATTAGGGTGACATTGCATTCCTGCACGAATATCCACCCGCCCCACAAAATGTGCTTTCGACGTGTTACAATTTCCCTATTCACCCCCTCAAACCCACTCGCCCCCTCAGGAGGGTTCGTCGCGTGCCACCGTGAGTTTCGTTGGCATGCAAATTTAATATTGTTATTTTTATTCCAACTTTACAAGGGCAGTGGGGAAGCGTCGTGTGATAAAGGGTGTAGTGTGTGTCGATGAACATCCGACACATGTACGTCCTGTTTCCTTAGCCTGTATTGTGTTTAGCATTTAGCATATAAATTGTTTAAATTATTTTAAAATATATTAACGAGCAAATGTGTGTGGAAGCTTCGGAAGAGCGTCGCCCAAGGAAAACCTATCACGACCAAATTAATACTCTCTTGGAAAAGGGTCATGTGCGTAGCACTCACGACATAAGCCTCTCCTAACACGCGCCATTGCACACGGTCCTCCGCCTTCCGCATCCAGTCTGTCCCAGCGACCTTTTTGAGCACTCTTAATCGTCGGAAATGTATGAAGTGATGTATGATCGTAGATAAAGCGAAAGAGTCGTGTCAGAATCGTAGTATGTGGAAAACTGTAGCCTCTGCCTACCCCCGTGGGATAAAGGCGTGAATATATGTTATCTACACTAATATAATGAAGAGGAATTTTGTATTTTTGTAACGAATAAACTCAAGAACTACTAGACCGATTTTAATGATTCATTCGCCAATAGAAAGCTACATTATCCAGAAGTAACATAGGCTATAAAACATAGACCCGGTAGGTGGCGCTGTTGTCGACCGGGTACGAAGTCGCGGGAAACTGCTAGTTTTAAATAAAAGAATATACAGAGTGGTGGTCGCAAAGGTGTTCTGTGTACACTTTTTGCCGATGGTGTTAGATCTCAATGGGGCCAGCCTATTGCCATTAACCGGGCACAATACAGGCTCTGGACTGACACAGGGAAGTTTTCGATAAAACAAATACACTTTGTTGAACTAAGGACCTCGTGATCGCTAGGCGCATTATTGAGTAGCCGTTTTGCGCTTAGTATTATCTGTATATATATATATATATATATATATATATATATATATAAAATCACGCCAAATCCCTTGCGGAGTAGGCAGAGAGTACAGAGTTTCAACAGGTTCATTCTTTACTTCTTCTCTTTGACTTCCTCCACTCTCATAGTTCGTGTCATACACGCTCGCCGGTTACGGAGACTCTTAACTTTATACTATAATAATAATATAACGTTTTCTTGCATAATCGTTAAAAGTTAACAAAGGGTTTAATATAAGCACACGTTATTTATGCATGAGTAAGATTTCCGGAGAAATAATATATTTTATGCAAAATAAGTAATTATTAATAATTTGCGTACATTTTCTTGAAAACTTAATTGTTATTTGTAACTGTCTCAAGGGCTACAACTCGACTCAGAGAAAAATATAAAAATACCTTATGTTAATATAAATAACTGTTAATGTGGAATCAACCTTGAATTCTTGAAAAAGGGCAGCTGCGTTAGCACATTTTGCGATGCCCATTGGTACAAAATGATTGGCACACCTGTAGTTTTTTTAAGGAGAAGCTGACATGCTAGATTATAAGTCGATAAAAAAGTTTACCTTTAAAACTTAAACGTAGTTTTTAATGTACTCCAACACTAGAAATTACTCCTGTTTTATAGCTGCGCTTAGAAATATGAAATTCTCATAGACAAAAACCCAGACCGAAACATTTGTAGGTAACGCAAAATATTTGTCCCTTGCGAAGATCTAGGACCGACTAGCCCCAGACCAACAGAACTGATCGAACTGTCTCCAAACGTAATAATATCCATTTATATCACCATTAGGATCCCTTGTGTAATAATATATACTACGTAACTGACTAGCTGTCCCCACGAACTCTCTATATAATATTAATTTAGAAGGACAATAACCAGGGGTCGGAAACCGGTAAATTTTTCAAACCGGTTTGGTCATCGATCCCAAACCGAAATAATTTTCGTTTCTGGTTTAAGGTTACCGTTTAAAACCTGAACAATTTAAGATACCGGTCCGACATTTAGTATTGTTTTTTTTTTCATCACTTTAACCGATATTGAAACCTAAATTAACCGGTTACTTTAAGATTGCTTCGACTTTCTCAAGGTCACGATCGTATATAGACAGGTAATAATTCAACGACACAAGTCATATACGGAAGAGCGGAATATTTGTCCTTAAAAAGAGAATAAGGACGCCGCGCCGTCGAAAACGTCGTGGGCGCGTCCGAGTTTAATCGTTTAATTTCGATATTAAGAACTAAAAAAATTATGTTCTTAATAATAACCGATAATCGAAATTCTTTACGTTTAATTTGATGATAAGATTTCTTTATTAACCGGTTAATAAAAGAACGTAATTTAAACCAGATTTCGAAAGTTTTTAACCGGTTCTTAAAAACCGGTTCCGACCCCTGTTTATAACCGGCGAGCGTGTATGAGACGAACTGAGAGTGGAAGAAGCCAAAGAGGTATGTAAGGAAAGGACACTCTGCTATTCCTCAGGCTATCTAACGTGATAATATATATAGATATATAAATATACTCGCGTAAAGACTAAAGTTTTTAGTCAATGTGTGTTACCAGTGATGATATATGGATCAGAGACGTGGTCTCTTACAATAGGTCTCATAAAAAAGCTCAGAGTTGCTCAGCGAGCTATGGAGAGAGCTATGCTCGGCGTTTCTCTACGCGATCGAATCAGGAATGAGGAGATTCGTAGAAGAACCAAGGTCACCGACATAGCCGTTAAGATTAGCAAGATGAAGTGGCAAGGGGCGGGCCACATAGCGCGTAGATCGGACGGGCGTTGGGGCAGAAAGATTCTAGAGTGGAGACCACGTATTGGCAAGCGCAGCGTGGGACGACCGCCTGCCAGATGGACCGACGATCTTGTGAAAATCGCAGGAAGTCGTTGGATGCAGGTGGCATCGGACCGGTTACGCTGGAAAGCGATTGGGGAGGCCTATGTTCAGCAGTGGACAAGTATAGGCTGAGATGATGATGATGATGATGAAATATACTCGCACATAATGCCTAGACACGTCGGTTCCGGGCATACTCTAGTGCATTTATAGGTGCATGTTAAGTTATGCAAAGTGCAGCGTTCCCGCTGCCGTGGCTGTCCAAATGCAGATTACTTCAAAGGAAATTCAATAATTCAGTCCCTGAGATAAATTTACTTTAAGGTTATGTTTGAAAGGTAAAAATAAAAATTCTTTAGACTGCCTGAATGACTGATTTTTATCTAATATGCTAGTGCTGACGCTTTATCTAATGTATCTACTTATTATAAAATAATTACATTATGTGAGTATATTATTATGTACAAATTTGTGTTTGTCCTTTACAAAACGTAATATTATCAATAAACTATTGATTAAAACTAACTAGCTTATCTGGTAACTCTATTAGTCACTTGAAGTTTTTCAGCAATCCGAAATCTGCAATGATGCCCGGTATGACAATAAACGTGCCCCCATAGATATCGTCACTTCCTATAAGTGACGGCGTGACGATATTTAATTTTTAAGCAACCGTAGCAACCCATGTACCGCTTCCGCTGTATAATTGAAAATCCATAATTTTCCGTAACAATATTTATTTCCTACTACATGCATACACACAGGTTTAATAAGTCTGAAAGCAGGTTTAATCTTCGTAACTGGGTATATTATGTTACTATATACCTACTCGAAATCAAGGTTATCAAAATTACAATCCAATTCTTGACAGCGTTTAATAAATGAGACCTGACATTAGGGTTAACTGCTGTGTATTATTAATTTCCGACGTTTTGAATTATTGATGTCGAATTCCTGTGACATGCCACACGACCGCTTACAAACGTAGATACTGATAGTAATCTCGTAAATAATTGCTAGAATTCAATGAGCGGCTATTTCACCGTCGTCTTGGTATTCATGGCCATTTTTTTTTAACCTGCTCATTCTGTTTTTATCCGTTTTTAAGAAAGGAAGTTCTCAATTCAACCGTTAAAAGTCTACATATTTTTTGATATTGTTTTTATTTCACTCTTTTTACTTGCAAATTTTCGACACGACTGCACCTAATTTCAATGTTTTCTATTGAATAAAATTTATTTCCTAGATAGTTCTATGAAAAGTTAGTGAAGCTTAACGTCTATTGTTAGAATAACCATTTTAGAATTTAGAGATAAAAGTAAGATGTTCAAGCATTACTAAGTTTCCGTGTTCGCAAAATGTTCTACTGTCATACTAGAGAACCAGTTGACCCTTTTTTATTACGTTTGTTACGGATATAGGTAGTCTTTCACCGTCACGCCTATATTCCCTAAGCAGGGGAGGCATAGGTGTACTTTGTATACCTACTTTTATCCGACGATGTTAGCTCCCAGTAAATAGGGGGGCCAGCCTAATGCTATACCGGGAACGATTCCAGACTCCGGACTCATACTAGGAAGTTATTTCGTTAGAAAAACTTCATTTGCTCGACCCAGGATTTGAACCCATCCTGAATTCAAATCTCATGATCACAAAGCGATGCGCTTTGCCACTAGTCCAGCTAGGCAGTCTCGTAGGTAGTCTTGATGGATATATATATATAAGTTTATCTAGAATTAGATTTCTCACTTCCTTCAAAAAACAACGAAATTCTTCCGCCAGTTTCCAGACTTAATAACGCTCTTGAACCCATCTATATTTGATTGATGTTTGAACCACATATTTTAGCTTCGATGGTCTTTCACCCGGTTCTAACTCGAATCTCAATTAATAAACAGAGCAAGCAAAACATTAATTAACAACAAACAGCACTATAATGTCAATACTACAATAGATTTTAATGGCGCAACGACGCGCCGCCATTGCCGGCGCAATTAAAAGCAGATTGTTAGGTAAACATGGTTGTGCGGAAGCTAATCCAATATCCGAATTCTGTTAACCGACACAAAGGACTGTCATGTCGCTTCCACGTCGCTTTGTGTGCACATCCCGATGTGTTGTGATTCATAGTGGTACTGATACCGTTGTAGTTACTATACTGTGTAAATTATGTATTAAATTTAAGTTGCCATCTTTGAGTTGGGTTGATTAAGTATACATTACTTTTGATGCGGAAAAAGTAAAGTGTAATCATAAAAGTACTTTCTTATTTTTTATTGTATACAGTGGGATGAGAAGTATACAAAAAGGCGAGATTAACTCAAACGGGAGTTACCTTTCAGCGAACCTTCGAGTGCTGAGAGATGATGAGATAAATAAGACTTTTTTTGATTATTGATTTTATTATTGATTGACCTTAAGTGAGCGTGTTTTAGAAACAATTATAAAAGAGAAAAATATACACGACAAACCAAAAAAAATCTTACTAAATCAACACCGTCAATACATGAAAGAAATGTTGAAACTGATTTTTGAGTAAAAGTTGACAATCAATGTTATTTAACTGACATCGATGTATCTGTACCTTACTTTCAAACACGATTAACTTAATAAAAGTAAGGTAAAGGGAAAATAAAGTATTTTCATTGCTCTCATAAACGACGATACACCAAAATACATTAAGTACTTTATAACCCCAATCACAATGTAGTCAATACCTTTATCATAGTGTAGTAAATAAAGACAATATTGAACAAGCTAAAATAACGTAAATACTCTTACCTACACACAATAGGTACACGTTTCGTTGTAATCTACGTAATCAAAATCTAAATTCAAAGGAAAGTATACAATATCGACATCTCATCCATTTAGAACGTTGTTCTGTTATAAAACGTGACTCGCGACGAACGTGTAGGCATTTCCATATAAGCAAATCAGGACAAAACATTCACAATGTATTATGTAAAACAGTATTGTTTACTGAACCACCAAAACGGTACCTACACAAGTTACCAACCTTGGAAACTTAACTAGTTTTGCTTTAGAAGTTGGCTCCACGCGAGCCGGGCAAGTCGAGAACGACAGACGAAAGTGACCGAACTTTGAGCGACGAACAACAATGCGAACAAGTTCCAACAATCTGAACAAATACAAACAAGTAATGTTTGTTCAGAGTCCACGCTTATTTGCAATTTTCCGTTTTTCTCAGCCAATATAAAGTTAGCAGTCGTTTTAATACATATCTGTGCAAGCGAAGTATGTAAGGTTAATACTCTAATCAATTTTGAGACATCGCTACGTTATAGACTTCGTTTTGTAGCAAGTAAAATGTTATTTAAAGTTAAAAAGTTTATTATTAAAATCAGGTTTTTGAACGCTACTTTATTAAAAAACGTAAAAATTGTCTAGATCAAACAACTCCTATAAAAGAAGTAATAAAATTAAAAGAGAGCACGGCCAATAAATTAACGGAGATCTTTTTAGAAATCAGCTTCGGCTTGGCTCTGCGAAATTATGCAAACCGACGGACTCGCTTACTGCTTACGATATTAGATACAAGATTCTAAACTCTTTATTATGTAAATACATTGGCCCCGCGGCAACAAAATTTAATATATCTTGAATTATTCAGGGAATAATAAACGGGTGTCTCTCATTCACAAAAATAAGCTTTTAATATGCATGCTACGTCTCTTTTTTTCTACGCGGATCAAATCAGTTAGATGCATAATGTAATAAAAATTATGTACATACATAAATTAAAACTGTACTGTAACTGTTGGAACTCTGTACTCTCTGCCTACCCCGCAAGGGATCTGGCGTGAGGTTATAGATAGATAGATAAATTAAACATAGGGCTGGTATCACCTAAATTGTCAACGCCGGACAAAGGTTGCAAAAATAATACTTAAAAAAAACCGATCGTGCGAAAGTTGGGCTTGCAGAACTTGAATGGGTTTTGTAACCAAAAGATTTGAGTTTGTATATTTGTCCTCCGTTAGTCACAGCTTTTTTTTCTGGGAAATGGCATAACGTAGAATTAGTGTGAATTCAATTTTACACGGAAAGCCTTTATGAAAAATCCGGATAAAACCGAATGACGGCGATTGGTACGTGCTTGCATTTCGCACTGTGTAAATATCACATAAATGTTGTAAAAATAACACTCAATAGTTACACAATGTCGCAGCACGCGACTCATTATTTATAATTGTCGTGAGTTAAAACATAAGAACATGTACGTTGAAGTGTCTTTGTCAGATTCACATGATCATGTATGTTTATGTAACAACGAATTAATAACATCCTTGTACACTACGCAGTTCGCAATGATTTATATGACACATGTATATACCACATGTATCATCCCTTACCCACTTCCCCCCGCGCGGCCATCCCATGACGTCAATCCCTTCATTTTCAGCCATTGCGCAAAGTGAAAAGCACGTTTTATCTACCTTTACTGTCGACATATTATTACACCCACATAACAACATTCATAGAGTGCCATAGACCCGGACAAACAAAGGGAGCTCTGCTCTTTATTAAAGTTTCTTTTTTTTTTGTTTTTGCCACTTTTTCTTTCAGTCGCAATTGAAGTTAAGTATTAAGTTCCTACAAAAGAGTAAATGGATTTAAAAACATTGAAAGTTTAAGAAACTTTTAAAGGAACAAAAGATTACTGAGCTTCCAGTCAAGGTTGTTGCCCGCTTAGATTAAGTTGACGGGCAATTAAACTCACAATGGACTTAGAGCCATTATTTATATTAATGCTCCCTGAAATAAAAACATTTTTTATCCCAAATTAAGCATGATAGAAATTAAAGCCTTATAATTTAAGTGGCATATCTACATATTGTATTAAACTTAGGCATAAACAACGCCGCACATACCGAACTGCTTAAATTTCACTAAGCTAACCTGTAGGGGTTTACAGGGACCAGCGCAATCCCAATTACTGCGTGATCCGGTTAACTAGGATTACTTTGGTAGCTATGCTAAAACCTAGTTTAAATACTTTGGACTCAGGGCATTTGTTATTTAAAGCATAAATGATTTATGTCGATTGTTACAAGGACATGTTGTACGAATAAACTTATTATTACTACAAAATCAACTGATCGACAATCTTAAATTCAAAGAATGGTGCTGAAGTTAATAATAACATTAATATATACGGTGTAATTTTAGTCGTTTTTTTAGTATCAGTGATCAGTAGGCTTGCTTTCTTGGATACATCACCCGGGTTTGCGCTCCAGGACGACTTAAAGTTACACCATGTATAATAAGTTAAATAATTTGTAACTTACAAACACAATGACGTCTTCATCTTAAGGAATGTCAAATAAAAGTGCTAAGACTAAAGGGTAAGGTGAACCAATTAGGAGGAAATGTCTAGAGGACTTGAGCGAGCAGTATTGAAAGATAAACCATTCTATTGCAAATGGAAGTCATCCATCTTACGTGCAGTCAAGAGCCGAGGCAAAATCATCCATTAGTTGGGCGGTATGGGGAATATGGACATGTTATATTTATTACCCTACGGACATATTTATTGTACAACTATTTATACTCACAGGAACAGAACGCTTCTTATAATAAATCGGAATGATTAATATTTCTACAAAACGATTATCTGTTATCAAAACGTTTCAGGCTTTAAAGAAACTGTTGTCACTCTGTGAGCAAAATATATTTGCTGTTTGGAATGAGGCAGACATTTGCTCTACTTTTTATCCAAGTGAAATTAAACATAATGTACCTTGTAAAATGCACCACGAACACCAAACTTCAGATAAGCAAATATGTATATACAGCGCATTAAAAGTTCAGTTTAAACTAGTTTGGAAACTATTTGCGGAGTAAATTTCATGAGATACCTGGGAACATAACCCAGCTGTGAGAGAATGTACTACTTAAGTTTAAGTAACCCGTTTATAGTCGAAGACTGGCAAACTGCCAACGTATAAACTAGAAGTCGTAAAATTTGAGACATGCTTATCTATATATTCCCAAGAAAGTGCATACAGAACGCCTTTATTACAGCCAACAATTTATACTGACCTAAAAATGTATCTGAGAAACATTTTGAAGTCAAGTCGATTCTGCAAACTCAGGTTTTATGTTTCGCTATTTTATTTATCTGGATAAAAATATACAATATACAAGGTAACATAAGATTATTAACTTGCTTTCCGTTTAGCTTTAATTCCATTTACCAGGTTTATACATTCTAATTTAAACGAGAGCTTTAGTGAATAGTGCATTCAATCTAGCAGGAATTACCAACGGGACGGCTACGGATGGTCAGCACACCTGAATGCCCTGAATTCTATTCTATTGAGCGTGGAGCCCGAATAGCTCCCAGTAGAGCTTTTGTAACTATCCCCTTGCTTATATTGCATTGCGACATAGCAGAAGATGCTCCGACTCGTGTAGACTGAGAGAAATTTTAATCAATAGAAGGTCAAAGAAAGAGGTTGCTTTGTAAGTTTCTCTTTGTATTACTGATATTAAATTCGATAAGACTTGCTTTATTACAAGCTACACGCATTCAAATAGCAAATATATATTTGCATCAACAATATTATAATAATATGAAACACTACTAACTCTAATGTCCGAATGAATAGTACCAAGTTGTAATTGACTTTCAGATTACACGCGTGGGCATTACTGGAGGTGATCAATCAAACAACTTTCACTACACTGCCAAACATTTATTTTATGACGTGATCATTAACGGCGATAGTATCGACTTTTAGTAAAAAAATTGTGTATTCGCAGACAAAACAAATAACTTTGTAACAACGCTATAAATTTTGGTTTTTATTGTTTCTTTTCTGAACTTGGAAGCTTTGTCTATTTTGGGTGATGAAGAAAGATTTATTGCGCCAGACGAATAAAAAAAGTTTTCTTACCTGCGGGCTGCGGTGGAGGTTCTGCGGGTGCGATTTGCCCGTTGCTCCTTACGGCTGCTGATTTCTTCCTGCCTCCGGTAGTTGCTGGGCTTTTTGTGGTTTCGCGCTCAATTCTCTGTAAGAAAAGAAACAGTCCGCTGCAAAAAACATTTTCATTAAAAGAAAAGACGAACTTTTAAGAAAATAAATGAAACTCGGTTCTTAAATAAATGTTATTTTACAGCTAATAAATTTATAAAACCTGGTGTGTAAAAAAAAATATTTTAATGTCATTTTTTCACACGACATTCACCGTAAAACTCGTTTTTTGGAAACTTGACCGAGACATTAACTCGGTAGGTATGAGTAAATTGCAGTAGTGTTGTCTCATTAAAATGTAATTTAGGTCACCGCCTAATCTCCATCGGTCTTTGTGAGACTTCATCTTGCCCTCCTTAGTAGCAAACCGTACAAACCTGGTTTAAATGACGAAAATAAACTTAATCGTACGTAAGCGTGAAGTAATGACATCACAGGGCGCCCTTTAGAATGGAATCGTTCAGCCGTGAACAGCAATCCACTTATTTCGGCTGACGGCAAGCGATCCCAGTCGGAATTACGTGGAGTCCATGAGTCATGCCATTCCGTGGCTGTTCGTGCTGAGTCATGGCCGAGTCGGCAAGAGCGACGGTTTGCCGACTCAGGGGCGCACCTCGCCAGCGGTTATTGCGCTGACGGAGCGGAATGGACGCCCGTTCTCTGTTATGCACTAATGCTGATTGATATTGGATAATCACAAGCTAAGCTGTTAACAACTTTTGTGTATTTTCAACATTTAACACGTGTTATTCGTTTAGTACTACTCCTTTTTAACTAATATTAACATTGTTTCTAATAACAACACAAAGATTGTTGAGCTTTACAAGCATGGTATCAAGAGCATTTTTGTAAGTATAACTCCAATTTCGAAACGATGTTTTTAATTTCACAAACCGCTCGAGCTAAATTGAAATTCCGTTTTATAAAGACATTAACAAGTAATAAAATTGGGGAAGAATTTAATAAATCACGGTGGCGAGAAGCGAAACTGGAGATTTAATAAAAACAGTGTAGAACTGAACGCCGTACGTCGCTAGCGACACAAAAACGATCTTGTGTTTTAATTAATGACACACCAAGCCGTAAAGATATAAAATTATCGTCTAGAACACATCTTATTATATAAAACAGTGGAGATTATATCAATAACCAGTATAAAATAAATTAAATCAGTTTTGTTTCCTAAATGGATTCTAATCTAAAATCTAGCAGACATATTGTTTTTATAGCGTTGTATATGTATGTTTACTGTATAAATTTCACCATGGAATGGCTCAGCTGACTGTGTGTTGTCATAACAAAAATTTAGGGATAAACATGCGAAACTTGGGGAGTTGTGGGATGGGGCCGCCGACCACGACATGCTAAGTACTCGTGAAAAATGGGGCAACGGGGGCAGAAGGGTGGCCTCCTCCTTTGGGGGTATTATGGGGAGGCATTCGTCGGTCTCGACTGAACTGTTTATGTGCACAAGCGGGCACTATGCTTTAACAACGCGCTGCGTCATCGCAAAATTGACAAACAACCTGTTTGTACGAGGGAATGGTGGCTTAGTTTTGCGTACAAAGACCAACTTTTTTAATATGATATTCATCACCCGAAAAGGGGAAACTTTGTTATCACGTATGTAGTGGTTTTTGTTACAACGCGGAAGTTAATACATAACATCCTCAATTAATCTTATTTAAAAGTTATACTCGCACAGTTGTAATAAAAAGCAGATTAGGCTAAAATAGTATCAATGGGATGTTGTAGGAAATAGTTTCCATATCTTTCGAAAGAAGATACTTCAATAAAATCATTCAAATCATTTAATAAAAACCATTACAGACGAAAATTGAATTTTGAAAAATAATATTTGAGCATTTAGTATGAATCGACTACAACGACGTCTAGAAGACTTTCTTCAAATGGTATTGTAACATCAAATTCTTTTTTTTATTCTTTTTTAAACGCTGAGCTTCATTTACGGGTTGATTTAAATTTGATGAAGAAAACTCTTAAGACACTGTTTAAGCCTTACCGTCGTCTTGGTTAAAACCATGCTGAGCAGCAGAAAGTTTATATACCAAATGCAGAAAGTCATCGTATTTAAAAGTAATCATTTCTATTACAAACTTAAGAATATACATCAATTAAGACGAAAAATTCAAACAATTAACACCGGAACTTTTGTATATGAATAGAAAGTTTTAAAAACGTTAATTAAAACTTCTGCTGTTTGTATCAAAGCAAGAGGAGGCGACGAAATACTACTTCAGACTTAAATAATTATTTAGACTGAGGTTTAAACACAACTGACTCATACACTGCATACTACTAATAAGCATAATAGCACGTAAGCACGGAAGAGGACAAAACTGAATAACAGTAGCAATGAAACTGACAATTAAATTGTTTTTTATATTCATTGGTACCTACTACAAGTTAAATCAATTAAAATTTTAAGACCCTCAATGTTATTTCACAAAATACTTTAAAGCAGGGGAATTCGATATTTGATCGACGTGACGAATGCGTTGTCAGTGAAAACGCACATTTGTCAGCGAGAATTTCACCCTCGAACAAGCGAATATTGTCTGTCACGGTGTTAAGAGAGCGCATAAACCCAGCAAAATTTACACATACATAGAGTTGTAGCCTGCGACACTTAGTGACAAATGCGTTAACGAACCTGAATAAAACTAAAAGTATATTATATAAAATCCCTTATATCACCCCCTGTTGATATTTAAATATAATTTGTTATCTATTTTTTGTCTTAAGTATACAAGCTGTAACATAATAATCGCAAGACCTGAAAGTAGTTTGTTCTATATCGGTAACTGAATTGATTTCAACAATTTTTTATATATCTTATTTTTGATGTTAATTTTCAAAGAATGATGTTACTCCTTCACACTAAATTTATTCTTGGTTCAAAGCAATACGGAGATTTCAAATGCATTACCAAATACACACACATAAACGTACAAGTTTCATTGCTAATCGGGATATAAAAGTGCTTAATAAATTTAAATTTGAAAATTTGCTTTCCGTATTGCATTTATGAAGCAATTATCTAATTAGGGTGTCTGAGGTCTTACCTATTTACGATACACCTTGTATATTAAGTATAAAACGAAAAAATACGAAAATTAAATGTTATTTCGTAATTCTTTTCTATCGAACAATTTTTATTGTTATATGTTTTTGATTAATGAGAATCCTTGAAAATGCATGCTATTTTGCTTGCAATGTTTTTTAAATTGTTTGTGTCAAATCTTGCAAGCTGAATTAGAACCACTCGCCTCATCCTACAGAATTAAAAGGCCATTGTTCTGCGTCCATACATGATTTGCCCCAGAACCAACAGCAATGAAAAAATGCGTGTATGCTTTCAAGTTACCTGCAAATTATCTGCATGCATTTATTATTAAACGGAAAAGCGGGGAAATTGCATTATTGCAAAAAAGGTATTTGATTTTAAGGTTATAATTTAGTAGCCAACTATACATTTGTAAAATTGTTATGTAAAAATACACTAGCAATAAACAAATCTATCATTATTGAATGTAATCGATAGAATATAACCGATATCTCCAACCGTAATTCGATAACAACGTTGACATTCGGAAAAGTCGTTGGCGACTTTGATTTAAGTACTTACAGTACTTTGAAATATTCGTTTTGGATTGCTAATTGTCCGTTAGATATGGATGTTTGCAACTACTATAATAAAACAGATAAATAATTATGGTATATGTCACATGTTTGTTGGTTGTGGGGCCATTTTCGACGATGGCCTTTGACATGTTGGTTCTCTTTCTATGACAATACATTTTATGGTAAGGTCACCCGATTCTATACCTGGGATTGGTTCCAGATAAAGGAATACCTCAACGGCCAAGAATACACATTTAATTTTGATTGACCATTTTACTACCTTCGCTTAAAAGCTTTATTGAATTTTTTTACTATTAATTTGTTTTAAAATTTTATACTGATTTTATATTAATAAAATCAAATTGAACACTTGCGATTATATTTTGACTTACATATTTCCGCATAAAGTTTTTTGTTTTGCCTGTATGTGAATTAAATTAGCTTGCTATACAATTTTGTTCTTTATTATCTTTTTATCTGTTACGTCATCAAATGAAGATTGTTTTGTACTACGCCCACGATTCGGCGTGTCTAATCGCTGATTGGATAATTCAGTGTTATTTCTGTTGTTAACGTCTCATATGATTAATACGTAACATAATTTCACTAATTGTACAATGTTGTTTTATTATTGTGCATCAACGTAGAGCGAATTAGTTCAAAATAATTTATTGTCCAGAGTGCAATAAAATATTTATTTACGGATTTCACTTCTACATTATATCTTTTAGTAATGTCGGAAGTTTTTGGCACTCGTGTAGACCAAACATACATAGTAATTAGTGCTAGATGGATGAGCACTTGTTCACTACTCATATTCAAAACATGCACAAAAATTCTCTAGACGATCTTAAAGAGTGTGTCACTTTAATTAAGGTGACAAAATCCTTGATGAATATTAAATAATATGAAATAAAACTATTTTGCGGATTTTATCGCGGTTTATTTTTTTATTTTTAGTTCCCGACGTTTCGAGTGCTTTGCAGCACCCATGTTCACGGGAGGGACTGAGGTGTTAGACGTCCAATAGGCATAGTTGTTCCGGGGTACCCTCAAACTTCTTAATTATTTTTGTTGTTGTTGGTCCGATCTACGCAGAATGAGCTCACGGTGTCTTGAGGTCTTGCAGTGTTATGCTTGGTTTTGGATTTGTTTATATTAATTACCGAAACCCAAGACGATGGAAGCACCCAGCCATCTTCTCTATTGAAATTAGGATGTTTTTTAATTTCAATAGCCTCGCGAACCATCCTTGGTAGGAATCGGTGTTCTTTCACGAGGATTTGTGGTCTATCAAATCTGATGTTATGGCGAGTGCGGTCAAGGACATGTTCACAGACTGCAGACTTCTTTGAGCGACGGTGTTAAAAAAATAAACCGCGATAAAATCCGTAAAATAGTTTTATTTCATGTGTAGTATTCGCGTAAATCTAAGAACTCAATATTAAATAATATTCTTAAATTTCTTCTGTTCCTTTCTTTTCATAAAATCCTTAAGAAAAAGCAATGTCGTTATTCTGCTTCCCTCCCATAGAAAGTCATATAAGGATTCGCCCTCCGGTAAACATACTTTACCCAAAACACAAAACTTATTTAGTAAAAACTCACACAATTTTAGTACTGGTAGGTATATTTATTTAAATATCGTCAGCATTCAACATTAAATACAAAATCATTGAAAAATAGCAGAAAATCATCGAGTGAAAGTAAAATGCGGCAAAGAGAAAGTGTGGTCGCACGCCACTCATGACTGACCTACGCAATGCGCCACAAACTGGGCCACGGCTGGCTTGCACAAGAAATGCACGGTTCGCATTACGCCTGCTTACTACGCTAATGGTTATAAACGTTTTGCATTTTGTAACCATTGTTGGAATATCAAATATTTACTTAGAACCTCATACCTCGTAGAACCTCAATTTAAAGAAAAAGACCATCTCGCCTATATTCCCCAAGCGACGGTGGACGACGATGTTAGATCCCACGAAATAGAGGATGAGCGTGCGCATAATGCCAAACTCCGGACTGATGCTGGAATTTCTTCTACCGAAAAATGGTATTTTGTCCGACCTAGGATTTGAATCCAAGACCTCGTGATCACTAGGCACATTATTTGCCATTAGAGCACTTAGGCAAACTTTTTTTTTTAAACGTAGCCCCACACTTGGATTTATTTCTGGGTCGTGGGTGCGTTTACAAACATGAAAATTCACATACACAAATACCCAGACCGGAACAAATAATTGTGGATCACACAAAGATTTGTCCCGTGCGGGAATCGAACCCGCGACTATTTGACACAGTGGGCAGAGCGGCTTAAACTCCTAACCATTGCGCTAAATCGTCCGTCGTAATCGTTAACTTATGAAACGAATACATTATAATAGCATAGACAACGATCGACGGATCAGTTTGTTAACCTCCCGGTCACAATCTAACGGCATAGTAAAGCCATTTTGCGTGTTTGCGCAAACTACTTGTTAATACGAGTAGTAATAAAGTCAGGCCCACTCGCAGGAACCAGGGGTTGCGTTACCTATTGACTTACTCGAGGTTATGTCCGGTGGTGGTGGTGGTGGGGGTGGTTATGGTTAACCCTGATTCGTGCAAGTGGGCCTAAGTAATAATTTACTTTCAAGATAAGCATATATGTGCTAAAAGAATCTTACATATTACAATATACTTTCGACGGAATCGATAGACAAACGACAATAGACAGAAATAACTATGTTGGATTGAACATAAAAAATTTCTAATACCAAGCAAATAATTAGAATCAGAATATTTTTTATTCATGTATACCATTACAGTATTTATGAATCGTCAGAAAACTAACAAAGACTCTACCACCACTTCGGAATGTCATTCCTGTGGAGAAGAAGGGCAAGAAACTCCACGGTTACTCTTTTAAAATAGTATTTTTAACTTTTGCTTTTTCCGTCTACATTTTGTTGTGGTCTTATTTACTATACATTTGAATGGCTACCTGGTTCCCTCATTTACAGAGGAAGAAATGAGAAAATAAATTACAAATTTTACTAAATTAATAGAAGAATGAGAGGGAATATTAAATAATAATAGCTGAACAAGTTATCCATATTTAAAGCTTTCGTTTTATATAATGTAACATTATCAGAAAGGAACAATATGTATCATCATAAAAACATCGCCTTGGGTGGTCTGTATGGATGACTCGAGTAGTTATCTATAATAGCTACCATTAAAGTCCGCCTCCACATATTCTATTTATAGTATTATAGATCGGCACAGTTTACACTGCGGATGAAGAAATTAATGAGAACTTTTCCTAGAATTCCGTTAAATATTTGGCAATGTTCCATACCGTTCTATTTGATAGCTGTTAACTCCGCGTTGTTTGGAAACCATCGAATAGTAGCATCGTCGATATCTATAGTAGTCATTGAACGTAACTATGAGAAATTGAAGGCCATTTGTCATACATTCTAGGCAATCGAAAAAACAAATAGATTATATTTCACCGCAGACATTTTGTCGACGATAAATTATGTCTTTCGAATTGTGTAGGTACGGTACCTATTCTGAATTCCCAAGGTTTTTTGGTAACTGTACAAAAACATTGAATGTATTTATTATACCTAAAGTAAATTATGAATACTGTATGAGTCAGTGAAATCGTAATTATTAACAAAGCAATATGACACATACTATGTGTATAGGATATAGTGATGTATATTACACGTTGTCTTTTAACGGCTCTGATGAAGACGATCAATTCTATTGTAAGTACGTTGTAAGTCTAATTTCAGTTATGTAGAGACGGTAGAGATAACATCAATACGGCTAAATCTAAAAAAATACAGCAAACCCCATACAAAATTCGACATGCTGCGTCATGTAAATGTATTTTAACACAGTTTTACTAATAAATTTTTTTCTTCTTTTCTTTTTTAAAAAGTTAGCCCCACACTAGGATTTATTCCTGTGTCGTGGGTGCGTTTACAATCATGAAAATCCACAAACACAAATACCTACACCGGAACAAATAATTGTGGATCGCACAAAGATTTGTCCCGTGCGGGAATCGAACCCGCGACTAATAGACACAGTGGGCGGAGCGGCTTACGCTCTTAACCACTGCGCTAAATCGTCCGTCACGTCAAATGGGATAATATTGCAGCCAGAGAGGTATGTTAGGAAAGAACCTGTTGGAACTCTGTACTCTCTGCCTACAAAGGATCTGACGTGATAATATAGAAAGATATTCCATAAAAAACGCTTCTCCAGCGAAGTGTCATGTCGTGACTACAATCATCAGTCGTGACTACGACTTGAAACTATTAAACACAAGTCAACTTACATTCACAAGTTATACTAAGTAAACAATCCTTTGATAATAAAAAATAACAAAGATTATCGACCTTAATTTGCAACCGCTTCGAATAAAAACAATTTCACTTGGCGCAGGCTCTCATAAAAACCAACGGTCCATTTTATACCGCATCACCCTTACTATGTCGTTCACCCCGGGGTGTGATAGACCCTTCACATTCCCTTTATCGTTGGCTCGTAAGTGGCCGGCGCGTGATACTCGTAGATCAAAAACATATTTTCCATCCATACAAAGGCTTAAAAGTCTTTAGTTTTATTTTTATATTATTTAATCTAATTTTTTTACTACATACATACAATTTACTAAATATTTGACTGCCTCGTTGGTCTAGTGGCAAAGCGCATCGCTTGGTGATCACGATGTCGTGGGTTCAAATCCTAAGTCGGACAAATGAAGTTAAATAACGAAAAACTTCCCAATATAAGTCCGGAGTCTGGAATTGTGGCCGGTATATGGCAATGGGCTCGCCCCCTATTACATGGGATCTAACATCGGCAGCGAAAAGTGGGTGTACTCGGTACACATCTGCAACCCCCGCTTGGGGAAAATAGGCGTGACGCTGTGTGTAATTTTTTTTAACCTACCCTAGAGCTGTTGATGTAATTATAATTTGTTAAGTCGAATTTTAGATGAAAGACTAATTTACTTTAACAAACTATTTGAGTTAGAACCACTGTAATAAAAAATCCAAAGCTAAGGTTATTCGAACATAAATATTTATTTATTCAACTTGTTATAATGCTATCCGTTTCAATTTAAAATTAATTAATTCACCATGTTAGGTAAATGTACGTAGGTATTAATTATATCAGCCTATACTGCCCACTGCTGGGCGAAGGCCTTCTCTCACAAGTCGAGGTGAGAGAGATTAGGTCATACTCCACGACGCGGACCGAGTGTGGATTGGTGGAGGCAGGTTTGTGGCCACCTGCTGTTGGAACTTATCAAGCCGCCTATAAGGCTTCCAACCCGGCTTAACGACTACCACATTAAGTGGTAACCGGGACCAACGGCTTAACGTGCCTTCCGAAACACGGAGACGCTCGAATATGAAAATGCCACAAACGGTCACCCATCTCAGGCCGACCGAGTCGAACGCTGCTTAACCTTGGTGATCGGCAAGAACACCGCAATCGCACAGCGCTACGAGCGCCTCACGTACGTAGTATTTGTACGTACGTAGGTATGTATCTACATAAGGAATGAAAATATTACCTAAATGTATATGAAAACAACATCGTCACGTATCTACTCCCCGAGCGGGGGCAGAGGTGTACTACACACACTTTTCGCCATGAAAACAAAATACTCTCAATAAAGTATTTGGATTGGGCTTTAGACTATAGCAACTTAGGTTACTATACTTACAAGCAAGAGTAGTAATCTAGAACGAATTTCAATTTGATACGGCTTTTATATTATAGCCTCGCTACGAATTGCCCACTATAAACTGAGAAATAGCAGAAGCAATTAACCATGGGTATAAGGAAATTTGCCCTCGCGTCGACAGAACGCCAAATTAGATCAGGCTTAATTGATATCTTAAAAAAGCTACGAGTATAAATTGCTACGAAGTGTTCAAGCAATAAGGAAACTCGTTTGATATTGTGTAAATGTTTTAAGCAAGTTAGATTTTATCGTCAACATTATCACTATATAATGGACGCGTACCTATTTAGCATATAAGCAACTCATAAAACCAGTTTTACTCGGTTTCCTATGTATATGAGCAATTAAATGAATTTTCCCAAAGACCAGGCCGCACCTGAATCACTTTCTCACGACCCAAAACGGTACATTCAGCCCCTTCAAATCCTTCGGACCGTTATGAAGATAAAATCGACTTAAAGGAACTGTCGTTACTTAATTTACGGGGTATTGCCTTTCTTTTTGTGTTCAATGTATTTTCATGCTGCCATGTATAAAACTGACTCTCGAGATTTTATGGGAATATCAAAGTTTATTCTAATTTTGATATTATGTATATTTTTATACCTAGCAATAAATCAAAATAGACCAATTTATTATGTCTGTCGACACATCATTCTTATGTGCCCTGCTCTTTTGTCAAAGTTACAATAATTGCACCTGCTGGGGTCAGTTCGCTGTTAATACTCAGCAGGTGACTCCTCGAGGTCCTCTACGGGTTGGAGACATGTTATCGCACATGCCTTTCATTGTTTACTCAGACAGATTGCGAAGGAAAATAATGAATTGTAACAATAATCGAAGTCCTCACATTTTCATAATCATACTTCCTGTAGTATTCTATGCTTATTTTGAAGCTTAACAAAACATAATATAAGTACATAGTTTCTTCTTTCTGCTATATATTTTAATGCCAATTCATTGACGGACGATTTAGCGCAGTGGTTAAGAGCTTCAGCCGCTCCGCCCACTGTGTCTAATAGTCGCGGGTTCGATTCCCGTACGGCACAAATCTTTGTGTGATCCACAATTATTTGTTCCGGTCTGGGCATTTGTGTATGTGAATTTTCATGTTTGTAAACACACCCACGACACAGAAATAAATCCTAGTGTGGGGCTACGTTTTAAAAAAAATAAAAAATTATCCATTTCGAAAATTTATTCAGAAACTTAATCAGAAATCGCATAAAACATGCTCGTAAAACCTTTCACAGTCCAAACAAATATTACGATTAATTTCGACAACGATAAAAGCTCTTTATCAGAGTCAATTCAATGGGTAGTACAATCAGATAGTTTATATTCTAGGTAGTACATACACCGCACGTTACACCAACAGTGTATCGAGCCTTTGTGTACTGTTCCTTTGTAACACAATAAACAGTCAGCATTGTGGACGGAGAGTAGTGAACTGTGTTTCTATAGCGACAACGGTACCTACTATAACCAATACTTATATCTTTGAAGTCTGCTACATTTCTCAACGCAAAAATAATAAAGTTCATTAAAAATAATCAAAATAATAGCAACCGAAAGCAAGAATTTTAAGTATGAAACGCGAGGTTTTAATTTCGAACTTTCTTGTTCTAGAAGACCTAGAAGATAGGATGACTAAGAATGAGAAAAATCGGACTATTTTAAATCTTTCGTAAACGATCTTCGCTTCTAAAACAATAGTGTATTATTCCGTCGAAAGAAAAGCTGGCAGCATTTCAATCTCATTACTCAACGCATACACGGTGCTCATATAATTATAATAATTGACTGGTACATTATAATTCGTTCGTCTTCCTTACTGGGCTGGAAGCGAAAGAAAAACTTAGAATGCCCCAGTAGCCATACTTTTGCTTGGCTGGTGGTAAGAGTCCACCAAAGGTAGTAACGTCATCCGATCAACGACCAGAAAAGGAAAATTTGAAACAAACCCTATACCAACCCGTCTGGCCAGCGTGGTATAGTAGGCCAAAAACCTCTTAATATGTTAAGACACCAAACGCAAAGGCCCCCAGTTCCCGGTAGTCCCGCTGTCCGCTGCCACGGTAGCGGTCGCGGTAACAGCGGGGCAGGGGGTGCGAAGAATCTCCGGGCTACGACACAAGGCTACCAAAAACACCTGACCCTGGCTACGTACAATGGACGCTCTCTACGGCTGGACCAACACCTCGCTGAACTCGAGGTAGAACTAGGTCGCATAAACTGGCACATATTGGGGTTATCCGAAGTCCGAAGACAGGGCGAGGACACGATAACCCTTGAGTCAGGCCACCTGTTTTACTTTCGGGAAGGTGATCGGCCCTCTCAGGGCGGTGTCGGTTTCCTGGTCAACAAAGCTCTCACTAACAACGTTGTGGAAGTCAGCAGTGTGTCGACACGGGTAGCGTACCTCATAATTAAAATCACCAACAGGTACACCCTGAAGGTGGTACAGGTATATGCGCCGAGCTCGACATACTGCGACGACATAGCGGAAGCCATGTATGAAGACATAGCCAAGGCATTACATGGCACCACCAAGGCTCACTACAACGTTGTTATGGGGGACTTCAATGCCAAAGTGGGAGTACAAGAACGCGGCGAAACGATAATCGGACCCCACGGCGTGGGGCGCCGAAACCACAGGGGGCAGATGCTGGTCAACTTTCTGGAGTCGCAGGGGCTCTTCTTGATGAATTCGTTCTTTAAGAAGAAGCCTCATAGAAAGTGGACATGGCGAAGCCCCGACACTGTGACGAGGAACGAGATAGACTTCATCATGACTGACAGGAAGTCTATATTTAGAGACGTCTCCGTGATCAACAGGTTTAATACCGGCAGCGATCACCGACTTGTCCGAGGCGCTCTAAATATAGACTTCAAGGCCGAAAGACGTCGCATGATGAGGTCTACTCTCAGACCTACTGCGCCTCAAATAGCTTTAGGGTCCGAAAAGTTCCAACTGGAGCTTCAAAATCGTTTCGACCTGCTGGAAACCGAAGGCAATGTTGACGAGAAAACCGACACAGTGGTCAAAACGCTACAGGATGTGTCTCGAAGGGTGTTTCCCGGCAAAAGCGGTAACAGAGAGTCTAAACTCTCGCTCGAGACTCTCGAACTTATGAGGCAGAGACGGGAAATGTCATCCACGCAGGCGTCTTCGCCGGATGGGAGGAACCTCAACCGGAAGATCCGGAAGCGGGTGCGACGTGACCTCCGATGTTCCAACACCCGCGCCATCGCGGCTGCGATTGAACAGAACAGAGGCACCAAAGTCTTCGCTCGCCAGCTAGGTAGATCCCATCTGACGAAACTTAATACAGCGGATGGCAAAACCGTGACCTCCAAGTTCGAGATACTCGAGGAAATTGAGAGTTTCTACAAAGACCTGTACGCATCACGGATGGCTAAACCCTCGAGACCCAGCGCTGACGACCACAGAGCCCCACTAGCACGCCACGATACGGAAGACATCCCTGATGTCAACCAGGACGAGGTCAGAGTGGCTCTCGAGCAGCTCAAAAACAACAAGTCGCCAGGCGATGACGGAATCACCACTGAGCTCCTAAAAGCAGGCGGGACTCCAATCCTGAAAAAGCTAGCGAGTCTCTTTAATTCCGTCATCCACCAGGGCTTAACACCTCAAGCGTGGAGCGGGAGTGCGGTGGTTCTGTTCTTCAAAAAAGGTGACAAAACCTTGCTGAAGAACTACAGACCCATCTCACTCCTGAGCCACGTCTACAAGTTGTTCTCGAGAGTACTCACAAACCGCCTCGCCAGAAGACTTGACGAGTTCCAGCCACCGGAACAAGCCGGGTTTCGAAAAGGCTACAGCACCGTAGACCACATCCATACTGTTCGGCAGATTGTACAGAAGACCGAAGAGTACAATCAGCCGCTGTGTATGGCTTTCGTGGACTACGAGAAAGCCTTCGACTCCATCGAAACCTGGGCGGTTTTGGATGCTCTGCAGCGATGTGGCATCGATTGGCGCTATATCGAGGTGTTGAGATGTCTGTATGATACCGCCACAATGACCGTCCAGCTCCAGGGCCAAAAGACCAACCCGATCGAGCTGCATCGAGGGGTAAGACAGGGGGATGTAATATCCCCCAAGCTCTTCACCAATGCACTCGAAGACGTCTTCAAGACGCTGGACTGGACTGGGCGGGGCATTAACATCAACGGCGAATACATCTCACACCTTCGGTTTGCCGATGATATCGTCATCGTGGCAGAGTCACTGGAACAGTTGAGCGGAATGCTGCATAGCCTAAATGGAGCCTCTCGAGGTGTCGGTCTCGGCATGAACTTGGATAAAACCAAGATCATGTTTAATGAGCATGTCACGCCGGGACCGATCTACGTCGATGGTTCGATGCTCGAAGTTGTTCGGGAGTATGTCTACCTTGGACAAGTTGTCCAATTTGGTAGGAACAACTTCGAGAAAGAAATCAACCGCAGGATCCAATTGGGTTGGGCAGCATTTGGCAAACTACGTCACGTTTTCGCTTCGCCTATACCGCAATGCCTGAAGACTAAAGTCTTTAACCAATGCGTTCTACCTGTTATGACTTACGGGGCCGAGACGTGGACACTCACAGTGGGACTAGTCCACAAACTCAAAGTCGCACAGCGGGCTATGGAGCGAGCTATGATCGGCGTCTCTTTGAAGGATAAAATTCGTAACGAGGTAATCCGACAAAGAACCAAAGTTACCGACATAGCTCGCAGACTCAGTAAGCTAAAGTGGCAATGGGCTGGTCACATCTGCAGAAGGACCGACGGCCGATGGAGCAAGCGTGTCCTAGAGTGGAGACCGCGACTTGGTAAGCGTAAGGTAGGACGGCCCCCAGCTAGATGGACCGACGACCTCAAGAAGGTCGCTGGGACGGACTGGATGCGGAAGGCGGGGGACCGTGTGCAATGGCGCGTGTTAGGAGAGGCCTATGTCCAGCAGTGGACTACGATAGGCTGATTGATTGATTGATTGACATTATAATTATTCTTCGCACTTACATATCAAATACAGTTATTTTTCCTTATTTCTTACAAAAATAAGGCATTTACTATTAATATTCCCCGTTTAGTAAGTCATAAAAAACAGTGGTTAATAATAATAAATTACGATAAAAAATGCACTGTAGTTGCCGGTAACAAGATAGATATTTTAACGAGCTCGTCTTATTTGTAGCTAAGAATACCAATTTTCCTTGTACTATAAAACGAACATGTCAAAATTGCTTGAGCGTTTATGAACTAAAAAAGCGTAGGAACCCGTGGGACGAGTTATTTCTGAGGAAAGTCTTGAGTAAAGCCTTTGAAGTCCCCGTACCTACTAGCGAAGAGGTTTCATTGCCTATTACTGGAGTGATTGAGAAAACGTTTATATTTTCCTTTGGTGAAAAGGCCTGATAAAAATAGATGTTAATACTGTGTAGCTATAATTAATATTACAACAACACCGTCACGCCTATATTCCCCAGAGGTGTACTAAGTACACCCACGTTTCGCCGACGATGTTAGGTCCCATGTAATAGGGGGCGAGCCTATTGCCATATACCGGGCACAATTCCAGACTCCGGACTCATACTGGGAATTTTTCGTTAGAAAAAACTACATTTGTCCGACCTAGGATTTGAACCCAGGACCTCGTGATCACAAAGCGATGCGCTTTGCCACCAGACCACCGAGGCAGTAATTAATATTACTTATAGTAATAACATTTAGAATATTAACAAATAAATATAATTGACTTAATTTAACTTGGGAACGGAAGAAATGGTTGTTTCAATGCTCTTATAAAGTTGCAATAGTATAAATTAGTTTCACGACATATTACGCTACAAGTATTGCAATAAGTAAACTTTTTTTTCCAGACTAAATATAACAAAAAATACGAGTCAGCGAAACAATCTAAACCGATTACTGACACACGCCACTTGAACAAAAACTCTCCATTCAAACCAAATGAATCTAAAGACTTATAAATGTATAACTAACAATACTTCCGCAAGAAGTAAAAAGCCCCATGTACCAGTCAGTATAATAGTTAAATAACACACTACAGGTGAATGTCCCGAACATTACAGTGATTTATTTCCAAGCTGATCATCTAGACACCCGACCGGTGCTCCCCTCAGGGTAATATCGACAAAATAACCAAGATAAATTGAACCGTTCTCCCTACAACAAGATCTTGATAGTAGATACTGAGACTACACCTTGAAGAGGCCTTGATTAATTAGTTAATTTGTACACAGAAGGTTAACGGTTTACCGGTTCTAAATATTTGAATAAGACATTTACTAAGCAAACAATTTTATTAAATTGACCCTGACTATGTAAATGTTCAGTTCTCGATTTTGCGTGATAAAAAAGATTTCAGTGAACCCTTATTCGCAAGCAGTGCTATAAAGCGGTCAATGTACAGTCGGAAACGGTGATTACGATTTTCAATTCTGCAATATTGTTAGAATCCACGCGATGGGCAAACCTTCATGGTAATTACATTTAACCTCCTAAAGGAGCTGCTGTTCCAAAACTGTTTGCAGATTAATGTCTAAGAAAGAACCAACAGGATAATATTTATTTATAGAGCCTAGTGGATAATTGTTTTCTTAGAAAATCTATATATATATATATATATATATATATATATATATATATAGATGAAACCATCTCACTCATCACTTTAGGTCCTAAAATATGTTGGAGCATTTACATATAGTTTTGAGGACGAAGAACGGTGAAGCTGAAGAGGGATTGGATGAATCGCACAGGTAAGCAAACAGGTGAGGGGGCTGGATGAATCGCACAGGTAAGTAAACAACGCCCACCTTGCATTTTTAATAAGTAGCTACCGTCGAGGAAGACCAACAAGTAATGTCGACGTGACGATCATCGATTGATGATTTGACCACAACTGACTGAAAACAGGCAATCATGGAAACTTTCCGGACAAAGGCCGGTGCTTGAAGTAGGACTTAATAAAAAATAAGTGCCAAGCCAACATTTCTTTAAAACAATGCATTAGTAGGTTTCAGTATTTCTTTTGCTTTCAAAATATAGCGCCCCGAATACGTTGTTTTAATACTGATATAATCATAAAAAAGCATGTGACAAATACTTTTATTGTTTAAAATGTGCTAATGAATGTACCATCTGCATTAATTAACTAGCGCATACTACTTGATTGCATAATGGAATGAACTGTGGTAACAACACGTCTACATTACGTAACCACTCTACGCTCGTCTGACCTTTATCTCCTTCTTACAATGAACACACAACCGTCTATCGTAATTTAAACGAATCGCTCTCCTTTATGTATGTTACTGTCCGTAATTGGTTTAAGAGGATCAGTCAACTTAATCCGTTTCATTATAAATGTGCTTAGTTTGTTTTGTTGTAACAGTTTAATATTAATCTTGTCATTAGCCGGTATTACCGCCCGTGTTATAATATCATTTACAATATTTTGTGCTTTAATGACCTTCTTGTCAAGTGAATACTGAGTAATGCCAATTATCATTCTTTGTTGTTGTTGCGTTTATTATATAAAGTGGAATTCCAACATTGGTAACACTTCTTACATTGAGCATGAAAGTACAGGAGCCTTAATGAAGAAATATAAAGTGCCTTTAGGGTTCTACTATACAAGCATCGTGTTCCCAGTTCATTTATCTCTCAATCTCGTGAAGCCGGAGTAGTGCCTGAGGGCAGGAGCGCGACACGACTTGTCGGACCGGTGCCCCCCTCTCCCCGTCGCCCGTGCCGTGATCCTACTAGAAACCGGTATTCCTAGTCCGGTCCTAAGCCGGCCCTAAGCCTCTGACTCTAACTAGATTATAACGTCGATACGACTTTTATCTGCTTCTAATAATTTGACTGTAATATCTTTCGTGTGCTTTCCTTCATTATTTATGTTAACGATTGCTTTTGTGCCATATTATTCAAAATTTTATATTATTTTTACAGGTTTAATTAAAATTCTGATATTAAAATTCGATTGCGTGAATTATATTAATCATCGCTCCGTTTTGTCAAATTAAATTATTTTCCTCATGTTTAAATTCATCGCATCTATTTACATATTAAGTAATCAATCGATACGTAATGGCAATAGAATTACAAAATATAGATATAATTTTGAGAGTTTAAATTTAATTTGCATTATATACATATACATTATATCCGGTGCCATGTATTATAAAAATGTATAACACTTCAAATAATGATTACATATTTAGATCTATATTTTTGCTGTATCTCAGCAAGCTTTTACCATAAAGCAGTATAACAAAAAAGTGAACACATGAAATGAACTAAAATGAATAACATATATGAAACTGTACTACGTTTAGTTGGAACAATCCCAACTTTCTTTAACTAACGTTTTATGCAGTGGCAATAACTAAAGAGAATAATTAATCTGCAAGAATCGAAACTAGGTCAAAATGATAAAGAAGAGATTAATTTTATAACTCGCTTTGGAAGTTACAACCGATTCATGGAATTTAAATGCTCCCAAATGGAATTTCGAAGTGGAACGTTTGTCCTATTAACAAAGGTAGATTGAATTCAGTTAAGGCATTAAACTTTTGATTTCCTTTCATTTATTTATTCGAAACGCCAAAAGCACAGAAATTGATACAATACTGAATCATTTAAGAAATACGGGTCTGCCAATAGGGCTGTGCCAATAACAGGCGAGTACATCATTTTTACATAAGAACAATAAAAAAATTTGCAGGTGCTTATAATCTTCCGTCAAATCTAAATCTAGTTTATGATGTACCGATTGGTATTTTTAACGATTTACTTCTTCTTATCTCTTCAATTTTAAATTTATAACTAGCTTTGGTTACTAGATACAATTATTATTATAAGCCTATACTGTCCCACTGCAAGGCAAAGGCCTCCCGGCCCTTCTTCTAATTGTCCCGGTCCAGTGCAAGCTGATGCCAGTCCTTTTCGTAGGAGTCCAGCACGATATACTAGATATAATGACGGACGATTTAGCGCAGTGGTTAAGGGCTTAGCGCGCCCCACCCACTGTGTCTAATAGTCGCGGGTTCGATTCCCGCACGGGACAAATCTTCGTGTGATCCACAATTATTTGTTCCGGTCTGGGTATTTGTGTATGTGAATTTTCATGTTTGTAAACGCACCCACGACACAGGAATTAATCCTAGTGTGGGGCAACGTTTTTAAAACATAAAGATAAAGACAATATTTCTTAAAAAAATTGATAATTATTTAATAGTAAATAACCAGTGCTCAGAATCAAGAGAATGATAGGAATCCATGTTGAAGTATGCAAGCAGTGAATAAACTCAATAAATAGATCTGTTTCTGTCATCAAACAATGCGGTATACTAAACATGAACGTAAAGGCATGTCTCCAATGCGAATACAGATAGCCGAACATAAATAGCAAAGCAAAATTGCCGTGACTGCCTGTCGGAACTTATGCTTTTGTTATTCCATCTCAATTGCTCTCTGTGGTTCGTGAACTTTGAATATATTTTTGTAGTCGAACAATAGAATTGGTTGGGAATCTTCACATGTAACAGTGCTTGTTTTTTTCTTTACGTTGTTGCTAGAATAACAAAATGGAGAATAAAAATAAAACATGTTTTCCATAAGAAAACATCGTTATATAGGAAAATAGCTCTTAGCAATTTCGCAGAAAATTGAGCATTTTTATTAAATCCGCAAACGCAAGATAAGCCGTGCTCTATGTATGGAAGGTTCAGTCCGGTGTTGTCAGGTGAGATTTATTCACGTAGAGCCTTAACATACGGGAGTGGGCGTACGTGGGATGTAGACGGGCTGCGTGGTATTCTATGCCGCCTTTATGTCCCTGGGTCTTGCGAACGATTCAACGCCGTATATGGACTTTATTACCCCTTACGGTCATATTTTATTTCGTAAAAGCCATATAACGAAAGCTTAAATTATTCCGGCACCTGTACGAGATTGCGTAACAATGACTTGAGTTCCGTTATGTTTAAGAAAGTATTACACGCGACCTTTACGCCGTCTACAACCATTGCTTGTGAGAATATAACGCGATAGAAGAAATTATTCCAATCGAAGAATGAATGTTTATAAATAGTCTCCTCCGCTCCGGTCGCTTTATCAAACCGAACAAAGGAACAATAACGACCAACAAAGAAGTTAGAAAAGAACAAAAGCAAACATCGAGACCGAGTCAACGAGCTGCTTCCTTCTAAGGCGATGTAATAACAATAACAATATGGCCGACATTGTGCGTGCGTGCGTCGATTAGTGATGCGCGCAACGCTCGCGACTCGCGACCGATCTAATTCCGTACTCCGGGAGTCCACTCTCACAGACGTTTTCAGAAAGTATCATAAAAATCTCTACAAAATTAACGGCCCGTTAAGTCGTGCATACTGTATACTGAAAAGAGATGTTTACCATATTCGGCGAAGGTGGGAAAGAGACAGTAATTTTATCGGGGTGTGGCTATCTCTACTTTGTATGCAGTGCGCGCCTACATAGTTGCATGAGAGCATAATAAATATGTAGTATGCATGTATATATGTGTATTAGGCGGTCGTGCTCATGCCATTATATGCTAATTAGCTTTCCGATGCATGTTCACTGTTGCAGATTAGACTTATAATAATATTGTGAAGACAAAGGAAATGGAACTTCCAATTATATTACGGAAACTGGCGCCGAAAGTAAAATAAGCAAGGCTCGATGAATGTTTGCAGTTTCATGTAAATACTTTTATCGCTGATACTTTTAAGTACATTCAAAGTAAGAAAGCCAGGCGATGAAGAATGTATACATATACATATAAATAAGTTTTTTTAATAACTGACAATTTCAGTGAGGAAATAATACTGCATGAACATAATAAAAAAGTAAGTATAAGAACAAACGAAAAGTCATACATTTTATTACGTTTGTTAAATAAATCATAATACAGTAAACCATATAACTAAGTATAAGCAGACATCTACAGCTAGCAGGAAATAGTAAACAATGAGTCATGACAAGTACCGCTGTCGTAGGCGGTGAGTGCTCCACGGTCCAAAATGGCCACAAAGCACCAAAATCACTTCACGACGTCACGCGGCACATTCAAAATTCAAAAACATGTGACGCTAGTGCGGTGAAAGGTAAGATGCGTTCGGTAAACCGTCCGGAGTAACAAGTAACCGAGCGTAGTGGTGCCGGCGCGGGAGAATGGCGCAAACTGGCGTCGGGAGGGAGGGGCAGCCCCGCGCGCCTCCCGCCTCCCTCTCGCCCGGCAGTGGCCCAACCACCAGACACGGGCTTGCATAATTAATTATACTTTACACACATTGCGCCTTCCGCAGAAGCAAGGTCATCTTTTTCGTGATAAGGGCTGGGAATATAATTAATTTACACATAATTCTTAATATTTTCAACAGTTGCTAAGCTCATGCTTATTTTTGAAGTTGTGCCTTCATATTTAGTACCTAATAAAGTCAAAAACTGATTACATTACATTAGATCATACACCAAGCAAGGCCGAGGTAATTATAAACAATACAATTAAATTCATCTGAAAACAGAACACACTACACCACCTATTCTAGATAAGTGTAGGTATGTGTAGTTTAACAACTTCATCCCTCAGTAATTATAACAAAAAAAAACAATATTATGTAACAGCAGTCAATATTCAAACACGCTAAATGATACTATATTAAAAATATTTCCAAAAGTTGTCATCCAGGTCAAAATGGATATTAACCTTCAAACATAACAAGAACAAAGTAGTGAGTGGCACGTTAATACAGACCCTTTTGACGACTCCCTGCGGGGACAGAGGGTTGGGGGAGGGTGTTTGGTTACCCGGGCGCGCCAGACGAGTCCCGGCGTCCCGCACTTGTCGCGATCGATATCCGTATCCGCTGCACGCTACGGGAACTCAAATAACTAACACCACTAGAGGTGGAAAGTCGGCCGATGTTGTTGCAAACTTTACCGATTAGAGTTTCAGGACTTACTCTCCCTCTTTTTACTCTTATCTAAATGAATCAACAACTCGTTGCTAGATAACGAAACAGTATTGAAGACTTTTGGTTTACCATTTAACTTTGTCGAACTTGGCGGCCGACGGTAAACGACTAAAGCGAAACGCGTTTTGGTCTACAATATTGTAAGTTGATTTTGGCAGGTTATCAAACACTAGTGCTTTGTGTTTATTTTATACTATAATGGCATAAGCAGTGATAGCCTAGTGGTTAGACCGTTGGACTGCAAAGTCAAAGGTCTCGGGTTCAAACCCAGGCACGCACCTCTGTCTTTTCGAAAGCATGTGCGTATTAAAAATTAATTATCACTTGCTTTAACGGTGAAGGAAAACATCGTGAGGAAACCTGCATGCCTAAGAGCTTCTCAAAGGTGTGTGAAGTTCGCCAACCCGCACTGGGCCAGCGTGGTGGACTATGGCCTAAACCCTCTCAGTTTGAGAGGAGGCCCGTGCCCAATAGTGGGACAGTTTCTTAACAGGGCTATTATTATATATATAATGGCATAAGTCCTAAATCAAAACACTTTTGATATACCATTCTTAAAAGAAGAGTTATAAGCGCGTGAAATTAACAAATAATACCATAAAATGAAAACACCTTATGTTATATTTGCGTGATACTCCGTGATTTGAGACTATTCTGAAAGCACGATAAGATTTTGTGGCTGATTACCCCTTCATGTGGTAGTCGATAATCCAAGTTGGAAACCTTACGTGTGCTTTAATAAGTCTACAGCAGATGGCTACAAGCCTACCTTAATTCGAACTGTGTCCACGTGGTTAAGTTTGTCAGTGTAAGCTAATGTATTTCCTTATATATTATTTATTTATATTATATTTATTTCATTGTCCGTCCATGACTCAGGTTACAGATGTGGCCTTAAAGTCGTCAAGGCTGAAGTGGGATTGGGCAGGACATGTGCGTATGGTGGGTAAACGTCGTCACAGTATGGATCTCTCAAGACGGTCAGATGGCGTGACGATTCGGACACTTGTGCGGGAAAGACATGGATACTACTAGCCCAGGGTCAATCTATGTGGAGACGTCAAGGGGAGGCCTTTGCCCAGCAGTGGGACTAGGCTTATAGGAATTTGATCAATCGGAACTGGGTTATTTCTCAAGTAACAGACACTAGCTGTAATGTATGATATCTAGTTATATCTGGATGACGGTGATTCGCTGCTCACTAGATGGACCTTCGCAACGGTACCAACGACACTCGTAACGATAGCTGTGTACAATATAGCTGTAGGCGGTTCAGGATTATTGAGAGATGTGCCACGTTTTCGTACACTGGAGCTATGACCAGTTGTTTTGTACGCACTCTTTACATATTTTATAGTAACACTTTCTCGTACTATTATTATTATGCTTTTTATTATATACCTCTACAACATCTCTATTTTGTAAATGAGAGGACTATGTAGACACTGACCAATACCATGAATCTAAGTACACTTATGATTAATCTATACTTAAGCACATCTATTCAGCTCGTTCTGCATTGTTCTCTCATACTCCATAAATGCAATGTATACAAAAATAATTGTAAAACTCATTTTTAAAAAAGAGTAACCGTGGAGTTTCTTGCCCTTCTTCACAGGAATGACTTTCCGAACGGGTGGTAGAGTCTTAAGTAATTAATAATTTTCTCTTTTTGACTATTCATAAGTGCCTTTTGGTCTACATGAATAAAAAACTTTTGATTTTGATTTTTTGATTTTAGAGGTTACTCGCTGTGTGTTCCATCTAAAGTATATAGATCAGATGACGTTTTTTCTTAGTCAAGAGACACCAAGGTCTTTCGGAGACTTTGACCGTCTCTTTAGACATCTGAACCGACTCGTACCCATGACGTCGGTACTCGCCAACATCTCGCCACAAGCTGGTCTGCTGAACATTAGTGTATATTATGTGATTTTAGTAAACTTCGTTAGGAAAATTTATTCGTAGAACTAATGAAAATTCATGATTAAAGACAGTCTAACAATTCATCTTCATTTATTTTAGGTGACTAAAATTGTTTAAAGAGAAGCCTCATAGTTTACGATCATTCTATGACAATAAAATAATTTTATCACCTTATTTATAGCCAGAATTAAATAGGCAATAATCGATACTATGCTGAGCACTTACTTGTTATGGAGATACTTTTCAATTTTATTTTATTGACCTCTTCTCTTGAGCACAATGTCATTCATCACAATATCCTGTAAAGTAATATGCCCTTGATTTTGCAGCTACATTGATTCATAGATGAAGACTGAATAACTTTTAGAGCGCACTAAAGTTAAATGGGTCACGTTTCACGGATATCACCAAAACGTATTTATTGGAGCTAAGAGAATAAATTGCAAGTGGCACCCATTAATCCTTGTTAAATTGTCACCAGTGTCCCCTGCTAGGGAGAGGGAGTAAATTTATGATACGCACGGTATTCTGACACAAAAACTGAATTGAAATATTTGAATATTGTTTAAACAATACATTGAAGAGAAGAGGAGATAACAAAACCAAATACATAGATGTTACATTTCAGAGATTGCATTTTTATAGATTAACTTTCATAATCGCAATGATAAGCAAATCAAACAATATTTCATTGTTGTTATTGTAATTAAGTTAATTCGGTACCTTGTATTCTATTGGTTTGTCCAGCCTAAAATCAACTATGACAGGAGAAATAAGCTCTACTTTATTATTTAAAAATAAGCATTTAAATTCCAAAGAACGTACTCAATAGATTTCTATGGTGGAACAGTTTGTATAGGTACGATGGATAGATGTACAGTTATTGTCAACACAACGTCTATATTCAAAACAGATGAAAAACGCTAACAAAAATATCTACGTGAAAAATAACACATGTATGCAGACAATCCATCGGCACATACATATCAGCAAAAACAAGTGTGACGCGCGGAGGCAATTCCATGGTAATAGGAAAAGTTTGAATCGATTCCCGCGGCTCTCACGCAGCGAGTGCGACGCTCTCGGAACATTGGTCCGTACTCCGTACAATTTCTACAATGTGCCCTGATACCGTGGCTTGTGCAATTGAATTTGCATATTGCGCTCGGTTTTCAATATATCTATTCCCATTCTCTAGGCTATGTTACGTTTTAAAAATCAGAAACTGTAGTACTTGTAGAAAAGACTGCAGGACTACAGGAACGCGCGTTTACTGGTAGATACTGGACTCACACCGATGATAAACTCAATTGATGGGACTCGCAAACCAGTAGACCAATCGATTGGATTAATTATTGAAGTAATAAATAAAAACAAGAGGCAAACGAAAACAGTGAAAATGATGAAAATTCCCACGTAATACCTCAAACCGATCTTCGGCAACGGGTTATTTTATAAACGGTGCGTTAAACCAATAATTGCACTCTAACTTTAATTTAAATATTATTAGGCACACTCTTAATTCGGGCGCGTGTTTATTAACAGTCCGTCTCAAATGATAAATTTATACGAATTGACCAATAGGTGTGGAGTTGGCAAACCTCCAACTTTAAATGGTTTCTGTGAAATGTGAATCGCAAATGCGAGACTTCCTTACCTCTCTGTAACAAGTTGGTTAAAATTATATCTACTTATATACAACGAGAAAATGTGTTTGGCCTATACTGGTCTGCAGACTATTTAAAATGTTGAAAGCCACTTGCCAGTATAAACCAACTACCTACGGTTAGAAATACTTCCATTGTTATTTCTGCCGAGCATAAAATTAAAGGTAAGCCGATTAAATATTTCTATCACACAATACCGTTACATCTAAATCGCGCTTGCTGTGTAGGCGGTGGTTAAAAGAAATACTCAACATTAGTATTAGAATTTATGTTCTACAATTATAATGTTATTATCTCGACAATCTTTATGACACACAAACACGTACATATATTCCCGTTAACCGATTCAAATAAGGAAGTATAATTGCCAACCGGGACTACAATAACTGCTATCGTAAATTATTAAAATTATTCGTAGGGTTATTCAGGTTTTAATTGCTTAAATTTGCATAAAAAGGACGCATGATATAAGATTAAATCTATTTAGAAATGACCGTTCAACTGTTATTCTTACATTAAAACGAACACAAGCCATTATCAAAATGGCTACTCGTAATTTATTGTATACTCTTTTCAATTCAAACAGAATTAATAATAAAAAATAGGTCACAGTCGCAACCGAATTTAGTTTGATTAATAGAATAAATGTGTACAACGTAACACATGACATAAATAATTTACTTTTATAACGCCTATTCAATGTTATTTAACAGCCGCAAAAGAATTTATAAATTTACTAACGTCATTCCACAAAGATGTAGGTAACGATGCCAAAATTGTTACGTCAAAACAAAGTTGTAATTTACTGAATTACTGAAGACAACATCGTTGTGACTAACCGGATTTCCCAATTCAAATACTATGTAGTCATTACCGAAGTTAACGTGTTGTTAATAAAATAAATCTATCTATATCGTGCGAAACTTTTGATTTTATTCTTAGTTACTGATAAAATACAAGTATTTGCAGACGAAATATATTGACCGTTCATTTTAGAAAAGTCAAAAGAAAAAGTAACCCAGTAATAGCTGGTTCACGATCACAGAACACCAGCACGCGGGACTCTTTGTTCAATCTAAAAACACTCTAAAATGCACTTTCCAAAGTACGTTTTAGTATTCCCGACGCACACGTCGGTATAACCCCAGTTAGGATTGCAGTTTAGCATTCCACTCACGTATGGAAAGAGACGG
Organism: Phalera bucephala; assembly: GCA_905147815.2. Taxonomy (NCBI): domain Eukaryota; kingdom Metazoa; phylum Arthropoda; class Insecta; order Lepidoptera; family Notodontidae; genus Phalera; species Phalera bucephala. The sequence goes on along the minus strand of LR990618.1, from coordinate 24,557,900 downwards.
TGCTATTACAGCACAGCTAGAGGGAAAAGTGGAGATGATTTGTTTGAATGTATTTTGCAAATCGATAGTTCAAGAGCATTCATAACGTTTCTGTTGGAGTGGCGCACGTATCGTAATGCATAGATTTCCCCAAGATGAATTGTTTATGGATTCTCGAGCCCGAGGAGCACTCACATATCCGAAAAGGGTCACTGAACCAGACAAATTGCGACGAGGAGAATTGCTTGCCTCCCCTTTGTCAAATCGGCGCGCAATGTTCGGCTTAATCGCATTATTTGCAGGATTTACGTCAAGTTGAATTTTCGGCCGAATTAAAATTGGAGGTAAGAGGAGCAGAAATTTGCACTAATTGAGCATAAATTGCGCCTTTATGAATGTCAAACTAGGTTTCCGTTGAGTATGCAAATGTGGGGATTGTTTTGAACGCTTTATTGTCGGGCGAAGTGGATGCGACGTGAATTATTCACTTAACAAACAAGGAATTTTAATGTCTCTTTCATATTATCTACCTGAAACTAGTTCAATTGCAGCATTAGCCAACGTTAGAATCAGAGTAAAGATAAAAAAGTATATTTTGGTTTGTACTGTAGGTGTAGATATTATGAAAATTAGGTATGTCTACAATTTCCTCAAAACTGTAGAAGATTAATAAAATAACGAAGGTAACTAAAATGACAGTAATAAAGTAAATACATTCAGTATTTGATTTAAATTCAACTACTTTGATTTACGACAAGCGTATCGTCAGATTGGTGCATCGAACATGGCCAGATGAGAATTATGGCCGAGAGTATTGGTTGCATACGAGATGAGCACTATCGGGCGTTGTACGGCTGTGCGTGACACCCATATACAATGCACCACTAAATCTAGCTCATTACCCCCTGGCTTTATAAAGAAAAATGTTTTATGGACGACAACACGAATTCGGACGACAGTATTATCGTTCCGTTAAATTATTCTATTTCCTTTAGGCAGTTGAATTGTGAAGTTTGGCGTCGCTTCGCTTTATAATTTAATACAGGAAACTGTTTCTGAAGTTATAACTTTGCTTAATTTAAAAGTAATAAATTAGATTTCTTATTCATAACTTTAATGTTAATTATTCACAGATAGATATACATTAAGAAAATTAAAAAAAATATTTTAATGCTGAATATTGTAATAAAACCATAGAGGTTAGACCCCTTTTGACATGGCAGATGTTGCGTTTATAAAGCATATAGGAACGTAACTGATCTAGTCGAATCTCATAGTTACATAATAGTTGGACTGTCTTCGTGTTTGCTTATTTTGAACACCTAGTAGGAAACGCGTTACTGTTAATTATAAAATCTATGTTTATTCTTCTTTCCATACGAAGTTAGAATAAAATAAAATAAACTTTATAAAAAAGGGAAACCAACTTCAAAAAGCAAAAAGTAAATACTTGAAGTCATATTTGATTGAATGATTATGCAATAAATCATCGTCATGCTAGGCGAATGCGATAAATAATAAAATATGTTTATTTCTTTATTGTTATCGTCCCAATTAACAAATAAAACATTTTCGTTCTTATTTCATCTTTACTTCACTGTTACTAGGTTTTAAATACCATTCAATAACATAGTGGCAACGTGCAGTAAGAACCGCGCAAATAATAAATTTAAAAAAAAAGTGCTGTCGGAGTATTTCCTTCAGGAACGAAGTTTGTTACGTAGTTTTTAACTATAAAAGTGATTGAATATATAGTTTTCTATTGATTATTTGATTATATTAGTGTCCTTTGTCACGCTCTTAAGAAAAACTTCATTTGTCCGACCTATGATTTGATAAAGTCGATTTGCGAAAGAGACTGGGACATTTTGCCAGAGTATGGTATAAACGGCACTCTGTTGCGAGCCGTCCAGTCCACCTATGTGGATAGCAAGGGTACGGGTGCTTGGGAGCCGGCACTTAAGCCAAAAGGAGCAGCTGGCCATGCATAAGGGATTGCTTGTCCCAAAGCTTTTATATGGTAGTGAGAGTTAGGTATGTAAAAAGGAGAACGAAAGCAGGATAAATACGGTCGAAATGCGAGCTGTGCGGAAGATGTGCGGAGTCACGCTGACGGACCGTATTCGCAACAGCGTAGTAAGAAAGCGAGTAGGTATAAAATATAGTATCGGTGTAAGGATGAAAAAGGGTATGCTCCGTTGGTTCGGGCATATAGAAAGAATGCCAGCAGAAAGAAAGACAAAACAGATATACAATGCGAAAGTGAAAGACCTAGACTATCTTACCATGACTAAATAGACCGTGTTCTATCTGAAGGGCAAGTCAAGAGTCGCCGTAACCGGCGAGCGTGTATGAAACGAACTATGAGAGTGGAGGAAGCCAGAGAGGTCTGTAAGGAAAGAACCTGTTGGAACTCTGTACTCTCTGCCTACCCCACGAGCTGGCGTGATGATATAGATAGGTAGATGATATAGATAGGATTTGAACCCAGAACCTTGTGATCACCTAGCGATGCGCTTTGGCACTAGACCAACGAGGAAGTCTATAAATAATAGTATGTAATAATTGAATCTAAATTAAAAAAAAACTACAACAAATAGGCGAATGAAGCCAAAGTCTCAGAAGAGAACTCCTCCATTAATAAAATTATTACAATCGATAGCATTTTGACAAGAACGCCTAGATAATCTGAAGGTGAACTGTATAATTATTCATTCAACAATAATTCCATCTGAAGGTATAGACGCTGACGTTCGCAAATGTCGAGACCTTGGGCCGGCCGCGATTTGCATCTTGTCTTAAACTCATATTTAAAAATGTGAAACGAAACTTTTTGAATTCAAATACTTCTATTATTTTAATAAGCGATACCTATAGTAATGTTGCTAAAAGCACAACAAAGATATTGCGACTAAGTAGTTCTTTCAAAGTTTATAAGATTAAATACAAAAAGAACCAGGAAAAACAAAAAGCTTTTAAATTGCCAGCGTAATTTACGCCCATTTCATTAAATTATTCACTTTAATATAGTCTGAAAATACATCCGCAACGTAGAATTAGTGTAGACATATTTATGGACTGAGAGCTAATTATCTTACACTGGGTACAGCTCCTGCTGATCTAATTTAGATTCTCAAGTTAAATTTCAAGCTAACACATGTATATTTAGAGTGAGTTTCTCCTATGTTCAACTCAAACAACCCCGATTAACATTAGTTTAAAACAATGCTGTTGGGGTAGAACTAAGTTTCTAGTCCACCGGTGTTTCTATTCGAATATTCAAATGAGTTCAGTGGTGCAGAAACTCAGTCGTTTATAGTTCGCTGCGGATCGGGAATGGCAAAACTTTGATAGCCAAAACATTGAGCACGATACATTCCATACGTAATTAAGTATGATCAATGTTATCAATGGTCTGGTGGCAAATCGCATCGCTTTGTGATCACGAGGTCCTGGGTTCAAATAGGATTTGACAAACGTAGTTAACGACATAGGGTCGAACAAATGTAGTTTTTCTAACGAAAAATTCCCAGTATGAATCCGAAGTCTGGAATTGTGCCCGGTATATGGCAATAGGCTCGCCCCCTATTACATGGGACCTAACATCGTCGGCGAAACGTGGGTGTACTCAGTACACCTCTGCCACCCCCTCTGGGGAATATAGGCGTGACGGTGTATCAATGTTATATTAAATTATATAATTAAAAAGTAAATCTACATTAATGACATCACCGTAGTTTTCCTCGAGGATAACGATACAATTTAAGATTTCTTGGTAATCTTAAAATACGGCAAGAACCCACGGCTTAAATATTAATTAAGTCGGATCGAGTTCCAAGCACTAGAAACGTAGATAAAGAGACCTGTTAGTCATATACACCATATTTAGCTGAACCGGTGTGGAGGGTTCAGGATAAAGTCGGCGCATGCGTCACCGGGCGCCGCCAGAGCTGTCGCGACACTTGGACACCGAAATAACCAGCGGACAGACGAACAAACGTTGGCTGAATATTATATTAAGATTTGCATTCAATGAAAGTACGGCGATCGTTTGAAGTTTTGTGTCTTTTTTACGACTGTGAGAAACAGTTGTTTTGTTCGTCGAGACAATACATGGTCCTAATCGATGCACAGCATTATTATGGGTGATACGTAATAACTATATATTTTTATTTGATTAATAACGTTTTGTAATAAACGCCGATCGTAATGTCGTCATTGAGATCCAATATCTACCGCCTAACTAGTAAACACGTGAGAATTGTTTCATGCAACAACAAAAAGAAATTATAAAGCACTGATAAGTACAGAAATTTTTCATTTAAAGAACAACGCTCAGTCATTTTCTCTAAGTTATTAATTTAAAGTCTTTTGTTGTTAATTGTAATTCAAAGTCTTTAAATAAATAAACATGAACCAAAATAATGTCGGCTTAATAATTTCTAGAACCGAAACATATCTCTTTAATTTTCTTCAAATTTAGTCTTTTACGTAATACAGTTAGTGACACCATATCGATAATTCTGTTTTATATAGTCAGTGGGGAGCTCTCGGATCTCTTAATTAAACATTCAGGAGGGATTGTTAGCTAGCAAACTTACCTGGAGGTTGGACCGCGATCTCCTTGGCATCACGCCCACTACCTCTCCCTTCATTATTGATTCGATTACTGTAACAAAGAGTTCATTTTACTGTAAATTTTGCTTTGAATGTTTCAGACACGTTTTCTATGTCTACACAATTTGTTTTTTTATTAAATATAAGTCGTTGAGTCATCGTAAAGTAATTTCTCGTTTTAATCTATATCGTCGTTAAAAAACTATAAATAATTTTTGACTTTTATATTTGTAACCTGTTCTTTTGCACATTTATTGCATTTTATGCAAGTACAAGAATTTGCAACACCAATTTCCAAAACTTTTTCAATATCATATACATACTCAGCGTCGTACCGACACCTTTTACGTAATCCTGTATTCTGTTAGTAAGGTAAAAATGACGTAAAACCATATAAAAAGCTGATATAAGTACTCCAGTTCGAAGTGAGGTAAACGCATATTTTTCCGACAACATAATGCAACGTCCATTACTAAGGCTTCAATCCAATTATGCGTGTAAAAGTATGTGCAACACCCATCCTATGTTCTCATTATGATGTGAATGCTCCAACGTTACACAATACGATAATGCATTGTTATTAGTCTGTCAGATGCTATCTGAACAAAAGATCTATTCAATGCACATACTATTTTATAGTGGTACGATTACTGTTACCATTTTTTTTGTTAATCTATAAAGTCCCATTTCTTTTATGTAGATAAGTTGTATATTAGTTACGCCATTGCCATCATCAATATTATATTTAATTTAAAAACTTCAATTACAGGTTTAGCCGTGATTGATTTTTGTTTTGCTAAGCGATAAAGTATTATAACTATTTAAATTAACAGAACCGATTTCCTTTCGCAAATATAGCCACAAATATTTTTCACATGCCAGTTTATCAATAAATAATAAAAACCAATTTGGAACACCGTTACTTCACGCATCAAAATCAGGTTAGGAGATCCGTTATACAAGTTGCCTTTACAATAAATATCGCTTCGAGTGATATATATTTAAAACACCACACACACTCGTAAATCATAACTGTAAGTGATGAAACCGAGCCATTGTTCCAGAGATGGCCGAAGATCGTACACGGGCTTATGTAACCAGACGCCTATTGTTTCCAACTACATAAAATATTATTAATCACGAGGATCCGTTCAATAGTTAATTGAAACATTGCGAATTGTTTTTCATACGATGGCCTAGATCTTGTAAAATTCAATTCAAACTAGTACCCAGGTCGTGCACGATACAATATGTTCAATGGAATTAACGTTTGATGTAATTAAGATTGATTAGTCGTCATGAGGCGGATTACAATTTGTATAATTTAACTTTTGTATATTTATATAAGCACTAATACTATTAAGTCTTGAAAATATTTGATATAATTCTCTACAACGAAAATATATCGCTCTAATGGATAGTTACCTCCGTCTCCAAGGAGTCTCATCTGAACAAGTGAGGGATCCTCACTATGCTCTTCCAAAACTGTATCATCAGTGACAGTTAATTCCTGCAAACAAAGAAAAACATTTATAAGTCTTTATCCTACAGTTAGAACACAATAGAAAAGTAATTTTAGCAACTAACAAAGCAATCCTTGGTTTAATATCATCATTATTCAACTAACGCCATCTAGTTAAGTTAATAGGAACTAAACTTAATGTGGTAGTGCTGTAAGTACATACAATAATTTCACTGCATTGGATATTTTGTTTTCATATTTAAAATGAGTTTTACATACAATAAAAGTCTGTTACGTTCCGTCACAGGGTACTTGAGGTAAGTATCCCTCACTATCTCCTTTATTGAATCCAGGAAACTACCAAATGCGTTTATGGTCGGTTACTATATTTAACTCAAGTATAGATTTGCTACTACTTACTACCAGAAGAATATTGACAATTTTTATAGAAAGTGTAAGGCAGTCAAATGTCACCATATGGCTCCAAGTCATCCTCACCTGCTCGTGGTACATCGTGCTGATCAACGAACGAGCCTCTGACGACCGAAAAATGGCGGTATAACAATACCAAAAACTAAATATTACAGATCGATGCGAAGAGTGTATATCACTGCTATCGCCGACCCGCATGCCCAGTGTGGTTATTATAGGCAGACCCTTCAAATGGCAAACCAAAATAAATAGCGGCCCCCAGTTCCCGGCCGCCCTGCTATTCCGGATCACGGCGGCGGTCACGGTAACGGCAGGCTAGGGGGTGCGAAGAATCCCCGGGTTACGAAAGACCGCCAGAATCAACTGACCTTGGCGACGTTTGATGACGCACGTTACAGCTTGAAGAGCACATGGCGCAAATGGAATTCGAACTCGGACGGATAAGGTGGCACGTTCTGGGACTGTGTGAAGACCGAAGAAAGGGAGATGGCACCGTTACCCTAGAATCGGGCTACCTTTTGTACTTCCGAGAGGCGACTAACTATCCCAGGGTGGCGTAGGGTTCCTGGTCAATAGCACCCTCTCTGGCAACGTTGTAGAAATGTCTAGTGTATCGAACAGGGTAGCATATCTTGTTATAAAAACGGATAAAGTCTAAAATTTGTGCAGGTTTACGCACCGACTTCGGCACACTCTGACTACGAAATTGAAGATATGTACGAGGACATATACTCCACTACTAAAGTGGGAGTACAAAATTACAACGAATCGTTAGTAGGAATTCACGGTTTCGGTAGCAGGAATCATAGGGGGCAAATGCTTGCCAACTTTCTTAAGAAAGAGGGACTTTTCTTGATGAATTCTTTCTTTAAGAAACAGCCCCAAAGAAAGGCGACATAGCAAAGCCCCGACACTATGACTAAGAATGAGATTGACTTCATCATAACGGACAAGAAGCACATATCCAGAGATGTATCAGTCAGATGATCACCGTCCTATCAGAGGCTCACTGAATATTAACTTTCAGCTCGAGCGAGTTCGTTTGATGAAGCCCAGGCTCCAGCCCAACCTCCTCCAACCCGTAGTAGGATATGAAACGTTTCAGTCAAATTAGCCCTCACAAGTTTGGTTGAAATCCTCAGGGACGAAGATACGAGATTCTGTGAAATGCGACGTATAAGAAAGAAAACCAAACTTTCGGAGGAGACACTGCGGCCTATGAAGGAACAACGTGAAAACCCACCCAACACTTTGTCAGCAACGGGCACTCAACTAACCAATAAAAAGTGTTCGTCCAGTCATCGAAGGAGGAGGACGGAGGTGTCCAAAGCCTTTGGGGACGTAATCACATCTAAGCTGGAGATTCTTTTGGAAGTGATTTCTACAGCTGATTATACGCCTCGTATATATCCCGTCCCGAAATCGTGATAGCTCTTAAGCAGCTAAAGAATGGAATGCCCCTGGAGAGGACGGTGTTACAACTGAACTCTAATAAGCAGGAGGTAAATCGGTGCTGAAGGAGCTCCAAAATATCTTTAACTCTGTCTTCTTTAACGGGAGAACTCCAGAGGATTGGGGTAGGAGCGTGGTCGTACTGTTCTTCAAAAAGTGTGATAAAACCCAACTGAAGAACTACCGCCCTATTTCGCTTTGAGCAACGTTTATAAACTGTTTTCAAGAGTTATCACGAATCGTCTTGCGCGAAGGCTCGACGAATTTCAACCCCCGGGACAGGCCGGGTTTCGAAGAGAGTATGGAACCATAGACCACATCCACACTATACGGTAGATTATACAGAAGACCGAGGAGAATAATCGGCCCCTGTGCTTAGCGTTCGTGGACTATGAGAAGGCATTTGACTCGATCGATAACTGGTCAGTTCTGGTATCCTTGCAACGATGCCAAATCGACTGGCACATCCATGTGTTAAGAAATCTTTATGACGCCGCGACCATGGTCATCCAGATACAAAACCAGCGGACCAACCCTATCCCAATGCATAAAGGTGTGAGACAAGGGGATGTTATTTCCCCTAAATTGTTCACAAATGCATTGGAGGATATGTTTAAGACGGTGGACTGGAAAGTCCATGGCATTAACATAAATGGCAGCCATATCTTACACTTGAGATTTGCAGACGGCATGGTCATTATGGCCGAAACATTGCAGGATTTACAACAGATGCTGACCAGCCTAGCCGATTCTTCCAAACGCATAGGTCTCCGCATAAATTTGGACAAGACCAAGGTAATGTTTAACGGACATGTAGTTGCAATACACCTGTTGCAGTACATGGCGCTATTCTCGAGGTTGTTAGAGAATATGTTTACCTAGCACAAACTCTGGAGTTGGGGAAAAACAACTTTGAGAAAGAGGTCAACAGAAGAATACGGTTGGGCTGGGTGGCATTTGGGAAATTACGTCGAGTATTTACATCACCTATTCAACAAAGCCTAACGACAAAAGTGTTTAATCAGTGCGTCCTGCCCGTTATGACTTACGGAGCCGAAATGTGGACACTCACGGTGGGACTGCTCCATAAATTTAAAGTACTCTGCGAGCTATGGAAAGGGCTCGGAGTTGCTCTGAAGGATAGAATCCGGAACGAAGTCATTCAACAGAGAACTAAAGTTATCGTCATAGCCCACCGGATTAGTAAACTGAAGTGGCAATAGGCCGGTCACATTAGCCGAACAACCGTGTGTATGTGAATGATCTAGGCTGTTGGCCGCGGGGCCTTTACAGGTTCACCGGACAAGGGCCAAACAACCGATGACTGCTGGGACAAACGAGTTCTTGAGTGGAGACCAAGGACTGGCAAACGTAATGCAGGACGCCCTCAGGCTAGGTGGAGCGATGACCTTCGTAGGGCGGCGGGCAGAAACTGGAAGAGAGTAGCCGAGGATCGTATCCTGCACTTCGAGAGGCCCATGTCCAGCAGTGGACTGCTGTCCACAGTCAGCAAATCTATCAATTCATTAAATATTGGAACCGGTCATTAAACTTAATATGCGATTCAGTTTATTTTGTAAACATTCAATTTGTTTTTAGCTGTAGTCATAGCGTACAAGCGAAGAAATCCATTACCTAGTTTTACAACAACAATTTCCCGGTAAAAAATCCTTTGTGGTGATGAATATAAGCGTATAAAACGGTTTTCATGAATAACAAGTTGACCCAGAACGCTGTATTTATGCCGCTCCAATACTTTCATTAATATTGATAAGATCTCAAACAAACATGAATCTTAGTGTAAGTATAACAAATTTCTTTAGAAGAGAAACGCGAGATCGGCACGTGTTTTATATTTGAGTAAACAAGATTCCCTAAATTCCTATCTAAAGTTTGTTCTCACGCCCGCCTGTGGTATATATATCTCATAATATATAATATGGGTATACAGAAAGTAAACACATTTACGCGCGTTCTGTTTCATGTCTCTTTAGCAAGGGTACAGGTGTTGCTAACGTATGTAACCTTGGAGGAATTTAGCTTTATATAATTTAATATAGAGAAATCAAAGTGGAATGGAGACTGAATGATACACAAATATTTGTACATATGGGCGGTGAGGATTTTTTCAATACGTTCGAATGAATGATATTGTATACCGGCGATAGGTGTTATTGTATTATCCGACACGCGTATCTTCACACACAACTGCTACTGAATTATTGACATCAGGCGAATTCGTTGTTAACTTATTTTTTTTATAATGGACTTTAAATGCTCTCAAAGGATTCTATCTGTGGGACACAGTTCATCGCTCTTCAAAAGTCCGAATAGTGACCAAAGCGAGAAGATATCATAATAGACCAGTAATTCACTCAGCAGTAGACAGAACTACAGAGTATAGGCTTAATAACATAACTAGCTGAGGCATTAATAATGTGACAACAAAAATATCAACTAATATACCTAATCGCACAACCTAGTTTTATTATATACAGGTAACTCTTTATAACTCTAATAACCAGAACAACTAATATACAAAATTTACAGTAGAATTATAGACTGACAATCATCATAAGCCATCGGCCTGCAATCAATCAGTGTAGGCAACTACCAGGCTGCTTCACATAAGTTACTAGTCTGAGATAGTGCGCGAAAGCTTTTATCTTTAAAGTCTTAACACACGGAGCTGACTCAACAACACTATCAGTACAAAATGCGTAAAATAAACATGATCGTACATTTTCCTTTTCCCCATGCTTACTTATCAATAAAATAAACAGAGTTGTCGATAAACATGTCGACGGCCCGACAGACGAAGTTGAGCACAAACTCGCGAGAAACAAAGAGCGAACTGGAAGAAAGTTACTTGGAAAACCAGGAAAGGGGGCGCGCGAGTAACTCACAACTTTGACGTGTCGGACGCCAGTTATACGAAGTTGGGTAAGTTTTCCACTCGCTAATTCGCAGTATAAATTTGTTTAACGTCTTAACTTTTTAACTGTAATTACTTAGCAAAGTTCGAGATAGATTGAAGTACTCCGAAACTCTGACAGCGAGACTGAAGAGTTTGATGAGATATTGTAATAATTGTAGTTGTTAGTTCGCAATCACCCAGCCGAGTGCTTGCCTCGGATAACGGGCGGGGCGTTTATTTCACTTCTTAACTTGTGTCGTAAGCTTTCTGTTTGCCTTTATATTTTCTAACTTTTATATAGCTCTATAGAGTAAAATTATTCTTATTTAAAGGAAAAAAGAGGAATGTTTATAAGGGTAATACTTTTTCCTATTCTTTATGTATATCTAAATTTTTACGTCAGTTTTTCTTACTTACACTAAAATTTTAAAATTACTTATGCAATTGCTTAATTACATTGGTATATTACGTTGGTATGCTGACGTATTAGCACTCATTCACGATTAATCTAAATTCTAAAGTTGATTTTAAATTAACATATATTTTAAAGAATCACCATACCAAAACGAATGTAATAAACACAAGTTATTATTACGAAAAACAATAATACCTACACAGAATATTAAATGAATACAATTAGCAAGAAACAATGCCGAAGAAGTTTATAAACAATTCCAACATCGAAACGTTCAGTTTGAATACCTATCTACCTACAATATAAGGAACTTTGAAACCCCCCGGCCTCAAAGCGAGGAGATGAAAGAAAAACAATAAAGTGTTTCAATAACGCGAAACAACAGTTTGTTTAGTGAAGTTAGAAGGGGTGAACGGGGCGCAGGCGTTTCTCCCCAGAGGGGGCGCGCCTACACGTCGCTCACATGCCTAGTAACTCATGTTAAACCACCGTTTAATGAATTCCACGAATATCAACTCAACTTTGTCGACATTATCATGAATTAGAGATGAAGAAGAACATAAATTATACTAATTAATTGTAATTAAAGAATTGAGATTATTTTGTTTACGTGGCATTACGGTATATATAATAATAATATTAGCCCTGTTAAGAAACTGTCCCACCGTTGGGCACGGGCCTCCTCTCAAACTGAGAGGGCTTAGGCCATAGTCCACCACGCTGGCCCAGTGCGGGTTGGCGAACTTCACACACCTTCGAGAAACTCTTAGGCATGCAGGTTTCCTCACGATGGTTTCCTTCACCGTTAAAGCAAGTGATAGTTAATTTTTAATACGCACATGTTTTCGAAAAGACAGAGGTACGTGCCTGGGTTTGAACTCGAGACCTCTGACTTTGCAGTCCAATGGTCTAAGCACTAGGCTATCACTGTTTATAACTGTATATAAGTATTATATATTTCTAGATGTCTACTATTATAGATGACCATACGAAAATTTGGGTAAATAAAGTAGGTACTGCATGACTTCAAAATAGAAAGAAATCATATTCTATAAGAAAAGTATGCACTAAAATATTTCAAACTGTGTTTTTTTATTATTCTTTCATAAATCAAGCTTATACTCTGGAGAGTTGAGATGAGAACGTTATGTAAGTATGAAATTAATCTTCATTTAAATTAAATACCTCTCCGCCCACAAGAACGCTGGATTTCTGCTTAATGAATCTCAGCACATGTATCGGATTAATGTTAATTACAAATAGGACCAGACCATATAAGCCGATTCGACGAGCACCGTTAATGGGAATCGAGATTTAACAGTAGTTATTAACTACCAACATTATGGAAATAATTAAATGGAACAATATTCAATAGTGGAAAGTTAAAAGACAGATTAACTCTGTAATTAGTGCATGAAGGCAGCTTGAATAACCAGCCGTTAATAAAAATTGGATAACTAACGAACACGTCATAATTTTCATGTAAAAAGATAACGTTCGTTATAAAAGTGGGGCGCATCATTTGAAATTGAATAAAAACGTAAAATTAATCTTTTCTACTAAATCCTAATTAAAGTTAGTAAGTTAACCCCACACATAAACAGGCGTAGCGTCGACACAATTTTATGCCCAATAACCTTTTTAGTACGTAATTAATTAAAGCCGAGGACATGTGGAAAGTTCAGGATAACTATGCTTTTATGGTTTTGACACAATGTTTTATACGACATGTTTCCATGTATCGCATGAGTAACGATCACGATGCAGCTTGTTTCGTTACTTGTAAGTGCCCTTATAAATCCGACATCGTTGTCGGACGCCATCGCGTTCGATACAAACTGGTTATATCGTTAACTTCCCGCTACGGAATTATCTTGTAGAATGCTCGTACAGTTACCTGTTCAAGTTTTTAACGTTTACCTGTTCTCAATAAAAGAATTTCCTCTCTTGTAACAGCAAAAGCGACGTTCTGTGATAAAATAAATAGCACTATTCTAAAGGGGCTTTGTTTTGATTACTTAAGTAATTTTTTTTTTTCAAAAAAAACGTAGCCCCACACTAGGATTTATTCCTGTGTCGTGGGTGCGTTTACAAACATGAAAATTCACATACACAAATACCCAGACCGGAACAAATAATTGTGGATCACACAAAGATTTGTCAGGTGCGGGACTCGAACCCGCGACTATTAGACGCAGTGGGCAGAGCGGCTTAAGCTCTTAACCACTGCGCTAAATCGTCCGTCAATTTTACAGTATTTGTGACTGTGTGTGTACATGTGTGACAACATGTCTCTTTAAAATATCAATAGTTTCTTTGCATCCGCTTATTTAATTTTTCTATTATTTCAACTTTCAATATAAAAAGACTACACATTCGTCTAGACGTAAATAAATTGCACATAAATGAGTGTAGCGATATGGGAGGTACCTATTCTGTTCATGAATTCACCCATAAACATAATACAAACATTTCTCAATCTCAACTAATGCTTGATAAGTAATCAGTGTACACGCGTGACTTTGATAATGGTATAATACTTAACAAGATCTCACGTTATTTAACCGTGCAATCACATGAAGTTGCTAATGTGTCTTGGGAAATCTAAAATTGGTGTCCACGTAACATTTCAGCCACTGAATGTTCATTTACAATGCCATTACTTATTCTGAAATATTCCTTGAGTGCCACACTCCTCTGAGTATCTCCTATTTAGTATTCACTGCATTATTCAGAATACCGGCAAGAGAGCACATTCACGGTGACATAAATCGTTTCGTATCTTGCATGTTACATACTACTTAAAACATTTACACGTAACAATTTGATTGATGGGTTGTGTAATGTGTTTATCAATATGCTTTGTATCTTATTCATTCATTCTTTATTTATTTCTGGTCATCAATTTTAACTGTGACAACTGGTATTGGCCTTAATTATACTTCTAAGATATTTAATGTAAGTGTTTGTTTCTTAAGGTTTCGCTACGTTGCCGACGCATCGCGACGGGAGCGCGACGATGGCGCGGCTTGGAGAGTTGTAATGTACTGAAATGTACTGGAGACGCCACACAGCGCAGCTCCTCGCGGCGCGACGGCAAACGTCACGTCGCGCTCCGTCGGCTATTTGACTAAAACTTTATTTTTTCTTCTCCATATTTCTTTTATTTCACATAATACAATAAGGTACTCTTTCTTCCCGTGAAAGTTAAAGACTACTGAAGGATTTAAAAATTATTGATAAAGTAACTTGCGAGGCGCAACTGCGACGTTCTTGCCAGTCACCAACGTTAAGCAGAGTTCGAATCGGTTGGTCGGAAATAGGTGACCGTTTTTCATATTCGAGCGCCCAACTGCGAGCTTTAGAAAACATGTTAAGCTGTTGGTTTCGGTTTCCAATTAACCTGATAGTCGTTAAGCCAAGTTGCAAGCCTTATAGGCTTGAATAGTTCCAAAAGCAGGTGGTCACTAACCTGCTTCCACCTATCCGCAATGACTCCGTATGGTGTAAATGAATCTCTCTCACCTCTATATGCGAGAGAAGGGTCCCAATGGCGGGATAGTATAGGCCGATTTATTAAATTATTATTAAGTAATTTGCCATTGACGTTATCGTTTCGTATGTAACAGACCACTTCTCCCAGAATATATGTATGTAGATATAACAATATCCATAATTATGTCGTTATACCAGTCTTCTAGGCACAGCTGTTAATATACACCTGGGCCACACCGGGCCGAGTTTTATCGTTACCTGAATCGGGTTCATTTAACATGTATGGAATTAAACATGTTTTATAAACACTTGTGTCTTTAGTAGAAAGTAATGGGTTATCGTTAAAACCTTCCATGATAGGATCCCTAATTAAGGTTATTTTGTTTATTATGAAGAGGGATCATTTATTCTTTCTTTGTTTTGTAATCTGAAAAACCATGTTATTCAGGATGTATTGTAATAACACATAACGCACCGTCAGAGAATTAATCGTCATACGCAAGAACGCTTTCTTAACGCTTTCGTAAAGCCCTGGAATAAAACAAATTGCTAACGGTACATTTGTAAAAAAGCTATTACATCGCTTCAAAAATTTCCCTTGCGAATGGGGGCTTACTCTCCAAAGAGCATATAGACCACCAAGTCCACTAAAAACGAATGAAAAGCACTGATGGGGTTGCCGCTGTAGTTCACATTCCTTAGAGATCCAAACGCGTGTTGCAGATAATAACGACTAATTTTGATTGTCCTTACATTATACATTGCAATGCTCTGTTCGTGACTGCCTCGTTTGTCTAGTCGTAAAGCGCATCGCTTTGTGATCACGAGGTCCGGGGTTCCAATCCTAGGTCGGATAAATAATGTAATTTTCTAACGAAAACTTCCCAGTACCAGTATGAGGTCAGAGTCTGGAATCTTGTCCGGTGTATGGCAATAGGCTCGTCCCCCATTATATGGGACCTAACATCGTCGGCGAAAAGTGGGTGTACTCAGTACCCCTCTGCCACCCCTGCTTAGGGAATAGGCGTGACGGTGTTTTTTTGTTCTGATCGTAGCGGTAGAAGAGTCACATTGAAATCACTATTAGTGATTAGGCGATTGTTATACTACCAAGCGATTTATAATCTTGTGCTTTGATTTTGTGTAATTTTAATTAAACAATAGTTATCTATCTGATATCATCAACCCCGGTTCCTGCTAATGTCGTAGATGATAACAAAGTAAAACATGTTTACTTACCCCTGTGTGCTCATTGACACCGACGATAACAGCGGTGTACCACTGCGTGGCCCCCGCAGCTCTATACACCTGGGCCCTGCACCCACCCAGGACTGAAGGCGTCGTGGTCAGGATCCTCTGGCCGTCCTGCGTGGTTCGCCACTCGCTAACCTCAGCTGATAATGCGGTTAGAGTCGAAGGGTCTACTCCGGCATCAGCGCCAGCGAGATGTGCGTCCCATTCCTAGAAAAAAAAACTGTTTGAGTACTGGATTTCAAGTGATAAATACTTCGAAAAGTTTCTTTCTAATCTCACCAAACTAGTGAAGGCCATCGATTTGTCTTACGCCGCAATCTGAAATCCGCAGCTACTACGGTATTCAGAGCATATTTTCTATTTAAAAGTTCTCGTACTTAAATGAAATACTATCAGAAAGATCACACCTAAATATATTCTATAATAAATACCACGAGAACCACTCTGTTTCAACATAATTAACCACCTAATTAAGGTGCATAAAGCCGTTTAATTAGCATCACGTACGGTAACACAGATACCTAATTCCGACTAGAACATAAATCTGTATTTATATTAATTAATGTATTACATCGATAGTTGCCTTTACGACCTCGTGTCACATGTACACGCTATGCCCCACATTACGGGTACACCTCCACAAATCAACATTAGTATACTTGCCCACGTATATCGTGTTAAGTGCAGTAATAATTCACCATACACGGACACATAACGTACACTCACACAGAGGTAAAGACCAGCGCCAACCGTGCGCACACGATTGCAATAGTATTTATGTCAATGTTACAGTCACACACACATGGACATAAAACTCACACCTGATTCAGTGTATTGCATACAAGCCTGTGCCCGGCGACAGACGTATCCGGTGCGTTGAACCCGCCCCTCTCCCCATCGCCCCCCTACAAACGGCTGTTATATCTACACGTAGACCTACTGTATCCTCCTGTTTGCTAACTAACGCTGTTGGACTATTCAGGGTCACCGTTTGTGTAGACAGCCTGCTCGTATTTTATTTGAGGCGACGGTACAATGAATTTAAACAAGAAATGTTGCTGAGACAATAGTGGAAAATTGTGTAATTATATCACTGTTGATATCTAAATAAGATAGTCTATTCAAGGTATCAATATAGTAAACATCTATGAATACGATTCGCATGAATAGCAACTAGCTATTTCTAGCATTGATTGTATTGTTCAAGTATATTGTGGAATATAAAATGCTTGGATGAAACAACAATGGCGCCCTTTTCACGGTCAAATCATTTTCCGATATTACCGTCTGGAACGCCGTAGTAATCGTAACCGGCAAGTATTTGTCGAGTAATGTCGAGTCACGGTTTGATGAGCGTGACTTTGCTTTAGGGCTGCCAGACACTATAACAATCTACATTTGGATCTTAAAGACCTCGAATGTTTTGGCACTAACAGCGTAACTCTCTTTCTCCGTAGAACCAACTAGAATAGATAATCATCTGTCTATTACAAAACTATTTGCATACATTTTATGGCAATTGGAATTGGTATAAGATTAGAAAACCTTGTTTTTGAAACACTAAATGAAGTTACTTATACTATTTTAAAGAGTTTAATATCGATCTCTATCCTTGCCATCTCCCCTATCCTAGGTTGCAACGAAGTTTGCTCAGTGTCAGCATAGTTAAGAACAGATGATACCTCCTACTCAGCATCTGCATCTTGTTCAAATTAAACTGCCGACCCTACTTAAGCTAAGCGTGAGTCAGCAGCGGTTACACAACGTTGCCTGCAGGCATTACTGTTTATTTTGCTCTCGGTTACTCTATTTGGTGAGATTACGCCGTGATTAATATCGGGTCGTGGCTTCACGATGGGATCGCGGATAATGTCTCATTCCGTTTGAGAAAGTGATGAATATTAATAATGCTAGTTCTAGCGGCGCTTGATAATCACTTCTGATGTGAAAGTTCTTGTTGGGCTTAATAAAGCAATCGAGATTTATCGGCTATCGTAAACCTAAATGAGCGACATGATAAAGAAAGTTTTGTTGACTTATATTTGTAACTAGCTGTACCAGCAAATGCGTTCGCAGTAATTTCAGGCGTATATTTCACATCCTTAAGTTATTTTTTTGAAAAGTAGCCTATGTCCTTTCCCTGGATAAAATCTATACCCTTGCGGAATATGAACAATCTGTTCAGCGGTTTGGGCGTAAAAAGGTAACAGATAAACAGACAGATAGCCAGACAGACATAGTTACTTTCGAATTTATAATATTAGTAAGTATGCGATTATTTATTATCTTTTTTTTTAAAAAACGTAGCCCTCACTAGGATTTATTCCTGTGTCGTGGGTGCGTTTACAAACATGAAAATTCACATACACAAATACCCAGACCGGTACAAATAATTGTGGATCACACAAAGATTTGTCTCGTGCGAGAATCGAACCCGCGACTATTAGACACAGTGGGCGGAGCGGCTTAAGCTCTTAACCACTGCGCTAAATCGTCCGTCAATATTTTTATACAGATTTGAATGCGTATAATATAAAGCCGGTCCTGGTGGCAATCTTTGGTTGAGGCCTCTTTCCTGCAGTTGTCCAAAGAAAAGTTAGTTTATACGCAAATAAGCAACCACGTAAACCTTTATCGGCTCTACATAATGGCCGTTTATCTTATCTTTTTGAATGTGCTGTACATGTGGATATTTTTTTTTTTTTTTTTAAAAACGTAGCCCCACACTAGGATTTATTCCTGTGTCGTGGGTGCGTTTACAAACATGAAAATTCACAAACAAATACCCAGACCGGAACAAATAATTGTGGATCACACAAAGATTTGTCCCGTGCGGGAATCGAACCCGCGACTATTCGACACAGTGGGCGGAGCAGCTCAAGCTCTTAACCACTGCGCTAAATCGTCCATCTACTACGTATAAAATTTTGTCAAATTTTGTATCATATAAACTCTACTGCCAGTAAACAAATCTGTCCTCGAGTTAAATATTGTAACCGGCCATTTGTAAAAGAACAATTACAATACTATTGCTCAAAACGGCCACATTATATATATATATATATATATATAATAATATCAGCCTATACTGCCCACTGCTGGACAAAGGCCTTCTCTCAAAAATCGAGATGAGAGAAATTAGGTCATACTGCACCACGCGGACCCAGTGCGGATTAATGGAGGCAGGTTTGTAGCCACCTGCTGTTGGCACTTATCAAGCCGCCTTTACGGCTTCCAACTCGGCTTATCGACTACCACATTATATGGTAGCCGGGACTAACGGCTTAACGTGCCTTCCGAAGCACGGAGACGCTCGAATATAAAAAATGCCACAAACGGTCACCCATCTCGGGCCGATCGAGTCGAACTCTGCCTAACCTTGGTAATCGGTAAGAACACTGCGGTCGCACAGCGGTACGAGCGCCTACATATATCAACATTATATTATGTACAGTCCGACAAGGATCTTTTGGCCTGCGGCCGAAATCGCAACTAACGCAGTCATCAAATGTAACGTCATTCAAGACAGTTTGCTACGAAATTTACCCAAAGCCTTTTCTTTACACCTCCTGTTTAGCCTTTACACGAAGAACATTCCTTGTTCGAGTAAGGTGCATCTAGCCCTATTCGCGGATGATACCGCTCTCTGCGTCTCGCATAGGAATAAGGGTTTCATTACCAGAAACCTTCAGGCAACCGCCAATTCCCTAGGGAATTCGTTCAGGAAGTGGCGTATTGAGGTGAACCCGGACAAGAGCGCTGCGGTGTTCTTCTCCAGAGGTGCCACCCCGCGCCACTCCCTGCGCCGCCCTAGAAGTAATCTCGGTCAAGTGACCATGTTCGACCGACCCATTCCCTGGGTCAGAGGTCAAATATCTAGGGTTCACAAACAATACCATGACCTTCGGCACGCACATCAAGCGAGTCCATCACCGAGCATCCTTTGTGCTCGGTCGTCTCTACCCGCTAATCTGCAAGCGGAGTAAAATGTCCCTTAGACGCTTTGTCTTTTAGTGACGCTTTACAAAACTTGCGTTCGGCCCATCATGACTTATGCGTGTGTTGTGTTCGGGCATTCGGCCCCCTCTCACATCGATAAACTCCAAGCGGTTCAAAACCGCTTCCTCCGTAAAGCCGTAGGAGGTTCGTACGGAATGTCGATCTCCACTCCGATCTAGGTCTCAAACCTATTCGCGCCTATATTAAAAAGGCGACAACACGCCACTTCGCGAACGCATCTTCCCATGCGAATCCGTTAATCGTAGCCGCCGCCGACTACGATCTATCTTTATCATCACGCCAGATCCCTTACGGGGTAGGCAGAGAGTACAGAGTTCCAACAGGTTCTTTCCTTACATACCTCTCTGGCTTCCTCCACTCTCATAGTTCGTCTCATACACGCTCGCCGGTTACGGAGACTCTTGACTTGTTCTTCAGATAAGACTCGGTCTTTTTGGTCATGGTAAGATAGTCTAGGTGTTCCCTGGTACCTACATCTTTCCACTTTCGCATTGTATATCTGTTTTGTCATTCTTTCTTCTGCCATTATTTCTATATGCCCGAACTAACGGAGCATACCCTTTCTCGTCTTTACACCGATACTATCTTTCATACCTACTCGCTTTCTTACTACGCTGTAATACTACATTCAAAGAAAACGAAGGAGTACTTACATACTTATAAATCATAAAAAATTTAATGTCATCGGCCCTTTTTATTGTTATTAAATAATACCTAAATATAAATCGAATCTCTTAAGATAATCAGATGACATTCAACTCACCCTCGTTACATCCAACTAAAAATAGGTACAACAAAGGAAAAGACGAAAAATACTCTCCAAAATTTTCTCTTGTAGAAGTATATTTCATGTACATAGCATTGTATGAATTCCCGTTGACATATTTACATAAGACGCGTACCTACATCACTCCGAGACGTGTCAAGGGCAATCCAAGTTTTCCCTCATTTCCTTCACACAAAGGACTTGTGAATTCCAAATGGCATTGTAAACAAATGTTATATTACTTTATACCTATATCACACCGACAAACAGTTACAATAACTAAGGTCTTTGAGTCAGTTTTGTTAAGATTGGGAAATCGAAGTTACTACCTACCTACCTACTCAAAGTATGTTTAATCGAGCGAGACACCAGTGCATTTAAAGATAGAGGAGCTCCGTAACTTCGAAGGAAACAGAAGCATCAGGGGCACAGAAATCAGATTAATCTATCTATCTATATTATCACGCTAGATCCCTTGCAGGGTAGGCAGAGAGTGCAGAGTTTCAACAGGTTCTTTCTTTACATACCTCTCTGGCTTCTTCCACTCTTATAGTTCGTCTCATACACGCTCGCCGGTTACGGAGACTCTTGACTATATAATTTTATTATTACTAATATTATTATTATTTCTGTGATAATGGGTATATTTTAGTATGGTAATATACCACATACCTAAGTGTTCCTTACAGAGGACTAGGAATCTTTAGAGGGTATTTCCCCAGCGAATATAATAAAGGGTACTCATGATATGCGATTTTGTATAACATGTAAATATATGGAGACATGTTATACAAAATATCGATACTAAATTAATAATTTACTCTAACGTAAAGTTTCGCAGATGGCGTGATATGTCTATATCGGTAAGTTTTTCCGTTCCCTTACGCAGACTAATTAATTTGGAAAACCCTGAAAGTACCCAAAGAAACAATTCCTATCGATAAGTCCTTTTATTAACCTTTCCTTTTATTATGCTTTTACGTGACCATGATGGTCACGTAAAAGCATAATTTTTAAACGCCGCAATAATAAATATACATTTCGCGTGTCACCATCGCTATGCAGTATGTATCGTACTGTATCTCTGGGCGGTCACCAGGAAGCCATTACGCCTGGCATACATTCGCGGCTCCCGCCAGCTCTCATTCAATTTCCTGCCGCTGCCGCTCCCGTCTAGCGATACCACTTTTGATAATAAAGTTATCTATGAAATCCGACGTAATTTATACTGCTAATTCTCTTTTGAGTATGAGTTTTCAAATTTGTTGCACGTCTTAGCGTTATTTAGCCCACGGTCGTAACTATACATAATTATCTTCACTGTCAGCCTGTAGCAGGCCATGCTGGACATAAGCTTTTCCAATTAAACTTTAAAACATTTTAAAGTGCAGCAATTTTCTTTCGATGTCTTCGGAAATACTGTCACCTTCATTTTACACTTGTTATAGATTGCAATCACAACTAAAACATCTAAAAATGGTGATGGTTTGTTCACAAAGTTTTATAGTTCGCTTTGAATAGATACATACATACATAATTCCGAAAGTGTTGCATTTATACGTCAGTCAAGTATAAACAACTTTTATTCTAGCACTTTTTATCTTTTCTAGTAAGTTAATTAAGTAATTTCATGGCGGATGATCTGGATATACACATATTCTTTTACTACGCACACATATAATTTAAGAAATGACGTGAGCTTTCTCTTTTTTATCTCGACACATATGTATAGGTATATTGTTTTAGTAAGCGAAATTCGCGAGCTTTCGGTAACGACCATGATGCCGGCGGATACACTATCTGCCGTCTCTATACATCCATTATAATTGCGATGTTATCATGTTATACGTAATATGCGAGAATCAGCGATTAGTATGAATACATTGACATTATCGTAACACCGTCAAATTGATATGCCATCTTTTTCACATTACAAATCTGATACATAAAGATAAAAGTGACAACACATTTTCTCGACAACGTCACGATCTTTTCAAATAGTTTGTGCTTAACCTAGCCTTAGCCTTAGCCCTAGATCATTTTTAAAAGAACTGTGTTTACTAGAGCATCTAGGAACTGTTTTTTATTTGAACTCCTCCTAAACCATTGCGGTGTTATCAAGTTCTTTTTAGCGTGTGAGCTTTTCAGACATTTTTCATAGAATTGGGTTTGATACTTAATGTCAGAAAGTCTTCTTTGGAAAATATACATTACCTTACGCGATAGTAAACCATGCATAATGCTAAAAGGTGAAGAATTCTGAATCAAATATAATATCTGTAGAAGATATTGAGTAACATAAGCAATATTTAGTTACTTGATATTTAACGGTAGCTTTTAATCTCCAATACGTGTACAAACTAACGACAAAGGTCTGGGAACAGGCAACGTGCAAAGATCACGTAACGGAACCTTTACTTACGGACCTTTAAGCTGCTAAATCAGGCTTATACAAACGAAACGAAAGCCTGTTTTATGTACGTCGCGACTCACTTCAGGAAAAGTTAAGTAATTTAACTACATACGTATAAAATATACCAATATTGTTTTAACAAAAATGTTCAGTTCAATTAATCTATTTCTTTTGAAAAAGTAATCAAAGATAGATAGTAAATAGGTAAGTACCTAAAATATAATTGTTGGTATAAAGAATCATAATTGTATCCTGCACACCTACATTATTAGCAAAATACTTCACGGAATGTCATTTCTTGCTGTTTGATGATTTAGTTTTATAGTCATTATTTGAGGAACTTTTGTGTCAAAATAAGTATTTATTCCATTATACAAAGTTTTTATTGATCGTAATTCATGATTCATACAATGACACGTGCTAACGACCGCGTAAAACAACTTTAGTAAAAAGGTCAACAAAAACGATATATAACATTTATATTCAGTTTGAAACACCGCTAAAACTGTTCTGCTGCGTAATAAATTTACGACATCGTTGAACAAGCCTTCAACTTTTTAACAAATCTCGCGATAAAAGTGGCCGAAAATAAACACAGTAAAAATGTACAAAGTTTTACAAGTGGTCATATTGCAGAACTCTGAGTTCCAAAAGCGTCCATTGACGAAGGGCTTTAGTTCTCTAGACAATGCACTTAGACCTATCCATCAAGCTAGATGAAACGTCTGGCTACACACCCCATTCCCTTCCTTTACCCCCTCGTGGAAAATGCAAACATGAAGCCCGGTAAATTGAGCTTTTGTATTCACTACCTTGCCTTCTCCGTCATTAAACATAGAAGAAAATTATTATAGACGATTCCAAAAAAGGCTGTTTCTGAAAAGCTTGATAAATTAATCGCGACCCTATTTTGGACGTGATGTGAAAACGGAGGAATTAATTTAACAAAGTAAATTTTGTATAAGAAAATTTACAATAGATTACTTCAATTACTTTTGATGATAATTTACCATTTATAATAAAGCCCCTTTG
Organism: Phalera bucephala; assembly: GCA_905147815.2. Taxonomy (NCBI): domain Eukaryota; kingdom Metazoa; phylum Arthropoda; class Insecta; order Lepidoptera; family Notodontidae; genus Phalera; species Phalera bucephala. The sequence continues at coordinate 24,533,646 of LR990618.1, read as the reverse complement.
TGATACTACTAGTAATACAAAGGGCATATTTCATGTAGTAAATATGGAACACATTGAGTGTATTCGGATCAGACCGAGGCTAACAATTAAGGGTACTTTTGACTAACAAGTAAGAAGAAAAAGGTGGTTTGAACTTAAAAAAGTATAAACTACTAGCTGTGCCCGCGACTTCGTCCGCGTGGAATAGTGTCTTTGGGTAGCGTTTAATATTTTGTCTCTTGTCGCAAACTTATAAAACATTCACATAAACCTTACATATTTCCATACAAACTTTCATCCCCTATTCTCTATTGTTATTTTACACCCTTAACGGCCTACACCCTTAACTTAAATATCATATTTATTTATATCGAATCAACAGCCTAAAAAATAAGTTTCAAGCTTATCGCTCTAAAAATGACGATACTTCCATTCCACTTTCATCCCCCCCTTTCAACCCTTACAACCCTTTTTGCGCATTTAAAGGAACCTATGTCCTTCCTCAGGCTCTAGACTTATCTGTGTACCAAATTTCATTTAAATTGGTTCAGTAGTTTTGGCGTGAAAGCGCGACAGACAGAGTTACTTTCGCATTTATAATATTAGTAAGGACTACCCTAAGCAAGTTCAAATGACCTGCAAGAGACTTTGAAACAGCCAGATTAAAAACTAACTCAGGAAACGCGATATTTCAATGTTAGTTTAAATGAGATCCAAAGTTTTATCCATAACAGAATTCACAAAGATCATCAACAACATATTGATAAACCTTTTGTCTGGTACAGTCAAACAAAATAGTGGCAATAGGAAATTTAATCTGCCCATTCGATCGCATATTTGACCTTTCACATCTTCCACTCTCTCTTTCAACAATAAGAAAAATCTATATAAAAACTCGACAGCAGAATAAAGCGTAACGCTTCAATATCATATTTGCTCTAAATGGAATTTCCTACAAAGAAAACCATCTCCTCGGTACTTAGATATTGATGTCTTTCATAAAATAAGGAGCACGATCAAAGTAACATTGTCTCGTGTCTAACACACGCCTATATCAATGCCGAACTACCCACCCCCATTTAGGGGGGGGGGGGGAGTAGGGGGTGAGGCGGACCGGACAGTGGAGTAAGCTAACTGAAACAAACTTTACTCGTTTAAATTTTGCGGGGAACAGTTTCTGAGTTGGGTTGCGTGCACGCTGACGACAAAGTTAAGAAACTCGCGATAAACTTTCATTGCCGGTTCGCTAATTGAGTTTTTTAATTATAAATACTTTCTGTAATGTTTTGGTTATTTAACCCCGTTGAAAGTGAACAAACTCTTAAACCGTTTGAAGCTTTAACTCCTGTTCTATTTCAAGACTCACATTCCTTTAATTATTCTTTCATATTTGAAGTACCTGTGGTTCATTTTAACAATGTTAAGGGTAATTTCCTAAAAAATATAATGAGATATTAAAAATCTCAGCTACTTCATGTTTAAAGCTAATTTACATATTCCGACAAAATTTAAAGAAGGGCATCGCGGGCATCTTCATACTTTAGAAGATGCCCGCGATCTTCGTGCATCTTCTAAAGTAACACATTAACAAGTCACAAATATGTAAACTATGACAACTTAGGTAATGTAAATACGAAAAGATCTAATTATACTATTTACCTTCGACAATGTAACACATAAATTAGGTCTAGATACGTACAAAGAGAAGTAATATCAATGCTCATATTATCCACCCCAAGTCCACGGCTTTAAGGAGTTACGTAATATCCATTGTTCTCTATTTGTTTTCTTGATAAAACAACGAAAACATCTATTTTACCTCGAATACTGTAGATACTATCAAGGTAAAGGTCCACTCGGGAGAATTATTAGAAAACTATGGAGGAAAACCTTTTTCCTTTGTTCGGTAATAAATTGCTGCAAATTCATGTCGGTGGCAAACATAAAACGTCTATGAGTATCCTATATTTAGCACATTGTACACAGACAGAGACGATCGGAACATATTTCACCAAAACAATCTACACTCTAGGGTTAAGTACGTAATGTATATTATAATTAGTTTAGAAACTAACACATAAGCAACCTTTGTTAGTACTTATATCAAAACAACCCTAATGTTGAGAAATCATAGATTTATTAGACTGTCTCGTTGGTCTAGTGGCAAAGCGCATCGCTTTGTGATCACGAGGTCCTGGGTTCAAATCCTAGCTCAGACAAGTGCAGTTTTTCTAACGGAAACTTCCCAGTACGAGTCCGGAGTCTGGAATTGTGCCCGGTATATGGCAATAGGCTCGCTTCCTATAACATGGGACCTAACATTGGCGAATATAGGCGTGCCAGTGTAGATTTAATGCAATTTATTTTCAGCTTTGGTACAATTTGAAATGAAATCAAAAATGTGTTGTTCGAGAAAAGAACACAAGAAATGTGCATAGAACAATATTTTTTTTAACAAACGGATGAAATGATCACATTAAAGAGTAACAGTACCATTAAATTCGGTACTATATGGAACGTCAAAGAAAAGAGAAAAATGTACCTAATTAATCATAGCAATGATGACAAGCGCGACTCGGCCGTGTCATAAGAAAGTTTAACCTTTTGAAGATATTTCATTTCGTAAGCTAACTGAAACGTTTATATCTTATTAACTACAGAAAATTAATTACATTCCACCTTGAAGCTTATTACGTTTTTCAAATAATATTGTCAGCAAGAAAATAAAATCAAAGTAAGGGTGCATTCTTTATTGAACAAATAACATCTTTCGCCCACAAGGAGCTTAAATTTAACATTAAAATTCCCCAAAGTAACGTAAATATCACTGAGCAATTAAATTAAAATTTAACGAACGACCTTCGAAGCTTAATTGACGTCCACCTCGAGCGAGAGGTAACTATATGATGAAATTGCAAAATAAAAAAGAGATTGGCCTTTACGGGGTAGAAGTCGATCAATCATAACGTTTCCACAGCGAGGCGGCCGGGCCGACCGAAAATAGCACGACAGTCGGCAATACCACCATCCACCACCTGCCTCGAAATATGTATATAATAAAAGGGGAGGTGCGGGCGGAGTAGGCGCAGAAAATCAATAAAGCGGGCGGCGAGCATCAAAACATACCGCTCCCCGCTCGCAGATCACCCCGCCACCCATTTCTCCCCGTCTCCCGGGGAAACCCTCCCCATGTTTGGCAGACACCGTCCTTGATCTCCCCACTTCGGCCGGGCGCGCAAGTTTGGATAAACACTCGTATCGTCTCACTGGAAATTGGGTCGCTTATGCGTTCTGTTTTTTGCCATCGCCCCGCTTTCATCTTTTAAACTAATAAGCTCGCTTTTTGATGGCATAAATTGATTTTTGATGTAAACTCTACGATATCGAGTAAATATCATATGGACCATTGTATGCAAGGTTAGCCGGTAAATTTTCCAAATAACCTCCGTCACGCTTATCTTCCCAAAGCGTAGGTGACGATGCGTATTGTGTACTCCCACATTTCGCCAACAATGTGAAGTCCTAATATATAGATAGACCTGATGTAATGGGGGACATCGCGCTTATTATGAACAATAACAATCAAAAAACCATTCAAACCTAACCTAACCTTGATCTATAAATGTACACGAACTATAGACAGGCAAAAATAGCACCTTATATTTTTATTTCTAAGAAGAAGGGGATTTCCTAATTTATTTAGACGAAACAAACAGGAAAAAAAATAATGACGAACTCTGTGAACATTTACACAATATCTATATTCATTGTATTATGTATTAAGCCGTTCCGACCGACCTCCCTTTTTTCCCATTTAAATTCTTCTCTGTAAAGGGATTTTGAGGACCAAAGTTTATAAAGGTGTTCTGTTCGACCCCTCGTTGCCTCCTCATGTCCTTTAAAATTTAGAGGAAGCCAATTGGTGATTACTTTTTGCTGAAGATATGTCTGACATGCCATGGTCCGAAGAATACTTCGCTTCGCGGTGCGCTGACTTTAAGACCAGGAATGTATCAGTGAGCTTGTAGTTATTAGTGAGTTTGAAAAGACTGCAAAAGTCTATGATCTTACGCTTGACCTTCAGTGGAAGTACGCTCTTAATTATTTTAGGCGTTTTCTGCACGATGTTTTATATCCTTGCCTTGTCTCATCTACAAGGAGATATTATTCTTTTTTTTTTTTTTAAAGACGGAGCCCCACACTAGGATTTATTCCTGTATCGTGGGTGCGTTTACAAACATGAAAATTCACATACACAAATACCCAGACCGGGACAAATAATTGTGGATCACACAAAGATTTGTCCCGTGCGGGAATCGAACCCGCGACTATTAGACACAGTGGGCGGAGTGGCTTAAGCTCTTAACCACTGCGCTAAATCGTCCGTCAAATTAAATTAAAATTATGCAATGTCGACACCCGAAAGTTGGCATTTGATTAATAATATTTGCCCTGATCTAGGTTTGTGTTATGTTAAATTAAAATCCGATCTCACAGCATGCAGCGTTAAGCTTTTCATGCATCTGTTGTAGGAAGAGAACATCGTTGGGACATCGAAGATTTGTATCATTTTTTTGACGATAATTATTCGCTCTTCCCAGGCTTCCGCTAGCTTCCTAAATATCTTCAAAGTTGGACATAAAGAGCGTCCGAGATACCGGGTCGCCCTGTTGAATACCTTTTTATCTATCTATCTATAACCTCACGCCAGATCCCTTGCGGGGTAGGCAGAGAGTTCCAACAGGTTCTTTCGTTACATACCTCTCTGGCTTCCTCGACTCTCATAGTTCGTCTCATACACGCTCGCCGGTTACGGAGACTCTTGACTTTTCCATCAGATAAGACCTTTTTAAGCCCTCTTAACTGTCTTTAATCAGTTTACCTGTAGGTATACTCAAGAGTCACGCTGTTTAAAACCTCTCTCTACTAGAAAGGGCGACTGTACATTCTGAATCTTGAAAGAATTACTGTTTTTGAATACTATTATTTGTAATAGTAACTATACGCGTTATCTACTTTTGGAATTCAAGTCCTATAGACAATGCAGTGTTGTAAATAGGTTCGCAACAGCTTAGTAAGAAAGCGAGTAGGTATGAAAGATAGTATCGGTGTAAAGATGAGAAAGGGTATGCTCCGTTGATTCGGGCATATAGAAGAATGTCAGAAGAAAGAATGACAAAACAGATTTACAATGCAAAAGTGATAGATTATCTTACCATGACCAAATAGACCGTGTCTTATCTGAAGGGCAAGTCAAGAGTCTGCGTAACCGGCGAGTGTGTATGAGACGAAATATGAGAGTGGAGGAAGCCAGAGAGGTATGTAAGGAAAGAACCTGTTGGAACTCTGTACTCTCTGCCTACCCAGCGAGGGAGCTGGCGTGATGATATAGATAGAGAGAGGTAAATAGGTACTATCAGATATGCATTAGGCGAACTATTTTCTTGTATATTTAGATAGCCAACAGTATAATGTAAAATAAGCTTTGAAATTACTATCAATATGAAAGCATCGAAGACCTAATTAATACTCGAAAAGAAAACAGACTTTATACGATATACATATATACTTAGAGTAGATTGCTAGTAATTAACATAGAAATTTACAGAGTAATAAATTGTAACATTGCTTTTGAGATAGCGCTGTCCTTAATTTAAATAAAGTAGAAGCGCTTGCTCTGCTTTCTTTTGGAATAACGTATATAGTTATGAAAACGTAAAAAACTTCTATATGTGGCTAATTTTGTCTGCATTCGTTTGAATAATTATTGTATTGCAATATAAGGTTAGATTGTGCACTTAACAAATTTACTAAATTTAGACGGTTGTTCGCTTAAATGACATTTACGATTAAAGCTAAATAAATTGGAATATGATAACACAAAATAACTAAAAGACCTTGCAATGTATTCGAGAAATAACTAATATCTGAAAATAATCAAGTATTGAACTAAAAATATCTAATCCAGAAGGAGCCCACCATGAAAAAAATATCTTTTAGTTTGTATAACTATTTTTTTAGTTTGTCTATGATTGTATCTGTTTTTATTTTCTCAGTTGTTATGTGAGTTGGATCCGATTTACGTCTAACTTATCATCGTCGATCATCTGTTAAAATAGCGTATCATTTTCTAGATGTGACATAATCATCGAGGATTATACTCGTTGTTGCGCAGCCGCAACGCACCGGGTACTGCGACCAGACGATGATATCACTCGACCTACAACCTGCGTGGGCGCTTGCCGACGTGTCTTCTGCTTTTTATGGTATTCGCAAGTGTACTGTATAGTCTGGAAACATGTTTTCACAGTTACAATTCGTTTATAAATCGAAGTCATCTTTAAATATGTACGTTATTTAGCGTCGTATTTAATAAATCTTAACTTATTTGTACTTAAGCATCGATGGATATAAGGGTTCATTTCATAGTTTAGAAATATTCTTTGGTGGTTAAGAAGGGTTTTTCTTTATCTCTAAAAATATTTCAGAACCCCCAATGCGGGCTAATATTATTTGTAGACAACTTAAATAGCAAGGGAAACATAGTACCGCATCCACGGAAGACGGAAGAAATTTTCTTTTATCGCTGCATATATCTTGTACCTTTTAAAATGTAAAATTTTAATGTACCCTAATAAGTATTACACTGTACTCTCTGTCTCTCAACGAATATATCTTGCTTTATTGAGGTTTCTATGGCTTCCTTCTGTTCCATCATCAGACCCTGGACACCATTCGGGTCTAAAGTACTCATCAAGACAAATCCAACGAGCCCAAACACGGCGGGGTTATGTCGAATAGTTGGGTGGTTCTAATGACTACCTTTCGCATTCATTACCAGACCCTGACCAGTATTCACAAGCACTATACAACCAGATACTGGTCAGACGCTAATGATGGTATTAACCAGTCTAACAAGCCTAAACACGAGGGGGTTACGTTGTATAGTTTACATATTCCTATGGCCACCTTCCGACTCCATCATGAGACCAGCTCCGTGGTACGTCATATTATTGCATTGCCATCGAACTTACATACGTATGCTAAATTTTAGCTCAGTTCGAATAATAACAAAATATGGCTTTTCTATATCTTTTCTATTGAATAATCTCTGCACTTCAGACTTGCCACGTTTTATAGTAATAAACTCGGTATCTTCACTCGGTACCGGACATTGGGACCTAACACCAATATGTGGGTGTACATTGTACACTTTTGCAATCCCGCTGGGGGAATAAAGGCGTGACGGGGTTTACAAAGTATAATTTAGATTGTAAATTTAGTCGATCAGCCCTTGATAGAGTTCGTCATTTTATATAACACAAAGACATAAACACTTTTGATATCTAAGAATAAAATTTATTCCGACTACAGAATTCATAATTGATTTCTGTGATTCCGACTGACTTTACATTGTTCCACAGTTAACGGTCCCTCTTCTTTCTAAGACTTAACTTTCATGTTCAGAATTTGCTTGTATTAATAAATGTAGACGTCATTTCATAATGTTAAGCATCATGAAATGACGTTTACATTTAAAACAACTACATCAAATAAACTGTTCAAATGTGGCTTTCCGAATTTAATTCCGCACACTCCTTCTCGGATAATGTCCATAATATATTCAACTACCACATCCTCTTAATCAATAATTTATCATAGCATATCGCATAAAAAATATTTACACACACAATAGTGTATAAATTCACGTAAAGTTGTGTCGTAAATCTACGATTCCGATCCACGCGGCGTATCGTGGACGTGGCCTGAATGAATCACGGCTAATTTACAGACGGAGTTTCTACACTTTGAGTCATCGTGTTATATAACAGCTCGTCACTACAATAAACTCGTGTAAGGAAGCGATTAATAATAAAGATAAAGGTTTTTGTCGGCCTATTTTGCGGCAGTACAAAACCAAACTATGTATACGCACCAAATAGCGTAATAAATATTGGTCTCATAAAGATAATATGATACTTATTTTACATTATTATACTTCTATCTATCTGTCTATATTATCACGCCATGCCTTTTTATTTACTTTGAGAATAATAAATAATGGATAGCGTTATTTACTATATGTTATAAAAATAAGCCAACTTCTTATTAACAATAAGTTCTAAATTAAGTTTATACACTATCGAATTAGGTTATTCTGTAATGATGGTATTATTTTTGAAAAATAAACAAATATATATATATAATATAAGCCTTGTTAAGAAACTGTCCCACCGTTGGGCACGGGCCTCCTCTCAAACTGAGAGGATTTAGGCCATAGTCCACAACGCTGGCCCAGTGCGGGTTGGCGAACTTCACACACCTTCGAGAAACTCTCAGGCATGCAGGTTTCCTCACGATGTCTTCATCGTTAAAGCAAGTGATAATTAATTTTTAATACGCATATGCTTTCGAAAATACAGAGGTGCGTGCCTGGGTTTGAACCTGAGACCTTTGACTTTGCAGTCCAACGGTCTAACCACTGGACTACAACTGCATTTTTTTTGAGAATAATAATAAAGTTAATTCAAAATGTTAAAGTTTAACGCTATGACCAAACTCGCCGCGTTGCGTGTCAATGGTTTCTGTATGCTACAGGAGTACCACCAATTCACGACCATTTCACAAAGTTATCGTAACGCGCCGCGTTACATGTTTAATTGTTCATAGCAAAGCGAATAAAGGCTCTGTATCGGTATCATATTTATTAGTGTTACCTGATAAGGGAGCAGGTTGGCGTAATCCAAGAACTCGAGGTGCTGATCGTGCAGGAACTCCACCGGCTGCGCGTCGGCCTGCAGCGTCAGGTCCGCCGCCAGCTGTGTGAATGTCTGGAAACATACATTCTCATATAACATTTTACGTACTAATCACATTTCCTACTAATATTATAAGTGTAAAAGTTTGTATGTTTAGCCGTTTGTTATGTAAAAACGTGTGTGTGAATGCTCTACGCTCTTGGCCGCAGGCAGGGCCTTAAAGCTTCACCGGACAAGATGCGCAAAAACGCATAAACGGATTTGGATGAAATTTGGCACATCTATCTATCTATATCATCACGCCAGATCCCTTACGGGGTAGGCAGAGAATACAGAGTCCCAACAGGTTCTTTCCTTACATACCTCTCTGGCTTCCTCCACTCTCATAGTTCGCCTCATACACGCTCGCCGGTTACGGAGACTCTTGACTTTTCCTTCAGATAAGACTCGGTTTATTTGGTCGTGGTAAGATAGTCTAGGTTTTCCCCGGTACCTGCATCCTTCCACTTTTACATTGTATATCTGTTTTGTCATTCTTTCATCTGGCATTCTTTCTATATGCCCGAACCAACGGAGCATGCCCTTTCTCATCTTTACACCGATACTATCTTTCATACCTACTCGCTTTCTTACTACGCTGTTGTTAATGCGGTCGGTCAGCTTCACTCCGCACATCTTCCGCAGAGCTCGCATTTCTACCGCATTACCGCAATTTGGCACATAGATAATTTATTACCTGGATTACGATATGGATACATTTTTATTTTATTTTTTAACCTATATTGCCCACAGCTGGGCAATGCTCTCCACAATAACCAGACCGGTCTGTTTTCAGCCATCTCCGGCCAAGCCTTCCGAAATGCATCCAAGTCGTCACCCCAACGGTTCCTAGGCCTCCCGCGACGTCGGATACATTTTATGCCAGAAAATTGTAAGGTTCCTGTCTAAAGTCAACGCAGACGAACGACCAACGACAAAGATGTTGGCAGAAACTAGTTAACTTCTAGTAAATTATAATTGGTACAAATGCATCATCTATCCTACTTACATAATAAACGCAGAGGATTGTAAGAATGGTATTCATGTTTGTTATTCTTCCGCGCAAAAAACTACTGAACGGATTTCGATGAAAGTTTACAGTTATATAACTTATACGTCAGAATAACTCATAGGTGTTAATTTTTAAATATATTACAAAATAAACGCGTACACAGCCGCGGATAATAGCTAGCAATATATAATTATATCACTATCAATGCATATTATAAAACAAAGTTATCCCGATCTTGTCTTGATGTTGGCTTACCGGACCGAGGAGACCTCTGGCGCACTTCGACCCATGGGATCTTTTGTGCTTTCCTTGCCCTAATGCTCTTACGTACCTGAAGTATCTAATACTCCCTGTATTAGGTTGTAGGGGGGCAGAGCCGTAGTTCTTCTAGGTTTAGATAGGCCAATCCCAGCAGTTTCATTCGCCAAGTTATCCCGATACGTTTGTCTGTCTGTCCGAACGCGATAAATTCAATAACTACAAGACGGCTTTTCAAACGGTTTTCACCTACGGACGGAGTGGTTCAAGATAAAGGTCCCTCCCGATGCCCTGACATTCCTTCTTTCGGATACAGATACCGCACACAGGAACAGATACCGACCTTGCCGGCGAGGTCGAAGAATCCCTTGCCCGCCAGCCGGTGCAGAGAACCACGGCGAGACACCTAGTATACGCCCTCCCCCATAGCGACTGCTTCCTTGACGCGCCCTTTAGCTAGTTGCCCTCTTGCCCTTGTGGCTCGAGCGTAGTGGTTGCATGCTTGCCCTCTTGTCCGGTGAAGTTGTAAAGGCCCCGCGGGGAACAGCGTAGATCATTCACACACATACACATACAAAAAAAGGATAAAAGTTTATGTGTATAAGTCACCCGTGTGAAGCCGGGGCGGGCCACTAGTAATACTAATAATAAATCAACCTACACTGTCCTATTGTTGGGTGAAGGTCATCATACTCCTCAACGCTGGGGCCGCGTATAATAGTGTAGGCAGGTTCTTGGCTACCTGCTGTTGGAACTTATCAATCCGCCTATAAGGCTTCCGATTTGGTTAAACGAGTAATTAAGTAGTAGCCGGGAGCAACGGCTGAGCATATAAAAATGCCACAAACGTTCACCCATCTCAGACCGAGCGAGACGAGCGCTGACGAGCCTTAGTAATCGCTAAGAGCAAAGAGGTCACTCAGCGCTGCGAACGCCTCATCATTTATGTTACTATAATTGTTTGTTGGCGTAAAATAGCCGTTGAACAATTTAGGCTACATTCTTGCGTGTGTTTGCCTAATAATTTAAGTAGGAGCTACATTACATTCCGATCCGATCCTAATTATCGGATGAAATTGTATTATGTGTAAAGGATAAAATGTGTTGACTTTGCTATTTCCACTACTTATAATTTAATTACCCTGCGCTGCTTGTTGCTCCATCTAGCGGAAATGCATGTCAGATTGTTTCGTAAGAAATTTTAAGAAGGTCCCCCACGGAACCTTCTTCTGTCCTCCACACTAGCACCAGTATAAAAATATGTGAAAACAATATATTTACTGTGACACTGTGTAGACCGAATAGAATTATAGACAAAAAATATTATAAGTTAACGGGAGTTTTCCTAAACAAGATACGATAAACAATGAGCAAAAAGAAGCTCTTATATATACTAGCAGAATTTAGTGCATACAAAAAACGCAAATGCAAAGATGCTAACCTAATTAACACATTACTTAAACAATGGCAATTAACCTCATAAAACTAAGTAAATAATAATAACATTAAAATTATTTACCAGTTATAATATCTACATAAAATAATTAAACTAAAATAAAGATATAAACTTTAAAATTGAGTTTCTATTGCGTACAAGATGGCGTTGTCGTCACTTTAAGAGAAAACCCACAATTTTTATGAAAAGTGATAGGTAACTGAAAAGTATACTTTTCTCTTTACACGACATTCTTTCTGTACGTACGTTTAGTTAACTCTTCTACTGGAAATATATTTTGTTCATATAAACTTCAGAATTAAACGATACAAAATTCTGTTTATCTGCTATGTAATGTCTCATTCAAAATATAATTAACGTTTTGAGCGTCCCAAGAGATAAGAGTTTTCAATGTGTATCAGACCTAACGTTTCGACCTTAGACAAGCCCAAAACGTGATCGCCATTTAGAGGAGGGTCGCGCGTGAATCTGACACAAATGGAGGTCGCAGAGGTCACATGCGTGAAGCAGAAATGTTTCACCAGAATCATCGCTCGAGCATTTTGATAATTCTATACATCATAGCTTAACACTTGAGATACTGAATTTAAATCAAATATCGTGTTACGTACCCTCAATCAATTAGGAGTTACAAAATGGCACTGTAGATGAAACTAAAATAAGGAGATGTAAAGTGGACTTATAAAAATGTCTAACATAAAGAAATTTCTAGTGAATTAACATTTATTTGGCTAAAAATCTTCAGCTGCTAGATCACGTAAAAGGTATTGAGTTATCATGTTCTAGAGAAGACACATCAAGTAAATTTTTTGGACCAAAAGTTAGAGTGCATACACTCTAGTTCTCTTTGTTCAAGATGCTTCCCGCAAACACCTTCGAGTGCTAAGTTTTATTTCAAAAATATGACTTCGTATGAACTAAGATACTGTTTAAAAACTCCAGAAACAAAAGAATTTATTATTTATGAAAACAAAAACATCCCTGCTAACCCCGCGGTCTAGAGACCGCGTGGGTAGGGGTGGGTGTACTAGAGTAAATTACACATAATTACTCATTGATTGCAGGATCAAATTGTAATAAGATTGGATGGTAATAGGTGTAAAACTTGGAACTAGTAACGCCATCTATTTTCACCTACCAATACTTCACGTAGGTAGTAGGTAGGTAAAGGGGCAATATTGAAGAAAAAAAGCATCACATAATTCACATTAGGGATATAAAAAAAATACTTACTAAGGCGGGCCATTGCACGTCTTTTCCGTCCAAAACTCTAGGGGCCCAAACAAGAGTTCTTTCCACCAAAAAAACACGAAACGACCGACGGGAATAAACTGCGACCCACTCGCGACGTTGCCAGTCCACACCGTCATATTCCACTAAGACCTGGAACAATGAAAAATTTTTGTAATTAAAATTATAATTTTTTTTTTTTTTTTTTTTTTTTTTTTTTTTTCAAAACGAATCCCCACACTAGGATTTATTCCTGTGTCGTGGGTGCGTTTACAAACATGAAAATTCACATACACAATATCAGCATATATTGACCTACTACAGGGCAAAGGCCTCTTCAAAATCAAGCTGAGGGATAAGCGCCATCTCTCGGCGAGTAGCAGAAATACGTAGATAGGAACTCCACATTCGCTTTCTGAAACTAACGCTTTTTCGACTTTTACACGTAATATCAACAGATGGCGGTATCTGTACTAAAAATCCGCATTTATAGCGGTCGTCTTCGACCCCGCCCAAATTACGTGTGAAAGAGACCTATAATCTAGACAGAGTACACAATAATAACAAATCAACTTTCGATGTTCTCAAACTATCATGGAACTTTGGAATTACATACATACCCCCCGTGGAATCCGTTTATACTATCGTCATTTTGAAATAACCTAATTTATAATACTGATACGTACACGTACGTTATTATCCCCATAGCGTACATAATCGTTAGATGGTCATTCTTTTTTGTGAGTGTGAATGATCGACGCTGTTGGCCGCAGGGCCTTTACAGCTTCACCGGACAAGAGCGTGCGTGGTGAGCGTGCAACCACTACGCTCGAGCCAGAAGGGCAAGGGGGGCAACTAGCTTAAGGGCGCCTCAAGGAGGAACGGCCTCGGCTTGGGCAGTCGCTATGGGGGAGGGCTTATACTGGGTGTCTCGCCATTGTGCTCTGCACCGGCCGGCGGGCAAGGGATTCTTCGACCTCGCCGGCGTGGTCGGTGTGTGATCTTGTGTGAGGTATCCGAAAGAAGGAATGTAAAGCCATCGGGACGGTCGGTGAGATTAACCGCGGACGGCGTTAGCGGCTGATAGGAGGAAAATTAGGTTCGTAGTCTGCGGCGACTACGATTAGCAGATTCCTATAATTGGACGCGTTCGCGAAATATCGGGCTGATGCCTTCTTAATAAAGGCGCGAATAGATTCGTGACCGAGATCGGAATGGAGATCGACGTTCCGTATGAACCACAGGACTCCGACGGCTTTGCGGACGAAACGGGATTGAACCGTTTGGAGTCTATCAATGTGAGAGCGGGCGGCGTCTTCGAACACCTCACAAGCGTACGTCATGATGGGCCGGACATATGTTTTGTAAAGTGTCACCTTATTCCTAAGGGACATTTCACTTCGCTTGCAGATTATCGGGTAAAAGATGATCATTCTGTAATATTAGCGTGATACTCGGCGCCGCTCACTTTATAATTATTACAAAAGACCTGTTAATTCCAGGTTCACGAAAGGAATTACATTTTGATGCCTATTATCAAGATAGGTGCTAAAGTCGCGAGTAAAGTTAGCAAAGATGGTGAGGGAAGCATGTTCGCCCTCATACCATGAGAGCAAACAACCATCTCTTATGACTAAAATGTCCAAATTCCATGAGATTCATGGGATTTAGATCATTTTAGTCATTGGTTACCCCCATAATCTATGTATAAGTTACGTTACTCGGAGAAGTGAGTATAAACACCGTCACGTTTATATTTCCCAAGCGGGGGCGTATGCATGTATTTCTAATAGAAATATCTATTTAGACAAGCACAGAAAATCATGGAAAGTTGTGGTCTCGCTCCTCTCGTGTATCGGGTATACATGCATTAAGTGTGAGTATTTTTAAATGAAATGTAGAGTAGGAGAGATAATTTCCGTTAAAACACGCATTTTTACACTCCCTGTACCCAGACAACGTAGCAATCACAGTACCAATATCATCTAAGGATTTGGCCGGCTAGAATATTTATATTTTAAGGGCTGGAAGTTGTACACAAACGAAGTACATACTTGGCATTACTAACGATGATAAACTTATCGATCACAAAAGGTACTTAAATGTAAAATGTAAATAATTATGGTAATTACCACAAATACATCACGAGCTGTCTGTTAAGGCCCTCAAGGATTGTACTTTGTAGTCATTTACTACTTATTCCAGTTTTCAATGTCATTCGATTATTGCTTTGTTACACAACCGTTTGCGGTTACGACTGTGTAGTACTATTGATAGCAGATAATTCGGTTCAGTTATGCAATAATCTTTCAATAATATAGTTGGTATTTAAGGTAATTTGAGCTTTATCTATCGTTGCCTTAAGTCTAATTTGGCGTAAGTCAAAATTGACAACTTTCCAGGATGCGATTTATTTTTGATATTTTCATAGTAGTCTTGTTTCAAGGGTACTTTCTCTTTACTTTCCATATTAATATTGAAAAGTAAAAAATAATTTTTTGATGTCGTTTTAAATCGTAAAAAATCTTTGTTTGGCTAAATTTTGAAATAAGGTCTATTAAAAATAGCGCAACGCTATGGTGCTTTACGCTTAATTTCTGTAAAATTATCTACTATATTATTGAAAAATTACTGCAAAACCGCGTTCAATCAACATTCAATTCCAAACCAACAAAGGTCCCATGTAATAGGGGGCGAGCCTATTGCCATATATCGGGCACAATTCCAGACTCCGGACTGAAACTGGAGTTTTTCGATAGAAAAACTACATTTGTACGACCTAGGATTTGAACCCAGGACCTCGTGATCGTAAAGCACATTATTCCCCACTTGACCAACGACGCAGTCATCATCATCAGCTTTCTACAACCCACTGGAGGGCATAAGATTTCACCGTTTTGTGCCATTCTTCGCGGCCCTGTGCCATCTGTCATTGCGTTTACATAATATTTATGTAAATAAATCATTTATCATCTATCATATTAATGTAATAACATTAAGGAGATGAAAAATGAACCTAGCCAAATGAATGTAGATTATAAGTTTAGTTTAATTATTTTTATTCAGTCGTTAATAGACCGCCCTTATTAATTAATTGACACGAAACAATTCCAATCAAGTACTTAGATTGTGGTACCACAGTAAATTACTATTACGTAAGTCTACTATACAACCTTAAACAAATACCCCATTCCATTTCAAAAATGACATTCCAAATAACCCAACAACGTTTTATAAACCAAATCGAAATTGTCTGCGAGCGAAATCATAAATATCGCAGCGTCCAATTTATTATTCACCAATTCCGAGAATGGATTACCATAAAAATGATTACAATACAATGAGACGTCACGGCATGACGCGTCGTGGCGTGCAGAGTGCCTGGCCCACTTACAACCGAAGCCCTACTGTCGTACTAACTACCGACCTTGCCACAATTTGTTGCATATTATTATATAACTATACGAGATGTAACATAATAAACGCAAGAACAGAATGTAATTCGTTCTTAATCAATAACTGAATTGATTCCAACAATCTTAAATGTATTTTTTTTAAATTAGTAAAAAATGCTCTTACTCCTTTATAGCGCTATAATAAACAAAATTTATTATAGATTCAAAGCAATACGTAGATTTCAAATGCAGTTCTAAAACGTATTTTTGAATACGCGCACATACACGTACAAGTTTCACTATTAATTGGGGTATAAAAGTGCTTTTAAATTTGAAAATTTTGTATTCGTATTAAATATGTGTAGCAATTATGTTATCGGGGTGTCTGAGGTCTAGCGTTATTTACTTGTATAATACGTGTTAAAACATATAACAAACTAATACTGAGTAAGGGATCGCGTAGTGACGAATCTGGCCTCACTTCAGAAATCTTAATACAGATTTTTGTGGCCCTGACACTCAAGATAAAGCATTGGAATTTCTTTTCGTGACCGTGGTTTCTCCGGATTGTCCTAGTTTGCAGGGCGTCTGGCTAATGGCCGTGCCCAGGGGGCGACCGGGCGTGGTTTTATTTTATTTTAAAAATATTTTCGAGGAATCCATTGATATTTTAAAAAAACCAATTGTAACAATAAGCACAATTTTATGAGTGTAGGTAGACTATTTAAAAATGTGGGCATGAAGACAAATATGAAGGACCTGGGTCCTTAATTATTACAGGTTTAACGTCTCTGCATGATAATTGTTTATTTCTAAAAAAAAAACGCGGAGAAAATTCCAGCATAATTTTAAACAACAAAACAGAAACATAATTTTCAACGAGGTCAAGGAATATATCAGGTTTTACCCAAATGTTAGGCTTTTATAAATCTTTTTCCACCGTTAAAAATTTAGGTGATGGCAGCTCCAGCTGTAGGCCAAGTTAAAGCTTCGGTGTATAACACAACGCATAGTAAGTACATTTCAACCAAGTGACTTTAAACATTAAGGCAAATAACTAACTCAATACTTTGAGGCTTAGACGATATATAGCATACGTACTTCGATTTCCAAGGAGTGGACTTCTGTCTATATCGAATTAGGATAGAATCGTTGGAACAGCACTCTTCATCCTTATTTAAATCACCAGCCACATTAGGAAGATGGATGGAATTTATAATATTATAAAACTTAACGGACGATTTAGCGCAGTGGTTAAGAGCTTAAGCCACTCTGCCCACTGCGTCTAATAGTCGCGGGTTCGAGTCCCGCACGGGACAAATCTTTGTGTGATCCACAATTATTTGTTCCGGTCTGGGTATTTGTGTATGTGAATTTTCATGTTTGTAAACGCACCCACGACACAGGAATAAATCCTAGTGTGGGGCTACGTTTTAAAAAAAAAAAAAAATTGTTACGACATATTTAGGTCGTCTTTTCTCATTGTGTAATCAATCTTAGTACTGACGTGGCCTATTTTCTCTGTGTGGATTGGGTAGAATCTCCCGCTGAGACTCCTAAAAGGGTATAGATGACAGGCTAGTGACCGCCAACAGCTGGTCGTCACGACGTGATATTTTTGCTGTATGACCATCATGAGGATGTGTAAAAATAGTCCATCGAATCTCCTACTGCGTGTCGTAAAGGCTTTGTGATAGAAAAGCGCTCGCTCACTAGTGTCTATATGAGAAGAAAGAACCGTACTCGAGTAATGGTGGATAAGCAAGAACTCTGGAAGGAAAGAACCTGTTTCTATACTCTATCTATAAGGAATTCTATACTCTACCTACCCTGCAAGGGGTCTAGTGTGATGATATATGTAAATAGAGAAAGACGTACTAACAGTGCCGATTAATAGATAAAATAATATGTAAGTAAGTTTGACTGCCTTGTTAGTCTAGTGGCAAAGCGCATCGATTGGAGATCGCGAGGTCCTGGATTCAAATCCTAGGTCGGACAAATAAAGTTTTTCTAACGAAAAACCTTCCCAGTATGATTCCGGAGTCTGGCATTGTGCCCGGTATAGGTCAATAGGCTCGCCCTCTATTACATGGGACCTAACATCGTCGGCGAAACGTGGGTGTACTCAGTACACCTCTGCCACCCTCGCTTGGGGAATAGAGGCGTGACGGTGTATAATATGTAAGGAAAGAACCTGTTGGAACTCTATACTTTCTGCCTACCCCGCAAGGGATCTGGCGTGATGATATAGATAGATATAATAATAATAATAATATCAGCCTATACTGCCCACTGCTGGGCAAAGGCCTTCTCTCACAAATCGAGGTGAGAGAGATTGGGTCATACTCCACCACGCGGACCCAGTGCGGATTGGTGGAGGCAGGTTTGTGGCCACCTGCTGTTGGAACTTATCAAGCCACCTTTAAGGCTTCCAACTCGGCTTAACGACTACCACATTAAGTGGTAACCGGGACCAACGGCTTAACGTGCCTTCCGAAGCACGGAGACGGTCGAATATGAAATGCCACAAACGGTCACCCATCTCAGGCCGACCGAGTCGAACGCTGCTTAACCTTGGTGATCGGTAAGAACACCGCGGTCGCACAGCGCTACGAGCGCCTCTAGATAGATAGATAGATAATAGGTTTTTATATCAACCGGCAATTCAAGTAACAATTTATTGAATCAAGCTTCTTTCTATATATAACTACTCTAATAATATTTATACATTATAAGCAATAATATCCAGACCGTAAGTATGCAAGTGCATTACGTTTATTTACTAACATTATACGCTTATTTAT
Source organism: Phalera bucephala (assembly GCA_905147815.2). Classification (NCBI taxonomy): domain Eukaryota; kingdom Metazoa; phylum Arthropoda; class Insecta; order Lepidoptera; family Notodontidae; genus Phalera; species Phalera bucephala. The sequence goes on along the minus strand of LR990618.1, from coordinate 24,514,714 downwards.
GCCATGTTTGTATACAAAAGCATTTATAATGGACGCTGAGCAAAACCTTTATTACTTTTGGCAAAGGACCAAAGAAAGGGGCACGAAAGAGATCACAGTGTAAATAGGCGGAAAGAAAATAAAATGATAATGTAAAAATTATTTATTCGGTTAGGTATGCTAAAAAAAAAAACGTTTTCTCATTGTACGCCTACGTAAGAAATGAAATATGGTGTTTCTATTTAGAATTTCAAATAATGGAACAACCATTCATTTATGTCAACCTAAAAAACAATACTATTTCTCTTAGATCTCGATACGATTAATAGCTACATCATTTTACATAACTTCGTAGTAAAACAACTTTCAGGTAGTCAAAGTCATTGACCCTCCAATGTTTTTTATACCGCGTAACAAAATTTGTTCTGTGATTTATACAATACATTGTTGAGTTCTTAGATTTACGCAAATATAAAAGTACACACAAAATAAAAGTATTTTTAGATTTTTTTTGGTAGTTTATTAAAAAAATACCAAACTTTGCACGGAATGCTTTTGCTACAGTGTTAATTTCGGAATGTATTTTTGCACCTGCTGCTAATCTTTTTTAATAAAAGTAAAATTACAAAAGTAACGCAAGTACGAGTTTAGAGAACTACTAGCGAGCCATTTAATATAAACGAAGAATACTTATTAAGTTTTTTTTGCAATAAATCAGTCATTAGGAATTTTAACTTACAACTCACGGGTTTCTTACAATAGCTTGCAAACTATTTGGATTTTACAAATAATATTAATCCAGGTTTAATAAGAAAATAAGAACATAAATTTGGATTTAGACAAACCTGTGAATTTTATCTTTGATCTAAACGCGCCTGAATCGTTGTTTAAAATAGATATTTACTTTCGAAGAATTTACTCAGCTACCGGTAAAACTTAACAACTGTTTCGTAAGAGACTCGTTACTACCAATTTAAAGACTTCCGTTAATTTAATTCGATAAGAGGTGTTTTAATCGACTTAATTGTAGTTTTCAATATGACTACTCCGAGGATGCAAATTATACGATTTAGTACAGACCTACAGGCAGTTCTGGCACAACTGGTTTTAGTACCAAAATAGCAGCGGACAAAATACCGATAACGTCAGCCAAATATGTAAACAAACAATGTAGACCGTGCACTGAATATAATGCAATAGAAACCACACGTTCCTTTCAGTATTCCCACCCGCTTTGATAAGAACTCATTTGTATAGGAACGTCGAAGCCTATTTATAAGCCATCGCCAAAACCTTCAGCCGAAGCCGAAGGTTTGATAACCCTAAGAAAATTGGTTCATGATTGGCTAAACTTATAAAAAGTTATGTTGACTGTATCAACTTAACGAGATGATTAAAATTAGCTACAACTGGATAAAAATAATAAAACTGAAATAATATTATTTATCCAGTGTGTGTTGCCAGTAATTACTTACGGCACTGACACATGGTCGCTAACGAGGGGCCTCATAAGAAGGCTCAAGGTCACCCAAAGGGCGATGGAGAGAGCTATGCTCGGAGTTACCCTGCGGAATCGAATCAGAAACTAGGAGATCCGCAGGAGGACCAAAGTCACTGGTATAGCACTCAGAATTGCTAAACTTAAGTGGCAGTGGGCGGGGCACATAGCTCGTAGAACTGACGGCCGTTGGGGCAGAAAGGTTCTCGAGTGGCGACCACGTACGAGACGTGGAGTGGGCAGGCCCCCTACAAGATGGACCGATGACTTGGTGAAGGTCGCGGGTAGAAGTTGGACTCATCCAACTTCTACCCGCGACCTTCACCAGCATCAACAGCACAAAGCCGTTCGTTGTGGCGGTCTTTAGGGGAGTCCTTTGTCCTGCAGAGGACGTCTTTCGGCTGAAGAAGAAGAAGAAGAAATATTATTGATAATATTTATTTACTTCAAAGCATTCGTAAGTCGTAAATCGTAATAGATTGTTCAATTTCGGTGCTGGCTGAAATCCTTCGTTTTCGGCTAAAACTTCGGCACATTTTCGCAAAAACCGAAGGATTGACCGGAGATAAAAGATTGGCCGAAGGTGGCCGAAGCTAAAGCTTCGGTCGGACACTAGTTGTAACAAAGCGTAACCCCATTTTTTCCTTAAAATGCCGTGTATCACGAATGTTATGAGGATCAAACAGTCATTCAGCAACTCGGGAATAGTCTCCGTAATATTTGCAATCTGAATGCCAGTTAGGTTCTCCGTGATTGTAATTTTATTGCCGGCTCGCCGTTCGTGGTCCAAACTTGTTTTTGTAGTCCCCCGTAGAGTTACTTTTTAGACGCTGCCGACCGGATTCGCAAGAGAAAAGCTTGTATGGTGAGTGAGTATTGAAGTACAGACTACCGAGTAACAGTATTTCTTCATTAAAAGGTGGGCATTCATCGTTTTGTTCGTAATTAATGCTTATGCTTATGATACATTAGGCATTATAGTAGGTACCTGAGTAGACGTTGCGTAATATCTTATTTTAGCGGACTTCATCCGGTTATTTACTAGTACCGTCACCATGTCCACGTTTTTTTATTAAGTGAGAACGTATTTTTTTTTCTCAAGGGGGCCTATAATCATATTTATCATACTTATACGGTATTAGCGTACTTTGGTAGTTTAATGACAACAGACTTCAGAAAACATCAAAACATTTTATACTAAATCTATTCAGTTTCCATAATGACATCAACTTGAAACAGCTTGAACCTAAAACAATGAAACAAGCCTAGTGTATTTCTGTACTTTAATATCGCTGTTTGAAATAAAACAAGAGCATACTAGAACCTCTAAATGGCATAGTAAAAAGTATGAATATAGATGCATGGTTTTGTATGACTCATTCGGAGAGTCACATTCACACTTCGAAATCAAACGGGACGTTTGAAGTTAAACTCGGCCATGCCACGTTTATAACGTAAACATTTGAGAGGGAATCTAATATTTTGGTCATTACCAGTTTTTATATGTGACTGCTGAATATACATTCAAGTTCGTTCGTCGTCAATTAAAGTACTCTCAGTTATTTGTTTGTTTCATAACTGATAACTTTCTTTCTATAGAAAGAACAAATTAATTCTCATGCCGTACGTTCGCTGATTCAGACGTTACTCCTCTGAGAATCAAAGTTATTTGTAACTTATTTATCTGTTCAATCATCACTCTTGGTGTGGTGTGGCGTTGGAAACGAGTCTACCATTATTATTAGAAACAGTAAGTACCAACGTCAAGGTTGTGAAACTAGGCCAAACGCGAGATTATAGTAGCTGGATCTATATAGAAGTCGAAGAATTAAATTGAACCATTGATAACATTTAAAGTAACTGACTATGCTCATTACAGAACATTAGCAAGAACAGTTTTTAAATAGTTTACTTGGTTAATTCAATACGTTGAATTTAATCCGGGCAAAACATCGCAGCTCCCCAAATTTCAACGGATTTCAAAGCAAAGTCACTCTTGAATAAACCGGTTACTTTAACTACTGATGACTTCAAAAGTCAATCTGTATTAATAATAAACGAGTAGTAGTTACGCCGTATATTTTACAGATAAAATGTATGATAAATCCGAGTATAACACTTGGTGTCCCGAAGCAAATACAAAGTTGGTTGGTGTCACTAATGCGCAATTATGCATGATAATGCGGATTATTGTATGTGTGTACATATTTATTTACATACTATGTACACCCACGCTTAGAAGTGATCTGAAGACTAATTTGACACAAATCCAAAACCATAAAAAATAATATATTAGGGCACCTACATCATTATTCATGTGAACAAAACATGCCGCGCCGTTGCGTAAAATATTTTTTTTAATTTAACCAAAGCATAGAAAATTTCACAAGTAAAACCTGAAAAATAATATAAAATTGTTTATTCGTCGCACCTGTACCATTTCTTCACTTTGCCTGCTAAAATTACACTACGCCATTTTTCGCTTTAGTAGCGAAAAGTAGCGAGTACGATGCTATTTAACACTAGCTATTAGCGAAATTAAAATCATTGCCTGTGAAAATTCAAATGTTAAAAAACCCTGTGAAATGAAATTTTATTTTATCAAATGAAACTAAAATATAAATAGCAAATGACATGCATGGAAATGATGCATGCCTACCAAGTAGTGATTCTTGTACTAGGATTATACTAATAACTACTCAAAAGTATATCTGTTAATATCGTTTTTTAGATCTCATCTACTTTTTACGCAGTCTGATAATAGGCGATAGAATAGAGAAGCATTCAGCACGCAAATTTCAATTCTCTTCAATTACCGCCCAGAAGTTCCCAGTGTGCTGGACTGGTATTTTATATAGAAAAAAAAAGTTTCCCGCCAAAAGAATCAATCATACGTTGTCGTTCGTACGACGAGGGCTCGCGGGCTCGCGCAGCCCCCGCCGGGTTCAGTGGGTCAATGAACGCTGAGCGAGACGCGGGCAGACCTGTCGCGCGATCCGTTGCAAAACATTGTCACCGCCCGACCTTGGTGTGTGGCATGGCCAAAATGTCTCTCTAATACCTATAAAATATTATAGTTATTGCACTTTCATTGCGATTGGAATTAGAATAATATGTAATACGGGAAAACTTAGTTTACTTCGATGATTTGGGATTTTTAAAAATAAATATCGCTATCGCCTCTATTCCCCAAGCAGGGGTGGCAGAGGTGTACTGAATACACCCATTTTCGCCGACGATGTTAGATCCTAAAGTAATAGGGAGAGAGCCTATTACTATTATACCGGGCAGGGCACAATGCCAGTCTCCGGACTGATTTATAGGAACTAGTGGTCCAGTGGACCATAATTTTTTATGATTTCATGTATTTTTTATGCTTAATTTTAAAAAAATATTAGCATTCTGCTCTCTTTCTCTATATAAACTATAAGTGTGGGAAATTTCATACTCCTCCGTCCGCGCAATTTTCAAAAAAAGGGGTACAAAGTTTTTGCTTCACGTATTAATATAATGATAAAGGAACTTTCTATTGATAAAAAATTACACTAGAATTTGAACCCAGGACCCCGTGATATCTAGTTTTATTACCTTCTGAGTATTAACTAGGGTGATTTACGAACAGTGAATTTAAGTAGTAAAATCTTACTTTTGTTTACTTTTGGTGGAGTGTAGCCTAGAAAACCAACAATTACTATTACTATACCGATGCGAATGATGAATGCATAGTATGTATAAGCTATTACGATAACTAATGCATAACGATTCATCAATTTACATTTAATACAGCAAAATAGGCAATTTCGGCCCGCCTAGTTTTTTTAAGTACCTATCGTGATGATTCACAACGTTTAATCTGCAAGCGGAGTAAAATGTCCCTTAGAAATAAGGTGACACTTTACAAAACTTGCGTTCGACCCATCATGACTTATGCGTGTGTTGTGTTCGGGCATTCGGCCCCCTCTCACATCGATAAACTCCAAGTGGTTCAAAACCGCTTCCTCCGTAAAGCCGTAGGAGCCCCCTGGTTCGTACGGAACGTCGACCTCCACTCCGATCTAGGTCTCGAACCTATTCGCGCCTTTATTAAAAAGGCGTCAACACGTCACTTCGCGAACGCATCTACCCATGCGAATCCGTTAATCGTAGCCACCGCCGACTACGATCTCCCCCCCGACCCCTGCCGCCACCGCCGGCCGCGACATGTTCTCACCGACCCCCCCGATGCTTTGTCATCCCTTCTTTCCGCTCAGAATACGGGCGACGACGACGACGTAGTAGTAGATCCCCTCCCATAGCCGGCGGTTGACCGGTGCACTTAGTAGTGCACCCGTCCCCCTACAGCGACTGTCCCAACCGAGGGCGCCCTCGAGTATGTCGCCTCTTGCCCTTCTGGCTGGCTAGAGCGTAGTGGTTGCACGCTCGCCTTTAATTCCGGTGAAGCTGTAAAGGCCTCGCGGCCAACAGCGTACATCATTCACACACACACACACACACAAGATTCACAACGTTGCTAATTTTGTATGCATTCAAATAACCTCTAGCTTACGATTATATTAATCAGTATTATTGAATTCCTAATTAGAATATATATATACGTAAACAAAACAAACTTATAAATCAACCTGCTATCTACTCAGAATCGTCACTTTACATTTTGTTTGTAATTCGACTGCAAAACAATACATCACTGTAGCAGACAAGTCGACTTTCTATGTCAGAATTTCGGGGAAAATAGCTTGTCCGTGACAGACAGACACGGAAGTCTAACTAAACAACGGAACACTAAATATTTTAATACAGTAAGTCATTAACTCACCAGACGGTTTTGAAAATGTAGTGAGTATTCTTATTGTGCTTGGCAATAATACATTTGCCATTTCCTTCGCAAACGAATTTAGACAACTCCAATGGCCTATCCAAAACCCCTATAAAACGGGACATGTCTCGAACAATCAAAATGGTTGGCCAATTTAAGAGAAACTAAACAAAAGATTAGTAATGTCTCGAGCGCTGCCGACAATAATTGCTGTGCAAAATTCGCCGACGGAATGTTGTAATTGTTTGGTACGGTAATTTTCGTTCATTCTTGTCTGTTCAACATATTTGTGCAAACCCAGCGAACTGGTTAAACGACGTAGACGATTTTTTTACAATAATAATAGCAATGATAGCCTAGTGGTTAGACCGTTGGACTGCAAAGTCAGAGGTCTCAGGTTCAAACCCAGGCACGCACCTCTGTCTTTTCGAAAGCATGTGCGTATTTAAAATTAATTATCACTTGCTTTAACGGTGAAGGAAAACCTCGTGAGGAAACCTGCATGCCTAAGTTTCTCGAAGGTGTGCGAAGTTCGCCAACCCGCACTGGGCCAGCGTGGTGGACTATGGCCTAAGCCCTCTCAGTTTGCGAGGAGGCCCGTGCCCAACGGTGGGACAGTTTCTTAACAGGGCTAATATTATAATATTATTATAATAATGTCTATATATTATTTTATAAAGGAGACAATCACGTACATCGCCAAGTATGAAGCAGAAAGAATCATATGTACTTAGAGGCAGTTGAACTTGGAAAATAGCGATCATGGTGACAAAGACAAATATACACATTTTATTATGTCTCATCATATACCTGTTTATACCACAATCCAAGGTGATTGGAGGCATTTTCTTGTAGCTGTAGCAATATGAGAGCGGGAAGATTTCTTTAGCGCTCTGCAGACAAGTCGCTTTGTTGCTGTGTCACATTTTGTTATGAATACGAATATTTAAATCCCCTATCGGTCTTAATTTTTCAGTTCGTAACAAAGAATCTCGACATTGCTCCACTTACATTAACAAACTCTTGTTATTTTTAAATCCCGCCGCAGACTACTTAAAAATATTACACTGACACTAAGCAAAACCATTCATTTACTCGAGTTCATTGTTCCAAGTCAATTTTTCAAATAAAATCTATTCAAAGGTGAGAAAGGTTGCGGGCTGCAATAATTTGCACAACATAAATAACTAACTGGTCATTACCGCCATATCTATAACTAGCACCGCAGTACAGTCGTATTTATCATCGGGAGAGGTCTTCGACTTCCGAGCATATTGACACTCGAAGGACAATTAGCTTTGATAACTGGATTGATAGCTACGTACTGGCAGGGCCGGTACCGACCAGTGTTTATCATTATAACGTCTTTGGATGAAGTGGTTAAAAAAGTATGATCGTGATCGTATAACCTTTTTGGAATGGGCGGAGCAAAAAAGAATTGAAGAGTCATTATGTACCATATTTAATGAGAGTTTTGTAACTGTTCTGTTAAGTAAAACTTATCTATCTCTTAATAAAAGAGTTTTATCAAGTAAACGAAAGCCGGTTTCGAGGATACGAGGCACTGATTGGATCAGAGATTGGTGTCTACGATGTCTTAAAAAAATAACAAATACACTGACATGCTACATTACCCAAGCAGGGCTGGCAGAGGTCCGTACACCGACGATTGTTTAGCTATCGATATTAGGTTCCAATGTAGTCCTTACTACATTGGGACCTTTCGGGACGGGGGACCCTTGGCTAACCTGTATGGTACTATGCAGAATTTCAGACTCCCGAATACTACTGAATATAGTTCGATAATATAACCCCATAACACCATGACAGACTTAAGATTCGTACACAGGACCTCGTGAACCTCAGCTGCCCTAAGCACCACCAAACCACCAAGACAGTACCTAAACATTCCCAATTCCCTAAATACGTAAAAGAGTATCCTGATTCTGGTTTATCTATTCGTAAAACATTCGAAAATACGTACCATCGTAGGTCAATGATTTGTAAGGCTTTCAAACAAACAATTTTATAAACAAAGTCGGTATATACGTTTCGGTAAATAATAATCCTATTGTACGTCTTTCGTTCGTGTTGGTATCTTAGAATGTCTATCTGCATGTATATGTAAATTAATTCATTATCTTAAGGCGAGGTTATCAAAGGAAAGTACTTGCTGACATAAAACAGACACGAATATCTGTTTGAAAATCTACGTCTAAGATGATGCAGACAACACGCAGCTTCATTTAGAACATACAGAAATACCGCTTTTATTTTTATTCACTTCATTCATGTGGAGTTTTTATCTTAGTGAATTACATGAAACATAATAATGTAATGGAGAAAGAAGCTATTGGAACTCTGTCCTCCCTGTCTGACCGAGGGGGATCCGGTGGGATCTGTGGTCATGTAAACATAATACTGTAAAGGTAATTTACAACTATCAATATCTATCTATCTATACCATCACGCCGGATCCCTTGCAGAGTAGGTAGAGAGTACAGAGTTCCAACAGGTTCTTTTCTTACATACCTCTCTGGCTTCCTCCACTCTCATAGTTCGTCTCATACACGCTCTCCGGTTATGGAGACTCCTGACTTGTCCTTTAGATAAGACCCCGTCTATTTGGTCATGGTAAGATAGTCTAGGTCTTCCCCGGGACCTACATCCTTCCACTTTCGCATTGTATGTCAGTTTTGTCATTCTTTCTTTGGACATTCTTTCTATATGCCCGAACCAACGGAGCATACCCTCTCTCATCTTTACACCGATACTATCTTTCATACCTACTAGCTTTCTTACTACGCTGTTGCGAATACGTTTGGTAAGCTTCACTCCGCACATCTTCCGCAGGGCTCGCATTTCCACCGCATTTATCCTATCAATATGTATTATGCAAATTGGTTTGACTATGATTAAGTCCACCCCTGGACAGGGAAAAGCTGAAACACACAAACTTAAAAATGTATAGTCACCCAATTTACGATAATGCTTAGCGTTAGCATGTATATTAAATTAAGTGAATCATCATGTCGGTTCGTAACAGTAACTTTTGCTGAAAACAACACATACATCATACACCTGTAATAAAACAATTATGACCAAGTTTCTAAATATTATGTAGAATGACAATAGATACTTTTTATTTAATTACTAGCACTCTCGCGTAGTTTCCGTGAAATTAAATTCCGACGGATAAATTATCGCAGTGGTTAAGAGCTTAAGCCGCTCCGCCCACTGTGTCTAATAGACGCGGGTTCGATTCCCGCACGGGACAAGTCTTTGTGTGATCCACAACTATTTGTTCCGGTATTTGTGTATGTGAATTTCCATGTTTGTAAACCACCCACGACACAGGAATAAATCCTAGTGTGGGGCTACGTTTAAAAAAAAAATTAACTTGGAATAAGTCCGCGACCAGGGAACTATTAACAAATAACTATGTTTAAATAGGTGTAGCTGTTATACAATATGATCAAAGAACATAAGTCAAATAAACGACAAAAGTTACTGAAATTTTTGATTAATTTTATTGGTAACAATTTTATTGAAAAAAGACGGAGTATGCATTTCGCTCATTTCTGCAGTCGCTATTGCCTACCTTCCTGCATAACCATGCAACCATTTGTACATGTCACGTCACCTCTACGTTAGATCTATCTGACGACAGACATGGGCAAAATGTAATCAGATAAATGATTAACCGCCCCCGCTTGAGACATATAGGCGTGATGGTGTTTTAATGATTAACGATTCCAATTACATTTTGTAATCTTCAACGATTACCATTACATTTTTAATCTTGAATCATGATTGAATAATACAAAATACAATTATAATCATTAATCTGATTACATTTTGCCCATCTCTGTCTGATAATATGAAATCTGAAGGATGGTCATACATAACGTACGTTTCAGGCCATTCTTCTAATGATAATTTCTATGTCATGAAGTGATTCTTTCACCGTCACGCCTATATTCCCCAAGCGGAGGTGGCAGAGGTGTACTGAGTACACCCACTTTTCGCAGACATTGTTAGATTCCAAGTTATAGGGGGCAAGCCTATTACCATATACCGGGCACAATTCTAGAATCCGGACTCATACTGAGTTCAAGTTTACGTTAGAAAAGCTACATTTGTCCGACCTAGGATTTGAAGCCAGGACCTGGTGATTTGCCACTAGACCAACGAGGTAGTCAAGTGATTCTTTCTTAACTTGTAAAACGAAGGTCAGACACTATACAACATTCTTTATTAATGGACAATTTCCTGTTAAAAATATTGCCAATATCGCAACCACGCCCAAATTAAACACATCATTACGAGTAATAATATAATTTGCTATTCACAGATTCAGTTAAACATAGCATAGCGTAGGACCTTCCGTATCAACAGCAACTTCAATGATGTGAAACCTTCAGAGCACTATAATTACCATAAATAGTAATATACGTATACCGTGATATTAATCCGTACCCGAGACCGGTCGTTAATAACTACTATATGATCAGCAATAACGCTTTAAACAGATTTCGAATTGATCACGAATTTCTACCTTGAACACAGGAGCCTAAAGCAAAAATTCTCATAAATAGATCAACCCGGGTTAGCACAGTATTGCAGGCAAAATGGATTGAGCGCGTTGATAGCTCAAACGCCTCGGCTCGTGTGAAAACTTCATGCCATTTATCATCGGCCCAAGTACTAGAGACTATGACCCTAATTTGTTCATACGCAGACTCAGACTGTGCAAATCCAGAATTTGAAGGATAAGCGATCGAACTCTACCTATATATAAGTAATGTTAGTTAATGAGACCTTTTTGCTGTATTAATAAGCGGCACTTTATTACCAAGTTAGTAATAAATCACGTCACGAACTTACGTGGTACCACATACTATTATTGTTTTTGATAGTATCTTATACGTGCGGCAGTTATGTGTGCCATCCTTGGGGTCCTTTTCTAATAAATTACAATCTGAGACATCTCCCCCCTATCCTTCGGTGTTAATATTTCTTCATTTAGCTAAACCCCCGGAAACAATCACTACATATTATAAAACTAAGTCCCCCCCCCCGTCGCGTCTGTCTGTCTGAACGCGATAAACTCAATAACTACTAGTATTTCCATACAGTTTTCACCAATGGATGAGGTGAGGAAGAGAAAGAGGAGAGGAAGGTTTATGCGTATAATTCACTCTTGCGAATCCGGAGCGGGTCGCTAGTAGAAATATAAATAAATAGAAATGTTTGGTATTTACAGTAAACGTATCATTTCATCAGTTATTTTAAATGGCGCAGCATGCAACTTGCTGTAATTAAAGAACATTAATAAACTTAGCTAAATAATTTTCCCTGATTTGCTCTCACCATTATATAACCGGTAGCTTAAAAAAACGAAACCATAATAATAAAATAATACTTTAAAAATACATTTAACGTGTATTTAATAAATTAACGTGTGGCAGAGATGTATCCAATGGAAAATCCATCCTTAGTCTGACCTACTTCGGGACCAATATATCGTGATCGCTACAGACTAGAATAACGAGAATTCAATTAAATTCATAATTAAATATAGGTAAATCTACCAATGGGTCCTATAGGTAATACTAATTAATACAGAATAAAGGCTTTTCAAACAAAATGTTAATATTACTTTAAGCTCAGGTACAATATACGCAAAGTTCAAGGTCCAATACCCAAGCGTCCTAAAACCTAGTCTGGAATCTCGTACCACTTCGGGATAGCACTAAACAAAGAAAAGTCATTTCATTTTAAAACAATCATAACTAGCAGTGAAATATTACACAAAACCACGGGCACAGACTAGTGTTGGCAAGTGTCCTGATTGTGTCGGATTGTCCTATTTCCATGGGTCTAATAACTTGATCCGCCCATTGCTCCTAAGGGACGCAAAAAGGCAGATTTTCGGGTCAGGGCGTTATTTTAACATGGAACTTGAATTATTTGTACTGGAATAATTTGCCTACCTCGTTGATCTAATGGCGCATAGTGGGTTGGTGATAATGAGGCTCTGGATTCGACCCCTAGTCTGCTGTTCTGAACAGCAGGCCGGAGTCTGGAATTGTAACCGTTGTAATGGCAACAACCTCGTCCCCTATTACATTCCAATACTCACCCACATATCGCCAAAGGACCCAAACTAACATCGTCGGCTATATTGGAATGTACACAGCGCACCACTGCCACCTCCGCATGAGGAATATACAGGGGACCATTTATTTTTTATTATTGGTTAAGTAGTTCATTTTCTAATGTCACAGAAACGGCTAACAGAAAACTTAAGACATACTAAGTAACTAAGAAAAGGTAAGTAAAAGCGTAGAAAACTCCCTCGAAAAAAAATCTTCCTGAGCATACATATTTTTGTGATTAGAATATATTAATCAAAAACATAGAGGGGGAAGCAGTCAAAATGATGACTGTTTTAACATCTTATTCGAAATTACAAAGCCTCAACCTGTTTTAGTGATGGCCCAATAGTTTTAATTATTTTTTGCCACGCCTATTGCTCGCCGTTTTATACGCACCTGTCTCGATATTTTACCGACGATATTCGATTTTTTGCCGGCACGGCACTAATGCTGCCTATAACCCCTCGTTCGCACGGACGCTTTTTCAAGAAGCGCTGTACATCGCTTTCATAAAATGTACTGTTAGCCATTTATTTCATACCAGCGCTTTACTAACACGCGTTGAAACGCTCGTGCCAACGTAGGGTGAGTTCTCACGTCGGTCTCAATCTATAAACTACCATAGCGTGAGAATATCAGATTAAGTATTCAACTTACATCATATAGTGCGGCGAGATTGATAACAAAGACCTTGTGAGCCTATACGCACGGTATGAACAACACTGACACAGTGTATTTTTATTTAATCACTACCTACTTATACTCGTACATAATAATGTTTCTTAATGTATAATCTAACATGCATTGTATTGTTTTTTTTAGTAATTAAAGAGTTGTTGCTGTCTTTAATTATGAACTAGTTTTTACCCAAGGTTTTGCCTGCACATCCATTTGTGTGTTTGTGTCTGTGGTTGCCTATTTGTCAGCGTAGAACTCAAAGGTTGCCTATTTGTCAGCGTAGAACTCAAAGGGCACTGACAAAACTATTTTCTATTCTCCATTCTTCAGCCTCGCCTACTTATCTTATTTCCCAATTTCAATATTTGTGCTCCAATCACGAGAAAAATCTTCGCCCCTCAAGTAATCGTCTTCTTCAGTGCCCTTCTCATCGTTCTGATTTTATTCACTTCTCCTTCTTCGTAGAATCAATCCTTCGTTGGAATGCATTGCCTCAGGAACTCAGGATGGTAACGAACCGTCTCTCTTTTAAAAAAAAAACTACACGAGTACCTACTCGAAATGTTGGCAGAACCTGTCAATGATAGTTTCACGTCATTATGTATATATATATATATATATATGTTTATATATTATTATGTATAACATTATTATTAGTTTTATATATAGTATTATTATTATTTTATTTTATATTTATTTTCTTACAATTTTTAGCCTCGTATTTTCGCACCTACCACACATGTTTCCACACCACCCTAAGGTAGACTGGGAGAAAATGCCTCAAGCGTTAAGTCCGCCTTTGTACTTACATATGTGCATAAAAAATAAATAAATGTAAAAATAAAATTTTCTTGGAAACTGGATCTCTTACTTATTCGGAATCAACAACTCTGAAAACCTACTGAATAACAAATTGTTTATGCCAGATAGGTCAGACTACCTATACTGTCCATACCTTGACATTAGAGTCATTTCAGCTTAAAACCTAACTCTTTTCGCCAGTTTTCATCGGAATCTTTCAGTAATTGTGAGTTGTACCGTGATTCAGTGGCATCTAAACTTTTGCATGTACTATACATATTAGCAGAATTGTGATAATGCATCGAAATGTTTCTTGAATATTAGGTCAGCCTAGTTGTGTTTAGAATCTCGCCAGCTTTCTGCAAACTATTGTGCCATGTTATAATGGTCTCCAATAGATAAATTCAATGTAACTGGCTGATCATAATAGTAATAATGAAAAGGTAATGGTATACCAGACAATATTAGGACTTAACAAATTTTTATCCATTAAAATGTCCTATTATAAACTTTCAAAAGCAATATCAAGAAAGTCTGAGCATACAAGAACCGTGCGTAGATTATATTTCCCACGCTGTTGGGTGAGAGAATACGATTTTACTTACCGCACAGGCAAAAAGTTTAACATCTTCGTTTTCAACCAATAAGTATGATTAGAAACAAGATTTAATTAAATACAACGACCAAACGAATTCTTTACTATTACAATAAAGTGAAGAGTAAAGTAATATAAGAATCAATATTGTTACTAACATAAAACTCACTAGGCAGAAAAATAAACTAAAGAAATTATTCAGTCAGTCAACGTCGAGTACTGTAGAAATACATACAGCCGTCACGCGTATATTCCCCAAAGGGGGTGGCAGAGGTGTAGTGAGTACACCCACGTTCGCCGACGATGTTAGGTACCATGTAATAGGGGGCGAGCCTATTGCCATAAACCGGGCACAATTCCAGACTCCGGACTCGTACTGGGAATTTTTCGTTAGAAAAACTACATTTGTCCGACCTAGGAATTGAACCCAGGACCTCGTGGTCACAAAGCGATGCGCTTTGCCACCAGACCAACCAGGCAGTCAGAGCAGAGAGCAGCAGAATAATAATTGCCAAAAAGAGAGAGCGAGAGGTATACTTGCGCAAAAAAGTGAATGATCCATGTTTTTTATAAGTAATTTTGGCTTCATGAAATCTTAGTCTCACATTATTAAAAGCATAATAAGACGCGTTTATTCAATAACTTTCAGTTATTTTGGCCTAAAAATCGATATGGACTGGTAAATAATTACCACAGCGAAATTCATGGACGTATGGCCGTTTATCGATACAATACTACTTCCCCGAACCATGATAGTGCTATTCTATCTAGCGTTCTCGATATTCGAGCCTACATTTTTTTAATGCTTCCGCAAAATATGTCTTCTATAGAAGCTTAGTAAATCAATACAGAGCCTATTATGTGCGTTGCTACAAAATGTTCAAATATCGGCTGTGACCTTGCTGGCACTGACCGACCTCGGCGTGATCTATATTCAATGAGACTACTCCGCAGTAACTTCTCCGCGAGAAACGCACATCAAAACAAAAAAGCTCTAAACTCATACAATAATTAGTTATTTATATAATTCCAGCTCATCTCATTTGGCTAAGATATTTGGTTACCGGCACAGAAAACATAAAAAGGTTTATCTGTAATGCAGACTTTTCAGAAAGCAAGTTGTTATTTTTTTTTTGGATTTTATATCTATCTATCTATCTACCTATATGTTTAAATTTAAAAACTATTCTTATCTATTTATTTACGTGAAATATCACGTGTCTCACGATATAAAATTAACAAAGAAATAAACTGCTTGATAGCAATATTATTGTTTTGAAATTAATGTCTGCAATATTACTCACTTTGAACCACGTTACGTGAAGGATGTCTTTTTGCAATCGAATGTAATATTATTGTTTAAATTAGTCTTTAATACTAACCTTCATTTAGGGTCCAACGCAGCATCGAATATGAAATTTATACATATCGACACCGAGGTTAAAGTAAAAAATTTTACCCACATTCTTAATGTTTACATTTATACCTACGCCCCAACTCTTTTATAGGTAATTTTATCCCGAACCGAGATGAGACATACGCTGTAATAGTATCATGAAATATTTACGAGTATTTTCCCAACGATTTTTCCTTACAGGGGAGAACGGGCATCTGCAGTAAAGCCAGATTCCATTTATAAGTGTGCCGGCTTCTGAAGTTGCTCATAAAGCGTCTCTGATAAAGCCTCCGGTCCTGCGGGATAAGGGGACCTGAAGGGGGAGCGAAGGGGTACAATCCCGCCTCATCTTGTACACTGCCAAGTTTAGAAGTATGTTATAAAGTTCTCAGATTTGAAGAGGACTGAAAGTAGTTTCGTAATTGTAGTCGTGTGTTTATATTATAGTCTGGTGAACCAGGGTATTTTAATTAGAATATTTACGTGATGTAGGTCAATGCTATTTCATAAACGCTATGCTTACCATCAATGTTGACTCAACTCAATTATGCAGACGATATAAAAATATATAAATGCGTTTGCTGCATGATGGTAGGGCTGTCGTTACGTCAATTTAGCGCAGGACGGACGATTTAGCGCAGTGGTTAAGAGCTTAAGCCGCTCTGCCCACTGCGTCTAATAGTCGCGGGTTCGAGTCCCGCACGGGACAAATCTTTGTGTGATCCACAATTATTTGTTTCGGTCTGGGTATTTGTGTATGTGAATTTTCATGTTTGTAAACGCACCCACGACACAGGAATAAATCCTAGTGTGGGGCTACGTTAAAAAAAAAAAAAAAAAAAAATTTTAACACCGCACAGTGATTGCCAAGACCCCGGTTATTTTGGTTAAATAAGACCTTTCTGGCTTCTTATTAGCATTTTTTTTGCTAAATTGTATCTGTCACGTGTGCATTTATCTATGTCTTTCTGTCTAACATATCGGTGTTCCGAAACATGCTTGGAACGATATCACCACAGTAAACATAATGTATCACGAAGCAGAAGCGTGGAATTTGTAATAGTGATTTAGACCTCGGTGATGCGCACCATTTTCAACAGTCTAATTTTCATTATGTATCATCAACCAGTCGTTTAACTCGGTTACAATTTTAAAACCCTGCCCAGACGCTCTCCAAACCAGGGAAAATCCGGTGAAGTCTTGACAGATAGCCACCGTGCTAGAAGGACACCACCTAAAAATGAATACCAGTTCAACCAGCGTCCAAGCCAAATCAATTCTGATTTAGTCTATTTTTTATCACGTAGGTCTATTTTATACATACCACCATCGATCAATATATCGATGCCTACCACTGAATTTCTTACACTTACTGTAAAGGAAAATATCATCATTCACCTGCCTGATCCACTGCAAGGATAACATAGCAAGAACGAAATAATATATTCAAGGATACTCGAAAATACTTGAAAAAAAAGGATTAGACCTAATTAAGTAGTTATTATACATAATGTGGTAACTTAAATGTCCATCCGCAAACAAGTGCAATTCTAATATCTGAAGAGAATATAATATACGATTTTCTACAAGTATTGTTAATGAAAAGTATAGTGGCAACTGTTCCACTTTTTCAAGCTCCATCATACACCCTGTAACGCGAGGGTCGAGGGTCATGAGGTTATCGACAAACCATTTCTAAAAAACTTGCTTACAACTCTGCTATATATTATCCCTTCGCACTAGTGCTTAGTTGTTCTACAGCTATTTATCGTTGGTAGACCGGAGATGGTATTATTAGATAAAGTACCTTTACCCACAAATAACATTTTTCAATATACTATAATCTTGAATATAGTCATTAGTGTGACACCTTATTATTGTACATAATATTGTATTATGTATAGTCTATTCAAATCAGACTTGAAAACTTTGTGAACATTGTAATCTATAATATGAAGGCGACAGTATTTCCGAAGACATCGAAATAAAAACGCTGTAAACAAGAAATCGATGTTTTGAGGTGGAGTGAAAAAGTTTAAAAAATATTAGTTTCATTGGAATATAGATACATGATTAACATTATTCCAAGGTAGATCGACCTAGAGTATTTCTTTATTAATAAACTTATTGGTGTATGTAGAACCTTTTGATACTCTCACCGTGTTCCCTATTTAAAAGTTGTATTAGTGAAAGCGAATATTATAGTCGGAGTTCTTATAAATTTTTATAAGACCGCTAGATCTTATGTCAGACATAAACAAACCTTCACAAGAAAAACTATCCCTCTAATACGTAATATGTATAGAAAGATTTTTCCCACTAGAGTAATCTTGGAAGCTTGCCAGTGTCACCATATCCCTTGTGTACTAGTTAGTACGAGTATAAGGACAATACTCACTGATGCAGCCTTAGGTGAATGAGAACTCATACGCCTTGCGGCGTGATATCGTGGACGGGACAATAATTTAAGGAGTCATCCGTATACAGGTGTGTCTGTCGTTCAGAAAGGCAAACATACTGGGAAATATACGTCATTGCACATAGTCATCGAATCAATTGGGATAACTGGGAAACTGTACGAATTAAGTGCGTATGATTGGCGCAGAAGGAACGGCATGATATGAACATACGAGCCCTATGCTTCTAAATAAATAATTATTATGGAACATTTTGCACTTCGTTCCTCATATTCTACAGGTATAGATGCTCTATAAACAATATGTAACCTATCTAGATTTAAATTAGGTTAACAACATTTCAGCCGATCTATATTTACTTATTTAAATACAATTACTTTTCAAAGCGGTGGAAACAATGCCTTTCATAAATTACTTTGTCATATTACTTGCGAACAAAGTCCGCTTATGAAACTTATAATTATGGACTGATTACTCAATCATATATTGATGTATAAATTAAAGTGAAATTTGATAATAAGAATGTTTGAGATATATTATTCAAATAAGAATATATTTATATACCAAAAATCGTACCCGTAACGCTTTTGGATTTAATATTACTATAATAGATTACATGGAAAATACAAGTAATTATTTACTATAATTTACTTAGTAATAAGTTAAAATTCTCCTAATTCAGCCCTGGCTATGTCGTCGATTATTATTAACAAAAACTATTGTTACAAAACAGCTGAACCGATTAACATTAAATGGGCTTCACTAATTAATATTTCCTGTCTATACCAATGCTTCATGAAAAACAATAACATGTTACACATTATAAATACATAGGAGTTCAACTGTTCACAACATTCTTTAGAGGATTAAATTATAGAATACAATTAAAATAAAAAGGTAATATCGCCATGAGGGACGTCAGCGGAACAGGGAACAGCTGTGTGCGCGTGCGGTGCATTCCTAGCGGTCAACGTACGGTCGGCGGCGCGCGCACACCGAGCACCGCCCGATATACCGCGCCGCGGTTATTCGACGAGCATTATGTCTATCACGACAAAGTAAAATCATTTATAAGTATCTTCCTCCGTTGCAAGTGGTAAGGACGCGTTTTGAACTCATCAAACTTCTAAGCTAAAGAGATATATGTATAGTCGTACCATTTCTTCACTTGTATTACGATAAGTTTTTAGATAAATCAAACGTTTTCAAAACGTATAAGTTCTATAATGTTCGTATTTATAAGATTTTGTATAAAAATAATTAAAATTTCGTCTTCTAGGAGCGCAATTCAGCTTCCTATACAAAATAGTTTAAACGCAAAATATAATGTATGCGTTTTGTTAATCTAAAACTTACTTACAAAAGAGGTACGGATGTACTACATATCTAGATAACTTAGTTGTACCCATTCCGTGTTTTCTTACGAATAAAAACTCATTATTAGATTAAATGGAAATAATACTGACTACCTACTTAGGCAATAGCAGTGATAGCCTAGGTTAGACCGTTGGACTGCAAAGTCACAGGTCTCAGGGTCAAACACAGGCACGCACCTCTGTTTTTTCTAAAGCACGTGCGCATAAAAAATTAATTATCACTTGCTTTAACGGTGAAGGAAAACATCGTAAGGAAACCAGCATGCCTAAGAAATTCGCGAAGGTGTGTGAAGTTCGCCAACCCGCACTGGGCCAGCGTGGTGGACTTTGGCCTAAACCCTCTTAGCTTGCGAGGAGGCCCGTGTCCAACGATGGGACAGTTTCTTAACAGGGCTAATATTATTTATATTTATACCTATTTAGGCTTTAGTCTGGAAGAGGATCCTACATAATATTACGTCCAAGAGTACAAAGAATATTTCTGTAACTTCGTACAGATTGTAGCCTTGCTTTGTGTTGATTTCATTATATATATATGTTGTACATATTAGATAGTTTTTAAATTTATAATAAATCACCGCTGTCGAGAATTGTTCTTTGGGAATATGGAACTCAATTCATAATATTAATACCCCAAGATTCAATTATAAATTCATTCGACATAGAGTTAAGGTTTGAATACAGAATTTCTAAGTACACTGAGCGTGAATTCCTTCTATAATGTAAAAATTAATCAAGCAATGTTTATTCAGGATATAACATAACATAGATTTTTTTACTGCCTCGTTGGTCTAGTGGCTAAGCGCATCGCTTTGTGATCACGAGGTCCTGGGTTCAAATCCTAGGTCGGACATGTGTAGTTTTTCTAACGAAAAACTTCCCAGTACGTGTCTGGAGTCTGGAATTGTGCCCGGTATATGGCAATAGGCTCGCCCCCTATTACATGGGACCTAACATCGTCGGCGAAACGTGGGTGTACTCAGAACACCTCTGCCACCCCCGCTTGGGGAATATAGGCGTGACGGTGTAAAATAGATTTTTTTCTTATACACCGAAATAATTTCGTTTACAGTCTAATGGGCATCTATAAAAAATCAATGAAATCCAAAATAGTTTCCGAAAGCTAAGTTTAAGTTTCTTATGATATAAACACTAAATAAGGCAAGGAAACTTAATGCAGACACATCAGCGTATATTTATTTTTATTCTTGACAAAAATAATGTATGTGAATTGAGTATTTCGCACGCAAAAATTAGATATTGCCCGTAGCCGACTATGTTGAAACCCCTATGATCGCGTGGTCCGACTACTTAGTCCGACAATCTCCAATGTGTTAAAAACTAGACATGATCTACGAGAATATTAAAAATATTGTACCTTCGTATTAATGCTGGGTGTTTAGTTATTTCGCAGAAAATAACGCGGTCTACAGACCATTAAAAATGACTCGTAGATTGTCCCGACAGGACCAGCATAGCAATTAGAAAGATTGAGACACAAAAAATACCGTTCCTTTGAAAAAGGCGTTAATTTTTCATTCGCGGTGAATTAGAGGTGGAACGGGTTGAAGGCTTGACGGGTTGAAAGTCGCTGCCGGCTGCGATCGATACACCGTTATGGGGCTCGTGTTTGTGTGGTCTCAGTTTTCTCTTCCAGATAATAATGTAAACCAAAACCCAACAGACCAGAAAAAGATAAAGGAATATAAGACTTAGAACTTTACTTCATATCTCATGGCGAGGATGTAGCAGTTAAAATCAGACTTTGATGTAGAAGAATAGGTTTTCGCCGTCGCTTGGAGAGACTAAACATTTCGCTATATTAATTAAGCACTTATTTTGTATAAAAAGTCAATACTTACTCAGGAATATTTTAAGAACATTCATAAAATTAAAATCCAGACCAGACCTCTTATGTAATTACAAGATGAATCATAAACACGAATGACATAAAATATAATAAAAAAGTTGAATTGCAGGTCGTCTAGACATTCGAATATATACACGTATCGAAATGTCTAAAAGTTTACTGTATTCGAAAATCGTTTAACTCAAAGTATGGGATGTAACAATTTTGATGTTAGCAACGTTGGAATTTTATTTTACGTAATTAAGACAATAGTATGGTGCGCCATTATGAAGCAAACGATTAAAATAGGGTTTGTAAACAAAGAAAACCTTAATGGATAGATAGCAGTTAAAAGGTCATCGTCGAAAATGACCCCAGAACCAACAAAAATGTGATATATACCATAATTATTTATCTGTTTTACTATAGTATTGGCAAACATCCATATCTAACAGACAATTTGCAATCCAAAACGAATATTTCAAAGTACTGCAAGTACTTAAAGTCGTTAACGTCTTTTCCGAATGTCAGCGTTGTTATCGAATTACGGTTGGATATGTCAATCCTATTAATCGGTTATATTAAATCGATTACTTTCAATAAAGATCGATTTGATTATTGCTAGTGTATTTCTATATAACGATTTTGCAAATGTATTGTAGGCTACTAAATTATAACCTCAAAATCTCATACTTTTTTGCAATACTGCAATTCTCCCGCTTGTCCGTTTTTTTAATGAATGCATGAAGATAAGTTGCAGGTGACTTGAAATCAAACATGCATTTTTTCATTGCTGTTGGTTCTCAGACAAATCATGTATGGACGCAGAACAATGTCCTTTGTTGAACACAACATTATCAGAAAATACCTCATTAGTAAATAGTTTAACCTTCAAGAGTAATATCAAGATTTACGCTAGGCTAGTCACACATAGTAATACATAATTCATCACGCATCGAACGGAATGTAAAATGATTGGAATACGCAACTTTCCTTGAATGTATAAATTCATAGCATATATTATATATAGCAGTTACAATTCCTCTATTTTAGGGTTGAAAGAACATCTGTTTTTTTTAAATATCAGACCAATATATCTAAATAGGAAATATATCATATCTAAATCTCAGCAAGTTGGTAATTTTAAATAACATAAATAACTATATAATCTTTAACTAGCCAGTTAAATTACAATGTTGTTTTATCAATTTAATGCTGTAAATTTCCATGCAGAAGTGGAAAATAAACGTGAAGGGCACAACGATTGCTTCTTTACATGCTTACTTTGAAATATCAGAAACTATAAATTGACTACACAACCCAATGAACGTTGGCAAACCTTCACAACTGTATACTAAAAATTGATGTTTCGTGATCTACAACTATAACCCACGACAATACAATAATATTATATAACACGCACCAGAATCTCTGCAGTTTTTAGCCGAATCTGCAATAATAACGGGTACCGTTAAAAACAAACTGCTTTTACAGCAATCTTGACAATGAACAGTCATGTAGAAGCATCACCAGCAACATCCATATCGATCGTTATGGATGTTGCTCGTTTTGCATCTACAGGGATTATCCTATGAATAAACCCTTGAACTATTAGGGCATATTAATGCCCTGATAGTTCATAGGCGTCGGTACATTACCGCCAGATTTTTGAATGTGCTAGTCTCTTATAGTAAAAATGTCACGCCTATATTCCCCAAGCGGGAGTGGCAGAGCATCCATATCGATTGATGTTGCTTGTTTTGCTTCTGAATGCCTAAAATATTAAATATCAAATATTATTTATGTACCGCGTAGTAAATCTTTTGTGTTCATGCTAATCATTTTCTAGACACAGCAGCTATTCAATTTTATCATTGAATTCTGCAATCTTGGCCAACGTTGGCCACATGGTATTTATCTATTATAACGTACTAAATGAAGTATCTATCGAATTCATGTCACGTATTCGTAAAGAAATAAAATTAGTTGTTACGAAATGAGTGTTGCGACACTAGTCGTTGGCCTCAAAATTTAAGACGTGCGTTGAGTTTTTATAACATAACCTGTATGTTCTAGCGATTCTACAATAACTTTTAATAGAATATCGATTAGAATTGGATGATCTAAGAAGGAATTTTGAGTAAATTTAAAGAAAATGAAGAGCTGAATGTTATATTCATGCCCAGCTAAGGCTTTCCCGTAGACAATGTTGTTTTAACATCGCTGTTTTTGCTAACTGTTATCCCTGCAACCATATAAGTAACCATAGCACCCAGTTTATAAATATTACTTAATAATAAATTATTATCCATAATCCACAATACTAAAACTGGACTATGAGAAAGCCTTTGATTCGATCGAGACTTGGGCGGTTCTTAGATCTCTCCAGCGATGCCGCATTGACTATAGGTACATCGAAGTGTTGAAGTGCTTGTATAATAACGCCACCATGTCAGTCCGAGTACAGGGGCAGTGCACGAAGGTGATCCCCATAAAAAGAGGAGTAAGACAGGGAGACGTCATTTCTCCGAAACTGTTTACGGCCACCTTAGAGGACACCTTCAAGCTCTTGGAATGGCAAGGACTTGG
Organism: Phalera bucephala; assembly: GCA_905147815.2. Lineage (NCBI taxonomy): Eukaryota > Metazoa > Arthropoda > Insecta > Lepidoptera > Notodontidae > Phalera > Phalera bucephala. Next base: position 24,490,559 of record LR990618.1, on the reverse strand, counting down.
CATCAACATCAATGGCGAATACATCACTCACCTTCGATTTGCCGACGACATTGTGGTCATGGCGGAGTCGCTGGAAGATCTAGGACGAATGCTCGGTGACCTCAATAGAGTATCCCAACAAGTGGGTCTTAAAATGAATATGGACAAAACAAAAATAATGTTTAATGTCCATGTCGTACCCACCGCACTCACCGTTGGGAACTCTACTCTTGAAGTTGTCGACGAATACATTTACCTGGGACAGGCAGTCCGGTTAGGTAGGTCCAACTTTGAGAGAGAGGTCAATCGACGAATCCAACTCGGCTGGGCAGCGTTCGGGAAACTGCGCAACATCTTCTCATCCAAAATACCTCAGTGCCTAAAGACTAAAGTTTTTAGTCAATGTGTGTTACCAGTGATGACATATGGATCAGAGACGTGGTCTCTTACAATAGGTCTCATAAAAAAGCTCAAAGTTGCTCAGCGAGCTATGGAAAGAGCTATGCTCGGCGTTTCTCTACGTGATCGAATCAGGAATGAGGAGATTCGTAGAAGAACCAAGGTCACCGACATAGCCCTCAGGATTAGCATGCTGAAGTGGCAATGGGCTGGCCACATAGCGCGAAGATCGGACGGGCGTTGGGGCAGAAAGATTCTAGAGTGGAGACCACGTATTGGCAAGCGCAGCGTAGGACGACCGCCTGCCAGATGGGCCGACGATCTTGTGAAAATCGCAGGAAATCGTTGGATGCAGGTGGCATCGGACCGGTTACGCTGGAAAGCGATTGGGGAGGCCTATGTTCAGCAGTGGACAAGTATAGGCTGAAACGACGACAATACTAAATAAAAAATAATAAAAGAATTTGCTTAGATTACTACAAAAGAATTGGTACCGCCATTTAATGATACTGTTACAGAATGTCAGATTTTTTCTAGTAACTATAAACTAAAAAACTTACAAATTAAGCTACAGATATCTACTATCATCAAGCGTAAGCGTAAGTCGTGTCTCGTAAAAAACTAAATTTCTCGTGTGAATAATGATTGGATACATTATGATAATCTTGAACGCAGTCAACCACAGACCCCGAAATAAATTCTACAATTTATTAAAACTTTTTTACCTATATCTTCAAACTTCAATGTTTCTATCTACAAGATTATATGGTAACATTTTACATAATAAAGAATGCATTGGGCTCAGATTATCTATGTCTATATAGATAGTCTAGAATATACTATTCAATTTATCTTTTTACCAAAGCACTTATACCATGATTTAAAATTTATTAACAAATTCAGAATGATCAAGTCGTTTCTTAATTACTTTACGCAAATGCACTAAGATATTAAAGGCGTTAAAATTATATTTAAAGTCATTTTAAAATAGCGTCGTAACTAGAATCAGCCCTCATCTCCCCTAGGGTTCGTCCCAATTTCGTCCCTTCATGTTGTGACCTACTTCTGGAGCCGCTCATTTTGCCACCGTAGGTTTAAAATGGGGTTGCATGTAATCGTTCTTTGCCCTCATACTCAAAGGGTTTCATTTCAGTTCTCAGCTGGAAATGTTCCGTCTCTTTCACGCAAATTGGATAAGCTACAGACGTAGCTACCTGAATGTAATCACTGGTGCCTATATCCAGTTTTTCTCTAATAGTTATAAGTTTTAGCATTTCAGGATTTTATACATTTTAGCTACCTTCAACGTTTCGATTTAATTTATTTCATTATTAAACTTATTCAAGACTTACGGGTGTTAACATACTTCACCTATTTGTCTAAATTATGTCGTTTCTTGTGTGTGCATATATTCAAGGAGGTATCTAAGAGAGGTACAACCTCGGCTTAGTCGTACCGTCGCTGTAATAATAATAATTTATTGACATAAAATTGAATACAATATTTTGTGAAGTCCCTGACATCTGTGCTAGGTAATAACCTGTGTTATAGAAGTCAGTGCCCTCCCCCATGCTGTAAGGTGTTTAATTAATTCATATTAAGAACAAAGCAAATTATTATAAAAAAATTAGACAAGGGAATTTAAATGTTAAAATTCTTATAAAATATAAATTCTGTGCGTGTGTATGTTGTGTGTTTGTGTGTGTGTGTGTGTGTTTGTGTTTGTGTGTTTGTACGTGTTTACTGGGAGACAAAGGTATGAGAGTCTTATGAAAGTGCTTTTAGTATTAGTTCAGTGTCTTCATAGTTTAACGACTGCAGCCATTTATTAAGTTTCTGTTTCACCGTGTACCGTGTTTGTTTATAATATAAAGAGACTTTTGTGTATTTTATTGTAAATCCGAGAGCTTAAGTTCGGAAGTGTCTTCGCGCAAGTGCAGTACGACACTTAACCAATTGACAGACTGGAAATCCAATTCGTCGATTTGTTAGAGGGCTATGGGGAGGACATAAACTTTGTGAGTCGCTATGGCATCGTTCACCAATCGAGGCGCGTAAGCGATTCTATGAGCTTGCTGGCAAGGTCGAAGTCAGATCCTATGTGCATCCTTTCCTCGATCCTACAATATTAATTTACAATAACAGTGAAAATTGGTCAAACATGAATTGGAATCGTTTTCAGCTGCTAAAGACAAATAAAGGACGTTGACGTATAATTTCTTAACATTTAATCAATTCAATGTTAAAAAATTATTTAAAATAATAAGCGTTTTAGATAGCGTAGCGTACGTTTACCCTCATTAACGGATTCTACTATTGTTGTGAATTAACAAGTCAAGAATACTTTTAAAGACAAATATATTTCCTCGCCCAGACCTCACTAGAAATTCTTAATCATGAATGAAAGCCGAACTAATTTACATACTTGTTTCTATAAATAATCATGAATCAAAGAGACAAGATTACGTCAACGTAGACATTAAAAACACTAAAAATATTTTCGTTTTACGATCGTATTCTTTTATTGACATTCGTATAATGAAATTTTAGCTAGGCGATAGTAATTGTCAAACTGTGAAATGCGTAGAGTAGGATGTAAACAGAACATTATTTCGATTAAGTGAAGCACACAGAACGGGAAAGTTTTGGGACCAAGAGATTAAGCGGACAGTAGAGGATTTTAATCAATTTTGTTTGGCAGACCTTTGTACCTACATAAGATATTCATATATACCCATTATATAGCTGAAATTCTGTGACCAGTTTTAGACTAAAATAATATTTATTTTAGAGCTCCAAATTCTACTTTGCCTAAAGATTGCGCAAATTGAATTTCGTTCGATACTTGTAAATCTGGACGTCTTTCACCTCGGCACGGCTGCTTGCACCGTGGTGTTCAACTGTTGCGTCACTCTGCATTTATCTATCTTTAGTATTTAACAACAAGTCATACAAAAGTGACAAACGCAAGGACCACTCACACGTGGGGTCGACGACCGCATCTACGGCTGCCGATGTTGCAACTGACAGACAAGGTTGATGGTTCGGACCAGAGAATCAATTTAACATCATGGAAATAATGTTAATGAGGGTCTTACTAGACAATTTCCCGATACCATCAAGGCTATTATTAGTATGCTAAACAAGTCAATAATTAGGTATTTATATCACGATTATTTTTCGATTGGTGTTCCGAATGATTATAGGAACAATTGAAAAATCTAATACTGCTACATAAATAACATACGAATTTAAATTTGTAATAATAAAAAAATCTCCCCAATTAGAGAAGTAAATTAGTGAAGTCAGAGAGCATATAAAAAATCTCAATGACGTTTTGTTTTGAAAACTTTGAAGTTCTTAAAAAATATTAAATGAAGGTCTTGTAAGTAAAACATTAGTAGAGTTGGTGCAGATTTTAAACAAAATTAAATCAGTAAACCGATAACCGTTAGTATTTTCTAAATACATAGTCATGTAGTAAATAACGAGGTAGTGTAACTAAGTGATTGCATAACACAGCGAATGCAGTCAACCGAATGGCGCGATGTTGATTGCGTTGTATAAACAAATGTTGATCTCGCGACTGCGTCAAACAAATTGTGATAATTACTACATCTTTAGAAAGAGCAATAGGGCGATGATCTCTGGCTATAATCAGCTTACGTCTATTTTAATTGGCAGTGTTATAAAAAGAATATTTTGTGTTTAAGAGTAAACTCAAAGAGACAAATCCTAGCGCTGATAGACGGTTCTAACTAGTTATTATACTTCCATTCAAGTTGTCAAACCCATTTTAAACTTACAGAGGATTTGGAGGCCACAAGAAGCTGATGTGGGGGTTTTCATAAAAATAAAAGAGAAACACAGAGCGCTGTCTATATGAGCTATAGCCGTTCGGAATACGAATTTGGGTTCCTATGAAAGGAGTATGAATACGCAATGTAGCCAGAAGACGTCATCACAGATATGTTTTTGCTCTATTCAGGAAATGACGGCAGATGTATAATATAAATTCGCTAGTACAAGTGACGTTTGCCATTTTTGTTTAGGCCGTTGCCAACGACAGCAAAGTTAGGCCGATTTTTATAGGCCGTCAGTTAACAAGCCCATTCGTATAAAATGAAAAAAGTAGAAAAAGTCGCCACAAACATAGGCTATTTTTTACATATTAATATATCAATTGTATATGTTTTTTTAGTACTTTTTCTCTGCTTTTTTATTACTCGTAATTTTCCGCACCTATCATAGCTGTTTTCACACCACCTCAAGGTAGACTGGCAGAAAATGCCTCTGGCATTAAGTCCGCCTATGTACATAAGTACATCTGTAGACAAATACACCAATTACAATATTATAAACGCGGTTGATTCAGGTATGATCTATTTAACTTTATGATAGTAACTAGAAATTGTGGCATGCATTTAAACGTCCGTTTTTAATCAATGTCACCCAATATGCTCACGAGATACAAACTAATAATATATAGAAAGAGTACAATCTATTTTTGCCAAAAAATAGGTCGTTAACCTTAATATCATAGTAAAAAATTGCCTAGATTTCGGCCTATCTAGACAAGAAATCCAGGCAAGTTTTTTCGTTAGCTTACGCGGTATTTTTATCTATTTATTTATTTAGATGACCTAAAAGTAGATATGCATTCTTGTTTATTAGTTATTTACGATTAGAAAGTGCAATAAATCATTTGTCTAAGTTTAATGAAAATTTTCCTAAAAATATTTGTTTACGTAAAAACAGAGGAAAAATTATAAGATTTTCCGGGTGTTTATGTTTGCGGTAGGAATGTTAATAATGTTATGATACAAACTCCATAAAGATGTGCGTAAATAAAACACTTCATCATCATAAAGTCGTTTACTTTTTATTTCAAGTGAAAATTCGCTATAGTTCTTTAATCATGATTTTTTTTCAAACGTCGGCAAAAATAGACCTTACCCCCAGCAATTATCTTTACGATCTTACTGATTTAATTAGTTACGAACTTATTCCAGTCAAAGTGTTAAATAAAAACCTCAAACCAATCACATCGTACCAACAGTTGGTTTCACACAAAAAATATTTCGAATGTGACCTGCCGATACGAGTTCAAATTACAACCGTCAAGAAACCCGTCCTCAGTTATCGAACAAGTTTACTAAAGCAAAACTTTCCTCTGTGATAATTTCATTGTTTCTCAGTATATCGAATCACGCCAAAGTAGCGCGTAGGTACCGTGAAAGTTTGCTGGCCAGGGTAAGGAACTGTGTACCACGCGGACCGGTTCGGTGGAGTGACCCCGCGGCGACGGGCCGGTTGTCTCGTATTGCACAACGCAACACGATTTATCAGAACAACCAGGAGATTAGGTAGCAAAGGATCTCGGAAGTCATTCGAGTGATTTTGGCATGACAAAATATCTGAACATGAACATTTAGAAAGAATGGGATTATCGGAAAGCCAAAGGTGATGGTATATACAGAAAAGGACATTGTCGAATATAGCCCCAGAACCAACAAAAATTTGACCCATGCCATCATTATTTACCTTTTTTATTATAATAATGGCAAATGTCCGTACATAACGGACAATTTGCAATCTAAAACGAATATTTCAAAGTATTATAGTTACTTATATCGAAGTCGCTGACATCTTTACTGAATGTCAACTCACAATATAACCTCATATGTATGAATGGCTACTGAAGTATAACCTCAAAATCTAATACTTTTTGTGCAATATTGCGATTCCTCCGCTTGTCATTTTAATAATAAATGCCTTAAGAGAATTTATGGTGGATTTGTAATCATACAAGTATTTTTCATTACTGTTGATTCTGGGGCAAATCATGTATGGACGCAGAACAATGCCCTATAAGTTTATGACCTGCATATACATAAATTTCGAAACTCATCATGCTTAAAATACGTCAATTGTATATGAAATAGGAGTGCATTTATTGGTGTTTGGCGCTGATTTTTAACCGACTTCTAAAAAGGAGGATGTTCTCAATTCGACTATGTTTTTTTTTGTATGTATGTTACGCGATCAATCCGCCAATTATGAATCGATTTTGATGATTCTTTTTGCATTGGGTTCAGTATAGCTTCAAGGTGGTTCCATTTTAATTTCATCGGTATTGGACCTTGGACTTGGAAGATAAACCAGGGAACACCTTAACGACAAACAATACGAATGCGTAGATTAAGATATTAGGGGTATTACGTCAGTCATATAGGTACCCTGCCATAGAACTAATCAGAATATCAACCGACTTCAAAAAGGAGGAGATCGACAATTTGTCTGTGTTTTGTATAACGTCTTTATTTATGAACTGAGTTTGATGATTCTTTTTGCGTTGGGTTTAGTATAGTTTCGAGGTGGTCCCATATTAATGAAATCGGTATTGAACTTTGGACTTTGAAGATACATCAGGGGACTCCTTAACGGCGAACAGCAGGAATGTATAGATTCCGTTATTATGGTTATTATATCAATCCTGTAGGTACCTTGCTGTACAACTCATCAAAATAATATAATATAGGTATATCAATATTAGTAAATAAAATTATTTGTCACTTAAAATTGTAAAAAAAAACTTATAAACATAAATTAAATCGACTTCTAAAAGCAAAAATTTATTATTTGAAATCGGTGCCAAGTAACCCACTGCACTAACCGGTACCGACTTCAAATAGTTATTTTTTGCTTTTATAAGTCGGTTTTTTTTAATAAAGATTTTTATTAATAGACTTGGTGTTTGACGGCTTATAACAAGAAGCAGTACATCATGTCTCTTCGTTCATGTTATTATTGAACAAGGTGGTTGCAATACCAAGGCTAATTTGATCATCATATATTTTAAGTACAAATATATATGTATGTGACGAATGCAAGCATTTAGTCTTATTTTATTAATTGAGCGATATGACTAGAACTGAGGGAGTCCTAATAGTCGCAGAACTCTAAATTAGGTACAAGAAAAAGATGCTCTTACTATTTTTCCCCGTTTTTAGCCTAAACTTCGTGCGATAAATCAGAATAACACAAACAGACCACTTAACGTAATAACCATAAAACAATAAAAAATATAATTTGTAGTTACATAATCAGATAAAAACAGGAAATAAATTGAAAACACTACCTAATTACAAACAACAGATTATATGTGATGTGTGATCGTTATCTGATAAAAAAAACAAATTCGTCGCCTCTTTAATTTGATGTAACGTCATATTTACATATTACTTGTATTGTTAACGAGTAAGTACTTATAAAATCGTACGTGGGTTATTTATAGAGAGTGGCTGATAAAACCTTGTTATCACCAACAAACAATAAAGACATAAACTAAGAGACGTTTCGCGCTATATGCACTTTATCTTAATTGCATAGTCGTACTTAATGAATATGATAACAATTTATACATTATAGTTACAGTTAACAATATTCTAAAACGGATTTGGAACAAATCTATTCTTTATAAAAAGGTGATATTGGTTGTACAGACAAAAATGCTTTACAAAGTGTTAGCTATATAGCTATTAAAACAGCAATAATAGATTTAGGAACGGCGGCCGAATAGTCTGTAGATACTAGCAGGTAATAGGCACAGTAAAGACAAACCATTGGATTTAATAATAAAAGAGAGATAAACATTTAGGTAGGAGTATTCTACTAATATATAGATAGATCATCTAATAGATAGATAGATCTATCTATATTATCACGCCAGATCAGAGAGTACAGAGTTCCAACAGGTTCTTTCCTTACATACCTCTCTGGCTTCCTCCACTCTCATAGTTCTTCTCATACACGCTCGCCGGTTACGGAGACTCCTGACTTGTCCTTCAGAATATTTCAAGATAGAATTGTAATCAAAAACTTGATTCTATATATCCTCCCTCCCTTGTAGTTAAGCATCACAAACCATACCATGAACGAACAATTTCCCCAATTAAAGGCTAGAAAATATATACATTAAAGAAAGACACCTTAGTTACGTGGTGAGTTCAAATTTAATTAGTCCAGAGGCTTCATTACTAAGCGTGCTAGACCGTTAAATAATTACGATCGTCAACCGCAGAAGGTGCCCAGCTGGGGCAGGTATTGGCTTTTCTCGCTCTGACTACTTATTATCTTTCTCCATCTACTTATTATTAATAAAATAATTCTATAATCGTAAAGCAATTATTATGAAACCTACGTACGTAAATATTATATTATTAACACATTTGATCAAACTTTATAAGAGGCAAGAATCGCAACGTGTCCAGTCATTCTTCCAGGTGAAAAGTAATTTATGAAACCAGCAAAAGCACAGTTAATAACACATTTATGAGTACGTAATATTGAGAATGCACATGCCGGCGGTATTAATGATGATTAAAAACATAAAGTCTAAATCACAATACGTAATAGATTATTGGCTTTGTGACTTAACAACACTTGTAGATAGGACACAAGCAGTACAAACACGGTAGTAATATGTCAGTATTATCGGTAATCTATCTCAATATTTGCAACTTATTGCGATAAATTTATTGATTATGAAAGATGCAAAGTATGATATTAAAATACGATTACAACGTAATAGTTCATTAGTATTTTTAAATCAATTTAAAAAGCAAGTACATCGCACTGCAAGTAAACGTTGATGTTGCGAAATCACCAGCTTTGAAATGAGCCTTCAGACTCTGAACCGCTCACCAAGCAAGGCCGTCGGTCATGGCAGGCCATGGTGCTACATAACAATAAAAACGTGCAGGTATAAAACATAAAGACGGAACTATGATACTTATGAGGATAAATAAGTCTTAGTAATGATTCACATAAGTAATCGACATAAGTAAAGACTGAAACTGAAACTAATACATAATTGCCGGCATCACCACTATTTAATCCTCAAAAGAGAACTAGGCAATAAGTAACTTTACTGATGTTTGATGTAAGATGTGACCGCTCAGATTTATTCAGTGATCTGCCATTGTAGTAACACGTGAAGGAAAAGCAAGCATTGCGTCGAAACTGTAAGAATTTAGGCTTGTCCATACTTGGTTATTATAATCCGATATCGATACCGAAAACTAGTCAGTGTTATAAACGTAACAGGTTATTTCAACGGAGCCATCGTTGCGCTGGTATAAATAACAGTTAATTTCTCGTGTCACGCTCCGTTAGATAGCGTCGCGTGCCCGCTAAGCTTCCTGGTTCGCCACGACAGATTCCAATGCATTCAGCTATATTTTGACGTCTGTTTTCAGTATGAATGGCAAAAAATATTCAATTTTAAAGTCCTTGTTCCAATTGTTTGTTGTGTGAAATGCCAATTGATTTTAGCTACTTACCTAGCAATGTTTTAAAATTAAGATAAATAAAACAAAAATAAATGGATGGATCCATCTGGATGTATCACATCATGAACAAATATAGAATCAGCAACACTTCACTCATTGAACGCAATTGAAAACGTTCGTTCCGCGCCATCATATTTTCCGTTGTTACATAAGAAAGTAAGTTGCTATGAATGCAGGGCAAGCAACACACGGACGGAAGAAGCCGTGGTGCGTGACCGGCGATGCCTTGTACTCATATCTGTTCTGCAGAATACAAAACAACAGAACCGGTCGATGTTTCAGCGAGTAAGTCCTTGATTACTGAAGTCTACATACCCGGAACTAAAATTTATGTAGGTAGGTACGTACACTTTTTATCAACCTGCTGGAACTATAACGACATTCAAGCCTCAGAAATAAGTTTTTTGTAACGCGTCTCAGATAAATGCTTCTAAATTAGTACACAATCATTTGCTATGGAAGCAATTACAGTCCCATTGTTACAAATTACAGTAGATGGTTAATAAAAGTATATTGTCAGTTCAGAAACTAATAAGGCCACATTGTTAGTTGTAGTTAAACCTACTAATTAAAATATTTAGATGTAAACAATTATTGTTTAATGCACACGGGTTGTGACAAAACTAGTTCAGAAAAGAAAAGGGGAACGTGACCCCTCTGTTTTTATCACACGCACCCTTTTGAGCTACTTTTGACGCCTTTATAATTCAAGTATAGAGTTGTGCGAAAGAGACTTTGGGACATTTTACTAGAGTACGGTATAAATGGCACTCTGTTGCGAGCCGTCCAGTCCAGTACGAGTAGGTGTTTTGCAGTGTTTTGTTTAACATGTTTCCCTTGTTGGACGTTGAAATCGGCGTGAAGCAGGGTTGCGTGTTGTCCGCTAGATTGTTTATAATATATTTGGATAAGTCTTCAAATGGGTGACCTAGTGGTAAATCATCTGCTATATGCAGATGACGCGGTTTTAATAGCGCCAACAGTCACTGATCTGCAAACACTAGTCACAGTTATGAAAGGCGACTGCATGAAAAATGGCTTACATTTGAATGTAAAAAAAACAAAGATTATAGTTTTTGAAAGGGAAGAAACCAGAACGAATGCAAGGATTGTGGTTGGTAACGATGTGCTGGAGCAAGTGAATGAGTTTGTATATCTTGGATGCGCATTCAGTAAGGATGGGATACACCGCTGACATAGAGAGAAGAGTGAGTGCAGGGAACAGAGTGAATGGTGCGATGTGAAAGCTACTTGGGAGGCGGCAATTTAGCTAAAAGGCACAGCTGGCCATACATAACGGAGTGCTTGTCCGCTGTTATATGGTAGCGAGAGCTGGTGAGAATGAAAGTAGGATAAATGCGGTGCAAATGCGAGCTCTGCGGAAGTTGTGCGGAGTGAAGCTAACCGACCGTATTCGCAGCATAGAAAGAAAGCGAGTAGGTATGAAAGATAGTATCGGTGTAAAGATGAGAAAGGGTATGCTCCGTAGGTTCGGGCATATAGAAAGAATATCAGGAGAAAGAATGACATAACAGATATACACTGCGAAAGTGGAAAGATGTAGGTACCGCGGAAGACCTAGACTATCTTACCACGACCAAATAGACAGAGTCTTATATGAAGGACAAGTCAAGAGGTTCGTAACCGGCGAGCGTGTATGAGACGAACTATGAGAGTGGAGGAAGCCAGAGAGGTACGTAAGAAAAGAACCTGTTGAAAATCTGTACTCTCTGCCTACCCCGCAAGAGATCTGGCGTGATGATATACATAGATAGATAGATATAATTCAATCATTTTATTCCTAAATCTAAATAAAATAAAATAAATTTACACATTTGCAATTTATGAGCGTCAATTGAAACATCTACGATTACCTAGAAACCCATGTTTTATAAATTAAACTCAAACGGTTTTTAACGCATTAGCTTAGAAAAATACTGATTCATCAAAAATTTTACCAGATTCTAGGTGACTTCGTTGTCGAAGTAGATGAACGTATATAAAGGTTGGGATTGAAGAGTAAGTTATCGCGAGTTTACGTTATAACTTTATTTTGTTATTCATACAATCCCGCCTATTTTTGTATCGACCTTGACGTCCTTTAATCATATTTATATATTTGCTAAGTAGTTTATAATAATTAAAACTATGATTGCTCGTACTTCCTTCGTCTTATTTTACTTTAAATACATATTTAATGTGAAAAAACAACAAGAACTAATATTTTAAGATATTGAATTAAAAATAAAATTCTCTGAGAATTCAGGTCATCTGCAGTTTGGGCGGAAAGCTATTTCAATCTCTCCCTGCAACAAATTTCAGACGCGTGAGAAACCGTTATATTAAAATATATCTGTCTCGTTTCCACTTCTCATTTCTTACCTACAACTTGTGTTTTAGTTTAATTATCTCTCCCATTCTACCCAAACATCTTTGTACGCGTTCGTGAGTTCTTGATAAATTTTATTTCATCACGAAACCTTTTAGGTGTACTACAATAAAAACAACTAAAATCACATTCTAGGAAACGTTATTTCAGAAAAAAAATTATATGTTAAACTGACTTAATTTCCATTGGAACGAGTATATATGTATACGAATAAGCAGTAGAAGAAAATACAACTGATTTCTATCAAGAAAACCACGGCATGAAGGGAACAATAACATTATATTTTAACCACAAAGAAACTGACACGATTGTAGCATTTATTACGAGTCTTTGTTCACAAATGCATCGAGAAATACTTACACAAACAAACAGGAAAGACTTGTTTTGGTTAAATACTTGTGAGAAAAATTTATAATTGACTACATCTCGTGATACATCGCATATCTAATAAAGAATTGTCACGATACATGAATTCACACTTGAGATAAATACGACGAATATGTCTATAATGATAATATAATTAAAGAAAAGATAAACTACACAGCTACCTATGTAGTCAACAAACTGCAATCACCTGATTATATAAATATATTAAACCACAAAAACGTTTCCACAGCATTTTGTATAAAACAATTTAAATCATTTAAAGCGTTTATGTCCATGTATGTATCAGTTCGGATAAATTTAGATTTTATTAGACCGACTTAACTGTACTTACATTATTGTATTGTAGCGTTAAATATATTTGATGAGAACAAATTTGGATGTACTTATTTTCGTCGATGGCACTGAGAATTAGAGGCCTCACAGGTTGGTAGTGAGGGCTTCTCGAGGTTACAATGGCGAACCTTATAGGGACAGTAAATATAAAACATCACACCTAGAGATAATGGTATCTGAAACTAATATGAATATTCTAGCACGAAATTAAAGTGATGTACCACAGATATATTTCAGGTTTCGGAGGAATTGGGGAAATTTAGATTTTAGAGAGCCAATGTTGTTGATGTTGTAGCTTGTCCGCTGCTTGATCCTTGTTTAGCCCACTCAAACTGGTCTCAGGACAGATGGAAAGCAACCTATGAGTGAAGACGAGTATTTTCATTTCCAGCTTTGTTAAAAGATACCTGAGCTATGTTATTTAGTTCCCGTAGAAACCTAACGTTATTAAAAATTTATTACCATTTAGTGTTTGTACGATAACCCCTTTCCTTTTTTGGCATTGTTTGTTGAATGTATCTAACTGATACTTTAAATCTAGTAACAAGTCTAGTTTACTCTTAATCTTAGACCACAAGCAGTTTTGCAGTAGCATGCAGTGATAAAGTGGGATAAGCCATCTAATCCTTGCCTGTTCATATTATTGTATGAGAATGTGTAAAATGAAATCGAAAAATATATATCTGTGTTAAACAAAACATTCACCTTGTGTTGACATTCGTTTAATTTCCCGACCCAACTGAAGGGAAGGTCCAATCTACTTTATTGCGCTCAAGTTAAAATAAAATTATCCATCTCTATGACAGAATTAAAGCCGAGACGACGAGCACAACAGTGCCAAATATCTACCAACAAAAATTTCAAGAGACAAACTCGCTTTCCCCGCCGGCCGCGGCCCCAGCTCGCTCGCTTGATAAGTGGCCTAAGGGCTCCCCCCTCACTTCGGTGACCTACTTCCCTCCCTCGCCCTCGCGATCTTTGTGCTGCCACTTGCACAACTCGTTTGATATCAGCTGGAAGATAGTGTTGATTGGAGCATACCACCTCTAGTTTAAATTGAGATCGAATTGCGAAAGTCTACATAAAAGATTGTTGGATTATAAGTATATTTCACGTTTAGCACCTGGCGTACCTATAAGTGTTTAGTTACAATGGTAGATATAGAATATTATTACTACTTGAATTAGGTCTTCATGAATGACTTTTTAGTTTGCCAACATTGCTGATGTTTAATCTTATTATAGTTCTTTGTTTTCATGACTATCAACACATACCTGTCACGTTGTGTAAACATAAAACAGTACTGCTGCGGTATTTTGTCGGTACTTGCGAGTTCCACTTTAGATTGTTCTGGTAAACATTACACTATTTCCCAGTTTCGAACCTCGTGAAGGTCAACCTCTAATGGATATTTTACAGCTAAAGTTTTTACGCTCCTATCTTCCGCTTCCATGATTGTATTATGATTACGGAACGGTGGAAACTCTATGAAAAGTCACTAGAAATCGTTCCTAAGAGGATAGGGATTTTGGAGAATGTGATTCAGGAGAGCTAAAAAATGTGCAGCAGGTATGAGATTAAAATTCATCAAAGATGATGATTTTATGGCGCGGCGCGGCAAATTGCTAATGGCATCGAACAAGATCTAATCGTCAAGGTCGACAGTATCTTGATTATTAGTGTGTGTGTGTGTTTGAGTGATATACGCTGTTGGCCGCGAGGCCTTTACAGCTTCACCGGACATAAGGGCGAGCTCGCAACCACTACGCTCGAGCCAGAAGGGCAAGGTGGCGACATACTCGAGGGCGCCTCAAAGAGGAACGGCCTCGGTTTGGACAGTCGCTTCAGGGGAAGGGGGGTGTACTAAGTGCGCCGGTCGGCGGGCTAGGCTAGGGATCTACGACTTCGTCGTCGTCGTCCGTATCCGAAGCGGGAAGAAGCGATGTCAGAGCATCGGGGGGATGGGTGAGAACATGTCGCGGCCGGCGGTAGCGGCAGGGGTTGGGGTCGGATTCGTAGTCGGCGGCGGCTACTATTAGCGGATTCGCATGGGAAGATGCGTTCGCGAAGTGATGAGTTGTCGCCTTTTTAATATAGGCGCGAATAGGATCGAAACGAGATCGGAGTGGAATTGATTATTAGTCTACCACTATCAACAGTTTTAAAAAAAGATTTTTTTATTTTTCGTATTTTATTATTCCAAAAATAAATAACTATCAAACTTATCAGACTACACCTGCACATTTATCTGTCTTTCTTCGGTCGTGTAACATTCTGTCTATCTCTTGAGTTCTAGTGTCAAGGTTTTAAAAATATTCTACTCAGTTTCAAGTCCTTCTTGATTAATACCTACTCCAGATCTATGAAACCTAAGACAAGATTTACACAAGGATAAGTTAAAGTGTGAAGTAAAATATCCATTTTCCATGTCAATCTAACAAGCATTCTAGTAAGACCTGACTGTTGGCCGAGGGACCTCTACAGCTTCACCAGTCAAGACCAGTATTACCTCTGTACATAAAACACAGTATGAATAAGGAAGATTTATAACCACACAATCTGTTATTATGGCCAAACTCGTGTAAAAACAAACAAGGACAGGAGAGGTGAATCACGTATTCGGATCGATGAATTCGTTGTAAATAGTAGTACGCGAAATGTAGCTACACTACAACCACTTAACAATAGCAGTCGTCTAGGTGACGATCGCGACGCTGGCGGTGACGTAACTACTAGGAATAAAATAGAGTTGATTAACAAACCGGTCCGACACTGGCCACAGTTCAATTAACAATAAATGACCTATTAATATTGACATCTATTTGGATCCAATTGACATCACTCGATAAACTGCCGAACTAAATGTCTGGATAGGTATTTTGTGAATCGATTAATGGCGCTCAAAATATTACAAAGGAGATGTTGGATGAATGTTTGATGATACTCTTCATTGATTCAATTGTTCTGGAATTGCACAGTAAATTAACATCACAATATGTGTGATAGAAATACATAGTCTGTATAAGTATACTTCCAAAGTCTTCCAAAGATAAAATAATTTTACGAAAGAGAAAAAGAATAAAATATTGCTCATAAACTTAGTACGTATCAGATTGGAGATCAAGTATAAAGAAATGATAAAACTTCACCAGGATGTAATATGTTAACATCCTGGTTAAGTTACGGTATGTCGTAAAGTAATTATTATTATCTACCTTGAACCTTTACCTTTCTTTTATTTATTACTAGTTTCTGCCCGCGACTTCGCCCGCGTTGAGTTTAGACAGAAACCTATTTTTTTCCGGCATAAATAGTAACCTATGTGTGAATCCAGATAATAAACTATCTGTGTGTCAAATTTCATATAAATCCATTCAGTAATTTTGCGTGGTTTATTAAATAAACATTTAAACATACAAACATTAATCACATTCATAATATTAAGTAGGATTATTTACGTATTTGAATATGTCTCTTAATTGTATGAACCAGTTAAACGAGGTTTAAAACAAGTATGCCTTAACAGGATTATTTGCCCATGAAGATTCACCCACACATTCTTGCTCATCATCGTAACGTGGTGTAAAGTAACTACAGTCATATATGAACCTTGTTGCCCGCGACCAAAATCAGAACTAACGCTGTCATCAAGTGAAATGTCACTTCTTGATAGTCGCAGAGTTGCCGCTTGCCATGAAATTTACCCAAATTCTTTTTTTAAATAGTAACCGTGCCACCTGTTGCAATATTTTCCTGGGAGTAGGAAAATTTTTACTTATGATAACCCTAATTTCACACCAACGCTCTCGCTCAGAATACGGGCAACGACGACGTAGTCGTAGATCCCCTCCCATAGCCGGCGGTTGACCGGTGAACTTAGTAGTGCACCCGTCCCCCAACAGCGACTGTCCCAACCGAGGGCGCCCTCGAGTATGTCGCCCCTTGCCCTTCTGGCTCGAGCGTAGTGGTTGCACGCTCGCCCTTAAGTCCGGTGAAGCTGTAAAGGCCTCACGGCCAACATCACTCACACACACACACACACCAACGCTCTCCTGTCGATGTCATCTACGGGCCAAAATATCCTTATCGCACTTTACCGCCTATTATTTTTATTCTTTGAAAAATGCGGCGACAATCATTCTTAAGTCAACATAATCATGTAGATTTTACTACGTTCTCCCTAATTATGATGAGGAGAAACAATGATGAGGAGGTGAGGCACAATATTGTTGTAGGATGACCCTCGCAAACTGTGCCATTAGCTATACATTCAAAATAACAACTAAGTATGATAAACAAGTTGTTTAAAAGCCGTCCTTTTAAAACGGATCCCTTAAATTATGTTCTTTTTATCTCTCACATCAAAGAGTAAAACAGGTTATTTACTTCGGTATATTTAGAACACCATTTTTCGTTCTCCCAACGTATCATAGCGTTGTCGCCGCATAATAATTACGTATTGAGGTTTTTAGTGTGTGTGAATGATCTGGCCGCGGGGCCTTTACAGCTTTACCGGACAAAAGGGGGAGCGTGCAACCACTACGCTCGAGCCAGAAGGGCAAGGGGCAACTAGCTCAAGGGCGCCTCAAGGCGGAACGGCCTCGGCTTGGGTACTCGCTATGGGGGAGGGCGTATACTAGGTGTCTCGCCGTGGTGTTCGCACCGGCCGGCGGGCAAGGGATTCTTCGATCTCGCCGGAGAGGTCGGTGTCTGATCCTGTGTGCGGTATCTGTATCCGAAAAAAAGGATGTAAAGCATCGGGAGGGTCGCGGACGGCGGTAGCGGCTGATAGGAGGGGAGTGAGGTTTTTAGACTTAGATGTACTTTAAATGATACGTGGACACATACATTTAGGAATTGTTATGGCAAAGCTTTAGACAAAAGACTCGTTGCCTTATTGTCTTGGAGCCTGTATCAGTAATAATTATGTTATAGGTAGGTAGGTAGGTATTATTCTATCGGCAAACGTAGTATAGGACGCCCTGTAGCTAGGTGGGGCGACGATATTCGTAAGGCAGCGGGCAGAGATTAGAGAAGGGGAGCTGAAGATCGAGCTAAGTGGCGTGCCATGGGAGAGGCCTACTTCCAGCAGTGGACTGACACGGGCTGATGATGATGATTATTCTATCTATCTATATCATAACGCCAGTTCCCTTGCGGGGTAGGAAGAAAGTACAGAGTTCCAACAGGTTCTTTCCTTACAGACCTCTCTAGCTTCCTCCACTCATAGGTCGTCTCATACACGCTCGCCGGACGCTTTACGGAGACTCTTGACTTGCTCTTCAGATAAGAGACGTAAATAATTATTAACCTTTTTAAAGTCCGTGTTCCAATCCGTCCGTGTCCTTGTATCATTAATAGTATGATGTAAACTGTTTTCGATCTACACATTATTGTGCGAATGATCAATTAATTGGCCAACAATTATTATTATTATTAAATTATAATTATGGTTATAATTAATACAACCTACTCAAAAAAAGCATCGCTCAGTAATTTATTATAATTAGGTATGAATCAGTGTGCAAAAAAACATAGCATGTGGTATTACGAATTAAGATTTGTTATGGCTCCAAAACAAGTGGGTATGTACCATCTATCATTATCATCAAGTCAGATACCTTGCGGGGTAGGCAGAGACTACAGAGTTCCAATACTTCCAACAGGTGAATTTCTTTCAGACCTCTCGATTCTTCCATACTCACAGTAACGGACTTTCTTAACTTGCCTTCATTGTATAAAAGGAGAAAGATATAGCTACATATTTCTCCTTCGCATTATGTATCCCTCTTGTGATTCTTTCTTCCGGTATTCTTTATATATGTTCGAACCTTCGGCGCTTACCATATTTCATCTTCACACCGATACTATTTTTCATACTAACATTATTTCTTACTAGTTTTACATAACCTTGTCTCACATTAATTTTGGAAGTACTATAAAATGTTACGTCTGTTTTAGGTCGTTTCGTTAACTTTTAGTTTATTTAATTTTAGCAGTCAAAAGACACCTGCGCCCGCCCTAGTGTTCAGAACGCGTAGGTAATCTAAACAAATTATATTACATGTGGTATTAGGGCTATCAACTGTGTCTATTTAGTAAAAAATAACATATTTATTACTCCCAAGACAAACGTAAAATTCTAAGTGAAATAAATAATGTGCATATAATTAATTCATAATTTACTCACTTACTAAAATTCCTGCTTAAAAACTCTATATAACCAGTTTATACGGGTTTCTGCAAATTAAATATTTATATACATATAATTTGCAACTGCAAGCTGGACTAACAGCGACTCGTAAGAGGCTTCTAAGTCACGCAACATATACTGCAATTCTCTAATGCCACATCGGAGGAGGCTGGCCTGAATGTTGTCGGAAGCAAGACAGCAGCTGCCTTGGTATCAATATCTATCACAAGTCAGTATCAGTATCTATGACATCCAAAGACAGTTTGGCTACTGCGTAACCCTAAGACTGGTGTAAATTAGATAGGCGGCCTAACATGTTTTCAAATGATAAAACATACTGCACTGGCCCCAATGGGTGCGTGTAAGGAAAATTGATTTAACTGCATCTAGATCTATTTACTATGTTAAAATGTATGATTAGCAACCCTAGGCGAAGTTGCGTCGAAGTTGGTCTGCCGTCTCTCACTCGACGGGAGAGCGAATAGCGTTGCAGTGGTATAAAGATATGTCGTCTATTTATAACTGACGAGCAATGCAGGCGTGCGGACGCATCAACCAGTAACTTGGCTTTTGTTGTGTCTTTTGATTTTAAATGTTTTGTTCGTTGTATACTTCGTACTTGTAATTTAAACAATGTTATCATATCTACGAAGACTTACACTTATGATTCTTCAGCCTAAAGAAGTACCGTTAGAAGTAGTAGTTTACTGTATTTGGCACAGGTAGTACCAAAAATTTTGTAGGGCAGTCAAAGGTTTTTCGGTTATGAAATCACCTGTAAGGTCGCTTTTTGCTGTTCAATAATACAACATAGCATCTAAGCGACCAAATAAGCGACCGACACTTACATGCATTACGCATTTATATAAAATATCAATTCTAACATTTTTTCTCGAAAACCTACACATTAAATTATAGTTGATGACTTGAAAATAGGTATTTAATAACATTTGCATATTTAATATAATTAATTTCAATAAGCACCTGATGTGTAGGCACAATAGCAAAACTTCCGCAAGCCGGCTATGTAATTTAAGCATGCTACGCTCCGATACCAAGATATCTCGTCTCGAAAAATAGAAGCAGTCACGGAGTAAATAAGTAAACACGGTTTTTTTGTAGAAAAACTACGGACAAAAACTATATTTTAAATTGATGTCATAAGCAGTGTTTTATCTATATTTAATAATGTACTTTGTCGTGTTAGAATACACACACAGTACTCTTATTTATTCTGTGGTTGAAATCATCAATATTATTATAATCTATAGTATATATAAAATAAATAAATAAAAATTATTATTATAATCGTTTACTGAAATGGGTTTTCCATTTCAGTAAACGATTATAATATATAACGCATAGCCTTAACCTAGATATCCTTAAAATAGATTGATATATAAACACTTCTTTATCACCCCCACGCCTTAGGAGGAACCTTAGGGGAATCATGATTAAAACACTTAAAATATGGATGTCTTACAGAACGCCCTTGTCATTAAATGTAGAAATATATTATAAATCCGATTCTGATTCGTTGTATTGCATCTTAAGCATAAGAACTTTGTAATTATTATGAGATGCCATGCCGTCCGTCGTTGAACGCTATGTACGTGCTTCTTAAAAAGACTCGATAGTAAAGCGCCTAAACTTATGTAAACATGTAATATAAAAAATATTTTATGTAAGATGTTAGTTGAGCTACCTGTGCTACAAAACCCCGGAAACTATTTATTATTACACCTATATTACAACATTATTAAGGGAAGTACTATTATATTTTACTAACCTATTTGAATAACAGGGTCGCGTTCCCATCGAATCCAAACTCCCTGCCCACTGTATTAAATATAATGTGACTGATCCAATCAGCCGGACTATGCTTTTTAAAAAAATACTAACTAGAACTACCTATCAGGATTGCAATGTCTAAATAAATACTGTGAGTGTTTCTTTTTACATTGAATCACAAAAAATGTTTGTGTATCTGACATGTTCTTTGCTGCCCTTAACAATTTATAGACGCAGCTCGCAGTAGGAATAAATGTATGAAAGTTAATTTTATAAGGACAATGGATTTTGGGTGCAAAGGGAATGAACCGAATATTAAAAGTATAGGCATAGTTAAGGTAAATTGTTACCAGCCTTTGCAAAGTATTTCATGATACTCGTATTTTTTTACGATAGCCCCATCAAAAGCAAAGTTGACTATTGCGTTTCTCTTATGATTTTTGTAAGTATAAATATTTAATCACATCAAAACAGTCGTAAAGATAAAGAAGTGAAACTTTAATTCTTGAGTTACGTAACAGAACCAACGAGTTCTTTTCCATAAATAAAGGCAATTTTAGACGAAACTTAGCATTTTTGAAATATTTTCTTATGTTTGTACTAGGCTGAAGAAATGGCAACTAAATTTTAGGAAAAGACAACCAAAGAATCGTATTTCTACGTATCTAAATAACAATTACAGAAAAGGTTATTGGTTTATTTTCTTTTATACCAGTGCTACTTTTCTACTTCTTAGGCTTCTTCATAAGTATGTAAACAAAGACACAATACTAAGACAATCACATTTAATATTCAATAAAAAAGAATCGCTTCGGGATAAAGATTGGAAGAGAAAACAGGACGAGTCAATTGGAATAACTTATGTCCAAATTGGAATTCGTGAGTTCAAGTAAAAAGCCATAACCAGAAAACCCTTTCCATGTCTAAGAAGTTTTTTTTCTTCGTCCAAAAACTTATTGGGCAGAGTCGACACGGCAGCGATGCGTACGGTGCATCGAACGCGGTGAGAGCGGGGGTCGTTGAACCACGCGCCATGTGCATTCGGCTTTAACAATTTCTACCTAATTGTAAAACACAAATGACTTATAATTTTTAATATCGAACACATTTAATGTTCGTTATTGAGAGCGGCTAACCTTTTAGGAAGTTTTCTGCCATTTATTATACACATTACACGCAGTAAGACCACTAGCCGGAATCCAACGAGTACCAATTGATAAATACATCACTCAAAGTGAGATAGAGTTAGCATTATAGATGCCTTTTTTAACTTGACTACTTTAACATGTTCTCCATTTTTATGTACGGTGCCGAGACATGGAACCTCGAGAAGGCTTACCGCGACCGCATTGATGCCTTTGAAATGTGGTGCTGGAGAAGGATGCTAGTATACCATGGACAGCACACCGCACTAATGTGTCAATCCTAGCTGAACTCAAGATCCAAACTGGACTGTCCACTACTTGCCTACGTATTTTGGTCACATTGCTAGGAAAGACAGTGACAACCTCGAAAAACTGATGGTCACCGGTAAAATTATATTAGTATTTTGTGTATAGACTTATTTGGTACAATGATGCCTATCGTATCCTAATGAAGTTACCTAGGTACTGCAGCGCGTCGGGTATGTTCGCCGAGGCTAGGGTGCCTGACTTCTTTGCAATTATTAGATCTCGCATCGCAGCATTTTGGAACCGCTTGCGTGAGTCCGACAACGGAATACTTATAACGTTAGTAGAGCATCTGGATTGCTCCATCCTAAAGTATTGGAATTCGGTGCACCGGGAACCAAATAAAAAGTAATTATATTGTTTATGTCACGTACCTCCTGGGTTAAAAGTTAAGAATGCCTTATTGGTTAAAAAATATTTTATATTTATTTTGTGTTAATGTTTTAATTATTATTTTAGTTTTATATTTTTGCTATATACCTCATAATTATTCGAAATTGTAACTTAGTCTATTTTATATAGAATATTGGGTTTATACCTTTAAATAAAGAGATAATTATTATTAAAAAAAAAAAAAAAAAAAAATTGAAGCCAAGCGACCATGGCGAATCATCATCCGCAGAAAACTGCTCTCTAAGATATGACCACGACCCTCTATAATGAGGAAACCGACGCAAGGAGGAGGACTTTAACATAGGTTTTAGGTCATCGTATAAAAATTAATATAGCTACTCAACTCAGTTTGGCATGTTAAATAGATCTATTATATTTTAGTCGTTTTGTTTAATTTCGTACACCTTAATACGATACAAATAAACTCATTCTTATCGGTATGATCGTTACATCTGACCACATTTTTGGTTTAAAGGTCGGTTATATAGTTACCTAAACACGCGAAGTATTAATAAAACACGATCACATCAATATTCCTCAATTGAGGGTGACAAAGATGTACTTTGTACACCTACATTTTGCCGACGATGCTAGGTCCCAATGTCTATTGCCCTATACGCCTAGCTCATTTCTAAGACTTCGGTCTACTGACAATTTTTGAGAAAAAAACATTAATACCACTGTCCAACATAGGACCTCGTAACCACCCGCTGCACCATGACCTACTAGACCAAAGAGGTCATTAATATCGTAAGGATTATCAATACAAATAAATAAAATTAAAGTGTCTGTTTGTAATACGAAAATAACAGATTTTTATTAAAGGCACATGAAATTTTATACGGTACTTACAACAAAAAAAAACAACAATTTTTAAACTTTTTGTCTGTCTGTTTGTTCCGGATAACCTCGAAACGGCTGGACCGATTTTGACAGAACTTTTATTGGCAGATAGCTGATGTTATAAGGAGTAACTTAGACTTTTATTTTAGTAAACGATTTTTTGTTAAATTCAACGCGGGCGAAGTAGCAGTTAACAGCTAGTATTGTTATAATAATGATCAATCTGGTAATCTTTCACTTATGGTTTGTCGTTAACAGTAGTGTACCAAACACTATACCACTCGTATGTAGCTAATAGATGTGTATATTATCTTCTTTGTTACTTTTGATAACGTTGACGATACGTCATATTATTATTGCTAACTAGCTTTACAGGCGAATAATGCGCTTTGCAATCACGAGGTCTTGGGTTCAAATCCTAGGTCGGACTTATGTAGTTTTTCTATGGAAATATTCCCAGTATCGGAGCCTGGAATAGTGCCCGGTATATAGCAATAGGCTCGCCCTCTGTTACATGGGGCCTAATATTTTCGGCGAAAACTGAGTGAACGTGGTATACCCCTGCCACTCCCGCTTAGGAAATATAGGCGTGACGGTGATTTTTTTTCTCTTTATTAATTATAGCTTCCTCTTTATGTGTTATTCTGATGCAAGCTACATTATTATAAAGCTTCATCAAAATCTGTCCTGTACTTTTGCGTAAAAGAGTAAACACCGTACATACATCGTCACAAATTTTTGTGTTTATAATATTAGTAGGATTGAGTTTTTTGATTTACGCGAATATAACACATGAAATAAAACTATTTTTTCGGATTTAATCGCGGTTTATTTTGATTTTTAAGTTCCCGACGTTTCGAGTGCTTTGCAGCACCCATGGTCACGGGAAGGACTGAGGTGTTAGACGTCCAAAAGGCATAGTTGTTCCGGGGTACCCTCAAACTTTTTTATTTTGTTTTTGTTTGTCCGATCTACGCAGAATGAGCTCACGGTGTCTTGAGGTCTTGCAGTGTTATGCTTGGTTTTGGGTTTGATTATATTAATTACTGGATCCCAAGTCGATGGAAGGACCCAACCATCTTCTCTATTGAAATTAGGATGTTTTTTTAATTTCAATAGCCTCGCGAACCATCCTTGGTAAGAATCGGTGTTCTTTCACGAGGATTTGTGGTCTATCAAATCTAATGTTATGGCGGGTGCGGTCAAGGACATGTTCACAGACTGCAGACTTCTTTAAGCGGCGGTGTTTCCGTAGGACGGTAAGTGTGTAGGCTACACCATGGCGAGACACCTGGTATATGCGCTCCCCCATAGCGACTACCGAAGCCGAGTCCATCTTCCTAGGGGCGCACTTGAGCTAGTTGCCTCCTTGCCCTCCTGGTTCGAGCGTAGCTCGCCCTCTTTTCCGGTGAAGCTGTAAAGGCCCCGCGGCCAACAGCGTAGATCATTCACACACACACAAATGTAGGCTACACGAGGAAAAAGATCAATTCGTTAGTTTAGGTAACTCATCCCAATGGATTCAAGTGGACGGACCGTATTTTACTTTGTGCAAAAACCGTGTGTTGTTCGTACGAAAAGGTCACTTTTTTGATTTAGGCTATTTATTTCTTCAAATAAGTAGATAACTATGCCCGTAAGTTCAATTGGTACATATAATATTAGTTATTTAATTATTTGTTATACCTATTAGGTAAGTGGGTATACTGAGGTTAATTATTATACGCCCATTTTTTTTCATTCTACCCACAACTTTGTTAATCGAGCTAAAGACTTATTATTGGTGATTAAAATGGAGTAAGCTATTTATCCATTAAGAAGGTCTATTTAGAACTGCCATTTGGCAGTCCATTGTGTCCTGTCTAATGTTAATACCCTTGCTCCCTATTATATTGGGACCTAATATCATTGATGAAATCTTGTCCGGATCTCCATTGGTTCGTCAACGTTCGTTCTCTACAGGCGGGGTATGATCGCGGAGGTGGCGTGAACAGCCAAATGTCTTCGCATCTGCCAGGGACAGTCTCGCTCCGAAGACCCGGCCTTATTCATGGCCAACACCAGACACCTCGGTCAGGGGACTAATAGCTCTGATACCATAGTTTACTTGACATTGGTAAGGTGTGAACCATTTATGTAAAATAATCTAAGAACAGAATAATGTTCCCACATCCCTTCGCAATAATGAGTGGACACTTCAAGTGTTGGCAAATTCTGGGTTTACATAATAAACCCGCCAGGGGTTCGCGCTTGAAAATGTCGGCGTGGCGCTGTTTTATTTTTAAACCATAGCCATAGTTTACTATGCAAATAACAACTTATTTAAAAGGGAAACTTTTTTAATTATGCTTAATTTTATCATGGTAAATGGTGATAGAGAGTAACTTAAAATCTATAAGTATCGTAATTTCTAAATGACACCCTATAAGTTCAATACTCATTTACTGCAGCATGGTATGGACATAGTATAGTACATATTTATCACAATATCGTACGTATCTTACGCACAAACCCTAAAGCTTACATGAACAGAAGTCCTAGTCCTTAGAATAGGCCTATCGCGTGTTTTAATGTACGTAGATTTATCTACTTAAATAACAGCTTCGGTATGGTATGTATACTTACATACCATACCGAAGCTGTTATATATCCTTAATATTCCAGGGTTAGTAACTATTCCCAGGCCCTTTCTAACTGTCCGGATCTCGGGACTTCGGGAGCCCTTTCTTGCTCCCCGCTCCCTCTTCTCTCCCCCGCATAAACGAAGAAATGTAACGTAGCCATCTACAATACTATAAATAGGTATTATGTGCTTATAAAATACATATATATTTACGTTTTTTACCTGAATGCACTTCATAATTTTGAAGGTCAACGACGTTAAAAAATTACCGAGTGAAACAGCAATCACAGCAAAATAATGAATTTTCTTGGCATTGATTCGTATTTTACGACATTGATAACATCATCTCAAGTTGGCTATGAAAAGCAATGAGATTATGGAAAGTAGCCAATCGAACTATTCCTATATCCACTAAAGATAGCAAGTTGATAGGGACAGTTGTGCGAAAAAACGCGCGCGCCAGGATACTCAACAAACTCGTAATCGCATTAACAAACTATGAATTAAACTCTTAATTAAATTAATCTCAAATACCAATAAGCTTTACCTGAAGCTCCTTATTCTTGTTATCTTTGAGCGATGCTGCTCTGATAACACCAGCTTTCCATCCCCATTCGGAAACTTTATTCACGTTAATTTTTGTCACACCATTCACAGCAAGAAAACGTTTGCCAACTAAATCTTCACGATATTTGTAAGCCATAACGAACTACACAATCACATTATTCACAATAAAAACTACACAAACGTCAAGAAACTCAGCGTTATAACACATTACACGTCACACTCTTAGTTGAGCGAAGGGAAACTACGTGAAAAACACAAGAAACGTTTCTGCGGAACGTACAAGTTATACGTATTATTAAAAAAGAAGTACTGTTGAATCAAGCTCACGCCGTATAGCCTACTTTTCAACTTTGTAACATTATAATGAAACTTGTTTAAGCTTACTAAAATAAAATGGTTATGTATTGTGTGACAGTTCGCTGCGCTAAGGTACTTTTAAAATTAGTCACATGATAGGCTCATTTTACAAGGACGTAGATTTTACGTCTTAGTTTAAAAAGAAAACGATAGATGGCGATGTTTTAAATAATCATGACTAACTACTTAGGTATTTTTATAGATCTTACTCCCGGTTTACATTTAGCCAAAAGTCAACTGACATGGTAGTAAGCACAGAAGTTGAGAAGAAACTTGACAGCGCGAGAATTTTAACTATATTTTCTTGTTTATCTTAGGCCGAGGCCTAAGATAAACAAGAGAACTTCTGATGCTTCAAACTTTAGGCTTGTTAACATTATCTCTACTTTTAGTATTATCTATACTTTTCTGTATGGAATATAAGTTTAAAGGTTACAGACATAATGAGCTAGGACTGTATTAATTTTCTGTTGACATTTCCTGAAATATCTAATAAAGAGTTCTTTATATATCCTCATCATCATATAAAGTAACGAGCACATTTCCACCCATGGACATAGGATGCATGATGTATCTAACGTCCTTATTTTCACCTCTTATTTATTTGACAATAATCAACGCACTCGATTTAAATTAGTTTTACGAATGATTCGTGATATGAATATTTATTTACCGATGTATATAGATGGCGTTGGCTGTAGCGGTGATAGCATGATGAGTAGGAGTGCTCGCAACGGCTATATATTAAAAACGCGTTTTAACGATACGCTACTTTTAAAACGAAATCGATTTTGGGATCTACTCGGATGAAAATAATCTCACGTCGTAACAAACATTTACTTTTAGGTATTGAGGACACTGTAATAATAATATAATAATAATTAGTCTAATTATTTACCCAAAGTTCTTTATGAATTGTAATTATTTTGTTGTAGATTATTATAAAATTGTACATAAAATATTTTATACATTTGTAACTATGACGATTTATCAATTGTATTCGTTGGCACAATTGTGGAATGAAACAGAAATATAAATTTGTAAAATAAAATTTTATTACTTTATATACAAGATGACACGGGTACAAATACTCCGATCTCACAACTTGAATAAAAACAAACAGGCCGTGTGGCGCCGGCAGAGCAGAATAGCGCCACCCCATATCTTCCCGTGGGTATCGTAGAAGGCGATTAAGGGAGTGTGAGAAAATACTGACTCTTTGTATCTTTCTCACCGTGATACTGCTCCGTCTGTCTGAGTCCTTCTCCGGTCGTAACGGTCTCCGTTCCACTGGGCCCAGAAGGATAAGGATGAGTATGTGCACCTGTGTCTCGCGCGTATACTTGTGCACCTTAATATTTCCTGCGCATCTGACCGCTTTCGTTACTGGACTCCGAGTACGCAAAAGTCCTGTGGCGATGGGTAGAAGTAGAGAGGTCTAGCCTGATGCAAACTAGGCTTTGTCTGATATCTGCACGCAGGCGGTCCCGGGGGCGTGAGAACACGCCGTGGTCGTTTCCGAGCTGCACATTTGGGACGACAGCACGGGCTCGGCAGCACTTGGGATGTCAAAGCAGCCCTGTTTAGGGAGGCACTGCTTTCCCCGCTCAGCTGGGGAGGGGGCTAGAAAAGGTGCCCTAAAAAATGCTCGTCCCGACATGGCAGATGGTAGTAACCGCGGCTATCATCGCATCATTTAAATCGTGGTCGACGCCGCAAAGGAAATTTAAAAAGAACACCTGTTATGACATTCGGCGCGTGGAACGTGAGAACGCTTCTTGATCGAGATGTCAACGCCTGCCCCGAACGTAAGACCGCCATAGTAGCTCGGGAACTTCATCGCTATAGCGTGGATGTGGCTGCTCTCAGCGAAACACATCTCCCCGATGAAGGAGAGCTGGTGGAAGCAGGTGGCGGCTACACTTTCTTCTGGAAAGGTACCGCTGCCTCCGAAACTCGACGATCAGGGGTAGGTTTTGCCATCAAGAATCACTTAGCAAAGCATTTAGAGGAGTACCCTGTACATATCTCAGACCGCGTAACCACACTGCGCCTTCACCTGGACAAAGACAACTACCTTAATGTCATCAGTGTCTATGCTCCAACGTTAGACAAGTCTGATGACATCAAGGAAAAGTTCTATGAGGAAGTGACACATTGCCTCGATAGCTTCAACGCCAGGGAGCAGGTTTTATTGCTGGGCGATTTCAATGCCAGGGTTGGACGGGACTATGAGGCTTGGCCTGGAGTTCTGGGTAGACATGGAGTTGGCAACATGAACAGCAATGGTCAGTTGCTGCTCAGTCTTTGTGCTCAATACGGTCTGGCAATTACGAACACTATGTTTAGACTTGCCGCCAAGTACAAGACAACATGGATGCACCCAAGATCTAAGCATTGGCATTTGATTGACTATGCTATCGTGAGACAAAAAGATTTCAGCCAAGTACAGGTCACCCGCGTGATGCGTGGTGCGCACTGCTGGTCTGACCACCGACTTATTGTCACTAAGCTACGAATCCGCCTCCGTCGCCCGCGTAGATCTCTTATAAAAAAGCTTGCTTCTTTGAACTTGGATAAGCTAGAAGATATCGCGGTCAGGGAGAAATACGCTGAAGCCCTGTCTGAAAAGCTGATGCCAGCTAATGAGGTAGGTGATGTTGATGCTGCCTGGGGAACTATGTCATCTCATATCATGGATACCGCTTCAACTGTACTGGGTAAAAAAATCCGTCGCAACGAAGACTGGTTTGATGGAAATGATGAAACCCTGCGGGCAGCATTCGACAAACACCGAGATCTCCTGCGACAGCACAAAAGGCAGAGAGGAAGCGTTGCGGTTGTTAAAGCTAGTGACCTCGAATTGCGCAAGCTGTCTCGACATATGAAAGACAAGTGGTGGCAGGACAAAGCTAGTCACATGCAATGGCTCATTGACACAAACCAGCTGGGTGAGTTCTACAGTGAGGTACGTAAGCTGATTGGTTCATCCTACCAAGCTCGGGTGCCTTTAAGGTCTCTAGACGGTAGTCACATGTTGACAAGCAAGGAGGATATACTAAACCGCTGGGCGGAGCACTTCAACATTCTGCTAAATGTGGATCGATCAGCTGATCTGCAAAGTATCGGTTTAATGCCTCAGCTCCCTATCGCCTTTGAGCTGGACGAGACTCTATTGCGTGACGAGGTTGTTACTGCCATCAGACAGCAACAAAACAAACGGGCGGCTGGCATTGACCTTATACCGGGAGAGCTGATAAGATACGGCGGAGAGGAGTTGCACACGTTAGTGTGGGAACTATTTGTTCGCATGTGGGAGGAGGAGCGCGTTCCGGATACCTTTAAAGTATCGCGCATAAGTGCTCTTTACAAGCACAAGGGTGACCGATCTGACTGCAACTCCTACCGCGGTATTTCGCTCCTTTCAGCCCCCGGAAAGGTCTTTGCTAGAGTTCTCTTAAACCGCCTAAAGAACTTGTCTGAAAAGATTCTGCCTGAAACCCAGTTTGGCTTCCGACCGGACCGAGGCACATGCGAAGCTATATTCTCTGTGCGTCAACTGCAAGAAAAGAGCAGGGAACAGGGCTGTCAGCTGTACCTTTGCTTTGTTGACCTGGAGAAGGCTTTCGATAGCGTGCCTCGGGAAGCTCTATGGTTGGTGCTAGGTAAGCTCGGGTGCACGGAAAAGTTTGTGAGACTTCTTAGACTCCTGCATGACGACATGCAATGCTGCGTTGCCGTAGACGGTGAACAGACAGACTTCTTCCCCGTTACCTGTGGGGTGAAGCAAGGATGTGTCTTAGCGCCTACTCTGTTCGCCTTATACTTTGCGGTGGTAGTTAGAGAGGTCTTACACACTGTTTCTCAGGGAGTCCGCATCCGTTTCCGCACAGACGGCAGCCTTTTCAACTTGGCTAGACTTAAGGCTCGCACTAAAGTCTCTTACGCACTGATCACTGAGATCATGTATGCTGATGACTTGTGCTTCCTATCAGAATCCCTAGACGGCCTGCAACAGCTGATGTCCGCATTCCACTAAGCCTGCCGTAAGTTTGGCTTAAAGATCAGTGTCAATAAGACGGAGGTGATGTCCCTGGACATGCACGGTCACGAGACACTGACCATAAAACTTGGTGAGGATGTGCTAAAGCAGGTGGATAGATTTCGCTATCTGGGGAACACTGTAACATCCAAGTGTGACCTTGATGCTGAGATCAATAGCAGGGTGGGTACCGCAGCTGCGGCATTCGGCAAGCTATGTACCAAGGTCTTCTGCTCGCATAACCTTAAGTTGCCCACTAAGATATCGGTGTATATGGCAATCGTGCTGCCAAACCTCCTATACTCCTCTGAGACGTGGTGTGTATACCGCCGCCACATTCGCACTCTGGATCGCTTCCACCTTAAATGCCTCCGTACCATCATGAGGATCAGATGGTCCGATAGAGTGCGAAATACCGAAGTTCTGCGACGAGCCAATGTTGGTGGCATTGAGGCCTATTTAATGCGTCGACAGCTTCGGTGGTGCGGTCACGTATCTCGTATGGCGGAGGAAAGAGTGGCGAAGCGCATCTTCTACTCTGAACTGGAGAAGGGCAAGCGGAATCATGGCGGTCCCCTCCTCCGGTACAAGGATGTCCAAAAGCGACACATGAAGAGATGCAACATAGAGCCCTCTCGTTGGGAACGTTTGGCAGCACAGCGGCCAGAATGGCGCAGGATGGTGAACAGCCAAGTACACGAGTTCGAGGCTCAGCGTAAAGCTGACCTTGACGCCAAACGCAATCAGTTAAAGGCCCGCCCACCTGCTGCCATATCATACAACTATGAGAACGGCGTACTTACGTGCCCTCAATGTGCACGGAGTTTCGCCGCGAAGATAGGCTACATAAGCCATCTTCGAGCGCATCAGCGGCATTACTCTGACTAGGGGTCTTTAAAGTGGTCGCCATGGCCGAAATCGGTCGGATCAATCAATCAATCAATCAATCAATCAATCAATCAACTTTTAAAACGCCTATTATTTTTTACGCTATTAATAATAGTTATTTCTTCGCTTCATTGAACGACGCCTTTTGATTATTGTCGCAAAACACGCCGCGCCGCCGCCGTGAGCTGTTAGGCGTTAAAAATTAAATATATATTTAATAAATTAATTATTTACACGTAACTAAAACTAACTTTTATTTACAGTTATTACAATAAACAAACCAACGTTTTATTTGCAAACAATTTGACACGCGACACCGCAATCCCTCACAAACCCACGATAAATACATAAGTACGTCATCCAAGATCACGCCAGTGATCCGCACTGATTTTATTAAAAAAATAATCTAATAGATTAAACGTAAATGTACTTACACTCATGATATCAATCAGTGTCTACACAGTCCTCTCATATACAAAAAAAAGACTGTAAAAGTAGGTATCTAATAAGAAAAAAAGAAGTAACAATAATAATAATAAAAAAAACTGCTTGCTATAAAAAATATAGTAAGAGCGAACAAAATACTAGGTTATAGCTCCAGTGTGATTCCGAATGAGGCAATTTTCAACAGAACTACAAGTTTCATCAGTCAAAGGGTGGAGGATGGACCAGTCTCCACCAGCAGCACCCATTTACGAGTATGATTTGAGGAGCAGCCATCACTCTCCTCGACCATATTGGAGGGAAGAGAGTGACTCCCTCCACAGAGCCGCCATTAGCAATTACTGGTTGAGATAATACAAGAGGGACAGTTTAAGTTACTGGTTGAGGGATGCTGTAAGAGTCTTAACGGCAATGACTTTTAAAACTATTTTATGTCCTACTATTATACCTACACCTAAAACTATAATACCTACTTGTGTTATTTGACTACATTCGATACAAGGTAGGCTATGGAGTATGGAGACCAAATTGATCAACCCAAAAAATTTGAATCTTGTAATTTATATAAAAAGAAGATGTGAGAATTCCTTGCCTACGCCGCTAGGGATTTTGTGTGATGATGTGTTAATATAAAAAGAAAGAATCCGTTGGAACTCTGTACTCCATGCCTACCCCGCAAGGAATCCGGCGTGATGATATAGATATAAATAAAAGAAAGAATTAACAGAAGACTTGGCAATATTGAGTATAATAATATTTTTTGGTCGAAAGTATTTATTATATTATTCTAACTTAGACATGGCTGTATGGCTTTATAACTTGCTTGAGCATAAGGGCAAAATAAACTACGACTAGTCTATGGTCCTGAGGCCATATTGATTTGTACGGTCACGTGATCAAAACAACTGTCAATTTCATATCGTCATGGCGCATTAGACTTTTCGTGGGGCGGTTGTGTTTTGCTATGTTTTATATTGTGATCGTTTGAGTGATTTTTACATGTGACTGTTAATATGATATCTTCAATTATATCCCGGCTTGTTATGTAAGTACGAATTAGTTATTTTTACAGACAATCAATTTTATTAAAAAAGAATGACAGATTCTTTGTGTTGAACAATTAGTTATTTCTGTTTCTAATACTCTGTTTACGTTTTAAGAATGCACAAAATATGTACATATATAAAGAAAGCGTATTAAATCATAACACGCGTGTGGCGTCCTAGTTAATGAATTTTATCATAAAAATTATTCTAATATTAGCACTTGATGAGATTTGCCTCAATCGAACATATTGATTACATTTTTTGAACTGTCTGTTTGTCATCATCAACGGTCAACAGAGACTAAAAATAAGATGTAGAAATCTTATAGTACAACGTCAACTTCTCCCTATTTTGGAGCTATTTTGATGCTTAAAGGTAATACCAGTCTAACATTAAACTGATAATATTTATACGAATTAGAATCTGAAATTACTGATGAAATTATATACCTACCTTTATATAACGTAAAGAACAAAGTTAAATCCTTCTTTTTGTTTTCATGCCAATCAATTGTAGACATTTTATTATTATGTACATTATATTACCACGTAATACATTGTGTACTTAATTGAATCATTTCATTTCTATTCCATTGTAGCAAATATAATTATCCACAGTTTTATTCAGCTTACAAAATACAAATAATTCAAAAGATATTTTTATTTAAGCGTAACTTTTATTCAATAGCTTCAATACTCAAGGGAGAAGGGTATGCCATATTTCTTTGGATTGGATCCATCATCAGCCAAAATACTCACAGCCTGAGTGTAGGCCTCCTCTCTACTATATCATTTTTCTATACTCTGCTACTCCATTCCAACATTAGCCTGCCAATGTCTTAGTCTTTTTCGCGAGTTATAGGTATGGTGACGTTTGAAATTTGATGTTCCTAGTGATGTGGCGATTTTAAAATTTATAATGATTAAATTTGAAGTATCTAAGGAACGGACCCTGTTGGAACTCTGTACTCTCTGCCTACCCCGCAAGGGATCTGGCGTGATGGTATAGATAAAATTGAATGAAATAAAATCGATTGGATATTGTATTGTGATAATTTATAATGAAAAATGAATTTATTTTAATAACAATAATTTAAGAAACAAAAAGAAAAAATACAATACATCCATTATTTATTTATGAATGAAGCGATTGATCAGAAAAATCGTCTGTGAAATCTCTTTATTTTCTGGATTCCTTATTTTAAATATTCTTGGATACAGTTAGCATCAAGTTGAATTTCATCAAATTTCACTGTACCTATGTGTCGTGACAAAGAATATAATGCCATTGCTCCACCTTACTGACGGGCCGGCGTGGCCTGTATCTGGGTTTTTTAAATTATTACATTCTTTGTAAAATTATTATTGCACAATAATTCTGAATATTACCAACCATTAATCATTTCCATAATGGTTAAATTTTGAAGAAAATGGGTGGCAATTATTTTACATTTGGGGAGGCCTATGTTCAGCAGTGGACAAGTATAGGCTGAGATGATGATGATGAATTATTTTACAGATTTTAGAATGAGATATCAATACCCCTATGTTCAATTTGTAAAGAAATTTGAAAATAATAATTTTTATAATGAGCAATGGCAAAGAAGTTATAAGGCAGGACTATATTTAACTAAAAAATAATTTGAATGCTAGAAGAAAGAATGACAAAACAGATATACAATGCGAAAGTGGAAGGATGTAGGTACCGGGGAAGACCTAGACTATCTTACCATGACCAAATAGACCGTGTCTTATCTGAAGGGCAGTCTCCGTAACCGGCGAGTGTGTATGAGACGAACTATGAGAGTGGAGGAAGCCAGAGAGGTATGTAAGGAAAGAACCTGTTGGAACCCTGTACTCTCTGCCTACCCTGCGAGGGAGCTGGTGTGATGATATAGATAGAAAAAATAATTTAAAATATGCAGTTCTTTATTAAAGCAGGTATATATTTGAGTAGCCAACTTCACTAACTAGCCAAGCAGCCTAATGTTATAAAGACTTGAATGTTGAGATTTCTCTTTGCCAGGCCATTTTTTTGGATTCACACAATTTATTCTTAGAGTAAATGAAGATTGCAATTAAAAAATCATCATCATACATTATACCTTTTAACTTTACACCATTAACGGCTGGTTTCAATATTCAACTCAGGGTTGCATTTGCTTACTAGGGCTAAAATTTTGACATATTTTGTATGGAAAATCTGTCAAAATGCTACTGACAGTAAGCATATCGATCCTCGAGTTGAATATTGAAACCGGCCATTACATAATTGAAAATTAGATTCCAAGATTATAATAAGATTACTGTTCTTCCACAATACATTTGATGGTAGTAACCCATTCAATGTGTTGCAGAGCACATGACACAATAGAGAAACATAAAAATATTGTCAAAAAAATTTTGGTAGTGTCCATTTTTATAAATAGAATTCAATATTTGTATTATTTCCGCCAATGAAAATATTATATTTTGACTATCTATAGGCTATACTATAGGTACATTTTAATTATCATTCATCTGTTCAAACTACTCCTACTATAATAATATGTTTTTCCCACAACTGGCAGTGGTCCAACTATCGTGGTTCTGGGTTAGGCTAATCATCCTAAAATTTGGCAACACTACAACCTGTGAATGCCTTTTGTTATTATTTTCACCTTCAGACGGTGACCAGCTTTCCTATTGAATAGTTGTTTTTATATTTCGTTAAACAAGTTGTGATTTAACTGAATATCAGTGTCACGTTTTGAATAGGCATCAATCACGTCATTTGTACGATAATAGCTCTCCTGTAACCTAATACGTCCTGACGCGTGGAACAAACTGATTCGGGAACAAAGAAGATTTGGTTCAGTCCCGTTGCGGAATCCGTCACTAGGGTACCCCGATGCACTGCCGGGTGCTATTTTCGGCAATGCTCGGCCATTCGCCTCTGCTGTGCAGCGAAGAAATGGTTTAGTCAGTGGCGCTCACGGCTTATTCCCGCGTCGCCGTTCTATGCATTAAAAGTGAAGTGCGTTGACACCTAACTGTAGAGTGATTCATTTATCGACATTCGGTCTTCGCGAAGAGTTATTAGTGTCTGTTCTGAGTGCGCTAAATCCGTTCGTGTCGCGAGGAGGTCGTATACCTTGACTGCTACATGTTATGTACTTATTAAGACCACTTGTCTTGCCTTATTAGGGATAGCCTCAGCTGAATTACGTGTACCTTTACCCAGTTTTGCCGTTGACACATTTTTGAATCCTTTATAAATGTCGTCGCGGACGAAATTGGAAATAAGAATAACTATTTATTACGAGGATCATGTAGTTGTGATTTATATTTAACTGGTATGTAAATGCACTAAGGTTGCTGTAAACTTTTTTTGTAATATACCAACGATGATTCGGAACAGTGTGTTTATTTTTAAATGTCTTATGCAGAATTTCAAATATGATACAAAACAAAAGCATTTCAGAGTATAAACATAGACGGTCATTGGAAGACAGGATAATGTTCTACGCGGCCTGATGACAGAAAATAATATGTCGACAAATTACACAGACGATACGGCGGCCTAAATATCGGCAACCGATCTTCTGACTATGTTATGTTATTGTCAATATCATGTACAAACGACATGGCATTGAATACTATAATAACGTGTGTCGCTAAATTTAAAGTATACGCTTCTAGGACAGCGCATTGTGCTCGTAATATTAAAACACCAACTGATTATTGGCATACTGAATACCTAAGATGTACATACTCGCCTAGTTATCCGTAATTATAACTATGACTTTGTTAGGGTTTTCAGAGCTTAACGAATTAGACTGATAGATATGTTTTCGCCCTGTGAAGCTGTATACAGACACTATTTGACCAAACTGCATTGCTCGGCTAAACTCTAAACTAATATTATACTTGTTATATATAACATGACTGCCTCGTTGGTCTGGTGGCAAAGCAAGCATCGCTTTGTGATCACGAGGTCCTGGGTTCAAATCCTTGGTCGGACAAATGTAGTTTTTCTAACGAAAAATTCCCAGTATGAGTCCGGAGTCTGGAATTGTGCCCAGTATATAGCAATAGGCTCGCCCCCTATAACATGGGACCTAACATCGTCGGCGAAACGTGGGTGTACTCAGTACACCTCTGCCACTCCCTCTGGGGAATATAGGCGTGACGGTGTTTTTTTTTTTATATAACAAATTACACTGTCTAGACGAATAACATACATAATATATTATACTCCATGTAACTTATAGGCTTACCTATCCAGTTTGTTGTGTTCATTTGCACGCTGAGCGTACTGTCACATCTAGGTTACTATATAAAAATAACTAAGGCATAATTAACAAGCTAGCGATGACCTGTAAATAAACTTTCAGTGAGTAATTCAGTTCACGAAGACATCATATGATTTTTTAGAAAACAACAAATAACTGTTGGAACTCTGTACTCTCTGCCTACCCCGCAAGGGATCTGGCGTGAGGTTATAGATAGATAGATAGATAGAACAAATAATAATCGAATTGTAATCGTAGTGCGCATGATAGTAATCTAGTATAGAATTTAAATGCGACTATGGACTAGCATCGCCAAAACCTTAATCACTACATATTATAAAACAGAGTCCCCTCGCCGCGTCCGTCTGTTTGTCTGAAAGCGATAAACTCATTAACTACCGAACGGATTTCATACGGTTTTCACCAATAGACGGTGTGATTGCGGAAGGTTTTTGTGTATAACTCACCCGAGCCAAGCCGAGGAGATTCGCTAGTTAATTATAATTTAGTTACTTATGTAATGGTCAGCTTGAAGTCAAAACTCATAATGGAGTTTGATTTGAAACGGAATTTGGACACCATAATTTTCTAACATCTGGTGCTACAAAAACATCTAACTCTCTCTTCCGCCATCATCTAGCAGTTCCGTTGCGCGCTAGGCGTAGAATACAGAGTTCCAACAGATTCTTTCTTTACAGACCTCTCTTATTTAAAAACAGTTAGTTTTAGATTATTCATTCATACACGTTATCCACACGTTATAACAAGAAGAGAGACCGAGCCAAGGTTTATACC
Organism: Phalera bucephala; assembly: GCA_905147815.2. NCBI lineage: Eukaryota > Metazoa > Arthropoda > Insecta > Lepidoptera > Notodontidae > Phalera > Phalera bucephala. The sequence continues at coordinate 24,452,013 of LR990618.1, read as the reverse complement.
ATTTTTAGATTTGACATTCAATTTTTTAGACGTCGTGAACTTACTACGAATTTATTCTATATTAGGTCACTTGAAATGTTTAGTGACTACGACTATTCTCAATTCACTATCGCTTCTGTAGCAATCGCTATGTTTTTGTTTGGTTCGTATTCAATAAACTTCGAAGTAACTACTTTGAAATTGTAATTAACTAATGGCACGCTTGACCGATTCTTACAATACACAGGAAGCTAACGTATTACCTTATTAGGTTTATATTTGTCGATTTCTAAATGGAAGCGCAATCTTGTATTTTGTTGTGGAATTGTTAGAAGAATGAATTGCGACTTGTGTGTCACGATCAAACTTTACGGTCATTGGTACGTTTGATTGCAAAAATTGGTCAAAGTGGTTGGTCAGAAGTACTACTGATAAAAAAACAGAAGTGGATTTGAATTTTTCGTCAGTCGAAAGTTTTGTCTTTGATTTTTTCGATTTTGCAAATGCTAAAACTCGTCAGTCTTCATTTCTGACTAAAAGCCTAAATATGATTTTTTATATCCTTAACTTGAAACATGATGAGGTTTCCATACAAATATCACACCAATAAGGTTTTTTGAGCCAAAAAAAATGTCCTTTCCCCGAATAGAATCTTGACCGGTGGTTTAAAAAGGTAACAAACGGAGTTAGTAGTTAGAATGAATAATTAAACGTACTTATAAAATTATACAATAATAACAAGTTTTAACAGTGAAAAATAACTGTTCCAAAATTGTAATAACTAATCAGTCATAGAGCTAAGCCACGCTCAACTGACTGTTATATCGACCCTGAAGAACGATGCGATGCTACGATGCGCACGCTCCTTATTTGGTACACAAATAACTGTGTGTGTCGATTGTGTAGAAAGGATCACACCGTTTCATTATCGATGTAACAGGATGCGTTCCAACTAAAACGTGATTTGAATATTGGGAAATCACAACCGGTTTCAATATTAGTCGTCCAGGCTGACCGTTAATTAGAAAATTCTACCTTAGCAAAGTAATGAACCTTAAGGGTTTTATTGACAACAAAAGATTTTACGAGTTAATAAACATCTTTTAGTTGAATAAGAATTGGAATCCAGATAGGCTTAACAGTCTGATTATTAAAGACAAAGTTCGTAAGGCCTTGTCGTCCGCTTCTATTGTGAATAAACTTGCTTCGTTTACAATAATTAAAACAGATAAGTGGTCGTTTTCTCCAGTTATTATTATCAGAACGTAGGTAGACCTCCCCAAACCCCATAAAGCAGATATCTTATATTGCCTCTATAGTAGTATCCTTAAAGAAATGGTAATTAAATTACATAATAATGAAATGAAGCAGGTGGCTGTCTTGGAGATAGAGGTGAAATTTGTATCAGTCACTGCAACAGATGATCTTTCAAAGCGAATAGACCCAGCAGAAATATGATTGTAGTTTGTTCTGCAGTACACAATGAAGTAATGAAGGTAAAACTGGCCTTGGACTGGCGCAACAGGGTTGCCTATATTTCCAAGTAACCATATTCAAACATGTATAAGATATTGCGTAATAAGTCTATTTACACATTGATTAATTGCAAGTTGCCAGCCCTGCAGCTGAACATCTGCTCAACAAAGGACTCTAACATCGCGTGAAATGTTTGGATGCACTGCTCGCTGCATCAGAGGTTCTTGACCTATATGCACGGGGCAGTGTAGTTTTATTTTACAACTAGATTATAACCGGTTATTTCTCTACTAGTTAAGATCAAATATATGTGATCAAACAGTGAAACCTTCGTACTTTGTGTTTTCTAGTTCAGTAAAGTGTTAGTGTACTGCCATAAACAGTATCAATATTGAATGCAAGTAGTATGTTTTAATCTTGTTTTATATTTAAAATTGTGGGTACCTTTAGAAAATCAATAAGCTTTTTATACTTATTGCAGTCCACGCTTCATTTGATCATCGATTTTACGCAAACCACACTATGGTTGACATGACTACATAGCTTATCATTTTTTTTTATTTTACTGGATATTCGATTATAGTTATAATAAAGTAGGCTATGGATATTGAAGATATAAAAATATGCTGTGTTAGACTTTTGAATGTAATTCAGACTTCTACTTTCTTCCAAAAGTGAAGAGATACTTTTTTGCCTTGTACAGTGAAAAGTGGTGTTATTCAAATGGCAATCGCCTACTAACAGAAGCAGTCCCAAAGATGAACATCAAGTTCTTCTTTAGGACTGATAATGATACCTTCTAGCATACGAGACCTTAACTAGGTAGTTTATATCAAACGACAGTTTCGTATATTAATTGGTGCTCTCTATAAAAATGGATGCGTTAACCTATATACTGAATGTGCACATCCACGTATTTCTACGTGCATCATCTAATAAGACCTTAGCTGACATTTAGCTGCAGTCGTCTGCTCTTGAACTTCAATGAAAAAAAATATTTGGCCATCCAACTGGTTAAGTAAGGTGGAATAGTTAGTGACTTTATTCTGCTAAAAAAAATCTACAAAAGTGAAAGGTTAATAGGACAGTAAAACAATTTCATTCCAGTAACTTATGCGGGTCGCATATTATGATGTATTTTATCTAGTATGGCGACACGATACCATTAAAGCAGTTTTCCATAATCGTGATTAATAATGTAGCCCTACTCTACGCTTCTACGCACAAACGGAAGCTTGTATATATCTACATACATAGTACATACAAATGGATTTGCGTTATGATTTTTGTAGAAGAATTATATATAGGGAACTCTGCATACTTACGGATTTGTGTATGTGTGTGATTGATATACGCTGTTAGCCGCGGGGCCTTTACAGCTTCAACATACTAACGGAGTGCACGGGCTATCGTTTTATTCTCCGTTTTGAATTGAGTTCTGAGCCTATTTTCGGATTTTGTATAAGGGAGTTATGAAACCAAACTAACAGTGCGTGTGGTTCGTGTGCCCGTTTCGCACGCATGGTGATCCAATTTTAACTGCTTATAGCTTGTTCTACTTGGCTTGATATGTAACAGATATACTCCCAATTATTATATGCCCGCTTTCTAGTTCACGAAGCGTCGTTGGTATAAACCTCAGATCATAAAAGTAACTGATCTGACGTAAGTATAAACTAATACGCTATAAGGGAGCGTAGTCCACAGTTCCAAAATTCAACATTGAACTAATATGATAACTGGGTTCATAAGTGTTTGATCAAAATCTACCATGCATACAATATTTGCTAAAAATGTTTAAAACAAAGATTTATGACCGCGCCTTTATTGGCCAACTCGCTTTGTTGTCTCCTACAGTGGGTGTTGTTTTTGCAGTATGACATCACACAATTTCTTAATACAGATTTAATTGTCATATTTAAGTGGAGAAACATTTCATATTGCTTAAACTGTGAAATTAAAATGTGAAGTTTTACTGGATTACAATTAGTAGAATGCTCTGATATCGAAAGCGATGACAAAAGTTTAATCTAATCTGAACGCTAAAATGAATTTGGGACATAGGTATTATATTTGCATACATACTTGGTTGACATTTATTACAAACTAGCTGTGACCCGCGGCTGCGCGGACTTTCCGAGATAGCATTATTCCAAGACTGAAGACACCTCCATACTAAGTACTATTCCATCTTTAAAATCCGTTCAGTCGTGTTAATACGGAGAAACAAAAAACTATCACGCAAGGATCTTGCATTTTCCAAGCTAAAAAGTAGCCTTAAACAATCTCTGAAAATCTTCCACTTTCCAGTGACGTGAAGTCCATTTACAATCGGTTCCGCTGTTGCGTACGGACGGACACACATTTTTTTATCGTACGAATAGCCATATAAGCTTAAAATATCTTTATTTCAAAATCGCAAATCAACACATCAATCTGTTTCTTTGTACTCTCGTGCGCCTGCGGGGATCGTACCTAGGACTATTTGCAAAAGTAAGTTGCGCGGTCTACGTTTTGTCGCTTAAAAAAGCCGTCATCGTTGTGTAAAAAGTTAACCTAAAAATTTGTAATTTTTCTTTGTAGAACAAAATTAATAGTTTCACAGGCCTCGAGCCACCTGTAAAGGAAGACGAAAACCAAAGGATTAATATAATAATATCACCCTATACTCTCCCATTACTGGGCAAAGGCCTCTCAAAAAACGGAGTGAGAGAGATTAGGTCATATACCACCACGCGGACCCAGTGCGGATTGGGGGAGGCAGATTTGTGGGCACCTGCTGTTAGAACTTATCAAGCCGCCTATAAGGGTTCCAATTCGGCTTAACGACTACCACATTAAGTGATAACCGGGACCAACGTCTTAACGTGCCTTCCGAAGCACGGAGACGCTCGAATATGAATATGCCATTAACGTTTACCCATCTCAGGCCAACCGAGTCGAACGCTGCTTAAAAGGCTAATGTGTCGTAAATCACCAAGCAGTAATCGGTAAGAACACCGGGGTGGCATAGCGCTACGAGCACCTCTAAACCAAAGGATTGCTAAGCCTTTATTTAGCCAAAATAAGATTCATATCTTTGGGCCTTCGTCCAGGCCGGTAAAAAATTAAATGCATATTGGTGTGATTTTATATATCACTTATACTGGTAATATCTGCATGATGCAATGTGTAAACACGATCTAAGATACTTGCACACTAAGTTTATTTAAAAGCCGTTTAGCCATTTTATTATGAATATAAATAACAGTTATCCCGCAAGAACCGTGCAACGAAAAATTATATTTTCATCAAATATATTTTATTAACTTGCAACAGACCCATTTCTCTATCAATAATCTCTATCACCGGGTTCCGTCTTAGCCCGTACAGGTGGTCTTCGTGAAATATAAACTAAACTACAGCGCGATCATATTTAAAGCCACCCGTCTTATAAAAAAAAACATAAACAATACCTTTCTTTTTGATAAGGATTACCAGTTTATCTATTTATTATAGAATTTCTTCTATAATAAATAGATAAACTTTACTCTACTTCTTTTCTACCTAATATCGTAATCTAGCGTAATAATATTTAAAAAAGGCACAATGCGATCTAAGTAACAAAGTTTTGTCAGTACATTTCTTTTCAGTTTTCTTGTTTCATGTCTTAAATAAATGAATAAACAAAGTTTCGTGTCCACGCCATTTATCGTTAAAGAGTATATTCTCTCCAGAAGAGATAATCCTGAATGCATCCTCGGTTCATGCCCGAAATCATGTTGAGTTTTTAAATCAAACGTGTATGCACGATTTCTTGTGAGGAGACGAGCCTAACTTCAATATCAGTTGATCGGGGAATTCGTGTGTTGACAACATCACACACTGACGTAACATTGCAGCGCGAGACTAACAGTAATAAAAATAATAAAGTTTTATGGTTTATCCCGCGATTATCGCGGATTGGTTCTTGTTTCAGGAATAAAAAGTATTAAGTTAGGGTAAAAGTTATTACCATATCAAATTTAACTGTCACATAGAGACAGATAGACAGACAATAATTCCAAAAAGAATTGTTTCGGTCTCTATATCGATAAGGAAATGCATCCCAATTAAAATTTTCAAAAAATATTCAGTGTACAGATTTGGCTCGGTTACAGTGTAATAATATGTATAGATTAATGTTAGAAGACAATACAAAGATTTGTAAACAAAGCCATCATTGTTCTGGATAGAATAAAACAATAATGTTGTTGCAGAGTAAACTACAGATTCTGTGGTATCTACACATCGTGCAACAGCAATGCAATTGTTCCGTTTATTTTTAAAGTCGTCCAAACTAACAGGATCTTGACGGCTAATCTATGCCTAGGCTCTACAAGGATCGGGGGGGCTCATTTTAAAATGGCGCAGACACAAATACTTTGATGCCTTGTCGACCATTTATTATTCAGACGTTGAAGACCAGTCTTGCATTGGTAGCTTCTCCGTCGTGATATCTCTTGTACACCATAACTGCATCGTATCGTATTTCGCTGAGCCTTGCATGTGGTACAATGTTTTATAACATTCATTGGTCAGCTAACACGGTACTGGTATTAACTGAAACTAGCATTAACTGTGTCTACTTTCAGCGGTAGCTGTAACTCGTTAAAATTTTCACGCACTCGTGCGCCAGTTTACCGGAGAGTGAACATCTAGCTTCACGTTCTAAAAATCTATATGTGGTTGTAACGAGTATTATCATTTTAGTTTTAGTAGTAAGAGTATTTTTACACAATACAACATTTTCATAATTATACGCAATTTTGACTTACTGTCTGCATTCTACCCACGTGCATTTACTGCCTACTTAGCTACAATAATAAGTATAAATGCACAAACAAGCAAAATTGGCTTGAATTTCAAACCACTTACAACCAATTGTAATCTTAAGAAATGTTCCTTAAGCAATCGACTAGTTCCATTAACTGTTTATCTAAAAATGAAACTTCAGAATTGCGAACAGTCAAGGTAGCTGACTAAACTTTTAACTTTCAACCCAAGTAGGGGGTCTTTGTGGCCTTACTTTGCACTGAGCACGTTGATATTGATTTACAAGGCAGTTAATAGAACGCCAATCACGCCTAGACAGATGTTTATTCAATCAGTCTTAGCGATTCATAAAGCGTGCGCGTGTACTCTCATACCGACCTCTTAGTGTACTCGAACAGACATTAATACACAAAATAGAATAGTGGAAAAACATGTAAAGAACAGATGTCGTAGATGTCGTATCCATGGCGCCAGGTCGCGCGACCGGTAACCGTGACGACAGCCCCCGCTTGCCATCGCTGAGCCTCGGGTTGACCAGCGTCCGACTCATTGTCAACAAGCTCGAGACAGAATACGCTCGTGTCACTGCGTCCAACACTTTCGAAACCGGCCGAGAACTCGTCAAATACGATCCGAACATCGACGAGGGTTACGACGATTATGATGACTCCCCTTTCGTTCAATCGAGAGGCCAAGTCTGGAATCGATTCGCTACAAACCTAGGACTGGTTCTGAGTAGATGTGTTCCTAGTGTTACGTTCGGGAATTTCGGTGTTTTGGCGGTGACGACGGGACTTTTCGCTCCAAAGATGATCACTTATTTGGTCCTGTATCCGTTTTGCAGATTGGTATTCGGGACTCTCTACCCGGCTTATGCTTCATATAAAGCTGTCCGGACGAAGAATTTGAAGGAATACGTAAGTAAACATTTTCTATACCCTAAAATATTTTGTTCTACTTCTTATTGGGCGGCAATTGACAGATTTAGTATGAGCGACAAAAAGTAATTGTCTAATATGAATTCATTTGCTATGCACCAATTTGCTCTTTGTTAAAAAGTGTGTAATTTGCTGTAAGTGGTCTAGTAAAGTACAACAATGGCCTTGGTACGGGCGCACGCTCACTCACGTCGGTTGAAACGCTTCGGTTCCTGCTGTGTCCTTTACCTTGTTCCCGGCTTCCTATGTCTAATTACTGTGTTAGTGTAGGTATTCGTTTTATGGTGTTTCATAAACATTGTTTAGAATATCCCACCCACAACTTGTTATGTTTTGAGTTCGGAAAAATGATTCAGGATAATTTCCTCGGCCTAAGTGTTAACCAGCTCTAAATGTATTTTTAATCAAAAACAATTTAGACTTAAACTAAAAGTACATATAAAACATAATCTACATGATTATAAAAGAAACTTGATCTTATTAAGTGTAACAACGTCTAAAAATATCAATGTCCAAAAAATATACTTACAAGTTATTGAAAAGAAAGTTTAGATTTTTTAACCGTCCTGTAAAGTTTTCCAAAAGGAATATACAAATATTTGTTGTTTTTTAGATTAGTATGTTATTGACATCTCAAAATATGGTTTTAATTTCCATGCTTTTTATTAGTCCGAGTATTACGTTGTGCGTTTTCCTTATTTTGTTCTAGTAATGACCTGATACCTACTATAATAATTTTAATAGGAATATTATACCAACCAACACCTACTTTACTTATCTATCCTAGTGTATTTATACATTCTTGCTTCGCATATATTAAAAAAATAATATCAATGAACTATAGATTCACGAGATGTCTAGTATAAAAACAAAAATATTTGACTTTCAATGTCAACCTAATTTAGATAATAATCTCGAGCATCAAAAAGCATCTATGAACATGAGTCATAATCATAATCATATCTTTATTTGCGAAATATGGGTACATATTACATAACGATTTTTGAGTTTTTGAAGTGTTTCACCATATCCAGCTTCATGGCATGCAAATATTTCGTGTCTTATAAGACATTAGGTACATATATTAAAATAAATTATTAAAATCGTACATAATCATATTGTTCAGTCTAACGTAAAATTGTTTCTCTAATCTCTAGTAGAAAGTTCTGCCTCCACTTCATCATTAATAACTAAAAGACGCCCACTGTAGGACAAAGGCCTACCCGAAACCTGGCCATTACCTCATCTTCTTCACCTCCACTTACTAGATCTTGTAAACGATTTAGAGGCGCTCGTAGCGCTGTTCGACCGTGGCGAACGCGTTCTTAGCTATAAGGTTAGTAGCGTTCAGCTCGGTCGATCAGAGATGGGTGACCATTATTGGAATTTTATATTCGACCGTGTCCGTGCTTTAGAAGGCACGTTAAACCGTTAGTCTCGGTTACTACTTATTGTAGTAGTCGTTAAGCTAATTGGACGCTTATTGGCGGCTTGATAAGTTCCAACAGCAGGTGGCCACAATCCTGCTTCCACCAATATGCTCTGGGTCCGCGTGGGTGAGTACGACCTAATCTCTCACCTCCTGTTGACGGGAAGATCTTTGCCCAGCGGAACAGTATAGACTAGATCGAGAGATTATACTATGGACAAAATTTGAAAGTGTCGGTATTTATATTCCAGGTAAAATGGATGATGTACTGGATAGTCTTCGCTCTGTTCACATGCATGGAGACGTTCACGGACGTGTTCCTGTCATGGTTTCCGTTCTACTACGAAGTGAAGATAGTGCTTGTGCTGTGGCTGCTATCACCTGCTACCAAAGGCTCTTCCATTCTGTACAGGAAATTTGTGCACCCAGCTCTGTGCAGGCGGGAACAGGTAATAACAACATATAATACTTGGTCATAATATATGTCTATCTCCAGCCGAAATATTTTCACTGCAGGATGAAGGCCTTCCCTAAAGATCGCTATGACGACTCGTTTTGTGCTCTACGCTTTCCCCTTTATCCGTGACCTTCACTATGTAAATTCTACTAATATTATAAATGTGAATGTTTGTTACTCAAACGGCTCAACGGATTTAGATGAAATTTGGCACATAGTTTATTACCTGGATTAACACGTAGGATACTTTTTATACCGGAAAAATATTAGGTTCCTGTCTGAAGTCAACGCGGAAGAAGTCGCGGGCAGAAGTTAGCCCTACTATTCTTAATAATATTATAAATGTGGAAATTTGTATGTTTGGATATTTGGATGTTTGTTACTCAATCAAGCAAAAACTGCTGAACGGATTTTAATGAAATTTGGCACACAGGCAGTTTATTACCTGAATTAACACTTTTTATCCCGGAAAAATGTAGGATTCCTGTCTTAAGTCAACGCGGACAAAGTCTCGGGCAGAAACTAGTAAAACATTAATAATAACTAGCTACTTAATAGGGAATATGCGTGAAATTCAAATAAGGGTCAAATTTTTTTTTACAAACTTTATCGCATTAGAATAAGTTCTATACCAATATTTTTTTAATAACATTACTTTTTTATTAACAAAATAATTATTGAAAGTACAAAAAATGAGTGGGAAATTCAAAGTAGCTGGAACGGCACGCTATTGGTCAGATCGAATATGACGTCAAAGTCTACAATACAAATGTCAACAACTGCATATTCATTAGATGTTTGCTATTGAGATTGTTTTATCGTTATTTATTGTTGTCGATTTACACAAAGACCAAATTTTAGTTTAAATTATTTAAGTTAATTCTTACGTTAAAGTGATCTTCACAGCAATATAAACAAGTTGATGGGGATACCATGTCTCTTATTCTGATTTTACATCACTTTCTCCTTATGTCCGCACCTATCGGGTGCATTTCTTATTGTATTTTTTACACCTAGGCGCAACACAGCGTTGTTCTATTGTATAATAGTCGCAAAATACAAAATAAATTACAGAATAAAATACCTCTACAGCTGTTCACTAATTCATTGTTATTGTAGACTTTGACGTCACGCCAAGCGCGCCAAAATGGCGGGCGTTTAAAGTGCTCTTATCTGTTTGCTATCTTCTACATTTAATTTTGCCCTTTACATTTTGTTTTTGAGGCTTTAATTTTTTTTTCAGTTATGTATTGATGTAATCTATCGTATAAAAATATAAAAAAATACACGCATATCCCTATTGGCTGCGTTGGTTGGTTATCCCGAGACCCTTGTGTCAAATCTAGTTCGGGTAAAATGTGCTTTCTTACCGAAAATTTTCCGGCAACAGGCTCCCCCGCCATTGGGACCTAACACATCCACCGTCGCTTGGGGACTATAGGCGTGACAATTTTCATTTGTTTAATTTTTTTTTTATCTTCGCAAGGAAAATTGAAGTTCCAGTGTCTAGCAATCATGATCTTGGATTCCAGAGGTCAAACCAGCGTTTATGACACTTGCTGCATCGTACGAGTATTATTGGGCACATATTTGTAGTTGTCTTGTTTAATCCGCCTGTTTCCGTTGAAACCGGACGTTTGAGGAATTTTACTAAATTAGCTCCTTACGTAATGCATGAATCGGGCTCGAGGAAGCATTTTCTGTAGAGATCTATAGATTTAAATATAAATATCACGACTCAAAGATAAATACTAAAACAATAATGCCACTGCCTCGTTGTTCTAATGGCATATAACACGGGTAACGATCTAGAAGTCTTGGGTTCGAATTCTAGGTCGGACAGTGTGGTTTGTCTATCGAAAATATCAGTCCGGAGTCTGGAATTGTCCAGATAGGCTCGCATCTTATAACATTGGTACCTGACATCGTCGATATGAGAGTGTGGACGATTTAGCGCAGTGGTTAAAAGCTCAAGCCCCTCCGCCCTCTGTGTCTAATAGTTGCCAATTCGATTCCCGCACGGGACAAATCTTTGTGTGACCCACAGTTATTTGTTTCGGTCTGGGTATTTGTGTGTGTGAATTTTCGTGTTTGTAAACGCACCCACGACATAGGAATCAATCCTAGTGTGGGACTACGTATAAAAAAAAACAGTGGCACTCCGGGAGTGCCGACAGAAGTGAAAACTTGAACAATTACGTGTGTATTTTTTGAATCGTCAGGAAATATTTTTTGAAATTTTTATATACAGAGGTGCCGGTAACGATAGCAGTGTCGCGAGTTCAATTGTTTTTCCCATCTCAAAAAATGCCCAACGCGCCTAAAGAAGTTTTCACTTTAGAAAACGGGTAGACAGTGCACCTCTGCCACCCTCGCTTGGGAAATATAGGCGTGATGGTGTGTTTAACAATGTAGTTTAATGCAGCTCAATGAACATGTTATAATGCAGCTCAATAAACATGTTATTCAGTTTTTATATGTTAATCCAAGCGTAATAAATCTGCGTTTTATCTGGAACGCAAAAGTTGTTTCTCTATTATTACGTTGTTTCTGTTGCACCAGCGCGCGTGTTTATAAATAATATGATAAATGCTGTTGGTTTCTTTCGTCATTCTTCTACGTCTATGATTATGTAGTTTTATCTATTTGTGACGTGTTTTATGTATTCTAACAGTGGTTGGACAAAGGTTTATTGTTTCTGAAACACATTGCCTAGGCGCAGTGATATCCTATGCCTACTAATATTATAAAGGCGATATTTCGTAAGGGTCACTGAGGTTTTTCTGACGTAACATCAGTAACAGTCCTTTCGGAACATCGCTATGCGGCGGAGAGGCCGCGGGACGCGGGATTGGGACGGCTCGGAGCGATGAAGATGCGCGGCAAAGCACTGCATCATTATCTGCCGTTCAAAGCACACATTTATTTAATTAGAACATTTTCGTTACTCGTATTATGCAGTCCATTGCTCAGTCTCCGTTTATTTCCTACCAACACCCGTAGGATCATCGTCATCCTTTCCACTGCGCAGTCTGGAATCTTACCCGGTGTAATGGCAATTGCCCCTATTATCAGAGACCATCGAGATCACATACCGTCAATAAAATGTGGGCGTACACACTGCACCTCGACTACGCGATTAAGTGAGCCGAGCGGTCTACGCTTAGACTAATAGACTGATGCATCGGCAAAACATCTATAAATTCTTCAAAAGTGTTAGGGCTTTTAGATTATTTATTTATTGCCTTTGTTGCGTCAAGCTCAATTGAGAATTTTTAATTTTTATGGAGCATAATCTTAAAAAGCAGTGATAGCCTAGTGGTTATACCGTTGGACTGCAAAGTCAGAGGTCTCAGGTTCGAACCCAGGCACGCACCTCTGTCTTTTCAAAAGCATGTACATCGTGAAGAAACCTGCATGCCAAAGAGTTTCTCGGAAGGTGTGTGAAGTTCGCCAACCCACACTGGGCCAGCGTGGTGAACTATGGCCTAAACCCTCTCAGTTTGTGAGCCTCCTCCCCGTGCCCAACGGTGGGACAGCTTCTTAACAGAGCTATTATTATTATTATTATATAATCTTACTGTATTAATTTCCTATTATATTGTACAATCTCGCCATATATTTTCTCTACTTTCAGGAAATAGATGAGTATATAGCGAAGGCCAAAGACCAGGGTTACCACACCGTGCTCAACTTGGGCACTAAGGGCGTCAACTATGCCACAACAGTCATCATGCAAACTGCCATTAAAGTGAGTACTTCCTTCTGTTGCACTTATTCGCATGCTTTTTTAACTATTAGCCTCATGTGAGATCTGTTGAACAACAGCTCTTAAATGAGTTACACCAAACAAGGGTGTCGGTGGGCTTTAACCCTTAACAGAGAGTACCCAATTAGAAGTGTTACTTAAATGTTTATTTATGTGTTGTTTTCTTACCACTCAAATTTGTAGTCACATTTGAGTAAATTTACCTACGCAACAGTGTGGCATGTTTGATTACAGTGTTTCATGTAAATAAGTACACTCACGATTTAATTTGCACAAAGCTTTACGCGTTTATGTTTTGTATACTCAATTTAGCCTACCAAGCGAACCGTCCACCTACTGCACAAGCGAACCGTCCACGCAGCCACTCGTCATCAGCCATGACCACATCATTACCATTTAATGTTTAAATTCTCACATCGATTTGATTTTAAACCACATTGCCGCTTTAATTTAGTCTTTTTTTAATTTTATTAACATGCTTTTTTAATTTCTCCCCCACCTACCCATCTTTTCCGAATATCCTTTCCATTGCTGCTTCACGCAGAACTTCAATCTGCCGAGCCCTGAGCAAGATAGAGAGGCGCGGCAAGCGATACAAGCGCGTGACGTCACCGACGGCTACCATGAGACATATGAAGATCTAGAGTACCAACGTTCCGAAGACACTGATTTGCCAGGGATTGTGGAAATTGTCGAGCTGGATAATGAGGAAAATCAGCAAGATTACCTTATCGGGGATGGTGACCCTCAAGATCCGGACTATGAGCCCGATAACACTTCAGCCCGCAGTCGAGGCAATCTCGTCCGTAAACGCAAAGTCGTTAAAGAGAAAAGGCCTCGGAGTAAGTCCAGAGGTCGACGTACCAGAAGCCAGGCGGCAAAGGACAGCAACGAAGTACTGGTCGACTGACATGTTCTTTACGGACGAAGCTCAACTGTGATCTTTAGATGATTTTAGGCAACGATTAGGCTAATCTGTTATTATTAAAAGCACGCATCTTTTGACTACTATCGATTTGTATGTCATGAAACGAAAAAATTTAATGATTTAACAGAAAACGGTCAATTGTTTTTAAAATTTGGGTTGTTACACTATCTTTTCCGGAATTTTTAACTTAAATCCATCTGTAATCATCAAACTTTACTGTGTTATGCTGGACATGTACACGTTTTGTAATGCATACGTATTGACTCTCATTACGAGGCTTTTTAGACCTTTTAGAGACCAGTCGTATAAGTGCGAACGAATTCTGACGAAAGATATTACGGTACAATTCTCATTTGACTTGTTAAAATAATTTTATCAAAGCTAATGTAGGTATTCGCTTATTTTCAAGTGATCACATAGTCGTCTAGTTTGTTCGCATTCATTCGCTCGTTCTATAAAATGCGTTACATTATAACAGATTCTGTAACCATGTACGTAAATCCGTAATGCATATTTTTTGTTACATATCATTTCATACCAAAGTTTGTATTTCAAACAATCTACCTTGCACTTTAACAATGTAGTAACACTTTGTTATTTCTCGTTCTTACCTATTGCGTGATCTCTACTCAATACAAAGTGGCACGGTGTCCAAATAATTTCTTTGACAACTATTTTCGTTTTCATTCTATTATTGAAAGTAGCTGAAGTGCATTTTTTCACTATTCTCTTTTAATTCCTTCTACGAATTTATGTTACTAAGTCAATCTCATGCTGGTCCATTGAATTTGCCACTATTTTTTTTCGTTTGTTCCTATACTTGCACAATCTCATAGTCAATACGTGATAATTTCTATATCATTTAGACATCGCATGAAGTCTGTAATCAAAGATTTAGCTAATAAAATATTTGTAAAGTTCGCATGTGTTGTGAAATCGCCAATTACGTGTAATGCGTTAGATTTTAATGTGTGACTGATTTAGTTTTAATTTCGATAACATCTATATAAAATAAAATAGTTCTTTATCGTACGTGTTTATTTTACTCAATGTGTAGTTTTAAGTACCGACGCTTAGACAGAGTCGACATGACTGCATGCGCTTTGCCTCACAAAGCTTGTATAAATGAAGTGTAACTGGCAGAATTATCATGTAAGTAAAATTGTTCTATTTTCTATCAATATTTGTTATATTTATACTATACTTCTATCGTAATATATTCCCGAAAATTTCCGGACCTTGCATCAGTAAAGATAATGAGGAAAATACTCGCCTGTTGGTAGTATTTCTTACCGATTCTAAATACTCCATTACCATGGCTCGTGTACAGCAGTATTAAAACTATTAATCAATGTTACAGTCTGATCGTCTAAGGATTCAGTCTACAAAAATCCATTTCTTTAACATTGCCTCACGTTAAAAATCCCGGGTCATGGTTCACAACTCGTTCACAAATATGAATTTCATATACAGAAATGCTCAGACAGAAACAAATTTTTTTGGGGTCGCACGAAGATTTTTCTCGTTTGGGGACGATCTATGGAAAAGCTTTAATGTTTGCAAGGGATTTTTTATTCGCCGATACTCCAAATTGTTTTGTCTCTACAAATAAACAATTTTTCATACTGTCTTATGCTCTGACATGTGTCGCCAATTATATTTTTTTCTGATACATTCAAATTTGGTGCATATTTACAGGGTGGCGGGGGTCTAGTACAACAGCTTCGTAAGAGCTACAGCTTGTCTGACCTCACGGAGTGCGAGCCCCGCGAAGAGAGGGGAACCGATGAGGCCGACGATGTGCTGACAGAACCGAGGCTGATACGACGAGGCGGAAAAAGGTAGGAAACTAAAGGTTTCCATATGTCAGTTATCGGTATAGAATTAAGATCTTATAGTACGTAATCCATCGCAACCAGTTGCCAAGAAAGAATAAAAAGTGCTCTTTTGTAAGTGGTTGCCAAACTCAATTGCCATGGCGGCCGAAAGAATGAGAATTTTTGATTCCTCTTTTTGTGGTGAATTCAAATTCTTTATTTCAAAAAGGTTGACAAGTTTGTTACACTTAAGAGTACAGTAACAGAGAAATCGCTCGTAGCGCTGTGCGACCGCGCTATTCTTACCGATTACCAAGGTTAAGCAGCGTTCGACTCGATCGGCCCGAGATGGGTAAACGTTTGTGGAATTTTCATATTCGAGCGTCTCCGTGCTTCGGAAGGCACGTTAAGCCGATGGTCCCGGCTACCTCTTAATGGGGTAGTCGTTAAGCCGAGTTGGAAGCCTTAAAAGGCGGCTTGATAAGTTCCAACAGCAGGTGGCCACAAACCTGCCTCCACCAATCCGCAGTGGGTCCGCGTGGTGGAGTATGACCTAATCTCTCTCACCTCGATTTGTGAGGGAAGACCTTTGTCCAGCAGTGGGCAGTATAGGCTGACATTATAACAAAGAAATTATAGGTCCCCAGGATTATCAAACCAGGTTTATAAACCTGTGACTTTAAAGTCAGCGTAATTCCATTTGTTTATGAAACAGTTGCACAGAAATAAAGATCGTCGGATTGAACCAATAGGTAAAAAGTTCACGTGGTCCTTCCGATCAACCGTACTAAGTACTCGGATCACGCAGTCGCAGGGCTTTAACAGAGTATTGTGTCAAAATCAATAACGATGTTAGGTTACTGCCTCGTTGGTTTAGTGGCAAAGCACATCGCTTTGTGATCACGAGGTCCTGGGCTCAAATCCTAGGTCGGACAAATGTAGTTTATCTAACGAAAAATTCCCAGTATGAGTCCGGAGTCTGGAATTGTGCCCGGTATATGGCAATAGGCTCGCCCTCTATTACATGGGACCTAACGTCGTCGGCGAAACGTGGGTGTACTCAGTACACCTCTGCCACGATGATGACGATTTTGTAAATGGGGACCGGAGAGGAGACTGCTTTCGTTAAGGAACTAACATATCCTATGATAAGTATTTTGTGTATTATTAATAGTATTCTTAACGTTTCTGAGTCGTTAAATAACCCGCTTGGGGAATATAGGCGTGATGGTGTGAAATATCCTATTTGTGAGTCGACCGCTTGTAAACACGGAACGTATTTCTTTATAAATAAAGGCTTCAGTAAAATCGACGAAAATTTACGAGCCCATATTTGTAGAAATTTTGTTAGGCATCTGTTGTCCTATTTTGTTTTGTATCGCGCGTTTTAGCTTTCAATAGGTAAATAGAGTTAAAATTATGATTGCTTATAATAAAGCTAGTGTGTAATTCTTACTGATATTTCTAAATTCTGACAGTGGATATGTAACCCGTCGCAGCGCTTCCGAGTCAAACAACCGGTCCCCTATGTACTTCCCCGAGGTCGATGTCGACGTTAGACCTCGCCCGAGGAGCGACGAGCCTGATTTCAGGTTGGTATTCTTGTTTAACAATACGAACTTATCCGTCGTTGTGGTGATTAGTACATGTGTAGAATACGCCAACATGACGCGCCTACCTTACATACTATCTTTAGCTGAAAGACGTCCAGTGCAAGACAATTATAATATAAGCCGTGAATGAAACTGTCCCACCGTTGGACACGGGCCTCCTCTAAAACTGAGAGGGTTTATTTAAGCCATATTCCACCAGGCTGGCCCAGTGCGGGTTGGCTTTATTTAAGCCATATTCCACCAGGCTGGCCCAGTGCGGGTTGGCGAACTTCACACACCTTTGAGAAACTCTTAAACATACAGGTTTCCTCACGATGTTTTCCTTCACCGTTAAGCAAGTGATACTTAATTTTGAATAAGCTTTCGAAAAGACAGAGGTGCGTACCTGGGTTTGAACTCGAGACCTCTGAACGGTCCAGCCCCTAAGCTATCAGTGTTCATGCAAGGTAAAGGCCACCCCCAAAGACCGCCACGACATACGGTTTTGTATAAAGACAATAATAGTTACGGATATTTTTGGGGAGGCAATCGTCCCGCAGTGCGACTTCTTTCATCTAATGATAATGTTATTAATTCATGATCGGTGGGAAAATCACACCATCCAGAACGTCCGTTTGTTTCCAATCACATAAAGTTATCGGAGGACACGGAGCGTCTAATACAAAGTTAGTTTGATTCAAATCACATAAAGTCATCCGAGGACACTGAGCGTCTAATAGTGTTACTTTGACTTCAATCACATAAAGTCATCGGAGGACACGGGGCGTCTAATAGTGTTAGTTTGATTTCAATCACATAAAGTCATCGGAGGACACGAAGCGTCTTATAATGTTAGTTTGTCCTAGTGTTGTAAAAATGAGCGCTGTAGTCGAGCGTTTCGCGCTATATCGACGCTCACGAGCGTTGAAACTCGTAGAAGACGCGAGCGTTTTAAGCGCCGACTCGAGCGTTTTCACAACACTAGTTTGTTTCCAGTCACATAAAGTCATCACACGAAGTGTCTGATACTGGTAGTTGGTTCCCAGTCACATAGAGTCATCACACGGGGCGTCTGATAGTGTTAGTTTGTTTTCAATTACATAAAGTCATTGGAGGATACGGACCGTCCGATAGTATTAGTTTGTTCCCAGTCACATAGAATCATCACATGGAGTGTGATAGTGGTAGTCGGTTTCGAATCCCATAAAGTCATCACGCGGAGCGTCTGATAGTGGTACTTCGTTTCCAGTCACATAAAGTCATCCGAGGACATTAGCTCTGGGTACTCGAGCGCGGACAACTCGAGCTCGCTGAGCCGCGCCGCATCGCTGGGCGCCGCGCGTGCACGCGCTCGCTCTAATCGCACTGCGCTCACCACTATCAAGCGCCCGCCCGCCGCCGAGGTCTGGTAACACCCTTATTACACTAGATACAGCCGCGTTCACGTATCGAGGGACATAAATTGACGTTTATTGTGTTGTCAGGTTTTGGACTTTTTTTCAGTTACTTTGTACCGATTTGTCGATTATTTAAATAAAACATAATTTAATATATAAAAAGTTATTTTTCGTAAGTGTTCACTTTGAAAAGGCGTAAAAAAGATATCATTAATATTTCATTCAAAATCTGTACTACTTAAAAATATTGAAGTAGGTTAGTAATTAATTTACAAAATAAATTTATTTACTACGCTATCTATTCCTAATTGCACGCTGAATAAATTTGTTGCTAATGTCGATTGATTCAATTGTTAGCTCTACACTCGTTATCTTAAACTGGCAACATTTTTTGTTTTGACGGTTGAATCTGTCACTTGTCAGTCGATTTGTGAACACGAGCTTAGATAAGTACAGCTCACATCAATTTTTATTCCCGCCCTAAATGCAGCCGCGGACCGCTGCGCAGAACGCAAAGATTAACTAACTTTGCGTTCCGCGCATCGGTACGTAGGTACATGGGCTACATTCATAGCGTCGATACAAATTGGCGCGAGCTGTACATCCTTTTAGCCTTAGTTCACGGAGACCGCAGCTGGACGCATGCTAGTTTCTACGACATGGCTAATATATTCTAAGCGTATATTGACAATTATGCGAATACCGCGCAGTTTAGGACGCAACGGATATTGTAATGACAGACCTGCCACCGTTATAAACTATACATTCGGTATTTGCCTAAACTACGCGGAACTCGTCTTGGCATACATAAGAATTAAATTAGTGATTCTATCGAGGATTTGGAACCTATCGATTAGTCAGACTCTATTGTAAATTCGATTATAATTTTCAAGATCGACCGCTTCATGTTCATAACAGATGAAACTAGCTCCGTAACGCATATTTCCATAATGTGTTATTTAGATAAATTAAATGATGAAATACGTAAATTGGTGTAATAAATAAAACTTAATCTAAAAATCTAGCATGTGTTCTCAAATCCGTGCTGTACCGTGAAAAGAATTATAATTTATAGGTTACTTAGAAGATTATTTTATAATCATGTTTATTCCTTGTATAAATAAGAAACGCACAAAATGAAATCTGCTTGATCAAACATGTTAATAAATTATTACAATTTTTATAAATTTTCGTATTCTGAACTAGGGCTGATTGGATGAGCAAATGTAATTGGACTATTCTCGTAATTATTCCCACTATATACGTTTTTCAAGCTTGTATTATGTGTCTAGAATTTGATTTATAGTGGAATATTTACTTTAATAATGCCATTTTATCATATAAGTGTTCATGTTCCTTAAAATATAGTACTGTATTATTTTAATTGACTATTGTATAACGATAGGTTTTATGGAATATCATTTATGTGGGGCGGCTGCAGACGATCACTGTTTTCACACTTTCAACATAATATATCAAAATAATTAAATGTGTGTAGTATTGAAGCTTTAAATGTCACGTTGTATGCTGTAAAGGCAAGACCGCACTGAGGAACACTGCACTGCAGCGGAGTAACGTAGTTCCGCTGCCGCGTAGTGCAGTATATTTCATGCAATTTCATGTCCAGAATACTTGAATACTTGGTCGCGTTGCTCCCCTGCAGTGCAAAGTCGCCCAGTGCGGTCTTACCTTAAGGCTGCCCTACATAATACTGTTTTTATAATGTTGTGGTGTGCCAGGGTATAATTGGTGCTGGTCTCGGTTGTAGCCATATTCTACGAAGCAATGTTTGAGAAAGTATTAAAAAATGCTAATTTTGACTGAGTAATAAAGCAAAGATTGACGTTGACACGGTTTGGTATGTACAAAGGCTCAAGTGAATACAAACAACATACCTACCTTATATATATATTTATATCAAAATGCTATTGGGCTTATAATGTTATATTAAAAGTATTTATGTAAAATATAAAAGAAAAATATACAAAAAAAAAAGAATATGCTAGTGCTAATTAAATTCAAATTGGCTTTTTATGTTAGGATATCTTTTAGTGTTAAATCAATTTGGAATTGTGTTTTGTTAGTGATTTACGAACGTAATTAGAATAGAAAAGAATTATTGCATGAGTTACACCTCATCTTACATAGTTAAATTGATGATCACTATATCTAATTACAACTATTTTCATTTATGCCAATAAGTCTGTTTATTGCATTTATTAGTGTTTATTTTATTGTATTGTTTGGATTTCCTTTCGTTTGATGTAGACTTAAAACTTTTTATTTAAAGGAAAGTGAAGTTATCATCGAGGAGCTACAAGACGACGATAATTTTGAATATTCGAATATGCCTCCTCTTATTAATCTCCCGTCCCCACTCTTCTTATCTCACACTCAACCTCCTTTTATATATCAATATGTTGGAGACCAAGTAAAAATTCTCCAAGTATTAGGTAACTTCCATGTAGACATAAATTCTAATAATCAAAATAACGATACAGATCATTGGGACCAAAAAGAAGCCAATATCGAAGAAGTTTCTTCAAAACAAAATACAAAACATAAAACAGAATCTTCCGATCTTACAAAAGCTGTTCATAAAGAAACCGAAATCATACCTGACATTCCGTTGACAAGTCAAGATAAAGACAATAATGATAATCAGTCTTACACAGATGCTATAGACACAGTAGAAACTTTGTCGCCTAATGTGTTAAAACAGCCTGTTCACCAAGTAGTTGCTAAAGATTTAGACGAACACGTAGAAACTACAAGCCTTGATATCTCATTAAACGATCTTGATTCTACCGAAAGCGATGACGAAGCGTCTTTCGGGACACCTGAAAATTCGCCTAAAAGTAAAAGGAAGTCGCCGAAAGGTAAATATGGGAAAGCTAAAGCGCCACCGCCGCCGCCAGCCTCTTGTATAAGCTGCGAAATTACCGACCAGATTATTAATAAACCAGAAGATGCCAAGAAAAATTCTGAAGTTTCATCTCAGGAAAACTTAGATGATGTTGCAAATAAATTGCCTATTAACACGCTTAGCGAATCTGAGATATCTACCAATGAAATTATTAATAAACCAGAAGATGTAAAAACATCAGAAAATACATCTAAGCAAAGCTTAGTTGATATTGTAAATAAATTGCCTATTTGCACACTTAACGAATCTGAGATATCTACCAATGAAATTGTTAATAAACCAGAAGATGTTAAAGCATCAGAAAATACATCTCAGCAAAGCTTAGTTGATATTGTAAATAAATTGCCTATTACGACACTCAAAGAATCTGGGATATCTAAGAGCCTTCAAGTAGTAAATCCTATCGCTGAAAATAAAAGACGACATAAATCAAAATCGCCTGGGCGTATTCAGAAAGGCAATAGTTCAGGGTTAGGTAAACTGTTGCAGTTGCCAAGTAAGCTAGCTTTTTGGCATAGGAATGAGGATACAGACAAAACAGATGATGGTTCAATGTCATCGGATGACCATAGTAGACGATCTTCTACCGTAGATAGGGCTGATGATTTTCAAAGCTGCGCTGAATTGAATGCTATCGTTTCAAACATACCAAGCGGAGAGCCACAAGTGGCAAGGTCTGATCAGATACCTGATACATTGGAAGATTTAGGTGATGTCATCACCGAAGATATATCTCAGGATATAATTGAAAAAAGTGACGCTCTACAAAAACTTATAGAGGCGAAAATAGAAACTCATCCTGAGTACAAATTTATATCTTTACACGAAGAGACTCAATTAGCGTCAAAGAGTACAGACGTGTGACTGGGTTTATTTTACCCTAAGCCATTCTCACTGCAGCTGAAATTAGGCAGAACAGTATGTTTATTTGGTTGTTTTGCGAGTGTTTTAAAGTGCATGGGGTAGGAATTTTTAATTTTAGTTTGTTAGCGTATTTAACTTGATAAAACCCCTTCGCATAAATAATATCTTAACACGTTTTACTTACTTCGCCTTTTAGTATAGTTTAAACGTATTATTGACGCAATTAATTTGTTTGCTTTGTTTTTTTTTTGTATTTGTGTTTACTAGTGTGTGGTGTTGTTTATTTCGGATTGTGTTTATTTATGTTGCTAAATAACTTAGATAATCATTTTATTAATCTTTATGTTCTGTTATGTAATAAATATTATTTTGTATACAATCTTCTGCAAACCTGTTAACTGGAATCCACAAATAACAATGCACACTGTATGGTTGCACTTTTCGTTTAACTTAAAAATTAACATACGTACCAAAGATAAACAAAAATGCCACCACCAATCTGTCTAAAAATAGTGTGCTTGTGCTTTTTTGAGTTACGTTTTCAATTTATTCCTTTTATTTACAGGCAATGCTGTCGGCCTCTGCTACCATTCCTCGCGCAAAAAAATCTAATAAAAGGAAAACTCAGTAGATATGTACCCAAAATAAATATATATTTTAATCCTTTTAGTCGCCAGGCTTTCGTGTTTATTATATTTATTTGTGCTCTCTTAAAGTAACGATGACAGAAATATTTTTTTTCCAAAATGTTGGAACCCTTAGCGGTTAAAGACTTAGGAAGCATGTATGCTTTGTTTTTTAGGGCTTTTTAGCAAATGAAGGAAATTATGCAAATTCTGTGGGTACAAAAAACCGACTTGAACACAGTATTAATTAAAAATACATTTGACATTAGAATGAAGTTACATTTTTTATACTGATAGAATTTGATATAGGACCTTACTAGATTTGATATAAACAACTATAAAATGCATGATAATATAAATCACTTTCCCTTAAAGTTTTCACACGTGGTTAAGTTAGCAACAGCTTAAGCATCAAGGGATAAGCAAAGTACTGGCGGCGTACTCTTTCTAAAGCATTCACGCAAATAGCTTAATGGCTTCCTTTAAAAAGCCTTAGAGCTAGTGATTCCTAGTTGCATAATTTTTTTTAAATAGAGCGTTGTGTAAGTATAAATATAGATACATTAAAAGATTATTCCCGGTTCCTTACACAATCATGCTGAAATTTTCTTTCTGTAGGCAAGTCCTAATATGAAAGTCAGTCGGCTCGTCTCAACTTCATTGAATTAAATTTATCTAGATTGTTAAAATATTTTGGGTTACTACTATTCATGATAATTATTTAAGCATTAAATGCACAACTGTTTCGTATAGATATTGTTTATGAGGACAAATTCTCAATAATACTCCTTTTATTTTTAGCTTTCTTATTTATTAAGCTTATCCATTATGGATACTCTATGGAATCTCAGCTCAAAATTTAGTTAGTCTGAGTAAACATTGCAGTAATTTGTATTCCAATTTTAATATATTGTGTATCATAAAGGTATTATAAAATCCCATCCCTTTTATACAATAAACAGTAAAATTTACGTAAAAATTGGTAATTTATAATTTTAGCCAAAAATTGCCAAATTGACACTAAATGACTCAGCAATTAGCAGAAATTATTTTATATAAGTCATTTAATTAACTTATACTACTAAGAGTAGGGGATGAAATAACACAAAATAGATAACTTTCCATTATATTTAAAGTAATTGCATTATGTTTGTTATCTTTAATGAATAACTTTGTAAAGAAGTTTCCCAAAAGTAATGTTAAGAAAGTTATTTTTTATTCTCATTTTTTGTGAACATGCCATATAGCTATGTAATTGCTGCCAGTATTATCTTTATAAAACCAAAAAGTCACAAGAAAGCAGATTAGTTTAAAGGCAGTGTTTTCTAGCAATGGAATGTTAATAGTTATCTAATAGGCATTATGTACTGATTTGAAGTTACCCTGTAATTTTGTTACCTTGTTGTTAAGTAGCATATATTAATTTAACTAGTTGACTGTCACAAATTTGAGTTATGCGTTTGAGTTTATTTAAATAAATGACTATAATAAATAATAACATTCATTTTATTTCCATTAAAAATCACAATCCACCAGTTCTTAATCTTAATGTGTCAAATATAAAGTTGCCATAATCACTCTTGTAGTCATTCTGAAGTAATTGATTTTCCAATAAATTTAAAGAATCACCATCCCAAGCCTTGATATAATATAGCAATGAATATAATTTGTGGTAACTACATACATTATTGCCATTATCAGATATTACAATACTAGGTAAGTTTTGAATGATTTTTAGCAACTTTGGCTTAAGTACTGCATTGAAGGTGGCATTATTTCGAACAGCAAATTTATGAATTATATCAATAGTTTGTACTGTAACTGTCTGCTCCAACAAAATATCAGGCAAGTTTTTAAGCCACATGTCATAAGCATCACTTTCATGAAAGTGATGAAGGTTATCATTCAAAGCAATCTTACACAACAAACTGAATATCTTCTGTCTAAAGGAACTAGCCATTTCCTTGTTGTAGTATGCCCAAATGATTTTTCTGAACAATGCATCCATGACAGTAATAGTTTTAGTCCAATTGTTCACTTCATTTGAAAATATTGTGTGTAATATTCTTATAACAACATCATTGACATGGTCCTGGGTGTTTTGGTTAAAGGTTTTCTCAATATAATTAAGCACAGAAACTATTTCTTTGTTTTGATTCTTCACATTAATATGTGGATTGAGAATAATAAAGAGGTGGCTAATTTCTAAGTTCTCTATTATTAATTTAGGATCTGTAACAGTATTTTGAAATGGTGAACTAACATTTTTTTGTTTTGATCTCAAATTTGTCACATAAGGAAATGAATTAACAAAATGCTGAAAATATGCCTGTCGGTACTTCTGTGAAAACAAATTTTCAATATTTGAGCTTGGGTTTTTAATATTCAAGTGTTTAATTAAATTGAGTATAAGAGAAATTACTTCAAGTGTATGTTTAAGCAGTGAAGCTGCATCCTCACTAATGACTGTTTCAAAATTCTTTTCCCCATTGACATTGGGACATACTTCTAACCAAGTTTCAAACAGTAAAGGCATTAATGTATCAACATACTCCTTAAATTTCTCCACTTCATCCAAAGGCACCAAGTCTTGAGAGTTCTTTGATGAGAAGCATGACACATGGCAGGTTTTGATATAATTTGGATTTAGTAGAGAATAGTAGTTCATTTTTGATTTATCAAAAATCTTGGTAGTCTCGACAGTAGGTTTATCTAATACAAATATATTGTTGTATTTGACAAACTCATGCAAATAATCTTGTAGGCGATGCAGAACTTTGACCCTCCACTTCACACTTGTGATCTGGCTTCCTAAGTTAACTGTCAATGTTCTTCCTGGTTTTGAATCAACTCGTAACTTAGATATCATATCGAGAAAATTTGGTATTATTTTATGAAAGTCTTGAGCGACCTTCTTTGGAGTACAAACAAGTAGTGTGTCTAGAAACAACAATGAGTCCTCTTGTATTCTATTATCAATATGGGTCATAGCGCTCCTCAGGTATGTGCACATGACATCAAAGAAAGGGTCTACCTTTTCAATTTCTATGTTAGATAGCATGAGATACAAAACTTTCAGTGATTGATGGCGTATCTGGAAAGTTGAAACACAATTAAAACTGTCAGTACACATTATTCTACTAGGAAAGCAAGTTGTAATATTTTACTTACAGTCTTCTCTATATTTAATATTAAAGGCGTAACCCCATGTATGAGCTCTCCGAAATTTCTTTGCAGTGTCTCCGGATAAGAATTAATTACTTCTTTTAATCCATCAAGTGCATCAATTCTTGAGTGGGTGTTAAAATGATTCAAACGGGAAAGTAATTCTTTCACATTTAGTTTCCTGGTAGATAATGCTTCAGTCTCACCGTGTTTCTTCAATTGTTCTTTTATAACAATCTTTTTAACTTTGAAATTCGTCTTGGTAACATTAGTCCCTTTGGGCAATTCCTTTTTTGCTTTAAGTTTGGTTTTAGACTTCTCTGATTTAAGAAACTTTTGATATCTTGTTGCTCCCGTTTTAGGCATTTTTACTGTTTTACTATTCCTAATTCAGTGTATTTTGCAGATTATTTCTTACAATTACAAACTAAGTATAACCTCAAAATTACTATCAATTCTGCCAAACCGCAAGTGCTCGCAAATGACAGAACTGACGTTGACAATGACGTGACTAGCGGTGGAACCGATACTAAGTGTATTCATGTATCATCATCTGACGGATTCTGATATGCTAATATGATTGTTATTACTCTCGGCTGGAATACTGGCATTTGGCAATATTCCTCGAAGACAGAGAACATAATATCTAGTGTTTCGGTGCTCTATCTATCTCTAGGGAAGACGTTAGGATCAATTTGGGGTTTGTGTGTGTGTGAATGATCTACGCTGCTGGCCGCGGGGCTTTTACAGCTTCACCGGACAAGCTCATTTGAGGTGACCACTAAACCAGTGGTATATTTCGATTGCAACTATGTTGTTGTTAAATTCTTTTATCTTTTGTGTATAGATAGATAGATAGATAATTCTTTATTGTGCACCAATAAGATACATCTCAAAATAACAAAAAGAACTAAAAGTAACACAAAGGGCGGCCTTATCGCTAAAAAGCAATCTCGGCAACCTTGGGATGGAGAAATAGATTTGTAAGTAGTATTGACGGGGGCGCACTTGCTAGAAATCATACTTATATACATATTGTTATACCTACATTAGCCGTATAAATTTGAAATATTATATAAAAAGGACGAAAAACGCTAACACATATTAGAACATACACATACGTGGCATATAAATGATACAAAAACAAAATAAATGAATCAACACACAACAAACACATAATTACCTACCTATTTAGGTTTCACAGCAGAATCCGATGAGTAAGTAGAGAAATAGTATTTTCTCACCTGATCTTTAAAGCTATCTAGCGTACGCACGCCTTATACTAACAGGTAGAGTGTTCCACAGTCGTACCGTCTGGACAGCAAAAGACTTATCATAAAAGCTGCTATTGTGAGAGGGCATCCTTAGGCTAAGATTTTCCGAGGACCTGAGACATTGGGTGCCAGTGCTTTTTAGATATTCGAAACGGTCTTTAAGATACGAAGAGGAAGAAGGGTTAAAAAATATATATTGTAGAGAAGAGAAAGTATACGCAAATCTCGGCGAAGTCGAATGGGCAGTCACTTGAGTTGTTTACGAAATGCAGAGACATGGTCATATTTGCGTAAGCCAAATATAAACCTAATCGCGAAGATTTAGAGCCGCTCAAGTTTATCTAGCTGGTCCTCCGTCAGATCTAAGTAGCACACATCAGCATAATCTAAGATAGGAAGTAGGAGTGATTGTGCTAGAGCAACCTTAGTGGCAGTGGGTAGGAAATTGCGAAGTTTTCTTAAAGAGGCTGCTGTCGCAAACGTTTTGCAACTAATGGCTTCTAGTTGTGGTCCATAAGTCAGACAACGATCTATTACAACACCAAGATCTTTAACAGATTGGCTATACTCGATTGAAGTACCGCCGAAGTATATTTTCGGGACCATTAACCAACCAATGACTGCGTCGTTGGTCGAATGGCTAAGAGAGGTCCTGGGTTCAAATCCTAGATCGGACAAATGAAGTTTTTCTAACGAAAAAACTTCCCAGTATGAGTCCGGAGTCTGTAATTGTGCCCGGTATATGTCAATAGGCTCTCCTCCTATTACATGGGACCTAACATCGTCGGCGAACCGTGGGTGTACTCAGTACGCCTCTGCTACCCCCGCTTGGGGAATCTAGGCGTATCGGTGTGTTAACCAATTAATTTTATTGACCATTCGGGAGCTGCCTATAATGATGGCTTGCGTTTTGACGGGATTCACTGTCAATCCGTAAGATATGCTCCATTTGGTTATTCAGCATAGATCATTGTTAGTATTCTTAATGGCTTCACCAAGATTTGAAAGTGAGGCCTGAGTGTATTGCCTGAGTGTATGCCATTTCCTATGAGGCGGCTTCTGGAAGAAAGAGTTCATCATAAAGAGTCCCTCCTTCTCCAGAAATTCCGTCAGCCTCTGACCCCTGGGGTTGCGCTGCCCATATCCAAATTGCCGCATTGAAGTCACCGATCACCACTGTAAAGTGTGCTTTGGAAGTATGTATGGCTCTACTAATGTCCTCATATATAACTTCGACGTCATCATCTGAGTATGCCGAGGTCGGTGCGTAGACCTGTATGACCTTCAGCGAATATCTTTTGGATATTCTGAGTATCAGGTACGCTACCCTGCTCGACCCACTAGTGATGGACAAAACGTTGTTTATGAGCGACTTGTGGACGATAAATTCGACACCACCTTGAGACTGCTGTTCGCCTTCCCGGTAGTAAAACAAGTTGCCGGATTTTAAGGTTATCGTGTCCTCGCCCTCTCTTCGGACCTCCGATAAACCAACAATACTCCACCGCAACTTGTTTATCTCTTCTACCAGCCTAACAAGCTTCTCATCTGTCCTCAACGTGCGTGCGTTGTATGTCACCAAGGCCAATTTTCGTTGTTGGTGGTAGCCGAATCTCTGCCGGAGATTCTTAGCACCCCTTGTCCTGTCGTTACCATGGCTGCTACCGTGGCCAGGACGAACAGGACCGCCGGGGACTAGGGCCCTGGTTTTCCTCTGTTCTTCGATAATATTGATTTGGGGAGGTTTGCCATACTCGCCACCCTTGGCAGGCGAGTTGGCGAGCGCAGTTTTTGGTCGTAGAAGTGTTAAGGGAACGCTGCTGCCCATTCCCTAGTTTTCCCTTAGTCGCCTTGTACGACACCCGATGGGATGCGATGGGTTGGTCCTATTCTAAGCCGGGAACCACGCGGCGTCATATATACCTACCAAGAAACTCGTTATCGCTAAAAGGCTTACTTTTTATATGCGGCCGCCGCACACCTTGGCTTAGTAGCAGCCACCACTTCTTTAGTTGCCTCTGGGTTCGGGGGATCTGAAGGTTCGAGCTTATTGAGCTCAGCGATACTGCTGAGCCGGTGACGAGACCCACCTTACCCGATTACAAATACGAAGCCATCCCGAGTCCAACATTTCGAGATGCCGAACTTCTGCCGAGCTGCCATGAAAGCGTCGTGTCTGGACTTAGTTAAAAACTCTGTCAGTGTGACCCCAGTGTTTTTGAGAGCAGACTTTAAGTTTATTACTATTTAAGTTAATTTACAACAATAAAGTTATTGAGTATATTGTACTACTTTTATTTCATAACTTTTCCATCACCTGTGAGGGAGGATGTTGGTTAGGTATAGTTTGGCAAAAATAGTAAAAGGTGGTGATAGTTGGAACTAAAAAACGATTATTAGAGCAACACTATTTTGACAACTGCTAGTAGAGGCTTGGTAGCTTCTGTGTCATCGAGATTTATTCCAATTTAATTTTCGTGTTTTAAAAAGTGATGTATGAAGTTTTTCTGTGATGTCCAGCCGAATTTGAAGCAGGATGAATTTTGTTCCAAATTGGAAATGTTTACGAAAAAACTGTAAATATAACAGGTTATTATCATTTGTGTTTAGCTTCTCCAAGCCAATGAGATTTTATTCATTTATATTGTTTTTGGAATTCATTTCATTTATATTTTGTTTTTGGAATAATCAGTATTATCGATAATATTGGTTTTTGTTGTCTTGCTTACAAATCGAGATAAGACTGCCACGTTGATTTGGTGGCAAAGCGCATCGCTTTGTGATCACGAGGTCTTGAGTTCAAATCCTAGGTCGGGCAAATGTAGCTTTTCTAACGAGAAATTCCCAGTATGAGTGCAGAGTCTGGAATTGTGCCCGGTATATGGCAATAGGCTCGCACCCTATTACATGGGACCTAACATCGTCGTCTGCTTTCGTTAAGGAACTAACATATCCTATGATTAAGTATTTTGTGTATTATTAATAGTATTCTTAACGTTTCTGAGTCGTTAAATAACCCGCTTCGCTTCACAGTAACACAAAAGGTACAGGAAATATGTAAAAATAATAAGTATCTTAACGCTTTGAGTCGTAGTATATGGAGTGGTCATATGCGTGATAAAGGCGCCCTCAATTTTTTTTTTACTCTTTTTTGCCAAGCTATATTAAGCAACTTATTAATCTAATACCAATATCACTGTAAATTTAAATAAAAATCTTTTAAAAAAAAGGTAAACCGACTTCAAAAAGCAAAAAATAAATATTTGAAGTCGGTGCTGGTTGGAGCAGTCGGTTACTTAGCACCGACTTCAAATATTTATTTTTTGCTTTTTGAAGTCGGTTTACCATTTTTTTTTAAGATTTTTATTTTACAATTTTAAGTGACGAGTGAATTATTTAGTAATATTTATTTACCGATATAACACCTGACCCTGGCTACGTATAATGGACGCTCTCTACGGCTGGACCAACACCTCACTGAACTCGAGGTAGAACTAGGTCGCATAAACTGGCACATATTGGGGTTATCCGAAGTCCGAAGACAGGGCAAGGACACGATAACCCTTGAGTCAGGCCACCTGTTCTACTTTCGGGAAGGTGATCGGCCCTCTCAGGGCGGTGTCGGTTTCCTGGTCAACAAAGCTCTCACTAACAACGTTGTGGAAGTCAGCAGTGTGTCGACACGGGTAGCGTACCTCATAATTAAAATCACCAACAGGTACACCCTGAAGGTGGTACAGGTATATGCGCCGACCTCGACATACTGCGACGACATAGCCGAAGCCATGTATGAAGACATAGCCAAGGCATTACATGGCACCACCAAGGCTCACTACAATGTTGTTATGGGGGACTTCAATGCCAAAGTGGGAGTACAAGAACGCGGCGAAACGATAATCGGACCCCACGGCGTGGGGCGCCGAAACCACAGGGGTCAGATGCTGGTCAACTTTCTGGAGTCGCAGGGGCTCTTCTTGATGAATTCGTTCTTTAAGAAGAAGCCTCATAGAAAGTGGACATGGCGAAGCCCCGACACTGTGACGAGGAAAGAGATAGACTTCATCATGACTGACGGGAAGTCTATATTTAGAGACGTCTCCGTGATCAACAGGTTTAATACCGGCAGCGATCACCGACTTGTCCGAGGCGCTCTAAATATAAACTTCAAGGCCGAAAGACGTCGTATGATGAGGTCTACTCTCAGACCTACTGCGCCTCAAATAGCTTTAGGGTCCGAAAAGTTCCAACTGGAGCTTCAAAATCGTTTCGACCTGCTGGAAACCGAAGGTAATGTTGACGAGAAAACCGACACAGTGGTCAAAACGCTACAGGATGTGTCTCGAAGGGTGTTTCCCGGCAAAAGCGGTAACAGAGAGTCTAAACTCTCGCTCGAGACTCTCGAACTTATGAGGCAGAGACGGGAAATGTCATCCACGCAGGCGTCTTCGCCGGATGGGAGGAACCTCAACCGGAAGATCCGGAAGCTGGTGCGACGTGACCTCCGATGTTCCAACACCCGCACCATCGCGGCTGCGATTGACAAGAATAGAGGCACCAAAGTCTTCGCTCGCCAGCTAGGTAAATCCCATCTGACGAAACTTAATACAGCGGATGGCAAAACCGTGACCTCCAAGTACGAGATACTCGAGGAAATTGAGAGTTTCTACAAAGACCTGTACGCATCACGGATGGCTAAACCCTCGAGTCCCAGCGCTGACGACCACAGAGCCCCACTCGCACGCCACGACACGGAAGACATCCCTGATGTCAACCAGGACGAGGTCAGAGTGGCTCTCGAGCAGCTCAAAAATAACAAGTCGCCAGGCGATGACGGAATCACCACTGAGCTCCTAAAAGCAGGCGGGACGCCAATCCTGAAAAAGCTAGCGAGTCTCTTTAATTCCGTCATCTACCAGGGCTTAACACCTCAAGCGTGGAGCGGGAGTGCGGTGGTTCTGTTCTTCAAAAAAGGTGACAAAACCTTGCTGAAGAACTACAGACCCATCGCACTCCTGAGCCACGTCTACAAGTTGTTCTCGAGAGTACTCACAAACCGCCTCGCCAGAAGACTTGACGAGTTCCAGCCACCAGAACAAGCCGGGTTTCGAAAAGGCTACAGCACCGTAGACCACATCCATACTGTTCGGCAGATTGTACAGAAGACCGAAGAGTACAATCAGCCGCTGTGTATGGCTTTCGTGGACTACGAGAAAGCCTTCGACTCCATCGAAACCTGGGCGGTTTTGGATGCTCTGCAGCGATGTGGCATCGATTGGCGCTATATCGAGGTGTTGAGATGTCTGTATGATACCGCCACAATGACCGTCCAGCTCCAGGACCAAAAGACTAACCCGATCGAGCTGCATCGAGGGGTAAGACAGGGGGATGTAATATCCCCCAAGCTCTTCACCAATGCACTCGAAGACGTCTTCAAGACGCTGGACTGGACTGGGCGGGGCATTAACATCAACGGCGAATACATCTCACACCTTCGGTTTGCCGATGATATCGTCATCGTGGCAGAGTCACTGGAACAGTTAAGCGAAATGCTGCATAGCCTAAATGAAGCCTCTCGAAGTGTCGGTCTCGGCATGAACTTGGATAAAACCAAGATCATGTTTAATGAGCATGTCACGCCGGGAACGATCTACGTCGATGGTTCGATGCTTGAAGTTGTTGAGGAGTATGTCTACCTTGGACAAGTTGTCCAATTTGGTAGAAACAACTTCTAGAAAGAAATCAACCGCAGGATCCAATTGGGTTGGGCAGCATTTGGCAAACTACGTCACGTTTTCGCTTCGCCTATACCGCAATGCCTGAAGATTAAAGTCTTTAACCAATGCATCCTACCTGTTATGACTTACGGGGCCGAGACGTGGACACTCACAGTGGGACTAGTCCACAAATTCAAAGTCGCACAGCGGGCTATGGAGCGAGCTATGCTCGGCGTCTCTTTGAAGGATAAAATTCGTAACGAGGTAATACGACAAAGAACCAAAGTTACCGACATAGCTCGCAGACTCAGTAAGCTAAAGTGGCAATGGGCTGGTCACATCTGCAGAAGGACCGACGGCCGATGGAGCAAGCGTGTCCTAGAGTGGAAACCGCGACTTGGTAAGCGTAAGGTAGGACGGCCCCCAGCTAGATGGACCGACGACCTCAAAAAGGTCGCTGGGACAGACTGGATGCGGAAGGCGGAGGACCGTGTGCAATGGCGCGTGTTAGGAGAGGCCTATGTCCAGCAGTGGACTACGATAGGCTGATTGATTGATTATATTATTTTGCTGAGATGTACAGTAAGGTACCTACAGGATTAATATAATGATTATAATAACGGAATCTATACATTCGTGCTGTTCGCCGTTAAGGAGTTCCCTCTTGTATCTTCAAAGTCCAATACCAATAACATTAAAATAGGACCACCTCAAAACTATACTGAACGCAATGCAAAAATAACCATCAAAATCGGTTCATAAGCAAACGAGTTATAAAAAAAGGATGAATTATGAACCTCCTTTTTTGAAGTTGGCTAATATACTGCTTAGTTCTATAGTAGGGTACCTATAGGATTGACGTAATACCCATAATATCTCAATTTACACATGCCTATTGTTTGTCGTTAAGGAGTTCCCTGGTGTATCTTCTAAGTCCAAGGTCCAATGCCAACGAAATTAAAATGGGACCACCTTGGAGCTATACTGAACCCAATGCAAAAAAAAACATCAAAATGGGTCTACAATTGACGGAAACATCGCTGAACATACATAAAAAAAAGCATATACAACCGAAAATAGAACCTCCTCCTTGTGAAGGCGGTTAACGATACGTTTTACCTTCATAATGAAAGATATCAGTAATATTCAAATATTAGTTCAAGAATATAATAATATACTTAATTATTATACACTAATATTATAATGACTTAATAATAAAATAATTATTGTATTACTTGAATAATTTATTAATATTAGCTAATACTGAATAGTCGAGTATTTAGAACCGTTTACTCGATCACTATTGTCAAGTGTCAAGCGAATCAATGTCAATACCACGTGTTGACTGTGTTGTCAAAACTTTGTATCTTTACAAAATATTTTTGCGTTTTCTTATTAAAAACCTTTTGAACCAATAAATTAAAATGAAGGTTAAAAAGCAGCATCGCAAGAAGAAGTATCTTCACAAATTAAATCGCAAAAGGATGCACATCAAACAATGTAGTACCGGTGCAGTGAAATGGTAAGAAAAATCTGATAACATTGACGCACACATCCTGAAGCGTCCTCTAAAATATAGAATAATTTGAAATACTGCTAAACGCAAATTGTCTATTTCTTTATATAGGTAGCTCTCTACACATTTACTCGATAATACCTAAATACATTTTTTCTTGTAGCAAACCACTGAAGGATGCTTGGGATTACAAGAAATCTTCTTACCGTAATCTCAGAGAAATGGGCCTTGCCAATGATCCAAACAAAGTCATAAAAATACCTAATCATAAGCAAGAAACAATCAAAATAGCCAAAAAGATTGTAAATCAAGATGACTCTGATGAAGACACTGAGGAGGAGGTTATAAAGATTGCGCCAAAAAAAGAAGTGGTTGAGAACCTGGAAAAAGAAGCGAAAGCTCTGAGGCCAAGAAGATTTATGTAAGTAATACAAAAGTATCTAGCTATATCATCATGCCTGATCCCATGTTGCATAGGCAGAGAGTAACAGGTTACAGATCTCTCTGGCTTCTTCCACTCTCATACACACTCACTGGTTACGACTCTGACTTACAATACGAGGCATGCCTTTTAAGTTTTGTCGTTTGAAGAAAAAAACACAACTAGAACCTTATAGTACTTTTTATTCTTTTTCAAAGTATTCACCACGTAGCTTAATACACTTTTCCATTCGCTCAAACCAGTTATTATAACATTTATTCCACTCTAAAGTGGGGGTGTTCAATATGGCTGACTTGAAAGCATTGACTGCTTCTTCACCGGACGGGAACCTTTGACCATGAAGACTTTTCTTAATTTTAAGAAATGTAAAGAAATCGTTAGGGCTTAGGTCAGGACTGTATGGAGGATGGTCAAGAATTTCTACTTTTTCCTGCTTCAAATACTCAATAGTTTGACGAGCGCTGTATGAGCTTGCATTGTCGTGGTGCAGGATGATGCGTCGCTTTGGGTTAGATTTTTGAAGTTCGGCGATGACTTGTGGTAAACAAACTGTGGTATACCACTCTGCGTTAACCATTCTACGATCTTCAAGTGCAATAGTCGCAACATGGAAGGTTTTTCGAACGAACGTGGCCACCATCTTTGAAGTGCTTCGAGAATGAACAACTTTAGTTGGCTTTGGCTCGTCTTGAAAGACCCAGATTGTAGATTGTTGTTTGGAATCAGGATCGTAGGCATAGATCCAAGATTCGTCACCACTGATGATGTAGTAGACGTGATTTGACTCTCCTCGGTTGAACCTTTGCAGAGTTTTCTTACACCATCTGACGCAGGCCGCCTTGTGATCGTCGGAAAGCAGATGCGGTATCCAAAGGCAAACTAGCTTTCTCACACCAAGCGCTTCATGCAAGATCTTCTGAATGGTTGTCCCTGAGATGCCTAATAGAGCCTCTCATGTCTCGATACGTCACATGACGATATTCGAGAATTAGTTGTCTCACAGAAATGATGTTATCTTTAGTGAAGGCGGATTTTGGGCGTCCTTCGCGAGATTTGTCACTAACACTAGTATGTCCACTCTGGAATTCTAAATACCAGCGTTCAACTGTCTGCAGACATGGGGCTTCATCACTGAACACAGATGTTAACTCTTAAAAACACTGAAGCCGTGTCAGGCCTCTTCTAAAGTTGTAGAAAATTACTGCACGAACATTTTCCTTAGAAAGATTCATTTTCGTACGTAACCTGACAGATTCCAATCGACGCTGTGACTAAACAATAGCATTAATCCT
The DNA here is from genome assembly GCA_905147815.2 of Phalera bucephala. NCBI lineage: Eukaryota > Metazoa > Arthropoda > Insecta > Lepidoptera > Notodontidae > Phalera > Phalera bucephala. The sequence continues at coordinate 24,415,618 of LR990618.1, read as the reverse complement.
AATACTTTCAACTGTTTTGAGATTCAAAATTTAAACACATTAGAATATAGAACAGTTCCAAATTCAAAATTGCCGGGAAATATGGAAGCAACAGAACTTAAAAGGCATGCCTCGTACTAGAGTTAGTAGACTGACAATCGCCATTCAACAAATTGTGACCTTTAAGGTAGTGCTGTCTGGTAACCTGCAAACTTTCATAACAGCCATTGAAATCTATACTTCTATACTAATATTATAAAGCAGTTAAGTTTGTGAGTTTGGATGTTCGGGGTAATCTCCGATACGACTGATCCGATTTTAATGATTCTTTCACTATTAGAAAGCTACCTTATCCAGAAGTAACATAGGCTTTATAACATAGACCCGGTAGTGGGCTGTTGTTTCCGGGTACGAAGTCGCAGGAAACTGCTAGTTAATTATAAAATAGGTTGGCATACCTACAAATGGCAATATGATAATTATTATACTTAATATGATCATAACACATTATATGAGGAACTGATTCACTCATCTTCATCACCATCATCATTCAGCCTGTATCTACACTGCTGAGTGTAGTCCTCTATTCATTCCGAAATTTACGATAAATAAACAAAAAAAATAATCACACAACTGTTGTTTCAGGCTGCCTAAGTCACAAGTAGAATTCATTACATATTTGTTAGATAAGTATGGACATGACTACAAGGCTATGGAGAGAGACAAGAAAAATTATTATCAAGAAACATGGAAACAGCTGCGGGCAAAAATAAAAACATTCATGGGAATACCACAACAGTACGCTGAATATTTAGCAGAGAGAGGTTTATTAGATAAGGAGGTTGATGAAAAAGAACTGAAGGAACAAGCAAAAGCATTAATAATGGATGATTAGTCTTGACTTGAGAGTGTAAGGTTGATTTTAATTTCCTATTGTTTGAGGAAACAATTTATGTAAATAAAATATAATTATGATGTAAATGTAATTCTATATTGAATTTTATTTAAAGTCCGTCTCAAGATAGGTTAGATAGGATGCTTTCTATCCTAGGTACAACCTAAGTGGAGGTTTTTTCTATAGAATAATTCTTAAAATAAGTCTTGGAGGATGTTATTGTGCCCAGTACAATGGCAAGTGTGTGTAAACTGAGGGACCACATGGTAATCTCAAAATATGTAAACGCTAGTCCTTTTTGGATTTAGTAATAGCTGTTAAACAATTTGTAAAACTGACCCAGCAAATTTGTAAAAATGTTCAGTCCTCACACATAAATCATATATCTAGGCAAATCCAGTATTTTACGTTCGCCGTTTACGGAGACTCTTGACTTTTCCTTCAGATAAGACTCTGTCTATTTGGTCGTGGTAAGATAGTCTAGGTTTTCCCCAGTACCTACATCCTTCCACTTTAACATTGTATATCTATTTTAAAAATATTACTAAATTATCAATCATTTTTGAATAAATATAATCCAGAAACTGCACCCTGTCATAATTGCACACTGCGCGGTGAAACCAACACTTTATTATATTGGGCCCTAACATCATCGGCGAAAAGTGAAGTGTATACAGTAGCCTCTGCCATGCTTGCTTGCTTGTGTACTGGTGTTTGTATTATTAACAAGAAATTGATAAAATGTAAATGCATTTATTGCGCTTTGCATTCATTTGGTACATCTTTTATAGGCTTTACTTTCTTCAACTCTTCGTACCACTCCTTTTCCATGTCGAGTAGTTGCTGAGGCTTTTTATACTGAAAATAATTAAAATAAATTTCATTAATTCAAGGAAAATTAATAAGGTGCTCGTAACACAGTTCTTAAGGACCACAGTGTTCTTAGTGATAACCAAGGTTGGCTTCATCTGAGTTAAGTGACCATTTGTGGCATTATCAATTATTTTTTTTCTTTGATAAATGTAACTCCACACTACAAACCTGAAAATTCACATACACAAATACCCAGACTGAAACAAATAATTGTGGGTCACACAAAGATTTGTACCGGTCGGGAATCGAACCAGCTAATGTTAGACACAGTGGGCGGAGTGGCTTAAGCTCTTAACCACTGCGTTAAATCGTCCGTCCGTATTCAATTATCTCCATGCTTCACAAACCATGTTAAGCCATTGGTCCCAGTTACAACTAAATTTCGTAGTAGTTAAGCCATGTTGGAAGCCACCAACCTGTCTCCACCAACTCATACTGGGCCAGTGTGGAGTATGACCTAATTTCTATCACCTCGATTTGTGAGAGATATTTTCCCAGCAGTTAGATAGTATAGGCTGATTCATTATAATAATATTATTAATGAAAATAAGTCTTTATAAAATTTTTTTTTAAATAGCTTACCATAACAATTAGAGTATTGAACTGATGTGAAGATTGTATATTGGCTTGTTCTATTGGTAGATTAAGTCTGTCTAGTTCAGGCACTTGGAATTTCTTATAATATTTTTTATTTGATGTACGAATAATGATACATCTATCATCATTGTTAGCACTAATGGAGTATGTCTCGATAGGATATGGTAAATTTCTAATTCTCCATTCCAGGTTTATTCTGGTGTTGCGCCTTGAAAGTATAGGCTGTAAAGAAAATACCATTACATATTTTTCTAGATTATTCCCTTCATACGCAAGGGATCTGATGATATGATATAGTTAGATAGATAGATTCCCTTTATAATACTTGACATTGGCAAACTATGTATTGTTGTGATTTTAGAACAAAAAATACCAAACAGTGGCAGTGCCGACTCTGGGAGTGCCGACAGAAGTGAAATCTTGAACAATGTGCATGTGTATCTATATATGCAGATACATAATATATGTACATACTTATATACAGAGGTGTCAGTAACGGTAACAGTGTAGCGAGTTAAATGGTTTTTTCCCATCTCAAAAATGCCCAGTGCGCGTCAAGAAGTTTTCACTTCAAAAATCTGAAAACCAATTTTGATGGGCAATGGAAAACAAGCAATGTTTCTAAGACTATAGTAGCATGATAATGTGCAACATATATAATTGTTAGATATTGGAATGGAAACCTATTGTTTTACTATGGTCTCCTTATGGCTGCTTGATCATTTAATTGTTGTGTTGAAATACTGAATAGCTACTGCAAATATAATATGCTGCACAACTTTGGCCTATGTATGTATGGTATATCATATTTTGGAAACAGTTTTAAGAATTGTTAGGAGTTATGAGTTATATCTTCAAATGTAATTATGATTTAACAGACCTGGTCTTTGGACTCCACAATATCAGCTGCATCAATATGTGGAGTGGCATCCGGTATAGGGTCACCGATTTCTACATCCCATTTACCCTCACCCCCAAGTTTCCCCTTCACTTTCCAAGCTCTACGCAACAGAACTTGAGTATCGACATTATACTCCTCCACCATTTCCTTATCATCTTCAAATTTATAATGAACTTTTTTTATTTTGTCCTCTTTGAGACACGATTTTTCCGCCGCAAGTAGAGAGCGATACCATATAGAGTTCCTGAACATTTTTATACTTGTTTCGTTATTATTGCCTTTAATTATCTTTAAATTAAGACTTTCTAGATGATCGCAAAATTCGATCAAACAACTTTTCCTTTTCATACTGTTCCTATAGCAACATAATTTTAAATTCTTCGATGTTTATTTACGTTTACTGGAAAACCATTTATAACCTCGTTTCATGTCGCGTTTAGAGATCGACCATGGATCAGACGAGACGGAATCGATATCGATATTATACAAAATATCAATGTTTAAACAGAAAAAAATATGTTAGCGGGCGATCGCACGAGCGCTTTTTTGCAGAGCCGGAATAAAGCGTTGTAGGTGATAGAGCTGTAGCAAACCGTATGTATTCGGTACCGAGTAACGGGTACGCCATCTAGTACCGAAACGTTACTCTCGAATGCATTTCGTTACTCGCATTATTCGTATTTTCGTACTGATGTTAGTTCGATTGATTCTTAATACAAACAAATACAACTGTTTCAGTTCCCGCAAGTACCGTTGATGCGTGAATTGGGTATTTGCATGAAAACAATATAACTCTAAACATTAAATAAAACAATTCTTTGATATATAGTATATATATAAAATTTGAGAATGAAATTTATAATCAATTTAAACAAATAAAAATGCTCTACAATTGTATAAAAGTCACGTGACGTGAACGCAATCTGATTGGTATGACGTCATTGTGCATATTTATTATTAGCGCGTAATTTAAATTCATAATAAATCTGGCTCAAAATACTGTAAAGTTAAAAAATGCACCTTACGCAGTATGCAACGTATAAGTATGTTTTCTACAAAGTACTAACGACGCGACGTCAACGTCATACCGTACGCAATACGCAACACCCGATGCGATGCTCTATGTTATTAGGAATATAGACGTGACGGTGTTTATTATTCATGAAGTCTTTTTCAGCCGACAGACGTCCACTGCAGGACAAAGGCCTTCCCTAAAGACCGCCACAACGACCGGCTTTGTGCTGTACGCATCCAGCTTTTACCTGCTACCTTTACCAGGTCATCGCTCCCACTTGTGGGGGGCCTGCCCACTCCACGTCTTCCGGTACGAAGATATTACGTAGCTTTTCGAACGCTATTTGTTTAGGTACTATTATTATTAAAGATTTTAGGAGAACATCAATATTCTAATATTTGTATGGTATTGAATCCACTATGGAATCCACGGATGTCTATTTATCCATGATCAAAATTAGACGAGGAGTACAAAAGTTTTTTTTTTTGGCGGGAAGTCGTAGAGCGATGTTGTCAATTTGTTTTAATTTTCAAAACTTGTGTTATTTCGACTAATATTGTGTAATGTTGGTGGAATATTAACCATTATGTGTTCTTATACTAGGGAGGATCAAAAAGTAGTGAGAACGACATACTCATCGGTAAAAAAAGAAAATAAAAATTGTAGGCATAGCTCAGATACATATTTGTTCAACAAAAACAAAAAAATCTTCGATTCTCTTTTGTTTTTTTTCTGAATGTAGTCATTTGTTTGCTTCGTGTCGGAACGTGTTCTCGAAAATGGAGAAAAACGAAGTGCGAGCCGTTATTAAATACCTGTTTAAAAAAGTTAACGACGCAAGAGATTCATTGCGATTTGGAGGCAACATAAGGAGAGTCTGCTCCGCCGTATTCCACTGTCGCCAGGTGGGCTTCTCAATTTCGAGTAGGGAGAACGAGCACGGAAGACGAACATCGTTGCGGCCGTCCATCGACGTCATTCACCCAAGAAAATGTTGCGAAAGTCGAGAAAATTGTATTGAGCGATCGAAAAGTTACCATCCGATACTTAATTCAAGAAACGGGCATTTCATATGGAAGTATTCAATCCATATTGAAACAATCTTTGAATATGAGAAAAGTCTCCGCAAGATGGGTGCCGAGAATGTTAACCGACAGTCAGGAACAAAATCGACTTGACATTTCGAAGATTTTGTTGGAGTTTCAAGAAGATTCTGAAAACTTTTTGTCTCGTTTCGTAACAATGGACGAAACATGGGTCCATCATTTTGATCCCGAGACAAAACAGCAATCTTCGCAATGGAAACGGCCATCATCACCGACCCCAAAGAAGTTTCGTGTCGTGGCATCGGCTGGCAAGGTAATGGCCTCAATATTTTGGGACTCAGAAGGAATATTGTTGATTGATTACCTGGAGCGTGGAAATACTATTACAGGCCAATATTATGCAGCTTTAATTCCCAAGTTGAGGAATGCCATCAAAGAGAAAAGGAGAGGGAAACTTCGAAGAGGCGTGCTGTTTCATCATGACAACGCACCCGTGCACAGGTCGGCAGCAGCGTTCGGAACCGTACGATAATTATCGTACACATACGATAATTTTGTGCCTACGTCCGATGTACGATAGCATATTATTATCGTACGCAGATTGTACGATAATTTCTATCATGATGCAAAATTTGAGATTTTATATTATTCCACTCATGCGCTGATAGTCTAAATCACAGTAGCATGATTTTATTTTGTCCAATAAACACTACCCATTTATATCCATTTCTTCTTTATAAATACAAAATTTTGGCGTGTTTCATACCCAACTTGCATGGGAACAGTGAAATTTTGTCTGAGTGAATTTTAAGCTTGGCGCGTTTATTGAACTTAAAGTGGAAAGGGAATCAGTTCAGGTCTGTACCACGTGTAAAACATTTGGGTTTCAGTGTTCTGTTGATTTGACAGCGGTGGTTTAAAAAAGATAAACTATAGAGTACTTGCATGCATATCAATATTACAATTTATATGATTTATTTATCTATAATAGACATTATCCTAAAAAATACGATAATTTCGATCCATGTACGATAATTTTACGCCCCTGGTACGATAGTCAGTCCACTTCAAGTTGCTAACGCTGGTCGGCAGTTGCGATGGCTGCCATTCAGCAAGCTGGCTTCGAATTGGTTGACCACCCCCCTTATTCACCAGATTTGGCGGCTAGCGATTTTTATCTGTTCCCCAAATTGAAAAAATACTTAAGGGGAAACAGGTACGAAGACGATAACGAGGTGATGGATGCCGTGGAGAGCTTTTTGCAGGACCAAGACAAAACTTTTTTTGTGAAAGGGATTGAAGCCTTGGAAAAGCGCTGGACTCGGTGTGTAGAGAGACTCGGAAACTATGTAGAAAAATAAATTATTAAGTTATCAATAGTCAAAATATTCTGCCTGTGCGTTTTCGACTTCCCTCAAAACGGCCATTGCAATTGGTATGTCAAGTATCCACCGCTTTACTATCCAGGGTGGGGTATTTCATTAATTTTATTATCATCGTTGTCATCAAATTCATCGGGGAGTCGAATTAATTTAAACAAACACGATTATATATTGAGATATATACTGAACTACTGGTGTGTACTCACTGAACACTGGCAAAATACACTTATAATTAGTGTGAAGCCATAACTTGAAGAAGAAGAAGAGGTTTACAAAAAAGAGCAAAATGTCATCGTCAATATCATAGATAATATACTAATACTGTCAATATTGTCAAGTAAACGTTAAAAAGTTTTAGGTTAGGTTTGTTTATTATATTTTTATTTTCAGCCTTTCAGGCGATTTTTGAGATCAAAACACTAAAATTTTATTGTGTTATAACCAACAGCAATAATCAAATAACAGAAAATGTCGAAAATTCCAGATAGGTAATTGATACAACGTTATTTTCTGTGTAACTTATGTTTTCTGTGCCACAATGTTTATCGCCTATATTATTACCGATGCCTTATTTCAGATGGATTCCATACAAAGCATGTGGAAAAGTTATTGAAGGAACTAGAATCATATGCTTTAAAGTCCCACTTAGGAAGGTAAGCATTGTTTAAAAATATTGTGTATAAATTTTGTTTTTGTTAATTTGAGCGTGTTATTATGATATGATAATATAACATCCAATAACACACTCCAGGGAACTTTAATTTTTATAACTACAATTTTAGTAAGAGTGGAAATTAAATACTTATCTGATTTGAAACCATGAGTGTATTTCAAGAAATAGTTACCTACTACTAACTGAACTGGCTGTACATCTGTTATGGCTGTAACCTAATCCTGTTTGATGAAAGTAAACCTTGAGTAATGTAAGGAAGGATAATATTCACAGTTACAATGTGGGTTTTGTGGTGCTGTGAGAGAGTATTGGTATGCATGGAAGTGGCGAAGAATATATACTTAGGTAGTTTAGCCTTAAAATGGTAACTGTAAAAGTAAAACTGCAGTTGTTTTGGTAGTATTTCAAATGCATCTCAATCTGACCAAGCCAAAAGCTGATTAACTTTGGTGATCACCAAGGTTGTGTTCTTCCAGCTTTCTTAATGATCATTATGAACACTGTGGTTGCACAGTTCTATAAGCATAGTTATTATAAGAGTACACATGAAAATAGATATCTGTAAAGATAGTAATAGTCAAGGTCAAGTCAAGAGTGTCCGTAACCGGCGAGCGTGTATGAGACGTACTATTAGAGAGGAGGAAGCCTGAGAGGTATGTAAGGAAAGAACCTGTTGGAACTCTGTACTCTTTGCATACCCCGCAAGGGATCTGGCGTGATGATATAGATAGATAGATAGATAGATAGTAATAGTCATAGTGGTTGCTCACTCGCCCTCTTGTCCAGCAAGCTATAAAGGCCCCGTGGCCAACAGTGTAGATCACACACACAAAATATAGTAATAGTAGTACCAATAAAAATGGTTTTGCAGGTTCAGAAACCCCAAATAGAAATTTGTTAGAATGTAGATAATTTATTTTCATGTTAGTAGTAGTAGTAGTTAGATTTTTATGACTCAAAAATAACAGATTACTTATAACCTAAACAAATTTTTGTTGTTAAAAAGCACAGCGCCATCTCTTATCAATTTTTGGAATTTCTGTACATCATACTCGTAAATCATTTTTTGTATTTGAACGACAGATGGCGCTGTTAGTAACAAAAATAAAATTATATGGATATAACTTAATAAATGCTCAAAAGATTAATTGCCTTTATTAAACACAGATGAAACCTGCTACTCATTATTGATTGGCATATTGGATGCCCATAAATATTACACGTAATAGAGGATACATATCTTTGTGTTAGCCCTACATACCTTCTACTTGCTTAAAATAAAACAAATTATGTGAGAATGTTTGTAAAATAATTAAGTAGTAAGTAAAGAAGTATTTATAATAATAATAATAATAACTTCCTACGTCCGGTCCTACGTCGATGTACTCCAGGGGTGGAAGTGTTAAAGGGCATAACACCGCGAGTAACCTTGGAGAAAGCGCAGCACACCTCTCTACACCCCTGAGCCGCTCACTCCGCTGTTGCCCTCAGTTGTCCTAGGACGACCGTTTGAGGGCCCATCTAGTAAGCGGCGAGTCACCGCCGGCCACGGGTAACGGCCTTTCAAAGGTCCGGGTAAAGCCCGTGAATCGCAGCGAGATACATAATAATAAAAATAATCATTTATTGGCAGCTGTTTATAATATATCTGGACAAAAGTCTTCAAAGACTGAAAGCGATGAATGAAGGTGTACAAATGGGTGACTTAGTGGTAAACCATCTACTTTATGCAGATGACGCGGTTTTAATAGCGCCAACAGCCACTGATCTGCAAACACTAGTCACACTTATGAAAAACGACTGCATGATCAATGGCTTACACTTGAATGTGAAGAAAACCAAGATTATGGTTTTTGAAAGGGAAGAAACCAGAACGAATGTAAGGATTGTGGTTGGTAACGATGTGCTGGAGCAAGTGAATGAGTTTGTATATCTTGGATGCGCCTTCAGTAAGGATGGGAAATACACCGCTGACATAGAGAGAAGAGTGAGTGCAGGGAACAGAGTGAATGGTGCGATGGGAAAGCTACTCGGGAGCCGGCACTTAAGCCATAAGGCGCAGCTGGCCATACATAACGGAGTTCTTGTCCCAACGCTGTTATATGGTAGCGAGAGCTGGGTATGTAAGAAGGAGAATGAAAGTAGGATAAATGCGGTAGATATGCGAGCTCTGCGGAAGATGTGCGGAGTGAAGCTGACCGACCGCATTAGCAACAGCATAGTAAGACAGCGAGTAGGTATGAAAGATAGTATCGGTGTAAAGATGAGAAAGGGCATGCTCCGTTGGTTCGGGCATATAGAAAGAATGCCAGAGGAAAGAATGACAAAACAGATATACAATGTGAAAGTGGAAGGATGCAGGTACCGGGGAAGACCTAGACTATCTTACCACGACCAAATAAACCGAGTCTTATCTGATGGAAAAGTCAAGAGTCTCCGTAACCGGCGAGCGTGTATGAGACGAACTATGAGAGTCGAGGATGCCAGAGAGGTATGTAAGGAAAGAACCTGTTGGAACTCTGTACTCTCTGCCTACCCCGCAAGGGATCTGGCGTGAGGTTATAGATAGATAGATAGATTAGATTTATTGGCGGAAAAGTTTGTACATATTGTAATTGTTTCTTACTAAATTAATTTGCAAACATGTACATCATTTTGTTACTAGCAATCTCTGCACTAAGCTCGCAGGATTGTATCGCGAAGATCTATTTTATGTGTGGCGAAATAATTTTCGGTAAAGATCGTTTTTCATTTTCCCGTTTTAAGCTTTACGCTCAAGATATATCTATGTTCTATTTACCCATGGCAGCTTTTAAATTTAGTGAAGCGAAATAATAATTTAATTTCTCTTGATGATTGCAAAAGGTCAAGTTAAGTTCAATATGTAATCATAATACATCATATCTATTAAATAATTTAGGACTAGGCTAAGAAAACATTTTTACAGTCAATAACACTGGTAAGATACAATATCTTTGATTGAAGGCTTGACCGACTATTTTAAATTTAGTGTTAACACTTGAATAATTTAACGTATCTGATTCTTTGGAAATGTAAAATGGACATAATATTCTAAATGGAAGCAGTGTTACTTTTCTCGTCCAAATATTACGCAACAGCTTTGGGTTGTATTGAAATCTATTTTCTACTAATATAGTGGCATTTGCCACTTGCATTAGCGAAGCTTAGCCGACAATGAAATGCATTATTGGTCCACAAGGGAGACGCACAATGCGTGTTTGTATAACTGTTCGTCTGCTTGGGCGTTCACTTGACCATACCACAGTTAGACGGCAAACAGTCTCGACGATCTGTGTTAATTTGTTCTGCATAGCGCTTGCATCGCTGCGATATCATAAGAGTGTTTGGTTTACCATCCGCCGTTGAGATCAGTGATAATCGATTGGACTCGGACTTTCCGACGGATCTGTTTTTAAAGACCTAAAATGTTTCCCAAACACTTTCTATTCTATTCTATATCATCACGCCAGATCCCTTGTGGGGTAGGCGGAGAGTACAGAGTTCCATCAGGTTCTTTCCTTACATACCTCTCTGGCTTCTTCCACTCTCATAGTTCGTCTCATACACGCTCGCCGGTTACGGAGACTCTTGACTTGTCCGTCAGATAAGACTCGGTCCATTTGGTCATGGTAAGATAGTCTAGGCCTTCCCCGGTACCTACATCCTTCCGCTTTCGCATTGCATATCTGTTTTATCATTCTTTCTTCTTCTTTTCCAAACACTTCTTTTCAGTATTATATTTAGCTATCGAGTAATTTTTAGATGTGTTGCTAAGGGTCGTCAATTATTACAAAAGATAAGCAGCATTGCGTACATACCTTTGTATGTATTTGATGAAACTGTGGGTTTGTTAACTCGACACATTATTGTCACAGTAAACAAAACATTCTCAGTACGTGGTGCCTTAATCGTTATGGTTGTGCCATGCTTTATGTCTTTATAAATCTTGAATACAAAAATACTTTTATGATAATTCGTTCGTATATGAACGAATTCTTGGATAATTCAATGAAAGCAATATTTAATATGATTCAGCTTCTTTAGGAGGATATCTATATGATAATGGCCTGAAGGTAATCTTGAAGTAATTAATCATTGAGTTAAGTTCAAGCCAGTCAGGAAGGACATTTTCATCTATATAATGTAAAGCATATAAAAATGTATCTTTCAAAGGGAAATTACTATACATATTAATATGTCTACCGACGGAAGCAGGAGTTTATTATCTCGGACCGATGAGCTGACAATGGTCGTATCCCCACAATTGAGGGCGGATTGCGGGTTTACACGCGTTGACTATGCCGGTCAGAGCTTGATGCGAGGACGCGTTCCATTTGCTAGGGCCTGCTATAACATATCGTTTATTTCTAGACTTATTGGTGGTTCATACTGGTCGCCAAACAATTTGTATTGACATTCCAATAACACCATCAACGTCTGCAATAGGTAGCACTATACACTTTTCGTACAAGTGATTCTGTAGACTTCCAGTTTATTGCACTAACGCTTGTAACATGCAATCGTATTTCATCCTTCGCTTATAGAGCCTTTTTCGCCGTTCAGTCCCAATCCCTGATTTCATTCTATAGTCAATTCAAGCTTCCAGTGCTTATTTATATTTACCACTCTCTTCGTTCAAAGACTTTTCTTTTCTTAAGCAGGCTTAATTGAGAAATTTTTAAACTATCTCTCAAACCTCTTCCGCATGATGAAGTTCACGAACGAACGTAGGCGGACCACTGATAGTGATTATGCCGTAATATGATGGGAAAGTATTTTAAGTTTTAATTACCACATTGTTTAAAAAGTGAGCACCTATCAAAATGTGTCAACTGGAATGCAGAAAATATTATTGTTTTGGAATAGTAACTTTAATCTAAGGGTCTAGAAGTTAAAGTTCATGTCGTCAAGGACGTCAGAGGAGGATATTTTAAAATACTTAAGCTTAAATGAAAATTATGATGAGTCTCAGTGATACGAGCCCCTATAAACGGACTTTTCGTAGAACTGCGGTCATGTAGTACGTCTTTTGATGTCACCCTCAGTCTATTCATTCAGGACGTGAAGCGATTAGACGCTTTATATGAAGCTGACATTTTAGATAACCGATACATTTTGGAAGAGTTGATAATTTCGGTAACCTAAAATCTCGGGTTCAAACCCAGGCACGCACCTCTGTCTTTTCGAAAGCATGTGCGTATTAAAAATTAATTATCACTTTCTTTAACGGTGAAGGAAAACATCGTGAGGAAACCTGCATGCCTAAGAGTTTCTCGAAGGTGTGTGAAGTTCGCCAACCCGCACTGGGCCAGCGTGGTGGACTATGGCCTAAACTTTCTCGGTTTGAGAGGAGGCCCGTGCCCAACAGTGGGACAGTTTCTTAACAGGGCTAATATTATTATATTATAAAATAGTGATTCTTAATTAAATAAACCACGCATAATTTTAGATATTTCAAACATTCGTGTAATGAATATTAAACTTGGTTACAAAGCGTATAATTATTACATGCTCTGAATTTGTTTTCACTAACGTAGTGAGGCATGAGGAATGTACTAAATGCAAATCGTCTAGTTAGTGTTATATTGATGCCTATTAACTTGCTAACAGAGCCAGAAAACAATTCTGGTGCACTTAATTATAAACTGACTTGATCCTGACGTACAGTAGGACATGACACTACGAAATTTACTAAAAATTCTCCTACTAGGGCGTTAGTCGTCTAATCGTTTGTTTTTTTTTTTAAACTTTAGGTGGGTAGACGTCATTTATATATGTCACAAATAGGATCGAACCTAGAATCTTACCCTGAGAAGGCCCGAATTGAACAATAGCTCTTACTGATTTGACATTGTGTATTTGTATTAACTGTTATCAGCCCTGAAAGTATACTTTTATTAAATTGGTTTGCTACAGATTCCATAGTGCTCTAGTTAGTTAGTAAAGTGACTTATGTAGTATACAAACGAATTCTTTGGAATAATTACAAAAAATGATTATGGAGACCTGAGCTCATTCTCAAAATATGCTGCATGATAGTTACATCGGTGTTAGTAGTATAACGTCCTTTGGTTCACCAAAGCAAAGGAAGTTGTTTGTGTAGGATGTCATTTATGTCAAAATAACCTAAGATTTGTATAAGTATTATTACTTGAAACACAGTACGGGCAAGAGAGACACTGGCATACACTCATTAGGGTCTTTAAAATCATCAAATTTAAACAGTGGTAGAAGTATTTATAAAACTCAATTTTTTATATTACAAGTGTAGCTTAAATCGAAGTGACCACGTGCATAAAGATTACAATAATATCATAAGTAATTTGGCTCCATATTGCTGAACCCCGTGTCATAATATTTGTTTGTTACAAAAGCGGGGCCCGGACGGTCGAAAGGACTAATCCCGTATTTGATAAAGCAGCGGGTGCCTCACACGGTACTCTATGAATTCTTGATTCTTTTTTATCTATGTATCTTTAGATTTTTTTTCTAAAATATTTCTTTATACGGTATCTGTGGCGCCTTGGTTCCGTTTCTTTATTCAACGGTATCTGGCCATAAATTAAGATGGTTTTGTTCTGTTTGAGTTATAAAGGGTATTACGTTAATCGCAATCGGTAGGTGTAATTTGATATCATTCATGCATCCACAAATGTTTCTTTATTATGATTTACTTTTTACTGCTGCTTCCTTGTCCTTATATGAATTTCATTTTTATTTAAAATCTCTTCAATACAGGTACCATTTTGCCACGCTTGTCACTTCGACACTCTGTTTGACATGAGATCCATTTGGTACAACATTTTTTCTTCGTTGTGTTGTAAATTAAGATGAATGATGACGGTTACAAGGGCGTGTACTTTTCTTTCTCATCGGTAAAGACACCTTTACTTTGAGTTAGAATTCATTTGCTTTTTGATTTTTTGGAAATAAGAAAATGTAATAGATTTATACTTTGAACATCTGCTCTCAAACTCAAATCTCTCTGCAACTCAAACTGGACTCCTGATTTAAAATAAATACATATATTTAAATGTAAAAATAATAAAAGCGGGTTTTTACTGCCATGTTCTCCCAATGTCGACTATTGAGCAACAGACACTCCTCGACTTTAACGCACATGTTTAGAAAAAGACAATTATAGAACACTAAAGGAATTTCGTTGATTTCGAATATCTTTTTGAATTCTACGGTGTTAAATATGTTTTGTAAACTACGGCTTTTAAATATCTCTATAAGAAAAAAATATATTTAGTCAAATCGGCTGACCTGGGTGTCCATAGTAAGGTGCCTTTTCGGCAATGTTTATTTTTTTTAAAAAAATGACTGCACCACTGCTTTATCCTGCTAAAAGCTAGTGTTCAGGTAAAATTAAATTTCAGAATACCTCCCCAAATTCGCCAGTTATACTAAGCTCTACTATTTATATGCCTATGGACACCCTGTATATACTGTACGCACTTTGTCATTTTATTTTGTGAAGTGAAATTATCTCAAGATCGTTTATGGTGACAACAAGTTTTTTTTCTATAGTGTTGTGACCTTCATCAGTAAAAGCGATGCATTAAGCAGATGCCAGACCCACACGTTATATCCATCAGTCAAACATCAACATCTCAACAATAACAATATTTTTTTATCGTACTATATTTTTACGATATCAACTCTCTCTATGCCATGCAACAACAACAATTGGTCCAACGACTCTGATGTACGCTTATGTTATCATTTTGCTCGTACTAAGACATAAACTTTTAACACGTTTGACATTTCTTATTGCATATTTGTAATTTTATTTTGAACTGTTTAACAGCGAGGCAGTGAAAAATTACACTGCAATACTTTATCTACACTTGTAACATTTACATATATAACGTTCAGAAAGTAATTCTGTAGTGTACCTTTACTCGTCGTATCTGGACCACCCGAATCAGAAATGATATCTCCCTTCAATTAGACGTCGACGATTATTTTGGATTTTTCCATGGAGGTGTAAATCGGCAATACATTAGACGATTTAATGCTTCTGATCGGTATCTCACAGCTTTAATCGATCTAATAAGTATCGCTATGCGGTTGTTATTGCTTAGAAAAGAAATCGGTGTCAATATCGATTCGTCTCCGGTTTAATGTGTAATGTGTGGTCCTCAGTATGTGTGAAAGAATTATGTGGCTTGAGCCTTATATGGCTATTCGAGGCATAAGAAGTTACGAGACTGAGCGCGTCCTTTTCGAAATATAATCTTGTTTTTGTTTTCCATCCTCTATTATGACAGGTTGCCATAATAAGACATGATTATTACGGAGTATCAGGCTATATCGAGTTTCATTTTGTCCTTTTATGAGCCATTTTAATATTTTGTGTATTTTATAATTTTGTTTTATTTTTAGTATAGTTCAATAGTTCTTTACGTACTCACAAAATTACGGCAACATTAGGCACGAATCACTTTATAGGATCGTGATTAGTCTAAAACGATTCATTTGTACATTTTATAGCATGGCGCACTTGAATATCGGTGTGGAAATCTGAATCGGGAATGGTGTTGCATTTCTCCAGCCATCAGGCCGAATAAAAAAGTCATAAAACGATGACAGGCTTGGGAACACGGGGTGGTAATGTAGGTCGATATCAGCCGTTTATTTTATTGAGCCGACAGCGGCGAATGCTCCAATACGTTGCACTTATCGTTTATCGTCATGTAATGATATGGCTTTACACGGTCGTAAAACATCAACTAAAAACCATTTCGACCTCGACCGTAATAAGGTCGTGTTGAATTTTGTCCTCGTATGACACTGGATACTCATTAGGGTGTGAAGGATTCATTAATTACTAAAGAAACCGATCGAGTGTCAGTAACGACGGTGCGATGAGCAGACTTCAGTCATTCATCCGCGCCCTTTTGATCCACCCGTAACGGTATCCTTTGATAATTAAATCCAAAAACGTAGCTTTTGTGGAATTGTTTAAATATATTAGTCTACAATTAATACTGTAATGGCTTCATTAATGTTCAATAATTTACGTCAATCTCGCCACAGGGTGTGGCGAGATTGAAGTAAATCATGGTCATTGCAAACTTATTGGACAAAAGAACTTTTTAATACAGCTTTGTATCGTTTGTCCTGGCGGTCGTGTTGTGTCGGTATGTTTCAATCTTCCGATGGTTTACCATTGTCCGCAAAATTACACCTCAATTATAAGAAGAAATAATAATAAAAACCGTGACTTCTTTGTATTTAAGCGAGGGGAGGGTAATAATTTATTCCCTGTCAGGTTTCCGGCTGGCGTCAAACAGTGCGCTTGGGGGCTGATTCGGGAAGCCATTATGATACGTATACCGACTACTGGTATTCCAGATAGTTACATATTAACACGCTATGATCTAAGCAATACTAGGTAGCAGTTTTAAAAAAAATCAATAGAAATATGGATGTTTATATTCGAATCCTCTGCTTGATTGATAACACGTTTTCTTAATTGTGTTGTAACTGAGGTTATTCTTTAGTTTTATCGGATGACTTGATTTTGGTTCGCGGTAATTGGTAATTAGTATCGATGTGCTAAAATCGAGTTCACCGTGGAGTCGATTAGCGTCGTATTGATTGCGTCGCTTATAGTGGTGGGCAGTGTTAATGGCCTCCCATTTAGCATGCTGTTTGATCTTAAAATAGTCATTTGGGAACACTTTGTTTCTGTGATATATGCATTCTTGGTACGATAATGTATTAGATAAACATAAAGCCGTGGCACATAGTCTGTATCGCGATTGCGTCAAACGTGTCTATAATATTGTTGGTGTAGTGTTGTCATCGTTTCATTTTTGTTGTTTGTGTTATGGTATTTTTTCTTATATGGAATCATTACGGTGATGTCACCGACGATTTCTGGACACGATAATCGTGATGGTAACGCCCTGTCTGCTATTACCATGTTAAGTTATGAGCTCATTTGTTTAGCCAGTTTAATTTTTTTGATTATAATTGTTACTCATTGTTAAGTAGGGGTTGACGTTAAGCGGTCTGTGGGAAATTGATGTACGATTATTGGGCTGGTCGATTAATTAATTTGATTGTGGCTTGGCGCCTCGGTGCAACTGTAAGAGTATGTCCGCGGCGGGCTTTATGGGACCCCGACGATGAAGGCAGCGCGCTTCCATTCTAATAATCAACGTCAGTTGATTGCCAATTTACACTGTGATATATAGCCGATTGCTGTTTTTGATTGTTTGGTGAGCTTAGGGTGTCTCATATATGTAGCTTTATTTCCTCATTGCAGCTTCCGTTAGCAGTTTATTATAAGCCAAAATAAGTGAGTATTTCTTAAGGTAATCATTAAATTAATATAATGAGGCGTCTAATTATTGTTGGAGTTTACTGTCGTCCACCAATTAGGTTTAATTAAAATTTATTTTATGTCACAAGTGAAACACGTATTGAACTCGCGTCTATGCACGCCGTTATAATTGACACAGTTTTGTTTATTGATTTATTTCAGTCAGGAAATTTATTGTACTCCTTACAATGAGGAGAAAGTGTGAGTTTTCATTACCGCTGGCCTTATTTTGTGATATAAAAAGACCACCGTGCGATAGAGGAGTCCAAAGATACCCTCTTTATGAACAAGTGTGTACAATGCAAATGACAGGCAGTGGGTGGCGCAGTTTATGCGATCCTCAATCAGTGACGGTTGTTCGGCGCACGCGCCGGCTACGAATTACACTACGAATTATTATTGGCACTATTTGTCGCAATACGCGTCCCGGTGGCATGCCTATTGTGGAATATTATAGACCACCGGCGAGGTTTAACAGTTTAGAAAAATAACGCTCTAGATTTTATGGCACATTTTATAAAGAGTATTTAAAGTTTCTGTGAATAAGTTAAGAAGGAAGACTTACTCTAAGTTTTATTAGTGTATATTGATTTAAGCTTTGACCAATGCAAATATTTATATCTGACTGCGGTTATTTTGCTACTGTTTGCTGTATCAGTACGTTGATTGCTATCTGCGTGGGCAGTCATACAATAGTGTCGTTTTTTCATTTCAAGCTTGTGTCATCTGTAATCTTAGGCTTACGCATTGTCGACGTCGTAACATTTAAGTGCAGAGGTACTTGTAATCTATGAATGACACGAACAATAACGTATATATCTGCCTGATTGCTTTTGAATTTCAAAGTAAACTAAATATTATTTATTACATCGATCCTAGCGCCCCTTCTTGGTCCCACTGTGATTTTACCCGTATCAATTACGCAGATCGAGTGATAACCCGGCGATAAATTGTGTATGGTTACACGATAACATCTAGGAACGATCGGGTGCCGCGGTTATATTGAAATTTTTGTTTATTGTTGATGATTTACTGAAGGGGTTATAATGACTACTGTCATTGATCAAACTAGTAAGGGTGGAGTTAGAATTGGTATGTAGTAGATCTTTTATGTGATAGATCTATGATTTCTACCTATTTATACAACGTCGTAGGCGTATATCTGTATCTTAGATAATACTAATTTGCTTTGGAATATCATGAAATTCGAAATGGTAAAAACAACATAACTCAAATGGATAATACTTTCTCCTGGTCACAAACTAACACTGACCGCCTGATAAAACATTGTTGCTTATATGAAAGCAATCTTAACACTCAGACCTATTAAAGTCAATCCGTGCCACGTGGTACTAATTCTCGCGTACAGAACTCGTGTTTGTAAAGGTACAAGACCACACAGTAAGTAAGCAATCACCTGCGCATCGTTCACCCCGCGCTCCCACTCTGTAATCACGCCATCATTACCTCTAATGACGTGTTAACGTTGCTTTATGGGAATGCCAAACATGACGTTCACATTTCGGTCATTTACATTTGTTTGTCTACTATCTTCGTATTGTTTGCTTTCTTCTCTAGAACAGAGGGCGGCGTTTCGGCCAGCCACCGCACCGGTTGTGTTTCAAGTATTTTTAAGTGCAACTCGGTTTCGGGCTGTGTTTAGAGTTTGAGTTGTACTATCGCTTCTGGCTTTGTGGCCTCGAATTACACTGTTGTAGGAATCTGAACTTCAACTGTTCTTTAACTAATGAATCATGAGATAGTCGGTGCAGAAACCGATGATTCTTAAGCGCTTGATTGGACGAAAATGGCATATTCATATCGATAAAAATTTTTTTTCATCTCCAAAGATGTAATATAGATTTTACTACTGTTTGTTTGTCATTCCTTATAGTCCTTAATATTTACATTTAATGTATAAACTGTAAGTAAATAAAAATGAGGAATGATTAGAAACCGTTAGTCGGGCGACACGTCTGTGTGGTTATCGTTAAGGGATGGCGCACCTTTGATCACTTTTCCTTGAATGAGAAATGTTTTATTTAACACTTTTTCTTTACTTTTGAAGCATTCCAAAGTTATGATGTTTTACTAATCAATCATTTTAATTCATTCATGGTCGGATTCATTCATTGATCATATCTCATTAATAATTCCATCAATGTTTGAAAGTTAAACACATGCTTGATCATTCTTGTTCACGACTATTACCAAATATGTATGCGATAGTTAGTGTATACAAAAATACGACTGGTTAGGAACACCCACGGATTTCTACCTTCCGACTGGTGTTAATACGTCCCTGTTGGTTTTTTTTGTCGCCACCAAATTTATAATACTGCTACTACATACAATTTTGTTCCTTATTACAGTTAGTTTAAGTGTTCTTTACATTTCAAAGAAAGTTTGTATACTGGCAAGTCATGCCTAATTCACACAATGTGTTTAGCTGAACTTTGTGAAACACAACAAAGATGTAATGATAGCTTTGGTAATGCATTTTTTACTGTACTTGAAGATATCCGTCGGCTTGCAGATGTTAATTAAATTATCAATTCAGACTTCCGTGTTATTATTTAAAACAGGTTTATTTCCCATTTTATAACTACATCTTATTATCCTAACACAAAAGCTCATTTTAAAGACAACTTATCGTTTATAGACACCGCCTTGGGGCCTACCTGGTATATTTCATATGAATGTAATATGTCTTCAGGTATAAGCGAAATTATTAAACGTATACTCAGATAAATCGATTACCTATTCAAAAGTCCATATTGAGCTGTTCGCGGTGTTAAACAGTATAGTCACGTTCCTTATAAAGAATATTGGAAAAAAAATCTATAAAAGCTGCAACTCATAATAGTCAGTGGTCACGAAGGTGTCCAGTATTGTCCGAGGCGCCAGCAGTTAATACTACCCGCTGTGATACTTTTCCCCTACCAGATTAAATTGATCCTCCTTTCCTATTTTTAAGTGCTGAAGGTGAGAGTGATCGTTCTTAAACCAGGGATCTTTGAAATTGGTCTCGTTTGCCCCAGGACATTGAAGCTCGCCGATTGAATTCACACCCGCAGTTCCTGTGTCCCCCCTCGTTATAAATCAAACGCAGGTATGATTCCGTCTGGGGCAGTCGTTTGGAATGCTGCAAGGCATTTGCGGGGCCGATTTGTGCAACGATGCTGCTTATTATGTTCTGTTTTGGGGAAGTTTTAATCATATTCAATTTTAGTTTAAATTAACCCATTGAAAAAAAAGTGTGCCAACGTTGATAATATAATTGTCATCTATTGAGCCTATGAGTACATCGGCATGTGTCATACTTCATGGATCATTTTGAAATATGACCTTTATAATGCTATTTTATCCATAAATAACAAGATTAAAATAATAAAGATTTCATTCCCTTTAATATTGTGCCATGACCGATTTTCTAAAAGATTGTTTTCATAAATACGTCTTCGACCAATAAAAAACTGGGTTATTTTCAACACATACCATAATAAATTGTTGGATTAGCGTTACGTATAATACCAATAAACAATATTTTTTCCAAATGGTTTATTTCAATTATACACATCACATATATTTACGTTTGTAAAGGTGTTGGTCTGATTTTTTATGTGGACTCCAATATTTGTTTAACCTCTTTTCTTTTGTAATAAATGTGTCACGTTCGTAATATATCGTGGAAGTGTCTCGGCCGACAATGAACTTGCCAGTCAGCCGGCGCGATGGCTCACACAGACGCGAACCATAGAGCTCGCTATAACCCTCCTCAGGTGTGACGGGACTATGCATTTGTTTGTCCGCAGCTGCGGCGCCGACAACATATTTATTGTGCTCATTAACCTTCAAGAACGCTATTTAATTGTCGGCCGTTTTTTATTCACTTCACCTTTGACCCGTCCGCGACTTATTGCTCCCCGGCCTCACTTTGAAAGCGAGAACTGGATGTTATTTATTATCCTGAGACGAGGATACGTGTCGCTTCTATCTTTGTGGCGCTTGTGGGCTCGTCTTTATGATTTATGTAACTTATGTTGACGTAATTACTGCCACACGAATAGTGTGCGACATATACATCACGTGTTTATTAAGATTCATGCAAATTAACATTTAGAATGTTATGTCTAGATGAAATTCGCTTAGGAGCTATTGAATCTTACTTGAGATAAGTTCAGTAATTTTTTATATAAGTTATTATTAAGAATTTTCTAAACACGGCCATAAGGAAATTCAGCTCATGTGTAATCCTAGACGTTTTTATTTACAATCTATACGAGCAGCAAACAGGATCTGTCCATTCACGAGTAGTTTGTAGTGAGATCCGCTCGTACTAGATAATGAAGTCCTGGGTAATATAATGCGATGGGATATGGATATTGGCCGGGTAATGTGGAATATATTCGTAGCGACGATATTGTCAAATGGCTGTCTATTTCTCACGCAGTGTGAGTCTCTACTCGTGGGGGTCTAATATCTACGGCTAATGATCAAAACACACGGCTCACAGGAATAAAATTTGTGTATACAAATGTGTTTATTGAATAATAAGCCTGTTGTGCAATTTAAAATATTACTACTCTGGGATTACGATGCTCATGTGTATTTTACTGCATTTGTAATGCAGGATTTTGCTTTACCTGATCCGTGTCTTTTGATGTTTTATTCATACTCATAAAAGCATCGTTTCATGCATTCAGTTATTAGTACATGGACATTTATAACTGTTCCTTTTACCTTTTTTAACTTTACCATTTATAACTTTAATTTTAATCTGTGTTTGTGTAATCTGTTATTCAATAATACACCATGTCACATTTGTAATACATAGAATTAGAAGAGATTATCACTTTGAATATGTTGATGCCATTGTTCACAAGCCCCCCTATCTGGATGTATTGACCACTCTAGCTTGACGTCTTCATGCACCCTATCGGCAACAGTAAATTGTAGTATCGTGTCGGTACCGTCGTCGGTATGGAACCGCTTATTGATTGGTATCGTAGTTTGTCCGCTGTTCACTTTGAATAAAATTCGAATTATAATTAATCACGGTTGTGCGCGTGGGAGAACTTCGTCGCACGCCCGACGATCTATCATATTTTGTGATAACGCCACTAGAACGCATCTCGTAAACGTATTGAGACGATCTGGTTTGAAGTTAAACTATGCGACAATAGCCGTATGAAACGGTACAATGCCATTTTATAGTAACCGTAAAATGTTCTTAGTGCGGTAATAACCATGTAAACAGACGTCGATAATGTTATCGACGTTGCGATATTTGACGCCTTGGCGCGTTGATTCCGTGAGGTCAGCGTAATGTCGAGGTAGTTAAGCTTTTAATTTTCCAGTACATTTAAGGGAGTCTACCGCAATGTTGCGGCGGTTTATAAAGACGACGGTGTCGATGACAACAATAAAATCGGATCATAAAGTTTCGATCGCACCCTTTGAAAGTTCCTATGCAATCTCGCCGCTCAATTTTATTTTCAATACCAGCGTAAATAGATAGGCGGGTAGATGTAAACGAGGGACACCCTGGGGCTCCGGCGGAGGCTCCTGTCAATTGAATTTGTCTGCAAGCGCTCCGTGCATTAATAGCGCACTAAACTACGTTGAATACTATTATTGATATTTTCATAAAAGCGCTTTTCTATTGTGCGGTGACGACGCTCAATGCGTGTCTAGTTTTAGTGCGTTCTCGTTATGGTGTTTTGATATTTTATGCTGGCGCTGTACGTGGCAGTGGTTATGTAGTTTTATTGCTTTTGTGTAGTTTGATTTGATCATTTAATCTAAGACTGCCGGTATTTTTTTGTTGATTCATAATATCTATATATTCGCTGGGACAGACTGGATGCGGAAGGCGGAGGACCGTGTGCAATGGCGCGTGTTAGGAGAGGCCTATGTCCAGCAGTGGACTGCGATAGGCTGATTGATTGATTGATTGAATATCTATAGCGGCCAAAAGTGACCCTTTATCCGTTATTGTTCGACGCGTATTGATACGGTTTGAACTAGACATTTCGGGTCATGATATGGTAGTTCTTTGACATAATGAATCTTTATGATTATATTTTTATACTTGACTTAATTGCATTCACAATGTTTGTGACTTTTCACATTCAAAACACACAGTTCAGTGAATTTACAGGTTATACGTTGTAAATCAGACTTAAGCTATCTTCATCTTCCTTGTATACATAATTAGACTTGAACGCACGTTAATAGATTGTTACAGCTAAGTCTATTTGTTTATCGTAAGCATCCTTTCATCGTTCTCTTTCTCCGTCTGTTCCCACGTTCTCAACGCTTAATCACGTCGGGTGTGCGCTCGCGCCTAATATTGCACAGTAATGTGTTTATTAAGCGTCGTTCTCTTTAATGGTCGTACCATTTACCATACAATGTGTACAGTGTTCGATTTTGCATGTTAATTCTTGGTGGATGCGACATCTCTACTTCTGTAATGATCTGTACGCACGACATTGACCAGTTTATACTTACGAGATGACCTTTATGTATTTTTATTGTTCTTCTTTAGGCACCTACTTATTGTTTCTTGATATTTACTGCTTATATTTATGCACTTGTATGATTGTAAGACTTATTAATATTTGTGACTAAATTCGTGGGATTTAAAATATTGTCTTTGCTAATTTATGCGGTGTAAAATTACCTGCTGACAATCAAGCCTCTGAAAATTATAGATGTTGTTTATATTTATTCTGAGATGTTAGAGAATACGAAGATTCTCACCGTACCTTTGATTTTATTCTTCTTATACAACCTATTTTATGATTTACTGGGAGGTAGCAGTTTCCCCTTTGATTGGGGTGGCCGAAGGTATTTAAATATATCTTTACAATTACGCCAAATCTTTCGTGGGATATTAAAACACGTTGGCACCTCCATAGTTTGATGTCGTTGTGTAAACTACAGTTTGCAGCTCGCTTTCTTTGCGTTTCATCATCGCTCGCCACCACGCTTTGAATAACGTTGTATTAATTATTGCTCCGCTTGTTTGATGGCTGACTTTATTCACGAGTTCGGCACTGATTCTCATGCTAGTCGTTTGTATTTTTTTTATCTTGTCGCATACAAATACGGATGGTCTAGTGCTAATTTATTGCTGGTGTATGTTTTTTTGTTCTTTTTATAGAGTTTTGCTATAATAAGAGTTGTGATATCATTCATTATAGTTCAATGATGTTTAACTTTCTATATTAGGTTGTGTGTTTATACGTAAACGTTTGTTGACTGTGTTAATATGTTTTATTATGGTCTGTATAGGTTGGTGACGTTTTTTTTTATATGTCTATCATTTCTTCGTTGGTTTAATGGCACATATTGATCACGAGATCCTGGGTTCAATTCTTGGTCGGAAAAAGTGTATTTCTAACGAAAAAATCCCATTGTCAGTTCGGGGCGAAATTAAACACGGTATGATACTAACATCGTCAGCGATAAGTGGGTGTGCATAGTACACCTCCGAACCCCCGCTTGGGGAATATATATAGGCGTTATATGTTAGGATTTTTTTATTTGTTTCTTTCCTTACCGCAACTCAAATGAGATTTCTTTACTAAAAACCTGAGAGATAGATTTCTAAAAACCATATTCTGCAGTAGCTGTCGTGATGGAATGTATTTCTTAATAATAAAGTGTTATTATTAAAAAGGCGCTCGTAGCGCTGTGCGACCGCGGTGTTCTTACCGATCACCAAGGTTAAGCAGCGTTCGACTCGGTCGGCCTGAGATGGGTGACCGTTTATGGCATTTTCATATTCGAGCGTCTCCGTGCTTCGGAAGGCACGTTAAGCCGTTGGTCCCGGTTACCATTTAATGTGGTAGTCGTTAAGCCGAGTTGGAAGCCTTAAAGGCGGCTTGATAAGTTCCAACAGCGGGTGGCCACAAGCCTGCCTCCACCAATCCGCACTGGGTCCGCGTGGTGGAATATGACCTAATCTCTCTCACCTCGATTTGTGAGGGAAGGCGTTTGCCCAGCAGTGGGCAGTATAGGCTGATATTATATATTATATTATTAAAAATAAAGTGTTTAAAAATGAAATAAGTGTTGTTTTTATATATTTTTAGCAGAAGTTCAATATTTATGTACCTATAGTACTACTCCTTAGAATAAGCAATAATCCTAAAGAACTTTTCAATGTACGACAGTAACGTTTGACTCTGTTTGGCCGACCATTATGTAAACACGAATACCTTAATCACCAAGCATAAGTTGTGGTTTGGAAGTGTTTGATAAATGTACACGTGTCATCATTACCCAAATGTGATCTACACCTCTCATTAGCTTCCTTCCAAATAAGATATCAAACGGTGATTAAGTACCGACGTATCGGTGATTATTTTATTGCATTCCCATGTTAATAAACAATTTAACGTTTCCATTATATTACGGTATTGACAACAGTTATTTCTTAATTATATCCAACGTATCTGGTTGACGGTTAAAATCATAATTAGCATACAATCGCGAACCAATAAAATGTTTCGAGAAAGTTGCATATTATTACAAATAATATAAAATACATTCAGAGTCGGCGCGGCATTTTTAATTAACCAGAGACTATGATTGAAAATTAATGGAACGTCACATTAAAAGCACATATTAAAATGTCTGCGGTTGTTTTTCAGATTTTTAAACGAAGCTTTTGGGGACACAAAAATTGATAGTTCCATTCCGTTGTTTTCGTTAGTGGATCGTTAGTGTCACCGGTTGGCTCGCAGCGATGCAAATTAAGATGTTCGTTCGGAATTTGGTTTTGATTTATGACCTTATAAAGCGGCGGTACGACGCAGGTACTTTCTTCATATAATTATTTAAGGTGCATTGTTTTTGTTAAGTAACAAGAAATTGATCACTACCGAGATTAAAAAAATATGTAATTTTTTTCGCAATATGAGATTGGTGGTAAGTAGAACTACATTAAGGTACCGACTTAACGATATGTGAGCAACCGCGGAAGCGTAATTGGTGTATTGCAGG
Organism: Phalera bucephala; assembly: GCA_905147815.2. Classification (NCBI taxonomy): domain Eukaryota; kingdom Metazoa; phylum Arthropoda; class Insecta; order Lepidoptera; family Notodontidae; genus Phalera; species Phalera bucephala. The sequence goes on along the minus strand of LR990618.1, from coordinate 24,388,879 downwards.
AGAGGCCTACACTCAGTATTGGGTAGATATAGGCTGATTAAGGATGATGATGATGAGGTTAATAGAATAAAATTTTTAGTTATATATTTACAACTACTTTCATCGAACCAGGTAATTTTATTACGAGTGCCTAGCGTACTGGCTCTTTAAATAAAATCCACGGGAATTAGACATAATAAACGCCGGCGAGGTCGAAGAATCCCTTGGCCGCCGGTCGGTGCAGAGCACCACGGCGAGACAACTAGTATACGCCCTCCCCCATAGCGACAGCCCAGGCCGAGGCCGTTCCTCCTTAAGGCGCCCTTGAGCTAGTTGCCCTCTTGCCCTTCTGGTTCGAGCGTAGTGGTTGCACGCTCGCCCTCTTGTCCGTTGAGGCTGTAAAGGCCCCGCGGCCAACAGCGTAGATCATTCTCACACACACACACACACGCACGAACGCACGCTCGCACGCACGCACGCACGCACGCACGCACGCACGCACGCACGCACGCACGCACGCACGCACGCACGCACGCACGCACGCACGCACGCACGCACGCACGCACGCACGCACGCACGCACGCACGCACGCACGCACGCACGCACGCACGCACGCACGCACGCACGCACGCACGCACGCACGCACGCACGCACGCACGCACGCACGCACGCACGCACGCACGCACGCACGCACGCACGCACGCACGCACGCACGCACGCACGCACGCACGCACGCACGCACGCACGCACGCACGCACGCACACACACACACACACACACACACACACACACACACACACACACACACACACACACAAATAGACATAATAACGTACAACCGTCGTACGCACAACCATATATATATATACGTTATGTCTTATCTTTAGCCCAAAATCTAGCATCCTAGTTAGATAAACGTATTTATAACAATTTATCGATTCGTTATTTTCACCCAACTCCAAGTATTTTTATCACTTATGTCATACCTGTGTTGTATTGTTGATCTTTGCCTAGTGTAGTTTGGATGCGGATGTAGGTACCTGATTAATTTTTATTTTACGATCAATACAAGATCGAATAGTGTTCTGCAGATTTCTAACCATTTAATATATTTTTTATTAAGTTTCTTCAAAATTTATAGACTGTACACATTTTATTGCCGCCACATCGTAAAAAATGCATCTTTCTTATTATTTTCGTTTAGAAACTTTTATACATATTCATTATTACGTTTGTAAGCTAATTTTTAACCGTAGTGTTGATTGAACATCGTCGGCACATAATTAATTAATTAACGTATACATTATTGCGTCATTAGTTTATATTTAATGTTATCCAATTTTATTACTTTATTTTGTCTTGCATATTTAGGCGGTTAGGAAATAATCTTAGAAACATAATTCATAGATACTAGTATAAGTTATGTTGCGAGAGAGTTGTCCGTTACTGCTTAATCTATACATATAAATATTTTTAATAAAACTAATGAATATGAGACTACAGTTTGATGAATATTTAATAATATTATTATATTCGTTCTAATGAACGAATATAATATATTTGGCGGTAAAGTATATTTACTTAAGAGCTTTGCCGGTTTTATTACAACTTTGCGCACTTACATTGCGATGTAATTGGTATCTTTACGATCAGAGTATCATTTTGGGTTCGTACCGAACGCAGTTCGGGTCAAATGGTGTTATTAATCGCAAAAGCTTCAGTAAATACTTATCTTTTAATTCAATTTACACGCGTACCAACCTTGTATATCGGTAATTTATCGTTTGTAATTCTGTCAGTATCTTGTAAGAATCTTAATTTCTTTATTATCTTTCTACACTTGGCAACGTTGTTTCGGAACGTTAGTTTGGTGATTTGTTTTATTTATTGCTTTGAATTTATGTTTGTGGTATCAAATTTGATTCTTTGTTTAACTCTTCGATATCTTTATGTTCGTTAGAATGCGACAATTTATATCTGTGTGTAGATACATATTTAGATATAATAGTTATCTTCTTAACAACATGTTTTCAAATTAAGATTCATATATCGTTGTTACGGGTTCAGATAAGTTTAGACCTACCGGGTGCCTGTTCTTTCGCACGTATCGATTCCAACCATTTTAAAGTTAATAAATTTTTTTTAATTTAAAAAAAATGCTTTTACTCATTCGTTTCGCTGTATTAAACAAAATTTAGTAATAATTGAAAGCATTACGGCTATTTAAATGTATTTCTATTACACACCTCAATGCGCATACAAAAGTTAATTAATTTTTAAATTTTATGGTTGATTAGGGTACCAAAGAGCTTAAAAAAATTGGAGGTTTGATTTTCGTTGAATTTGTAAAGCAATAATCTAATTGTGATGTCTGAGTCCTTGCGTTATTTATGTTACACCTTGTATGGTAACTATTTCAATATATTTAGCTGAAGATATCTTCAGCTGTAACTATTTCAATATATTTAGCTGTATTTTAAATCAAATCACTACACTACTTGGCATTTCAATTTATCAATCAATCCAATGGCGTTTTAAATTCCATTTACTATAAATATAATTTTATCATCATCATCAATTTTACCTTCCTCTACGTATTCTGATATGTTGCCGTAAACTGTATAATGTATGTTCAAAACAATTTAATGAAGTGTAAATATTCGCTGTGTATAGTCGAGTCTAACACCTGCTCGGGAGGCTGCCTAGTAATAGAGAGGTGTGCCGCCACGCCCCGGTGATGTGCCGACGACAAGCTTTGCAACTCCAGCACTGTTGATTTTCTGCCTTAACGCTTTATGTTACACGTTAATTGTATATTGGGAACTTCTTATGCTTTTATAAGCATAATCTAAGAACACTTGAGTTTTTAGATTATGCGAATAAATCCATTTTTAACCGACTTCAAAAAAGGAGGAGGTTCTCAATTCGACAGTATGTTTTTTTTTGTGTATGTATGTTACGCGATCATTCCGCCGAATATGAATCAATTTTGAAAATTCTTTTTGCATTGGGGACAGTATAGCTCCAAGGTGGCCCGTTTTTTAATTTTATCGGTATTGGACCTTGGATTTGGAAGATACACCAGGGTACTCCTTAACGACAAACAATATGAATGCGTTGATTGAGATATTATGGGTATTACGTCAATACTATAGGTACCCTGCCATAGAACTAATCAGAATATTAACCGACTTCAAAAAAGGAGGAGGTCGACAATTCGTCTGTGTTTTTTATAACGTCTTTATTTATGAACTGATTTTGATGATTCTTTTTGCGTTGGGTTTAGTATAGAATCGAGGTGGTCCCATTTTAATGAAATCGGTATTGAACTTTGGACTTTGAAGATACACCAGAGGACTCCTTAACGGCGAAGAGCACGAATGTATAGATTCCGTAATTATGTTTATTATATCAATCCTGTAGGTACCTTGCAGTATAACTTAGCAAAATAATATAATATAGATATATAAATATTAGTAAATAATTCATTTGTCACTTAAAATTGTAAAATAAAATTCTTTAAAAAAACCGACTTCAAAAAACAAGAAATAAAATGTTTGAAGTCGGTGCCAAGTAACCGACTTCACTAAGCGGTACCGACTTCAAATATTTATTTCTTGCTTTTTGAAGTCGTTTTTTTTTGAAAAAGGTTTTTATTCGGTGTGTTTTTAAGTTCTCGATATTTCGAGTGCTTTACTGCCTCGTTAGGCTAGTGGCAAGGCGTATCGCTTTGTGATCACGAGATCCTGGGTTCAAATCCTAGGTCGGACAAATGTAGTTTTTTAACGAAAAATTCCTAGTCCTAAAGGTCCGGAGTCTGGACTCCATTCTGGGAATTTTTCGGAATTGAGCCCGGTATATGGCAGTAAGCTCGCTCCCTATTACATGGGTTACCTAACATCGTCGGCGAAAAGTGGGTGTACTCAGTACACCTCTGCCACCCCCGCTTCGGGAATATAGGCGTGACGGTGTCGAGAGCTTTAGACCACGCCTGGTCATGGGAAGGACCAGTGACAACACCCATGGTCCTCCGTATGTTCGGATTCTCCATCACGTATAACCATAGATGTTGTAAAGTAATCGAAACGACAGGAACTTAGAAATCAAAATAAACCTAAATAATAGTAATAATAGTTCCTTCGCAATTATGAATGACAATTAGCAATCTTATTCTATTCATTACTTATCATAACAACCTTTTGCGTTTGCTACCGTTATTGACATAATGATTAAAACGTATTTGCGGCCGATCCCAGGTTGTTATTACCAGACTGCAGTCGTTAATCCAAGTCGTAGGCTATTAAGTATTTGTCACTAAGTTTTGAAATTGGATAAAGTTACTTTTTATCCAGTAGAAAGAAACGTGCTGTTTGTCTAGAGTCCAGACTGTTTACTTGTACTTGTAGGTAAGGTTTAAGACTTTGTTAAAATTCCAAGAGCAAAGATAGAATTTAATGAAATGGTTGATGGATGCTATGCCAGTGCAATAATTGAATTTAAAAATGAAGCTAGATCGATAACAAACGCAACAACACAAAAGGTAACGTAGAATCTAATAAGGCACTAGTAACAGCTTTCAAGTACCTAATGCGGTAAATAACAATTTCTCATACTTATTTAATACAACGCATTGTTAAACTTCGAGTGGTCTTGAGTTAATTAATCAATTCAATTTTAGATTGATGTCTTCTTCAAGTTTGGTGACGCCAATAAGTGTTCGTGTTCGTTGACTTTGAATCTTAATGACTATTGATATTTAAGTATAAATTTAATTCTATTATTCGGAGTGGACGTTGCGTCATTTTTAGGATTCCGTACCTAGACGGTCAACAAAATGATTCCATACGCCATGAGGTCTGTGTGCGTGTTCGACGGTTAATAAATACTCTTTATCTCAGGAACGGGTAAAATTAATGTTAAATACTATCCTTAGTAGTAAATAGTAACCGTAGATTTCTACGGTCCCTTAGTGAAGTGACAAATTAAAACTTCTAGGTCAATGCAGTAAAAAAATATGGCCATATTAAACCCTATAGGATACTTTCTCCTGACTTAGATTCATGAAGTTTGGCAAGAAACAAGGTTTCGTGGTATCAGTGAAAAAGTTTATTTGCAAAATTCTATCTATCTATCTATCTATAACCTCACGCCAGATCCCTTGCGGGGTAGGCAGAGAGTACAGAGTTCCAACAGGTTCTTTCCTTACATACCTCTCTGGCTTCCTCGACTCTCATAGTTCGTCTCATACACGCTCGCCGGTTACGGAGACTTTGTTATTTGCAAAATTATTTCTTTTTTTTTGTTTTATTCAATAAAAAATATAATAGTGATATCTAGATCTAGTGGCACATGGACGAAACCTTCAGAGCGCAAGTCTTACTCGCGCTTGTCCGGTTTTTTACTCTAGTGATATCTCCGTACTTGGTGTGTGTGGCAATTCCGAACGAACACTTTATAAAGGGTGATTTAAATTTGCGATTACGGTTTCCAAGTATTGTACTTACGTTTCCCATGTGAATGCTTGGACGTGATTCAGGATGGCCCGCTTTTCGAGGATTTACAAGTAATTTGGTGATGCAACAGACGATTATGTGGCTTTAGTTATTTTTGTATTTAGTGAGACTTCAAATGACAAATGTTATTATTACATTTTTATACGAGTGTTGTAACATTCTACTTTTCTGAGAATGTTTGGTCGTTTTATCTGGTAATTATCACAGAGAAGTATATTAAAGAGAAACGAAATTTTGAATAGAAAATTACTGAAATTTAGAAGTCCCTTATTTTACAGTTATTGAATAATGGAGTCTTTATGGAGCTACTGAATGGACGAATTACTTAAATAAACTATGTTTTTTGTCCAGATTATTTTTATTTTACTAGCCTGTTTGACTGTCCCATTCCTGAACAAAGGCCTCCCCAGAGTATTATTATTATTAGTATATAAATTCGATAACAACAAAGAAAGTAGCATTTTAATATAAGCACTTTGAAAAGTGTAGAGTCGTGTTATGCATGCGGATTATGTTTGAGAGCGGCCGGCGCCGGCGCAGCGCTTCTCACGAATTTAGCGGAGCGGCGCCTGCGCGTGGGCGGCCAATCGCAAGCCGCCATCGCACGTCGCACCGCGCGCACACTTGCCACCACACCTGCACAACTACCCTATCATTAATTCACAATAATAGGGCTCAGATTCCCATAACACGACTGAATAGTAAAATCCATATAAACCTATGACGTCCCTTTGTTGCCTAGTGCGTCTAATTAGTCAGGCTGTTTAGTGCTATACCCGCCGCGGGCGCACATTTACTACGCTTTATAAAGCGGGAAAAATATGATTTATTGATATGTTATACTCACAATAAATTATTGTGTGATCATTATCTTCAAACGGATTTAAGAGTTTTAAAATCAATACAGTTCTCGTGTATTCTTTCATAACTGCGAATCAATAATAGTAAGTTAAGGCGCCATCGATACGCCTACAATAATATATTTATTTATGTTTTATATTAAACGTCTCGTCGACGTGGACATCGTATTTCAACAGTCGTGTACAGATTCATCTGGCCGTACTTATTCATACAAATATTCACAAGTGACATTAAAACTCTTCGTATGATGTTTTTGTTCAGTCTCATTGTCGACGGATATCAATGAGTATATTTTGTTGAATTTATTGCGCTCGCCCCAGCGGCATCGTCTGCGCTGAATAGCTTGTATCGTGTGATATATTTTTCCTCAAACCGTCTTTCAACTCTGCCTTGTAAGCTCAGTCTCGTCTCTTATTTGCTCTTAGTGTTGATATTGGCTGGATATTGGTCATGTACTGTTTAAGACAGCTATTTCATTTTAAGTTTTGTGTTGGTAAATAATATATCTGTAATATATGATAAACGAATACATTTTATTAAATGTTTCATTCGTAGTATTAACTCGGTTTCACGAATGAGATCCTGAGTCAGAAATGTATACTGAAGCCTGGCGACTGGGTGGCGCCGGACGGTGAAATTAATCTGAGTCGTGTATCTGCGACTTCGAAATTAAACGTTACTTATTGGAATTGAAAATGAACGCATTGTTATAAACTAGCTGTCCCCGCGACTTCGATCGTGAATGTAATTTTGTAGTAGATTCGTTACATTCTTATTACACCTTACTAATCTACTGTTTTACATGCACAGTAATTCTGACTTATAAGATGCTTCCTCTTTTGGAGTCATATTAATTTATATTTTAACTGTCTGATAGGTGCTACTATCGTTTTCGATGAAAAAAATAAATTCTGAATGATTTTAAGAAGTAATAACCGCTATTGCATGTTTGTGATTGTTGCACTTTCGACATAGAATATCGGATTCGCCATTTTGTCCGTTTTAACTTTACACGTTATTATGTTCGATACAAAAGAAATGAAACAGATCAATGCTGTTGTTGTTTTTGTGTTACTTAATACATTATGTACATTTTACATTAAATTTGATTCGAAAATATTGACAGATTTGTCAATTTTTTCATCCGCCTGACTTAATAATTGTTTGATTTTAAAAGATATTTCAATTAATGATTTTCAGTCAATTCTCATTTAATCATTAGACGCACTGTTTATTGATGATCTCGGACACCCACATGAAATAATGAATTACCGCCTCCGCGGTATCAATTCGCCGCCTAAAATTAACAAAGGCCCTTTGTCGCTACCGATTTGTCGCGACCGGGTGATTTATCTTTAATAAATTTATCGCTCAATCAACGTCGTCGCATGCGCAGGTACGCGCCGTCGCTGATTGGATTTCTTCATAATTACATCTTTTGACACGTACGCGCCAAGTTTCGTACTTCACAAGCCGCCAGGGTATGAGATCGTGGGAGCACCGTGTAATCAGCTTTCTTGACTGTCTTGTTTTGATCCGGAACCAAGGCAGTATTGTTAAACAGAAACGAAAGGACTTGAATTTAACTTTCACTTGATCCGAATCATTTAACAATAGTAAAAAATGTTAGGTCTTTATATTTCCATTCCTAAACTGGTCTATATACTTCAAATCAAAGTAGCAAAACATGCGTAGAATAATTGTTTACTTTATTACCTTTTGGCAAATTTCTCGCTTAATTTAAAAATATTTTCTAAAATTTTGTTAGGTGTGGTGTTTATTAACATGATGATATATTTGTAACCATTTCCAGTAACTCGGTTCCTTGTCAGTTGGATACAGCGCATAATAAAGGAACACGTTGAAGGGCGGGGTGTTCCTGCAAGGTTTCGTTTACACGTCGTCCGGTTGTCACGGCAGATCATATTTTGGTGGTTATTAACAGTGATCGCCGCCTCTGATAGCGACGGCATTACGAAAATATTCAGAATATTATTAAACTTAAAATTGAAGCTGGAATTATAACTACGAGACTTTAAAAATAACTTAATTGGTTTATCAATATAATCGTAATTATTTTTATTATTTCTGGATACTCAAGTTACACTTATGACTACCGATACTTTCCTGTTTTTAGTTTGGAATCTTAAAGAAAACCTAATATTAGTTTTGTTTAATTTAATTGGATGGAATCTGATTATAATGAATGTCACACCTCCGTGTTCGCTTCTCCCCGGGCTACTGACAAGGTATCATCACCTGTTATTACACACGAGGTAAATTATTTAAGTTTTAAATGGAACATTCAAGCACCGGTTCTGCGAGGCTCTGTGCATTTTTATGATTGCACCGTCATCGCCGCACAACGGGTGTAATTTCTCAACTAAGCCGACACACCTTCCAATAAATGTGAAGGGAATACACCGCAAATCATCACAAACGAGGCGAGTATAGGTAGTATGAGAGCATTCCATATTTTTCATGAGGATAATCCCAGGCTTATCGTATGGAAATTGCCGAATGAGTTTCACATAGTTAAAGATGTAGGTACATTTATATATTATATGTACCTAGCTGTTGTAACATTGCCATTAACGTAGATGTCATCGATTCGGAAGTATTCATTAAAGTTTGCATTACGATAGTTGCCATTTATTTTTAATCAGTTCCGGTCATACCGAAAGGTTCAGTATTGTTTTTGGTTATCGGTTGTTCTGTTGAGATTCCTTATTGTTACTATTTTAATCGTCATTAAAGTCAAGAGTCTCCGTAACCGGCGAGCGTGTACGAGACAAACTATGAGAGTCGAGGAAGCCAGAGAGGTATGTAAGGAAAGAACCTGTTGGAACTCTGTACTCTCTGCCTACCCTGCAAGGGATCTGGCGTGAGGTTATAGATAGATAGATAGATTAAATACACTATAAGCGAAATATAAATGCAGGCGGAGACGGAAAAAAGAAAATAATTAACTCTTAATTTTGCAACACCCGAAAAGTGATATCGTATAGGGTGACCCTTAAATAACAAGATATCCTGACATATTGTTATGACTCGAATGCTTTCGCCAGTTAACCACACAAATTGGTCGTAATAAATGATCGGTGTAAATTGAATGAGACTGGATGCATCAGCGTGCATTTTGATCGTTTCTTTTTCTGACTTTAAAATGATTTATGGCTATGAATGATTTATTATAATATCTTAATTTCTGTATTGTACTCTTTGTGAAATCTCACCTCGTTAGCGATTGTAATATATTATGGAATGAAATAGACTTTACCATTAGGTAAAGTCTATTAGGTTTTAGCTTTTATTGCTATGTAAAAAGTCATCGTAACGTAGGCGTAGTCTCCGTAACCGGCGAGCGTGTATGAGTTGGACTATGAGAGTGGAGGAAACCAAGAGGTCTGTAAAGAAAGAACCTGTTGGAACTCTGTACTCTCTGTCTGCCCGTAAAGGTTCTGGCCTGGTGATATAAATAGATAAATTGCTATGTCAACTCATTTACACGTCTTATGTTAACGTATCCTTAATACTCTTGTATTGAATTTTGAAATATCTTCACATCCCGATATCCCTTAATTGTCGAAACGTTGGGTAACGTACGGGTAGTATCTTAGGAGCCCATCATGCCACCCAGCTCGTCTCGAGCTGAATTTCGGCGCGGTGGTCGCAATTAGGCTCGATAAATGCCCCCGACATACGATACGCCGACTTTTCATTCGATTAAACGGTCGAGACGAATACGGAATCGAATTTTAACAGCTCGTACTTTTTAGCTTTTTATGTGCGATGTGCGTGAGCACCTTGTGCGATATGCTGATGCGTATCTCACTTTGTTCGATCGACAAATTGTAGTATCGAGTGGTAATTCTGGTGTGTTAAAGACAAGATGAATTTCTAGGCAAAAACTTATTAATTGTATTTAAGCAAAAATTTTGTACTTATCGACACAAGTTCGATCATCACATTCAAGATCGATATCACACACAAATATTACTTATATTTGTGTGATTGGCTTGTTCCCAGACTCCCAGAATTGTATTACCATAACTTCCATGCCTTTATTGCAGTGGTAGTACCAGTAAATAATAGGTGTAGTTTGAATAAAAGCCCCTAATCGTTTTTAGCATTGAATACATTAATTATTTTCTGTTAAGTAGTGGCTATAAAATTATATATTGAACATTAACAAATTGCTCTCATTGATACCCCTATGCTGTTTAACAGGATTGGTTTTAACGTCAATGAAACATGTTTTTTCTGTATACGACTCGTATGGTGTCTCAACCCGCATTTGTAAGGAGCTGGTCACTTATCAATTATTTTGACACCAAATGTCTTTTTGGTCATTACTCAATTACACAGTTAAATTTTATGTTTCACTTTCAATAGTTGATCATTAAGAGGGTTGTCATTTTCGACAGTAACATAACTCAAATTTTATTAATGAATTTACAATCGTACCTTTGTGTTCGTTTAATTAGTGTTTACCATTTGTCAGTACGTGGGTATTCCATGTGCGGATTATTGAGGTGGGTAACTCGCGCGAGTAACATTGTCTTACACGAGTGTGTAAGACAATGTTACTCGCGCGATTTACCTCGACTTGCGCACTTATTTACGCGGCGGCGGCAGGACGTTTATACAATGCAATTAACCCGCCCCACGTACTTGTATATTGTACAGGCGACATACAAGCTGACGCATGTCTTACCTGGATATATTTAAATTGAATTTAGTAACGATCTTAACAACATTATTTACGCAGTAAGTAGTAAACATACTAGGAAAACTTTGAAATAATCAATCTCTCAAAACATTCCCTTTCTTAACATGAGAGTTAGGCATAAAATTAAGTAGGTATGAACATTTTTAAAGAGATTTAAATGTCTCAACTCCACCCTTTTTAAATTTACCGCAACATTTGACTCAGTGTCAAAAGAGAACAAGTCCGTAACGATCTATAAAACAATACAAAAAGCTCAACCATTACAAGGCGACAAAACTCTAATATCAATAGAACACAATGGGAACAATAGTTGCCCTCTGTCAATTATGCCATCATTACCATTGGAATAAACGACGTAACGGATCAGATGATTGTCAAAAACAACATGATGACAACGCAATGCCGTTACGACTGCGCATAGTACAAACGCATACAAAAATAATTCTTAGTAACTAATATATAAACTTTGGAATTCAGTACAAAAACCAAACAGTGATCTTGCATATTCGAAATGTCGAAACAGTTACCCTATAAATGATTTATAGACTGCGGCGCCGTCTTAATTTTTGTCACAACAATATACAATGAATCTGAATAATTAAGGTGTCGTATGCTGTTTAATAAGTTTCATTGTGCATTGTAATTAGGTGATTATGAAATTAGAAAGATGGTGTTGTTGGGCCTGTTCCGCCGCCTTATTAAGTTACAGAAATGGTATGCCATCTGCATCAAAACAGGTACTATATCCACATACGATTACGTTGTTACATCTGCATGCTGCATCGGTGGTGCATGAATTTCAAGTAGTCGATGTTACTACCGTGGATAACTGGGAGAAAGTTACTAAACTTATTTGGCGTTTGGTTCACGATAAGCTTCTACATTTCTACAACCTCGTAAATTTGTTTCGGTATCGGCTAAATTTGTCTCCAGTAGATTTCATTGAAATTTAATACAGAAACATAATGTTGACTCACCTAAAACGTTTCAATTTTGCGTAATGTCTACACAGTTTTGTGTATCTTGTATTGTCCAGATAGTTGAATTCGTCGGCACCTATTATTGTTAACATTATAACAGCCTCGATACTTAATTTCCTTCCTTGACTTGATAACGTTACTGTCCACTATTTACTAGCGAGTCTACATCATTATTTAACATATTCCGATCACTATCGCTTGATTTGCGTATGCCGCCGCCAAACAGTTTGAATCCTTATTGTTTTCATCCGTGGGTCGAGAACTCTTTAATGGACCTCTATAAATGTATTTGCGATTATTTGATCCTCGCATTTGTCAAATATGATCGAGGCGTGCGAAGGTGTTATTCGTTTTGTCGACACGCGATGGTGAATTAAGTCCGGAGCTTGCCACTTGTAATTTGATGGGAGGTCCTCGAGCTTTAACGTTTAATTTTTTTGTTTATGTTGCGGCTGGTTTTTATGATGAATGAATTTAAGTGATTTGAATTCTTGTTCCTTTTGAGTTACAGTGGCAAGTGTACATTTTTGTGGTTTGACTACACGATTTAATTTATGTATTTATATGGTTCATGGGCTAAGTGTTTTTATCACATTTGACAATTTAATGCGACAAATTCTGAGATTTGCTTATCTTTGTATGGGTACATCTTAATCTGTCACACCTCCGCAGGTGGCGAATGTCACCCCTCTGTGTTTGCAAATGCACATACATGTGGTTATCGTAAAAATGACAAACTTACATTTATTGCCATGTACGACACATGTAAGTAATGTCTTGTCGTGTCGTATGGCTTTTGTCAGCGGGCAATCGGCGATTTATTGAAGTGCATTGTTGATTATTTTATTAACGACTTCTTTCGATTGCGCCATGGTTTATAGCAATCACGACTTAAATCGTCTTGTCACATGTTGTTTTATTAAAGCCCTTGACGAATCGATATTATTAACAAGCTGTAAATCTCATAGGCACCCTGCTTGTAATTATAAATTATGATTCTCTTACAGTGGTCATGATTTAAGTATGAGGTACTTGAATCATAATACGCTTTAACAATTAGACCTAGTCGCAGATGAAAGCGATTGATAATGGGCATCGAAATAATCCCTGTGTACTATTATTTATTTCAACTTCTATCTGCATACAATATGTCCGGAACTAATGTGGTAGAGTCAGCAACGATAACATTTCCAAAAAGTGATAATTAGTTTAATATTTATTGGTGCGTTAGAATTGTACACAGCGCATGTGAGAAGAAACTGTAATTCAGTGACTGCTGGTTTAATGTAGTGGTATTTAGTGCGAGCGATAACTATAATTTGTATTACAAACAATTGTCCTTTATTTCGGTAAATTGGCAGATATTTTTTTTGTGAGTAAATATGATTAAAGTATGTATACTGTAGATTGCTTGAAGAATTTATGTGCAATTCTGGGCGATGACGTTGTTTAAAAAGTAATATTTATTGCAAGTGCACGCGGTTTCTACTTGTGATTGAGAGTTATGAATGTCATTAATATCGTAATGGAGTCGATTTATGATCGAGGATCATCTCATCGATTTTATCGCTTGGCGCATGGTGTATTTAATTCTAGGTGCATTTCGAAGGTTACATTATTACAGCGATTTTTTTTAATCACGGACGCGCAGTGAATTTTTTATTCGCTCTCAATTTACAGCTATGAATTGCGCTATGCATGTTATTGATTTTATTATGATATTTGATTTTGTAGTAACGGACGCTTCAAGTTCGCGCAGGCATTTTTTTATCGTTGGAGAGTAAGATCAAAATATTGTTTTTTTTTCAAGAACAGTATATTGAGTCCAGATTTAATTTGGTGTACGGCCGCATTTTTGCGTTCATATTTGCGGTTACAATAAATTCCTTTGTCCTGCCTCCGTTTTATTTGTTTCGGTGCTTTAATGTTAATTGGAACGTGTTAAATGCACCCGATGAGGTCGCATTGTTTAAAGAGGTGTTGTGAAGGTGCTTGCTTAAATCAATAAAATTATTACTTATTTACTACAACCTCTGTGGGAGTATTATTGTAATACTAGCTGTGCCTCGCGGTTTTACTCGCCGTTTACTGCGAAGCTGATACGGTCGCAACCTGTGTGTGTGAATGATCTACCCGCCGCAGGACCTTTACAGCTTTACCGGACAAAGCAGTCGCAACCACGACGCAACGCTTAGCGTTCTTTCTGACCTTTTTTGCTCAGTTCCTAAGAGTCTTAGCGTGATGTTAAATAGCCTATAACCTTCTTCTAGAATTAGACTATCAGATGCAAAAGAATGAAGAATCAAATTCTACTGGTTCCAGAGATAAGCGCGTTCAAACAAAAAAAAAACAAACAATTGCTTGAGCTGGATATATTTGGATAGATTAATTTCTAGAAAGAAAGGGACATGGTTAGGGTGGTATTACCCCCACTGTTTGTAGAATTCTTGTATCATTAATATAACATTACACATATTGCTACTAAATGGAATAATTCGTTAAATGATGAAATATACCTGATTGTTCTTGATTTACCGCATGTACTATATTCAGATGATTGTCGGTTTGTACGATAATTAATTAATTACTCCATTGCTTGTACAGTCAGCATCACATTCAGATTCTCAAAATCTGTATACATTGTGGCATTTTTAAGTTACTCAACAAGACTCACGCCAAAACTGCATAAACAAATTAAAGTTAAAATTATCTAAGCTCTAGATTGTGCCATATTCATCTGATCATTTTCAATAAAAATTTTTTTAAATAAAACGTAGCCCTGCACTAGGATTCATTCCTGTATCGTGGGTGCGTTTACAAACATGAAAATTCACATGCACAAATATCCAAACCGGGACAAATAATTGTGGATCACACAAAGATTGGCCCGTGCGGGAATCGAACCCGCGACTATAAGACACAGTAGGCGGAGTGGCTTACGCTCTTAACCACTGCACTAAATCGTCCGTCAGTTATGATATTCATAATTGTCTCACCGTTAAACATAACACAAATGTCACTGAACACCATTAAAACTATCTTGTGGTTATTTAGTGTGTACAATGACGTATGTACGTTCAGAAGTTGGTTAAAATTATTTTAAGCAAAAAATCTCAAACCTATAATGTTCTGAAATTCAGGCGCTAGTCTTGTTCAGTGATATTAAGTTAAAGCGTATAGGCGTTTCAAATATCTGAAAGAGGTCTTCAACTTTTGGTGCTGACTATACCGCGTCACGAAAAAGACGTCTGCGAATAATTTCGGCAACTTTCTCATGTCGTCGTTTAATTTTAATCGATCATATAAAACAATAATGAAGTAGCAATGTTTATGCATATTTCTCGGTATCATAACTGTATGAATTTATTTACATCGCCCTCTGTTTATTTATAAAGGCCACCAGCGAATCCAAATTGAAAATTAACCCCATTTAGACACACCTCTTGGCGCTCCGATATTTTACCACGTTTTTTACATCACGTCAACACCGTCGATAAATTATTACCACTCTAACAACCTATTATTATAGGACCTGACATTTTATTTAAGATAATTTTAGGCGAAATTGAAAATTTCCAACCAAATTTTGAGCCTGCGGTGCAACAGGAATGGGTTTGTGAGATTTATGTCGAACGATTTTCGAGTTATTTAAAATTCTAATTCTTTGTTTATATTGCTGCCATAAAACTTCAGATTCTCGGAACGGGAAAATATCTGGCGTTTTGATGCGATAAGTTAAAGATCGACGTTCTCATAATATTACCATACTAATTTTTAATTTGGACCTGTGTCGTGTGTCGAAAAGTCCAAAAGTGGATCGAGTCAGGTGGCCCTCATCGGGCATAGTTCATTGACACCGGTCAGGTAGGGCCAGTAGATGATTGATCTGCTCCCTTATCACACGCTGTCGCCTACGTGCGGCTTTCTCAAAGACACATTGTCTACGATCAGAGAAGCGTACGCTAATAGCACTACAACTTTACTAAAACTCTGTATTAACTTTGTTCTAAGTATTATTTTTGTTTGTTTCAGACAGTTCAAACCGGGAATCGGGATATTAAAGAAATGTAAGATTTAACTGAATATTCATAAAATGAATATTATTTCATTCGTAGAGAAATGTTTTTTTACATAGCCACTATTTCAGCTTACACTGTTAAATTTTATCTCAATATCTAGCCAAGTACAAATCCGTATCTTATTTATTTTATTAGCAGGATGAAATATGCACAATCACAAATTGGATTCCATACACAAGTCATACACATAATTTTATCATTAATTTCATACGATTAAGATACAGATTAAACGTGTTTATATTTCTGTTAATGTGTGGCGCCCAACGTTCCTTTTCATTTTTAAATCGAGAAATTGACGACGTGCATACCTTGGATGTCACGAGTTGGGACCCTTTCACCAAAACGATGATAAGTTAATTGATTTTTAGTAACAGTTTTCATAAACAGTAATATATTTAAATAAACTTAGTTTTAATGAAGCTGATTGATGGAATACGGTGATTATTTGGTTAAAGTAGTTAAACAGTGAAAACAAAATAAAATGGAGTTTAAAAAAAACACCGTCACGCCTATTATACGTCACGCGTATTTGGGGGTGGCAGAGGTATACTGAGTACACCCACGTTTCGCCGACGATGTTAGGTCACATTTAATAGGGGCCGAGCCTATTGCCATATTCCGGGCACAATTCCAGACTCCGGACTCATATTGGGAATTTATCGTTAGAAAGACTACATTTGTCCGACCTAGGATTTGAACCCAGGACCACGTGATCACAAAGCGATGCGCTTTGCCACCAGACCAACGAGGCAGTAGGAGTATGTAGTTTATATATAGCTATGATTATTTTTCGCACAGCCTATAAAACATGATTATGAAAATAATTTTAGAATTGTGAGTGGATCAAAAATTATTTTTATTATATTATTTGTTGTAAGCGATGGTAATATTAATAGTTTGGTCATTTTCACATAAAGAATAACATGTTAAAATACTTCAATTATGCAAATGTTTGGCGGCGTGCAGAAGGCAGGCCGGCGCCGCAGCTTATTTAGAAAGTTATATTTATACTTAAACTGTTGCGATGAATGATTTTCTTTATGTTATTTATTTAACGCCGTCGGGTACACAGTTTTCTGTAATTGGACACTGTTTGAGTTCACGCCTACGTATCAATCGATCATGTAATTTCACATTCCATTTTGGAAGACGATAATTTTACAAAATATCGCAACGGCGTTTTTTTTATTTGCAGATGGGATATTCCAGCGCTTCTCAGCAAGATTCCGAAATTGGGAGCCGTAATAGATTTGACCAACACCGCTCGGTACTACAATCCGGCGGTAAGTAAATCATTCCATTCAACAATCATTGCACAGTGACTTTGTTGGACCATTACAGCAAATATTCCGCAAACGTTCGTTAGCTAAGCGCAATTTTGCACATATTTACGCCCAGAAACCGACGTCTCAGTTCCATAAATATTTCGCTGTAAGTTAATGAAAGGTTTCATTCGCAGGCGCACATAGGCGAGTAGTTCCAGTTACGACTCTGGTCCGGATAGCGCCTGTAGGAATCTTAGCCCGCCCAGTATGCGTTAGAATACCGGGAAACAATAAAATTATGTTCAGTTTTACGATTGAAAGTCATATTTTTCTAGGACGATGCTTTGTTCGTAGCTACGTCTGATTACCTTCTATTCATTTACTTGACTGCCTCGTTGGTCTGGTGGCAAAGCGCATCGCTTTGTGATCACGAGTTCCTGGGTTCAAATCCTAGGTCGGACAAATGTAGTTTTTCTAACGAAAAATTCCCAGTATGAGTTTGGAATTGTGCCCGGTATATGGCAATATGCTCGCCCCCTATTACATGGGACCTAACATCGTCTGCGAAACGTGGGTGTACTCAGTACACCTCTGCCACCCCCTCTGGGGAATATAGGCTTGACCGTGTTTTTTTTTTTTCATTTACTTGCAGCATCCGATCGTAAACGCGTTTTTATAGCGAGTATTGGTAATGATACGAAACACCTAGTCCCTGTCACAAGCATAGTAGTAGGCAACTCAAAAACTCTAAGCAGTCTTGAACTATTGCTAAACGATTATCGTTTACAATTAGCAAACCGCTTCGAAGCGAAGAAAACGTGTCTTCAGATCAGCAAGACGTCTGATTCGCCGCGGCTTGTTACCAGTTGTAGCGAATAGGTCCATTATGCAGAGAAGCGGCATTAACAAGCGGGGTTTCCTTTACCGAGTTGTCAGTTTGCACATTCTTCGATTTTATGATGTCCTGGTGCGTCATGGAGTCCGTTAGCCGGACGATTGTGAAATTTTGTTGGGCATTTGCGTAAGCAGTAGCGGCTACAATGTTACCGGCACGCCATTTGAGTTTCAACATTCTCCAGTAGGGAGGAGTTGGGTTTCATTTGTATGTGCCTGTTAAGTTTTCTTCGGATCTTTACAAGTCATAGTTTCGTCTTAGGATTTTGTATATTAGAATAAACTTTAAAAGTATTAGTAGCAGCTTGATATTTCTGTAGATGTCCATACGTAGGGAGACGTTTGCACGATAGCCAGTCATTCTTTTCATACATGGCTTCATGCGTATACGGGTCTATTACAACAAACGTCATAAAATGATTAACCAAAGTTCGATTAGCATGATCGATGAATGATGATGAGCCGATGTACTGAATCTTGATTATCTCATATAGAGTGAGGATTTAATGATAATAATATTAAGTTTTTATATAATAATATTTCTTTCTATCTATCTATCTATAACCTCACGCCAGATCCCTTGCGGGGTAGGCAGAGAGTACAGAGTTCCAACAGGTTCTTTCCTTACATACCTCTCTGGCTTCCTCGACTCTCATAGTTCGTCTCATACACGCTCGCCGGTTACGGAGACTCTTGACTTTTCCATCAGATAAGACTCGGTTTATTTGGTCGTGGTAAGATAGTCTAGGTCTTCCCCGGTACCTGCATCCTTCCACTTTCGCATTGTATATCTGTTTTGTCATTCTTTCCTCTGGCATTCTTTCTATATGCCCGAACCAACGGAGCATGCCCTTTCTCATCTTTACACCGATACTATCTTTCATACCTACTCGCTGTCTTACTATGCTGTTGCTAATGCGGTCGGTCAGCTTCACTCCGCACATCTTCCGCAGAGCTCGCATTTCTACCGCATTTATCCTACTTTCATTCTCCTTCTTACATACCCAGCTCTCGCTACCATATAACAGCGTTGGGACAAGAACTCCGTTATGTATGGCCAGCTGCGCCTTATGGCTTAAGTGCCGGCTCCCGAGTAGCTTTCCCATCGCACCATTCACTCTGTTCCCTGCACTCACTCTTCTCTCTATGTCAGCGGTGTATTTCCCATCCTTACTGAAGGCGCATCCAAGATATACAAACTCATTCACTTGCTCCAGCACATCGTTACCAACCATAATCCTTACATTCGTTCTGGTTTCTTCCCTTTCAAAAACCATAATCTTGGTTTTCTTCACATTCAAGTGTAAGCCATTGATCATGCAGTCGTCTTTCATAACTGTGACTAGTGTTTGCAGATCAGTGGCTGTTGGCGCTATTAAAACCGCGTCATCTGCATAAAGTAGATGGTTTACCACTAAGTCACCCATTTGTACACCTTCATTCATCGCTTTCAGTCTTTGAAGACTTTTGTCCAGATATATTATAAACAGTCTAGCGGACAACACGCAACCCTGCTTGACGCCGATTTTAACGTCAAACCAGGGTGACCTGTTACCACCCACCCGTACGCATGCCTTGCAGTCCACATAAGTGGACTGGACGGCTCGCAACAGAGTGCCATCTATACCATACTCTGGCAAAATGTCCCAAAGTCTCTTTCGCACAACTCTGTCAAATGCCTTCTCCAGATCTACAAAACCGCAGAAAACCTTCCGGCCCACTGCCAGATGCTTCTCTACGATGTTGCGGAGTGAGAAGACTTGATCCGAACATCCTCTTCCAGACCTGAAACCCCCTTGTGCCTCGCACAACATTCCATCGGACTCCACGCGCATTCTCCGTTCAATAATTTTACCGTACACCTTGGCTGCCAAGCTGATCAAACTGATGGCTCTGTAATTGGCGCAGTCATATTGTGAACCCTTGCCTTTATACAAGGGTACTATGACTGCGCGGCGCCAATCTGTAGGGACTCTACCGATCCTCCAGCAAAGGTTTGCAAGGGCCCGGAAAGCGTCCCGGACGCAAGTTCCACCATATTTGATCATCTCGGCAGATATCATGTCTACTCCCGCAGCTTTACCGTTTTTCATACTTCCTATCGCCCATTCAACTTCTTCCATAGTGATGTCCTCCGTTGATTCTGGTGCCGCAATCTCGCCTTTAATATTTCTTTCTTTCCCAAAATCCATTCTTGACTATTATTACAGCAGCTATTAAACATGTATGTTTGAGAATATAAATGTAGAAAAAATGGTAATCTAGTTTTATTGGTCCTCATTCTAGTCATAGTCTGTATCGTGAGGGACCAAGTGATTAATTACAAAAAGTAAATTATCCATTATACAATTTGTAATTAAGTATGGTATTTCCATATTCCTCGTGCACGTGCTTTGACAACTGTTTGAATCACGCGGTTGGCTAGATAGTGGCGTGTCGATGTCGTCGCGTCGCCGTCGCCACGGGCACGTGTCGTCGGTGCCTATTAACGACGCTCGCTGTCGAATCGAATTACATTGACAATGGTTTTAGAATAACTTACATAACTGCTAAGACTGTGATTGAGACACAGCGGAGCGGGGAATGTGGCGTTAGCGTTTATCCGTGGAATTTGTACAGTCTTTTATGTAAAGTTTCTTAGCAGTGTATTTTTTAACTAGACGTGTTTACAAGTTCCTTCAGGTTTGTATTTTATTAAGTAAACGTGTTTATCTTAGGCTATGGATTTGCTAGTAAAATTGTCACAATTCTATAAACACTGTTGTTATAAAGATATTCACGCTACACTATATTGCTCAGATTAGGTTAGCCTCAAAGCTATCTTGCTTCCAGACATTAGATTCATTTAAAATTTAACTTTTAGTATACCTGTCATCTCCGTGCTTAGGAAGGCACGTTAAGCCGTTGGTCCCGGTTACCACTTAATGTGGTAGTCGTTAAGCCGAGTTGGAAGCCTTAAAGGCGGCTTGATAAGTTCTAACAGCAGGTGGCCACAAACCTGCCTCCACCAATCTGCACTGGGTCCGCGTGGCGGAGTATGACCTAATCTCTCTCACCTCGATTTGTGAGAGAAGGCCTTTGCCCAGCCGTGGGCAGTATAGGCTGATATTATATACCTGCCATTCTGAATTGAATTCTGTACTCAATAAGAGACTCAAAACTCAGAAGGATAGGATCTTCTTAAATTTTATGGTAGATTATGTATTTTCAGATTCAAGCCTTTTAATTGAAGCTTTTCTGTAGCGTAACTTTATTTTAAGCAATATGTTATTATAATGTAAAGAAAACCAAGATTATGGTTTTTGAAAGGGAAGAAACCAGAACGAATGTAAGGATTGTGGTTGGTAACGATGTGCTGGAACAAGTGAATGAGTTTGTATATCTTGGATGCGCCTTCAGTAAAGATGGGAAATACACCGCTGATATAGAGAGAAGAGTGGTGCAGGGAACAGAGTGAATGGTGCGATGGGAAAGCTACTTGGGAGCCGGCACTTAAGCCATAAGGCGCAGCTGGCCATACATAACGGAGTTCTTGTTCCAACGCTGTTATATGGTAGCGAGAGCTGGGTATGTAAGAAGGAGAATGAAAGTAGGATAAATGCGGTAGAAATGCGAGCTCTGCGGAAGATGTGCGGAGTGAAGCTGAACGACCGCATTAGCAACAGCGTAGTAAGAAAGCGAGTAGGTATGAAAGATAGTATCGGTGTAAAGATGAGAAAGGGCATGCTCCGTTGGTTCGGGCATATAGAAAGAATGCCAGAGGAAAGAATGACAAAACAGATATACAATGTGAAAGTGGAAGGATGCAGGTACCAGGGAAGACCTAGACTATCTTAACACGACCAAATAAACCGAGTCTTATCTGATGGAAAAGTCAAGAGTCTCCGTAACCGGCGAGCGTGTATGAGACGAACTATGAGAGTCGAGGAAGCCAGAGAGGTATGTAAGGAAAGAACCTGTTGGAACTCTGTACTCTCTGCCTACCCCGCAAGGGATCTGGCGTGAGGTTATAGATAGATAGATAGATAGATGTTATTATACATAGTAGATCTATCGTAGTCTACGGTGACGAACATCTTGGAAAGCGTAATTGTTGTGTTCATTTTGTCGCCAAAAAGCTATATCAATTTCGAAACTCAATAAACGTGCTTAATTGTATAGAAGCTCAAAACCACATTTCAATTAAAACATTTAGCGTTCCACACAGAGGCTGTTAATTAACTCGTGCTCAAAGAGAAATGAAATCAAATTGACTGTTTGGTTTAGATTTCGACACCTCTAATCTGATTGGGAATTGTCATGCGCTGACATCTAGTGACTCGTGGCTCACTTCATTACAGGCCATCGTCTTGACTGCTTCACGCTCTATTTACACCGTAATCTCATCCGTATTAAACGTGTACCTTTAATAACATGATCGTTTGAAACCGGCTTAAGAAGTAATGTGTTTTAAGTTTTTATTAAAATACTTTACCCGTGTCTTGTAGACCTGTTTGTTCGGAATCGCGACTTTGGAAACAGTTAGCTCGGTCATCGACGGGTTTGGAAATTTTGAGAAAGTGGTATTTTTAATGTGTACCAAAATTGCATCAAAAGAACACCGATCATTAATGATATTGTCGCTAGCTAATTCGCAGTTACAGAAGCGCCGTCCCTCAAAACTATCAATACCGAAAATTAGTGTAATGTTCATAGATGTTCAATGTTTTTATTTTCTGTACACATAGTTACAATACAAAAGTCTAAAATAAGTAATAAAAATACTGTATTCAGTGTGCTCACCCTTACGTCGTAAACCAATGTGGTTACTATGTAAATAATGATTGGTTTCTTTGTTATAGGAATTACAAGCGGCGGGCGTACTACACAAGAAAATTTTAATGCCGGGCCGCATAATACCTCCCGAGAACAAAGTGACAGAGTAAGTCCATCTTCCCGCCGGTTTACGTGCGATTAATCGCGCTCAAAGTCGAGACGTCTCCATGACGCCGAGCCTTTTTAGCTCACCCAAGTAGAAGACGTTTCACACACATTCCTACATACGTAACTTTTATCGTATAACCCCTCACAGCCTCAAGTGTTAGTACGAAATGTCACGTCATTATTTCTTATATTCAGCCCACTCAGAGATGCTCTTTAAAGATATGCCATCTTATGTAATTAATTGTTACCGTTTATTTAATGTTCTAAAACCATGGAACATTTACATTTATTACAATACTAAATCAATGAACAACAAGAACTGTCTACAAAAGATACTAAACGTTCGTGATTGATATCGACGTAATGTTCGATGACACTACGCCTTAGGATGATACGCCTTAACAAGTTTACACCCCTTATACGGTGCAGCGTAAATCAGAGACCGAACAGCTATCTATCAAACTCGTGTTATCGTTTTGCATTCGCAGCGGATTTTAATTTGAAGCGTCGAATTGGCGCCATTCGTAGGCCGAATATGGGTAATGTTATAAATCTCCTCGCAAGGCGTGGGCGGCGGCGGCGCGCGGGCCTTAGGGCCAGTCGACCCGACCGGTGCCAGTAGAGGTACCTATTCTCGTATTCAATTGAACTTGGTCACATCTAGCGTTTGTGTCGATGGCGGCGTCTGCCGCCCACGCGGGGTCCGACGCCTTTCGGAATTTGAAAGGCATTTGTCGCTGCACCGATGCATGTCGAGCCGTGTAGCAGTTGTGTCCCTACATCTGAAACACACGGACGTTTTATTGTGTCGTAAACTTTGACACTGTCAGAAGTAGTCATATTAACAAATATTTGTTATTATCATGCCGAAATTTGTGATTTCCTCATTTTGTTGTTTGCTCGTTCTCATTTTTCTAAAAAGACTTACTAGATTATTTATTTCCGTGGCGGTTTTATTTACATTCATAAAATATTAAAAATGAGCTAACGGTAGTTTTCCGTAACTTTTTATGATTATTACTGAAAACACGAAAATATATTGTCACACCGAATAAAATAAAGTAAAGCCGTCACAGATATCGCTATATAAAATGATTTGTTCAGCTTTAACTCCGAAGATTATCTCTATCATTTGTCTGGTCTTTTGTTCGTCGTTGCGCCCATCATCGACATAAATAACCATCGGCATTTCTTAGATAGTTCGCTCCTGTTATCGCGCTACGGGACCTCGCATCTGTTTGTCAGTTAAGGTTAGACAAATGCGCCACCCGTACAGCTACTTCGAAACGAAGACCGGCTTAATGACAGGTCTGTGTTTTAAGAATAGGTCATGCTGACCTGAAATTAACGTTTGTTGCCTGTAAGTGTTCATCTGGAGTCACGTTTTATTTACCCACATTGTAAAGGATTTTAATGGTTAAGGGTTTTACAATCATTACACATCATTCAACTTATGAAAATAAAGACGGCACAAACTGAAGACTTCAGTATAGATATGATTAAAATTAATGTTTCCTTGATCGTATCTGTAACAAGCCCTACATATTTATAATGATATATGACACGAGAGAAGTACGTTTATAATTTCAACGGCTAGATTATTTTGTTAGAAATAATTCTTAGATTTCTTTGTTAAGTAGCATTCAGAACTATGTAAGACTGACTTGACTATCTTGGTTCAACCGTTCAAATTTGGCTTATTTTCTTGGGCAAATTGAGCGTCGCGGTTATCACCAGATACCTACTCAAGCTCTAAAAATATCACATTGTGACATTATTAACTTGAAATAGGGATATAAATAATCATGGGACCTTCAACCCGACCTTTGAGACGAAGATGATCAGGCGCACGCCCGTAACGATCTTCGCGTGCCTCCGCGCCGCGTTCATTTATCACGGCTATATTTTTACTTGTTTTCCATGTCGTCTGTCGACAATCATGTCGTCATTACAGTCCTGCTCGTGTACATATCACCTTGTCTATAAATTGTGATCACCGCCGGTGGTATCGATTGTCTGTTTAATAGCCTTTTACTGCTCGGGTTTAAAGGGCCTTTTATTGTTTTGACGATTTATTCGCTGTTACTGATTTTTGTTCCCTAATACGTTTAGTGTTTATTTTTTTGTTTCTACCGAGAGCACAGCCCTAAATCGATCGAGTCTTGTATTAAACACTGAGAGGGCGTATTCAGACTGGCGAGCTGTTAACTGGTGGATAGTTTGCTAGTGAACTATTACAATTGACGGTTTAACTAATTGCTCAGCTACTTATTAGAAGATAGCGAGTTAGTACATAGATGTCAATCTGTTAGTAGATGCTATACTGGTTGAACTAGCTGATCTGGAATCACAATAGTATACAATGTAAACCAAAGACTAGTTAGCTGTGTCATATTGCCATTTCACTCTAACCTCGTAAATCAAATGCAAGTCCAATTTGCCCGTGCTCTTATTGCCCAATTAAAATTTTCGAAAATTCGATCTGGTGGATTTTAAATCGAATTCACGAATTATAATAGTATTCATGCTGGCATTAAAATATAGCGGATGTTATGATTACAATATCTTAATGTGAAACTAATTTCTCTGTCTCATATGTACAGGTTTCCATTTTTAGAAATTTATTTTCCAAAAGAAAAATGCGTGCGATGAAATTTCAACTATGATTTTCATAGGTTAAAGTCATCGCTTGATCCAATATTGATACATCGGATTATATGTCATGTACACATGTGAAATCCGCTTTTAAACGTTTTTCTCCTTTGTTTTTTATTTGTGATTATATTAGCGCATGATTGAGACTTATAACGAGACAATTTAACATGTATTAAGTAATTTTTTATTTTTAGCCGACTCACTCAGACAATTTTGACTTTGAACCCGGCGTTTAACAGGCTAAATGATGTGACATCAACCATGGTTTTAGTTTGCATAAACAGTGATCATATATTTTGCGTTACGCGTGCAAAAAAACTGTCTTTTGACATCATCGCGATTAGCAGACGAGATAATTTTGAATGGAGTTTAAGTAACAGCACGAAATCTAAGCTATCGGTTTATCTTTTTAAGTATATAATGAATAATGATGTAACTGACGACCGATTTAGCGCGTATGGTTAAGAGCTTAAGCCGCTACGCCTACTGTGTCTAATAGTCGCGGGGTCGATTCCCGCACGGGACAAATCTTTGTAAGATCCACAATTATTTGTTCCGGTCCTGGTTATTTGTGTATGTGAATTTTCATGTTTGTAAACGCACCCACGACACAGGAATAAATCCTAGTGTGGGGATCCGTTAAAACAAAAAAAAAACTTTCTTTTTTGTGTTTAGTAACGTTGACTTACACTTAGACTTATTCTTGTATCGCAGGTGCATTTATAAACATTAAAATAATGAACACACACATCCAGACTAATAATTATGAGTTGTAGAAAGATTTTTGCCGTGAGGGCATCGAATCGCGACTACGTGATTTAGTGATCCCCAACGAGCAACAGCGAGTTAAAAGCTAGCAGGATAAAATGATTCAAATTACACTTTTTACGTGACTGAAACTTATAAAGGCGTGTTTTCCGAGGAGATGGTGAGAGATAGGTACTTACCGTAGATTTGGACAGAATTATTTCACAAGAATTATTCTAAACCTTTTACACCGTCACGCCTATATTCCCCAGCGGAGGTGGCAGAGGTGTACTGAGTACACCCACGTTTCGCCGACGATGTTAGGTCCCATGTAATAGGGGGCGAGCCTATTGCCATATACCGGGCACAATTCCAGACTCCGGACTCATACTGGGAATTTTTCGTTAGAAAAACTACTAGTAACATGTGTTGCCGGCGACATGTTGCGCTGTACGGGGGTATCTCTCAGTCTCCCACGAAATCTTCTAAAAACGACACCCCTCGGCCAGAAGTCCTCGCTCATGAAGGTCTCCAATTTGGCAGTGGGAACTCGCACAACAAAGGAATTAAAAGCCGCATTGTGTTGCGAGTTCAGCTTCTCGACCCTCAGAGAATACAAGGACTTCTTGCAGGCATACTCCTCAATGTCATCGGCTTTGGTGGTGTAGTGTAGCCGTGACACGTACAGCAGCGTCGTCGGTACTGCTGAACGCAGGAGTGTGGCATCGTCGACCGGAGCAGACCCACACCGGTTTCTTCGAGGAGGCTTCTTCTTCTTCTTTTCCACCTTGATGAAGCCTTCCTCATCAACTTGACCCTTCGTGGTGGTCCGAGGCACCTTACGTGCCTTCCCAGTTGCCCTCTCCGGTGCGCGGGCGGCAGCGGTGGCGTAATCACGACGAGGAGAAGCCGTGTTTACGTTTGACGTCACCGGCGGGGCCGTGGAGCAGGTGGCGGGACGCGGTGTACTGCGAACGGCGGGGTGCGGTGTGCTGCGGGCGGCGGGGCGCGGTGTATCGCGCAGGGCCGTAGCAACAGCTGGCGAGACATCGGCTGACTCGAAACTGCCGACGGATGCATTTTGCGCCCCGCGACGAACGTTCACATTACAGGCCTCGTGCGACCTATTTTCCGGGCTGGCGCCACGCAATGACGCCACCTCTTTCCGTAGTTCGCGGATGGTAGTTTCTGAAGCCTCTTACCTGCATTGCACCTCGGCCAGGCTGGACTTTAGGGTGGTTATATCCTTCAGCAACCTGGTGACATCGACGTGGTCGAATGCTCTTACCAAGCGATTCATACAACAACACCTTAGCATTGCAGATCTCTTCCTGTTTGAAGTTAGACTTGCATATCTGCTCGATGCTAACTTCATCCATGGTGTCGATGACGTGCTGTAAAAACGCCAACACTTCGTTGGCTATGAGTTTTTCGGAACTCATAGCGGAAATGACGTGCAGCGGCTATAGCCGCGCAAATCACGAATTGTAATAATTCGTATATGCAGTGTGGCACGTCCGAATCCGAGCGCGCACTGCACTGCACTGACCTAACCTAAACCTTCTTGTTTTTAAATAAGTTGCCATAATTAATAATACTATTAAAGTGAGAAGTAGTATTTATTGTGGAAACAGATAGATTCCATAACATTATACGCTATAAAACGGGGATCGTTGATGTGGACATCAAGTCTGCAAAGCTTAAAAGGAAGTAGGCAGGGCATGTAAGTCGCATGCACCCTGAAAGATGGGCTAGAATCGTCACGTAATGGGTGCCTGCGGATGGACGTCGACGTCGGGGCAGGAATAGGAAACGTTGGATGACGATGCAGATGCTCTTCAAAAAGATTGTCTAGAGATGACCAATCACAGGTCTACGTGGAAGATTATGAGGGAGAACTTTGCCCAGGCGTGGGACCGAAAAGGTTAATAAAAAAAGTGGAAACTTGTAATCATATGAACGTTGAAATGCATTCATATATATCAACTCTGCTCAAACAGTGTCGTAAGGCTACTACGAAAACTAACAAAAAATAACTAATAATGTGTTTTGATAAGTGCTTAAAGTTTTGAAGAATTAATCAAGATTTTTTCAGTTCTGGCACTATTGAGCCTAGTTGCGAGGTACTCAAATCAAGAACAATAATATAAAATAAATAAAATGTATGTAACAATGTTTCTTTATATTAATGAGAGTGCTCAATAAAGTAACACATACATTATATCTAACGAGCTGTGAACTCGTTTATCGCACTGAAGGTGTTAAAAGTAAATTCTCATGTTGTTGACTGTTTGTGTAGCACGGCCAGTGTAAATCAGAGTAAGATAGGAGACTTCCGAGCGTGATAACAAACACATAAATACAGAGACCGCCAGCCATTGTCCAAATTTACTGTCACAACCTATTTGAGTCCTTATTCCTATTAACTGAACAGGGCGCGTTACAATAAGTTTGTGAAATGATCGTCTTATGGTATTTTTAACCGACTTCAAAAAGGAGGAGGTATTTCCGTCAGCGATATTTCCGTCAATTGTGGACCGATTTTGATGATTTTTTTTGCATTTGGTTCAGTATAGTTTTGAGGTGGTCCTATTTTATTGTTATTGGTATTGGACCTTGGACTTTGAAGATACAAGAGGAAACTCCTTAACGGCGAACAGCACGAATGTATAGATTCCGTTACTATAGTCATTATATTAATCCTGTAGGTACCTTACTTTACAACTTAGCAAATAATATAATATCAGTATATAAATATTACTAAATAATTCACTCGTCAATTAAAATTGTAAAATTAAAATGTTTTAACAAAAAAGGTAAACCGACTTCAAAAAGCAAAAAATAAATATTTGAAGTCGGTGCCAAGTAACCGACTGCACCAACCAGCACCGACTTCAAATATTTATTTTTTGCTTTTTGAAGTCGGTTTACCTTTTTTGTTAAAAGATTTTTTCTTTAGTCTGTATTGTGTTTTGCAATTTTAATTTGTGAAACTTACTAATGTAACTTTTAAGACAGGCAGCGTTCAGTGTGCCGCTAATTTTCTTTCTCGATTTTAACACTGACAGCTGTTATTCGTTGACATTATTATGATAAACTATAGTTAGACAAGGATCTTTTGGCACGTGAGCAAAATCAGAACTGATGCTGTCAACAAGTGAATTAACGCTGCATGGCAGTTCACTGAAGTTTCCGTTTGTTATGAAATTTACAGAAGTATTTTTTTATTAGTAGGAATGTTGTAATATATTTATTTTGTTCTATAATTCAATTTGGTTTACTGTGTTCACATGGTGCATTGTTTAAGTCTGTCGAACGCACTTGCGTCAACTCTATCGTGTTACTTATATCGTTCGTCGCCGACTATATAGCTGACTCCCCTCCTATCAGACGCCGCTCGCGGCATATTCTCACCGATACTGCCTTTCCTTACTTCCCTTTTTTCGAATACAGATACCGCACACAGGATCTGACACCGACCTCACCGGCGAGGTCGAAGAATCCCTTGCCCGCCGGCCGGTGCAGAGCGCCACTGCGAGACACCTAGTATATGCCCTCCCCATAGCGACTGCCCAAGCCGAGGCGGTTCTTCCTCGAAGCGCCCTTGAGCTAGTTGCCCCCTTGCCCTTCTGGCATGAGCGTAGTGGTTGCACGCTCCTCGCCTTATCCGGTGAAGTACCAGCGGTGAAGCCCCTGGAGTACCATAAAACGATAATTTCATCAAGTTATCGTATCATGTCGCGTTACGTGTTTAATTGGTTATATCGGATAAGGGCCCTGGTAAAGCACTGGACGGTTATTTTTCTCTAACTGGGAGTAGATAATGTGACGTTCAACGTTATTGGTGTTTTGATGGATGACGACACTTTTAATTACTGGTCTTGTAATAAATATTCTTCTTAGTGATTATATTCTGCGGTCTCATAGTTTATGGTAGGAGTTCTGTAGGTGTTATCGGGTATTTTTTATGCTGGTTTTGTAGTTTACTTGAATAAATATCGTACCGCCGGGGTGAAATGAGTCTGCCTAAACAATTAGAAAAATATAATTTTAGATGTAGCCCCTTACCAACTCTTTGGGAAATAAATAAGCCACTTTTAAGTTTCAGACGAATTAATGTTATTAACGGATGATTTAGCGCAGTGGTTAAAAGCTTAAGCCAGAGCGGCTTAAGCCGCTTAGGCTAAAGTAAGTACACGGCAAAAGAATAATATAAAATAACAACTATATATACCAGTTCAAATTGAGAACGTAACTACGCGTAATGATGATACAAAAGGTGTAAATGCAGATGTGTTTCAGTATTAACCTATTTTGTAATTGAAGGCTTGGAATAGCCAAGTGGTAAGTGTTTTGTTTCTATTATTTTGTCACAATTGATAGCGCGTTGTTCTGACCAGGTGACTATTTGCTATAAAGTCATTCCCATGCATAATTTCGTTTTCTATTAGCCTTAAACACGGTAAGAAAGTCGACTTGGCTAAAGGAACACGATATGTCTTTATATCTTAAATAGCAATACATTGTCAATAGCATGATGGAAAACACACTTTTTTTTGTTAAAAAAAACGTAGCCCTCACATTAGGATTTATTCCTGTGTCGTGGGTGCGTTTTAAAACATGAAAATTCACATGTCCAAATACCCATATCGGAACAAATAATTGTGAGTCACACAAAGATTTGTCCCGAGCGGGAATC
Source organism: Phalera bucephala (assembly GCA_905147815.2). Taxonomy (NCBI): domain Eukaryota; kingdom Metazoa; phylum Arthropoda; class Insecta; order Lepidoptera; family Notodontidae; genus Phalera; species Phalera bucephala. Next base: position 24,357,552 of record LR990618.1, on the reverse strand, counting down.
GAAGCCGTGACTATTAGAAACAGTGGGCGAAGCGGCTTAAGCTCTTAACCACTGCGCTAAATCGTAATTTTAGTTATTTTAAATTGTTTAATATTGATCATCTCAGCATTCACACTAATAACTGTGAACGTATGAAAAATTAAATAGCGCCAATCATGAAATACAAAGCTTCTACATAATATACAGTCCTATATCAATATTAACTTTCATATTTATCGCTCAATTCCGCCTCCCGAACTATAATAACATAAATTCTATCGAATGACGAAACGAATCGACGATTTTCTATAATGCCCGTAATAATGCTAATAACATGCCTATTACTTGTTGGTACAGCATAATGTCGATCTAAATATCGACAATGTTATAATATATTTTTATTACGGTGTATGTATAATGGACGGACCACACCGGTTCACATAATTGAGATATTGTACGTATTATTATTATAGTTGTCCTGTTATTATACCTAGTTTTATCTGTGTTACGACTCGTTACGAAAGTTACCCGTTGCATCGTACTGGGAGTTAATTAAAAGCTTACGAAACCGCCGTACATGATTTGATTAGAACGTGCCCTTGTTTTAATACAGTACTTATTATACAGTAATTATTTTCCGTTCGTGGCGAGTAATGATGACAAGTTTGATGTATATAAACGACATTTCGTAAATTAAAATGCTCTTTATTGTGTCCGAGTTAGGATCAATTTGATATGAGATATAGGAGCTTTAATTATATTCAGACAGTTCTTTTTCCACAGCGATATAAATTGTTATTCATTGGTCGTATCCAATTATCAATTTTCTCATTTAGTCGGAAGCATATTTTCTTATTAAGAAATTGAGATGTTAATAAAATGATCTCGGATGATCTCACCGTTGATTATGCGAGGACACAATGATTCGCGGTAACAAAGATGACTGCATTATAATTGAACTGTAATTCACGGAATAATTAATTCAAAGTACATAAATCACACGTTTTAGGATATGACTATGATAATAATGGTATTAATTAGAACGTTACTCATGAACATCATAATTAAAAGTTTTTACTAGGTAATAGGTAAAGCGTCGTGGTTTTATGTGTCACTGGCGCCAACTTTAATGATTTCGCTAATTAATTTGCACATCCACTTCTTTTTTGGTGACTAATCCGCATTGTTGTGGTTTGCTATTTATATTAATAGCCATAAAAGGATGTACGGTATTTTTAAAAATAGCGTTAAAGTCAAGATTCTCCGTAATTGGGGACGAACTGTTAGAGTGGAGAAGTTGTTGCTCTTTATTCTCGGAATACCCCGCAAGGGATCTGGCGTGATGATATTTATTTATTTTTTAATTTAATAGGTCTACTTACAAGACACAAATATTATTGGCTAAGTGATCACTTACAAGTAAACACAACATTTATATAGAAGTCGCACTAATAATATATAAGTGATAATGAAACAGAAAAGAAGTAAGCTGTTGTATACTGCTGACCATGACCTTACCATGACCAAATAGACCGAGTCTTATCTGAAGGTCAAGTCAAGAGTCTCCGTAACCGGCGAGCGTGTATGAGACGTACTATGATAGTAGAGGAAGCCAGAGGTATGTAAGGAACGAACTTGTTGGAATTCTGTACTCTGTCTACCCCGCAAGGGATCTGGCGTGACCATATAGATAGTTTAAAACTTAAATAAATAGCATCTTAAGACTATCAAATAAGGCAATACCGATTTTTGTTATCTAATTGTTGGAGTAAATTGATCTTCGAAACATGGGTAGAGTCGGCATTAATATCAACACTTCTATTAATATGGTTAAGAAGGCGACACAATCGTGTTGACATAGATAGATAGCTGTTTCATTATATTGTATTTATTATGCTTTCTTCTTCTTCTTCTTCTTCTTCAAGTTATGGCTTTACACTAATTATAAGTGTATTTAGCCAGTGTCCAGTGAGATATATTATCGTGTTTGTTTAAATTAATTCGACTCCCCGATGAATTTGATGACAACGGTGATAATGAAATTAATGAAGTACCCCACTCTGGATAGTAAAGCGGTGGATACTTTACATACCAATTGCAACGGCCGTTTTGAGGGAAGTCGAAAAGGCACGTTTTATCAATGTTACAATTACCTTTACTCATGCACATATAAGAACACATAATGGTTAATATTCCACCAACATTACACATTATTAGTCGAAATAACACAAGTTTTGGAAATTAAAACGAATTGACAACATCACTCTTCGACTGCCCGCCAAAAACCTTATATGCTTTTACATTCGACGTAAACGTCTAAATTCTACTTTATTTTCTTGTCGCAAATTTTATACCTTCATAAATTCAGGTAACATATTTTTCCTGTCGATGTACACGTAATTTCGCTATGCCTCGTTATTTGCATACAAAAATTGACGTTATAGAGAAACGCCATTTAATCGCGTTTGTTATTGAATTTATACAAACATTAAGCGTCTGTGGTCGCTACAAATGAAATTTTATCATCGTTGTTAAAATAATAATAACCGTTTTGTGTTCAGTATCTGTGTTGTACTGCGCCGGCGGCAGCTTGACTAGACCACAAAGGAAGCTGTCTGTATTCGAGGAATTGGCGCATTATCGCAACCGTAAAGGCTAACGCAGACTTCCGACTTTAAGACTACGTATATTCTCGCAGTAAGTTGTTGGATGCCGATCAGACTGCTTGCACTGGAGAGGGAGGCCTATGTTCAGCAGTGGACGCGTATAGGCTGAGATTATGATAATCATGATATTCTCTGTAATGTGTCCATCCAACAAAGATTTTAGCTTTTTTATAACAATTTCAATTATTTTATATTAGTTTGACGAAGGTTGGGTCTAGTGGTTTGAGCGTACGCTGCTCACATTACTAAAAAAAGTAGTCGCGGGTTCGATCCTCACACAAAATAAATCTGTGTTAGACCTACAATGATTTGCATCTGGTCTGTTGTGGATGTTCTGTATGTGAAATTAATGTTTTTGAACGCACCTATGACACAGAAATAGTTAAGGTGACGTTGTAAAAAAAGTAGAACCGCAAAAAAACAAATTTAAGGGGGGAAGAAACTAAATAATGAAAGTAAAATGTGTCGAGTAGTTTAGTAGTAGTTCAATTGCTCATTTTTCCTTGTGTGATGCGTTTTGTCGCAAATTTTCTAAAAAAATAAATCGATCAAGTTTTGTCGTCTGTCTGCATCGAGTCTCATAATTGTCAAGTGTATCAAAACATCTGATTCACTGTGCATAATTGGGAGAGTTTTTACGAGGCTCGTGCATGACTCGTTATGGACATGAGTCAGTGTCGTTCTTTGCTATGAACAATTAAACGCGTAACGTGGCTTAGTGGTATTCCAGTGGCATACAGAATACCATTACACGATCATTTCACGAGGTTATCGTAACGCGCCGCGTTTGGTTATAACGAATAAAGGCCCAGTTTCGTTATGGGAGTGATGTATCTGGGACGGGCATATGGTGGCTTTATACATTATGAGACTTGTGTGTGAGGCTCATTTGCTATATTTACCCTAAGCTTTTTCAACGCGCTTTAGTAAAGCGCTGGAATGAAATAAATGGTAAAAGTAAATTTTTTTAAAGGGCTGTAAGCGTTTCAGCGCTGCGCGTAGAAAAAGCGTCCGTGCGAACGCCCGCTTATAGTTAATAGTTACGGTTGAACTTAACTTTAGCTATGTAAAGCTATTAAGACTCAATTTTTATTGTCCTTACGAACTATTGCACGAGGTTTATAAAAAGGTTTATTATATGTCTGTTCTTAACTATATGCGAACGAGTTTGATTAATCCGGTGCAGCTTGATTTAACTTAACTGCGTCAGTAATGACTATAAAACAATTAGTATGATGGATGAATAATGTACCACAATTGTGTAGTGTATTAAATAAGTAGATAATGACATGGGCCACCCCCGCTTGGGGAATATATGAGCGACGGTGTTAATTTGTTTTTTATATTTATTAATGAGACGGAAAGACGAGATGGCAAGTTGGTCGGTGACTCGATGGGTGGATGATATAACGAGAGTTGGAGGTAGAACTTGGGGTAGGTGGGCACAGGACTGTGAACAAAGGCAATAAAAGGAACAGGCTTCCTGCAATGTTAATGATATAATATAAAACAGTAATATAGATTGTTGCGACCTAGTATTCAAAATTGCTTTCCGTCTACCTTTGTATGGCACACGGCACACATGTTTACTTGACGTATCCTTCCATTGTACTAACTACGTAAAAACACTATATTATCGCTATACTATCTTATAATCTATAACTTCACGCCAGATCCCTTGCGGGGTAGGCATAGAGTACAGAGTTCCAACAGGTTCTTTCCTTACATATCTCTCTGGCTTCCTCGACTCTCATAGTTCGTCTCATACACGCTCGCCGGTTACGGAGACTCCTGACTTTTCCATCAGATAAGACTCGGTTTATTTGGTCGTGGTAAGATAGTCTAGGTCTTCCCCGGTACCTGCATCCTTCCACTTTCACATTGTATATCTGTTTTGTCATTCTTTCCTCTGGCATTCTTTCTATATGCCCGAACCAACGGAGCATGCCCTTTCTCATCTATACTATCTTACTCGTAGTTATAGTTTATTTGGTCACATCGATCTCTTGCTTGATCAAAACTTAAGTTTAAAAAGCACGTCATTAGCACTATCGCAGCTAGTCATATAAATTGAAACTAAAGGAATTAAGTATATAATTATTATTAACATCATATTTTACTAAACTGCCTCGATGGTCTAGTGGCAAAGCGCATCGCTTTGTGAACACGAGGTCCTGGGTTCAAATCCTAGGTCGGACAAGTGTAGTTTTTCTAACGAATAACTTCCCATTACGAGTCTGGAGACTGGAATTGTGCCCGGTATATGGCAATAGGCTCCCCCTATTACATGGGCCCTAAAATCGTCGGCGAAACGTGGGTGTACTCAGTACACCTCTACCACCCCCGCTTGGGGAATATAGGCGTGATGGTGTACATATTTCACGAAACAGTATGTTTTAAATCAACGATGGCTTAAATATTAAACTATATGTCATCTTTTCTTTTTTATATTTATTTTGTTCTCACAACAATGCCATTTTTTGCATATACAATAAGGGAACCCTGTTATTGGCTGTACTTGAATGTAATAATCTTAGTATGCAATAATTGTATATCGCTGTTTTCTGTATAAATAAAACGATTGTACAAAACCGATTATGATACTATTGTGATAAAGACTAAAAAGAATTGTCACCTTGAATAAATAAAGTTCTACCAGTAGGGTAGATATGATATTATTTGTTACAAAAACTGTTTCCAATCTGTTACTAGGTGATTTTGTGATACCTGAAAACCACCAGCTTGTTTTTAGATGTGCCTTGCGCGCATTATTTAAAACTATATAGGTATTATAACGATTATGTCACAGGTATAGCGCAGTGTATTCTGGGTTTTATTACGTAACTTAGCTTCGTATTTGCATAGGTTATGTTCCAAGTTTCCGAGATTGCTCTTTGAAAGACGATATTGAATATTGATTCGTTTCCTATTCTACTTAATAAGTTACCTACGTACTTTCGACAATCGAATTCGTGACATTTCGACGTGAACTTTTCTTACAACTTCGACTAAGAATTTCTTATAGATAGATGTATAGACGATATTATATTAGATAAATAGTTTTTATTACCTATGTGTTCAATACAATACTATGAAAATAGTCTTTCAGAAAGTTTGCAGACTTGGATGGTGGGTTAAACTTCTTTGGAAATACATACAGAATTTTATAAGAGATTTTTCTTTGCGAATATATTTCTTTATACTTATTGGGATAGGCACATGTGAAGGATGGCGATGTTATTTATTGTGAAAGTATAATGATATATTAAGAGATTTATTATTTTTTCGAGTTATGATAGTTTCGGCATGATATTCGTTTATCCCTAGGCAAAATAAAGGATTTGTCAGAATTCTACCTACGATAACATGCTACTTAGATAATAATTTACTTTTCATTCCTATTTTATTAAATTGATCATACACAAAAGAAAAAGGATGAAGGTGACTTTCACATAAAAACTTTTCCGACGAAAACATTTCAATAATGGAGTGTTACGAATTTGTTATGATTGAATGGTGCTACTTCAGACTACCATATTTGTTTAAGGATGCCTCTACTTGGATTTCTAGGTAGGTGGATTTCTAGGTCGGTGGATTTCTAGGCAGGTGGATTTCTAGGTGTTATGACGACGGCTTGGTTTAATGGTAAAGATCTTAAACTGCCTTGTGCACTGAATCGAGTAATCGTTTTTCCGTGGGGGGAACCATGGAACAAATTTTGGTGTGAACTTCAAATACTAGTTTCGATCTGGGTGTTTATGCACGGGAATTTCATGTTTGTGATAATTCCTATAATAGAGTGAAATTATATAGTTACCTGAACAATTAAAAAAAATGTCTTTCAGCGTAGATTTTTTTTTAAATATTTTATTGGTCAAGTTAAGCTGTCATCAAAGATTTCTTAGATTGGAGTACTGACGTAGACATAAATGACAGCCCTCTGTTTTTGATCTTACTAATACTACAGTAGTTCATAGTATTGTTGGAAAATCTATTATAACCCAAAAAATCTAAGACATCCAATAACTATATAAAAATACCGATACATTTATTTGGTGGTGCTTAAATCAGAAAAAATAAGGGACATTGAAGAAAGCTCTTACAAGATAAGTTGTTTACGATAGCCATTGGAGGCCATCCGATTATTTTAATCATTTACAAATCAATAAATGTTGCATTTACAGACCCTTTGTTCCCCAAAATAAGAAACAATATTTACGTACGCTATCAATTGGCTATCAAAAATCCGCGATGTAACCATATCAGCTCCTGCGCATTACTAATAAAACGATTTCTTTAGAGCTTTGTCACCACTTAAAAGGTGTTGTTATTGCTGTTATTTTGAGACACACATAAAATCAATATTAATATTATATGTATCGAAGAATCAATTGGATTTTGGTGCAAAATATGCTATTAAATTAAATGTGGGTATCACACTTAGAAGCTATTTACGTTTTTTATGAGTAACCTTTAACATTATTTGATTAGTTTTATGTTTTTAATGCAAATAATTTTATAAAAGGTTAAATTTAGTCCGAAATTAAATCTGGTTGGAATGCGCGTTCATCGTTTACGTATTATGACGATGAGTCACATGTAAGTATATACTCAATGCTACAGGATTCCAACGTTGATTTGTTTTAAATAAAGTAATTTTGTGCACTAATTTGGATATGTTAGATTGTATGTCTTCTAATATAATCAGTTTAGCAGATTTTGAAGAATTCCAAGCGAATTTGTAAATATTAATTAAACAGGATCGCGTGCGCATCTCCGATCGATGCATCATAAGTTAATAACTTCTTGACGGCGGCAGTCTGCCACTGGCCTTCGCACTGTTCACACGCCGTAAGCGGCGACTCGACGACTCTCAAACATCACAACCATTGCATAATTTGTACTACAACTACACAATAGCTTCATTAAGTTTATGTAAATACATTAAAATAATTTTCATGGTACCATCACAGTGCTTTATAACTTTGTTTTCCACGTTTAGTACCTAACTTTGTAATATTAATGGTCAACCTGACCTCACTGTATGCAATGAACCCATAAATATCTTAATTATTTTTATAGCGAAATCTAGCATGGTCCACTACCGTGGTTTTTCTTTATTTGTCACCGGATGCATATTTTCTGCTCGTATTTAATCCACGTCTGACCCTTTGCCCTGTTGGTTCCAACTTTTCTTACATGGGAGGACGCCATGGATCGCATGGGAACCTCCTTGCTCCTTATCTTTCGTTGTATCAAAATGTCGCCTATTATCTCTGTTTCGGGCACTTTCGGTTCCGGTTGGGTACCGACACGTAACGACATGTACGTTCCTACCATGATGGATGCGTTTGCGCCTAGTATGTGAGGTCCGCCGTGTTGTGAAAGCAAGTTTGTAATTTTCTGTCCTAATCTGTAACTTGATTAGGTACTTGACAGAGTTTACTGTAAATTAATATGTTGTAAGTGTAATACACGCATTTTTGAGAACCAAAATCCGGAAGACGTCGACATATAAAAGCTTTCAAATCCTACGCATAATTTCTATACAATGACAATAAAACTGGCGTACGTTTTTTGGGAACGTTAAAATTACAATAAATGTCGTTATTAATTCGCAATAAAATTATTACACAGTTTATACGCATATTTTATGGTCGTATGTCGTCAAACTCGTGTAATGGTCTTGTAAATTTGACATTTTATGGACTACAAAAATTTTAAAGCTTAAGATCTTTTTCATTAAAACCGCGGCTTATCGATTACGTTTAAGATTATATTTACGCCGATCTGGTAGCATGCAGATGTCATCATAAGATTATCCAAGTGAATCCGTGATATTAACATATTTATGACAAATTGTCTATTAAATTATTTAATGTGTTTTAATTTTGGACTATTGCGGAATTCGGAATGGCAAACAGCAAAATGAACAATGAGTAGTAAAGTAGCTTTAGGTCCATAAGCAGCTCAGGAATCCTTAACTCTCGAAGGGCAATAATAATTGCGGCAGTGCCTTCTGGTTACATAAATTTTCCAGTAACGCCACACAGGGGCGCGCCAGTCGGTGTGCCATGAAAAATACCCGGATTATAACCCAGTACCGATCCTCCGTACAGATAACGCCGCTAGATATAAATTATCCCACAAACGCAAGACGCTACTAATATTAAATAAGAAAGCATGTAATTCACGTTGCCCCGATATGCCGCCCGAGTAATAAAATACACAATTTTGACAGATTTTAAATAATGACGTCCGTGTTGGTCAGGAAATGCTTAGAAAGTTTTGTACAATATATTGCCCTAAAGTCGTCCAGTGGTCGCATTGACCTTGCACCTGATTAATTGTGGCCATTTATGGAACATTTTGTGTCTGTCGATAACATTAGGTTTATCATGTAAGCGATAGATGTACACATTAATATTATAATAAGGGCCAGTGTGAATTAAATTTTAAATAAATGCGACACTGTTAATTCACTCAAATGAGCTTATAAACCTTCTGTTATCATTATGCCTGGACAAATTTACGTAGCCTAAGTCAAGCTATTCTTACTTACCGATTTTGATCAAACCGCTCGTATCGTTTATATAGTTTTATTTAAATGGCTATCCACATTTGAAAGTTCCTAAAATCCTATTAGGGATTTTAGAGCGATGCCACGAACAAACTAACTAAAATGTTATAAAAAATGCTTCATGTTCAGAGTCCTCTAAATAGTCGACCTCAGTCGTTTATTTTTAAATATATTTAATGTATGAATACATCACCTTTACAATTTTATACTAGTATAGATAGAATGCAAAAGATTTAAGCGAAATAACTCAAGTCTAAGGTAAAGTTCACGTTAACATAACCCTGATGATATATTCTCTGATTACTGTTCAATCGTGACTATAAGCATAATTAAACTGTTTGCCCATCGGCGCCACACGTCGCGGCCAGTTTCATTTGTAAACTTATTGGAGTGAACATCAAATTCCACAGAATCTACTTGTTAACATAGCTCTATTTGAACTTTTAACAGTCGCTATTGTTAATTACAGTTTCATGGTTAATTTAAAACTCGTATGTTTTACGTTTCTAATGTTTTAGCAATAATTCTCTAAGTTCTCCTATATGACGGTTTTTAAGATTATGACGACAGCTATTATTACATTCTCGTTTGCAGCCCCTGTTTCTCATCGTAAAGTGTTTGTGAAAGAGCTGTTACCATAACTTATCTAGGTATTAAATAAAGAGCTCGTTTGCGCCGTTTTAGATGGTAATATCGGTGATGATGATAAACTGAATTGTAAATTTCGTTTGAGCGCAACTAACCGCAGTGCCGCTGTCGGCTTTCCTGTCGCCTGCGGGGTGAATTCACAATAATTAAAAAATGAAGGCGGTTAGTGAACGCTTTGCATCGCAAGACTAAATCATGACAACCCTTGTGCTGAAACTTTTAATATCAAAACCTCACTTTATTTTTATGTGACGTTTATTTTTGTAAGGGAAGAAAACCCTGAGTCGGAATACAATCGGTCTGAATGGTAGACCACCCTTGCAAGTTATTTTACAAAATATCCCGATAATGCCGGTTGGGGACTGTCGGCGCCCCCTCATGGCAAATATTAAAACACATTTGTTATTTTGAAAACAAACATATTTCACGAAATAGGCTGGACCGTCCGTCGGCAGAAATGCCTTGTAATTCCGAGACGCCCACTGATCGTGCGGTTTTAGGTGTAAAAAAATCGATTAAAGTATGGCGACACGCTGCGATCGATACATGATAATATTTCATCTTGTTCGTGACGGGTGCCGTAGATTCCGTATTTTTGTGAAATTCAATTAAATGTTTTATAGCGGAATAACCATTGCCACGTATCACTTTACATCGTGTTTTAGTTTTTTATAGATAGTTTATAGTGTTAGGAACTAGTAAAAAGTAGTGGAATGTGGACAATTTATACTGTCTGAGGAGATACTAATTTTATTTAATCTGACATTAATTCATTTAGTATTTAGAGGATCATCTACCCAGGCACGCACCTCTGTCTTTTCGAAAGCATGTGCGTATTAAAAATTAATTATCACTTGCTTTAACGGTGTAGGAAAACATCGTGAGGAAACCTGCATGCCTAAGAGTTTCTGGAAGTTGTGTGAAGTTCGCCAACCCGCACTGGGCCAGAGTGGTGGACTATGGCCTGAACCCTCTCAGTTTGAGAGGAGGCCCGTGCCCAGCAGTGGAACAGTTTCTTAACGGGGCTTATATTATTATTATTAGGATCATCTACATGAAACATATGCATGTTTAGTTAGGTTTTGTGACTTGTCTGTATCGTATTTTATTTTGAAGCATCCTTAAATTATCAGTGTTCAACTCACCTAGTTGCAATATGTATTTATGTTTTACTTGAATGCTGGTATTACTTGAATGTTTACGTGCACTCACAGTGTTATCACCTAATTCACTAAAGTTATTTTGCCTAGGTGTCATTTAGAGCCACAAGACCTTTAATAATTTCAGTAAAGAGTAGAGCCAAATCCATTTTGATGTGTGAATCAGTTGTCCTGCAATTTTACCGTCCCGCACATATATGCAGTAATCTCCAAAACCCGCTTAATGTGCCGTTTGTTTTAGTTATGAAATACGTTTTGTTTATTTCCAGATTTATGGACGCCGTTGACGAGTTCCTGGGAAAAGACTGTGGTGAGTCAAATTTCTGTTTGCATAATACTTTAACGCACTTGATTACTTTTTGGTGAGCGTAGCCATGGCACTGTGTGCTGACTTATATGCTGTTGCGGTTTTCTCTTGTGTAGTGGCTGTGCAAGTAAAGAGATTCCGGCTCGGCTTCTCGACCACGGGTAAGATCCGTCTTATGTTACGTTCAAAGGCCGAACTAGAATTTATCTATATAATCGTATTTGGTTTTTTTCTTGGCTATATTGGAATTTATTTTTGCAAAGCATAAACGTAGACGACAGATTTTAAAGTATTCCCAATAACAAATATTTACTAATGGTGGGACTGGAATATGCCAATGATGAGATAGTACTTATATGGCTATTGATAGACTACGAGATCTAAAATCGCCTATAATGTCATTGTGAGATAATACGGGATTATACTAGGCAGATCAACATTTTCCTCCAATTCAGTCTTTGCCCATAACATATACTCGATGTCTAAACACAGAGCGTTCACATTGGGTGTGTTGTTAGCTCGCGCGTATGACTGAGCACTGTAAACTCAGATGTAGGTTAAATTCATGAGTCGTTGGAAGTACAATTTTGTGTGGGTGAGATCGTAGTAAGGTGTTAATGCACGCCCATTGCCTAATTGTATTGCTTTACGAGACCACCATAAAGAGCATCGTTGTGCTGAGTCTTTAGTGTCACTAATCGTTAAACTATTGTGAGTATCTCTTCAGATAAATATGGACACATGTGTCGAGGCAGTGCCGCCAGTGCAACCATAAACAAGTTCTACTATTGAACGTATTATTATTTGACACATTTGCTTCGACGGTGTATAACACGAATTCCGCAGAACTTTATATTCATTTAATTAAGACATCAAACAGTCTTAAGATCGCTTTTTGCAGTAAGACATAATTTTGTAATAAGATTTTCGACGTATGCAAATACACGCGTATATTATTCCGTAAAGTGCGATAAACGAAGTATTTATCGAATTTATTTAACTTTAAATTCATTGCGTCTCAATTTGCATCATCGGCCTGTTACGTCAGAGCGCCAGCAGACTCGTATACGGGCTTATCAGTGACGTCCGACACAACATACGATTTCAATTAAAGACCGCTTGGATTTTAACGAGGAATGTATTACGTGTTCAATTTTTGAAGAACCCATATTCTTTCTTCGGATCGACTCCAGCGCACGCTAGCGTATGGAAAGAGAGCGACCGCAGAGCTCCACAAAAATTGGTCTGTCAATAATTCATAGCAGTCAAAACTAGTAGGTTCAGTCCGTGCGTCCGAGTTTATCGGCAGCTACGCTTTTAATTACAGTGACACAAATCGTAGTTATCGTCGGACTTCTCACGGTGCCGAACTCAATATTCCGAATGTTCATTAAGTTCTAATTACGAATGGGCGCCCTTGTTTGTCTTGATCACAAAAACTAGCTTTTATTAGATTACGTGGGCAGTTTCAATTAATTGTGAGCATGCGAGTATCTGTCGGCATTTTCATTGGTAATGGCCGGTTATCGGTGTCGCTAAGTAGATTGAGTGAGATGTATAATATACTGGTTTGCTATGGCTGGCGCCAGATTCTAAGACTGCTGTAAATTGCGCCGTGCGGTTGAAACATTTGCTCAATTGCCAGTCATGGTTGTTCCCATGATATTAAAATAATAAATGAAGCATAACGCCAACTATATACTGCTTGCTAACGGGTTTAATTATTTGAGTTTTTAGGTATACGTGCGAGAATTAGATCGCTACTACCGTCGTAAACATAAATCTGGACATCTCTACATTTAGTGCTGTCTTCTCTCATTATTGATTGGTCTCATTATTGATTGGTGCCTCCGCTCCGGAACCGGCGCCGTCGCCTTTGTTGAGCGGTATCGGCTCTATCCCCATGTGGCCTTCTAGGAGGTCTTTATCACAGTCTCGCAGAAGGAGGTTACGGCTGCCCATACCGATTCTCCTGCCTGTTACTGCTGGTGGCAGGGGGAGGTCCAGTTCAATCCGATCGATTAGGATCCGCCGCTCGGAGGCCTCTTTGAGTGTGTACTGGGCGGAATCCTGATCCCCACCGCAGTGGTGACAGGTCGACAGTCTCGTTACCTTCAACCAACTACCTACCTTCAACCAACTTCTCGTTACCACATATTAACATAAGGGCAGTAGTATTTGACGGGACTTTTTGATAGGAAGAAACGACATATGGAGAGCCGAGGCTCCGGCGCGCTTTATCCGACGATATTCATATTTCACCCGCTATCTCAGGTGGGATCGCGTTCGCGTTCTGATTTACACGATATCGCATGCGTGGGGAATGCACAATTGCTACTGTTAGTACTTTGGGGTGGTCGTGGTTTAAAAGTACTAGGCAAAAATAACCCATTCCGTTTGAAGCCTCTTTATACTCTATCTAAAGTTATAGACCAATTTTTAGTAATATGTCCACAAAACAGTGATGAGATAAGTAGTTTCTTAAGAATGCGGTGTTTCAATCACCTAATGATTTGTGATTCTTCGGATGTGAGAGTCGGAACATAACACAACTTTACAGATTTAATGTCTATTTATGTTTAGCTGTAGCGATTATTTTCGCTTTGTACCTATGCATATTTGGAATAAACAGAAATTTATATATTAAAAAAAATCCACCGCTTCCAAACAGGTTAATGATTTCTTCACTCAATAAAACATTATAGGTCATATTAAAAATGATCACCGATGTGTTCTATTCATCATATTTGTTCTAAGTACATTAGAAACTTCATTTACATTCTTAACGTCACATTTTCTTCGCTACGCATAATTTATGTTGCCCAATACAAATTAAAAATCAATTTTATCATTTCCGACCGAACTATCGATGTTTCGAAGACACGCGCGTAACAGCACTGAAATCAATTATAAAAGTTATCGCCATTATAAATGTTTTATAAGAAGTTATTTGACGTGTAGCGCGGATGTCGCGCCGTCGCGTTGCGTCTTGATAGATGGATTTGTTTTACCGTTACGTGGAGATGACTTGCTACTTTCGATATTATATTGATAATCGATAGAATTTTGTGTCATTTGTTGCACTTTATTATGATGGATATGATTGATTGTGATTTTTTATCACGCTAGATTCCTTGCGGGGTAGGCAGAGAGTACAGAGTTCCAACAGGTTCTTTCCTTACATACCTGTCTGGCTTCCTCCACTCTCATAGTTCGTTTCATACACGCTCGCCGGTTACGGAGACTCTTGACTTGTCTTTCAAATAAGACTCAGTCTATTTGGTCGTGGTAAGATAGTCTAGGGCTTCTCCGGTACCTACATCCTTCCACTTTCGGATTGTATATCTGTTCTGTCATTCTTTATTTTGACATTCTTTCTATATGCCCGAACCAACGGAGCATACCCTTTCTCGACTTTACACCAATACTATTTTCATACCTACTTTTTCACATGGCAACAAATTACTAGCATCCAATATCGATGCATAGTGCAATGACTACGAGTACTTGAATGCATTCGTATTTTATGTACACAGTGTAGAATGGCGACCGAGACTGATTTTCTTATTATGTAGTATGGAAAAGTACAGAATTATAAAAGATCAAAATATGATTTTTAGAAATATATTTCATGTTCTTACACAGACGAAAACGGAGACTAAGATGTGAAATATTAATTCCATGAGACTAAATATAATGTATTTTTATAAAAAGTTCCATTCTAAACCATGTTCAACATAAATTTGTTTTTATACCACTGAACTGACGTCACATAAAAGGAATTTGTCCGAAACTTGTTCCCAAGTTTGTTGATATGGAAGCTGGATATATAGCTGCGCTTCAAGCAGTTTACTCTCCGGCAAGATAGAGTCGTGCACAAAGTTGCACTTTCAGAATATAATCTCTAGCAGTGACAAATGTTGCTGAGAAATCTGTTTGTCCGTCTACTTGTGGAATGATAACGCACTCTAACTGTTGTTCATAATATACTGCGTTTGTTATTTTCAAAATTATTATATTTGTTTAAAAGTTTTCTTGTCGACTATCGTCCGTATTTATTGTTTCATTGAACCCCGTGTTATTCACTTTGCGGTGGTTTACTTAAAGATCAATATTTTTACTTCAGGTCGTTTACATTGTATGAGGTATGGTCCTTATTTCACCACAAGCTTTTATGTCTTGTCAGGTACAACTTAGGCTTGACATGCACTATAATTAGTGTGTTCTATACGACATTGCGTCGCCTTACGACCCGTTTTTACGTGATCATTGTGCTGTGTACATACTCTGTCCCTTTTCTCTATACTTTATTACTACGAAGCCACACCGACAAAGATACAAAATCTAAAACATATACTCTATACTCAGAAACTAAGAATTTTAGTTCTCTTTTATAGTTCAGCTTTAGTCCAAAAAACACTCTATGTTGCGCAGCTCATAATGATTGTTCCCAGTGTTGGGCACTAATTGTTTAATTGTTCAATTGTAGGATCAAACAATTGAAATTTCAATCGCAGAAAAAATCAATTGCAATTGACGATTGAAAAATTAATTGTTAATTGTAGTTTTTCACAATTAACAATTAATCAATGGTAATTGTAAAACGTTGCAATTACCATTAATCAATTGTTAATCGTTTTTTGCATGTTTACGATTAAACAATTAACAATTAAACACATACTATATTTTAAACACATCCAAGATAGCGGACGTGACTTTTGAAGTAATATGGGTGTCACTTTTGGGGTTTCGGGAATAATGATTGCGTGAATTTTTGGATCTAAGATGTCGGACGCGACTTTTGAAGTTAATCAATATGGGTGTCACATTTGCGATATTAGGGCATGCTGATTACGAATATGACGTTAATTTCTGGATCTAAGATGGCGGACGTGTCTTTTGTAACAAAATCAATATGCGTGTCTTATGGTTTTAAGGGATGTTGATAACGAAAACAATGTTAATTTTAAAATCCAAGATGGCGGCCGCGACTTTTTATGAAAATTAATATGGGTATCGAATTCGGGGTTTTAGGGGATGTTGATTAAGAATATGGCATTAGTTTCTGGATTCAGGATGGCGGATGCGACTTTTGAAATAAAATCAATATGGGTGTCACTTTTAGGGTTTTAGGGGATGCTGATAACGAATATGGCGTTAACTTTTAGAACCAAGATGGCGGACGCGACTTTTGGAGTTAAATCGATATGGGTTTCATTTTTGGGGTTTATAGTTTATCATATTTTGTGCAAATTTCTCTTGTGAATAAGGCTGGACCTCTTCAAATTTTCTTAAGCCCGTCGTCGGTATTTTTTTTTTGGAAATTTTACACATTTTTTATTATTTTTCTTTTTTTTTATTTATCTTTTATATTCATTTACACAACTTATCCATGTTTCCGTTTGAGGTGACTCAGAAAATTGGACGTACAGTTGTCGAATCCTCTGATTCTAGTAGTGAAAGGCAACCATTTAGTACACAGAGCTCTGATTATATGTGCAAGTGCAAGACGCGGGGTGAAGATATTGACGTGATTGAGCTCGGCCCTGAAGACTGCCCATCTCGATCTAACTGTTTATTGATATTCGTATCCGACGTGTTATCTACATACATATAACTATATTCCTTTTCATCCATAATGACTATAATATCCAAAAAGTGTGGAAATATGCGAATATACTTAATAGAAATGAATTCAAGTCCCTACAATATTCCTGTGTGCGCACGATTCACACTCACTCTCTATGTTTGTGAAAATTCGTAAGTTTAAATACCTACTACTATAAGTACACATACAAAAGTACTCTGAAGTGAGTTCGTGTCGAAATGTAGGCGATACTTTGAGCTCCGAAAAAAAGTTATGACAATATTTTCGTCCTAAACGATCGAACAGAGACACGCGGGGTCTCAGTGCGCGGGGTATGTGGTGTGCCCTACCACAGTGTACTATAATACAGTAAAACATCTTAGTACTTTCGGTCCGAATCAAACTCACGCACACAGACGCGCGCTCTACACGCCTTCTCGATAGTTTTCCGCATGTAATAAGCCGCGGTGGCATGCACGTCCGAGACGGACGCTTTTTTAACAACTAACATTAGAACTCTTTACTCACTGCCTACCCTACACTGACTACAAGGGATCTGGCGTGATAATATAGATAGATAGAAAATTAATACAAATTTAAATATTTTGTCTTTTTGTGCTATTAGGCCTTAATATTTAGAATAAAATGACCACTTTAAACTTATTAGTTACTACATCGCTATTTGCTTATTTATTGCTATCAAAATCTATACATGAGGGCTTGTATGGTTTCTCAATATGTATCTATTATTAGAATTAAAATAATGGCCACTCGAATCGCCAAATTGATATTTAGCAACTCATGTGGATTTTAACGTATATACGAGTACCTTTATACAATTGCCGAGTAATCTATCATAAAAACTCTCAATAAGAATGAAATTCGAGAATACTTATATATAATGAGAATACTTATTCGTAAGACATGACATGACCAAATAAATCGGGTCTTATCTGAAGGACAAGTCAGGAGTTCGTAACCGGCGAGCGTGTATGAGACGAACTATGAGAGTAGAGGAAGCCAGAGAGGTATGTAAGGAAAGAGCCTGTTGGAACTCTGTACTCTCTGCCTACCCCGTAAGGGATCTGGCGTGATGATATAGATAGATAGATAGACTTATTCGTAAAAGGAGAAAACGTGTTTCTAGAAACAATTTGCAATAAAGGTAAATAATATCTTCTTGAGCATAAAAATTAAAATTATAAACGTTTTCATTATGCTGTTATTACACAATGTCTATGTTAAATTGTATTACGCTGCACTCATATCGAAAAAATACAGGCTTATAACCACTGCAGTAGTTTAGTTTTAATAAATGACGAAAAATAAATCCAAAAAAAGGTGCTAAACTTAACAGCGTTCTGACGGGAGTGTAGGTAATTATGTCACTAAAACGGCTTAGATGATACTGTATAACTGCATAGATAGATACTGTGGCACTACCGACCGACTTTACCTACCTACGCACGTGCACTTTGTCGGCTCGTGTCGGTGCCGAAAGGCGACGAGTAACTAGGGTTGCCACCCATAGTTTATTATAAAGTACGTATTGAACGTTATTTAGGGTAAGTATACTTCGTACTTTATGAGAACTGAAAAGTACTAGAAATTTGATTTTGTAAGATTCATTTTACATAGTCATTAAAAAGAAAAAAAATTATCGCATTTAAAGCAAAGTGGATGTTGTTTGGGTTTAGAATCCGAATATATGGTAAGCTAGATTTATTTATTTATTTATTTTTTTATTTATTTATTTATTTTTCAAAAATAACACCATCATTACAGAATAACCTAATTCGATAGTGTATAAACTTAATTTGGAACTTATTGTTAATAAGAAGTTGGCTTATTTTTATAACATATAGTAAATAACGCTATCCTTGTGAATTCACTCAAAGTACTGTTAAACAAGTCCGTCTCCGTAGCGATCAGGTTAAGGGTGCGAAAGGCACGCGTCAGCGGCGCCTCCCTCAGCAGGTTAGTGCGCGCGCGTGGCTCCGCCAGCAGCCGCGGCCGCCGCCGCCGCCACACGTACCGATCCGGCACGCATAAACAAATTAGCCCCAGTACGTCTGGGCTATAGACCTTACCTCTCAGTACCTTAAACAGGTATGAAACAACTGAGAGTTCCCTTCTGACTCCCAGCTCGTTGTATCCTACCATGCCTAGGATAAACAAGGTTGGATACATAAGCGGATAAAACGGGTAAACTCCATATAGCCTCATGTATAAGTACCTAACAAACTTATTCTGTACTCTTTCCAACATGAGGCTGTATTTAGCTTCATGAGGAGACCATATACTAGCATTACATTCCAGTTGACTTCTTACTAAAGCATTATATAACGGGACTATCGCTTGAATGTTTGTAAAGCCACTAACCGTACGCAATGTAAAACCTAAATTCCTATAAGCCTTTTTGCAAATTTTTCTGATATGATCCCGGAACGTTAACCCCGTGGTGAGACCCACCCCCAAGTCCCTAACCTCTGTGACCCTTTCCATTGGGACCTTTTCGACGGTATAATTATATTGTATAGGAGATCGACTCCGTGTGAAGGTGATCGTCACACATTTTGAGGCATTAAACTGTAGTCGGTTGTCCTTACTCCAAGCCACTACATTATCTATATCTTTCTGTAATCTATCGCAATCCTCTGTATTTCTTATTGCCAAAGAAAGCTTAAGATCATCTGCGAAGAGCAAGCACTTAGCACTTTTCACAATTTTAGGCAAATCATTTATCATTAATATAAATTGTAACGGCCCAAGATTGCTGCCTTGGCTTACCCCCGACCAGGTAACATACGGATTTGACCTATATCCAGCGTATTCTACGTATTGTTTCCTGTCCCTTAAGTAGCTGGCAAAGAATCTGAGCAAATGGGGAGTAAAACCGACCCCCGCTAACTTTTTGAGCAATGTGTCATTGTCGACTAAATCGAATGCCTTTTTGAAGTCAAAGTAAGCGGCGTCAGTCTGCCCCCCACTGTCCACCTCAGGCATAATATCTGCTATATATGCAAGTAAGTTGCTGGTGGTACTTCTATTAGGCCTAAACCCGTGCTGTGCGTTTGACAATTGGGTGCTTACTTGTGTAAATATGCTTTTATGTATGGTCGACTCAAACACTTTTGCCGCGGTTGACAGTACTGCAACAGGCCTATAACCGTCTACGTTTGTTCCTGGCTTTCCTTTAGGCACCGGAACAACGCGGGTTATTTTCCACCTTTCCGGAAATACGCCAGTCTTAAGACATTCATTATATATATGAAGAAGCGGATCCGCCAAAGCTGACCGACAATCCCTAAAGATGAAAGGTGGAATGCCATCTGGGCCGGCGCATTTTTTTGGTTTCAGCCATTGAAGCGCCTGTTGCACTTCGTCCAACTGCAACCTAAGACTGCAATTTAAGAAAAAAACATTAATACATGTACAACTTAAAGAAAATAGTAAATACTATAAGCACTTTTAAATTCTTTCTCCCATCTATTTATGTTATCACAGACTGTTAACATGATGTGAAGGTGTTTAGCAATGATAATAGTGATTGAAAAGTTCTAATAGTAATAAAACATATGTTTTTAAACAAAATAGTAAAGTGAAATAAATAATACTTTATTTAGATACAATGTACTTTTTTGCCTTCCTTTAAAAACCAATGTACTTTATTTGCTCAAATAATAGGTGGCAACCCTACTACTGACGCGTGCGCACTTGTCGGTTCGTGCCGCTGCCGAAAGGCGACAAGTGCGCGCGCGTTTCTTTTAAGTTTAGGTACTTATTTATAAACAAACATTTTTATAGCACGGGGGGTTGGCAGAGAGGTGCAGTGTATTGAACGAATGCTTTTATATGGAACTGGAACTTGTAAAATATTCAATTCTTATAGGGACAAAATAGAAATACTTATTTTTTACAAGCTTTTATTTAACTTTTACTGTTCGTATGTCTGTCTGTCTTTCCGGTTCAACTCTTCTGATCCTTTTTTCAAGTACTTACGGTATCCGAATCAGCTGAAATTGGCATACGTATGTAGGTTCGGTAACAATACAATAATATGGTACCATGGGGTTGGTCTGATGATAAAGTTGGAAGGTGGCAATAGAAACATGTGAACTGGACAAAACCCCTCGTGTTTAAGCTGGTTAGATTGATACTGACAAGTACAAGTAGATTGATATTGGTGTTAAATTAATATGGATATCATTTTTGGGATTTAAGGGGATGCTGATAACGAATATATTGTTTAATTTGTTCGTAATCAACCCATATTCGTAATTAGCATACTCTCAAACCCCAAAAACGATGCCCATATTGATTATTTATTCAGAAGTTGCGATCGCCATCTTTGATCCAAAAATTAATGCCATTTTAGTTATCACCATCCCCTAAAATCTCATAGATGATTATGTCTTGTTTTGTCTTGAGTCTTTTTAGAAGGCAAGCTTTCACTCAATCATCTTACTCCCGATTCAAGCCTTACAACACCAGACAGAAGTGTACATTGTGCACCCCCACATTGCGCCAACGTTAAGTGTGCTTTTAACACCTACATTGCGCCGACGGTTTTTTGATGATTAATTGTTAATTGTTTAATCGTAAATGTGCATAAAACGATTAACAATTGATCAATTGTAATTGCAATGCTTTGCAATTACAATTGATCAATTGTTAATTGCAAAACATTGCAATTACAATTGATCAATTGTTAATTGCATAACACTGCAATTACAATTGATCAATTGTTAATTGTCAATTGTTTAATCAATTGATTTTTGCCCAACACTGATTGTTCCCAAAACTTGTATTGATAAACCTCGGTTACTTACAGACAAGATCTCCACTCATAGAGTTATTAAACTAATTAGTATGTAGTTATCGAGTAACACGATAATGCTTACAGTAGATAATACTCAAGCCCGTGTTTTACTTAATTCTATTAACGCAACGCACTCAATCATCCGTTACTTTAAAATCTGTTAATTCTCTCGTCCGGGTCCAATAAAAATACCGAAGCTGAAGAATGTAGAGTCATTGCAACAATTAATATTCTTAAATACCTAATCAGTCATCTGATCATCACATCAACGCCCACGCCTGGCGCCACGAGTGTGGCAACACGCAGCTTGTTCAGACACTGCCCTTCGACTCAGGCTACAGAAAAAGCGATTCGACAAGCTTAGCGAGTAACGAGAGAACTGATAGAAACGATTCCAGAACCTTCTAATTCTTAATCTTCTTCTAATACATTCATAACAATTCTAATATGATAAACATAACAACGTAGTAAGAAAGCTTGTAGGTATGAAAGGTAGTATCGGTGTAAAAATGAGAAAAAGAATGTTCCGGTGGTTCGGGCATATAGAAAGAATATTGGAAGGAAGAATGACAAAACAGATATACAATGCGAAAGTGGAAGGATGTATGTACCGGGAAAGATCTAGACTATCTTCAGCATTACCAGCCGAAAGACTGCAGGACAAAGACCACCCCCAAAGATCGCTACAGCCACCGGTTCTGTGCTGTATGCATCCAGATTTTACCTCGCTATCGCCATCGCTCCACCTTGAGGGGGGTCTGCCTGGTCCTATGGTACGAGATAAATTAAATCAGCCTATTGCAGTCCACTACTGGACACTGGCCTCTCCCAATTCGCGCCACAATACACGGTTCTCCGCCTTCCGCATCCAGTCCCACCCTGCGACCTTCTTAAGGTCGTCGGTCCACCTAGCTAGGGGGCGCCCTACCTTACGTTTGCCGAGTCGCGGTCTCGACTATAGAACTCGTCTGCTCCATCGGGCATCGGTTCTTCGACAGACATGGCCAGCCCACTGCCACTTTAGCGAGCTTACTCTGCGACCTATGTCAAAGACTTTGGTTCTTTGACGGATAACTTCATTTCGGAGTTTATCCCTCAAAGAGACTCCGAGCATAGCCCGCTCCATAGCTCGCTCCGGTACTAAATCGCCTCTCAAGAACTTTTCTGCCATGACCAAATAGACCGTGTCTTAAAGGCAAATCAAGAGTCTACGTAACCGGCAAGCGTGTATGAGACGAGCTATGACAGTGGAGGAAGCTAGAGAGGTCTATAAGGACAGAACCTGTTGGAAATGTGTACCTTCTCTCTCGCCAGAGCCCTTGCAGGGTAACTGCAAGGGCTCTGGCGAGATGTTAAAGATAAACATTTTATTGATGTGAATAAATCGCTTTTGCCAGCGTCTCACTTCAAATCCCTTCCCACAACTTCGTACCTTCATGAACTGTAATCATAAAAATATCAATATATTAATACGTAATAAGGCTTTTATCGTCCGAAAAATGTTGTTTGCGTCAAGTGACGTCTTAAACGAAATCAGTATTAATAGCGTCCCGCGGCGCTGTTTAGTTTGTTTTACTGCTCATTTCTGTAATAGCATAGTTTAAATGTAACTTTATTTGCTTATCGGGATCACTGAACGGTCGTTACTAAGTTTTATGGTTAGTTTCCACGCAATTTTTTAAATGTAACTAGATAGTGTGGAGGGCTAGTTAGTACGTTATTGTAACATTGTTAATGCATCCCAGTCACATGAATGCGTGTGGTAAAATCCTAATAAGCCGATTACGATGTAAGGAGGTCGTGTGTAGGCGACCTATCGCGTATCGATATCGTCTCGTTTCGTTCACAATACATCGATTGTCGACAATCGATCTGCGACGAGATGCATACTGTTCTATTAGGACCGAGTTGATGCATCTCGGTGCAACGTTTGTCGTAGAGTTATTAACTTATAGAAAATATAATGTATGACCCTATTGTTATCGTGGTATCATATCCATTGTATATCTATCGGCGTAAAGTATTACTGGTGGTGCGTATGTAATTATTTAGTCTTCGAGACCTGGTAATTGTAAAATTGGTACGCGGTGCTAATACATTTTTTTCAAATATTAGCTTTTATACTGTTCCACTCCTATGCCTTGTCTCACAAATCGCTGTTAGAGTGAATAGGTCATACTTGATCACTTGGATTCGGTGTAGATTGGTGGAGGCAGGTTTGTGGCCATTTGCTGTTGGAAGCCTGAAGTCCCGCAATAGGGTTACCAATTTGGTTGAACCATTACCAAATTTAGTGGTAAAGGCATCGACGGCTTTCCATGCCTTCTTTTACATGAAGACGCTCAAATATGAAAATGCTACAAACTGTCACCCATTGTTGAAGATAATATTGGCAACATTATTACGTTCGTTTTTTTTTTATTTGTTAACTTCTCTACCCTAGCGGTTACATCACTAGCTCTTCCTTTTTTGATTGTGCGCGTTTGGAATATACCACGCATTTTTCTCAAGAATGGGCTTTATTTTAAGACTACACCAATAGACAAAATCTCTTTGGCCGGAACACCCATCTCAGTGTGACCGAGTTGTACGTTGCTTAAACTTGGTGATGTCTAAGAATACAGCTGTCTCGAAGCGATATGAGTACTTCACATGTACATTTGTACTATGTTTTGTGACTAAATCAAGTTTAACTTTATTTTAATATAGAGGATATAGAAAATAAAAATTTAGTTTGGTCGTATTAAGTTAGTCAAAGGGTTATTTCTTGGATTAGAATCTATGTTTTCAACTTGTCAAATTAGAATTTCTTGTTTTTGGCTTGATCTTTATTGTCAGTCTCTTATTAAAATAGGTGGGTTTATTTGATTTAAGTTTAACCTAGTCAGATGAATCATAAAGTTGGCAGGTGCCATTATCCAAAAAAAATGTGGGTCGGAAAAATTGTGGATTTTTTATCGGCAATCCGCAATAAGGGTCTGGAGTTCGGGAATTGTGCCGGTATTGTAGCGATAGGCTCGCCCCCGACCTAGCATCCTCGGCAGTACACAGCACACCTCTGCCACACCCACTTAGTAAAAAAAAGGTGTGGTGATAGTTAATGCATATTTTTTGGAAAACTATGACCACCTAGGTCATGGTCGACTTATAACACCGAGGTAATCGAGTCACGAATATTTCATTGCTATACATTACTAAGACGGCCATTGTAATTGCCCATTGACGTCAATGAAATATAACGCTAACAAAAATGTGTTGGACTCAAAATGCTTTGCATACACAATCATTTTAGCATTATGTTATGCGATGCTTTATTTTCTATTTTTGTTATCATACCATTAGGTATTGTGTGCTTTACATACATGTTCAACAATTAAAGAAAGACTTGAAATGTGTGAATCATGTCAAGTGGGTATTTATATGAGTATTTTAAAGTTATAAAGTATGCAAGTAGACGTATTGGATTAGTCAAAATAAAAGTTTCAGACGTCTAAATCGTGAAAACAAACACTAGATATTGTAAATTTATTTCAGTGAATAAGTATTAATAAGCACGTGGTCAAATAAAATCTATTTTGCTAATGCATAATAAAGAGTATAATTGGTGATAACTGTTATCCATGTTTGTATGTGTCTCTCTATATCAGCATCCCATGCCCTTACTCTCTGTCTCTAAAACTTTATTGCATAACCGTCACCGTCAGGCCTATATTCCCCAAGCGGGGGTGGTAGAGGTGTACTGAGTTTACCCGCTTTTCGCTTTCGATGATGTTAGGTCCCATGTAATAGTTGGCGAGCCTATTGCCATAATTCCAGACACCGGACTCATACTGGGAAGTTTTCCTTAAAAAAACTACATTTGTAGACGGACGATTTAGCGCAGTGGTCGCCCACTGTGTCTAATAGTCGGGGGACCGATTCCCGTACGGGACAAATCTTTGTGTGATCCACAATTATTTGTTTCGGTCTGGGTATTTGTGTATGTGAATTTCCATGTTTGTTGTGAACGCACCCACGACACAGGAGTAAATCCTAGTGTGGGCCTACGTATTTGTGTCGACCTAAGATTTAAACCTAGGATCTCGTGATCGCAAAGCGATGCGCTCTGCCACTAGACCAACGAGGCAGTAAAGCGGTTTTATTAGTAATGAATTCATTATTTCATTGTAAAATTTGTCATAATTTTGTTCGATAGTTTAGCGATTAATGTCATCTTTGAAGTTTAGACGTCTTTACAACTGGGCATAAGCCCTATTAAACTCGTAACAGCCATGCCATTACATGATAATTTCCCGAAGTTATCGTAACGCGCCACGTTTAGTAATCGCGCATTACGGCCCAGGTCCTTTGCAGTATTAAGTTTTAACTTAATAGTTTTAATTATGTTGTATCGATCAATATTTAAGGGATTTACTAGAATCCAAGTGTTTTCAAGTTGTTCCATAAATCTGTAAGGGACACATTTATTTAAAAAGCATTTATGCAAGACTAATCTATTAAATTTGATATCTATGGCACGTCCTACCATTACGTAATAATCATATTCATCACGTGCTTCGTTATTATAATTACTTAACGCCCTCTTTTGATACCTTTTGTCTGTTTGTTTGTGTTCGTGCATTCGAATGCCATCTCTGTGTTGGTTTACTATCAAGTTTATTACATTATTAATGCAGTATATACCTACTCGCTTTCTTGGTTAAATCGATTCGTGTACCGCACCGTGGTATTGGTTTATTGTATTGTCGGCTATTTGCATTTGAATCGATAGCGACGTAATGTAATAACAGATTGGCATTTAGTCTGTCACCTTTTGCTACCTTAAAAACTTGTATCGGCAGCCATATTTAAATGCGAGCAAGATTATTAGAATTGCGATATGATAAGTGTCAATGTAAATCAAATAATGGAATATAATGCCAGCGTTAGTAGATTAAACAAGGTATTATGATCTTTGAATATCATAATTAGGGACAGAGATAGACAAAATGTAATCAGATAAATGATTAAAATTTGCCTTTTTGTAATATTCAATCATGATTCAAGATTAAAAATGTAATTGTAATCATTAAACTAATCATTAATATCATTAATATAAAGCGAGTAGATATGAAAGATGGTATCGGTGTAAAGATGAGAAAGGGCATGCTCCGTTGGTTCGGGCATATAGAAAGAATGCCAGATGTAAGAATGACAAAACAGATATACAATGTAAAAGTGGAAGGATGCAGGTACCGGGAAAGACCTAGACTATCTTACCACGACCAAATAAACCGAGTCTTATCTGAAGGAAAATCAAGAGTCTCCGTAACCGGCGAGCGTGTATGAGACGAACTATGAGAGTGGAGGTAGCCAGAGAGGTACGTAAGGAAAGAACCTGTTGGAACTCTGTACTCTCTGCCTACCCCGCAAGGGATCAGGCGTGATGATATAGATAGATTGAGATAGATTAATATACTATCACGGCTATATTCCCCAAGCGGGGGGTGGTTAATCATTAATCTGATTACATTTTGTGAAGAAGTTGTTAATCCTTTCCCCAATCAGAGATGGCTCTGATTGGGGATAGGATTGACAACTTTTTTTAATGGGGCAGTTGCACCAATTAGCCTTGAAATTACGGTTAAAGTTAACTTTCTCTATATCAAGAGTTAATAAGGTAGAAATTTCAATTCTTTTACCGGACAATTAGGCGTTACCATTTATTTTAGCTTTGCATAAATTCAACCATAAATAAAAGCAAACAATTAAATTCAAGCAATTATCTCATAAATATTTCTTTGATGCGTACAACTCGCTCGTAATTCTCTTCAAATTATAATTTCATTTGTTTGTTTCTGTAATTGAAAACGCACGTTAATTAAGTTGTACGCGAAATCCTCTTGACGGATTGTTTTAAATAAATGCATTTGTTGTTTTTGTTGGTGCCGCCTCGGCTTGGCATGAATTTGCATATGTAATACCTCAAATGCATTGCATCTTGGCCGCTGTGCGTGGGAACTTTGCATCGACAATAAAGTTTTTGCTCGTTTTTTGTCTCGTGCTAAGGAACTTGCATATGTTATGTTGCAAAGTTGTAATGTCTGTATTATCTCAGTATAGGTGGGCTAGCTTTGTGATTTTCTCGGATGATATCTAAATGTAAATGGGAACTATTTTGTGTTGCCTCTTTGAAACAATTCTTAGATACGGAAAGTGGAGTTGGTGTTAGAATCTTCTTATTTTGTGTGGACCTTAAGACAGAGTTTTGTCGTATTTTGTTTTAACTGCATAGTTATTTAAATGTCGATTGGATCGATATTATAGGTGCAATACGACTATGTTGGATAGTTGTATCTGACCTTGTCCATCTTGTGGTTGATGGTGAGATGCTGGTTTTATCAGGTATTCTGTGAACGATGATAATTGAGTGGTACAATCTATCTATCTTCAGCCGGAAAACGTTCACCGTAGGACAAAGGCTTCCCGCAAAGAACATACAGTATATGACATGTTCATATACGGACTTACCTACTACTACCTACAAGGTGTTATAATAAACACAAGACCTGAAAGTAGTTTGTTCTAAATCGGTAACTGAATTGATTCCAACAATTTTTAATTTTATATATTTTTTTTTATAACCACACCGTCACGCCTATATTCCCCTGAGGGGGTGGCAGAGGTGTACTGAGTACACCCATGTTAGGTCGATGTTAGGTCCCATGTAATGGGGGGCGAACCTATTGCCATATATATATTTTTTTTTTTATTTCCAGACAATTATGTTATTCCTTTACGCGCTATTATAAACGATTGGACGATTTAGCGCAGTGGTTAAGAGCTTAAGCCGCTCCGCCCACTGTGTCTAATAGTCGCGGGTTCGATTCCCGCACGGGACAAATCTTTGTGTGATCCACAATTATTTGTTTCGGTCTGGGTATTTGTGTGTGTGAACTTACATGTTTGTAAACGCACCCACGACACGAATAAATCCTAGAGTGGGGCTACGTTTTTTTTAAAAAAAAAAACCTAAATTTATTCTCAATTCAAAGCAATACGGAGATACCAAATGCATTTCTAAAATGTATTTCTCAATTAGCACATATACTGGCACAAGTGTCATTGTTAATTAGGGTATAAAAGTGCTTAAAAAAGGGTAAAAATGTTGAATTTGAAAAACTGGCTTTTGTATTGAATTTGTGAAGAAATTATCTAATCGGGGTGTCTGAGGTCTTGCGTTTTTTACGATACACCTTGTTTATAAAAATCTGGGTGCACCAGTTAATGTTAACGTTAAATCTACTGTCAAAGCAATTAAATTTGAGTCTTAATAGCTCGTGATATAAAGGGGAAACCTTTAGTTTTGATTGGTGCTACTAAGCCTAAGCCTCACATAAACAGAATTATTCATCATACATTTTTAGAACCTACACATTTGATATCAAGTTATGAACTATATATCATGTCATCTAACAATCGTTTTAAAAGAGCTTTTCCGCGAAATTTACTAGGGTGGGGTACATCTTCGTTGCTACTTCAAAGGTCTTCCTGAGGAAGTGTCAAACCGCGGCCACGACTTCCTTTCACCCCGGCCGCCATCCCGTTGCACCGCCTCCCCCGGCGATGGGGTGCGATGGAGGGTGGGGAGTCAACGACCCCCGCCGATGTTTGCTGTGCGATTTGAAGACACAAACATGACCGTTCTCGCTTATTTTTCGCGGTTCACTTCAGCGGCTATCGATCGAGATTGCATTTTTGTTTGTCTCTTGTTATTGTTCGTTTTCGTTTGTTATTCTGGATATATTTTCTACATAATATAATTTTGTGTATTACCAATACAATAGTTGTGTGCTTGTGAATACGCTTCAGCTTGATTTTGCGTGTATGTTCAGACTGATATAATTTTGTTGTGTGCTTTAGAAAGTATCATCTACTTATCTACATTGTACGATACTACTTTGATCAAAATAATTTAGTGTGATAAGATTTTATTTGTAGCGAATGAATCAAAATTGAATTGACGGACTTCCTAATGAGCTTATGCTGCTCCGCTCACTGTTCAAGCAGTCGTGGGTTCGATCTCCGCACGGGACAAATCTTTGTGTGACCCACAAATATTCGTTTTGGTCTAGGTGTATCTGAATTTCGTGTTTTTAAACACCCACGACACTACTAAACACTAAAAAAAACTAATTACCATTAGTTACACACACCGGCAGCAATTTGCCTTCTGATGTCATTACCAAATAGGCTAAAAATACCAAACAGTAATTTGTGATTCCTTAATAAATAAACCCTTGCATATGCCTAAACAAAGAATATTGTTTCAGAATTCTTGATTGGCGTCCACTGCACACACGGGCTGAATCGCACCGGCTACATGGTGTGTCGATACATGCGCGACCGCCTCGGGGTCCTCGCCAAGGACGCTATTAAGAGTTAGTTATTGTCTATAAATATCATTGTGAACACTTTATTGCTCCACTCGCGATCTGCAGCCTTGCGTCGCGAACATGAGTTATGTGTTGTAACATAATATGATTCTTATTTGAGTAATGTATTAAAAACAATCTTGTTGTACTTCAGTAGAAGTTCTGTCGAGTCAGGGGTTCGAGTTATAGAGTCATCATCTATATCACGCCAAATCCCTTCCTTATAAAATCATGTTTACTATTTTACCAAAAAATTAACAAATGTCTGTTTCATTCCTTTAACAGTAGATCCTAATTGAAAATATACGATTGTTGCAGAATTCGAAAAAGCTCGGGGATATCAAATAGAAAGGGAAAACTATATAGCTGACCTATTGGGTAAGAAACCTCCGCCTCCTGACGTAGGAGTAGAAACAGTTGTCAAACCTTTAGAAAATAAATGTAAAGTGCCGTACAGTAGATCAGTAGTTAATGAAGAAGATGAAGAAGAGGATAACACCAATAGCAGATACAACAGATTCAACAGAGGACGGAATGATAACCATAATAGAAGTTGGAGAAACAACAGGCAAGTTAGAGAGAACTGGAGTGAAAGGAACGGAGAACAGAGCACCGCAGCTTGGAAAATAAGAGACAGGTCTGAACCTAGAAAAAAAACAGCGTATGATTATAAATATGATTATTGACGCTGAAGTTATTTGACCTTTATGTAACTGAATTATACATCTAAAAATATTGTGTAATATACTAAAGTTGTAAATGAATAAAATATATCTTTTGATAAGTAATAATTATGAGATTTTGTGATGTTATTTAGCTTGATGCAAGAAATAATAAAATAGTTAATATAGTACATATAGGTAAAGTGAAAGGTAGTGAATTGAACAATGAGATATTTTGAATTCTTGCAGAATTTCTTGGTTTCAACCTTATGCTTATTTTAATTATCCGAAATCGAATTTTGAAACGTAAACTCACGTACATCATCATCATCATCTCAGCCTATACTTGTCCACTGCTGAACATAGGCCTCCCCAATCGCTTTCCAGCGTAACCGGTCCGATGCCACCTGCATCCAACGACTTCCTGCGATTTTCACAAGATCGTCGGTCCATCTGGCAGGTGGTCGTCCCACGCTGCGCTTGCCAATACGTGGTCTCCACTCTAGAATCTTTCTGCCCCAACGCCCGTCCGATCTTCGCGCTATGTGGCTCGCCCATTGCCACTTCAGCTTGCTAATCTTAAGGGCTATGTCGGTGACCTTGGTTCTACTACGAATCTCCTCATTCCTGATTCGATCACGTAGAGAAACGCCGAGCATAGCTCTCTCCATAGCTCGCTGAGCAACTCTGAGCTTTTTTATGAGACCTATAAGTAAGAGACCACGTCTCTGATCCATATATCATCACTGGTAACACACATTGACTAAAAACTTTAGTCTTAAGGCACTGAGGTATTTTGGATGAGAAGATGTTGCGCAGTTTCCCGAACGCTGCCCAGCCGAGTTGGATTCGTCGATTGACATCTCTCTCAAAGTTGGACCTACCTAACCGGACTACCTGTCCTAGGTAAATGTATTCGTTGACAACATCAAGAGTAGAGTTCCCAACGGTGAGTGCGGTGGGTACGACATGGACGTTAAACATTATTTTTGTTTTGTCCATGTTCATTTTAAGACCCACTTGTTGAGATACTCTGTTGAGGTCGCCGAGCATTCGTCCTAGATCTTCCAGCGACTCCGCCATGACCACAATGTCGTCGGCAAATCGAAGGTGAGTGATGTATTCGCCATTGATGTTGATGCCAAGTCCTCGCCATTCCAAGAGCTTGAAGGCGTCCTCTATGGTAATCGTAAACAGTTTAGGAGAAATGACGTCTCCCTGTCTTACTCCTCTTTTTATGGAGATCGCCTTCGTGCACTGCCCTTGTACTCGAACTGACATGGTGGCGTTATTATACAAGCACTTCAACACTTCGATGTACCGATAGTCAATGCGGCATCGCTGGAGAGATCTAAGAACCGCCCAAGTCTCGATCGAACCGAAGGCTTTCTCATAGTCCACAAACGCCAAGCATAGTGGCCGATTATACTCCTCGGTCTTCTGTATAATCTGCCGCAGCGTATGTATGTGGTCTATGGTACTAAAGCCTTTCCGGAAACCGGCTTGTTCGGGAGGCTGGAAATCATCAAGCCTGCGTTCGAGACGATTTGTGATGACTCTCGAAAACAACTTGTAAACATGGCTCAGCAGTGTGATGGGCCTATAGTTCTTTAATAAAGTGTTATCACCTTTCTTGAAAAAGAGTACCACCACACCCCTGTTCCATGCTTCCGGCGTTTTTCCTTTTCTCACATACGTTTTTTGTTATTCATATAAAAAACCTAAATTATTGAAGAGACATATTCTGTAGTACTTATAAGTGATACTCAAAATATGGTTAAGGGAGGATTTTAAAGAGAACACAAGTTGTTGTTTAGTTTCAATGTGAGAAAATAATAAGGATTTAATACCTACATTTTTTTTTGTTTTTAATGTAAGTGTGATAAATAACTTTATTTATCTTATATTTTCGTGCAGACAATTTGCTTTAGTATACTATAATGTATCACCTTTATTATATCATACCAGATTCCTCTTAGGGTAGGAGGAGAGCACAGATTTCTATCAGGTTTAAAAATCACATGCTACCCTCGCTATTATTGTTACGTTTCCTTCCCGTCAATTAAATTCAGCCCTCTCGCATGGCATCCACCAGGTAATAGCTATTAAACTTGCCAGCGCCAGAATGTAGACAGCTTCAGCGAAAATATTACTGCGAGTGAGTTGAAGGTAGGTTTAGACACAGTTGAGTATTGTATTTTGAATATTTATTAAGGTTGTTTTATTCTCGAATGAATTACACATTCTATTGTTCAGTTAACTGAACTGTTATTACCATAATATTTTGTCGCTTCTTTGATAGTGTTTTACATACTTCTTGTATTTATTTTCCTTTATTTCTAAATATTAATAAAAATTTTAAACCTGAATATCCTTGTTATTTGATCCGATCGAGATCAGAAAATATCCAAAGTTCAAAGTGTAAATGAAAGTACGTTTCATTTTTTATAGGGCTTTTTATAGGGGATAAAAGGGCTTTCTCAAAGATGTCTGTTACATTAATGAAGTGGCCAGTATGTTTGAATGAGACAGATTGAGATATTCATGAGAACATGTCTTATTATAGTGAAATTGGTGAGATCACGTATAGAGACGCCGCTGGCGCGCACGTGTCTCCCGCTATCAAGATGCCCTGGAGATGGGTGCCTATGACGACTCACTCAGCTGCTATGATTCATTCAATGAGCCACAACAACAGACCAAAGAATGTTTATACTTGTAACAAATTTTAATATGTTGAGTTCTTAGATTTACGCAAATATTACAAATAAAATAAAACTATTTTTTCTCTCCCATGACCATGGGTGCTGCAAAGCACACAAAACGTCGGTCGGGAGCTTAAAAATCAAAAATAAACCGCGATTAATAATTTTTATATGGTTTTATTTCCAAAGTGACCCATATTTAGAACAAGTACTCTCATTTCGCCACTGCTTTTAAAAAGTAGTAAGTATTGTGAGTTTTTTTTTAAATATGTAAACACTGCGGGCCCGGTTCGTCCCGCACCTTTTTTGAGTTTTAGTTTTATTTTATTAATTCTGCTTTATTGTAGTTAGCATAGTACATGCCGCTTCCTTTTTTTTGTGTTTCTGTTTTCGTTTTTAGTTTAGTTGAAACAGTGATTGGTTGTCGCTTTTGATTTTTTTTTCTTACCCTCAGTATTGTGATTTTATCGTATTTATGAAAATCAACAAGACCTAGGTACGTATTTAACTTTTCCTTCCTTACAGTGACGTATGAATCGTATGAATCCTTATTTCGTTCAAGTAGATTGTTGTTTAAAAAAAAAGTTATCTAATTTTATAATGATGTGATGTTGTAAGCTCGTCTCTTCTATTTTCATGGCAGAAAGGCTTTTCGATAATATCAACATTTTATTTAAGCTCGTGTAATTGTTAATACCGTAAAGCAGTGCAACTGAGCTGATTACCCCGCCATTTGCTCCGATGCCCTTAAGATTAAGCGCTCTTACGAAATTTTCCGTGGAAGAATTTTGGGCTACTCAGATTTGTATAATTGTACCAAAATGTTATTACTGTTTATATGACATCTACTAAAATAAATCATACGTGACCGTAGCAGATTCCGCACACTATTTGTAGTTATTTTTGGACCTAGAAGCTTTAATCTTTGATCACACAAAATATATTCCATCTAATTATTATTAAGCTATTGTATGTTTTTTTTTTATGAGACGACGTTAGCGTTGAATAAGATCGGGCTATAGATTTGTTAATATTTTACAAAGAACACCTGTACGAGCTAAGACTCAACCCATTAATAAACATTGCTGATAGAGATGGATATATAAAATGAATGTTTTGGAAGTTGATAAAATATATTTGACTATCACCTTCCTGCGACTTTATACCTTCCGGTCGACAACAGCGCCACATATAACAGATGTTACTTCTGGATAAGGTAGTTTTCCAATGGTGAAAGAATCATTAACATCGGATCAGTAGTTCCGGAGATTACCCCGAACATCCAAACTGCTACACGGCTCTTGCGGGGTAGCTGTTATTTCTTTACACTAAAAGGCTGAATAAATTTTAAAGAAACTTAGTATGAACGTATCTTACGTCTGAAAATAATAATACAAGATAGGTAACACATTAGATTGTGCCAATATTACCCGTATAAGTGATACATAAAATAAAATACATTTGATTTTTTACCGGCCTGCATAAAGACCAAAAGATATCAATCTTAATTTGGCTAAATGAAAACCCTCCAATCCTTCGATTTCCCTCTACCTCCACAGGAGCCTGGAGGACTAGGGAGCTGTTAAATGATTCTACAACTAAAATTTACTTTATATTGTCTTTTTAGACATTTTCGCAAAACGTAGACCGCTCAACTTACTTTGTAGTTGCAGGTACATACGATCTCCGCTTGTGTGTGTGTGAATGGTCTACGCTGTTGGCCGCGGGGCCTTTACAGCTTCACCGGACAAGAGGGCGAGCGTGCAACCACTACGCTCGAGCCAGAAGGGCAAGTGGGCAACTAGCTCAAGGGCGCCTCAAGGAGGAACGGCCTCGGCTTGGGCAGTCGCTGTGGGGGAGGGCGTATACTAGGTGTCTCGCCGTGGTGCTCTGCACCGGCCGGCGGGCAAGGGATTCATCGACCTCGCCGGCGAGGTCGGTGTCCGATCCTGTGTCCGGTATCTGTACCCGAACGAAGGGATCTAAGGGCATCAAAAGGGTCGGTGAGAACATGCCGCGGACGGCGGTAACGGCTGATAGGAGGGGAGTTACGTTCGTAGTCGGCGGCGGCTACGATTAGCGGATTTCTATGATTGGACGCGTTCGCAAAATATCGGGTTGTCGCCTTTTCAATAAAGGCGCGAATAGGTTCGAGACCGAGATCGGAATGGAGATCGACATTCCGTATGAACCACGGGGCTCCGACGTCTTTGCGGAGGAAACGGGATTGAACCGTTTGGAGTCTATTGATGTGAAAGCGGGCGGCGTGCCCGAACACCTCACAAGCGTACGTAATGATAGGTCGTATATAAGTTCTGTAAAGTGTCACCTTATTCCTAAGGGACATTTTACTCCGCTTGCAGGTCATCGGGTAAAGACGACCGAGCACAAAGGCTGCTCGGTTACGGACTTGCTTGATGAGCGGTCCGAAAGTCATAGTATTGTTTAGGGTGCCCCCTAGATATTTGACCTGTTTGACCCAGGGAATAGGTAGGTCACTTGACTGAGAATACTTCTGGGGTGGTGCAGGGAGGGGCGCGGGATGGCACCTCTGGAGAAGAACACTGCAACGCTCTTGTCCGGGTTCACCTCAATACTCCACTTCCTGAACCAATCTCCTAGGGTGTAGGCGGCTGCCTAAAGGTTTCTAGTAATGAAACCTTTATTCCTATGCGAGCCATAGGGAGCGGTATCATCCGCGAATAGGGATAGATGCACCTTAGTCGAACGAAGAATATCGTTTGTCTTAAGGCTGAATAGGAGGGGGGAGAGAGCTGAGCCTTGTGAGACACCAGCTTGTATGGAGTAGCGGGTAGAGCGCGTCATTTCGACGCGATACCGAAAGGCGCGATTCGACAGGAAGTCTCGTAAGATAAGCACAAGTCTGTTCGGCAAACCCATTTGGTAAAGCTTGTAGACCAAGCCGTTGTGCCAGACTTTGTCGAATGCCTTTGCGACATCGAAGAAAAGTGCACCTGTGTAGACGAGTTTGGGTTTGTTGAGGCCAGTGAGGATGTGCTCCGTGAAGCGGTGCACTTGATGGACGCAAGAGTGTTTGGCTCGAAAACCAAACTGTTCATTGATGAGAATACCCCTGGACGACACAATCTCCGCACGGCGCACGGGTATAATAAATACGAATACAAGTAAACGAAATTGATGTGTTGGTTTGTGATTTTGAAATAAAGATATTTTAAGCTGATATGACGATAAAAAATCTTTGTTTATCCGTGGTAATATCCGAAACGGTGCAACTAATCTTATATGGTCGGTCACTGTAAAAAAGGAGGATTATTCAGAAATTGTTTAAGGCTACTTTTTAGCTCGAAAAATGCGAGACCCGATTAATATGCAGATTTAATTTCTGCCTGTTAAAAATGGAGGTGTCTTAGGTTTTGGTGTTATGATACCTTGGAAATACCTACTTACCTATGTAAATTTCAAAATAAACGCATGAACAGCCGCGGGTAACAGCTAGTTAGTTAATATAAAAATAACACATAGACATATGTAGGTATTAAATTTGGGCTTAATTATCTATATCCATTAAAAACCTGATTAGGCGAAAGCGATACATCAGTTTTCCCGAGATAAAAAGATTACTGCTAAAGTAAAGAATATAATAAAATTAAAGAATTGGTTGAAGATAATAATGGTATGTTTAGTATTTAATATATCACTCCAGATGAGGCAGATACTACAAAGTGCACATTCCGCCCCGACAAGGAGCGAATTCTATGAAATGGTGTATTTTATGTAACACAAAACTGAATTATGTTTCCGTGTTAGGTTAGTAACGTTGTTCGATATATTTCCGGACTGGTACTGGTCTAGCAGTAACGCTCGATGTTGTCTCTGATTTATTTGTTGTCGATACGTTTTGTAGCTTTCTCGAAGCGTCGGGTGCAGTCGCTTTTATTGCTCTATTGTTTGCCTCCTGGGCGTGGATTACGAGTGCGCCGAGTAATTTACTCCTAACCACCGTGTATTGTAACTATCGGTTTCTAGCGTTAGTCTCGTAATGAATTGCAATATATTCGCGTGTAGTATGACTCAGCAGTAATTTAAGATGAGCGATTGCCACAAAGAAATTGTATGTTCTGTTTGCGCCCAGAAATTAACTCCGAGAAAATGCGTGTTTAAACGTCGCCTGGAATCCTCACGATGCAACTTGGTATCGTTAAAATTGAATACTGATGTTCTTATCGAATGGCCCAAAAAGGACGTAAATTAGCGTCGCTTTGTTAGCTCCTAATAAAATTTAACATCTTAACTGCTGTTATCTTATATTTTTGTTTCGGATCTTAACTACCTGGCTTCCGTCAAGGTCCTGCGGCCTGAGTGACATGGACGACTATTTAATTTATGTCGATTACTTGGAGGCGTTTCATTTTAATGTGCTCGTTCATTTCGTTGACAGCCGGTGACGCTTCGGGCGCCATTTTGATTGTTATCTGTTCACCGGCGTTTTCAAACAGTGTCTACAGATTAGTTGCTGTTGAGATCTTAGTTCGACTATTGGTGATACAATTGTGCCCTACATTATTATACGACGGACGATTTAGCGCGTGGTTAAGAGCTTAAGCCGCTCTGCCCACTGCGTCTAATAGTCGCGGGTTCGAGTCCCGCACGGGACAAATCTTTGTGTGATCCACAATTATTTGTTTCGGTCTGGGTATTTGTGTGTGTGAACTTACATGTTTGTAAACGCACCCACGACACACGAATAAATCCTAGTGTGGGGGCTACGTTTTAAAAAGAAAAAAAAATATAAAATAAAAAAAATATTATTGTCTTTAAGTGAGCGACTGGTTTCATTCTTGTTCGTATTCAAATAGGTCTATGGTTTTCCTCAAAAAGATTTTTTCTGCTGTGTTTTAGTCCGCCTGGATCACTTCATACCTACTTCTTTTTACTGTTTTGTACTTAGCACCTATCTAAAACAATACTCCTACCAATTTATTAGAAACAATTTTAAAACTGATTCAATATGTTGTTGAAATTGAAACTTAATAAAGTTAGAGATCATCTGTAAACACCATGGCGTGTTCGACTCTCGACTCGGCGCCCATAATTAAAGTAGCTGGACCAATATATAGGGGCATTACTCTCGCGATCCTATTATCGGATCGATAATTCAATCTGGGCCGATATTGTCTGCGTGCCTCGGGCCCGCGCCGCCGCCGCTTCTGTGGTCCTGGGAGTTGTCGGCGCAGATGCGAAGGTAATGAAGAGGTTTGTACCTATGAATCGTTTGCCTCTTCGAGATAACATAGGTCCATTAATTGGATGTTGTATTAAAGAATTGGTCCGAGTGTGTCAACATACTGATCTAACAAACCCTAGACTTGAAAATATAATTGTTGAGACAACGTACGAGTATAGTACAAACACCAGGTAAACACTCTTATGGAAGCCTTCCCTTTAGTCCATACAGCCTTAAATCGAATGTTTAGAAGTTGTCTCTGAGGTGTAACTGTTTTGGGACTTATTGTAACTAGTGAGTATGTAAACATCGATAAAATATTGTTTAGAACTAAAGTAGGGATAAACAAATCAACAATATCTATCTGCCTTGCGACCGGCGGTGTATGGATGAAACTGTCCGCTATGCTTATTCTATGACGAACAAAGTGATTAACAAACTAAATCGATGAAATGTACGAAGGAGTAATTATATTAGGTTTCGATTTGAAGACAATTATGGGGTCCTACTCTGCGGACACATAGATTTGTGACACTGGGTTATGTTTTAATTACAAAATCGTATAGTAGGTAAACTCTAAAAGTAAATCATGGGTTATAAATGCCACATTGTTACAGTAACAAAGGTAGTTAGCAAATTTTTAGTAGGCAATTGTTGACAGGCTGGTACTTCTCATCCTAAGGAATTTGATATTACCTACCTACCTAAGAGCAATCAAGGAACAAAATTATAGAGGAATCAGGGTTAATTGGAAAGGTAGTCATTCTCATATTTGTGTAATATACAAGGTGTAACACAATTAACGCAAGACCTGAAAGTAGTTTGTTCTAAATCGGTAACTGAATTGATTTCAACAAATTTTAATGTATTTTAATATATTTTTTTTAATTTGCAGTATATTCTGTTACTCCTACAGTGCTATGACAAACTAAATTTATTCTTGATTCTAAGCAATACGGAGATTTCAAATGCATTTCTAAAACGTATTTCTCAATGCGCCTACATACACGTGCAAGTTTCATTGTGAATTGGGGTATAAACGGGCTTCAAAAAGGGTAAAAAGCTTTATATTTGGAAATTTGGTGTTCGTATTGAATTTGTGAAGCGTCTGAGGACTTGCGTTATTGACGATACACCTTGTATATAATGTTAGTCACATTGAGTTTAATCACTTGCAGCATAATCTTCGGCAGTCTTTTATAGGTAATTCGACTTAAGAATAAGAATCGGAATGGCCTGCCACAAGCAAGATCTAGTATTCTAGTAGGTACCTATTTCTGATCTGTGGAATACACTCCAATAGTATTTTTGATGTAAGTATTGTACTCCCGTCGTAAGTGAAGAAAGAAAAACATGGAGTTTATTTTGTGCTTACATTACCAAATATAAAAAGAAATAAAGTAGTCTATCATCATTATCTGAAGAACAAGAAGAGTCAAGAGTCTCGGTAACCGGCGAGCGTGTATGAGACGAACAATGAGAGGGGAGGAAGCCAGAGAGGTATGTAAAGAAAGAGCCTGCTGGAACTCTGTACTTTCTGCCTACCCTGGAAGGGATCTGGCGTGATGATATAGATAGATAGATAGAACATGACAAAAAAGTAATAAAAGGAAATAACATTGAGTAGAAACGAAAGACTAATTGTGTGAAACCAAATTGGTCCCTGCCTCAGCTTATGCTGCAGCACTGGTTTTGCCAGGAACCTACCTATTCAATAACTTACCATCAGATCATATTAATTTCTCCTAGTATGTAGGTAAGTATATAATTAGTTGTTAATACAACATTTATAATTTAATAAACATGGGTACAGCTCCCGCGACCTACAAACAGACGTTTCATAATTATACGAAACATAAGACGGTGAAGCTTGATGAATTCCTCGTGTATATGTTAATAAATAATATCTACTAATTAATAAATCGTTTGTTCAACGCTACGTGTCGTATACATTGGCGGAAGATACAATAATGTTTTAACTATACCTTGCAATATTGCAAGTTTAAACCCAAGGTGTATAACACGAAAGTTCAAATTAGAGAAGCTTAATTAACGTAACATGTTATTGCATAATCGTCGTAGTGTTTATTGATTGCACGTCAAGTGTCGACCTCGCTTCTCACGAGGGCTAAGGACACATTCTTGGAAACTACAAAAGGTTGGAAACTTGGAAATGTAATTTGTTTTGTATGTAGACGTCGAAAACTTCCTCAAAGTCAATCAGTTTAGTTACATCACCAGTGGCGAAAAGTTTTTGTTTTGACCAGTTAAGGAAGGTCGTTATGGTTTCGAATAACGTACCTATACGTATACAAGATGTAACATAATAAACGCAAGATCTGAAAGTTTGTTTTAAATCGGTAACTGAATTTATTCCAACTATTTTGCATGTATTTTATATTTTTTCAAAATAAAAGTATATGGTGTTACTCCTTCAGTGCGCTATAACAAACTTAATTTATTATTGATTCAAAGCAATATGGAGATCTCAAATGCATTTCTCAATATGCACACATACACGTACAAGTTTCATTGTTTATTGGGATATAAAAGTGCTTAAAGGGGTAAAAAACTATAAATTTGCAAATTTGGTTTTCGTATTGAACTTGTGAAGCAATTAGCTTATGGGGGTGTCTGACGTCTTGTGTTAATACCATACACATTGTATATACTATAACGTATATCTTCTTCTTCTTCGTCTGAGCGTGTTCCCGGTAGCATCCTCAGCTGCTGCTTCGGAGCCCGGTGTCCGCTTTCTTGCTTCTCCTTTTCCACTTCGCGCGGTCTTCGGCATCCTTTGTGGCGAAGCCATTGGCACGCATGTCATCCCTGACGACATCAAGCCAGCATTTCTTGGGTCTACCTCTTCTTCCGGGTCCCGGCCGAGGCGGCATGGTCAATATAGTATATATACTATAACGTAGTCCTCCTATATAGTATATATACTATATTTATTTATTTTGAATATAATTCACACTAGTCACAGTTATGAAAAACGACTGCATGATCAATGGCTTACACTTGAATGTGAAGAAAACCAAGATTATGGTTTTTGAAAGGGAAGAAACCAGAACGAATGTAAGGATTGTGGTTGGTAACGATGTGCTGGAGCAAGTGAATGAGTTTGTATATCTTGGATGCGCCTTCAGTAAGGATGGGAAATACACCGCTGACATAGAGAGAAGAGTGAGTGCAGGGAACAGAGTGAATGGTGCGATGGGAAAGCTACTCGGGAGCCGGCACTTAAGCCCTAAGGCGCAGCTGGCCATACATAACGGAGTTCTTGTCCCAACGCTGTTATATGGTAGCGAGAGCTGGGTATGTAAGAAGGAGAATGAAAGTAGGATAAATGCGGTAGAAATGCGAGCTCTGCGGAAGATGTGCGGAGTGAAGCTGACCGACCGCATTAGCAACAGCATAGTAAGACAGCGAGTAGGTATGAAAGATAGTATCGGTGTAAAGATGAGAAAGGGCATGCTCCGTTGGTTCGGGCATATAGAAAGAATGCCAGAGGAAAGAATGACAAAACAGATATACAATGTGAAAGTGGAAGGATGCAGGTACCGGGGAAGACCTAGACTATCTTACCACGACCAAATAAACCGAGTCTTATCTGATGGAAAAGTCAAGAGTCTCCGTAACCGGCGAGCGTGTATGAGACGAACTATGAGAGTCGAGGAAGCCAGAGAGGTATGTAAGGAAAGAACCTGTTGGAACTCTGTACTCTCTGCCTACCCCGCAAGCGATCTGGCGTGAGGTTATAGATAGATAGATTGAATATAATTCACATACACAATACACAACCTGCCTCGTTGGTCTAGTGGCGAATAATGTACTTTGCTATCATGATAATACGCTTTACGGTCCTGGGTTCAAATCCTATGTCGGACAAATGTAGTTTTTCTATCGAAAGTTCCTAGTATTAGTCCGGAGTTTGGGATTGTAGCCGGTATATGGCAATAGGCTCGCTCTCTATTACATGGCATTTAATCATCATCATCAGCCCGTGTCAGTC
Source organism: Phalera bucephala (assembly GCA_905147815.2). Taxonomy (NCBI): domain Eukaryota; kingdom Metazoa; phylum Arthropoda; class Insecta; order Lepidoptera; family Notodontidae; genus Phalera; species Phalera bucephala. Next base: position 24,314,801 of record LR990618.1, on the reverse strand, counting down.
CACTGCTGGACGTAGGCCTCTCCCATGGCACGCCACTGAGCTCGATCTTCAGCTCTCCTTCTCCAATCCCTGCCCGCTGCCTTACGAATATCGTCGCCCCACCTAGCTACAGGGCGCCCTATACTACGTTTGCCGACACGCGGTTTCCACTCAAGAACCAGTCTGCCCCAACGGCCATCGGTTCTGCGGCATATGTGACCTGCCCACTGCCACTTCAGCTTGCTAATTCGCTGAGCTATGTCGGTAACCTTGGTTCTCTGACGAATAACTTCGTTCCGGATTCGATCCCTAAGAGAAACTCCGAGCATAGCTCTTTCCATAGCTCGTTGAGCGATCTTGAACTGGTGGACAAGCCGCACAGTGAGTGGCCACGTTTCAGCTCCGTATGTCATTACAGGTAGGACGCACTGATTAAAAACTTTCGTTTTTAGGCATTGGGGTATGGGCGATAAGAAGACTCGACGGAGTTTTCCAAATGCTGCCCAGCCCAGCTGTATCCGTCTCTTAACTTCCTTGTCGAAGTTGTTTTTACCTAGTTGGAGCACCTGGCCTAGGTATACGTACTCAGAAACAACTTCGAGGGGGGCTCCGTTAACGGCGATCGGTCCCGGGTCAACATGCTTGTTGATAATCGTTGCAAGGAGTCCAGAACTGACCAGGTCTCGACAGTGTCAAAGGCCTTCTCATAGTCCAAGAAGGCTAGACATAGGGGCAGATTATACTCTGAAGTCTTCTGTATAATCTGCCGCACTGTGTGGATGTGGTCTATGGTGCCGTAACCACTTCGAAACCCGGCCTGCTCCGGGGGTTGAAACTCATCTAGCCTTCGCGCAAGACGGTTCGTGATGACCCTTGAAAACAGCTTGTATACATGGCTCAGAAGCGATATGGGTCGATAGTTTTTCAAAAGGGTTTTGTCACCCTTTTTGAAAAACAGGACGACCACGCCTCTGTTCCATGCCTGCGGAGTTCTCTCAGTGTAGAGGACAGTGTTAAATAACTTCCGAAGCTCCTTAAGTACTGGGGTACCTCCTGCCCTCAGAAGCTCAGTCGTGACGCCGTCCTCACCCGGGGCTTTTCCATTTTTAAGCTGTTTAAGGGTCAACTCGATCTCATCCAGGTTGATCTCGGGCAAGTCTTCTGTAAAGTGACGTGTAAGGGTGGCTCTGGGATCTCCTCTAAGAGATTCGGGTCGAGGTGCGTGTGAGGCGTAGAGCTGGCTATAGAAATTCCTGACTTCCGAGAGGATTTCCGGCCTAGAAGCGATCACAGTACCCGCTTGTGTAGTCAACCTTGTCAAGTGGTTTCTCCCAAGTGACTGGGAGAAACCACTTGACAAGGTTGACTACACAAGCGGGTACTGTTCGATGGCTTCCTCAATCTCAAGCTTGTTGAAAGCTCGGAGGTCGCGTCGGACCAGCTTAGTGATCTTTTTCTTTAAGGCCCCGTGTTCTGACAAGGTTGAGGCTGCATTTCGGCGTCGTTCGCTCATAAGCTCCAGAGTCCCCCCCCGAAAGCTTAGATTTCCTGCCTGTACGCCTCGTTTCGCATAATTTAGTACCCTCTTCTCTAAGAGTCTGTACCACCTGCTCGAATTTCTGATCAACGCTGTCAGTGGTTTCCAAGGCAGCGAAACGGTTTTCCAATTTTAACTGAAAAGCTTGGGAATCCATAGCGGCTTGGAGCAAATTCGGTCGGAGACTGGACTTCATCAAGCGGACTCTTTTGCGCTTCCATTGTATATTCAGAGTGCCCCGTACGAGCCGGTGGTCGCTTCCGGTTTTAAACCTTGCGATCACTGAGACATCTCTGAATATGCGCCTCTTGTCCGCCATGATGAAGTCGATCTCATTTTTTATTTTACCATCGGGGCTTTGCCACGTCCACTTCCTTTGGGGCTGTTTTTTAAAAAAAGAGTTCATCATAAACAGCCCTTCTCTTTCGAGAAAGTTGACGAGCGTTTGCCCCCTTTCATTTCTGCTACCATAGTCGTATGGTCCTACTGAGGATTCGCTGTCAGTTTTTACTCCCACTTTGGCATTGAAATCTCCCGTGACAACGTTGTAGTGTGCCCTAGGGGTATTATGAAGGGCCTTAGAGATGTCCTCGTAAAGTACCTCTATGTCCTCGTCCGAGTGTGCCGAAGTCGGTGCATAAACCTGCACGATCTTGAGGGTGTACCTCTCGGTCAGCTTAATTATAAGGTATGCTACCCTTGTCGACACACTGGACATTTCTAAAACGTTGTCAGCGAAGACTCTATGGACCAGAAACCCGACGCCACCCTGGGAAAGTTGGTCTCCCTCTCTAAAGTACAAAAGATGGCCAGATTCTAGGGTTATGGTGTCTTCTCCCTCTCTTCGAACTTCACATAAACCCAGAACGTGCCATCTTATGGCATTTAATATCGTCGGCAAAAAGTGGGTATACATGTGGTACAGGTGAACCTCTGCCACTCCCGCTTGGGGAATATAGGCGTGAATTCTACTTTTTTTAAACGTAGTCCCACACTAGCATTAATTCCTGTGTCGTGGGTGCGTTTACAAACATGAAAATTCGCATGCAAAAATAACCAGACAGGAATAAATAATTGTGGATCACACAAAGATTTGTCCCGTGCGGGAATCGAACTCGCGATTATTGGACACTGGACGGAGCAGCTTAAGCTCTTAAACACTGCGCTAAATCGTCCTAAACCGTCCGTCCGTATAATAATTTTCTAAAGTCAGGTACTGATCTCAATCTCGTGCCAAATTTCAAAAACAAAATTTAGTGCTACTTTTGGCTCTACCGGAGGATTAGAGTGTGTATGACTTCTTTATTTTATTACATTTCCAATAATCCTCCTAATGGCATGAGTCAAACACTACTGTTAGTCACCGGAAATGCACGACGCAGTAAGGATTCAGCGCTTTAAACGGTAAAACGAACCCTTATGACATCAGCCATGCATCACCCCAACCATGGTGGCTAAATGAAAAATCAGTGAAATAATTATTCATATAGAGTAATTATTTAATGGCGAATTAGGTAATCATAGACGATGATCATTGTTCGGGCATTGTGATTCACCAATTATGTGGGTGGACCGCAAAAAAAAAAACTGCGACTCGGAATATGAGGGTAGTTGAAAACCTACAACATTGAATTCGGGTGCAAGGGTGTTGATCGATTACCGGAAATATTTAAATTACTACATTATTCGTCGGTTTATTTGTGCAAAACAACTTGTGAGATTTCGGACAATAAGGTGGTATGCTAAAGACATCAATATAAAAGGATTGAAACAACCAGGCAGCGGTGCACGGCGGAGCTACCTTCGGGAGACGAGTCAAGGTGAGTGGTTCACCTTGTATTTGGGGATTGCGGTGCCTGGACTCCCAAATCTAACCGATAGAAAACTCAGGACCAGCAACTGAGCTATCGAAGGGGTTTTCACATGAACATAATTTTTGGTCCCCGAGCCGGATTGGGTTTTCGTAAATTAGTTGGTTAGATAGGGGTTTCATTTATTTATAACGGTTACAAACGGGGTACCTACTTTTGGCATAGAAATAATTATTTAAATTGTAATAGGCATTGTGTTTAGAGGTTCTATTGTTTTCCAAAGATGGCAAAATCTTTTGAAAGCAAATTTAAAATTAAATACGACTGGTTTGTAGATTCGTCAAAATTAGTAAATAGTAAAACTTGTAGTTCGGGTGTTTTATCAGCTCGGTTCAAAAAACTGCATGACTATTTCAATGTTTTAACGGAGTCATACGAGGGCATACTGACCAATACTTCTTCAGAAGATGAAGAAATAATCGGTAGATATGAGGTAAAATACAAAGAGGCCACGGAGTTATACAACCAGTTGGATGCGGTCTCGGCGGCCTATCCGAACCTTGACGGCACCCACATGCCCACGGAGGGCGCGTCAACGCCGCGGCTACCGCGGATTGTGCCTAGTACGTTTGACGGGGACGTTTTTTCATGGTGTAGCTTCATTAGTCTGTTTACATCATTGGTTTTAACACGGAAAGATATCACTAAAACGGAAAAATTTCATTATCTTATTTCGCACGTGGAAAAGGAGCCTAAAGCACTTATTAAACATCTGCCGATGGTGGACGGGTCGTTAGACACGGCATTGGATATCCTAAAAGGCCGGTATGAAAATAAAAGATTGTTGGCGGATTCACTGATTGCGCGGATTTTACATTTGCCGGTGTTGAATAAGTGTGCTGGGCTTCGAACTAAAATATTGAACCCGTTATTGGAATCTTCGCGGGCATTAGCTAATTTAGGTTTTCCAATTAACGAGTGGAGCTACATTTTATTGCATGTAAGTCTACAAAAATTACCAATTGACGTCAGAACACGGTTTGAGCAAAAACACGGTGGCAATAATATAAGTTTACCCACTTTTGATCAGCTCATAGAATTCCTACAACATGAATGTAGACTTATAGACACGGCCACTGCGGAACCGGTTTCTTATTACGCGGATCGCACTCACAACAGGCCCGAGCGCAGGGTGCATAATATTGTGACGGAACCACCAGCACAGGACCAGCGGGAACGGGCAAACAACTACGTCCGTATTAAAGACTGTGGCTATTGTCAGAGGTCGGGGCACGGTATAGACAGCTGTTATAAATTTGCTGACATGTCCAGGTCTAAACGTAAGGATTGGGTTAAAAGACAATTCTTATGCTTTCGGTGCTTCGGTACTCATTTGGCGGCATCGTGTACCCGCAAGGTACCATGCAGTCGGTGCGGAAATATCGGACATAACAAACTAATTTGTACAACGTCCATTGCGCGCTCTGACTCACCGGCGGACGGCGAGCCGTATACACGGCGCGCATTTGTTACGGCGCAATGCGATAGAGCGACGGGCGGTCGGCGGCGCTCACCTATTACTCAGTCGCGGCGGTCACGGCACGCGTCTCCTAGGTCGTCGGTTCGAGACTCGCGTTATCCACGGCGTGGTGATAGTTCCGCGGGATCTATGGACCGGGTACGCGAGTTAAAGGATGGTTACGGGCGTGATTCGGACCCACGGGAACAGCGGGACTGGGAGACCCGACACCGCCGGGAGCGGACTGATTGGGGTGGGCGGCAGTCGAGTCCTGTGGTGCCGCGTGTGCCACAGGAATAGCAATTACAGTCGTGTAATGTCGCCTCGGTACCTCGGCTAGCGGATAATGTCATCTTACCCACGGTCATTGTAGAAGTAAAATCCAATCGGGGGGATTTTATCAAATCCAGAGGCCTGCTAGACCTGGGTAGTCAAGTCACTATAATTAAGAGTGATTTGGTAGCAAGTTTGGGTTTAAGGCGACATTACAACCAAACACCGTTAACAGGCGTCGGCGGATTTAATAACAATGAATGTTGTCATGTTGTTAAATTTTATTTTAAACCGGTAAATTCGAGTTATTTGTTATCGGTTACGGCGGTGGTTTTGAAGAAACCAACTTCATATTTAGCGCGTAGGTTTAGTAAACAAATTGCTCATATAAAATTTTCGGATGACGGTTCATTTAATATGTCAAATGTTGACATAATTTTCGGATGTGACATATTAGGTCAAATTTTAAATGGTGAAAAGGTGAATTTCGGTACTGATGGACCGTATGCTTTAGGCACCATTTTTGATTTTGCGATTTTCGGTCCGGCGCAACCATTAAAAAATGATAACTCGGAATCAAATGTTAATGTTGGTGTTACATTAATTGAAGCGGTCGAGAGATTTTGGCGATCGGAAGAACCACCCAGGCTGAAAATCAAGGACCCGGCGGACTTAGAATGTGAACATTTGTTTTCTACAACTACCTCACGCGGCTCGGACGGAAAATATGTTGTCAGATTACCACTGTTGCCAGATCGACAGCGGTTGGGAGAATCTAAGGAGACGGCCCTGCGTCGATTTACGGCCTTAGAACGAAAAATGAAACGGCTACCAGAATTTAAAAAAAAATATGTGGAATTTATGTCGGAATATTTAAGACTCGGTCATATGACGGTTTCCAAATTTGATGTTTCGTCAGGACAGGAACATTATTTTCTTGCGCATCACGGTGTTTTTAAAAAATTAGGCGACGTCGGAAAAATTCGGGTAGTTTTCGACGGAAGTGTACCCACCAGCACCGGTGCGTCCATCAACGATTGTTTGTTCACGGGTGAACGACTTCAAAATGACATCACACAAATTATAATTAATTTTCGGTTGCCTCTGTTTGTGTTCACTACGGATGTGAGAATGATGTTCCGGCAAACCTGGATACATCCGGACGATCGGAAATACCAATTAATATATTGGCGCTCGTCACCCGATGAACCGTTGGTAGTTTATGAGCTGACCACAAACACATACGGGTTAAAGTCCAGTCCATTCGTCGCTATACGGTGTTTACATCAGTTGGCGAGTGACGAGGAGCACCGGTTCCCGCGGGCGGCCCGGCTGCTGCGTCACAACAGTTACGTGGACGATCTGAACGGCGGCGCGGACACGCTGCGCGACGCGCGGCATCTGAAGGACGAGCTCGTGGCGCTCATGCACACGGCGGGCTACGAGCTCAGGAAGTGGTCGTCGAACGCACCGGAACTGTTGGACGACTTGCCGGCGGATCATTTGGAGACGGCTCAGTCATTTAACATGGATACAGACGGATCGGAATTTATGAAGGTTTTAGGTATACAGTGGAACCCAAGGTCAGACAGTTTTTCGTATAAGTTGAATCTACCAACGGACACTACTGTCACTCGGCGCAGTATTTTATCATTGACGGCTCGCCTTTACGACCCTCTCGGATGGGTGTGTCCGGTTGTTTTCAAAATTAAATTATTACTACAACGATTGCTTAGCACTGGTGATAATTCACGGAAGGTAGACTGGGACGCTCCCGCGCCGCAGGATATAGTGCGAGCGTGGCGCGATATCGTTTCGGATTTGCCTAATCTACAAAAGATTACAATACCTAGATGTCTGAAACCGGATAAAAATAGCAGTTATTCGGTTCATGGGTTTTGTGACGGATCATCGGTAGGATTTTCTGCGGTCGTATATTTGCGGTCGGTGGATGAGGCCGGTAATGTCTTTATGCGGTTGCTTATGGCTAAGTCTCGGGTGGCACCATTAAACACAAAGCGGACCATCCCTAAGTTAGAGCTGAGTGGTGCGACCCTATTGACTACGCTTATCAACCACATAGTCCCCTCCCTGCAGAGTGACATTGCGATTGATGATGTCGTGTGTTGGTGTGATAGTACCATTGTATTGGCGTGGCTAAAAACATCACCACATAAATTACAAGTGTTTGAAGGAAATCGGGTATCTCAAATTATTTCATCTAAAGTAGATATTTTATGGAGACATGTCCCCGGCGAGATGAACTGCGCGGACGTGGCGTCGCGCGGCGCGACACCCGACGAGCTGCTGCAGCACCCGCTGTGGTGGGGGCCGCGCTGGTTGCGGGATCCCCCGGCCCGGTGGCCCGGCGAGTGCTCGGACTTTCCGGCGGACATGTTACCGGGCATGAAAGCTAAAGTTGTTAACCTTAATACCGTCGATTCAGAATTCGATTTATTGGATCGGTACAGTTCGCACGATAAATTAATAAATGTAACGGCGTACACACTACGGTTCGCTAATAATTGTAAAAATACATGTAAACTCGGCGGTAATCTCTCAGTTGCGGAACGTAGAAACGCGACCATACATTTAATACGAATTGTACAAAATACATATTTTCACGAAGAAATTTCGGCCCTTCAGTCAAAGAAATCAATTAAGGGCTCACTTCGGCGGTTGAATTTATTCATTGATAACGATCAGTTGCTTCGTGTCGGCGGCAGAATAGGTGCGTCGGAGCTGCCGTACGCTGCGCGGCATCCTGTTTTACTACCGGGCAAAGGTCGCTTCACGGAACTATTGGTAACTCATTATCATAAAATATTTTGTCACGTCGGTGCAAATACACTTTCGGCCATTTTATCCCGGACCTATTGGATTGTTTCGGCTCGACGCGTGACGCGTCATATCACCTTTAAATGCGTACAGTGCTACCGGTCCCGGGCGCGACCTGTCCAACCCTTCATGGCGGATCTGCCCGCAGATCGTGTACAGGGTGTTCGTCCGTTTCTCGGAGTCGGTACGGACTTTGCCGGACCATTTTATATTAAATCTAGCTCGCTACGGAACGCGAAGATAGAAAAATGTTTTTTGTGCATTTTCGTATGTTTAAGTACTAAATGTGTTCATTTGGAAGTAGTCAGTCAACTATCGGTTGAAGCCTTTATAGCGGCGTTTACGCGATTTATTTCTCGTCGAGGACTACCCTCACTAGTGCGGTCGGATTGTGGCACAAATTATACGGGCACGGATAAATATTTAAAAGAATTGTATGTTTTCTTGCGGGACAACCAATCTGAAATTGAACGGAACTTGACGAAGAATCACATTAAATGGCTATTTAATGCGCCCTCGAGTCCAAACCACGGCGGTTTATTTGAGGCGGCGGTTAAATCTGCAAAAACACACGTCAAGCGTGTGCTCGGCGAAGCACGTTTAACGTTCGAAGGGCTCACCACGTTCTTCACCAAGGTGGAGGCCGTCATGAACTCTCGCCCGTTATATCCGCTTAGTACGGATCCGGCGGATCTGGATGTATTAACTCCGGGGCACCTTTTGATTGGACAACCACTGGTGGCTCTCCCTGAATACCCTTACACCGATGTCAGTGTGCACCGGCTGTCTCGGTTTCAACAAATTCAAAAGATGTCTCAACACTTTTGGTCTCGGTGGAAAAATGAATACCTACACACTCTTCAACAGCGGTTCAAATGGACCTCACAGACGGAACCTCCTAAACTCAATGACTTGGTCTTGATTAAAGAAGATAATTTAGCTCCTTTACATTGGAAACGCGGACGGTTAGTCAAACTTTTACCAGGTAAAGACGGGGTTGTACGGGTTGCAGAAGTGAAAACTCAAAACGGTGTCCTGATGAGGCCCATTTCTAAATTGTGTAGGTTACCCATAGATAATTAGGAACCAAGACGGGTCTTGGTTAGGCGGGGGGATGTTCGGGCATTGTGATTCACCAATTATGTGGGTGGACCGCAAAAAAAAAACTGCGACTCGGAATATGAGGGTAGTTGAAAACCTACAACATTGAATTCGGGTGCAAGGGTGTTGATCGATTACCGGAAATATTTAAATTACTACATTATTCGTCGGTTTATTTGTGCAAAACAACTTGTGAGATTTCGGACAATAAGGTGGTATGCTAAAGACATCAATATAAAAGGATTGGAACAACCAGGCAGCCGTGCACGGCGGAGCTACCTTCGGGAGACGAGTCAAGGTGAGTGGTTCACCTTGTATTTGGGGATTGCGGTGCCTGGACTCCCAAATCTAACCGATAGAAAACTCAGGACCAGCAACTGAGCTATCGAAGGGGTTTTCACATGAACAATCATTGTTTTGGTATAATAATTTAAGCCCTGTTAAGAAACTGTCCCACTGTTGGGCACGGGCCTCCTTTCAAACTGAGAGGGTTTAGGCCATAGTCCACCACTCTGGCCCAGTGCGGGTTGGCGAACTTCACACACCTTCGAGAAACTCTTAGGCATGCAGGTTTCCTCACGATGTTTTCCTTCACCGTTAAAGCAAGTGATAATAAATTTTGGTAAAAGTAAAAAATAAAATAAGCACCAACACGCCTGTAATCTCTAAGCGGAGTGACAGAGGTTTACTTTAAAAAAATAACATACCGCATTTTCTCGTGACTTATTCACGTTATATTTTTTGATAAGCGTACACGCAAAGGTACTTTTACGTATGTATTAAGGTTTGTCATCTGGAATATTTAGAAATAACGAGCACTAAGTAGTATTGCAAAAACAATTTTTGTGATATGGGTGTTATAATTATTGGTTTTTTTTTTTTTTTTTTAAACAAAGCCCTCACACTAGGTTTTATTCCTGTGTCGTGGGTGCGTTTACAAACATGAAAATTCACATACACATATACCCAGACCGAAACAAATAATTGTGGGTTACACAAAGATTTGTCCCGTGCGGGAATCGACCCCCGACTATAAGACAGTGGGCGGAGCTGCTCAAGCTCTTAACCACTGCGCTAAATCGTCCGTCAAGGTAGTAGTAGTGGGGGGGTAGTGGTTAATACCTAAATTAGGTTAAGATACTAAAAGATACAAAAATACCGTCACGCCTTTATTCTCCAAACGGGGGTGGCAGAGTTGTACTGCGTATATCCCTTGTCGGGTGAAGCTGTAAAGGCCCCGCGGCCAACAGCGTAGATCATTCACACACACTGTGTGCACACACTGTTCGCCGACGTTGTTAGGTCCCATATCATACGGGGCGAGCCTATTGCCATATACCGCAAAATTTTGACGGACGATTTAGCCCAATCGTTAAGAGCTTAAGACGTTCCACCCACTATGTATAATAGTCACAGGTTCGATTCCCGCACGGGACAAATCTTTGTGTGATCCACAATTATTTGTTTCGGTCTGGGTATTTGGGTGTGTGAAATTTTATGTTTGTAAACGGACCTAGGACACAGGAAGAAATCCTAGTGTAGCGCTACTTTTTTTAAATAAAATAAATGAAAATTCCGAACTCCGCCCTGATACTGGGAGTTTTTCTATCTATCTATCTATATCATCACCCTGGATCCCTTGCGGGGTAGGCAGAGAGTACAGAGTTCCAAAAGGTTATTTCCTTATATACCTTACTGGCTTCCTCCACTCTCATAGTTCTCGGAGTTTTTCGATAGAAAAATAACATTTGCCCGATCTAGGATTTGAAACCAGGACCTCGTGATCGCCAAACGCATTTTTCGCAACTAGATCGACGAGGCAGTCATAGGCAGTGCCTAGGTAATATAGTCACTTAAGAATACCAAATGGAACGTAGGTGTCCCTAACGTTCCCATCTGTTATAAAGTGCGTGAGAGGCTTGAAAATATTATTCCATTAATTTATAATCGAATAAAATCCGATGTGATATCGCAGTGGGACAGGAAGCGATTTATTAAAGTTCGATCGTTTGATCATAGACGGGCGTAAATAAAAAGAAACAAGAAATATGTTAGGGCAAGTCTTGTTAGAATATATTTTTCCTTTTGTTAAAATCGAAAGTGTGTGGAATAATCGACAGGTGACATATTCGTCTTTTTATAAATTAGATAAATCTAACAAGAGTGAACCTGTTATTAAAACTGGTATTGCACAGGTCGATATTTGAGGTATGTAGTGATTCGATTATGTTTTATTTCTGTAATTTATATGTATTCTTAATCCTTATATTGACGTAAATTATGAATGTTTATGAAACTAGAGGTTGACACTATTCACTGCAAGTGAGATAGCTTAATTTACAAGACATTGAATTGTGGATTGATGACGGACGATTTAGCGCAGTGGTTAAGAGCTTAAGCCGCTCCGCCACCTGTGTCTAATAGTCGCGGGTTCGATTCTCGCATGGGACAAATCTTTGTGTGATCCACAATTATTTGTTCCGGTCTGGGTATTTGTGTATGTGAATTTTTATGTTTGTAAACGCACCCACGATATAGGAATAAATCCTAGTGTGGGGCTACGTTTTATTTAAAAAAATAAAAGTAGAAAAGGGAATACTGATCCTACCTGATATACCTAAGGAAATAAGATCAATAAGTAGGTAATAGGGGTAAAAAAATCATTAATTTCATACAAATACCTATACTTTTGAAAGATATAATCGTATAGGCAGACTTCAAAAAAGACAACAGAATTCCAAGTAGTACCTTATACATATTGCATTGTTGGTTGTCTGTACGTATACCTACACAAATTAAAAATAATAAAATGTAAACGCACCCACGACACAGGAATAAATCCTAGTGTGGGGCTACGTTTTTTAAAAAAGAAAAAAAATATATAAAAAGTATGTAGAATTGTAGATTATGGTACCTGCATCTCAATATATAACATGTTTTTAAATTTCTCATTAAGAAATTTAGGACTGAACAAAAGAAGTCCTTATTTGTAGTTGTTATGATAGAATTAAAATATGAATTACTAGTTTCGGCCCGCAACTTCGTCCGCGATGACTTTAGACAGGAAATGTACAGAGTTTTGGGATAAAAAGTATCCTTTGTGTTAATCCAGGCAATAAACTATCTGTGTGCCAAATTTCATTCAAATCCGTTCAGCCGTTTTTGCGTAACAGACGTCTAAACATACAAACTTTCACATTTATAATATTAATACGATTGCTGTACAAATATTTATCTAGTCAGTATATATCGGTATAATTGATACTGTAAAAATAGGGCTCGTCCGGGATTTGAACCCGGGACCTCTCACACCCGAAGCGAGAATCATACCACTAGACCAACGAGCCGGTTGTGAAGTCCTTAGAACCCAATGTCTACGTTAAGCCTGCCCATATTAATTCGCTATTTTCTTGATACTGTTGGCACAAATGCAATAGAAAATAGTGAAATATTCTTTTAAGAGTTGCATAGAAATAGATAACTAATAATATTATTTTTAATTTGTATATGTATACGTACAGACAATCAACAATGCAATATGTATAAAGTACTACTTGGAATGCTGTTCTCTTTTGAAGTCTGCCTATACGATTATATCTTTCAAAATATAGGTATTTGTATGAAATTAATGATTTTTTTACCCCTATTACCTACTTATTGATCTTATTTCCTTAGGTATATCAGGTGGGATCAGTATTCTCCTTTCCTATAACAAAACATTTCTTATTCGGCCCAAATAAAATAACTCTGACATTAAACCTATTCAGAGCATCATAAATACCAATTTTCCAGTCCCAATCCTTTTACACACCGAAATTATTTTCCTTTCCAACAAATATGTTTCTCCACAACACGTGCACCCAAATCCGTTTAAATCTTATTAATAGACATGTAAATACTGGATACATTTCAACAGGTCATGTAAGGCTAAGTTCAGATGGTAGTGTGTGGTAGAGAACGTTACGTTGATACATTGATTTCGACTTTTATATAAGTAACGTTTAATTCAACCATTACAGCACTCGAAAACCGCTTCGGGTGCCGTAATGGTAACAGTTTTTTAAAAGATGACAGCCAGCATTCTTGTCATTGTCTTTTTGATTAGGGCAGGGATTCCCAAAGTGGTTGATATCGACCGCTTGGGTCGACATATACGAAACGAGTCGACGAGGTCTAAAAATCGACCCCTATTAATTAACTTATTTTAAACTTTCACGATAAATCCAATAAAGTGTTTACCATTACCAACTTGTTATAAGAATGACTAATATTTCAGTAGGAAGTATCATTGTTGTACTCTTAAAAAACTCAACAAGTCGATAAGCGTGCATAAGTTTAAATTGGTAAGTATTTGGTATCAATAGGATAAAAACTAGAGATAGGATTTTTAAAGTCTATGGCTATGGGGGTCTGCGGTATCAGTTCATTTTGGAAAAGGGGTATCTTGTCCAAAAGTCATGTCATGTCAAAATAGTTTAAAGATTCCCTGGATTACGGTTTTTGATCAAATTTTTAGTTTTAAGTGTTTTTATGTCAGATAGCCTTGTTATTGAGTCTTAATAAGGCCTTTTAGGTGGTAACCTAAAAGGTGGTTTATTAACATATAATACCTAATATGAAACACGAAACTTTAAGGTATTAAAGCTTCATGTTTCAAATTATTTATTATAAACCTAATATGAAACACGAAGGCTTGAACCTTTCTGCATACCCCGCGAGGGATATAGCGTGATGATATAGATAGATAAACCTAATATTAAGTCAAGATTTTTCCTTCTTTTCATAGAAATATAGGCTGTCTCGCTGGATTGTTTACATGCCAACTGGTTAAAAGATGTTACTTAGCTATAAACGCTCGACCATTTGTACTTACCCTTAAACATGTCTCATGCGTTTGTCGCGTGTCATAGATAAGTATAATGTATAGGTAATTAGGCAGTAATATATTGAGCATCGATGTTTTCTTGCTTTCATTAATGGAACATTATTCTTGCTTTACGGATATCACGTTATTTATACACTATTCATTATAAAAATGTTGTTATCTAGACAGAGTTCGGAATTCGGAATTAATTTCTTATTGCCAATGAAATTGTACTGTTGACCAGCAGTTGGTAGTGAAATTTAAATGTGTCAAATAGATATTTATGCGAATGGAATTCAATAAAATAAAACTACGGTCACGGGAGGGACTGACTGAGTCAGTCTCTCCCGTGACCATGGGTGCTGCAAAGCACTCGAAACGTCGGGAACTAAAAATCAAAAATAAACCGCGATAAAATCCGTAAAATAGTTTTATTTCATGTGTAATATTCGCGTAAATCTAAGAACTCAGTATGGAATTCAATAAGTTTGTAATTTCTCGATATATAAATTAGATTAGAGGAATGTAACATTTTTGTATAAAATTAAACAACAAAACACTATAGATGTAAAAAGTACAGTTAATAGTCAAAAAATATGTATTCAAATTCAAATTACCAAAAATGTAACGAACGAATGATCCTAAGAAACGGTTTATGACGCAGTTGAAAATAATGGTGTGAACGATTGAAATATTAAATTTTGTATTTACATTAAGATGTCTATTTATATGTGTGTATTCATATCGACGAGATTTTCATATTAAAGCGTTTTATCGTCTTATTTCCATCACTCATATCGATTATTTTTTGTATACCGATATTAAATCTGTAAAAGTTGCGGTGTTTTCAAATCAAATTTTAAATCAGGCGGCTGATCTTTTCAGTTGTGGCCATGAAGGGAAGACATTGATTCCGCGGGAGAGATGTACTCTTTGTGACGCGCAAAAATCATTGATAAAATAAATAAAATAAAAATAATCGATTCATCAGGCCACATCTCTCACATGTAAACTAATGAATCGACTGAGTACCACTGAGTCCAACCTATCCGATATCATCTTCGGATGCCGTTCCCGCTTCCCCGCACTGCATGCATAACATGCTTGATGCACTGAATCCTGAAAATGTTATTATATTGAACTCTGAGGGAATTGTAGGCCTTTTGCGTAAACGTGAACTACAGACCGCATTAACCGCATTATTTTAACATCAACAGTACACCTAGCGAATCTATGTGCTAACGTGTTCCCGCGAAACGACAATGCCCTCCGTTCTCTCTCTATATCTTGGTCCCTTAAGTTCTCGGTTAGGATATGACCAAGATATTTAACCTGAGCAACAAGGTGGTACACTGTCAGGTCTCTTATTGTTGCCCACGAAAGTCATAAATTCACTTTTCTTCTCATTATACTTTAAGCTGTGTTGCTCAGCATAAATCACACACTTATTTAAGAACCTTCGTAAACCTTCAATTGACGGGCTCAGCAATACCATGTCGTCAGCGTAGCTCAAGTTGTTGATATTAACACCATCTATGCGGCAGCCGACAACTTTTTAAGAATTTATATGTGTTACGTTTATTGCGGAATCTATTATTGTACATGAATCCTGAAGTATTCGGATTTTGTTTTATTTGATGAGCCATTATATGCTTACAAAAACACATGCACCCTAATCTTTATAGGTGCTTACAAAAAGTGTAGCCGAAAGTTTCTAGTGAGATACAGCTAACGGCTTAGAACTGGTTTGGCTAAATCTGTTTTTACGCATGTTAATGCATATTATGTGGTTTTTAATTAATTATTTGTGCTAAGCTGACTTTCTGAGATTAGCTCTATCCTAAGCTTTATTAATTACGACAACACGACGATCAGATATCCATAATTTTGATTTAGAATAATGATTATTACCAAATTCATTATAGCTTTCACTAATCAAAACTTATAAAGCAATAAAATATTAAATTATATATTTTATTAAAATCCAGTTGGATTTTGTTATTGTTTATTATCGCTACTGGCTTTTGACACCGCGTTTCTTTTGGCCACGTTCACACGTACGGTGCGCAAGAGTCGACCGCAATTTTATGATCAGTTGTGCAAATTGGATGGCGGAACATCACACGAGGATCGTTGGACGTAAACATCAAACGTAGTATGTGAGAGACATGAGTACACTATTGCTTGGTTAGAACTATTTGATAAATGTTCAGTGACCCAAGCACGAACAAATCGACGTTATTGTAATGCTTTCGAGTTAATGTGCCATCCTTTTCCCACTACATATTTACTAGATAAATATGAATGTGACAGCTCGCGTCCCCAACAACGTTACTATATCGTAAAATTGCTTATGCACAACCGCCTGTATAAGCGGCATCTCCGGTAATGGCATTATCCGTTCTGGTGATGTGTCGATTGGCTTAAATTTAAATTCGATCTGGATGAAGTACCATATATAACCGTATTTCGTATTTACGTTCATTGTAATATATATTTATGAATCAGAAAATCTTCATGATAGTGGAATAAGTTTAAAAATGACTTAAAATGTCGTATTCTCTCTTACCTCGATTTGTAAGAGAAGTTATTTACCCCTCAGTAAAATAGTATAGACTGATTTATAGGTGCCGTCAGAACACCAGCGCTGCTCCATGATACAACAGGAGGCAGTATCCTGTTCAACCCGACACAACCTCTGTTGTTGCTTAATGTTGTTTTTTTTTCTTTGTTAATCCTGGTGTAGATATAGTATTTAGTACCTGATTTTTAGCACCTCGGTGTCTATGTGTGTGTGGTTGAATAAATGTATTTTCTATCTACATCTTCTTCTTCTTTACTTCTTTTAAAAATACGTAGCTCCACACTAGGATTTGTTCCTGTGTCGTGGGTGCGTTTACAAACATAAAAATTAACATACACAAATACCCAGACCGGAACAAATTATTGTGGATCACACAAAGATTTGTCCTGTGCGGGAATCGAACCCGCGACTATTAGACACAGTGGGCGGAGCGGCTAAAGCTCTTAACCACTGCGCTAAATCGTCCGTCTTCGTCTTTCATTTATTATTATTACCGACCTATAAATCTAATGGTTCTTGAAATCCTTTAAAGAAGGAGCAACTCTTGTGTGTGTGTGTGAATGATCTACGCTGATGGCTGCGGGGCCTTTTCAGCTTCACCGGACAAAAGGGCAACCACTACGCTCGAGCCAGAAGGGCAAGGGGGCAACTAGCTCAAGGGCGCCTCAAGGAGGAACTGCCTCGGCTTGGGCAGTCGCTATGGGGAGGGCGTATTCTAGGTGTCTCGCCGTGGTGCTCTGCACCGGCCGGCGGGTAAGGGCTTCTTCGACCTCGCCGACGAAAGAAGAGATGTAAGGGCATCGGGAGGGTCGGTGAGAACATGCCGCGGACGCTGGTAGCGGCTAATGAGGAGCAACTCACAATTCTCTGCTAATTGAAGATTTCCTACGCCTAAACATGAAAGGACAGCAATTAAGTATATGAATGCTACATACGTACTACGGTTTTATTCTGTCCGCGTATACTAGTACTTATTATTATTATCTATGATATACTTATACTTATCTATGATAGTAATAAGTACAAAAGTGGCCACTCAGACTAACAACACCCATGCGACATATAGAAATAAGACCCAACAAAATAACCCTGTATTCTGCACTGAAAGCTAAAACGCTAAGTAAAAAGTGTCGTTAACATCAAAAAGTTTTGCTTAATTGTCAATTTAAATATTCATATGCGGTTTAATGGTTGTTGTTCATTATTTTATGAGTATTATATTCAACTGCTGTGTACTTTTTACCTACCCCGCTAGGTATCTGGCGTGATGATATAGATAGACAGAAAAAGTTGACAAGCAATTATATTATACGAGGTCTAGAAATAAAAATAATCCTTGTGTTCCATGTTAATGAATAAGATTCCCCAGGTCCTTTTTTATCTTGAATTGAAAGAAAATCAAAGGAAGAATGATATTTACATAAGTTTTCTAACAATTTTTATACTTCCGTTTTATTGTTGATGTTACTTATATTGGAAACTTGTCTGTTAGGAACACTTGTCGACTCATATAAGGATATTACAATAGTGGTTCTCGGTTCTTCTATAGGTTATTGCATCGCATTTGGATGGAAGCCACTATGTTACTTTATTACAGGTAGGTATAAGTTACAATTCTTTTCCGAAGAAAAATGAATTTTATTACTTGTAATACAAAGATCATTATAACGAAGTAACAATTAGGGACTTGGATTGTTTAAATAAGCTTTATTAAGTAATTTTTGCAGTTTTGTCAAAGAATATTTTATAATGGGTAGTGGATTGCACAACAAAACCTACAGTTCGGATTAAAATAACTTATTTTTTCTTAATCACTATCTGTTCCAGATAGTATTTGAAATTGATAATGAGAAAACTAATTTTATAATATTTGGTTTAAACAACGAAAACTTTATGAATATTAAAAAATTACAAGACATTTTGAAATCAAGTAATATCTGTCCCTATATTTTTACCATTGCATTAACACCCAATTTTCGTGGGAAATGCAATCTTCGTAAACGACTATCGACTTAGGTTCACGACACAGATGGCCACTCAAATCAATTTAAATATTCAGCAGGTGTAACCGAAATCAAATTTCATCATTTATTAGATTTACTAAAACAAATTAGAACGCTACTGCCTTAATTCCATTTTATTACACCGTTTTCGATAATCCGAGATTACCTAACCGCGCTTGGTGGTGGTGGCACCTCATTTCGTCAGCTAGCGGAAAGACGGCAATTTTGGCACGATTTCGTACTGCAAACACATTGCACATGCACAGTGGCTGTAGACGGAACCCCAAATTGCTTACCGAGACGCCCCAGCCGTCGTAACTCATATGCTTTCTGTGAATTTCATGAAACGTCGCCTATGTTACTGCTACCTATCGAAATAAGACAAAAGTCAAAACTGCCAACATATGTTTTCAGACTTATCAGTATTGTGGGTTTGTTTGATGGGCGGCTTGGTCCAGTGGTTATGAGTTTAGGCCGCTTCGCTCACTGGATTAAGTAGTCGCGGCTTCAATTCGCAAATCTTTGTGTGACCCGCAAAAATATTTACTTCGATCTCGGTATATGCTTATAGTTTGTAAAAGCATCCACGATACAAGACTATTCCTAGAGTGCGGTTACTTTTGAAGTTAAATACTTAAAAAGATTTCTAACAATACTTTGTTAAAATATGTTCTAAATTTTAATATTTTTAATGCTAACGTGCACATTCGTAGTGCTGGAGATTGCAGTGTTCTAGAAATTGCTAAAGTTAAGCAGCGTTATCTTGGTTAGCTTAAAATGAGTAGTCGTTTCTGGTACTTTTATGTTTGATCATCTATTAAGTCATTGGCGGATACCGGTCGAAAAAAAAGAAATATGTTAAATAAAATTACATCTATTTTATAAGATTAAGTGAGTTAATTTTTGTAAATTTGAACACCTCACTGCGAATATGACGTTAATTCAATTTCAATATTAAATGAGGATTTAAATCGTTTCTGGTGAACTAACTACCTAGGTAATCCTAAAATATAGACGGATTTATTTTGAATAACTTTATCGAGATTTATAAATTTGTAATATTTTATTGATATCATAATTACTTAAAGAATTTTTACTATGTTAACCTTTAATAATTTAATCGATTTTTTCGTTTTAAGTTCATTACATTGCAATGAAAGGTATTTATATATCCTTTTTTGCTTACCGGCAACATCCGGAAAAA
This sequence comes from Phalera bucephala, assembly GCA_905147815.2. NCBI lineage: Eukaryota > Metazoa > Arthropoda > Insecta > Lepidoptera > Notodontidae > Phalera > Phalera bucephala. The sequence continues at coordinate 24,295,088 of LR990618.1, read as the reverse complement.
TAATGCTTGGTATTATTTAAATTCTTAAACAAGATGTTTGTGTTATGATCGGAGCAAGTTTTCGTTATATTTTAGAAGAAGATATCGAGTTCATGCTTTGTGTTTTTTTTTAGATTAGCGAGAACCTCTGATTTTGTTAAAATGCATACCTACTACCTACTAGTAGTTTATGTCATTATATCACACTACTATCCTATTTATGTATAGTATAATTATATATGTATGCATGTGTATGTAATAAATAATAATAAAAATATATAAAAGGATATACCTTTTACATTTTTTTTGTTACTATACCTGTATTTATTTTGTTTATTTTTTCTTCTTTCTCACTTTTCTTTAACTCGTGTATTTTCGCACCTAGTACTGCTGTTTCCACAACACCTTAAGGTATACTGGCAGAAAATGCCTCAGGCATTAAGTCCGCCTATATGCATATAGAATAAATAAATACCTGTATCTTTTATATTCTGTGTACTTGTACTATGTTATGTTATTTATGGATCCATTTATGAGAAATTATGCGCAGGAATAGGATCCAAACTAACCAACAATTATCCTATAAGTCAATAAGTAAGTACCTTTAGCCCAGACGAAAGCCAATTACACAACATATTTTCCTAGTCCACTCCACACGATATGTTAATACCACTGTATCAACATCTAATTTCAAATATATATCATGAAAATAACCGTAAACTTTTAGACATTACACCGAAGAACGGAATACTCGTATGACTGCAACATCGTCTGTTTATTTAACATGTAATTGTCGTTGTGTACGTATTCTGGAGTTTTATTACCCATATCAACTTTGGGTTTCTGCTGTCATCATACCCATGTTTATTGTGGGGCTATTGTTGAACTATTTATTGTACTTAGGTATTGTCTGTTTTATGTGTCTATCATAACATTTTCTTATGTGAATTTAGTGTAGAGACTGGTGAAATTCTATGGACTATTAATGTAGCAGTTCGTTCCCTAAAAAGAGTGCCCCTTTCTAAAAGGTCATTTAAGTAAACTAGTTCGGCCTTCTAGTAATGTTAGTTTAATAGTACACTGCTTTTCCACGCAGATTCCTAATACCAAAAATCACAATTCTTAATACTTAGGTAATGGTTGGGCTGGGTGATATTATTTCATTTTCCATCATACTTTGCGGAGATTGCCGTTCATAGAAATATTTTTTACATTAAACGATATAAAATATTCTCTTACATTACTTCTCGATCATCTAAAACTAAATCAGTTAACAGTTCACACAATAAGAAGTCGGCAAATTAAGGAGTACTCTATTCCAATAAACTTTTTGAAAAAAAGAGAAATCGGACTTCAAACAGCAAAAAATAAATATTTGAAGTCGGTGCTGGTTGGTGTAGTCGGTTACTTGGCACCGACTTCAAATATTTATGGGCACTACATGGTCGTTTGATATGATCTTCGTCTTGTCCATATTCATTTTAAGACCCACTTGTTGGAAGACTCTACTGAGGTCGTCGAGCATGGTGCTGAGGTCTTCCAGGGTATCAGCCATGAGCACGATATCATCGGCAAATCGAAGGTGAGAGATGTACTCGCCGTTGATGTTAATACCTAGTCCTCTCCAGTCCAGAAGCTTGAAGACATCTTCCAGCGCGTTGGAGAACAGTTTCGGAGATATAACTTTTCCCTGTCTAACACCACGCTGCAGTTAAATAGGTATCGAGCTCCGGTCCTGAAAGCGGACTGACATGGTAGCGTTTTCGTACAAACTCTTCAGCACTTCGATATACCGGTAGTCTACTTGACACCGCTGGAGAGACTGTAGTACAGCCCAAGTCTCGATCGCATCGAAGGCCTTCTCATAATCCACAAACGCTAAGCATAGTGGCAGGTTATACTCTTCTGGTCTATGGTGCTGAAGCCTTCTCGGAAACCGGCTTGTTCGGGAGGCTAGAAGTCATCGAGTCTGCGCGCGAGACGATTCGTGATGACTCTCGAAAACAGTTTATAGACGTGGCTCAGAAGTGAGATGGGTCTATAATTCTTCAAGAGGGTTTTATCACCCTTTTTGAAGAAAAGAACCACCACACTTCCGCGCCATGACTGTGGCGTTTTGCCCTCGAGAATAACGGTATTGAATAGCTTCTGGAGAGCCATCAATATCGGCTTTCCACTAGCCTTGAGAAGCTCGGCTGTTATACCGTCATCGCCTGGGGCTTGTTGTTTTTGAGCTGTTTGAGAGCCATACTAATCTCGTACAGACTGATGTCCGGGATGTCTTCGGTATAATGTCGGGTCAATTTGGCTCTTGGGTTTTTGGCCGGATTGCAGACAGGTGGTTGTACTGATGTGTACAGCTGGCCATAAAACTTCTCGACTTCCCTCGAGATTTCCGGTGTAGAGGATAAAATCCTGTTTTCAGCTTACTCAACCGACTCTGTCCGATAGACAGATCTCTTGCGAATACTTTCGGGCCTTTGTTGTGCTCGATAGTCTCGCTTATTTTGTAAGTATTGTACTCGTCCAATGTCCAATACACATAAAATATAAATATGACCATCATGGAGCAATGCTGACCTAATACAGAAATAATCATCAAAATCAGTTTCTAAGCAAAGAAATTACAAAAAAACACAGACGAATTATGAACCTCCTTTTTTGAAGTCAGTTAACATTCTGCTTAGTTCTATAGTAGGATACCTATAGGATTGACGTAATACCCATAATATCTTAATCTACACATTCGTATTGTTTGTCGTTAAGGAGTTCCCCGGTGTATCTTCAAAGTCCGAAGTCTAATACTGATGAAATTAAATTGGGGCCACCTTGAAACTATATTGAATTCGGCGGAAAAAGAATCATCGAAATCGGTTTACATGCAAATAAGTTATAAAAAAACACAGACGAATTATAAACCTCCTCCTATTTTGAAGTCGGTTAACATTCTGCTTAGTTCTATAGTAAGGTACCATTAGGATTGACGTAATACTCATAATTTCTCAATCTACGCATTCGTATTGTTTGTCGTTAAGAAGTTCCCTGGTGTATCTTCAAAGTCCAAGGTCCAGTACCAATGAAATTAAAATGGGACCACCTTGAAACTATACTGAACCCAATGCAAAGAATCATAAAAATTTGTCTACAACTGACGGAAATATCGGCGAACATACTTAAAAAAAAGAAAAAAAACATACATACAGTCGAACATAGAACCTCCTCCTTTTTGAAGTCGGTTGAAAAGTTGTTCTATGGCGGACGATTCGAGCAGGTACCTAATAAATACATGTACTGATAGCACCTATTAATAAACATTTCGTATATTCTACACTACAGATTAAAAATCTCACTAAAACCTCTTTCAGGTCCAAAATGTAATAAATGAAAGATAAAGAAAAAACATTTATTTGACCAACACACTACAATACAGAGTAAACAGGCAGTTATGTAAAGAAAGGCACAATTGTGTGGGATCAAACAGGACTCAGCCTCAGCATATTGCTGCACTATGGTTATAATGCAGCGCTGGTATTCTGGCAGAATCTTTGTAAGTGGCGTCACGGGTACATATATACATAAAATATAAATATAGTAAAAAAATAAGTATGCAGAAAAAACTGACATATATAAGACAGCACTCAGCTCAGAAGAAGGCAGAAACAATGTTAAATAATGTAAGTAATACAATGCAAATACATTTATAAATCTATATTGTCTATGAGCACAAATCCATATAACACAAATTAACATAACGATATTGACAATGGGTTGGGTTTAGGCGGGCAGTCGAAGAGTGATGTTGTCAATTTGTTTTAATTTCCAAAACTTGTGTTATTTCGACTAATAATGTGTAATGTTGGTGGAATATTAACCATTATGTGTTCTTATATGTGCATGAGTGAAGGTAATTGTAACAAAGTGATAAAACGTGCCTTTTCGACTTCCCTCAAAACGGCCGTTGCAATTAGTATGTAAAGTATCCACCGCTTTACTATCCAGGGTGGGGTACTTCATTAATTTCATTGTCATCGTTATCATCAAATTCATCGGGGAGTTGAATTCATTTAAACAAACACGATTATATATTTCACTGGACACTGGCAAAATACACTTATAATTAGTGTGAAGCCATAACTTGAAGAAGAAGAAGAAGAAGATATTGACAATGACATAAAAAAAAAATGTTAAATCAAACCAAGGACATGTACACGACAGTACTGGCTCCTCTGGGCTACCTATATAGTTTGAACACTCAACAAATAACAAATAACCTCCAACACAGAACGTGCATAATTTACTTGTAAGTCTTTATATTACTGTTTTTGTAATGCTAAGAGTATTTTCTATAAACGAATTAGCAAAGGGAATAGTTTGTTCTAGTTCACAATTTGGATTTTGTCTTAATTTTAGTTCATGTACTACCCAATACGGTTGGTCACCGCGGGGAGATAGACCACACCCCCCAAGAGCTTATAGTAAATAAAAATAAATCTATGAACCCTTCACTGAACAAACAATACTTCGAAAATAATAAACAAAAACAAAGAACAAGACTAAATATAGCCACAATAAACACAAGATCGTTAAAATCCCGAGAATCCCTACTTGAATTGGAAAATGCATTAGAAACCATAAACTGGGACATAATAGGCTTAAGCGAAGTACGGAGAGCCGTTGAGAAAACCGAAGAACACGAAAAATATATATTTTACTACAAAAATATAACAGCTGGTCTATATGGAGTAGGATTTATGGTTAAAAATTATCTCAAAAACGAAATAATAGAGTTTCGAGGCATATCAGATAGGATAGCAGTTTTGAACATTAAATTGCCCGGCCATAAACAACCATCTTCAATAGTTCAAATATATGCCCCGACTGATGTTGCCAAAGAAGAAATAAAAACCGATTTCTATAACAAACTCAATGAAATAATGCCAACCTTGCACAAAACCATAATTGTAATAGGGGACTTCAATGGCCAAATAGGAAAGAGGAGAATAAACGAAGACAAAGCACTCGGACCACATACATCAGGCAAAAGGAACGACAATGGACAAAGACTGATAAACTTCGCTTTGGAAAACAACCTACACATCATGAACAGCTACTACAATAGGAATATTAATAGAAAATGGACATGGATGTCACCGAATGGAATGATAAGAAACGAAATAGACTACATTACCACAAACAAACCAAGATTATTCTCAAATATAAATATTGTCAACCAATTTAACTACAACACAGACCACAGACTACTTAGAGGTCAACTGTATATAATGGAACCAAAAACATCAAGGAAAAATATTTACAATACAAGAAAACCTGTAGCTTTACAAATACCGGAAAACATTTTAGAGTCCCTACGCACTAAATTAGAAAAAATAAATAATCTCAAAGAAATTCAAGTAAAGTATGATGCTCTAGAAAAGGAACTAAAAGAAACCGAAAGTAAAATTAGAACAACAAGAGAGATAAAAGACAAATTAGGTCTAGAAGCAAGAAGGTTGATTATGCAAAGGAAAAATATGTTTAAGGATAGGAAAACTAACAAACAAAAAATAATAAAACTTAGTAAAGAAATAACCTTGCAAATACGTAAACACAGAGAGAAATCAAGAACTGAAACACTAAATTACCATATAGAAAAAGTAGGCGGAATCAAGAAAGCATGGACTGAACTAAGAGAAAATATAACCTGGATCGACAGCATAAAACACCACAGAAATAAGAAAAGTAAGACAAATAGAATAGAAATATTAGAAGTAGCAACAGAATATTACCGCGAATTATACAACAATGACGAAATAATAGAGGAACACAACCAGCTAGTGGACTGCGTTAAAAACAACGATGAAGAAATTCCGTGTATAACGAGAGACGAAGTCAATAAGGCTATCAAATCACAAAAAAGAGGTAAAACGCCAGGAGGAGATTGCATATCGAACGAATTGCTAATAGGATCATCCAAAGCAACGATGAACACTATCACAGACATATTCAATGAAATTTTACACACAGAAAATATTCCTCAACAATGGACTTTGTCAACGATAATAATACTGCACAAAAAAGGGAAAAAAGATGACATAGCCAACTACAGGCCCATCAGCTTGATGTCGAACGTGTACAAAATCTTTTCAAAGATACTGCTAGACCGTTTAACAAAGACTCTGGATGAAAACCAACCCAAAGAACAAGCAGGCTTTCGCAGCAAGTTCTCAACAATAGATCACATACACTCGATAAAACAAGTAATTCAGAAAAGTAGTGAATACAATATTACGTTCTACCTTGCGTTCGTGGATTATAATAAGGCATTTGACTCCCTAAAACACGCAAAAATATGGGAAGCCTTAGAAACACAAGGAGTGGAGAAAAAATATATTCGACTAATTATCAACGTGTACAAGAACATGAAAGCAAGGATACGAACAGAAAGAGATGGGGATTATTTTCCGATAAAAAGAGGAGTAAGGCAAGGGGATCCTTTGTCACCCAAACTTTTCTCAGCTGTTCTCGAACACGTGTTTAGACGTCTCGAGTGGGATAAGTACGGATTGAATATTAACGGAGTGCGATTAAACCACTTAAGATTTGCAGACGATCTAATAATAATTGCTGAAGACCCAAGAAGCTTACAAAAGATGTTAAAGCAACTGGTGTATGAAAGTGATAAAGTGGGACTATCAATGAATACTGCAAAAACAAAAATTATGTCAAGCTCTGAAAACATTCCTATATCCGTTAACGGTAACAATATAGAATATGTGGATGAATACACATACCTAGGACAGATCATATCTCCAATAGACCTCACAAAGAAAGAAATAAATAATAGAGTCACTTTGGCTTGGAAAAGATACTGGTCTCTCAAAGAGATAATGAAGAATCCTTTCGTACCGTTGAAAGCAAAGGGTAAAATATTTAATTCCTGCATTCTGCCTGTTATGACATATGGGTGCCAAACGTGGAGCCTAACTAATCAAAGCATACGCAAATTAGAAACTTGCCAGCACAGTATGGAGCGAAGCATGATGGGCATTAAATTAAAAGATAAAATTAAGCTAGATACTATAAGGAGCAAAACAAGAGTCACAGATATTACGTACTGCATTAAAAAACTAAAATGGAGGTGGGCAGGTCATATGATTAGGAGTAACATAGATAAATGGTCTAGGGATGTAACAGAATGGTGCCCGAGACAACACAAAAGAAAGAAAGGGAGACAGCGACGTAGATGGGAAGACGATATTGTGAAAATAGCGGGGTATACTTGGAGAAGACAAGCTCTGAACCGCACTCGGTGGCGTACTCTAGGGGAGGCCTATGCTGGACAGCAAGACAATCTTCACGGACCGGTGTCAAACGAGTAAATAAGTTTATATTGTAAATATATTTTATGTAAGATTGTTAAATAAAGGCTTTATTATTATTATTATTATACTACACAAGCCTAAGCAGCACTGCTTAATACTGAGTAACAATTACCACCAGTTTGACAAACAATTCTCTTAAATAAATGTATAATAAATTAATATTTAAAGGCATTCAGATGATTTTCTGCTGTTTGTCTTTACGATAATGGTTCAGCGTTAAAGACTACAGCATTATTAAACAGGTATCTGTTTACTGCTTTTAACTTACATATTTTATGTTCTGAACCAAAAATGTCACCATGTGACTAAATTATACAGCCGCTGAAGGTTGTAAAAGGTGAGCGCGTGTGTGGGCTTATTTTACCGTCTAACACTACCTTGCACGGGTAATAAAATCGGATGGCGCCTAAATATCGAATTACTGCTTGAATATGTGATTTCACGTATAAATGCCTCAAGTCATTAACCGACATAACTACATCCGGAAGGTAAAACCAAAATAAAAGGATTAAACTCTTAAATCCACAGAACTGGTAAACCGAACTCCGGCGGTGATACGAGTAGGTACAAGGTTTCTTTGTAGATGTCTTTATTATTATTGCGGTTTATTTTTGATTTTTAAATTCCTGACGTTTCCCGACGTACCGATCGCACCCGCCATAACATCAGATTTGATAGACCTTAAATCCTTGTGAAAGAATACCGATTCTTCCTAAGGAAGGTTTGCGAGGCTATTGAAATTTAAAAACATCTTAATTTCAATAGAGAAGATGTCTGGGTGCTTCTATCGACTTGGGATCCGGTAATTAATATAATAAAATCCAAAACCAAGCATAACACTGCAAGCCTCAAGACAATTTTTATCTGAATTTCTATATTCAGGTAGGACCTGACTGTCGGCGACAGGACCGGATAGACTCTTTTACGAAATACTCATGTAACATGACGTGCCCGCGATATAAGTGTAGAAACTGAATATAAGAATATATTCTGTGAGATCTACACGGTCGAAGAAGAGAGAGCTTGAGGCAAAGGAGGAGCTTGCGCGATTGGAATAAGAACAAGCCAAGGCAGCGGCATGGTTCGCAAGGGCACGATTGGAACACTTCCAGGCAGACGAAGCCACAAGCTCCGATAAGGATCCAGAACCAGAGGACCGTGCCACTCATGTCCAAGACTGGGTTCAGACTACGGAGACTACGGACTACGAGAAGAAGTTGTAATGGAAACAGAAGCCAATAAGAAATTAGGAGACAATTCCAATAAGAAAAACGATATTGCGGTATTCGCTCAGGAAATGGTTTGAATGCGAAAAGCATTTAATGCACAGCAGTACCCACCGAAATACATTAATGAGCTTTCCTGCTTTGATGGAAATACTTCGGAATGGATGGCATTTAAGACCGTATAAGAAGACACTGCAGCTATGTTCAACAGAGTGCAAAACGTAGCCAGAATAGGGAGGGCAGTGAAGGGAACGGCGCGTCAAGCCATTAAGAGCCTGCTGTATTCGGACTGTTCTCCTAGTGAAGTTATGGACGCCCTCAAGCGACACTTTGGTCGACCGGACTCTCAAGTGCTATGTGAGTTAGAGAAGATTAGAAATTTACCAAAGTTATCGGACAGTCCAAGGGAAGTGTGTGTGTTTGCGAACCAAATAAACAATAGTGTCGCCGCGATTAAAGGACTTGGTAAGCTACAATATTCATATTCACCGGAGATAGTGAGGCTTGTGGTAGACAAGTTACCCTCGGTGAACAGATACCGGTGGCACGATTACGCCGCAGAAATGGATTGGTCATCGCCTGAAATAGTAAGCATAGGCATCTTTCTTAACTAAGAAGCACACAGATGCGGCGCCTTCGCCGTCCCGGAAAGCCTGGAAAAGGGCAGAAGGATGACAGGCAGGTTACTCGGCACACACTGTCAGAGAAGGGTTTAAGAAACTTGCACCCAGAGAAGAAAGAATCGTCTGTCTGGAGTGCAAGGGAAAACATTACTTGAACGACTGCAGAAAGTTTTAAAAAGCCTCAGTAGAAGAGAGGTGGAATTTGGCGAAAAAGAATCGTGTTTGTTTCAAGTGTCTGCGATACAAGCATCGAAAAGAGACGTGCAGAAGAAGCGGCTGTAGAGTTTGCAAACGATGGCATCATAGATTACTCCATGCAGACGCACCGAAGGCTGACGTACAACCACAGCCCGAGGTGCCCTAAAATGAAATCACTACAAATGTGATGGCCCAGCGGAAGAGGCGCAAAGCTTACCTCAAAATAGTGCCAGTAGAGTTGTTCGGCCCTAAGCGCTCCATTAGGATATTCGCGCTATTAGACGAGGGCTCGACGGTGTCCTTATTAGACGATAAAGTCGCAGAACAGATAGGAGCCGACGGCCTGGAAGATACCGATACCGATGAATTCAAAGTCTAAGAAATTGCAATTAAATATACAGGGACTTCACCATCCAAAACGCATGAGAATCAAGAAAATTAGGACGGTGGAGAACTTTTACTTGGCGCCTCAGCGAGTGAGCGAGGTATGTGTCGCTAAATACCCGCATCTCGCCGACATAGCTCATCAGTTGTGCTACGAGGAAGAATCTCCGAAGCTACTCATAGGCTAAGACGATTGGGAGCTGATTATCACCAGGTCCATAAAGTAAGGGAAAGCGGGACAGCCGGTGGCTTCGCTAACATGGCTAGGCTGGGTGTTGCACGGTTGCGGAGTGAGACCAGTCAACTTCGTCGATCAATGCCTGTACATTGCCAGAGAACAAACAGAAGAAGAAGAGAGCCTGGACCAGATGATTAGAGATCATTTCTCCATAGAAGCCCTCGGAGTAGCACCGAAGCGTCCCAGCACAGATGTTTCAAATCCTTGCGGCGACCAGTAAGCGCTTAGAGAGCGGCAGATTTGAAGTCTGTTTATTATGGAAGGACAAGGCAGAGAGGATGCCTGATAGCCTCCAGATAGCAGAGAGACGATTGATCACGTTAGAAAAGAAGCTGGAAAGGAATGCCGACCTGAAGAAGGAGTATTCGCTTCAAATCTCCAACCTGCTAGCAAGTGGATACGCAGAAGAGGTGGCTCCAAGGAATGAATGAAGAAGAATGGTACTTACCACATTTTTCTGTCGTGCATCCGCAAAAGAAAAAACTTCGCGTAGTCTTCGACGCCGCAGTTAAAACAGACGGCAAAAGCCTGAACGATATGGTATGGACGATTACCTTCAGAGCGTCAGAGATGAAGAAGAGGCTACAAGGGTTGCGACACAAGTCGACATGATATATAGGAGAGCAGGATTTGAATTACGAGGATGGTCATCCAACAAACCATCCATCCTGAGGAGTCTCGATCCTGAAGCCACCGATAAGAGAGATGATGTCGCCATCGTGAAAAAGGAAGAGAAAACTTTGGGCATGAAGTGGTTGACTAATGAGGAAGCATTAGGCTTGAACAGCGAGTTGAGGAATATGCCGGAAGAGGTTAGAGCTGGTTACGCGACGCCAACAAAGAGGCAAATAACGAGCGCAGTGATGTCAACCTTTGATCCATGGGATTTATATTACCGGTTCTTATAAAAGGAAAGAGGTTACTACAGAATATATGGAGGAGCGGCGTTGGATGGGACGACGAGATTGCTCCAGCTGAAGAACAGGCGTAGCGAGTATACAAGAACTCGTTGCGAATCCTGAAAGAAATACGAATACCGAGATGCATAGCTCCTTACAACACCGAGGGGGAGCTGCACGTGGTCTCAGACGCCAGCGAATCTGCCTATTCAGTCGTCGCGTACTGGAGGTCCACGAACCAAGAAGGAGATGTCAGCGTCATGATAATCGCCGGGAGAGCCAGAGTCGCGCCTCTAAAGCTTTTGTCCATCCCACGACTAGAGCTTCAGGCAGCGGTGCTTGCCGCTAGATTGGCGTATACCATCAAGCAAGAGATGGACCTCGAAGTGAAGGCAACTACGTACTGGACAGATTCGACGACAATGCTGGCATGGATTAAAACGGATCCAAGGACGTTTAAAGACTCGTAGGTCACCGAATCGCAGAGATCGAGGAGAGAACAAGGCCTCAGCAGTGGCGATGAGTTCCGACCTCTGAGAAGCCTCAAGACCTCAGCAGATCTCCAGACCTCAGCAGACGATGCCACGAGAGGAATTCCTAGCAGCTTTAGCTCGGAGCACAGATGGATCGTGGGTCCTTCATTTCTGTACCTGCCGGAGAACTGTTGGCCTCGGGCGAAAACTATGAAAGTGGTCCCAACAGGCGAAGAAAAAGACCCAGAATTTGCCGGAAAGATTTTGGGGATCGACACTGATGTCACGCCAAGCCCGGAGAATCATTCCAGCTGGGTGAGACTACTGCGAGCAACAGCGAGGGTATTGCAATTCATAGAGTTGTGCAAGCCCAAAGAGAAGGTTAACGCGAACAAGTCTAGATCCCGACTGGCGTAAGACCACGAAAAAACAGCCTAATATTCGGGAGAAGAAACATTGTGAGCAAGTAACCTGCAAGCGTTACATTTATTGGAACGTGCAGAGAAATTGTTAGTCCTACGAAGTCAAAAGGAATCTTTCACGGAAGAGTTGCGAAGATTGCGTAAGAAAGAGCCACTGCAGAAAAGCAGTGCGTTAAGGAAGCTAGACGTGATTATTGAAGAGGATGTCCTGAAAATTCGAGGAAGGATAGATGCTGCGCATGGAGTGAATGATGGCTTTAAAAGACCAACGTACGTTAAAGTACTGTCTGGCCGTTATCGAATAGGAAGACTGCTCATTAAACACTTTCATCGACGCTACAATCATGGGAATCACGCGACTGTCATCAACGAGATCAGGCAAAATATTGTCTGCTGGGACTACGCGCTGTATTACGATCTATAGCCAGCAAGTGTCAGTGGTGCAGGGTATACCGATTCAAACCAACAAACGCACCGCCTGGAAACCTACCCATTGAACGTCTACGACATGGAGTGCCGCCGTTTGACTGCACAGCGGTGGATTACTTTGGATCCATGACAGTGACAGTTGGACGACGCCATGAGAAAAGATGGGGAGCCCTGTTTACATGTTTGACAATAAGGGCAGTCCACATAGAGCTGGTGCCTTCATTATCTACCGATTCGGTGATCCTAGCCTTGCGAAGATTTGCCGCCAGACTAGGCACTCCACGCACTATGTTCAGCGACAACGGAACGAACTTTGTCGCAGCCAATAAGGAACTGAAAGAAGCCGTAGAGGAAATGAGAGCTAATATGGAAACCGTAACCGATCATATGAACATCCGATGGAAGTTTATTCCGCCCGGCGCACCCAACATAGAACCTCCTTCTTTTTGAAGTCTGTTAAAAATACTCTATCTAATTCGTCGTAAATGCAGTGTTTTTAAGATTATCCCGGATAAATCTCTAATCACATTGGTATAATGTTTTAAATAAATAGATTTTGATATGCATGGTTTCAGATCATTGACGACTTCATAATATTATAATTTATCTACCTATCTTAGACTTAACGAATTACATAGACGTAATGTTTTTATGAATGTTTTGACGGACGATCTGGCGCAGTGGTTAAGAGCATAAGCCGCTCCGCCCACTGGGTATAATAGCTGCGGGTTCGATTCTCGCACGGGACAAATCTTTGTGTGATCCACACATATTTGTCTCGGTCTGGGTATTTGCTTATGTGAATTTTCATGTTTGTAAACGCACCCACAACACAGAAATAAATCCTAGTGTGGGGATATGTTTCAAAAAGAAAGAAAAAGAAAATGAGTCTAAACATAATGTTAACGCAGAAAAGAAATGTGATAACACCCTTAAAATTGCAGCGTCTTTGACGTTAAGGCTTATCAAAACATCGCGGTTACAAAGATGCTTCCCTATTTTATTTGTATCTTTTTATTCTAGTCTGAAACACTTATAAAGATGGTATCTTCAGTAATAGGGTTGGTAGATAACGTAACCTACAAGTATTTTTAACATCAATATTATTGCGTTTGGATCTTATTCGTAACGACCAAACGTGGTGCGTTACGATAACTTCGTGATATGATCGTTTTATGGTATTCTGTATGCCATTGGAGTAATCTTAAACGAAGTTCACGAAGTTAACGCAACGTAAGATGAAAAAGTGTATGCTCCGGTGGTTTGGGCACATAGAAAGAATATTGGAAGAAAGAGTGACAAAACAGATATATAATACGAAAGTGGAAGGATGTAAGTACCTTGAAGACCTAGACTATCTTACCATGACCAAACAGACCATGTCTTATCTGGAATGCAAATCAAAAGTCTCCGTAACCGGCGAGCGTGTATTAGACGAACTATGAGCGCGGAGGAAGTCAGAGAGTTCTGTAAGGAAAGAACCTGTTGGAATTGTACTCTCCGCCTACATCTCAAGGGATCTGGTGTCATGATATAGAGATAGATTAACGTAACGCAATGTGTTACGTGTTCAATCGGTCATACCGAATAAATGCCCTGCACATATTAATAACGATGTCTTTCGGACTTACGTCGGTTTGAATAACATCGTTTAAGCAATACAACACGCGTTATGACGATTATTTACGGACATGCAATAAAATTGAATGTATGCAAATGACATGAGGGGCGATTCTCCACAGATTCATCTCACATAGCCTTCTCCGGGAATGGTTGGAAACATATGGTGGCCTAAGATTCTGCTTGACAGCGATATGGGAGTTTGGTTCAGTTTCGTAGCAGATAATGGATGAGAGTAGCCGAGGACCGTATTCAGTGGCGTGCAATTAGAGAGCTCTTTTTTATGGAACTAAACTCACTACACATGCCCACCACTGTAACTCCTGTACGCCAGGATCTACAGTTGTTTCCTTAGATTACACCAAAGTTTAAACCTTGGGGTGTCGCGGGAAGCGCTTTAATTTTCTTGGAACCCGCAGCAAATTTAATTCGTCGAGCTATGGAGCCTGATGATGATTAAGTTGGTGCGTATTGCAACAATAGTGTAAAATTTTACATTTATAGAGTTCCGTTTAACCAAAAATAAACCGCGATAAAATCCGAAAAATAATTTTATTTCATGTCTAATATTCACGTAAATCTAAGAACTCAGTAGAGTCACGTTTTTTTAAAAATACGATACATTGGTAATTATTACTAGACTTTTAAATTTAATCTAGGAAATATTTGTGGATGAAAATTTTCTTACTTTTCTCACAAATTTAAAGGTGTCTTACTTTTTAGAAGAAATAGGAAATAATTATATTCTAGTCACATTTAACTCTACTTGGAGATAATCATCATAAATTCTTTATTTCAACCTACTGGGATCACGTGTTGGTAGAAAGGGTTAGTATAGAAACAAATCAACAATAACAAAACGCAATCAGTTACACAAATCAAGTCTGTAAATGAACCATCAGCTATGATTCATGTAAGATAAGTATGGTCCAACTCTCATTTTCGCGTGGCAGGTGTCAACTTCTACATGTTTATAACATACTTCGTTTATGCTCAAATAAATAACTATTTTTTTTATAATTTATTAACTCGTCTCAATAAAACGAGCTCGTTGTGGGACGAGCCGCTGAACTAGGCATACAAGAATGCCCTTTCTGGTTCTGCAAAGACGTTATTTTATTTTGTTCCCAGGTTTGAAGGCAGTTTTAGCGGCCCGTGCGGTCGCTTCGTGATGGTGCATGCAATCCGCGATTAGCAACATGTTCGTTAAGTCATTGGGCTTCAGGAATGTGAGGTCACATTGTTTACTATATCCCAAAGCATTTTCTTGGCAATAAACAGGCGCGTGCGCTACCTTGTCGGTATTGGAGGTTTGAGGGCCGGTTAGATATTCTTACACAGTTATTGTTGTTAAATAACTCACGCTTCATTTATCTGAAGGCAGAACGCATAATTGGTATATATACCCTCATATCGCTGAGGTATTATCTGTCCATTATTCGGGCACAAATCTTTAGAATTTTCTTAGGTTCTTTTGATCATGGAAGTTCCCTCCCGACGTTAGCCTTCACTCAAAGTCAGAGGTATTAGGTTCCGAAAACACGAAAATGCAAACAGGGATTTAGCTCCGAGTTTGCGATTTGTGTGATTGTGTGTGACGGCAAGCGTTGTAGGCTGCCATAGTCTTTTTCAGCTTACATATTGTTGTAATTATTTTATAATGAATTATCCTGCAAGTTATCTGGAGGTCACATTATCACGTCTATTTCTTATTTTTTAAACGTAGCCCCACGCTAGGAATTATTCGTGTGTCTTGGGTGCGTTTACAAACACGAAATTACCATATACAAACACCCAGACCGAAAAAAAAATTTTTTAGATCACACAAAGATTTGTCCGGTGCGGGAATCGAATCCGCGACTACTTGTCCCAGATGGCGAAGCGGTTTAAGCTCTTAATCATTGGACTAAGCCGTTCGTCAATCTCTGCCAGGATATTTCAAGAATGCGATCTACGAAGACATACATAACAGTTTCGGAATTTCTGTCGAGATTTCCGTCAGTAATTTTTCAATGAATAAGCATAAAAATATTAATTCCCATTTAACGTGTCTTTGTTTCCATAAAACTGGTTCCATAACCTATAAAGATAAGCACAAGGATGTAGCGAGAGAAGTACAGCAGTCATTAAGATAATCAGTCTTAAACTTTATTAACGCGTGCTAGCAAATCTTCATGTATTAGTTTCGAAAGTACCACGGTGATGTAGAAGCAAGTATGTAGAAGCAGTAACGTGTCCGCACATTGATGAGCCGCCGATTTATGATCAGTTCCAAGCGTAAAACACGTCGACAACTACTTTATGTGTTTTCACTCCGCGACGCCGGAAATTTAATATCGCCGCTCGTTATTTGAAAATTGCAGTCTTATAGAGTTATCTTTGATTCTTGTGTATAGGTTATATTTGAAGCATCCGAGAGAAGCAATAGGAATAAGAAAAATGGCGCTAATATCAGTGTCTCTGGGCGGGGATGTGTTATGCTCCTGTGAAATGAATACTCAAATTTAGTTTTTTTTTAGTTCAGTTATGCGGCTTTCTTTCTTTTACAGTCTCGTGATTTATTAAACTCAGATTTTTTCCTACTTCTCGGCTCAGGACTTATTGTGTGAAAGTTTTTTCTTTTAACATAAATAAAAGGACTCGATGCACTAGACTATAGTTTACTATCTATCTATCTATAACCTCACGCCAGATCCCTTGCGGGGTAGGCAGAGAGTACAGAGTTCCTATAGTTACTATAGTTTACATTTACTTTTTTATACTAAAACTACTTTTATATGTTCCAGGCATGTTAATAGTAGTTCGAGACATTGTTTCACTGCTAGTCAAAGGCCTTTTTCACTGCTTCTTTAACTTTTTCCAATCTTTTCTGTTAGTTATTATGTTAGGCTAGTCTCTTGAAAAGGTGTCCAGCTCAAACCAACGTTTGCTTTAACCTTCGAATTTCGTTGGAACAAGTCAGTTGTTATATTTGTCTATTGATTGTGATACACTCCAAACATGTATGCCTAAAATTAATAAAATGAAACATTTGGGTTTTTTTATTGTCAGATTTAATTTCAAATGATATCGTTGTCTTGATGGTGGAACTATGTAAACCAGAAATTAACTGTTTTCAGAAATAAGACAGTTAAGTATCACAAAATATATCTTTTCTAAATAAATTTCGGCCAATTAGTTCTCTAGGATTATAAGTTTTAATTGCGCATAGGTGTTTTCACTGTTGCCTTGTTCGAATAAGGCCTTTGACGTGCAAATAACCTTATAATACTTGCTATATTTTTACCTCAAATTTCACACTAAAAATAAGACTTTATTGCTGTTTACAATAACAAAGTATTAGCAATGTTATTTCCTTAATTAAACTTAAATCTAAATTATCGGCGTTCGGTTATTTTCTTTCTTAAAACAGCTTGTCTTCCGACAAAAGCCTCCTCTAAAGATTTCCATATCTTTCTGTCTGTTGCCATTCGGATTCATTGTGGAAATTTCACACTAAATATAGACAATTAATAGAAAATGAGGCTTACATCTTTTCACGACCAAGACGACTATTTATTAGTTGAGATGTTGAAATAAAATGACGACTATGATTATTTATAAATGTGATATGTCTAAGGTTCGAGGCTTAATACAATGAGTTATCGACCAATAACTGTCAGTTTAATCAATCACTGCTGCGGCATCGAATACGGGATCTTTAAATAGTTAAAAAAACAGTGATAGCCTAGTGGTTAGACCGTTGGACTGCAAAGTCAGCGGTGTCGGGTTCAAACCCAGGGACGCACCTTTGTCGTGCGTCGTCATAAGCATGTGCGTATTAAAAATTAATTATCACTTGCTTAAACGGTGAAGGAATACATCGTGAGGAAACCTGCCTAAGAGTTTGTCGCAGGTGTGTGAAGTTCGCCAACCCGCACTGGGTCAGCGTAGTGAACTATGGCCTAAACTCCCTCAGTTTTAAGAGGACGCCCGTGTCCAACGGTGGGACAGTTTCTTAACAGGTCTAATATTATTATAAATAGTTAAATTATTCCTATGAATTTTGCATGATTATTGAGATTGTTGTTTTGTATCGTTGTATAATGATAATGAGTATTAGTAAAAATATGGGTTAAAACATAAATGTTTTGTTCTAAGTGTCATTTAAGTATTCTAAAAATTCTACGTAAATACAGAACTTGCGCAGTGTCAAAAAAAAAAATTCACACCTCGGCAGGTTGCAACAACTGCTACTATTTCTTTATTACCTCGTTCTTTTAAAGTTTTTATTGTTAGCCAAGAACTCACAACTTTACTCTTTGTAACATACAAAACACAAAGCTCAATATAATAGATGTCGAAACAAAACTAGAAGGTGTAACTTTGCAGTAACATACAATAATGAAACTTCAACCATGCCGTATGTAAAGAGGCGTCGGCATCCAGGGCCTTTATTCCCTATAACTAGTTAAAGACGTAACGGGGCTCGTTGCGAAAACTTTGTGAAATGATCGGTTCTTTTCTCTAATAACGTTTTATTTTAGTAAATTATAGTTGGCGTAGAGTCGTCACGCAATGGGTGCCTGCAGATGGTTTTTGACGTCGGAGCAGGCCCAGAAAACGTTTACGTGACAACTTGGATGAAGGAGATGGGTGATAACAGATCGATCGGTTATGGGGGAGACCTTAATCCAGTGGGACGATATAGGTTAAGAAAAAGAACATTAACTCTGAGTCTTAAAACACACGCTATGCTTAGTTTGATGCTCAAAGAAATTGTGTACTGTTGTTACAAACTTGTGAATGGTATTTGGAGTACTATGGAAACAGAATTAGATTTCACGAACTTATCGTAATGCGCTGCGTTTGGTCCTAGCAAATAAGGACTCGGAACATCGACAAAAAAACGTTCTACCTGCCAGTACACCTTCCGAGAACATAAAATTGTAAAGTCAAATAAGCGAGTTTGTTCTACTGACTGTACCGACGTACCATCGGCAGCAGAATTGTATTATTTCTATTTATCACTTTAAATTGCTTCTACTTAGTATAAGCGTGTATCACGCATGAATTTTCTATTTTTTAAAAGAGAAAGTACGTTGTTATTTTTTTATTAATATGATTGTGAACATGTGTATCTAATGTTCGAGCGTTAATTGTTGTATTTTGAACTGTTTTCTTCTTTTGTTTTTTAAAAACGTAGCCCCTCACTAGGATTTATTCCTATGTCGTGGGTGCGTTTACAATCATGAAAATTCACATATACAAATACCCAGACCGGAACAAATGATTGTGGATCACACAAAGATTTGTTCCGTGCGGGAATCAAAACCGCGACTATTAGTCACAGTAGGTGTAGCGGCTTAAGCTCTTAACCACTGCGCTAAATCGTTTGTCCGCTGTGTTACTTAAAAGAATTCCGTACAAAATATTTTTATAGCGGTTTTGAAAAGGACAAACTTATCTTTGGGCTCTTTGTCCTGCAGTGGACGTCGTTCGGTTGATGATGATTCTTAAAAGATTTCTCAATTTTCATTGCCTTTTAGCTATTTTGTTGTCAATTTAGTGCAGATATACAAGTTGTAACATAACTAATGCAAGACCGGAAAGTAGTTTGTTCTAAATCGGTAACTGAATTGCTTCCAACAATTTTTAATGTATATTATATATTTTTTTTGATTTGCGAAATATACAGTGACTCCTTCAATGCGCGAACACACTAAATTTATTCTTGATTCCAAGCGATACGGAGATTTCAAATGCATTTCTAAAACGTATATCTCGATACGCGCAGATACAAGTACAAGTTTCATTGTTTATTGGGGTATAAAAGTGCTTGAAAAAAGGGTAAAATCTTTAAATTTAGAAATTTGGCTTTCGTATTGAATTTGTGAAGCCATTATCTATCTAATTGGGGTGTCTGAGGTCTTGCGTTATTTACGATACACCTTGTATAGAGCAAACGTGTCTTTACATATGCTTAAGTCTCGTTTTATTCGCCTTTAAAATGAGACTTCAACATCTTCCAGTGAAAAGAATTCTTCAGGGTTATATTTAATTAAACTGACAATGCAAGATATTTGTCAAAAAGTGATAAAGTTGTCGCATTGTCACGACAGCTATTGCTTAATAAAGTGGTTTTGTATAGTTTATTGTTGACAAATTCGACATATTTTTATTTGTCGCCCGTAATTGTCACTTTTAATAAACAAGGCCGTGTATGTAACTAATAAATTGGTAACAATTTACGCTTCTAATAGATATAAAAAGCCTGCAGATCCGAAAATTGTAAAGGCAAGTACCGCTACGAACTCAAAGTGTGAATCGACCACCCTTCAAATTTTAATTCGCAAACAAAATTCTGAATGGACATTTTTTCCCATCCGGTTCCCATTCACATAGTTCTTAACGCTTTGTGGGGACACTCGTGCGAACGTGCCGCGTGACGTCACCGACGCTAATCCTCCCCAACGGACACGTTCCTAACAAAGCGTCCTAAGGGATTTACCGGTGATGCATGAAAAAATCGCTTAACGGTAGATGTGGTATGGTTGACCAGGTTTAAATGTGGAATGACATTTTTTTGATCGTTATTAGTGTCGAGTTTATCATGGTTGGTGGTGACGGGTTGATCTTGTCATAACCAAGATCAACCCGTCACACGTATGTGGATTTAATTGTGATAGCTAGAGCTACTTGTCTATTGTTGTACAAGACAATACAATTTCAGAGGACACGGGAATACACCTCCCCTATGATGCATAAAATGTGCATCTAAAAAAAATAACACCGCCGTGGAGGAAGCTAGAGAAGCCTGTAAGTTAGCCTATAGTTGGAACTCTGTATTCTTCGCCTATCCCGTAAGGGATCTGGCGTGATGACATGTATAGATAACGATGAATTTATTTTTTATATTTATTAAACCGATAGTACTTAGTACCGTTTTTGACGGACGATTTAGCGCAGTTCAGCGCAGCGCATTTGCTCCGGTCTGGGTATTTGTGCATGTGAATTTTCGTGTTTGTAATCGTACCCGCGACACAGGAATAAATCCTAGCGTGGGATTATATGTTTAAAAAAAAGAGTACTTATAATCATTTCAGCGTCACCTTACTAACCTATCGTATTCGTTTACAAAATAGTTTCTAATCCATCACTAATACCTGTCTGTTGTACTGCTTACCGTTGATTTGAAATTGTAAAACCGTAAACACATTTATTGCCTCATCAATATTTTACTCGTACTAAACCGGTGTGTTTGGGCGTGACTAACAAATCAGTTTTAGCGTTTAGTTCGCATTAACGAAATATAATAAGCGGCCCTTTGATGTGCCCTTCTACCTATCTCGATTTTGTAATATGCGTGATATTACACGCAAAGGAAACTTTATGTTAATTATCTATCTCACGCCAAATACATTTGTAAGGGATTAAGCTTTTGGTCGGTAACTACCATTCGGAAAATGTAATAAATCATATATTTAAAGCAGTGGCTTGAGGCCTACGTTCCATTAAAAAAAATGACTGCCGTGTTTTTGATATCGAATTGCCGTGTTTTGAGGCAAATTTTGAGAAATTGCCGTGTCTCATGCATTTTCATAAAATGCAAACTTTGTAGCTCTACTATCCCTTTTTAAAGTTAATGAAACAAAAATAAATACTAATAGTTTTTTTTATTCATTAGAACCATCATAATATTAATGTCACGTAAATTTATTTCTTTTTCTTCCTCTTTCTTTAATTAGTATTTTTAACTGTATTTCATGTAATTTAGCATTTCTTTAGTTGGCTTAAAATTTGTGCAATTATCTTTAGACTCAATGTATTGTTTGTCGAGTAATGTATTGTTTATAGTGGGTGTGATTATTTTATTAAGAGATTTTGTTGTTATAATATTCACGAAACTAAAAATTCTCTCGCAATCAGCATTAGCATGGGGCAAAGACAAAATATTTAGTACGAATTGGGCTAGGTTTTCACAACTATCATTCGGCTGGGTCAATATTTCTGACCTAAAGACATCGACTTTTATTACATCTGAAACATTAAAATTCAATTGCCTAATCATAGTCGGAAGCGTTCGCGCTATTTATCATCAATTTTGTGATGAGCGTCTTCATCTTTACAGATTATTTTTAATTCATTAATTATGACCATCAGAGATGGAAATGTTTCACGTGTTTCTTCTTTTATTGCTTCTTTAGGGGTCAGATACTCATTGCCGTGTTTTATGATACGGCAATAAATGTTCTGCCGTATACCGTGTTTTTTTTGCCAAATGGCACTGATTGCAGTATAGCATATGCATCACTGCTTGAGGCATTATTGGTGTGACGTTGTATAAGTATTTTGCTAAATGGGCACAAGCTTTCAGTAACATTATTATAAAAGTACCATAATATAGCTTCGCTACGATATTCCTCTTAAAAAGACTCAGAACTATTCATTTCCAAATACCTGCCATACCTATTATCTAGGTCGCTTAAAGCATTCCAATCTATTCATGAACGAAAGTGAATGAATACGAATACCTTACCGACTAGTGTGATATAAGGCTTATCGCCCACACAGATATGCGGCTGCGATGCTAAATAATAAATCGACTACTAATAGATATATACATACACCCAGGTTTTTAACCCACTGAGGTAGGCAAAGACTACAGTTTGCCAAATACTACGATTCTGTCACAGCTAATATGCTGCCCCAAAATAATTTCGAGGGTAAAGTCATCTTTTTCACAGTACAAATTTACTAAATGAAGATGAACGTGACAGCACATTTTCTCGACAGCTTGACGCTAACGTTCATCTGTTCGTGCTAAGACCTCTGATTACTTATGTATCAGATCTAGCAGCTAAGATGATTTTTACAGTCGTTAAAGCTAATAGAAAGCGGAAAAATGTACTAGAATGATATTTATTTTGAACGAAAAGTGAAGTGGTCAAAACAAGGCGCTGTCGATTGCGGAAAGATAATACTCGTAGATAAAACTCGTAAAATGCTTGAAATTTGTCTAGGCCGCCAGTTTTCATCCAAATTATGCCGTGCTTCATAATTTTGGTCAGCCTACATGTGTGGGAAGTGAGGACAGCTCAGTAGTGGAGAGGTATTAATCGCACCATTATTACCCTCGTAGGTGGCGCTCGAGCACTGTGCGACCGCGGTGTTTTTACTGACCACCAAAGTTAAGCAGCGTTCCACTCGGTCGACCTGAGATACGTGACTGTTTGTGGCATTTTCATATTCGAGCGTCTCCGTGCTTCGGAAGGCACGGTAAGCCGTTGGTCCTGATTACCACTTAATGTGGTATTCGTTAAGCCGAGTTGAAAGCCTTATAGGCGGCTTGATACGTTCCAAGAGCAGTTGGCCACAAACCTGTCTCCACTAATCCGCACTGGGTTCGCGTGGTGGAGCATGACCTGATTTTTGTTACCTCAATTCGTGAGAGAAGGCTTTTGCCCAGCAGTGGGTAGTACATGCTGATATCATTTCGCCTTACTATCTGCCCGATGCTCTATTCGTTACCGGTTTTGCGAGAGGTAAACGACGAACAGCGCGAGCATGGTCGAGCGTTTTATTGCTTTCTTTTGTAAATTCAGCATTGCAGTCCATCTTAGTCAGTCAGTGTTGTTGGTTAGTCATCTTTATTAATTTTAGGTTGAAATTATTTTTGAAGAAAGTTTTGCTTGTTAAGTTTTTAAAACAAGCATTACCCCCGGAATTTTATTAATATGAAACTATATGTTTAATAATGGGGTTGTAAGAATGGGAAATAAACTGCTGACATAGAGAGAAGAGTGAGTGCAGGGAACAGAGTAAATGGTGCGATAGGAAAGCTACTTGAGAGCCGGCACTTAAGCCAAAAGGCGCTGCTGGCCATACATAACGGAGTGCTTGTCCCAACGCTGTTATATGGCAGCGAGAGCTAGGTATGTAAGAAGGAGAATGAAAATAGGATAAATGCGGTGGAAATACAAGCTCTGCGGAAGACGTGCGGAGTGAAGCTGACCGACCGTATTCGCAACAGCATAGTAAGAAGGCGAGTAGGTATGAAAGATAGTATCGGTGTAAAGATGAGAAAGGGTATGCTCTTTTGGTTCGGGCATATAGAAGGAAAGCCAGAAGAAAGAATGACAAATCAGATATACAATGTGAAAGTGGAGGGATGTAGGTACCGGGGAAGACCTAGACTATCTTACCGTATCCAAATATCAGAGCCTTATCTGAAGGTCAAGTCAAGAGTCTCCGTAACTGGCGAGCGTGTATGAGACGAACTATGAGAGTGGAGGAAGCCAGAGAGGTATATAAGGAAAGAACCTGCTGGAACTCTGTACTCTCTGCCTACCCCGCAAGGGATCTGGCGTAATGATATAGTTAAAGATAGATAGATAATCTAATAGTAATAATAAAGTTCCTCATCCAACCCCAAAACATATTTTTTTTTATCTAGATACAGCTCACCTTCAAAAAAGAATCAATGAATACCGATAACCGAAAATAGTACATAACATCTTTTGTTTGGTAATACGCTAGTCGTTAGTATAAATTCATTTCAAAATACCGGTACCGTTAGACTTAGGGTATGGGGTGTTCGTCCCCGTCAATGGAAAGTGTGTCGGGATCCAAGCCACAGAGACGCCACCGCGCCGCGCGGTCTCCTCTGTATCTACAGTATGTTTTAAATGGAACCTTTTGAATTTTGCAAGACTACTGCTGTGAAGACGTGTATAAGAGTATTGTTACGTAAGTCGAAATCCGGGCCAGAAGTTAAAGTTATGGTAATGGGTTTTAGGTAATGTTATTCACAAATTTATGCAGGACACTAATTTTAAGTAAACTAAATTGCGTGTTAAGTTCATCAGTCATCAGCTTAACAGTGGAAACCACCGCTCTTGTGCTGGATACTGTAGCTTTTACCTGATCTTCACCAGGGCCGTGTTTAGTGAAAGACAGACGACAGATAACAGCGTCACAATTTGACAATTTTGTGAATAATAACCCATACAAAAGCGCTTTATTAAACAGCACTTGTCGTGACTGTGGGATAGTTTTGGCATTTTTGGCGTCGCAATGTCAGTTTTATTAAATAGGGGTGCAGGGGGTCTAGGTTAGTGGCAAGCATTTTACATATTCTCTTTCGGCAGTCGATTGCGCCTGGTTCTGACCACGTAACTTTATATTGTGAAATGTCATTCCCGTGCGTTTTTCTATTAGAGTTAACGACTGTGGAAAGTACACTTGTTTACAAGCCCCAGTCATCAGTCCATCTTGTGAGGGCTTCCCACTTCGTTTTCCAGTACAAAACTTATAATAAAAAATTAAACAACATGTACAAAAGCCCTCAGTCATCTCCCACGCGGTTAGAAGCGCGTAGGCGATCCCGGGAAAATACATTCGTAGTATAGTAATACAGCTTAGTCGCTGAAACGCAGGGCGGACGCGGCGCCGCGGCGGGCGGCGGGCGGTCTCGCTACGTCGCAGACTCTACGTCGAATCAGCGGGTCACACAGAGGACGCTTTTGAGTTATGCTATTCGGTACATATTTAGCGAGAAACGCTTACTGTTTAGGGACATTGAGATGTAACTTAATAGGGTTAAACTTAATGTTTACATAATTGTGCTGTTTCTGTGAAGGTTCCTTTTCGGTGTAAATTGCTTATTCTGTTTGCTAAGGTACTAATATAGTAATGCATAAATATATGTATCCATTTTCTGTTTATGCTTTGAATAGAGTAATTCCATTTCTTTTTGAGTGATTTATTGTGATTATGCGTACGTATGACATCGTAAACTACGTCGTACATTATTAATGAAATCATCTCGCAGATATTTTATTGTACAATAATCATTTTACTGTATGTTTTCGCGCGTTTGTTCACTATACGCTACCAGTTAATAATATCGTAAACAGTATCTTGGATTTATGTTTAAATTTTTGATACTAACTCTTTGTTTGGTAATAAACATAACAGTCTGCTGGTCTTAGTTGGTGGATTTGAGATATGATTCGTGTTTGTAATTCTCCATATCGAAGAAATTTTAGTGCAATTATAGAGTTCTAGGTTTCCATCCTTAGGTTGCGATCCGCATGATATAATGGTTGCTCGACTTACTAGAATGCGAGTTTAATCTTCGGGTGTACAAATCTTTGTGCGATCCATAAGTATTTGTTTCGGTCTGGGTATTCGTGCATATGAAATTTGTGTTTGTAAACGCACCCATATCATAGGAATTATGTTGGAATAATCACTGATATTTTTTTCTTCTTTTTCTTTTCTCTTTTTTTTTAAAAGTAGTCCTACACTTGGAATTATTCGTGTCGTGGGTGCGTTTACAAACATGAAAATTCACATACACAAATACACAGACAGAAACAAATAATTGTGGGTCACACAAAGATTTGTCCCGTGCGGGAATCGAACCCGCGACTATTAGACACAGTGTGCGGAGCGGCTTAAGCTCTTAACCACTGCGCTAAATCGTATATATGGGTATAATAAGGCGAGAGGCACCTTTTCTAAAAAAATTGAAATATAATCTTAAACGAACAGACAGCTTAGTCCAGTGTTTAAGAACTTAAGCCCCATTAGAGCGAGTAGCCACGGGTACGATCCCTGCATGGGACATATCTTTATGTGACCCATAAATATATGTCCTGGTTGGTGTGTTTGTATATGTGAATTTCATGTCTGAACGACACAGAAATAATTCCTATTGTGGTAGCCCCACATGAAAACAATAAATATTCATTCATTATATATAGACAAATAAATAGAAGAGAGTGGAGGAAGCCAGAGAGGTATGTAAGGAAAGAACCTGTTGGAACTCTGTACTCTCTGCCTACCCCGCAAGGGATTTGGTGTCATGATATAGATAGATAATTTATATGGAGCCTAATTAGAAGATGGATGCTTACAGCAAAGCCTGTTATGTCTTTTGGGGAGGCCTTTACATTGCAGTTGATGTCTTTTGGCTGAAGATAAAAGTTTTATTGGTTATTGAATTGCCCCTTTTAGACTTAGGCTAGAGACTTTCCTCGCGTCGTATTCCTCAGATTTGAGGATGGTGATGTTTACAAAGTGTCTTGACCTTATATGATTCTCCGTTTGCTTCCTTCTGCAGCATGAATAGCAGCGCTAAAACTGGAGTTAAGAATCGAGTCATAAATAGAACGAAACCAACATATGTTGGTCTCACAAAGATATGTCTCGTGCGGGGATCGAACTAGCTACTACTCTACCCAGTGGGCGGGGTGGCTTAAGCTCTTAACCACCGGACCAAGCCGTCTGAGTTGGAGGATTCTATGAGACTCCTCCAACTCAGGATATAACAGTATTTGTATATCTACTATCATTAAAAATTATGTGTATGTTCCAGCTAGGTATATCTAGCTCTATTTTCGGTGTAATTGTTAATATATACTTCAAAATAGCACTATCAAGTGTAGATTCTCAATATATAGTAACAGAAGTATCCATTCCTTAAGATTGTATCAGTAAACACTGACATATTTATTTCACATGTTTTGGCTAACATCTAGTCCAATTCAATAATGTCTACTTAAGTACGTGGTGTTATTCCATAACAAACAAATATACCGCTCTGACGCACTATTAAATTAGACCGGAATGTCAATAACTACATTTTCGCCCATCGCTTACGCCCACAAGTGCCCATACGAAATGCGCAACTTAATATATAGGCCATTTTTAATCCAGTTGAGTACATCGCATAGTGGCTATTACATTATTTTCGTCACCCTTAACCTTTCCATCACGTTTCGGGTAGAAAATCCCACGCCTCCAGACTTTTGGCTGCCGTCCAATTCTTACTATGCCGTCCAGTTTTTATTCTATATCTCGCTACAGTGTTACGTCAGGACAATTTTTTCAATGACGGATTATTTTGATGGGCTATCGAAGTGTTTGAGAACACCATCTGCTGTGTCGATAAATTCCGAATGCTAATTCTACTTGAACCGTATTGAATTCGTGTGAGGCGACCTGCAAACTAAGATTGGGACAGTTTTCGTGCTGTTGTCTAAGTTGGAGACAAAATGTTTAAGAATGTGTTTGTGTGAACCGTCTAAGCTATACAATTATATGTGTGTGGACCTCACAAGAATGGCTTGTTATTTAAACGGATAATAATTAATCTTTGCGTGGATTGATATACAACACTGAGTATGGCTCTGATTAGTAGTGGATTTTATCATAATTTGACGATCTAAAACTCGATGACCGTCAAATATGGCTCTTTATTAGAAGAAAACTTTATGCATCTTGCCTAATAGAAGTTCTTATTGTAGAGGCGATTATTTCTTCTATGTAATATTAAAATGTACTCGTACCTAAGTGGAATCTTATTATCCTCAATATATTTCCTTAAAATCGGGTATCAACGATTATTTTACCTATTCTCTTCACCATATTTATTGTTTAACAGCAAATAGCGACTATCGTAGTTGGCGTTTGAGAGGTCGTCTACATATAATTTGTTCCCCGACCTTTAACATTTGAGGTATTTTTTCCCCACGTATTTTTGTCTTGGCGCTGTGCCGAGTATTTTGACATGACCGTCTCTTCTCCATAATCATTCATAATATTTTGATAATATTGTAGTTTTGTTTTCAGCATGTATTACGTTTTTTTTTTTTTTATTTTTTTTTTTTTATTAAAAACGTAGCCCCTCCCTAGGATTTACTCCTGTATCGTGGCTGCGTTTACAAACAAGAAAAATTCACATACACAAATACCCAGACCGAAAAATATAATTGTGGATCACACAAAGATTTGTTCCGTGCGGCAATCGAGGCCAGGCCCTCTATAATGTTTTTTTTTGGAATTATTGCCTGTCTTTCCGTCCGTCTGTCTCTTTGTGTTCCAATTACGCAAATACTACCAAATAGATTTTAATGAAGTTTGGTATGGTAATAACTTATACCCTAACATAAAATATTAAATGTACTTTTTATCCCGGAAAAATTAAGCAATCCGAGATTATCACAGGATAAATTATACAACTTTATTTTTTTTTATTATTGTTAGTCGCGACCTGCAATGTTACGTTAAAATGTGTGATTTTGCCTACACATAAATTCCTCCATGAACTGATAATGGACTCGGGTTTGTCTCCTTATGAAGAAACTCTTCAGTGGTTAATAGCATGCGCCCGAAGTTGTTTATACACATTTGATTTAGATACTCAGATATGATTTCTTGCATGAACCGATGATGCAGTAAAGATTGTCTCTTCGGGAGTTCACTCTTTAACGACGAATGATTACGGATATGAAACTTTGCATATACGTCTGGTTAAGAAAAAAATGCACGATTCTTGCGGGATAGTCTTTATTTCTCCATACTATCACAGCTGAACGGCTTCCAAAGATACTAAGTATGGAGGTGTCTTAGGTCAGTACAGGATCTCTGCCATCCCAGAAAGGCCGGTCTACCTATGTCAAATTACAAAAAAAACGCGTGCGTAGCCGCGGGTAACAGCTAGCTTAATATAAAGTACTGATAATTTAATTTAAGATAACGTTTAGATTTTTTGGCAACAGCCAATGAGTAAAAAAGTGGTGTTGTGTTTTATATACATAATGTTATTCTGGTGTTTTTTTCTTGCTAGGCCAGATTTCTAGGAGCGCGTCTAGGGTATCACGCCATTGTTTTATAGACTTGCTGATACATATAGTCGGCGCTTGGGTTTTCTGGATGGCTGTTTCAATGCTGGTAATGGTGAAAGTTCGATTTAATATAGTTTTCATAGTCGTCCACATGGTGGCCAAACATAAAGGAAACTTGAAATAACATTGGGGTCTCGTCTGGTACACTGATCTTCCTTGATATCCGAGTATGCGACAATAGTAAGAGATTAATATTGTTACATGGAATGCACTGAGGTTAGCTGCTCCGCCCTACGTCCCACCGCTTGCCCAGTTGCCAATCGAATAACAACGCAGCGCCGTCCGCCATCTTACATCGACTATCTGTCATCGGGGATTCGTCATCTGATATATGTCATCTGTCATCGATTTACAACTAAACACACTCAAACAATTATTAAAGGCATAGACTATGTCTATGGACAAGATTAAAAGGTTACTTAAATAAAAATAACCGCTTGTCACTCCCTTAGCTGTATAATATAACATTACAATTGGTTTTTCGATGGCAGACCGTAAACGTTGTTTATTTTCTCATTAATTGTATGTCTATAGTTGTACAATACTTTTGTACTACTATTTGCCTCAAATTTCCTTCGCTATTTAATTCAATTGTGTTTGTTGCTTAATCTTAAGAAACTAAATGCACCATTTTAAAGTTTTAATATCCAGAATATTGAACCACTTGAAACTAAATTCCGAAATTCAGTTGTTAAACAAGTTATTAAGATTTAATTAAAAGATTTCCTTTGGTATTTTCACCCAGGCACGAAAACTCATTGAAATAAGGCTGTTGGAATGTATCAGTAGGGCTAGCATGGGCGGTAAGACTTTTCTCGCACGGGATGACATTTTTTCGACCCGTGATTCGAGTCTTGTATGCAAGTCAAAATAGTCTTGTTTTGCCTCTGGTCGGTCTGAGAGGGGTTACCGTTTGTGGAATTTTAATATTCAAACGTCTCCATACTTTGGAAGGTACTTTAAGCCGTTGGTCCTGGTTAATAATTAATGTGGTAGTCGTTAAGTTGGAAGATTTGTAAGCGGCATTAAGTTTAAACTGCAGGTGATCACCAACCTGCCTTCACCAATCTGCATTAGGTCTGCTGGTCTGCTCTCACCTCGCTTTGTGAGAGAATGCCGGTGTCCTGCAATAGGATAGGCTAATTTATTATGTGACAATACAATGCAATCCTCAGAACTAGTTTTCTCGTGTCATAGTTTTGTCACAGCACGCCATGCTAACGCGTAAGAAATAACGGGTTTCTCTCTCTAGAGTGACAAAATCAGTGACCTATGTCTTGCGGTGCCGTGCGCTAGCCCTGCAGACCTAGTTAGCAAATGAAGCGGTCGGAGCCATCGACTGCGAATTCAATTTGTGCCGACCGCAGGCCGAGAATAGTGATACATTTTGTTCGTTGTTGTATTAATTTCCGAAATTGCTGACGATGCTGCTCTATTCTTTCTTTAATAAAATGATTTATTTTGATTGCCTCATTGGTCTAGTGGTGCATAGTGCGGTTGGCGGTCAGGACATCCTGGGTTCGAATCTAGGTCGGACAAAGGGGTTTTTCTATAGTAAAATCCTCAATAGCCATTCGAAGAAGAAGTTATTAGGAGTTAACATCGCGTACACAGTACTACGCGTGACTGCCTCGTTGGTCTGGTGGCAAAGTGCATCGCTTTGTGATCACGAGGTCCTAGGTTCAAATCCTAGGTCGGACAAATGTAGTGTTTCTAACGAAAAATTCCCAGTATGAGTCCAGAGTCTGGAATCGTGCCCGGTATATGGCAATAGGCTCTTCCCCTATTACATGGGACCTAACATCGTCGGTGAAACGTGGGTGTACTCAGTACATCTCTGAGGGGGTGGCCCTCTGGGAAATATAGGCGTGACGGTGTTGACTTCAGCCACCCCCGTTTGGGCAATATAGGCTTTTCTAGAATTTTGTGTTACTAATGTTAAGTTTAGACTCCTGAATTGTAATATGCGTATAAATATTTTCTGTTGTTGCAAAGATTTGTATCGGGTAAGGTCTAATTGTCCAGGAAAATACGATAGCATCTTAATCTTGTTATAAAAATAAAATGGAAACAATGACATGTATTCTGAATTTTCCTAACGTATTTTCCCACAACGAGAAAAACAGGAAATTCGAAAGCGCGCGATAAAAATCATACGCGCCATAACGTCACTTTCTAGGTGGTGTTCATATGCAAAGGAGTCTCGCGACGCAAATCAGTGACGTCAAAAAATTCAACGTCAGCTTTTAAATTGAGTTTGATTTCAACACTTGTTACTTGCAAAATATAGGGTTATTATATCATAAAAGCCATAACTATGGTACTAAGAGCCGTAACGTCACTTAAAATTTTCCTGATAGTTTAACTGGCAAATCAGAACATGGCTATTGATTTTTTTTTCTTTTACAGAAAACAAGTTTCTATTATTCGGCCAAAGCTTTAGCCATAATCTTAGAACTAAGATTTTTTAAACAGAACTAAAGCCTAGGAGTTTATTCGTGAGAATTTTAGTGAACCGTGTAACTTCATATTTATGGACACCTCGCGCGGAGTTAAGAGTTAGCACAGTTACCTTTGCAGTAAAAGATTATTTTTAGGAAACCTGCAAACACTACGGCGAATTTATTTTTGTGCTGACACAGAGGGGAATATTTCCACCTGAATTATGCTCTTGGCGTTTTCTGTTTGTACAACTCGTGCGGTTTTATCGTCCTTCGTAGAAGTTAGGTTTACGCGTCGCGGGGCGACTGGGCAAACAAATTCAATTTCGCGAGGTTACTATCAGTGATGTTTTTAGAGTTTAATGTTCCTGTTTTTGAGCTTACTGGTAATAAACATGTTACATAGAGACTTGGTTAATAAAAATGGATAGATTTTAGATATATCAGTGATTATCCGGTAGTGGGATCACCGGTCACTCTTTTTTTACATGGGCAGTTTCAGATAGCTGTTAAGTATATATGTACCTATCAATGTATTTATGGATCAGACCAGGAAAGTAATCTATACTAATATTATAAAGAGGTAAAGGTTGTGAGTTTGGATGTTCGGGCTAATCTCCGGTACTACTGATCCGATTTTAATGATTCTTTCACCATTGGAAAGCTACCTTATCCAGGGGTAATATAGGCTATATAAAATAGACCGCTGTTGTCGGCCGGGTACGTAGTCGCGGGAAACTACTAGTTGTATATAATGACAAAATCAATCTATATATATCATCATGCCGGATCCAAATGGTTCTCTTCTTACAGACTTCTGTAGCTTCCATTATGGAGAATCTTGACTTGCTCTTCAGATAAGACATGTTCTATTTTGTCATGGTAAGTTAGATAGCCTAGGTCTCCCCGGACCTACATACGTCATTCCACTTGCGCTTTGAATATCTGCGCATAAAATAACTTCCTTCATTAACCTTTGCCTGGTATTATTCTACTGATAGATGTTATTAAGATCTTACTATTAAAATATGATTCATATTTTATAGAAGAGGGTAATTTATGTTACTTCCTCGTGATAAAAATAATAACGTTA
The DNA here is from genome assembly GCA_905147815.2 of Phalera bucephala. Taxonomy (NCBI): domain Eukaryota; kingdom Metazoa; phylum Arthropoda; class Insecta; order Lepidoptera; family Notodontidae; genus Phalera; species Phalera bucephala. Next base: position 24,262,007 of record LR990618.1, on the reverse strand, counting down.
TTTCATAATCATTCAAATATGACTATATCATTCTTAGAAGATTATCTCTGTCCTTGAGGATATCAGAATACAAATAATAATCAACCAAAGCATGACAAAGTCACCGATATAGTATAACACGAACTTTAACTCATAAATAAAAGGTCAAATTAAAAATAGTAACTATGCCAGCCATTAATACTATAATTTTATTCATAAAATCTTCATAAAGAGGTTATGGGATTAACGAGTAATCGATTAATACGCTCTCCAAATCCTCATTTAATATTCATTGTCATTTAAATTATTGTCGTTATTAGATTAATGATTATTTTATTAAACTGAAATCACATATTTTTGGAAAAATGTTGAGGTGCATTTAACTTTTACGATAGGCTTACTTGTAGTGTGGCCATGTGTTAGCTCTACGAACAGAATTTCCGAAATTAAAAATTATATGGTTTGATGCTTATATGATTTGATGAATAATTATATGATGACTACGCTCTAAAACGGGGATCGCTGATGTGGGCATTAATCTGCTAAGCTTAAGTGGGAGTGGGCAGGGCATGACAGTCGAATGCATCCCGAAAGATGGGACAGAATAGTCACGCAATGCGTGCCTGCAGATGGACATCGACGTTGGGGCAGGCCTACGAAACGTTGGCGCGATGCTCTGGATACTTTTCATAAAGATCGCCAGAGATGGCCAATCACAGTTCCATGCGGAAGATTGTGGGAAGACCTTTGCCCAGCAGTTAGACAATACGGGTTAGCAAAATGATTTTATGGGTTCCAATATGAACTAGATATATTAAGAATAAGGAGTAGACTTGAGGCTAATACCTGGTATTAGTGTATCATTATCAGCCAACAGACGCCCAACGCAAGACAAAAGGCCTCCCCGAAAGAACGATATTGTGCATCGATCTACAACGACCGGCTTTGTGTTGGAAGCATCCAGCTTTTACTCATGATCTTCAGATCTCAGGATAGTAAACTACGAGTGCGTCAATGTTTATAGGTATAATGTCATTGCCCATTTAATATTGCAGTCTTAGCTTCATATAGAGGTATTTTATATTTTATTTCCTTTTAAATTTTGAAACATACATTTATCTAGCCAGATTTATTGATGTGTTTAGAAAATTGTTTGATTGTCATCATACCGCTATGAAATTTCTGTCAAGTTCAATGATATGATCATTGTAATTTTCGATTTTGAATTTGTGACACCAAGTTATTCCAATGTTATTAGAATTCCTAACCACCCTACCAACAGTGACTCCGATAAAACATCGTCGTTAACCCCTGAATAAGTAGAGGTGTTTATTTACAACATTAAAGGCACCGCACACGAATACGTCACGCTATCAAACTCTTACGCCCCGGCAAACCGATTGCCTTTTGATTGATGTCCAGTTAAGCGGTGAAGTTAAATTTTTATGTCACCAATCAATCAATTTTAATTCACCGCTTAGGGGACTTGACGAAACCCGCGGTATTTGGTACGTATGTAAATAGGAGAGTACGTGATGTCTTCGTAAGCAATCGGCTTAGTTACGGCGTTGAATGATAAGGACATTTAGGGTAAGGACCCTGGAAATTTTTGAAAATAAAACGCTAAAAATACTGTAGGTATATTTATAGATCCGCACAGATACTTATTATTTTATAAGATTACTCATATTATAGTTTACACATTATATGAGTAAGTTCGATGAAATTGTCTTACGACTAGTGTAAGACACAAAATATGGTTCTAGACTATAATATGATATTTTATATACTTCAATTTTATTCTTTTATTGATATTAGTTATGACAATTGTGTAGTTTTATTACTTGTCTGTAAATTTGTTCATTCACTGAATATGCTTCTATAAATGAATTGAAACAATTTTATTATAAATTCGTTGAATATGTGAGTAACTTTATGAATATGTCAGTAAAATATTAAGATATCAAACTTTTCACACAGTGAATAGTCAGCTCTATGTAGATAAATAATAATGATTTATATAGAAAAGATAGAATTCATGTGCAAATGTTTGTTTACAATCTATTATAATATCATCATTATAATCTTTATTGATTCAGATATCAACCATTGATCTTACGTTTTGACACTTTAAGATAAAATTTATTGAAATTTCACTTTGATATTGAGAAGTAGGTGGGTTGGGCCATTTCGTAAAACTTGCTAATTTGGAAAGATTTATAGTATTAGTTTTTCTAACACATTTTAATGTTTATGGAAAATGTGAATGGAGTGTAGGTCGGATACGTACACCGTCATGCCTATATTCCCCAAGCGGGGGTGGCAGAGGTGTACTGAGTACACCCACGTTTTGCCGCCGATGTTAGGTCCAATGTAGTAGGGGCGAGCCTATTGCCATATACCGGGACAATTCCAGACTCCGGACTCGTACTGGGAAGTTTTCGTTAGAAAAACTACACTTGTCCGACTTAGGATTTGAACCCAGGACCTCGTGATCACAAAGGGATGCGCTTTGCCACTAGACCAACGAGGCAGTCAGGTCGGATACGTAAGTTACAAATACCTACATTGGCGGGCATTGCATAAGTAGTTTTTTATTTGTAGTATTTTACTGCCTTTGTAAGCTGAAGATGCCTAAAGGGAAAACTGGAGAATGTGGAGTGTTTATAACACTTAACGTTTCACCACATAGCCGACGCAGCGCGACAGGAGCGCGACGGTGGCGCGGCTTGGGGAGTTATTATGTACTGAAATGTACGGGAGACGCCACATTCGCCGTGCTCGGCGAGTCAGCAAACGTCACGATCCAACGTAGACGAGAGCTTGCGTGGCGCTCCCGTCACGCTTCTTCGGCTATCTGACCAAACCTTTATCTTGCTTAGATTGTATCTGCTTATAGTTCTTTGGTAATGATTCTGAATTTCGGACCAAATGGTACGATTTTACCATTATATCATTATTTTTCATAGAAATTGGTTCGATGCATGCAGGTAATAAGCGACAGAATGTACTGACCTTATATCCTAGTATGACTTAAGATGCATGACTTATTGATAAAAACAAAATGAATCTCGATTCTTCTCCGTGTGTTCAATAAAATATGTTTTTTAGATTGCCGTAAAGATTATTTGCATAATCGTTCATATATTTATGGCAACAGACGGTAAGAAAGCGTGATTTATGTTTCACTTTAACTATTCCAACATAGTTTATTGTTATTTATTGTTAACACGGTTTATCATTTTATAATTTGTCGAAAATTGTCTCTGAATTTGGTAATTAACGTTTTTTCGGCAGTTGAAAAAAAGAGACGTCGTATATTTTATTGTTTCTGTTTTTAATAATTCATCGGACAGTCGTAAAATATTTTAACTCAATTTATTTTAATAGAGTTGATGGCGCCAATAGTTATATTACCTACAATTAAATAACGTTTTTGTGATATAAAACTGACCACTTATATGTAGTTTAAGAAGAGGTATAAAATTTAAACTGGATATATAAATCCTTAGTTTTTACAGAAAGTAAGTGTAAGTCTATACTGTAATTAATGTTCACATGAACACGGATATCCTTGTTCTATAGAGTCGTCAGTATCGCTTACGTCACTATCGCACTGTACTTTTTCACTGCGACTCCCGATGTCTTCACTTCCTTCCATAAAAATATCGCACACAAGATCAAACATCCTGAAGGTGGTACAGGTATATGCGCCGACTTCGACATACTGCGACGACATAGCCGAAGCCATGTATGAAGACATCGCCAAGGCATTACATGGCACCACCAAGGCTCACTACAACGTTGTTATGGGGGACTTCAATGCCAAAGTGGGAGTACAAGAACGCGGCGAAACGATAATCGGACCCCACGGCGTGGGGCGCCGAAACCACAGGGGGCAGATGCTGGTCAACTTTCTGGAGTCGCAGGGGCTCTTCTTGATGAATTCGTTCTTTAAGAAGAAGCCTCATAGAAAGTGGACTTGGCGAAGCCCCGACACTGTGACGAGGAACGAGATAGACTTCATCATGACTGACAGGAAGTCTATGTTTAGAGACGTCTCCGTGATCAACAGGTTTAATACCGGCAGCGATCACCGACTTGTCCGAGGCGCTCTAAATATAGACCTCAGGGCCGAAAGGCGTCGTATGATGAGGTCTACTCTCAGACCTACTGCGCCTCAAATAGCTTTAGGGTCCGAAAAGTTCCAACTGGAGCTTCAAAATCGTTTCGACCTGCTGGAAACCGAAGGCAATGTTGATGAGAAAACCGACACAGTGGTCAAAACGCTACAGGATGTGTCTCGAAGGGTGTTTCCCGGCAAAAGCGGTAACAGAGAGTCTAAACTCTCGCTCGAGACTCTTGAACTTATGAGGCAGAGACGGGAAATGTCATCCACGCAGGCGTCTTTGCCGGATGGGAGGAACCTCAACCGGAAGATCCGGAAGTAGGTGCGACGTGACCTCCGATCTTCCAACACCCGCGCCATCGCGGCTGCGATTGAACAGAACAGAGGCACCAAAGTCTTCACTCGCCAGCTAGGTAGATCCGATCTGACGAAACTTAAAACTGCGGGTGGCAAAACCGTAACCTCCAAGTTCGAGATACTCAAGGAAATTGAGAGTTTCTACAAAGACCTGTACGCATCACAGATGACTAAACCCACGAGATCCAGCGCTGACGACTACAGAGCCCCACTCACACGCCACCACACGGAAGACATCCCTGATGTCAACCAGGACGAGGTCAGAGGTCAGAGTGGCTCTCGAGCAGCTCAAAAACAACAAGTCGCCAGGCGATGACGGAATCACCACTGAGCTCTTAAAAGCAGGCGGGACTCCAGTCCTGAAAAAGCTAGCGAGCCTCTTTAATTCCGTCATCCACCAGGGCCTAACACCTCAAGCGTGGAGCGGGAGTGCGGTGGTTCTGTTCTTCAAAAAAGGTGACAAAACCTTGCTGAAGAACTACAGACCCTTCTCACTCCTGAGCCACGTCTACAAGTTGTTCTCGAGAGTACTCACAAACCGCCTCGCCAGAAGGCTTGACGAGTTCCAGCCACCGGAACAAGCCGGGTTTCGAAAAGGCTACAGCACCGTAGACCACATCCATACTGTTCGGCAGATTGTACAGAAGACCGAGGAGTACAATCAGCCGCTGTGTATGGCTTTCGTGGACTACGAAAAAGCCTTCGACTCCATCGAAACCTGGGCGGTTTTGGATGCTCTGCAGCGATGTGGCATCGATTGGCGCTATATCGAGGTGTTGAGATGTCTGTATGATACCGCCACAATGACCGTCCAGCTCCAGGACCAAAAGACCAACCCGATCGAGCTGCGTCGAGGGGTAAGACAGGGGGATGTAATATCCCCCAAGCTCTTCACCAATGCACTCGAAGACGTCTTCAAGACGCTGGACTGGACTGGGCGGGGCATTAACATCAACGGCGAATACATCTCACACCTTCGGTTTGCCGATGATATCGTCATCGTGGCAGAGTCACTGGAACAGTTAAGCGAAATGCTGCATAGCCTAAATGGAGCCTCTCGAGGTGTCGGTCTCGGCATGAACTTGCATAAAACCAAGATCATGTTTAATGAACATGTCACGCCGGGACCGATCTACGTCGATGGTTCGATGCTCGAAGTTGTTCAGGAATATGCTTACCTTGGACAAGTTGTCCAATTTGGTAGAAACATCTTCGAGAAAGAAATGAACCGCAGGATCCAATTAGGTTGAGCAGCATTTGGCAAACTACGTCACGTTTTCTCTTCGCCTATACCGCAATACCTGAAGACTAAAGTCTATAACCAATGCGTCCTACCTGTTATGACTTACGGGGCTGAGACGTGGCCACTCACAGTGGGACTAGTCCACAAATTCAAAGTCGCACAGCGGGCTATGGAGCGAGCTATGCTCGGCGTCTCTTTGAAGGATAAAATTCGTAACGAGGTAATCCGACAAAGAACCACAGTTACCGACATAGCTCGCAGACTCAGTAAGCTAAAGTGGCAATGGGCTGGTCACATCTGCAGAAGGACCGACGGCCGATGGAGCAAGCGTGTCCTAGAGTGGAGACCGCGACTTGGTAAGCGTAAGGTAGGACGGCCCCCAGCTAGATGGATCGACGACCTCAAAAAGGTCGCTGGGACAGACTGGATGCGGAAGGCGGAGGACCGTGTGCAATGGCGCGTGTTAGGAGAGGCCTATGTCCAGCAGTGGACTGCGATAGGCTGATTGATGAGATCAAACATAAATATCGCTGGCTAGGTTGAATTATCCCTTGCCCGCCGACCGGAGCAGAGTGCCACGCAAGACAAGTTTATGCCCTCCCCATAGCGACTACCCAAGGCCGTTCTTCCTGAAACGCGCCCTTGAGCTAGTTGCTCCCTTTGCTCTTCCGGCTGGGGCGTAGATATTGCACGTTTGCCCTCTTGCCCAGTGAAACTAAAAAGGCTCCTCGGCTAAACATCATACTAATTCTTACGCACAAAGGTAGGTAGAGCCGAGCTCTAAAGTGAAATTCACGTATTGTAAAAAGTATTTTATATGTATATTTAGTGATTTTACAGCATTATCATCATGATGTCAACAAGTAGTAGCCCACTGTTGAGTGTAGCTGTTTACAGCGTTTGACAGTAATTGGATGTACTTAGAGTTATGTCGATGTTCATTTGAATACATTTATTGTGTAGCGTTTTATAATATATGAATCAGTAGTGAATTATCATAATGTTTATGCATTGACGTGTCCATCTGGGTTAATTTCTGAAATATTTCATGAGTCCATGCTTTCGTGCGGGCCCCGGGGTTATATATTAAAAGTATAGATACATATTTTTTAATAGCTGCCTAGTTTAGTAAAGTAGGTATGCGTGACCAATTGTGTTAACAGTTCGCAAAAAACGTAATCATTTTAAGGAACAATCGATTACTTATTCAGGCCAGTTAGCGGCTCTCTCGCACGATGTATACCATAAACTATGTCAGCAATAAGATAATTACACGATTACGCGCCCTAATCACATGTATACACCGTTTACATCGAACAAACAAGCAATAAATCTAATGAAATAACTGTACGCTGTCAAGGAAGTTGATCCAGTTTGATCGCTCTTTTTGTTCATATTTTTTGTGTCCGATATTTATACATCATTTTTTTCTCGGCGATGGTATTTAATATTAAAATAATATACTAAGAGTACGCTATTTTTTATAAAGTCGGTTCGGTTTCCTCAATTCCCAGACCTTGGCTCGTCCAGATCTTCAGCGTCAAGGAGCTAGTAATTAGGTTGGAGTGGATTTAAATTTCAAATGGTCTTATGAACGAGGAAACGAGTGGAGGTTACGAGCAAGGATTTAGTACGATGCAATTAATTTTAGTCGCATGTTTGATCGGGTATGCGATGCATGGATAACACCTACGCGATTTGTGAATTAAGACATAAATCTGAATAACACTATTTTTTTGGAGATGTCATGAGATAAGCATTTTAACGATGTTTTAAATGTGTCAAGGTGGTTAGAATAGCTGCGCGATTAGGTATATTGATTTTGAAAGATTAAGTACCTGCTAACTTTGAAATATCTTGTTCGTAATATTTTACGTAATAATGAATACATTTGTGATTCCAATATTGCTAGTTATTTTTTATTTCGTTGAATAATCTTTTGTATTAACTTGTTTTTGATATTTATTTAAAACCTTTATTGTATCTTTAATCTTAAGATACCATGAGAAACGAATGTCTAGACGATAATCGTCCCACGCTTAGCAATATATAGTCGGTAAGTAGGCTTTATATTTCGTTTTTAAAACCTAGAAGATTTTAGGTGATAATACATTTTCTCCTTTCGAGGGTTAAATGTTGCTACATAGCTGTAGTAAAAAAAATCTGGAGACGTCTATCTGACTACATCATTACGTCAGATCTCTTTCGAAGTAACCAGATCGTGGAGATTTCGATCGATCTATATCATCACGCCAGATCCCTTGAGGATAGGCAATGAGTACAAAAGGGATTTTCTTGCAGATCTCTCTGGCTTCTTCACTCACATAGTTCGTCTCTTTTCTCTTTGGTGACTTCTACTACTGTATCATAAAGTCACATCCCATGCGGGGTAGGCCGTAACCTACGGGATAACCTACAGACCTCTCAGGCTTCCTCCACTCTCATTGTTCGTCGCATACACATTCGCCGTTTGAAGACTTCATTTTTTAATAATCATTATATGCTAGCGTTTTATGAACGCATTACTCTTTTGTACCGGCAGTATTCGTAGCTCGTTGTGAACTAGATTTGTTAGCACGCGGCACGCTGTCTGCCGAATTGTTCACGGCTATTATAACTGCCACAGTTTTTGTCGCCACACAAAGACACCTCATACATCATATTGTGACAATGAACACACATAAGAACCGGCGAAGACGTGCACTGGAAATAAAACCGCTAATTAAGTATCCGACTTGATAGTTTTGAAGTTTTTGTACAAGGAAAAATCGTGCAAAAACTCACATCACCTGGTTAGCGGCTGGCGGCTGGTAACAGACTGTGTTTTTGTGAAAATGTTTCGTTCTTGTTCCCTAATTGCTCGTAATAAGTCATCGTTGTTTGGTGCGATGTAGTAAAAAATGTTTTATTTTTAACTTAATATTGTTTCGTGATTGGCTTTTGGATCTTGAATGTTCTTTATGCGGTCTAGGAAAAGATTAGGACACGAAAATTGTTTTAAAAGTCACTTGTGATTTAGAAGGAATATAGATGTGATGGTGTGTGTTACCATCACATCTATATTCCTCAAGCGGAGGTGGCAGGGGTGTACAGTGTACACCCACTTTTCGCCGACAATAGTAGGTCTCATGTAACTACCGCCTTAGTACATGGATCGAATAATGAGTTTTCAAACTATATAGTCTGATAGCGCGCTAACACTCAGATTTTCAATTGTGTAACGGTGAATTTTCAAGTTGAAAGACATCAACAAATTACAACAACACATCATCACCCCCTAGCCTATGTTACTTCTGAATAAGGAGGAAGGAAGATTTCTAATGGTGAAAGAATGTTTAAAATCGGTCCAGTATTTTTTGAATTTATTCGTTACAGACATACAAAAACACAAATCTTTCCTCTTTATAATATTAGTGTAGATGTGTAAGTTTGTAGGTATGTTTGTTGCTCAATTTCATTCCTACTTGCTTTCTTACTACGCTGTCGCGAATACGGTCGTGAGTCAGAGTGAAGCTGACCACTCCGCATATCTTCCACAGAGCTCGCATTTTCACCGCATTTATTCTACTTCCATAGAAAGACACTAAGTTGAAAGACAAAGAGGATAATGTCACACAGGTGTCAATTAGGACAGTACAGGTCACAAGAACTCTAGGCAATAGTTAATTGGTTTATAACTGTACGTAGCAGCCGTGGGCGGTGTCTCGACCGCCACACAAGTGACACAAAAAATATGAGATTTTTCAAGTGTTTACGATCTCGCTCGTATTAGCCAGCTTTGTATTTTGACTTTTACGATATGATTCTGTCACAATGAATTGTATTTTTATTATATTATTTACACAATTACAAGATTTGTGTTGTAGCTAGTTTGTTTTGTAGAGAATAAAGCTTGTCAAAGTATAGTTTCTTTGTGGTCTTTGATACACCACACATGTAGCTTTAATATATGTTTCTATTACATCATCAACTTATACAGAAATATACTTAGTGGGGTATATGATTGCTGCCGTTTATGCTATGCTGGCAAATATTTACTATTCTGGAGGTATATCTACCATGTCATTTCTAAGCAAAATCGAACAATATGAAAAGTTCGAAATATTGCATAGCATCACATATAAATGACCACAATAAAACCGTGAAAGATCACCCATTTGACACCTATTGTGACAATCAGAAAGACTAATGCGATTTATAGCTTTTGTTTGTCAGGACACGTGACAAAAATATCCCTTTAACAATACGAGGGCAGATGGTGAAAGCTGTCACTATATCGGAATTATTGTTCCATTGTGTTCACATAATTTGTCATGAAAATAAGGCAAATGGTAGATCTGGTAGCAGTTACTAACATTATGTTACGTTAGATTTGTATTAAAATCAAAATGCATTATTAGATTTTGTATGTATATAGGAATGGGTTTTCCATAGCGCTTTTCTATCAGTTAATATTTTAAGTATAGAGCCTTGATAAAATGATTGGACAAGTCAAGACTCCGTAACCGGCGAGCGTGTATGAGACGAACTATGAGAGTGGAGAAAGCCAAAGAGGTATGTAAGGAAAGAACCTGTTGGAACTCTACTCCCTGCCTACCCCGTAAGGGAACTGGCGTGATGATGTAGATAGAAAAAAAATAGTTATCTACTTTATCTTCTCAATCAAGTTTACTAAGCGATATAAAACAAACTTTCGGTAAGCTGTACTGCTACTTAAAGGTTGACAAAATAAGAATCGTCACGCCTATGTTCTGCTAGCGTGGGTGGCAGAGGTGTACCGTGTACAAACAAATCGCCGACGTTTTAGTTTTCATTTTATGAACCTTATACTGGGCCACAATTTCAGACTCCAGATTGCTAATGGAAATCTTCGATCGAAAATCAATACATTTTAGAATTACCACTGAACCAGTGGGGTAGTTTTTAAAATTGTTATTTATTATAATAACGAAATATATAAACAGTTAACTGTAGTCACAACTGACTTGATAAAGTAGAATTGTATAAGGTAATAAATCTTCGTAACTCTAACGCCACACATCTGTCTGCACTCACCTGGTTGGTGGAAGGTTAAGTGCAAGGAAGATGAACTAAATACTATTATAACCAATTCATTCCAAAACCTGATATATTTTTAACAAGAGAAACTGTCATATACAAGTGAAATATAACCTTATTAGTGGTAGTATAAGGTAGAAATCGCAATGTACATAGCTTGGACTGCCATTGTCCATTCCGTGACGAATTGACTCGTCTATTTTGAACGGAAATAGAGCAATTTATCCGTGAATTTATTCGTTTCCTATTTATATTATTTAGGGTGTTATACTTGGTCACTTTGGGAATGGGAACACGATGGGGGGTGATGAATAAGATCGATGATGTACGTAAATCGATTCATAACTGATTTGGACGCCTTTCAATAATATATTTTCACTAATTGTCGTTTTTGTGGTTAAATTAATTGTGGTGGAACATTTAATAGTGTGGGGACGAGATTTTTGTTGTAATCTTCAGCTGCTACTGGATACTGGACCGTCACGATGTCACTATAAACTGTTACACGCACATTAACACGCTAGTTCGTTTGTGGGTGGACTGAAAACAAATTAAAAGTATTATGCCGATGGATAGTACGTACAAAAGGATGTAGTAACGATTTTTAGGTGATATAATCAAGCAGGCGGTATAATGTAGGAATAATCAAGCAATTACGTGTGTATAGAAAAGACAGGTGCTTTTTGTTACGTTACTATTATATATATTGACCATTCGATATAAACAATAAAAATAAATGGCCAGTACTCACGAATTATAAGGACATGATAGTCAAAAGTTATAATAGATATTTCAGTATTTAGTGTATTTAATCCAACCACCATACACATGTAAAGTCAAAGTCAAAGTAAAGGATATTTATTTGTCAAAACATGTGACTGGTACATGCCTATGTACCATAATATTTATCGATATTTACTGCCTAGTAAACATCGATAATAGACTGAGTTCTTAGATTTATGCGAATATTACACATGAAATAAAACTATTTTTTCGGATTTTATCGCGGTTTTTTTTTATTTTAGATTTATTCTGCGTAGATCGGACCAACAAAAACAAAAATAATTAAGAAGTTTGAGGGTACCCCGGAACAACTATGCCTGTTGGACGTCTAACACCTCAGTCCCTCCCGTGACCATGGGTGCTGCAAAGCACTCGAAACGTCGGGAACTTAAAAATCAAAATAAAACGCGATAAAATCCGAAAAAATAGCTTTATTTCATCGATAATAGAATCAACATGTTTTACCCCAATCAGGCGTACAAATAAAAAATGAAAATTATTTTTAACAGGACCGACAAAGTCAATTAATGCAGTAAAATAAAATAAATACCAATGAGATTAAATTTGGTACAAACATAAAATATGAATTATTATTTATTATAATTTTGTTCAGTCAAAAGTGTGCCAGTTAAATCAATAATTATTACTTACTTTTATTAGCGGGAAAAAAATACAATTAATAATTCGTAATTCAACGACACAGATGAAGTTGAAAAATGTATGTGAAAGTGGGATAATTAAAAAAGTAATTTAAATTATAGTAACACTTTGATATAAGAATGTCTTTTAAATGTTTCCTAAATAACTTATAATTATAGTCTTTAAAAAAGGTAAAGTCGAGTTTTTTGGCGGGAAGTCGAAGAGTGATGTTGTCAATTTGTTTTAATTCCCAAAACTTATGTTATTTCGACTAATAATGTGTAATGTTGGTGGAATATTAACCATTATGTGTTCTTATATGTGCATGAGTGAAGCTAATTGTAACAAAGAGATAAAACGTGCCTTTTCGACTTCCCTCAAAACGGCCGTTGCAATTGGTATGTAAAGTATCCACCGCTTTACTATCCAGGGTGGGGTACTTCATTAATTTCATTATCATCATTGTCATCAAATTCATCGGGGAGTCGAATTAATTTAAATAAACACGATTATATATCTCACTGGACACTGGCAAAATACACTTATAATTAGTGTGAAGCCATAACTTGAAGAAGAAGAAGAAGAAGAAGAAGGTAAAGTCGGTTCAAAAACTAATTGAATACGGTATATCGAATGAATCAATTGCTGCTTAAACAAACATCTTTAGTACCTAACCGCAGATGACGAAACTTTAAACCAAATATGAATTTCAATCAACCAATTACTACACCAAAATATACACCATAAACTATCTCATGATGGCACACGCGTAGATCAACATGATTAACTATTAAACAGGCACTAACACCGATATTTTATTACTAATTAACACGTCGACGGCCGCGATATATCTTACAGAAGTCTTACACAATTTTATTTAACCAAACTACGTTATTACTACAAGTTTTTACTTAGGGACGCTTCGCAGTGAGCGTTGTTCTAGCGTAGGCGATCGAAAGTATAGCTAATAGCTACAGGAAATCAGCGCCTATAGCCAAGCATCGCTTTGCATTGGGCTTTAGTCCAGTGTAAGCAAACATCGAACAAATATGCCACGAAGTGTCGTTTTTCGGGTCGCGTAGTCGCCATACGAACGTCAAGGAGCTTCACTGAGATGATTGTTCCACTCAGTATATTTATAGCCATTTGTTATACTGACTTATTTATTTAAGTGGCTTTTTAATTATTTTTTATACAACTAACGTGTGTATAAAAAAAAAAATACTAGTGTTGGTGGTCCAGAATAAAAACGCTTCGTGTCCTAAATGTCTTTTACCCTTTAAAAGATGATATGCACTCCAATTACACATATTCATTAAAAGTTCTGCCTCGTTGGTCTAGTATTTAAGCGCATCGTTTTGTGATCACGAAAACTTCCCAGTATGAGTCCGGAGTCTGGAATGATGCCTGGCATATGGCAATAGTCGCCTCCATGGGACTTAACATCGTCGGCGAAAAGTAGTCTGAATATAGGCGTCGCGGTGTTTATTCATTAAAAGTATGATCATCTTATTACCAGTATTACACAACACAGTTCTAAATTCGTGCAATAACGCAACGTAGTTAAGATGTGTTAATGTATTTGACGCACGTACAGTTGGCCTCAACTGCTGTGGTCCGTTTTATGGTTACGTTTCAACAGATGATCGTCAGGACTTGAATTTTTAGTATTGACATTTTGGTTCTGTTATCAAGGTTTATCGGTTATGTTATCGTATGTTTAATTAATGCGCTTGGAAAAGAATAGAAAAATGCTAGTTTGAGATTGTGCTTTTTATGTTAATTGTTCTAAAGCCGTCATAAGGCTTTACATTTCCGACGCTAGATTACTGGTCAAAATGATGATATATAGATACCAAGATGCATGTCTCATGCAATTCGCAGCTTACGCATCGTTACACTGAGGGCGATGCAGATTGGGTTCATCATAAACTCTCACAAATTGGGTTTATCCTTAAACACGAAACTATTTTAAGACTTGATCAACAATAAAATTTGATCATTTATTCAAAAATAAACGGTGCCCAGAATCGCGTCATAGTGTTTATTCAAAGAAGCTCTTTGAATAAACACTATGAAAGGCAAACTTTTCGGGTTATCTTAATTGCAATGATTTTCAAGAAACAACGATTAAGCAATGCATTGCTGATCTTAATATCTGTCATTGTCTCAAGTTATTAAAATATACCATCAACTGTCTTTATTCAAAATAATATTTGATAATACGCAATAGTCTTAGTAATATTCTTCAATAAATCAAGAGTTATCTATCAACAATATATCACTACTTTTTACCTTTTGAAATGCAAGATTTCTAGGGGATAGTTGTTTTTATTTCTCTATATTAACACGCCTAAACGGATTCAAAAGAAACTTTATATGTAGGTGTCTCTTGTGTTGTAGTCTTGAAATAATACTATCCTCTATATGAAAATGTCTACCTACCTATGTCAAATTACAAAATAAATGCGTGCGAAGCCGCAGGAAACACCTAGTTCTTAGAGTTTTCTATCAATTTTCATTAGTGTCCACTTCAATCAAATCGTGTGAAGTATATTAAGTGAGTATGAGTAACATGCGCTCTAAATACCGCAATCACGACTAATTAAATATTAAATGCGCGTGCGACGGCTCTCCAAAGAAATTCCTTATTAATATTAATTAGGTTTTTTTGCGTCGACACGTTGCGTTTTATGGCACTTACCGACCGCCGATTTGATTGATCCAATGATAATGTTTGTAGGTCACTTATTTTATTGCTGGATAGTTTAAAACGTGAGCTGTTTGTTTGAGCGATAGCGAAGGAAAGTTGCTTAAATTTTTGGGTTTTAATTTGTCTTGTAACCATTATTTACGTGAGCTGATTTCCCTTTTAAATTGGACCTCTTCCTCCCCCTTGGTGAGATTTAGTGCGATTTGGTGGGACACCCGTCTTGAGAGAAATTTACGCTCTGGTTGTTAAAAGACTAAATCCTCGAAGAAAATGTTTAAACAGCCATGAGATTCATTTAGCATACAAAATGGGATACTTTAAGATAAGTAAAAACTTTTTTTTATTATTAAAAATAAAAAAATACCAAAGTCACGCTTATATTCCCTTAAGCGGGGGTGGCAGAGGTGTACTGAGTACACTCAGTTTTCGCCGACGTTGTTAGATCCTATGTTATAGGGGGCGAGCCTATTGCCATACACTGGGTACAATTCCAGACTCCGGACTTATACTGGGAATATTTCGTTAGAACAACTACATTTGTCCGACCTAGGATTTGAACCCAGGACCTCATGATCACAAAGCGATGCACTTTGGCACTAGACCACCGAGGCAGTTTTATTATTATGCGTGTAATAATTAATGTTTTTCCAAAGTTGTCGTTACATTTTGACGTTAAACAATTATGCCTCCCGCTCCCGTTTAAATGAGATTTAACAATCCCCCTTCCCTCAATTTTGAGCTCATGTAATTAATTTTTTTTGTTTTTTAAAACGTAGCCCCACACTAGGATTTATTCCTGTGTCGTGGGTGCGTTTTACAAACATGAAAATTCACAAACAAATACCCAGACCGGAACAATAATTTGTCCCGTGCGGGAAGCGAACGAATAGTCGACACAGTGGGCGTAGCAGCTCAAGCTCTTAACCACTGCGCTAAATTGTCCGTTAATGGATGGAACCTAACGAAGTAAACCAAAAAAAAAATCTTTGGAGGAGGCGTTTATACTACAGTTGATGTTCAGCTGAAGATAGAAGTCTAAATGGTCAATGAATTGCCCCTTTTAGACTTAGGTTAGAGACTTTCCTCGCGTCGTATTCCTCTGAGTTGAGCATGGTGATATTTACAAAGTGTCTTGCCCTTAAAGATTCTCTATTTGCTTCCTTCTGCAACATGAATAGCAGCGCTAAATCTGGAGTCAAGAATCGATGGAATCTGTAAGGTTGGAGTAGAGGTAAAATTGTGATAGATACCCAAATAACTTTTGGTCTTAACCATAAGTTAAATGATTCATGTTTTTTTTAGACGTAGCCCCAGAGTAGGATTAGCTCCTGTGTTGTGGGTGCGTTCACAAACATGGAAATTCACATACACAAATACCCAGACCGAAACAAATAATTGTGGATCACACAAAGATTTGTCCAGTGCGGTAATCGAAAGCGCGACTGTTAGCCACAGTGGGTGGAGGGGCTTAAGCTCTTAACCACTACGCCAAATCATCCATCAAATGTTTGGGTAAATGTAAACAGAAAAAAAAAGAATTTTATCTACAAAGCACGGTAAAAATGTAAAGTTATTCCCCTAAGTTATCATAGATCTATTCCGATAATATCGCTTTGATTTTATTTACAATAATTTGTTTGCACGCTATATCTCACTGCTTCCTCTATATAATTAGCAGCAGCAAAGGTCGATGTGTATCTATAATAATCAGAAAGATGTCTGACCTTTGTCGCAAGTGATGATTTTATCACATTAAACGTTCTCAGATTAGATTCAATGTGCTCGTAAATTGATATTGTTTTGTAATTCTCCGAATATCAAAGGAACTTGTTATTGTCTTCGTACAAAATTACAAAAATATAACACTATTCGTAGCTGGTTCTGCAAATAAAACACATTATTTTTCTTACTCATTAGTTACAAGTTTTATAATCGATTTGTCATATAAGATGTAAGAAATCCAAGTGTAATACTCGATGCCTCTAATAATTTTTAAATACATAGCCCCAAACTAGAATTTATTCCTGTGTCGTGAGTGCGTTTACAAACATGAAAATTCACATGCACAAATACCCAGACCGAAACAAATAATTATGGATCACACAAAGATTTGTTTCTTAACGAATGCGCTAAATCGTCCGTCATCTTGTAAAACATGTTTAATATTAAGCTTTGTCATCGGTCGTTTCATCCGAGAAAAAAATATATAATTCATATTATTTCATGTATTAAGTATGAGCCTCATATTTAATATCAGCCTATACTGCCCACTGCTGGGCAAAGGCCTTCTCTCACAAATCGAGGTAAGAGAGATTAGGCCATACTCCACCTCGCGGGCCCAGTGCGGATTGGTGGAGGCAGGTTTGAGGCCACCCGCTGTTGGAACTTATCAAGCCGCCTTTAAGGCTTCCAACTCGGCTTGACGACTACCACATTAAGTGGTAACTGGGATCAACGGCTTAACGTGCCTTCCGAAACACGGAGACGCTCGAATATGAAAATGCTTCAAACGGTCACCCATCTCAGGCCGACCGAGTCGAACGCTGCTTAACCTTCGCCTCATATTTGCTCCTGCGGAAACTACATGTAAAATTTATGGTTTTTACATTTTCCACGGGTAAGACGGGCCCTGTAGACTTATCGTATGGAGGGTCAAGTGTGCAATTAAAAAAGTCCTAATTTGTCTGCGATATGGCGAGACACTAGGTACATCTGCAAAATCTAGCACTTAGTGAATTGTTGACAGTTATCATTAGTCGTTTGATGATGTTTTTTGCAGATTTGTTCACTTGTTCGTCTGCTATGTTGATTTAATACTATGTAGAGGATAATACGTATCACAGCAATGTTATCAAAGGAGTTTTAGGAGACACCTGAAAGACTATATATATATATATATATATATATATATATATATATATATATATATATATATATATATATATATTAGTATCATCATTCATAGCCCTCATAGTATAATCCTTTTTCAGTGAATTCCGTTTTTCTGATAAAAATAATAAAGATCTCAGGTTGGTATATGCAAGATGTATCGCAAATAATGCAAGACCTCAGACACCCCGATTAGATAATTGCTTTACAAATTCAAAACGAAAACCTTTTTTCCAAATTTAATTATGTTACACCTTGTGTAGGTTTCCCTCCCCTACATTGTTTTTTTTCTTGGTAAAGATTTTATTATATTAATTTTCTACGCACCATCCGTATTGCGACACACCTCCAGTTACTAGGAAAGTATATCTATATCAAAAACGAGATATAGATGTAGAAGTAGTTTTAACTGATAACATTATGAAAGGATGATTTGCGTATAACGTGTTTGATTGATAACACAATCGCACAATTTATGTAATTAATCAACGATTTTATAGGGGGATTACCAATATTGAGGGCAAATAGAGAACCACTTAATATGCGACGTGAACAGCATTCATATGTGTCCTTTAAATTGTTTAATGATTTGTCATGTAATGGTCTAAAGTCAATGTTGACCATATGTGATATCTTTTGGCGCATATGCTCTGGAATGTTGTGTGATACGACTTTGATTCCTTTTGAATATTGTTGTCTATCAATAGGGTATGACAAATTTCTGAAGCGGTTACGAGAAAAGAAGAAAAGCGACAGTATATCTTGCTATATCGCAAAATGTCACACATAAATTACAAAGTATTTACCTACCGTTGATTCAGAGAAAGATTTCGGATATAACCAGTTTGGCAGATAATATCAATATCAAGAGCGAGAAACTACTCTCCTACTACTCTCTCCTTCTATTTGCCGATGATATCGTGGTCATGGCTGAGACCCTGAAAGACCTCAGCACCATGCTCGATGACCTCAGTAGAGTTTCTCAATAAGTGGGTCTTACAATGAACATGGACCAAACGAAAATCATGTCAAACATCCATGTCGTATCCACTCCTGTAAAGTAGTGGATACGACATGGATGTTTACTCCTGGATACCCTACACTTGAAGTTGTAGACTATTATGTATACTTGGAACAAACAGTCCAATTAGGTAGGTCCAACTTCGAGGAACAGGTCAGTTGAGTAGAGTTTGGGAAGTTGTGTAATATCTTCTTGACCCAAATACTACAGTATCTCAAGACAAAAGTCTTTGACCAGTGTGTGTTGCCAGTGATGACTTATGGCACCGAGACATAGTCGCTCACGATGGGCATCATAAGAAGGCTCAAGGTCACCCAAAGGGCAATAGGAAGAGCTATGCTCGGAGGTTCTCTGCGAGATCCACAGGAGAACCGAAGTCACCGATATAGCTCTCAGAATTGCCAAACTTAAGTGGCAGTGGGCGGGGCACATCGCTCGTAGAACTGACGATCGTTGGGGCAGAAAGGTTCTCGAGTGGCGATCTCGGGCCGAAAGACGTGGAGAGGCCAGGCCCCCCACAAGGTGGACCGATGACCTGGTGAAGGTCGCAGTTAAAAATTTTTGCGTACAGCGCAAAGCCGGTCGTTGTGGTGATCTATGGGGGAGGCCTTTGCGCAGTGGACGTCTTTCTGCTGATGATGATGATAAAATGCAGTTTAAAGTCTTTGAGTGTAGAAAAAAACAAATCATACATGACGGTATAGTGTTAGTAGCGACCATGAAAGGATAGCAAAGGTGTACTGTCCATACCCACATTTTGCCTATGATGTTACGTCAGAATGATTTCATTGTGACGTAAGTAGGGTAGAGCCTAGTGCATTATATCGGCTTTAACTCTAGACTGGATTGTTATTGAAAATTTTCGAAAGACAAATGCCAATTCAATGATACTTTATCCGACTTAGGATGAAGTGTAGACAAAAGTGAAATGTACTTAGTTTTCTTGGTGACATTCAAAATATAGCGCACAAGTTCTGTATAAGTTTGCAGATATCCTTACGATGTTTTTTCCTATAGCAAATTCTGATGAAGCAAACGGGACTAAACGCGAACTTGTCTTAGTCAAAACAACGTAATGTGACGTCAAAAAGGTGCAGTTAGGACTACTGAGAGCCAATAACTGATTCTTGGTATCGGCAAACATTGACTAAAACGGGTTGTTCCGTAAAACTGACTCATCTTGAGTGACACAGATCGATTTTTGTACAAAACAAATGTGATGAATAGGTACTGAAAGATTTTTTAAACCTTTGTACGTAGGCGGCTTTGTCAACTGGGTCTAATAGTTGCATTTTTGATCTCCGAATAGAACAGTCCTATACGATAAGAGGGGAGGGGACCGAAGCTTTGGCTTCAGCCACCTTCGGCCAAAATGGGCCGAAGTTTTGGCCGAAGCCGATGGTTTCCAGCCATTTTCCAGCAAGCACCGAACCTTAACGATCTATTACGATTTACGACTTACGAATTACGTAAATATATATTATAAATTTTAAAAAATTAGCCAATCATGAACAAGATGCCAGACTCCGTACAAAATGCACATTTTCGATAGAAAAAACCAGTATTAATTTTTTTTCTCTATAGATAATGTACATTTTACAGGACTACGTGGATTATTCTCCACTAGATCAACTAGAACAATTTTTGTGTGTCCCGTAAATATGTATTTGTGTGTGTTAAATCCATGTTTGGATGCACATCAGCGAAACAGTTTTGTCATATAAAAATAATTCAGAAAATCTAACCTACTTTATACTTTTTTTTTATTTTGTACTTTAGTTTTGTCTGTTCGTCAAAACTTCTTTAGTACATTTCTTTATAATTTTTGTAACCGACAATAAATAAGGCGCTAAGAAGGAATGACAATGTTTTACATAAAGAAAAACTATCATCTAGGTAGCAATAAGGCCTTAACCACAGCTGAGATTTATGCTGAAATATAATAAATTTATTCTAGGTATATTGTATCGGTATTTTATTTGAAGCGGGGGTCGAAAGTCTAATATTAACTTAACCATATGACTGACGTTTCTTTTTCAGCATCCGTTTATACCAAATATGATATCACAGGAAATGCCGCGAAGCCGACTCTTCACCTATAAATGTCCTGCCACCATATCGTACAGGGCAATTATTCGCTAACCAATAAAACGCGTAACGTGCCGCGTTAAGATTACTTTGGAAAATACTCGTGCTCCTAAAATAATAATAATAATACCCTTTTTAAGGTTTAAAATTTATCGCTAGTTACTATCTGTTTGCCTTTTGGCAAAGGCCTCCTCCAACTGTCTCCAAAGATCCCTATCTCCAGCGGCTCTGGTCCAAGTGCTTCCAGCTGCCATCTTAATGTCGTCGACCCATCTTTTAAATGGTCTATCTCGTTTTCTTGTAGTCTGTTGGATACCAGTTCATAGTTGTTTTACTCCATTTCTCCTTTCCCCTTACGATGTGGCCTGTCCATCTTCACTTTCATCTATTTATTAAAACTCAGACCTCTTTCTTTTTTGTCTGTTTTATTTATAGTTGAGATTCTTATTCTATCAGACAATCTTTTCTCCGGCATGCTTCTTTCCATCGCATTCTGGCATGTTTTTAGTTTTCTGATATGGGTGTTGGAGAGGGCCCATGTTTAGCAACCATAAGTGAGGACCGGAAGGATACATGCATCGAATAGACTTCATTTAATGCCCATACTAACACAATTATTTTTCATTATTTCTTTTAGACTCCAGTACCTTTTCCAAGCGTTTCCTATCCGCGTTTGTATTTCCTTTGATGTTAAGTTCGCCGGTGAGATTATTTGACCTAGGTAGGTATATTCTTCCACGTAATTGTTATTGATTTTGTTGTTGTATTGTTATTGATTTTTATTGACTCATGTGCTCCGTTACTGATGACATTGGTTTTTATGGGTGTTCATAACCAATCCCACCTGGCGTAACTTTCCGCGTTTAGTTTAGTGAATATGGTGGTGGTGAATATGGTACAGAATGATGATTGCGTGACTGGTAACTATCAAGCACCCTCACATTGAACTCGTTTTTAGATACAATAAGATTTGCGTACACTCGACTTGCGCGTACGACTATAGGTACTCGACTATCTTAATAGTGGGTGTTTGTTTTTCAATAAAACTATTCGCAACCAATTGCCGTTTACTAGTCATCTACTACAAATTCTCCCGCGTTAACGTAAATGTGCGTCCTTTTTCCTCCTGGCGGGATAAATAACTATTAAGATATTACTAGGTAGGTATGTTAAAGCATTAAGGCAAAGAGCAACACAAAATTCCATGCGGACACCAATCAAGATGAGATAACGCCTGCGTTTATTAATATAAAAATGAATTAATATAATAAATATATAATCAAAATTCGCTTTAAATGTGGTGTTAAAATAACTTGTTTACACATCTCTATAATATTGGCTATACTTGCGTAATGTCGCGGTCAACGTGTTATTTATTTACGCATTGCGGACCAGGTGAAGCAGGATCACAATAAATTAAACTTTATTGTGTAAACTCTCATTCGCACTAGCGTTTTCTCAACGCTTTTAAAAAAGCATTGGAAAGAAACAAATGGTCAAAGGTACATTTGACAAAAATGCTGGAAGAGCACGCGTTGAAAAAGCGCTGGTGTGTGTGTGTGTGAATGATCTACGCTGTTGGCCGCAGGGCCTTTACAACTTCACTGGACAAGAGGGCGAGCGTACAACCACTACGCTCGAGCCAGAAGGAGGAACGGCTTTAGTTTGGGCAGTCGCTATGGGGTAGGTCATTTACTAGGTGTCTCGTCGTGGTGCTCTGCACCGGCCGGAAGGCAAGGTATTCTTCGACCTCACCGGTGAGGTCGGTGTCTGATCCTGTGTGCGATATTTTTATCCGAAAGAAGGGATGGAAGGGCATCCGGAGGGTCGGTGAGAACATGCGGCAGACGGCGGTAGCGGCTGTTAGGAGGAGAGTTAAAAAGCGCTGGTGCGAATTAGGGGTAGAAGGTAAAAATTTAAATAAATAAATCTATACTAACATTATAAATTCGAAAGTAACTCTGTCTTCTCATTTGTAACCTTTTAACGCCCAAACCGCTTAACAGATTTTGGGCTAATTCGGCAAGGAAATAGATTTTATTCAGGGCAATGACATAGGCTACCTTATGTCTTTAAAAATCTTAAGGGTGTGGAATATACGCCTGAAAATAAGCCGAACGAAGTTGCGGGTACAGCTAGTGATAAATACATTAAATTAATCTTCTTCTTATCGTTTCTACGGCAGACATGTCTAATCTATATGGAAGCGGCCCAGAACGCGGCCACTTCCACTTCCTTCCATTGTTGGTGGAATTCATCAAATCCTGCCGCATGCAGGTGTTGGAGCATGCAGAGCACGACACCGCACAAACACTACAAATTGGTATTGTCTGTGAGTCTCCAGCTGAACATGTTTTCTTTGCTCTAGACGACCCGAGTTCCAAGTCTATTTAAAGATTTCCAGACCGGCCATGGTAATTTATGTCCAGGTGGGAGACTCTCAGGAGGTGGTTCAAAGGGAAGGGACGCTCCATCTTTCTAAATGTTTGCACTTCGCTTTTCATGGCTCTAAAGTTAACGGGGCGACCTAGAACGGAAATTAATTAATAAATAAATGTATAATCTATTGTCGTCGTTGTGATCTTCGAGGTTTTTGTTCTCCAGTGGAAATCTATCAACTGAAGATAGAAGATCTATTTGGATTAATATATTATTGCGTGTGTAAGTTATTGCCCTGCTTGTATTACTTTTACGAATCCACGGAATTTTTGTTTGCTTACAAGTTATGATTTGTCACGGTTCACCGCAGTTTCATGCGTATTGGGTTTTCCGTGAAGTTAACGAATTTGTTATTTATCTAATGGATTGTGAAGAGGAAGCAAGAGCCTGCAATATATCTTAAAGCCTGCAATATAGATACTTATTATAATGATCATCTTGATGACGACGGCTAGATCAAATTGATAGAGCGTAGGACACTAAATCGTGTAGTCGCAAGCTCGATACCTGTACGTAACAAATTCGTTTCGGTGTGAGTGTTTGCGTATATTAATGTTATGTGTATATACGACAGTCACGATACAGCATTGATTCCTAGTATAGGGCTAGGTGTTCTAAAAAGTTGGCATGACAAAATAATGCAATCTGATAATTGAAATTTGGGACGGCTTGGTTTTGTGTTTAAAAGATTGAATCGCTCCGCCCACTGGATTGAGGAGTCTTGGGTTCTATTCCCGTACGGAACAAATTTTAGTGTGACCCAGATTTGTTTCAGTCTGGGTGTTTGTGCAAATGGGTGACAGTTGTGGCGTTTTCATATTCGAGTGTCTCCATGCTTCGGAAGGCACGTTGAGCCGTTGGTCACGTTGGTTACCACTTAATGTCGTAATTGTTAAGACGAGTTGGAGGCCTTATAGGCGGCTTGATAAGTTCCAACAGCAGGTGGCAACAAACCTGCCTCCACCAATCCGCACGGGGTCCGCGTGGTCGAGTTTGCCCAGCAGTGGGCAGTATAGGCTGATATTGTAGTTGTTGTTGTTTGTGCATGTTAATTTCATGTTTGTAAACGCATCCACGACACAGGATTAATTCCTAGAGTAGGGCTACGTTTTTTTTAAAACAGAATTAAATGCCTTAAGCCAAAAGCCGCAAATATGGTAGCGGGAGCTGGGTATGTAAGAAGGAGAATGAAAGTAGGATAAATGCGGTAGAAATGCGAGCTCTGCGCAAGATGTGCGGAGTGAAGCTAACCGACCGTATTCGCAACAGCGCAGTAAGAAAGCGAGTAGGTATGAAAGATAGTATCGGTGTAAAGATGAGAAAGGGTATGTTCCGTTGGTTCGGGCATATAAAAGGAATGTCAGAAGAAAGAATGACAAAACAGATATACAATGCGAAAGTGGAAGGATGTATGTACCTGGGAAGTCCTAGACTATTTTACAAGGACTAAACAGACCGTGTCTTATCTGAAGGACAAGTCAAGAGTCTCCATAATCGAGCGTGTTTGAGTCGAACTATGAGGGTGGAGGAAGCCAGAGAGGTATGTAAATAAAGAAACTGTTAGTACTCTGTACTGCCTCCCCGGCAACGGATCTGGCGTGATGATATATATAGAAAAATAAGTAATTGTACCAAACTGTGTGCTTAACTTGTCAATTAAGTGTGTAAGGATCTACTATATGAATTATTGAAAGTACCAAAGTTAGTTAAACAGTGTTACGTCACTAATTAGAAAAGACAGAATCCTGTATTTGTATCTCACAGTAATGATGCAATTGGATCCCAATTAGAGGCGTTAATCCAGTAACGTACAATCGACTTTCCCCAAATTACGCTTTATTGCGTCGGGGTTTATGGATCACCATTGCGTTTCGCACTTACGTGGTAATTGAATGTATATCACGTGATGACATGTTATAATACGTAAGAGAATGTTCGGAGCTGTATAGTTATAACAAGTTTATTGATTCCAGTGATTTAAAAAAATGTCAGCAGAAAGAATGACAAAACAGATATACAATGCGAAAGTGGAATGATGTAGGTACCGGGAAAGACCTAGACTATCTTACCATGGCTAAATAGAGCGATTCTTATCTGAAAGACAAGTCAAGAGTCTCCGTAACCGGCGAGCGTATATGAGACGAACTACGAGAGTGGACGAAGCCAGAGAGGTATGTAAGGAAGGAACCTGTTGGAACTCTGTACTCTCTGCCTACATCGCAAGGGATCTGGCGTGACGATATAGATAGAGATAGATAGATTTAAAAAATCCTATAAATATTGCTCCAAAACACGGCATTATGGGTGTAATCTGGCGCAAGTCGGATGGTCGAGGGAAGTGATGGCTGTTCCAGCAGTCATACTCGTGATCGGGTTCTGCTTCTGGGGACTGGTCCATTTGGAATCCATTAGTCACTCTTTACAGATAACATCATTAGATTCATATCTCGATCGTAAGGCATCATACTCAAGCTAGATCGTAAACTGTTCAATTGTAACCTAAACA
Source organism: Phalera bucephala (assembly GCA_905147815.2). Taxonomy (NCBI): domain Eukaryota; kingdom Metazoa; phylum Arthropoda; class Insecta; order Lepidoptera; family Notodontidae; genus Phalera; species Phalera bucephala. The sequence continues at coordinate 24,236,163 of LR990618.1, read as the reverse complement.
TTGTATCAACGCAATATGAAAGAAAAAAAGAGAAAAGAAAAATAAAGAAGAGGAGTAAATAAAAAAGACAAAACCGCTGAGTTTATATGCCGGATCTTCTCAATGGAGGCCGCGTTCCGATCCGGTGGTAGATTAGTAGTTAAATTAGATTTAAAAAAATGTAAATACAGTATTTCAAGCGCTCCTAGCAGGGCTTATACAAAATAAAGTATTTGAGTTGAGTTTAATAAACTAAGGACCGTTTAAGCCCAGAATCAGAATATTTTTGATTCACGTAAACCTTTAAGACTCCGGACTCATACTGGAAATTTTTCGTTACAAAAACTACATTTGTCCAACCTAGGATTTGAACCCAGGACCTCGTGATCACAAAGCGCTTTTTCACTAGACCAACGAGGCAGTCCGTTAGACGTTTTGTTTTTCATGTCTTATATATTTACAAGAAACCTGAAAAACAAACGTTAAATGGTAGTAAATACCAATATGAAGCAGTAATAAACATGAAACAGGTCCTCAGTTCCAGTAATAGGTACGCGACAAACATCGGCGTACTCGACATTCCTGGGGCCTCATTCGCTATGTCTAAACGCGGCGCGTAATGATTACTTCCTGAAATAACCGTGTAATGGTGATCTTTATACGACTGAAGTACTATTAAGTAGTGTCCGACCGAAGATGGATATTTGGCCGAAGCCATTTAGCCATCGCCAAAACCGTCGGCCGAAGGTTTAATAACCCTAAGAAATTTGGTTCATGATTGGCTAAATTTTTAAAAAGTTACGTTGTCTGTATTAACAAACTTGTTTTGTTTTCTATCTATCTATCTATATTATCACGCTAGATTCCTTGCGGGTAGGTAGAGAGCAGTGTTGGGCAAAAATCAATTGATTAAACAATTGACAATTAACAATTGATCAATTGTAATTGCAGTGTTATGCAATTAACAATTGATCAATTGTAATTGCAATGTTATGCAATTAACAATTGATCAATTGTAATTGCAAAACATTGCAATTACAATTGATCAATTGTTAATCGTTTTATGCACATTTACGATTAAACAATTAACAATTAATCATAAAAAAACCGTCGGCGCAATGTAGGTGTTAAAAGCACACTTAACATTGGCGCAATGTGGGATTGTACAATGTACACTTCTGTCTGGTGTTGTAAGGCTTGAATTGGGAGTACGAGGCTTGAGTGAAAGCTTGCCTTCTAAAAAGACTCAAGACAAAACAAGACACAATCATCTATGACATTTTAGGGGATGGTGATAACTACAATGGCGTTAATTTTTGGATCAAAGATGGCGGTCGCGACTTCTTATGAATATTCAATATGAGCATCGTTTTTGGGGTTTAAGAGTATGCTGATTATAACTTACATACGTATGCCAATTTCAGCTGATTCGGATACCGTAAGTGCTTGAAAAAAGGATCAGAAGAGTTGATCCGGAAAGACAGACAGACATACGAACAGTGAAAGTTAAATAAAAGTTTGTAAAAAATTAAGTATTTCTATTTTGTCCCTATAAGAATTGAATATTTTACAAGTTCCAGTTCCATATAAAAGCATTCGACATTCGTTCAATACACTGCACCCCTCTGCCAACCCCCCGTGCTATTAATATGTTTGTTTATAAATAAGTACCTAAACTTTAAAGAAACGCGCGCGCAATCGTCGCCTTTCGGCAGCGGCACGAACCGACAAGTGCGCGCGCGTCAGTAGTAGGGTTGCCACCTATTATTTGAGCAAATAAAGTACATTGGTTTTTAAAGGAAGGCAAAAAATTACATTGTATCTAAATAAAATATTATTTATTTCACTTTACTATTTTGTTTAAAAACATATGTTTTATTACTTTTAGAACTTTTCAATCACTATTATCATTGCTAAACACCTTCACAGCATGTTAACAGTCTATGATAATTTAAATAGATTGGAGAAAGAATTTAAAAGTGCTTATAGTATTTACTATTTTCTTTAAGTTAGCGAAGTTGTACATGTAACAATGTTTTTTTCTTAAATCTAGCTTACCATATATTCGGATTCTAACACCAGACATCATCCACTTTTAAAAAAAAAACGGATTTTATCACGGTTTATTTTTTATTTTTAAGTTCCCGACGTTAAATAACCGTTATAAACCGCGATAGAATCAGAAAAAATAGTTTTATTTCATGTGTAATATTCGTGTAAATCTAAGAACTCAGTATCATGCACTTTGCTTTTAATGCGATCAATTATTTTCTTTTTAATGCTTTATGTAAAATGAATCTTAAAAAATCAATTTTCGCGTACTTTACAGTTCTCATAAAGTATGAAGTATACATACCCTAAATAAGGTACAATACGTAATTTAGAATAAACTATGGGTGGCACTCGTCGCTTTTCGGCACCGACACGAGCCGACAAAGTGCACGTGCGTAGGTAGGTAAAGTCGGTCGGTAGTGCCACAGTATCTATCTATCCAGTAACTCATCTAAGCCGTTTTAGTGGCATAATTACACTCCCGTCAGAACGCTGTTAAGTTTAGCACCTTTTATTGGATTTACTTTTTGTCATTTATTAAAACTAATCTACTGCAGTGGTTATACGCCTGTATTTTTTCGATATGAGTGCAGAGTAATACAATTTAACATAGACATTGTGCAATAACAGCATAATGAAAACGTTTATAATTTTAATTTTTATGCTCAAGAATATATTATTTACCTTTATTGCAAATTGTTTCTAGAAACACGTTTTCTCCTTTTACGAATAAGTATTCTCATTATATATAAGTATTCTCGTATCTCATTCTTATTGAGAGTTTATATATGTTATAATATATGTTATGATATATGTTAAAAACCACATGAGTTACTAAATATCAATTTGGCGATTCGAGTGGCCATTATTTTAATTCTAATAATAGATACATATTGAGAAACCATACAAGCCCTCATGTATCGATTTTAATAGCAATAAGCAAATAGCGATGTAGTAAATAATAAGTTTAAAGTGGTCATTTTATTCTAAATATTAAGGCCTTATAGCACAAAAAGCCAAAATATTTAAATTTGTATTAATTTTCTATCTATCTATATTGTCACGCCAGATCCCTTGTGGGGTAGGCAGAGAGTAAAGAGTTCGAACAGGTTATTTCTTCACAGAACGTTCTAATGTAAGTTGTAAAAAAAGCGTCCGTCTCGGACGTGCATGCCACCGCGGCTTATTACATGCGGCAAACTATCGAGAAGGCGTGTAGAGCGCGCGTCTGTGTGCGTGAGTTTGATTCGGACCGTAAGTACTAAGATGTTTTACTGTGTTATAGTACAGTGTGGTAGGGCACACCACATACCCCGCCTACATATTGTCATAACTTTTTTCGGAGCGCAAAGTATTGCCTACATTTCAACACGATCTCACTCCAGAGTACTTTTGTGTGTGTACTTATAGTAGTAGGTATTTAAACTTACGAATTTCCTATTAAGTATATTCGCATATTTCAACGAATATTTCCACCCTTTTTGGATATTATAGTCATTATGGATGAAAAGGAATATAGTTATATATCAGATAACACGTCGGATACGAACATCAATGAACAGTTAGATCGAGATGGGCAGTCTTCAGGGCCGAGCTCAATCACGTCAATATCTTCACCCCCGCGTCTTGCACTTGCACATATAATCACAGTTCTGTGTACTAAATGCTCGCCTTTCACTACTAAAATCAGAGGATTCGACAACTGTACATCCAATTTTCTGAGTCACCTCAAACGGAAACATGGATAACATTGTGTAAATGAATATAAAAGATACATAAAAACAAAGAAAAATAATAAAAAAGGTGCAAAAATATGATAAACTATAAACCCCAAAAATGAAACCCATATCGATTTAACTCCAAAAGTCGCGTCCGCCATCTCGGTTTCAAATGTTAACGCCATATTCGTTATCAGCATCCCCTAAAACCCCAAAAGTGACACCTATATTGATTTTACATCAAGAATCACGTCCGCCGTCTTGGATTTTTAAATAACGTTATATTTCTACTCAGCATTCCTTAAAACCCTAAAAGTGACACCCATATTGATTTTATTTCAAAAGTCGCGTCCGCCATCCTGAATCCAGGAACTAACGCCATATTCTTAATCAACATCCCCTAAAACCCCGAAATCGATATCCATATCGATTTTCATAAAAAGTCGCGTCCGCCATCTCGGATTTTAAAATTATCGGTATATTTGTTATCAGCATAACCTAAACCCTGAAATCGATACCCATATAGATTTTCATAAAAAGTCGCGTCCGCCATCTTGGATCCAGAAACTAACGCCATATTCGTAATCAGCATCCCCTAAAACCCCGAAATCGATACCCATATTGATTTTCATAAAAAGTCGCGGCCGCCATCTTGGATTTTAAAATTAACATTATTTTCGCTATTAACATCCCTCAAAACCATAAAAGTGACTTGCATATTGATTTTGTTACAAAAGTCACGTCCGCCATCTTAAATCCAGAAATTAACGTCATATTCGTAATCAGCATGCCCTAATATTGCAAATGTGACACCCATATTGATTTAACTTCAAAAGTCGCGTGCGACATCTATTTCAAAAATTCACGCTATATTCGCAATCATTATTCCCGAAACCCCAAAAGTGACACCCATTTTACTTCAAAAGTCACGTCCGCCATCTTGGATGTGTTTAAAATATATTCTGTCGTGTGTTTAATTGTTAATTGTTTAATCGTAAACATGCAAAAAACGATTAACAATTGATCAATGGTAATTGCAACTTTTTACAATTACCATTGATCAATTGTTAATTGTGAAACAAACAATTAACAATTAATTTTTCAATCGTCAATTGCAATTGATGTTTTCTGCGATTGAAATTTCAATTGTTTGATCCTACAATTGAACAATTAAACAATTAGTGCCCAACACTGGTAGAGAGTACAGAGTTCCAACAGGTTATTTCCTTACATACCTCTCTGGCTTTCTCCAGTCTCATAGTTCGTCTCATACACGCCCGCCGGTTACGGATACTCTTGACTTGGCCTTCAGATAAGACTCGGTCTATTTGGTCGTAATAAGATAGTTTCGGTCTATTTGGTCGTGATAAGATAGTTTCGGTCTTTCCCGGTACCTACATCCTTCCACTGTCGGATTGTGTATCTGTTTTGGCATTCTTTCTTCTGACATTCTTTCTATATGCCCGAACTAACGGAGCATACCCTTTCTCATCTTTACACCGATACTATCTTTCATATCTACTCGCCTTCTTACTACGCTGTTGCGAATACGGTCGGTCAGCTTCACTCCGCACATGTTATTTACACTCACTTTATGTATTTACAAGAAACCTGAAAAACAATCGTTAAATGGTAGTAAATACCAATATAACGCAGTGATAAACATAAAACAGGTTCTAAGTCCCAGTAATAGGTACGCGACAAACACCGGCGTACTCGACATTCCTGGGGCCTCATTCGCTATGTCCAAACGCGGCGTAACGATAACTTCGTGGAATGAGTGTGTAATGGTATTCTGTATACGACTGAAGTACCATTAAGTAGTGTCCGACGGAATGTCGATATTTGGCCATCGCTAAAACCGTTGGCTGAAGCCGAAGGTTTAATATCAGCCCTGTTAAAAAAACTGTCCCAACGTTGGGCACGGGCGTCCTCTCAAACCGAGAGGGCTTAGGCCATAGTCCACCACGCTGGCCCAGTGCGGGTCGGCGAACTTCACACACCTTCGAGAAACTCTGAGGCATGCAGGTTTCCTTGCGATGTTTTTCTTCACCGTTAAAGCAAGTGATAGTTAATTTTTAAAACGCACCTGCTTTCGAAAACACAGTAGTGCGAGACCTCTGACTTTGCAGTCCAATGGTCTTCCACCACTAGGCTTTCACTGCTTAGGTTTAATAACCTTAAGAAATTTGGTTCATGATTGGAAGTTATGTTGACTGTATTAAAAAATTTGTTTTGTTTTGGCTATTTACTAGCAATGGCGGGCGGCCGGCGCAACGCAATGTGACCCCTGCTTCCGAGCGTCACCTCTTGCACGGCACTCTCACGCATTCAATTCATTCGTTCAATTTTAGTGCTTGCTGGAAACCTTCCGATAGTAGATAGATCGACTTTCTTCGGCCAAAATAGGCCGACATTTTGGCCGAAGAAAGTATTTTTGGCCGAAGGTGGCTGCTAAGGGTTCGGTCGGGCACTACATACCATTAAGTGATCATTTCACTAAGTTATCATTACGCGTTGCGTTGCGTTTTTATTGGTTATATCGAATAAGGGATAAGGGCACAGAGATAAGGGTTTTCCTAAGAAACAACTTCACTTGCGGCGCCATTTCCGATAACGATTTGTAAGGAAATGTGTTTGTCGTAGGCCCCGCGAATGCGGGAGCTAAATATGTACAAGCATAAAAAAAGAAATTATATTTTTACTTTCCCGTGTTTGTGTGTTGTTGGAAGTTCTATGGCGCTTTTTCTTTGTATATTTTTTTGTTAGGAAATTAGTTCATGGAATTATGCTGGGGAATATAAATGGAAAATCAGAGAAATTAGTTTCTCAGAAGATTATTTACGAATATGTGTGACTGTTCTATAAATAAGAGTGCTTTAACTTGTCTATTTACTTATTTTAAAACTGTTTTTCTCACGTTTTGAGTAGAGCCATCGTCATGTTTTAAAGAGAAACATAAAAAAGGGAAATTTGCTTTGCGTAAATAATACAAAAGATTATAAAAAGCTAAGATCTCTAAGTATTTGCAGCAAATGTGATTCGTAGCGGCCTCTTCACCGATAGTAATACGTATTATACAGAGGATATATTTGTTTGTTTCTTTTTAATCAATAAACGCTTAAACTACTGAACCGATTTGAATAATTCTTTCACTATTAGAAAGCTAGGAGTTTCAGAAGTAACATGTTGTATTTCAGTAATATTAAGATAATATAAAGTTATATCAAAATAAACGCGTGCGTAGCCGCGTATGACAGCTAGTAAATAAATAAATCAGAAAAAAAATTACCGTCCGACACTTTAGTCAAGTGTTTATGACTCTAGATTTCTAGCAAGAATATGTAATGTGGGCGGTGACCTGCAGAGGCCTTGCTATATCATATATTTATTCAATTTTAATTCAAGAAGCGTCAAGTGTGTGGCCAAGATCGCACTAAGGAAGTTTGTACAACTCTAGATAAGAAGTGAAATAGCAATTATTCGATAAATGTACATTTATCATCGGAATAAACATTGATCGATGTATTTTGTAATCAGAAAATGTCGGTTTCTAATCTGGGTCATTTCCTTGGGCACTTCCTTTGAAAACGTTAGAAATCATGTAGTCCTTGTTATCACAAAATAGGAACAAGATTAGGAGTTATTGCACTTCCTCTTGTTAGGTGAATCACTGTATAAATACAATGTTTTATGGGTAAACATTACTTCCTACTAATATGTAGGTGAATCTAGAGGATATTACAGTTTTATTCGACGGTAATTATATTCAGCTTGTAATACTTGGGCGACAATTCTACTAAAAAATTACTTAAAAATGAATCTTAACCACGGCCTATCAACAGCGTTTATTTAAACTTTAGTTGAGTACGAAAACGATCATCAGCGATTAAGCTTTGGTTTTACGAAATTTGGTTGCTAAAATAGGCGCCCAGCAGCGTAGACGTTACGAAATATTTTTTTATTACATCTTTACCTTTGAAACTGAAAATTCTGCGAAATATTTTACTGAAAATAAGATTTCTTTTCGCTATATTTTTCATAAATATGGATATGATTATAATTCTATCTCGTCTGTCAGTTCTTTAATCTCGAAAGAGCACGTCTGGAAGCCGACCTTGGCCATGACACAGGTATTTACACAATATTTCATATACGGAATGATATTGAGGAAAATAAATATAAAATGAAAATTTCGCCTTCTTCGCTTGTTGTATCAAACAAAATATTGTTTTGGTGTGTCAAGGTTGTGGTTGATGACAATAACGTGGGTTGTTAGTGTAAATAAAACAATTATATCTCTAATTATTTAACAATCGCTCGTTTATGACTGTTACTACAAGAGCGAAATGTATTTTCCTCTAGTGGTTCAATCCAAGGATCCAATTATTATGTTGAAACTCAACCATGCCTCTCGACATTCTTTTAATAGAAATAGCCTTAGCCGAGTTCAGAAATTATAGAATAGTCAAAAAGCAAAAAAATACAAAAGCTTGTATTTAAAGAACGAGAAAGATTACGATTATTAAGAGTTAACTTTTAAGCGTGGGTATAAAATAAATTTCATACAGTTTATTATTATACAATAAACTGTATGACCCTGTTTTTGAGAGTACTCTACTTTTTGATCCGGTTTCCGTTTATGGTGAGTTGTATTTGTAAATTAAAGAGAAGGAGAAAATAAAATGCATGTGATCTCTGATGCTACCATGCACTATTCTAAGAATCCACGGTTTCGATGGAAAATGAAAGTGCGGAAGAAATAAAGTTGAAATATGCGGTATTCATCTTGTCACTTTACCAGGTAGATCGTATGCCGGCTTGACTAAGGTACACACACACGAACACACACCGTCACGCCTATATTCCCCAAACGGGGGTGGCAGAGGTGTATAGCGTACACCCACTTTTCGCCGACAGTGTTAGGTCCCATGTAATTGGAGGCGACCCCATTGCTATATACCGGGCACAACTCCAGACTCCAGACTCATACTGGGAAGTTTTCGTTAGAAAAACTTCATCTGTCCGATCTAAGATTTAAACCCAGGACCTCGTGATCACCAAGCGATGCGCTTTGCTACTAGACCAACGAGGCAGTCCCACTAGACCAACGAGGCAGTGACTAAGGTACTATATATTTATTTAACTTGCTTAGTATATTGACGTACCTATGACAAGAATAAATACCGAAACCTATGTCAGAGGTCACACCAAGGAGCGGCTACGGTTCCTGCCTTTATTTGTTATTTCTGCGAACAATTTAATGTTTGTTGGTAATTAGTCTGTGCAACTGTTATGTGACTTTGAGGAGGCGAATAAACAATCGAATGTCAACACTTGAAGGAGCGATGACTCGGCTCGCGTCGGCGCGGCCGCACGGCGCGACCGACTGACTGCCTTGAACCGTTCTGTTTACTGAGATATTATGGCTGAATCTATCTATCGACGTATCTATATCATCACGCCAGATCCCTTGCGGGGTATCCGATCCAATTTCTGCAAACCGCCCTATGAAGATCATCGCTCCACGTAACCTCAGGGCGTCTTGTACGTTTGCCAATCCATAGTCTCCAGTCAAGAATTAGATCTGGCTTCAGGAATGATAAAATATCGCCTGCCATTATTATGGAGATTCGTAAAAGGAGACTGTATTTTCTGGTGGTCCATACTTAATTAGTCTCAAATGGCTCACTTAAGAGAGGCTGAGGCTTTTGACAGATAAAACCCGGCTTGGTTAATGGCTGGCTGAGTCCATATCTCTATAATTGAATCATGTATACGGGGTCGTCACAATGAGACAGATTTAGACCCCGCTAATATTACACAATATTACTGGGCAGGTAATTATTCGGGCATTTAGAAAGATTGTCGGAAGAAAGACTTTCTTATTATGATCAAATAGACCGTATCTCATCTGAAGGGTAAGTCAAGAGTTACCGTAACCGGCGAGTGTGTATGAGACAAACTTCAAGAGTGGAGGAAGCCAGAGAGGTTTGTAAGAAAGGAACCTGTTTATACTCTGTACTCTCTGATTACCCCGCAAGGAATATTGCGGGACGGTATAGATCTTTCCATACAAGTTCGCCTCCTCATGAGAAACTCTTCCGTAGTTAGAATCACTCATCTGAAATTGTGTATATACGTTTGATTTAAACACTCAAATATCATTTCGTACATGAACTGACAATGCCTTCAGGATTGTCTCTTCTGGAGAGAACTCTTTAACGATGAATGGCCTGGACACGAAACGTTGTATAATCATTTATTTAAGTTATATCTAAATATGATTTTGATCATGAAAATGAACTGTATTCTTGCGAGAAGATTGACACAAAATGTACTGACAAAACTTTATTACATACTTAACTCGCAATGTACCTTTTTAAGTATTATTACGATCTTTTGGTAGGCTATGTAGAAAAGGTTAAAATCAGTTAACTTACCAATAATTTTATAATAAATAGATAAACTTGTCATCTTTCTCAAAAAGAAAGTACCCAGGAATTGTATATGTTTATTTTTATGAGACGGCGTTAGCGTTGAATAAGATTGCGCTTTAGAGACCTATGTCAAATTACGAAATAAACGCCGCGGGTATCAGCTAGTAGATATTAAATCCGCGTTTTGTCAACAACCTAACCGGTGTTATGTGTGAGCTAATTGATATATTTACCAAATATGAAGACCCGGAAAACTTATGGTAATCCAAATAAAATTTGTGACTGCAGTTATCTTTTGCTATTGAATATATACTTTTTTATGTATACTTCGATGTAGCTTATGTACAATCCAATAGTCTGTACAAACTACAATGTTTTGTACAAAAAAATGCATGTGGATTGTGGAAAATTCTAGTTTACATCCTATTCTGTCTTTGCCACGATAGTAAGGTTTGATTCAAATCCGCTAGGTACAATAACTCTAAAAATAACACTTACGTCATTTGTATAATATTTTATACAGAAAGAAATAAATCAGACACATTGTGTGCGGTCCTATATACATATGTATATAATATTTAGGCATATTAATTTACATAACGGGACAGTGTATTTGTCCTCGTTAAATAAATAGGAGATGTTGTCCGTCTATATAAATAATAATCTAAAGTCATCTATGAAAGTGATTGCACAGTGGACATATATCTATATTACACTGTGGTACTTACCTTATAGCGTTAAAGCGTAGCGTGTTCTGCCTGACGAACTTGGGGTATTGCTGCTTTGTAGACACAATGTGGCTACCGTCTTTGGGGTTCTGGTTTGGTCATGCTCACTATAATGTTTTTGCTTGCGGTGGCTGTCTGGCGCGGGTCACTTCCTTCCCTCCAGTCGAAGCGAATGATGGCTGTTCCAGCAGTCATACTCGTGAACGGGTGCTGCTTGTGGAATCCTTTAGACGCTCTTTACAGATAACATTAGATTCATATCTCGATCGTAAGGCATCACACTGGAGCTAGGTCATAAACTATTTAATTGTAACCTAAACATTGTATTCACACAATATGATTAGAAAAAAGGAAAGAAAGAGAAGTAAATAAAAAAGACAAGCCCGTTGAGTTTCTTCGCCGGATCTTCTCAGTGGAGGCCGCGTGTCGATTCGGTGGTAGATTAGTAGTTTAATTAGATTTTAAAATGAAATGTAAATTGACTATTTGTAAGCGCCCCCGCAGGGCTTATACAAAATAAATTATTTGAGTTTGAGTTTATAATTTGGATCAAGAAGAGTTGGTTTTAGTTAGTGGTCCTTAAGTTTAAAATCTAGGTTATTATCTAAATGTAGTTTTTCCATCTTATTTAGGAATTTAATTATTATTCGTTTCCTGTTTCTGTAGTGTGTAAATCATGCATTTAAAAAACAGTAAGTACAGGTTATCTATTCAATTCCCAACAATAACTCGCACTAAATTACTGTCAACGTTATTTCATTTTGAAAATTCCATATCGTGAATTTAACAATTTTTACGATACGTAGATAAATTAATTTCAATGTAAACCCTTTCATATACTCAGTGTATCGATAGATTTAATCCGAGATTATGTCCCCGGTATCCCTATGCCTCACCCGGTAAAATATTGAATAAACAAAATGTACGGACACATACTATAAGCAAATTACGTATTTATGGAAAAGTTATGTGCGCTTCTTTGGTTCGTAGATGATAATACTGTTGTAATCAGTAGATTAGGGCCGCCCACCTGGATTCCCATGGAGTTTGACTTGTGGACCGTAATAGATACCTACGGAGAGATGTTATGTATGGGTTTATAGTTTTAGAGTTAGCGCACATTAACTGTTTTCAGACACACGACGTTGCGGCGATTGTCGAGTAAAATGTTGGACTGCAGTAGCGTTAAACAGTAATCCCTCGTTCGCACGGACGTTTTGCAACGCGTTAGACTGCGCATTCAAAAAATGTACTGTTTGTCATTTATTTCTTTCTAGCACTTTACTAACGCGCGTTGAGGTTTGTGTAGTCTATTCATATAATGTTGGCAGGCATGTTCAACTTGATCCCTTGCCGTGTTTCAAAAATTGTAGAAGTGTAGAAGATGAAGCCAATGAACAGTAATAGGCAAAAAATTGACATTGTACGTTTTAGCAAAAACTTGTTGAAAAAATGAAATGATTTGGTGTATCTTATACTATGCGTATAACATAATTATAAAGGTTTACCTAATACCTTTTCAGACACGAAGCTGAGATAGTTGTGAGAAGGAACTAGCAAATTTGCTGTAGCCCAGGTATTTACAGCATAGCTTAGTAAGAAGTACATATGTTTTGCACCACCATTCGGCAAGGTGTATAAAACGAAAGTTAAATGGTACTGTAGTCTAAAGTGTGCGCAAGGTTTTACATGGGAGCGCCCTGTCGGCATCCGTATAAGGATAGAAACACGTTAACCCAAGCCGATAACATACCGAGCCCTTATTCGCTAGGATCAAACGCGGCTTGTAAAGATAATTTTGGGAAATGATCATATCATCATGATGGAAATGATCATAATTCGCACCTTCAAAACAGTAGTGACTTATCTAAAAAAATCAAGTTTGTGGGAAACTAATCGCGTGCCCTCAGATCCGAGCAGCGTGGGTAGAGGGAGGGAAAGTGAAAGAGACCGAAGTATCGTATTTTTTAATTCTACCATAAAACGTCGCTATTTTAATATTCAGCAGATAAAGCGTACCTTTTAATGACCCTCTATGACCGTAACTCGATTTCTTAGATTTTGGAGTTTAGTCTTTACCGTTCTGAAGGTGCGAATTGTATTCTCTTAAATGAATTAATTTAGTATTAGTCTGGATAGAGCTATGCGCGCGCGGTAATGGCATAACATTTAGATAGAGGATAGATAAATTGTAGTACGAATACGCACGCCCGTACTGGTTTTGAGCAAATCGAACACTGGTATCACGCATACATTGTGCGTAATAGAGATGGGCAAAATGATTACAATTGCATTTTGTAATATTCAATCATGATTCAAGTGTAATCGTATCGTTGAAGATTACAAATGTAATTGTGATCGTTAATCATTAATACACCGCCACGCCTATATTCTCCAAGCGGGGGCTGTTAATCATTAATCTGATTACATTTTGCCCATCTTTGTGCGTAACTGAGGCAGCTTTTGGCGCCGTGTTTGTTATAAATTCTCCGTTTAGAAGTCTTAGTCTAAGTGTATTCTGTAACTGGACTACTATTAAGCGATATAACGATAATTTCACAAAGTTATCGTAACGCACCGCGTTATGTTAATTTGTTATAGCGAATAAGGGCCCGGATTAAGACGCAGGGAATCACAGAAATATTTCGGTTTATGTGTCAAATATGCAATTGTAGTATAAAACGATTTTATTATAAATTCCTATATCGTATGAGCAAGTTTCGGTATTAGTTAAATCCATCGATTAATATTTACATACGATTAAGTAAAATTAAATTGGATTCATAAATTTTGTTCCAGAATTGTGGACGGGTTATCCCACGGTGATATTGTAGTTGAATATTAAAAAGTTTTTGTTGGAAGAAATCACAGCGTGATCAACTTAATGATTTTTAAAAAGATTAAATTTTTACCACTTTCTATAGCCAATGTGACAAGTTTTGCAATTTCCCCAATCCATTAATGTGCCTTAGAAGCAATAGGGGCAATTTATTAAGCACGTAAAGTAAGCACCTAAAGAATTTTCGGGTTTATTTAATAAAATTAACTCAAAACTCTTCTTCTTCAGCCGAAAGACGTCTACTGCAGGACAAAGGCCTCCCCTAATGACCGCCACAACTACCGGCTTTGTGCTGTACGCCTTCAACTTCTACCCGCGACCTTCACCAGGTCATCTACTCAAAACTCAAATAATTTATTTTTCATAAATCCTGTGGGACACTTCCAAATTGACAATTTATATATTATTTTATTTATTCTTCTACAAGTATTCTACAGTAGTATTCTACTTCTAGTACCAATCTACCAAAGGATCTAAACGCAGCCTCCACTGGGAAGATTTGGCAAGGAACTCAGTGGGCTTGTCTTTTTAGAAGCTTTTATTTAACTTTTTGTATGTCTTTCTGTCTTTCCCGTTCAAATATCACGTGATCCATTTTTCTAGCACTTGCTGGTATCCGATTGAGCTGAAATTTAGCATACATATGTATTGTGTGTGTGTGTGTGTGTGTGTGTGTGTGTGTGTGTGTGTGTGTGTGAGTGATGTACGCTGTTGGCCGCGAGGCCTTTACAGCTTCACCGGACTTAAGGACGAGCGTGCAACCACTACGGTCGAGCCAGAAGGGCAAGGGGCGACATACTCGAGGGCGCCTTCGGTTGGGACAGTCGCTGTGGGGGAATGGGGTGCACTACTAAGTGCACCGGTCAACCGCCGGCTATGGGAGGGGATCTACGACTACGTCGTCGTCGCCCGTATTCTGAGCGGAAAGAATGGATGACAAAGCATCGGGGGGATCGGTGAGATCATCTCGTGGCCGGCGGTGGCGGCAGGGGTCGAGGGGGGTTCGTAGTCGGCGGCGGCTACGATTAACGGATTCGCATGGGTAGATGCGTTCGCGAAGCGTCGTGTTGTCGCCTTTTTAATAAAGGCGCGAAGAGGTTCGAGACCTAGATCGGAGTGGAGATCGACATTCCGTACGAACCAGGGGGCTCCAGCGGCTTTACGGAGGAAGCGGTTTTGAACCGCTTGGAGCATACATATGTAAGTTCGGCGACAATGCAATAATATGGTGCTTGTCTAATGATGGAGTCGCAAGGTGGCTGTAGGAACATGTGTACTATACAACATAACCCCCGTGATTAGGCTTGTTGGATTGGTAATGACAAGCACTATTCGACCAGACTGTATTTAGGATCTGATGATGAAGCCAAAAGAAGGCCAATGGAACCACCAAACAACTCAATATAACCCCGCAGTGTTTGGGCTTATTCGATTTGTCTTGACGAGTACTTTAGACCCGAATGGTATACAGGGTCTGATGATGGAGCTAGAACGAAGCCATAGGAACTCCTTAACTAAACAAGATATCTCCGTTGTGTTTTTGCTATAAATGTTTGTTTTTGAAAAGGACTTTAATCTTTATTTTTCTTTCTTTTCTTTTAAAATCATATTGTGTGGGTACAATGTCTAGGTTACAATTAAATAGTTAACAACTATTCATCGTTCTTTAAATGCTCGAACCACTATACACACTCATTCGTAGCTCCGACTGACTTATTCAGTATAGTACGCAATAAATTATTGTCAATAAGCTTTTTTTATATTGTTTTATTAGTATGAAAGCTCGTGAGTTTTAGTTATTACCATTATATGGTCGGATCTTTCGAAATACGTGGTTTATGTCCGGCGACACAGTACTAAGTGTTGTATCTAACGATAACGGCGCGTACGCATGTCACGCGATCACTAATAATAATATAAATATGGTGGAGATAATATGATAATTATTGTTGGTACCTTGTGGGATTTTGACTCTGAGATGTTGAAGTGTTAGAATAAAATGAGAAATTGGTTATGTGTTTTTAAAAGATTTGGGATAAAGGTGTAGCGAGTAGGTATGAAAGATAGTATCGGTGTAAATATGAGAAAGGGTATGCTGCATTGGTTCATTGGGTATATAGAAAGAATGTCAGAAAAAAGAATGACAAAACAGATTTACAATGCGCAAGTGGAAGGATGTAGGTATCGGAAAAGAACAAATAGGCCGAGTCTTATCTGAAGGACAAGTCAAGAGTCTCCGTAACCGGCGAGCGTGTATGAGACGAACTATGAGAGTGGACGAAGCCAGAGAGGTATGTAAGGAAAGAACCTGTTGGAACTCTGTACTCTTTGCCTACCCCGCAAGGGATCTTTGTTTTTTTCTTTTTTATAAAACGTAGCCCCACACTAGGATTTATTCCTGTGTCGTGGGTGCGTTTACAAACATGAGAATTTACATACACAAATACCCAGACCGGAACAAATAATTGTGGATCACACAAAGATTTGTCCCGTGCGGGAATCGAACCCACGACTATTAGACACAGTAGGCGGAGCAGCTTGAGCTCTTCACCACTGCGCTAAATCGCCCGGCATCGGATCTGGCGTGATGCTGTAGATAAATAAATATAGATGTTCTTTGGGAAATTGATTTGCATTATTATTATTACGTGTTGGTTTACAGGACACTTAAAGCGTTATGATCCATGCTTATGGCAAAAACCTCTGTCATGCCTTCATTCTCAATATTGCATTGTATACACTACTATGGAAAAGTACAGCTCACCTCTACTACTACCGCTTAGGAAATGGAGCGTGGCGGTGTTTGCTTTTTTAATTAATAAATTTAAGCTTGCTCGGGTTTGTATTATTGTATGCCCGAGCGAATTTCTTATTGGTAATTTTTAACACCCTTAGGGGGTACCCTAGTGCTGACCTTTGTTACATCAGAAAGCCCTGTACAAAATTATATGCTGCTAGTTGTACCGGTTCAAGTTGTGTTGCGTTGTCTGTCATTTGGTCAGTGTTAAAGTTTTATTAACTGGATATTACACCGACTATAAAATATATACCTATAGTTCCAAATATTATTTTTATGATCCAGTAAAATTTTATAGTTAATAGGCTGTTTTAGATCGACACGAGTGCTACCGTATTGTTATATCAAACGATTTAAAAGTGCTTAAGTTTAAAGTTAAGTTGGGAATAATATTTTTATGCATTCTGTTGTAATGTAGATGTGTTAAGTATATAGGTATGTATTAAATATATTTATAATAATATTTTAGAGATTTTTTTTTCAAATTTTAAAGACAATTATACGTTAACATTAAGTAGAATTGCACGTATTTATAATAAATAATAATAATAACGTTTATTTTGCAACGCATAATACAGAGTCGCTTGAAATTAAATAATATATGTTGCAAATACACGATGGCTTAAGTAAAACAGGTAAGTACCTATTAATAGATATGGAACAACCTTAAAAGTACATTACAAATAAAAAACTTTAAAAAAAAAGGAAAACCGACTTCAAAAAGCAAAAGATAAATATTTGAAGTCGGTGCTGGTAGGTGCAGTCGGTTACTTAGCACCGACTTCAAATATTTATTTTTTGCTTTTCAAAGTCGGTTTTCCTTTTTTTTAGAAGTTTTTTATTTTACAATTTTTAGTGATGAGTGAATTAATTATTATTATTAATATACCTCCTTTATATTATCCTACTTATTTATACAGTGAGGTACCTACACAATTGATATAAAACTCATAATAACAGAACTTTCACATTCATGCTGTTTGCCGTATAGGAAACCCCTGGTGTATCTTCACAGCCCATTGTCCAATACCAATAAAATTTAAATTCGACCATCACGTAGCTATGCTGAACCCAATGCAAAAAGAATCATCAAAATCAGTTTATAAGAAATTACAAAAAAATACAGAAGAATTATGAACCTCCTCCTTTTGTGAAGTCGGTTAACATTCTTCTTAATTCTATGGTAGGGTACCTATAGGATTGACGTAATACCCATAATATCTCAATCTACGCATTCGTATTGTTTATCGTTAAGGAGTTTCCTGGTGTATCTTCAAAGTCCAAGGTCCAATACCAATAAAATTACAATGGGACCACCTTGGAGCTATACGGAACCCAATGCAAAAAAAAAACATCAAAATCGGTCCACAACTGACGGACATATCGGTGAACATACATAAAAAAAAGAAGAAAAACAAAAAAAAGCATACATACAACCGAACATAGAACCTCCTCCTTTTTGAAGTCGGTTAAAAAGGTTCTAACTCAGCTGGTTTGCTGACTGAGCAGAGCCAGCGCTGATCTTCCGTTAGTACCTTATTACAGGACCGATGACGTCACGGGGTCACACATTATTATTTGCGAATTAATAAAAAAAGACAAATAATAGAAATAAATAAATGAAAAAAAAGAAAGAAAATAGAGTAATTCTAAACCGAGGTCAACTAAATAAATTTGTTTAAAAATAGATAATGAAGCATTGCTCTCGTGTAGTGAGTTCCAGTTACCATTAGACTCGTCCAAATATATTTAATATTATGATTGTGGTTCCCCAAGTAGGGAGCAGAGGCCGACGCCGAGTAGCCGAGTAGTCGAGAGCCGACGAGATGGCCTCAATATAATAGGGGACGAGCCTAGTCCCATTATGCTGCACACAATTCCAAACCGTGACTCAGAATGTTCGGGTAGAACACACTTTGTTCGACCTAGGATTCGAATTCAGGAACTTCCGGGGCCGCTAGACTGAGGCAGTCAACGTAATATCGATTTCGTAAAATCCCTTACAAATTTTGTAGTCTCAGCTACTTTGTAACAACCATTGTTGTCGTTACGTAAATAGGGTTTCCATTGTCACACTCGCGCCATTTCATAATGCATTCAGTCGTGTTACAGCTCATCCGTATATTGAGATTTTACTGATGTTTAATACGCTATAAATATTTATTTATTGCCCGACCGCTAATACGCTATTTCATTCATTTTATTGCGTTCCGTTCAAAATTTATATCCATTTATACTTCTTATTACTAATTCGATTTTGTTGAATACGAAATCGAAGACTTATTAGATTCGTTTTATTGTATTTTGCATAATGAATTAGAGAATTAGTGAAAACGTGGAAAATGTTTAGTGCCACTTAAGTAACTTTGTATTGGAACTACTGTAAACCGCTTGAGATGTTATATTTTAGTCGCTGTTAGATATGAATCGCTCGTAAAGCTATAAGTGAGCTCAATAAAGGAGATTAAATATAAATATTGAAATCAATACGGTTTCTAATTCTGGCTTAAGTTAACGAGGTCGTGACTTAGTTTTTCGCGTGAGTTTATCGTTACATCACGATATTAATTACAGATATGCAATTATTGCTTAATAATCGTGAGCGATCTAAATCACTTTTTTTTAACTTATATTTATATTCTATCTATCTATCTATATCATCACGCCAGATCCCTTGCGGGGTACAGAGTTCCAATAGGTTCTTTCCTTACGTACCTCTCTGGCTTCCTCCACTCTCATAGTTCGTCTTATACACGCTCGCCGGTTACGGAGATTCTGGACCTGTCCTTCAGATAAGACTCGGTCTATTTGGTCATGGTAAGATAGTCTAGGTCTTCCCCGGTACCTACATCCTTCCACTTTCGCATTGTATATCTATTTTGTCATTCTTTCTTCTGACATTCTTCAACGGAGCATACCCTTTCTCATCTGAACACCGATACTATCTTTCATACCTACTCGCTTTCTTACTAATCTTTATATTAAGACCATGTTTATTCTATTATGAATGTAACACACCGATACCACCATCTGGTGGTACGGCAGACAAGCCAGTATGATTTAACGATGGTTTTCTCTAGTGGCAAGAGCGTAGGCCGACCGTATACTGTAGTCTCGATTCGGTAGTCAAGGATGCAAGCTTTGAAGGGGCAAATTTTTGTGCCATCTACAAACATATGTTTCATTGGGTCTTTGTGCATGTAAAATTCGTTGATTGTGAACTCAATAGTATTAAAACCATTGAAAATGACTTACAGATACATTTAATATGGCTCGCGAACACGCACAACAATGAAAAGTTATCCATCTTCAAGAAAGCTAATTGAAGAGCATAAATAAATAACCTTATTACTTATTGTAAACTAAGGTTAACTCTACTTTGAAAGATTGCTTTATTTTTTGTAAAATGTGTTTCTATTCAAGCTCTGTGCGACCACGGTGTTCCTGAAGATTAAGCAGCGTTCGACACGGTCGGTCTGAGATGGGTGATCGTTTGTGGCATTTTCATATTCGAGCGTCTCCGGAAGGCACGTTAAACCGTAGGTCCCGGTTACCACTTAATGTGGAAGTCGTTAAGCCATGTTGTGTTTACAGGCGGCTTGGTAGCAGTTCCAGAAGCAGGTGGCCACAAACCTGCCTCCAACAATCCGCACTGGGATATATATACATATATATACAAGCTGTAACATAATACACGCAAGACCTGAAAGTAGTTTGTTCTAAATTGGTAACTGAATCGATTCCAACTTTTTCAATGTATGTTATTTTTTTTTTGAAACATAAACTATATAAAATTGCTTTAACTCATTCCAAACGTTCGTAGATCCGCTGTATTGAATACGTTTAACCATGATTAACAGCAATACATCCCTGTATTGTACTTCTTAACATTCTTTCCCAATGCGCCCGGTTTTGTAGTTAATTTGGATATCTAAGTTCTTAAAAAAGTGTTATATATCTCTTTAAATTTGGAAATTTTGTTTTCGTATTGAATTTTTGAAGCAATTATCTTGTCGGGGTGTCTGAGGTCTTGCGTTAATAACGATACACCTTGTATATTTTTATAGGTGCAACTATGCTTGTATTTCTCACCGATCTTATTCCGGGAGCAGACAACATTGTATTAACCATTTTGACCCTATGCCCTTATGCTAATTCGGAAATGTTAATGCCAATTAAAATGTTAACAATAGCGCTGCAGTTAAAGCCAAACGGCTTTATTTCGTGAGTAGACCGGTTTGGCGCGAGGCCTGCTTACATCTTCATCCCATAAGCTTGGGGTGCAACTTTGCATAATGTTATTTTAATTAAAAATACGGCTACAATACATTTTTATTATAATAGCTTATTATGTTGTTGTGGCTTATGAATATTTATATTATATGGAGAATTAGTTTTGATGATGGTGCGTTTCATTACCCGATTGTCCCAGGAGGCTTTGTATTTTAGTTTAATTAGGTAAAGTTTATAACTGTCATAATTGGTGCTCCATAAAATCAAAGTAAATTATGTAAACAGTAGAATATCGTAGCACTAGCATGTTTTGAAAAAGAATAACGCACAGATGCGCGCACAATGCCCTTCTATAGTCCGTTTTTTATTACATGGCCTATTTTACAAACAAATATGGCATGGCGATTAAAGACAATACAATTGTAATGGTTGGAAAATCAATGAATGAACAGAATTCATTCATTTTGTTTATTCATCCATACTCATTTTATGAATTTGAAAGTAACTCTGACAGGCTGTCTGTTGGTTAGTTACTTTTTCACGCCCTAACTGCTAAACAGATTTTTGATTAAATTCGGCAAGCACATATTTTATTCGGGGAAGAGCATAGGCGGTAGCCTAAGCCGGATAAAATCTATGTGATCACACCCTTAATTTTTTTGTGGACAAAGGTATTTTGCCACAAAAAAAAATCAAGGTGTGAAATACACACGGCTACAGCAAATTTGTTTATAAAATTGGCCATGAAAGACTAAACAGATTATAGTGCTAAGATGTTTTTCTACTGTTTACATAAGTTTACTGTGGTTAGGTTTAGGAATGGGACCTACCATAACCACCCATATTACTACTAAATGGTCTCCTACGCCGTGCTTAAAGAAAAATTAGGACCCGTGAGCGCCATAGGTCGAGGACATCCGAAAAGCTTTGGGAAATTACTGGATGTAGCTGCAAGCAGATCTAGCAATTGAAAGAATGCCTTTGGGTACTAAAAAAATATTGAAAAAGCATTCCGATAATATTGAAAATGTATTTGGATTTATGGTGATTTATAACTTAAGCCTAAATTGTAAAAACCCAAAGTAGCTATCAACACATTAATCAGATTGTTATCTGAAACTAGCCTCCGAATAAAGAAGACTAAGATTTAAAAGAAGATTTATTGCCATCTGACTGTATCCTGATTTGTGATCATATCCAAAAATAGCTCAAAAGGCGTATCTAACGGTTCACGGTCACAATTCTTTAAATATAATTCATAAAGGCAAACAAGAAATCTAATCAAAACATGCGTTAAATCTACATAACAAAAAGTCGTCACAGACGACACCTAAAAAATTATTTGTCAAGAGATTATACTGGAGCGTATACTATGTACAGATTGATGATAGCATGGCGCTATCGAGTTTATATGCCAACCTTTTCGCTCCACAAAATTACTTAATAAACGTGAAGAAGACAGCATGGTTTCTCGACTACGTTACGCCAGCATTATTAACGCGAATTTGACATTATAGTAACTTTGCCGAGAAGACGTGTTGTTACGCTCACTTTATTTAGTAAATTGGTAGTGTGGAGAGTATGGCATATCAAGCGTCATCAGCGTCTGTTCCTGCTAAGCCCTTTGGTATTAGAATAACACCAAAAAGTATAATAAAAAAAAATATTCACACCTAATGCATTTGTTTGGCGAATCCAAATCAATATTCTTTTCATTTCAAAAGTAACAATACGATGTAACATCAATCAAAAAATTTGTAAAGCAACGCCCGTTGTGGTGACGACGGGGAATCGATCCGTGGTGATGGGGACGGAAATGGAAACCGGTATCACTTCCTACTTCACCCTTCGGCTTCCGAACTGCGGGTTTTTGTTAGAGAAACACGACAAAAGCTTTGCTTGCGCTTTTGAAATATTTTGATCGTACTTTTTAATAGGGATAGGTAATTTAGATAATAGATTACGATTATTCTTATGGAAAGATAAGCTTATATAAATATATTTTTTTAAAGCGTAGCCCCTCTCTAAGATTTATTCCTATGTCGTGCGTTTGGGTGCGTTTACAAACATGAAAATTCATATGCACAAATACCTAGACCGGAACAAATAATTGGATCACACAAAGATTTGTCCCGTGCAGGAATCGAACTCGCGACTATTAGACACAGTGGGCGGAGTGGCTTAAGCTTTTAACAAATGCGCTAAATCGTCTATCAATGTGTTAAAAAATAAACATTGTCATGCCTAAGCGGGGATGGTAGAGGTCCCAATTTAATAGGGGGTGACTTTATTATCATTATATCGGCCACAATTTCAGACTCCAGGCTGTTACTAAATTTTAGATTGAATACTTTTAGATAGAATAATTCAATTTGTCCGACCTAGGAATCGACCTCAGGACTACGCTCGCATTATGACCCACAAGACCAACGACGAGGCATCGGCTAAGTGTGCGTTCTGAAGCTCGGAGACGGATGGAAATTGGTTTTATTTTATTTTATTACTTGAAATGCCACAAATGATCACACATCTCAGTCTGACCGGGCCGAACGCTGCTTAACCTTATTGTATTCTAACAATGACAGCTACGAGGGCCTTTATTGTAAATGCGCATTTATAAAGCAAAAATAATCGAAATTTGTAATCAATATTCATGTATACAAACAGCAATTAACGCTAATTCACTTTAAATATATCAAACACACACTTTAAAACTTTCCCTTAGTGCACAAAGTGAAGCAGACTCATAATACATTACTATTAATTTTATAATAATTCCTGTTAGATCGAAGCTCCTTATACCGGCGTAGAAGATATGCACACATTAAATAACATTATCTTTCAATAATTATGATATATGGTTATGTGTACCGTCATTTAAGAGACTACAATTTAAACAGGTAGCTTCTTAAAGGCCCACTGGATACATATTTTCCGTATTCATACGTACATATGTAGGTACTAGTGTTATAAAGATTCCGATCTACAATTAATTAAAAACAGCGATAACATCTAGCAAAAATAATTACGTGGTACGAAGTCGATGCGAAAGAGAATAATAAACCCAATGCTTAATATAAAACTTCCATGATACGTCAACAACTTTTATTTGCAATAAAATATTCCAATAAAGACGATATTGGTTTGTCTGCAGCCGTTAATTTTGAATGTTTTCAAGTTTTCATCTATGTCGGCGATGGTAGCAGCAAGGATACAGAGGACTTAGCACGAAAAGATTGACGTTAGCGTGACGCTAGCGAGTAAGCGTGCCGTCACGTTCATGTTTATTTAGTAATTTTGTAGTATGACAAGGATGGCATATCGACTCGCTAGCGTCACGCTAACATCAAAATTGCTTGCTAAGCCCTCAAAAATTGACAATTATCATACACCAAATCACACGTGTTGAGAAATCGATTTGCTCTGCGTCGAACTTGATAGATGGGCACGCGCACGCGGCGCGCGACCCCTTTTGTTCACCACCGAGGGATTTAGGGCGTGAAGGGTAAAATGAATAAATTAATACGAGACCTTAGATATTGTAGTTTAGGCCGCAGCTGCCGTGTTTAAATTTGAAATGCGATTCTATCCAGTATTTGTTCAAACATTTGTCGGCTCGCTCGCTCTATAAATAAAAGTGCATTTCGATTTTGGCGTAATGTACAGCGCGGTACAGGTTGTAAATAATAAAACGAACGATCCTTATCCTTATCAGAAATCTCGTGGTTTAAGTGGTTGTCGTAGGCAAGGGTATCGGATTTCTGTTTATTACTACAGACAGTAGCTCCGCAGAAGCTGCTGCGACGAGTGAGTTGTCTGCAAGATCAAGATAGATGAACGATAACGGATAATTTCCAACTCGAGTTTGTCATCAAACTGGTACCTGTTCGTATGCAACTTCGATCATTTTAACTAATGTTGTAAGTGTATTTAATAACAGATGCCGTTCCGATACACTAACTCCTACGGTTTTTTTTAATCATGTGCATGATGTTTTATCAGTTTCTTTTTAATATGCAGTTCAGTTAAGATAGTATTTTTTTATAAAATGGGAATTTGTAGGTAGGCAAATGTTTTTCGTGTTATACAGGCTGTATCGTAAATAACGCAACACCTTAGACATCCCGATTCAATACTCGTTTCACAAATCCAATACAAAAACCAAATTTCCAAATTTAATTATTTTTACCCCTTTTTAAGCACTTTTATACCCCAACTAACAATAAAACTTGTACGTGTACGGCGTATTCAGAATTAAGTTTCGAAAATGCATTTGAAATCTCCATATTGCATTAAATCAAGAATAAATTTAGTTTATTATAGCGCAGTTTATTAAAGGAGTAACAGCATTTTCTGCAAATAAAAAAAAAATTAAGATAAATTAAAAATTGTTGAAATCGATTCACTTACGATTAAAACAAACTAGTTTCAGGTCTTGCGTTTAATATGTTATACATTATAAACCTACCTAAGTCCTCGTAAGCCTGCCAATTCGTAGTTCCGTTCGATCAGTTGAAGATGCGTGAGTGTTTGTCGAATTTCTAAATTCGAGTGACTTCATTCTTAGAACTATAAGTGTAGCTGTTGATTCTGGTTTCTACCTCAAATGGTAGTCGTTCCCACGTGGCCACAAATCTGATTCCATCAAATCGCCCTGGGTCTGCGTGGTGGAGTATGACCTTCACCTTGATGAGAGAAGGCCTATGGACATTATAGCCTGATTTACATTTATTTCTACCTACCTACGTATTCTTAATTGCAAATTGCGATTATTTTGTAAGTAATGAACTAATACTAATAGAACAGATACTCAATCCTAAAATACGTACTAATTAACAACCTAGTTAATTCAGGTGCTTTACCTTTTATAAGTCCGTTTTACCGTCTCATAGGAAATGGACCTGGATGAGCCCTGATGGTTCCACAAAAAATGAGATAGACTTCATCATGAGCACCAAGCGACAAATATTTAATGATGTCTCCGTGATTCACAGGGTAAAAACCGGCAGTGATCACCGAATGGTCAGAGGCACATTAAATATTAATGTCAAAATGGAAAGATCGCGTCTGATGAAGTCTACGCTCCGACCTTCTAATGCACATATCCAAAACCCCGAGAACTTTCAACTCGAATTGTCAAACCGCTTCGAATTGCTAGACAGCAGCGCATCAGTGGACGAAATCAACAATAGGTTGGTAGAGACTGTCCATACGGTCGGGTCTAAGCATTTTAAGCCCCACCGTAAAAATAGGCCTCAAAAGCTATCCGACTACACCCGAAACCTTATGGCTGAGCGACGTACCATGAGACTCCAAACCTCCGATGATGCTAAGTCCTATAGGCAGCTCAATGGACAGATATTGAAGTCCTTGCGACACGATCTACGGTCCTTCAACACAAGACGTATTGAGGAGACCATAAAGCAGAACAAGGGCTCCAAAGTGTTCGCAAGAGCCGCGTCGATTGGGCAAAGCCAGTTGACGAAGCTGAAGACGGAGGACGGAAACGTAACGTCGAATAGGTCAGAGGTGCTCAGGGAGATAGAGAGGTTCTATGGACAGTTGTATACCTCAGTAGCTGAACCTATTGTTGACTTGGTAAAAGACCCAAGAGCCAAGCTAACCCGACACTACACTTAAGATATCCCGGACATCAGCCTGTACGAGATTAGGATGGCTCTCAACCAACTTAAAAACAACAAAGCGCCGGGTGAAGACGGAATTACTGCAGAGCTTCTGAAAGCGGGCGGATCGCCGGTACTTAAAGTCCTTCAGAGGCTGTTTAATTCCGTCTTGCTCGAAGGAAAAGCGCCGGAAGCATGGAACAGGGGTGTGGTGGTACTCTTTTTCAAGAAAGGTGATAACACTTTATTAAAGAACTATAGGCCCATCACACTGCTGAGCCATGTTTACAAGTTGTTTTCGAGAGTCATCACGAATCGTCTCGAACGCAGGCTTGATGATTTCCAGCCTCCCGAACAAGCCGGTTTCCGGAAAGGCTTTAGTACCATAGACCACATACATACGCTGCGGCAGATTATACAGAAGACCAAGGAGTATAATCGGCCACTATGCTTGGCGTTTGTGGACTATGAGAAAGCCTTCGATTCGATCGAGACTTGGGCGGTTCTTAGATCTCTCCAGCGATGCCGCATTGACTATCGGTACATCGAAGTGTTGAAGTGCTTGTATAATAACGCCACCATGTCAGTCCGAGTACAAGGGCAGTGCACGAAGGCGATCTCCATAAAAAGAGGAGTAAGACAGGGAGACGTCATTTCTCCGAAACTGTTTACGACCACCATAGAGGACGCCTTCAAGCTCTTGGAATGGCAAGGACTTGGCATCAACATCAATGGCGAATACATCACTCACCTTCGATTTGCCGACGACATTGTGGTCATGGCGGAGTCGCTGGAAGATCTAGGACGAATGCTCGGCGACCTCAACAGAGTATCTCAACAAGTGGGTCTTAAAATGAACATGGACAAAACGAAAATAATGTGTAACGTCCATGTCGTACCCACCGCACTCACCGTTGGGAACTCTACTCTTGAAGTTGTCGACGAATACATTTACCTGGGACAGGTAGTCCGGTTAGGTAGGTCCAACTTTGAGAGAGAGGTCAATCGACGAATCCAACTCGGCTGGGCAGCGTTCGGGAAACTGCGCAACATCTTCTCATCCAAAATACCTCAGTGCCTAAAGACTAAAGTTTTTAGTCAATGTGTGTTACCAGTGATGATATATGGATCAGAGACGTGGTCTCTTACAATAGGTCTCATAAAAAAGCTCAGAGTTGCTCAGCGAGCTATGGAGAGAGCTATGCTCGGCGTTTCTCTACGTGATCGAATCAGGAATGAAGAGATTCGTAGAAGAACCAAGGTCACCGACATAGCCGTTAAGATTAGCAAGCTGAAGTGGCAATGGGCGGGCCACATAGCGCGAAGATCGGACGGGCGTTGGGGCAGAAAGATTCTAGAGTGGAGACCACGTATTGGCAAGCGCAGCGTGGGACGACCACCTGCCAGATGGACCGACGATCTTGTGAAAATCGCAGGAAGTCGTTGGATGCAGGTGGCATCGGACCGGTTACGCTGGAAAGCGATTGGGGAGGCCTATGTTCAGCAGTGGACAAGTATAGGCTGAGATGATGATGATGACCTTTTATAAGGTCGAAGCGCGCTCTAGTTAACAATAGACATAGCAAAAGTGGCTCACTGTTCAGATTCGATCATTTGTATCTGAAACAGTGCAAAGATTCGAATTCCAATAGGTCTCATTTGAAACATTTGAATCAGCTTTATTCAAGCATAGTCGGTCCAACGACCGACATCGCGTCGCGTATTCGTTCGTTTTTTTAATCGGCAAGTTTAATGAATGTAAGATCGAGATTCAGTTTAAGATTGAAATGAACTATGAAGTATTTTATTTGTTCTGTAATATTAGCGCCTTTGTATAATGACTGGTAAATGTAAGATCGAGATTCAGATACAAATGAGGCATTTTTTCTGTGCAACTATTTCGAATCTAGTTAACAAACGTATTTTAAAATCAAAACCTAGACATTATAACTTGTGCTTAATTCAAACAACGACAATGTAAAAGACGTGTGTTAAATAGTTGATCTTCCAATTCCTGCAATGCATTGTTAATAGACACAGCCAATTGAGAGGAACATTTAAAATCTCGACGAGCCATTGATATCAGTCAAAGGGCGTCACACTCAGGAGAAAGTTTAATGAATGACAGTGAAGTCACAGCCACTTCATTCAAATATTTATGTTAGCGGTGTGACACTCCTAAATCCATAATGTCATTGCTATGTTAAACAGCCTGAACTAAAGATTAAATAATGAATGCACAGCCAATAATTATTTGTTAAGCAAACACATATTCTGTTATCTCTATACAAGGTGTAACATAATAAACGCAAACCTCAGACACCCCGATTAAAGAATTGCTTCATAAAGTCAAAACGAAAACCAAATTTTCAAATTTAAAGGTTTTTACCCTTTTTTAAAGCACTTTTATACCCCTATTAACAATGAAACTTGTACGTGTATGTATGCGTTTTGAGAAATACGTTTTAGGAATGCGTTTGGAATCTTCTTCTTGCTATGAATCAAGAATCAATTTAATTTTTTATAGCGCACTGAAGGAGTAAAAGCATTTTTTGCAAATTTAAAAAAAAAATAAAGTGCATTAAAAATTTAGAACAAACTACTTTCAGGTCTTGCTTTTATTCTGTTACAGCTTGTATAAGGTTTATCCGACCAAGTAACGTTATCTGTTTTTATCTGTATCTAAAATAAAATCTCACTTTTATATCCTTACTTATCTTTAATGGTGTTTATCAATTGAAAAGGTGGCTTCGGGAAGTAATGAAAGTAGTAGAACTGTCATAATTTATGGATTACGTAATACAGTTAGTACTTATATAAGTAGTACTAATAGGCGCTCGTAGCGCTGTGCGACCGCGGTCCCTACCGATCACCAAGGTTAAGCAGCGTTCGACTCGGTCGACCTGAGATGGGTGACCGTTTGTGGCATTTTCATATTCGAGCGTCTCCGTGCTTCGGAAGGCACGTTAAGCCGTTGGTCCCGGTTACCACTTAATGTGGTAGTCGTTAAGCCGAGTTGGAAGCCTTAAAGGCGGCTTGATAAGTTCAAACAGCAGGTGGCCACAAACCTGCCTCCACCAATCCGCACTAGGTCCGCGTGGTGGAGTATGATCTAATCTCTCTTACCTCGATTTGTGAGAGAAGGCCTTTGCTCAGCAGTGGGCAGTGTAGGCTGATATTATTAATATAAGTAGAGTATATTTTATCGTACAACAGCATAAGCCATAAGATTGTATTTGTTCTTTTTATAAAAACATTTCACGATTCATCTTTTGATTAGGTGAATTTTGTAGGTAAAATATAGGAAGAATGCGTCAATAAAAACAAGTAGAGTGGTGATTTAATAAAAAAATAAAAATAAACACCGTCACGCCTATGTTCCCCTAGCGGGGGTGGCTGAGGTGGACTGTGTATACCCACTTTTCGCCGACGATGTTAGGTCCCATGTAATCTATTACATGGGACCTAACATCGGGCGGGCACAATTCTAGACTCCGGACTCATACTGGGAATTTTTCGTTAGAAAAACTACATTTGTCCGACCTAGGATTTGAACCCAGGACCTCGTGATCAAAGCGCTTTACTACTAGACCAACGAAGCAGTGGTGATTATTAATTTCATTCGTTAAAAATAAAATAATGGCCTGTTTCTTATCTGCATTCCATTATAGACGTATTATTCGGATTGCGAAATTATAGAAGTTCTAAAAATCCAATACAAGGCGTAATGTGTTTTATTAGGCTTTATTAATACCAGAAGTGTTTATAGAATGCAAACGTATTGCGCTATACCGATTTTCCCCGACCGCAACTTGCTAGAAATTGTATTTTTTTAAATGAAGCTTAAGTTTTGGAGTCTTCTTCTTCTTCTTTAAGTTATGGCTTCACACTTATTTTAAGTGTATTTTGCCAGTGTCCAGTGAGATATATAATCGTGTTTGTTTAAATTAATTCAACTCCCCGATGAACTTGATGATAATGAAATAATGAATAACCCCACTCTGGATAGTAAAGCGGTAGATACTTTACATACCAATTGCGAGGGCCGTTTTGAGGAAAGTCAAAAAGGCACGTTTTATCACTTTGTTACAATTACCTTCACTCATGCACATATAAGAATACATAATGGTTAATATTCCACCAACATTACACATTATTAGTCAAAATAACACAAGTTTAGGAAATTAAAACAAATTGACAACATCACTCTTCGCCTACCGCCAAACTCCTGGAGTCAATTGTTTGTTGAAACATATCATAGTTTTTAAACGCGGGCGTGAAGGTAACAAAATTTAAGGCTCGTATGTTCCTAGACTTTTATATCTTCCATTTTATTTTGTTTCATTTTTATACCGATAGTAATGTTGTACGTGGGTCGATAGTTAGGTAGTTGTCTTAAGTTGAATAAGGTAATAAGCAAGTTATAGCTTCTAAAGTATTGCTAAGGTGTTGTTTTCAGTGCGACGGATGTCCGTAAAATAGCTATAAATTTATTATAAAATGGAGACGCATTTTCTTCTTTTTGCGGGCAATATTATTATACCCATGCTTTTAAGTAAAACTAAAGATAACTTATTATTTTGAAATCTCTATCGATCAGTCATTAAATGAGCAAACGCTTATATGTATCGAGAAAACCTACCTAATAACATAAACGTTTTATAGATCCACTTAAATTAATTGTTAATTAATTTCCTTTGAAACAATATTAGACTTTCAAATCAGATCATTGCTATACTTATTAAATAATTAAATATGTACTATAGATGTTTATCAGCGTGAAAATACGTTATATAATTGTATTTACATATTAATTTTGGGATTAAAATTTGAACACCAATCTACCTTTATTTTTATCTAATGGGGAGCCATAAGAGTTAATTAGTAGCTTTGAGTGGTTTAGACACATCACTTTCTTCTGGGTTTGTCTTTGATTCCTTTACAGTAAAAAAGAGGAAGCATGTATGCCCCTTTGATCTAGACACGCATACTACTACTGTACATCACGACGCTGGGTTCAAATCCTACGCCTATCGAGGTGAGCTTTTTTTTAAAGATTCTCAGTCGCAGTCCTAATTTTGTGATTGTGCCCGCTGTAATGCCAATAAGCTCGGCCCTTATTACATTGAGACATTACGTCGTCAACGATATGAGGATATACAATCTCCCATTTGAAAATGTGCCTATAATATGACAGTGTTTTTACAAATAATTTTTATTTTATACATTCCTTTGACCCGCAATTCGTATCAAAGTACCAGGCGGTCATAAACATTGTAGCGTCAACGGCGTAACTGTTGTAAACAGTTCTGCTGAAGTTGGACTCGCAGTCGGAATATCCTGCGCCTGTCACTTCCTGCGGTCGCTGCGATCCTTGTTCTAACTTTGCAGTATTCTAGTTTAACTGGGTTACTGGTGACATAATACTAGATAATGTTCTATTACTTGCAGTACTAATGCATAATGGATTTTTATAGCTTTATTCGTGTAGTATAATATTTTTTTCATATTTACCTATGCAAAGCCAGTCGGGTTACCCAAGACCATACATATTTAGAGAAAGTAGATTCAAGGGTAATTCGAAAAATCTACCTAACATAAATTCTCCTCTCACGTCAGTTTTCCTAAGCAGTAGGCAGAGGTATATACTATAGTACATCCATAATTCGCCGTTCCTAGGAAATACCATTTCAGATGTGTTTCATCATCTGTCGGACATCACATTCACCCAAATGACAATCGTTCATAAAATTTTTTAAACCTAGAAATCTGAACCCAGAATCGAACTCTGGACGTCGTGCATAAAAGGCGAGCGTTCTATCAATTATATCGATAAGTGGAGGCAGGCGGTCATAAGACCGCCTGCTGTTGGAACTTCTCAAGCCGTCACAACTAACATTCAATGGCAGATGGGACCGACGGCATCACGTGCCTTTCGAAACACGAGCTGCTTTGAATAAGCAATGCTTAAAAACCAATCACCCATCTCAAACTAACTGAGTCCAACGCTGCTTAACCTTTATGATAAGTACGCTACGAGAGCCTTTTTCCAAGCACGATGAAATCACGTTTATCCATTGTTATTCTGATTACCGCATACTTATGTAGGTACTAAAAATACGTAACTTGCATTCATTTTTCCTTCATTTTAATTCGTCACACCATATAAAGTCAACTAGTTGCGGTTTCTTCTATTCGTCATTCATAGTTATTATTAGTGTGGCCCTAATTGTTTTTCTCGTTTCCCGCTAATTCCTCACTGTTTCATACGAATTATTTTCGTCGTAAAGTAACTGACCTAGTTCCATCAAAATTATGCTTAGGTATCGGCATTATGAATAATGCAGCTGTTATTATCATAGTATTTTAAGTTCGCTATGATGAATCGACTCGATGTAGGAAAGTAACACGTAAGGGTGTATAAACATGTTTAATTTATTAGTTTTACCGTTGTCAATGTCATTTCACTCTGATATCTTGAAGGTTATTTAAATATTAAACGCAGCGAATACTATTAAGTTTCGAAAGAAAATGTTGACAAAATTATTTGTGATTTTCGCTATGTACCTCGCGTGATTTGTTTGACGATCAGTCTGCTAAAAAGTAGTAAAATATTTTTTTTTTGCTTAAAAGGATCTAATGGTTATAGTAATGAGTTCAAATATGCCGAGAAAAATTTTAGTCATTGTGTTAAATATAGAGAATTAACAGTGTTCCTGGATGCGTCACCGATCGTCGGAGCTGTAGGGCGACCGGTCGGGGCGAAAGTCGGCTTCGGCCACACAGTTGGACCGACGCGGTACCACACCACAGTCTCATCTAAGCCACAGCTATGCGAGCATCTTCCCCATCATAGCCGAAAATTCCACGTTCCGGGACCCACGCGTGACGACGCGACGCGAAAGTTGCATTCCATATTCGAATTCGCGAAATTATTTTTTTCGAAAATTTCGAACATCACCAATTTTTTTTTATATTCGGAAAGTTGAAGCAGTTGGCGGTAAACGGTATGCTGTGTATTGGTGTCCTTAAAAGTGTTTTAGATAACTTTTAGAGCTTTTTTAGATATTTTTTTAATTTGTGTGCTTTATCGGTGTGCCGAATGATTATGTCGTTGTGAAGTGTTATTTTTTAATTTGTGCACAATTTTATTTGGATTTTTTGTTCCGGAATTTTTGGTTGGTTATTATTTATTTTGATTTTTATTTTCATATGATTCAGATATTTTTATTGTTTGCGTATGATTAGTTGTTAAGTGCTTGTCCGTTACCGCTTTAGTAATAGCTAGGCATTAAGTTGAGATTGAGGAAAATTTGAGGAAAACGTGTAGGCGGGGGAATGTTGTGACATAAGCGTCGATTTAAGATGAGGGGTAAGGTTAAGTATCTGACTAAGGTAGATAATGTCGGTTTGGTTAAAAATGTTTTTAG
The DNA here is from genome assembly GCA_905147815.2 of Phalera bucephala. Classification (NCBI taxonomy): domain Eukaryota; kingdom Metazoa; phylum Arthropoda; class Insecta; order Lepidoptera; family Notodontidae; genus Phalera; species Phalera bucephala. Next base: position 24,202,323 of record LR990618.1, on the reverse strand, counting down.
TGTACAGGCAAATACTTTTCTCATAAATTTATTGCTGGTGGCACTGTAACGAAAATTGGCTGCAGGTATTTATCTCGAAGTGATAATTTATTCTTTCAATATGAATGTTATTATTTACATATATAATTTTTTTCTAGATATAATCATTAATGGCCGATTTCTGTTTGTTCCTGTTCAATTAATCGCGCAATCAATTTCACGTGTGGACAAACGCTCGCCACATTAACGGGTTACTGAGCATTCAGAAAATTGTTTCAATTCGATTATCCGCGCGGTAATAATTCCAATTAATTTTACATCGCACTTATATTTAGCTTTTTGAATTTTATTTCTCTCTATCTATATCATCATGCCAAATCCCTCGCGGGGTAGATAGAGAGTACAGAGTTCCAACAGGTTCTATTAGATTGAAAATCCAGCAATAAAAATTATCTTTTGATCCCGAAGATTTGCAAAGTTAATAGGATTGTTATTGCATTGAGATTTTGAAGGTTCTCTTTCTAAATAATAATGAATCATAATTTATTGCGGCTAGTTACTAAGTTTAAGATTACATTTTTTTTTTTTTTTTTATTATCTTTTTTTTTTATTTAAGGGCTTTTCGGTCCGCATTGACCATGCCAGCCCTATCATAACCTAATCATATAGTACATTACACTACATCTTATCTATTAATTCATACGTATATTTGGCTGCATTAGAGAGGGGCTCAGACAAAATACTCTGAAACACACCGACTTCTATCAAATTAATTTGTAACATATTCATGAGCGCCTCTCTCTTATCTTTTGTCCTGGCACATTCCACCAACACGTGATGGACGTCCTCCACAGTGTCGCATTCCGTACAATTTGGGCTGGGGCTTCGCCCCATAAGATGACGATACTTGTTGAGTGGAAGGTGCCCGGATCGAAGTCTATGGGCTATTACAACGAGTCTCCTGTTGAGATTAGTATTGGCAAACCAGGGAATACGAGGAGGTTCACTTTGAATAGTCTTATACCAAATCCCTTTTTCAAGTGATCTTTCATCGAAGTATTCTTTCCAATTCCTGTGACAAATCTTTTTATACTTAGGTAACATTTCTGAAAAACAAGGTTTCATATTTATTTCAACACCATCCGAAGTAGACCTCCCCGCTAACCGATCCGCCTCCTCATTTCCCACTAACCCTATATGTGACGGAACCCATTGTAATATAAGTTCAATGTTATTCATCGCGAATAGGAGAATTTGTCTCAAAATAGCATAAGCTATCGGTGTACCTCTACAGCCAGAGGCGCACCGAGCTACATGCTGGAGAGCACTTTTGCTATCCACAAAAATAACAAATTTATCCCTACACAAGTTCTGTAAATATTTTAGAGCTTCGGATATTGCAACGAGTTCTGCAGTCATTACACATAAGTTAATATTAGACAATTTAAAGAGACCGCTAACTTTATGCCTAGTATCATAAAACGCAGCTCCGAGACTACCATTTTTTTTGGAACCATCGGTGTATACCATGACCCAACCATTATATTTCGTATTCAATTCCTCCAGTACAATGTTTTTCAATACATTAGTATCATATGATTTTTTACCCAAATTAAAATTATCTAATTGGTCTCGTATAACATTATCTAAATTTATGTTTGATACCCAAGTATCCAGACTAAACATTTCCAATGGGTAACTAGCTGATACTATTTCTCCTTTGGTACTAGTGTATACTGTCGCTAATAGTGGTATTTTCTTATTTCGCCAGTAGCTATTAGTAGTATAATTGGTTAAACTATCAAGAAGATCTATGGTTGTATTGTTTTCGAAGGATTGAGCTTTTAGACAATATTTATATGCAAGATATTTTCTCCTCAAAGATAGATTAGGAATGCACAATTCAGATTCCATAACATGTATAGGAGTGGTTCGTATAAAACCTCCCACTACTCTCATAGCTTGGTTTTGAACCTTGTCTAATTTAGTCAAATGCGTTTTTGCGCTATTATCATACAAGAAGCTGCTGTAATCAATCCTACTTCTGATTAGCGCAATATACAGCCTACGAAGGTTTTTTGGATGGATGCCCCAAGACTTTCCTGCTAAAACTTTAAGTAAGTTTAAAAATCTTTGTGTTTTCTCCCATGTTTCATTTATGTGCTTTCCCCAGCGTAAGGATCGATCCAGCCACATGCCTAAATACTTTATATTCTCTTCTAATTTAAGCGATGATCCCTTTATATTTAAATCTATTATTTGTCTTTTACGACCCCTGCTAAATATACAAAATTTCGATTTATGACTAGATAATTCTAAACCTAATTGCTCTAATATTGTAAAAACAGCATTTATTGCATTTTGTGTCTCTGAAACAATATCATTAATTCCATTTCCGCTACAATATAGAACAAAGTCGTCAGCATATTGTGATACTATAACATTTGATATATCCTGACAAATTTTGCGAGTAACTATATTAAAAATTAAAGGCGACAATGGATCACCTTGTGCAATGCCTTTGCCGGTCCATCTAACTAAGTAACTGCTATCCGTGTCGTATCCTACTCTAGCTTTAAGGTGTCTTTCTTTTAGAAACTCCCATATATACTTACAAATTTTCTTCCCAACATTAATATTATCTAGACTACGGACAACATCATCAATTAAAACATTATTATATGCACTATCTATGTCTAGAAAGCAAGCTAAAGTAGGAACATTTTTAGAAAATCCTATTTGTATGTGACAAACTAAGCGAACTAAGCAATCCAAACACGACTGAGACCGTCTGAACCCAACAGTATTCACTGAAAATATTTTATTTCGTTCTGTAAACCATTCAAGTCTTTTGCATAATAATTTGTGAAAGGTTTTACATATGCAAGATATGAGAGAAATTGGTCTTAATTTTATAGAGGATATATCATCAGAGTCTATATTATTTTTGGGTATCGGTACTATCTGTATATTTCGCCATTGAATAGGAACTTCTCCCGTTTCTAATATCAGATTGAATAAATGTATTAGAAAGCTCTTGCCCATGTTTGGAAGGTTATAGATCATTGAAAAAGTAATAAGATCTTCTCCAGGTGCAGTGTCCTTCTTTTTAAGGCATTTCTCAAGTTCGTGGTTAGTAAATTTAATTTCAAGAGATGTATTACTCGATTTAATATCAGGCATTGAAGGTATGACAAAATCAGGGGCAAGGCCGGAAAGTAACTCGTCTACTTGTGATTCAGAGGCGTACATTTTTGATTTTTTGTGGCCTTTTATCCAACGCATACGATTCCACATTTCGGATACGGAAGTCGATTCATTTATTCCACTACAAAAGTTCTTCCAAGATAATGATTTGGCTAGTTTTATCAATCTTTTTGTTTCAATTATTTGTTTTTCTAGGACCTCCAGATTGCTTGGAGTTGGATTGCGCCGAAAAGTGGTTAACGCTAATCTTCGCCTAGCAACAGATCGAGAGAGTTCAATACTCCAATAGGACCTAGGTTTGAATTTTGTCAAAGGATCTGTACATATCTTAACCAAAGGAATACTTTTGTCAGCGGCTAAATTGATCCGGTCAAGTAGAAGGTCATACCTAACTTGCACATTATTTGGTGCATCTTTAACTTCTGAAAGCGACTTTTGCAAAATGTCTTTATATAGATTCCAATTTACATTTTTAAAATTACGTACCTTATGAAAATTTCGATTCCTATTGTTATCTAAGGTTTGAAGTACTATCTTGATTATCATGTGATCACTACCTAGGGTCTCGTTCATTATTTTCCACTTAAAATGCACAGCTATATCTGAAGATACGAATGATACATCAGGAGAAGACTGCTGAAGCACCCCGTTCACCATTTTAATTCTAGTTGGTCTACCGTTATTTAATGGTATAAAACTATTATCTAACGACGCATCCATTAATTGAAGCCCTCTCGTGTCATTTTTATACGACCAGTTAGTATGGTGTCCATTAAAGTCTCCGGCTATTAAGGATTTTTGACTACACGCACTAAAAGGAGAATGCCAATCTAACGGGGTAGTTCTAATATTAGATGGACAGTATATACTTATAATATTTTTTAAATATGGAGAGTTGAGTAATCTTACATGTAACAGTTCTATACCCGAATTATTTAGTCTGAAAGATGAGACTTGAGTTTTTAAAGACTTGCGAGTGATAATTGCTACGCCACCATACGAGTCCCATCTATCTTTCCTATATGTATTGTATCCGCTAATATGGGTATGAGAATCAGGTTCCATCCACGTTTCACTGATAATAGCAATGTGTATGTTTTCTTGTACTAGAAGACACTCGAAGTCCACTAACTTGGGTCTCAGGCTTTGTGAATTCCACTGTATTATATTGAGGGAGCTATCCATAAAATAGATTTAGAATCGTTTTTATGCACTCGCCATCTTTGACTGTTTCCACTAGAAAGTATTTAATTTCCTCACATACTAATTTCATTATTTCGGTAATTTTCTCATCTAGGCTCTTATTTGTAAAGATGATAGTTTTAATTTCTTTCATTACATCCCAATAGTAATTATTCTTCTTTCTATTTTTCTTTAACTGTTCAACTACTTGGATTCTTTTACCGCCACCTTCTGTACAATGCTCCTCTGTATCCATGATTCTTTCAGTAGTTTCTTTGCTATCGTTTTTATTATCTGTTTTCAATCTTGTAGACGTATTTCTTTCATTACCCGTATTATTGTGTTTAGGTTTTTGTTTTTTGTGAGTATTTACCACCACGTCTCTGAAGGTAGATCTGTAGTGCTGACCCACGGAGAATGATAATTCTTGTCTTTCATTATCCTCGCTTATCGTTGAATCCTTTTCATCTGCGTCTTCATCAACATTCATCTCATTTCTGCAAAATGTACCTTTGTCCGATTTTATTCCTTCAAGGTATTTATCAAGGGCTTTTTTATATGTACAGTTTTCTGTAGACATAATGCACCGTATTTCTTTTTCTTTTAAGAAAGCAGGACAAGTTTTGCTAAAAGACATATGTGTACCTTTGCAATTCCTGCAACGATATTGCGTTGTTTCACAATTGGCATGAGGCTCACCGCATTTTGGACATGTCAACCTCCTTACAGTGCATTGTCGTTGAAGGTGGCCGAATCTCCAGCATTTTGAGCATTGTGTGACAGGGAAGACATATGGCTCCACCTTAAATTTACATCCATAAGCATCTACAACTCTAGGTACCACTGAGCCCTTAAAACAGATACGGACAGTTTCACATCCTTCCCATTTTCCTTCTTCCGTAAGACGTTTTAGTCGAATCACAGAAATGATGTCATATTCACTTGTAAACATAACATTTAGTTCCTCTTGTTCCACTTCCAATTCTATATTTTTAACAATTCCATATGATAAATTTACTTCTTGAGATGATTGACATCTATAGCCTAAATTTATCATTTTCTCACTTAATAGAATCTTTTCAGCATATTCCTGACTTTCAAATTGTAAACATATTCTAAAAGGACTTTTGTATATGATCTTTTCTATTCCTTGTATGTTTTCTGCTCTTAAAAGTTTAGCAAAAGCAATTTGTTTAGGTAATGGCTCTTTAGATGATATATACACGTCGTACTTACTGCCTTTTTCTAAAACCTGGCTTGGTACCCTACCGCTAGAATCATAGTTCCCGGAGGAACTACGATGTAGCCGCTTTGGTTTTCTTGTTACAGTTGTATACTCAGTATCTGTATTATCCTCGCTATCTGGTCCTTTTCTCTTCTCAGCTGATTTCCTCGTCACACCTTCATCACCTTCACGCTGCGTACTGTCTTCTTTTCTACTGCACATATTCTGATCTACTACTTGTTGCCCGCACTCCACTAGATCTTCACTATTTAAACTCGGTAAACTACTTTCATCCACATCCCTATTCATTTTTTTTATTATACTTGAATATGGGGGTAGGCTTAATAAAAGTAAACATATTAATAACACCGTTCGTAAACAAAGTCCGCTCGCTACAAGGTGTCGCGCGCGACTGTGAGATTACATTTTGTGGTTAAAGATGTTCTTTTAATTCTCGCACATGCTATGCGAATAAAATCTCGCATATAGATATACTAAAATGATTTGTATGTTCTGGAATTTTCTAAACTTCTGTTTTGTAGTGATATAATCAGTTAGATAGGTTTACTGTTTAATACGAGTATAAACAGGGTTATTAGAGAAAAATATTGTTGTTTTAAGTACCTTTTTATCTACAAGTTTTTGACACGAGAGGGAATTAGCTGCAAAAAAATATTTCCACTGACTGCCTCGTTGGTCTAATGGCGAATAATGTTGCGGTCATGAGGTCCTGGGTTCAAATCCTTGGTTGGACAAATGTAGCTTTTTTAACGAAAAAATCCTGACTGGATTTTTTCCAGGAGTATGGAATCGTGCCTGGTATAAGGTAATAGGCTCGCTCCCTATTACATGGGACCTAACTGCGGGAGATTTGGACCATTATGACGATTGGTGTTCAAGATAGCTTTAGTTTTCACATAAACCGTGTCTAGATTCCGTACGCTTACGTAACAGGGGGTGAGCTTATGGTTAATGCTAAGGCGGTTTATGGGGGTTGTATGGTTTTCCTGTTTTAGTTATTTATTAAGTATACTCATTAAAGTGAGTAGTACTATACTAGTGTATTAGGTACTTGACGAGTTAAGAATTTAGTGCCTAAAAGAAAAAAAAAAATTAACAGTTAATCTGTTGCTTTACCCTTTGAATGTTTTCCGTGTCGCAGATGACAAACAGGAATTTCATATACACAGAAACCGATAAAATTTGATGCACGCAAAAGACTTGTGTTGTCCGGGTACCGAACCTGCGTCGCGATCCAGTAAGCCAAGTGGCCTATGCTCTAACAGCCACACCAAGCCGTCGAAAAATAAATAAATTCTACAAACTTTGTCAGTTTAGTGGGGAACTAAAAAATATGTCAGAACTTAGTAGACATAATTTCTACTAAATTATCAAGAAACTGTTAAAACTTGTAGAAGTTTTGGAAATACTAGTCTTGTCATTCTTCCAAACAATTCGCGAACTCACATTTGTTACTTTGCTTATTCGTTGAACACATTTGAACTTAATCATTTTGATGTGCGATTGGAATTTTCTTGAAAAAATCTTTTTAAAAAAAGGTAAACCGACCTCTCGCTAGACTGTCTCGTTGATCTGGTGGCAAAGCGCATCGCTTTGTGATCACGAGATCCTGGGTTCAAATCCTAGGTCGGTCAAATGTATTTTTTCTAACGAAAAATTCCGAGTGTGAATCCGGAGTCTGGAATTGTGCCCGGTATATGGCAATAGGCTCGCCCCCTATTACATGGGACCTAACATCGTCGGCGAAACGTGGGTGTACTCAGTACACTTCTGCCACCCCCTCTGGGGAATATAGGCGTGACGGTGTAAACCGACCTCAAAAAGCAAAAATTAATTATTTGAAGTTGGTGCCGGTTAGTGAAGTCAGTAACTTGGCGCCGACTTAACACGCCGTTTTTAAGTGACGAGTGAATTATTTACTAATATTTATATACCGATACTATATTATTTTGCTGAGTTGTACAGTAAGGTACCTACAGGGTTGATATAATAATTATAATAACGGAATCTATACATTCGTACTGTTCGCCGTTAAGGAGTTCCCTGGTGTATCTTCAAAGTCCAAGGTCCAATACCAATAACATTAAAATAGGACCACCTCAAAACTATACTGAACCCAATGCAAAATGAATCATCAAAATCGGTTCATAAGCAAAGGAGTTATAAAAAACAAGACGAATTATGAACCTCCACCTTTTTTGAAGTCGGCTAACATACTGCTTAGTTCTATAGTCGGGTACCTAAAGGATTGACGTAATACCCATAATATCTCATTTTACACATTCCTATTGTTTGTCGTTAAAGAGTTCCCTGGTGTATCTTCTAAGTCCAAGGTCCAATGCTAATGAAATAAATGGGATCACCTTGAAGCTATGCTGAACCCAATGCGGAAAAAATCATCAAAATCTATATCATCACGCCAGCTCCCTCGCGGGGTAGGCAGAGAGTACAGAGTTCCAACAGGTTCTTTCCTTACATACCTCTCTGGCTTCCTCCACTCTCATAGTTCGTCTCATACACACTCGCCGGTTACGGAGACTCTTGACTTGCCCTTCAGATAAGACACGGTCTATTTGGTCATCAAAATCGGTCCACAATTGACGGAAATATCACTGAACATCCATAAAAAAGCATACATACAACCGAACATAGAACCAATTCCTTTTTGAAGTCGGTTAAAAATATCTAATATTCGTTGAAATGTTAGTTTCAGCTAACTTTTTCTATTACGTACACTGATATGTTACGTAACTCATTTTTAGTTGAAGGGTGTACTTAATTAAATTTATACTTAATATTATAAAGAAGTAAAGTTTGTGAGCTTAGATGTTCGGGGTAATCTCCGGTACTACTGATCCGATTTTAATGATTCTTTCACCATTAGAAAGCTTTCTTATCCAGAAGTAACATAGGCTATATAACATAGATCCGGTAGGTGGCGATGTTGTCCACCGGGCACGAAGTCTCGGGAAACTGCTAGTATGTCATATTTTGCGTACCATTTTTATATAATAGGTGTGTTTGCCAAGAATTGATGTGACGGTTAGAAATTATTGTGTTATCTCCAGTTTCAACATTAAATTCAAGGATATGTTTGATAATATCAGCCTATACTGCCCACTGCTGGGCAAAGGTCTTCTCTCACAAATCGAGGTGAGAGAGATTAGGTCATACTCCACCAATCGGACCCGGTGCGGACTGGTCGAGGCAGGTTTGTGGCCACCTGCTGTTGGAACTTATCAAGCAGCCTTTAAGGCTTCCAACTCGGCTTAACGACTACCACATTAAGTGGTAACCGGGACCAACGGCTTATCGTGCCTTCCAAAGCTCGAAGACGCTTGAATATGAAAATGCCACAAATGGTCACCCATCTCAGGCCGACCGAGTTGAACGCTGCTTAACCTTGGTGATCGGTAAGAACACCGCGGTCGTACAGCGCTACGAGCGCCTACGGTATTATTTATATATATGTTTGTACTACTAGTAGAATTAGACATATTTTACAAGAAAGATATGTAAAAATACTAGCGACATTAAAAAAAAATATCTCTCGATCTATATCATCATGCCAGATTCCTTGCGGGGTAGACAGAGAGAATAGAGTTCCAATAGGTTCTTTTTTGCAGACCTCTCTGATTTCGTTCAATCTCATAGTTCGTATCGTAAACGCTCGCTGATTTATTAGTTAAATAAAAATCGGCCATCGGAGATGTAGCTCGGTGTATCGGAGAATTGGTAGTTCATGAAAAATTATACACTCATACTTGGGCTCGCGGTGTATTGTAAATTACCCTAAGAACCACAGTGTTAGCTGAATTTCTATTATAATTATTTTTTATGTTCATTTAAACCGTCTCGGTCTCTGCTTTGGGCCGGCTCGGTGAAGTATGAACCGACCCTAAGAAAGCGAAATACCTAACCAAACACGACCGCAATCCGATGCCATCGCGTGCGGCTACACAAGATTTATCCTAAATATCAGACAATATAAGTCTTGTTGTCCAATGCCTACACCCGTCCTTTACCTGCCATACAAAACCTATTAATCAAGTATTAACATTGTCAAAACGTTCCCAGTCAACAAACTAGCGAGTTCCCGACAAACCAGCTGTCAAATAAACCAAATACGGCTAAACAAAATTAGCTAAAGCCCATTCAATCTCCTTCTAAATTCCATAAAACAAACTGGAATATATAAAACACGTTATAACTAGTGTTGTCTAGCGATGCCAACCTAATAATCGCCTAAACGACATCTACATTGGTTTCAGTAATTAAAATCGGCTAAAGTAATCACGAGTCGGGAAGTAAAATTACCATTGAAACAGCTCGTAGCGTATCCGATGTCGTTATACGCTGGTAATGTGAGATGATCGCTAATCGAGAAATGACGACGATTATCAATGTATCACACTAGTTGGCACTGTCCGTTGGTAAGATGGAGGCTTCTTTCTGTTGAAGAGTCTGTAGCGACACTTAAAACATGTTGTTGCCACGGCGACATTACTTTTTCTTTCTACCATTATACTCGGACCGAGGAGACCTCAAGCGCACTTCGACCCGATGGGATCTTTTGTGTTGTCCTTGCCCTGCTCTTACGTACCTGAAGAACCAAATACTCCCTGTACCAGGCTGTAGATTCCAGCAGAGGGGCAGAGCCGTAGTTCCTCTGGGTTTGGATAGGCCACTCCCAGTAGCTTCATTCGCCGCGCCGCCAGAGCGTCGCAGTGGCAGAGGACGTGCTTAATGGTTTCAGTCTCTGTACCATAGTTCCTGCATACCACGTTGCTGCAGAGGTTCATCTTGTGTAGATGTTCTTTTTTGCCATAGTGGCCTGTGTATGCTCCAACTAGTTGCCTCAGTTGTAGTCTACTGTGTTTTAGTAATCTCTTGCTGTCGCTGTCACATCATGTGGAGAGAAATTCCTTGGAGTGTCTCAGCCCTGTATTTGTCATCATGTTATAATGTACATACAAATAATAGTATGTGAGCAATAACTAGCGAACGCACCGTCTCATAAGTCTATAGAAGTGCTCTAAGGCCTCAGTAGCAATAGGCACAAATGACGATCAAATGATATTGTATGTAGAAGGTTTGCCAGCTTATAGTTTTATACTCTTCTGCACTCTACTTGGTCTTTGTAGGAGGCCTTTGCCGAGCAGTAGACGTTTTTCAGCTGGAGATAGATAGTTCTATACTTTCGTTAGTGATGGGTTCTTTGATATGAATTCATAGGTCTGCTAACCGTCAGGCTATTGTTAGTTAAACGGAAACTTAGCTGCATAGTTTTTTTCTAGTTTTGTTTTATTTCTGCCAATATTATTAAGGATCGTAAAATATCCTAATTTCTTACTGATCGTGTGGGATATTTCAATCAAACTTTTTTATTTTCAAGAGAGTTTGAGAAATACTGTTATTATATGGTTTATCACGTGGGCTGATTGGTACTATTTTGGTGAAATTTGGACCCTTGGTAGTGGATACACCTAGGCTGTCAAGCCTTTATTATAGAAGCTTTTATTTATTTATAAGCGTATATATTTATCTAAGATAGGAACACATTTAAGCTTCTTGATAAGTATTTAATCAAGTCGTCAATCTCAGCGTTATGAAATAATGAAATAAAGTTACGTAACTTTAGGGTTGTTGTTCAGTAGAAGCGTACCTGCTGGGTCATGCACATAATGTAAGCGATGCCATCAGTAGGAACAATAAAAAATCTATAAAGTGATCCACCCACGCACTAAAAACAACGTTCTTTTATTAGTTTAGATGCGGAGAAATGAACTTGGGGATGCAAAAATATTCAAAGGGACGACTTCGCTTTAGTTGCTTTAGTGCTTTTTATATCAATCTTAGAAATGTTTACTGCCACGAATTCCACACTAGAGTATGTGAAATTTGCTTTACCGTGCGAAAGTGTAATAAAAGCGTGAATTAATAATGTTGTATTTCTATCTATCCATCTATATCACGCCAGATCCCTTGCGGGGTAGGCAGAGAGTACAGAGTTCCAACAGGTTCTTTCCTTACAAACCCCTTAGGCTTCTTCCACCCTCATAGTTCGTCTCATACGCTTACCGGTTATGGAGACTCTTGTTGTATTTAATAAGTACTTATTCAATTAAACACACTCATCTAATTTATAGCAGCTCGTTCTAGTCTAGTGGCAGATGGTATTTTTAGCAATGACGAGGTAGTGGGTTTAAATCCTAGCTAACACATTGCTATTAATAATATAATTTCTTTATTCGAGTGACCAAGACTCATCATGTTAGTAAAACTTAACCTATTTAAGTATTCCGTCTTACAAAATATTCGATTCAATACTGCGCCATCCCGTGCGAGATGGCGCAGTATTGAATTGAAACAGTGATTTATAAAAAGACAGTCAAGCCTGCTGGAAATCATTATTGTTTTACTAATGAAAAATTTTCAGTTTTAGCACGGTGTTTATAGTTATACCCGGTACAATGGCAATACATTAATTCTTTATTATATTGACAACTAACACCGTCTAAATGTGGATGTATAATATTTTGTATGTTCACTCATTTCCCTCTTCCTAGCCGTTACGGCCACGGCGACCACTGTTTTCCTTAATTGTTGTCAAGGCGTCGTTCATGTGCCTTCATATGACTATGGTAACCTATCTTGGCCTTAAAGGTCCGCAAACATATGCCGCACGTCAGGATACCATTAACGAAGTTATATTCCATATAAAGAATAGGCCGCCATCTACGGCCTATTCTTTCACTCATTTTTTGAACTCCAGGTCTCTTTGTCTGTCATCTTCAAACGATTAAACACCCCGTTGCACCAATCGCCGCCACTCGGAATGATTTTGCGCAAGTACCTCCCAACAGGAAGTTTCTCTGTTGCATCTTCTCATGTGCCTTTTCTGAACGTCCATGTATCTGAGGAATTGACCGTCGCTCTTTCGCTTACCTTCTTGGAGTTCAGAATAGAAGATACGCTTTGTTACGTATTTTGTATGTACTGAATCATCAGAACCCCACCATTTCTTTCGATATGTATTTCAATCTGAATTCGGAAACACATGCGATATGTTTTGGTGTTAACTTCTAAAATTAAGTCGTACAAATAAAATTTAGTCGCAGTATTCGCCTAGATTCGCAGTAATAACTAGAAATGGATACTCAAGCCGTCGTAAATTACTACGTAACAGTGTTATTGACTCGTGAGAACTTCGTGGACAACAATATAGTTACTGCGCTTCTGAAATCGTATCTATGAAAGTGCCACGCAACTTGAAAACTTTGCTAGTTGATAAACATTAGTGTGCATTTACCAGGCATGTAATATCGACTTTATGGTACCGAAATAAAAGCTATATTTGGATATTTATTTTGTATTTTGTAGAGCTTCTATTTTTTATTACGCTTTTCCTTTGCAAATCCTTCGAAACCGAATTAGGTTTTGAAGGATTTGGAGATTTCGTTGCGTGTTTTCGCTTGAAATGCTCCTTAAAGCTTAGCAAGAATAGTATGACGTTATCGTTATGCTGTTGAGTTAGTGTGCCATCCATATTATACTACAAATTTACTAAAGTAGATGAAGGTGATAGCAAGCTCTCTTGAAAGTGTCACGTTAATCTGTTCGTGCTAAAGCCTTTGCTCTGCCTGCTAGTGTTAAATATATGTATAACTTCATACCACATATCAATTAACGTCTTAAAATGCGGTTCACGACCCAGGTAAACCAGAAGCATAATTGTTGAGAAATCTACTGTAATGAAAAAGCGCGGATACTTCAGTATCTTGTTAAATTGTTAGCTCTTTCCATCTAAGTTATCTGCTACTCAATCGCTTAATTTTAGCGGGCAATTGGTGTTGTAGCATAGGAACGTTCCAACCTTATAATATTAGTACCTATGGGTTTTTATTCCGATATTTATATCGATATGATATTTATATTTTCTAATTTTTATGATGTTCTTACACTCATTGAGACAACAGGATGTGTGAATGCAGATTACCTAAGGATCCTGCTGGTTAATTTCCAATCAGGCAAAATCTAAAGGTATCAAGCTGTTCCTTATGCATATAAAAGTGAAATGTTTTGTCTGTGTTTGTTCTGCTTTCACTTTTCAACGGATCAATAGATTTTATTAAAGATAAAAATTTGCTTGAATTATTTTGATTCAGAAATATGATGCTTAAACATTTTGCTAACGTTATAGAGATATGGATAGATAGATAACTAGACTATTTTTTGTTGTAATTAAAAATAATTAATGTGTGACCAGACTTTACAGTGAACGGTTTATTTTAATGCTGAGTAGGCAAATCCTTATTATAAAACAATAGTAAGGGGTCTATTAAATAATGTTCTGTCTCTTTTTGAAGTTGCCTTTTGCTATCTATATTAGTAATATTATTTGCTTTTTCATTACTGACTTTCGACTGCCTCGTTGGTCTAGTGGCAAAGCGCATCGCTTTGTGATCACGAGGTCCTGGGTTCAAATCCTAGGTCGGACAAGTTTAGTTTTTCTAAGAAAAACTTCCCAGTACGAGTCCGGAGTCTGGAATTGTGCCTAATATATGGCAAAAGGCTCGCCCCCTATTACATGGGACTTAACATCGTCGGCGAACGTAGGTGTATTCAGTACACCTCTGCCACCCCCGCTTAGGGAATATAGGGGTGACGGTGTTTTTTCATTATACCTGGGTCATTTTGATGTGTCCAGTGGTCGCTACATTTGAGATCAGTCTATTTCTGGGTATTTATAAGTGAGAAAACTTTTACTTATCTATGGCTTTCGAGATTAAAAAAGCTAATGCATTCCACATTACATTAAAAAAAATTACCTCCTATAATATAACCCGCATCTTAAAACAGAGGCAATGAACTGCATATGTTTCTGTTTACTTCATACAATGAGAATATATACAAGTACTTACATAATAACAATACCACGGAGTGCGCAAGCATTGCATCTAATCCATTTAATTTTACTGAAGATCGATAAAATTTTAAGACAATTCTCCAATTTGTAGTTGAAAACATGCATTCGCGTGCCATAAAAGGTTTCATGAGAACAATTCCCTCATATTTACGAATCCATTCAATCTTACTATTGAAAGAATAAAATAAAATTGTTCATTCTTTTATCTTTAACGAGGAGCTTATAGTTTAACTAGGGCAATTAAAAAAGGTTGGCGTTCCAGACCGAATGCTTTATTTTGCGTTGAATGAATGACCGATTTATGATATCCATCGTTATTTTTTATTAAAAAGTTGACGAACCTTAACTCCGTATGATATATTTTTTGGTATAGGTGATTAGCGATTTTGCGTCAGCTTGTTTCGGCGAATCTTAGCACTTGTGATATCAAAGACGCATATTTTATTGACTGTATTATGGTGTTCCTCGTTTTGCTGGAATATCTGCAAAGCGAAACTAAAGTCACTGCATCAAGTTTAGTCACAGCATAGAACTAAATGCATTTTTTGTTCAAGTATTATTTGGGAATTGAAAGTATTGATATAGGGTATCTACATCTATACCGATAGGAAATTACGTATCCACTTTTTAAAAAAAATGTCTCCTCTGTCTAAGATTTTAGACTTCCTATGTCGCGGGTGCATTTACAAACATGAAAATTCACATACACAAATACTCAGACCGATACAAATAACGTGTCACACAAAGATTTGTCTCGTGTGGGAATAGAACCCGCGACTGTTCGACCCAGTGGGCATAGCGGCCTAAGCTCTTAACCACTGCGCCAAATCGTCCAATCTTTACTATTATAATCTGTTTAGTTCTATGTGTTTAGTTACTATGTACTTTAAACATCACCAAATTGAAGCGTTCTTAGAATTATGAGCTAACTCGAACACTAACTGTATTTTAAATTAATAAGACGTTAAATTACAAATTGCGCAGTTTCCCTCGCAAGGATAATATAAGGCCTCGTCAAACGAAGCCACTAAGTAATTAAGCTAAACAAACCGGCAATATCCTTTAGTGGTCAGTGATTGATTAATTGCCCAGTATTCTAGCTTCGACATTGTTTGACCACCGACTCGGCTGCCGGCTTGAGCAACCAGCCTTGTAGGTAATTATGTTATTGATAGGATTTTAGAACCAAACATCTGTTTAGTTGTAAATTTCCATTACTAACTTTTTCACGCGGGGGTTCCGTTTTATTTTATAGGTTACTTGCCTTCTCTTTGAAAAAGAAACATAGGCGTCTTTAAATTCAATAAAAGCTCGTTTAGTTAAAATCAATTTCTGCCTCGTTGGTCTAGTGGCAAAGCGCATCGCTTTGTGATCACGAGGTCCTGGGTTCAAATCCTAGGTCGGATAAATGTAGTTTTTCTGACGAAAAAATCCTAGTATGAACCGTGAGCCGAGAGCCTGGAATTGTGCCTGGTATTTGGTAATAGGCTCGCCCCCTGTTACATGGAACCTAACTTCATCAGTGAAAAGTGGGTGTACTCAGTGCACCTCTGCCACCCCCGCTTGGGGAATATAGGCGTGACGGTGTCTCGTTTAGTTAAAATCATAGGAAGTAGCTGACTTAGTACGGGGTTATTCCCTTCGCCAAAACAATAACATTCAACTTCCCGGTATTTCTGCAGGTTAAAGTATTCTAAGTTTGTAAACACAAATAGACAGCCTCTAGAGACACCATCTAAATACGCATGGTCCTGCTGGCAATCAGATCCTGGGTTCGAAATCTACGTCAGATATATGCACGTATTATAAGGACTTTCATTCGAAAAAAAATCCTTGATATTAGTTTGGAATTGTAACTAGTCTAACTATGTCATCACGCCAGATCCCTTGCGAGGTAGGCAAAGAGTACAGAGTTGCAACAGGTTCTTTTCTTACATACCTCTGTGGCTTCCTCCACTCTCATGGTTCGTCTCATACACGCTCGCCGGTTACGGAGACTTGACTTGTCGTTCAGATAAGACCTTGTGCCTAGTGTTATGATGATAGACTAGTTTCCTATATTGGGACTTAATAACGCCACCGAAATTTGTATGTATACCTTTAGGATCCCCCTTTAAGGAAGTAGTATTAGATATATCGTTTTGATTTTGTTATGCCTATTTTAAATAGTTACGTATTTATGTTGTGGCCTACAATTTAAATTATTTATAGACTTCAAAATTCTGTGGTGACAAAAAGACACACAAAAATGTATAGGATATACATAGATATTAGTTATTTAGATAAGTTGTTGCTTCCTATGTCGTATTTAGATACGAGTGACCTATAGGCTTAGTTTGATAAATGGACTGATGAATTATTTTAAGGTCATTATTTACGAATAAATCACTGTCTTATGAGTAAATACATATACAAGGTGTAACATTATAAACGCAAGATCTGAAAGTAGTTTGTTCTAAATCGATAACTGAATTGATTCCAACTATTTTTAATGCATCTTATATTGTTTTTTATTTGCAAAAATGCTTTTACTCCATCAGTGCGCTATATAAAAACTAATATTATTCTTGATTCATAGCAATACGGAGATTTTAAATGCATTCCTCAAACGTATTAAATAAAAAAAACCAAAAAAAAAAGTATTTCTCAAAAAACATACATTTTATTAATATAATAAATAAATAATATTAGCCCTGTTAGGAAACTGTCCCACTGCTGGGCACGGGCCTCCTCTCCAACTGAGAGGGTTTAGGCCATAGTCCACCACGCTGGCCCAGTGCGGGTTGGCGAACTTCACACACCTTCGAGAAACTCTTAGGCATGCTGGTTTCCTCACGATGTTTTCCTTCACCGTTAAAGCAAGTGATAATTTTATTAATAAATGGGGTATAAAAGTGGGGTTAAAAAGGGTTCGGAAATTTGGTTTTCGGTTAGAATTTATGAAGCAGTTACCTAATCGGGGTGTCTGAGGTCTTGCGTTATTTACGTTACACCTTGTATACACATTTATTACTAGCCAATTAATAAGTAATAGATCTGATATAGTGTGCATGAAAATGGCTAAATCTTGTTAAGGTATTTATAGTCATCATAAATAATCTGCTGTTTATTTAAGCTGATATTATATGCTGACTGCCTCGTTGGTCTGGTGGCAAAGCGCATCGCTTTGTGATCACCAGGTCCTGGGTTCAAATCCTAGGTCGGACAAATGTAGTTTTTCTAACGAAAAATTCCCAGTATGAGTCCGGAGTCTGGAATTGTGCCCGGTATATGGCAATAGGCTCGCCCCCTATTACATGGGACCTAACATCGTCGGCGAAACGTGCGTGTACTCAGTACATCTCTGCCACCCCCTCTGGGGAATATAGGCGTGACGGTGTGTGATATTATATGCTAATTCAATAATTTTAAGATTTGCTTTGGGCAGTTACCGGACGATTTAGTGCAGTGGATAAGGGTTTAAACAGCTCCACCCACTGAGTCTAATAGTCGCGGGTTTGATTCCCGCACGGGACAAATCTTTGTGTGATCCACAATTATTTGTTTTGGTCTGGGTATTTATGTATGCGAATTTTCATGTATGTAAACGCACCTTCGACACAGGAATAATTTCTAATGTGGGGCTACGTTTTTCAAAATAACAGTAAAAACTGCTTCGATGGTCTGGTGGCAAAGCGCATCGCCTTGTGATCACGAGGTCCTGGGTTCAAATCCTAAGTCGGACTGTATATGGCATCGGTATATGGCAATAGGGTCGCCCCCTATTACATGGGACCTAACATTGTCGGCGAAACGTGGGTGTACTCAGTACACCTCTGCCACCCCCTCTGGGGAATATAGGCGTGACGGTGTTTTTTTTTTAACAGTAAAACAGAAACAGAAACTTCTGTGCTTACGCTATAAGTATACCGGTACAAATATTAATAGAATTTGTCACATAATACACGGACTAACGATATCCATTCGATATCCGTTTAAGGAGTAAAAAAGAATATAATTTACAAGAAGCTGGACTAACAATGACATGAAAAGGTCAGTTTCGTGCTATCACTAATGGGATATTGTTAGAAAAATTACGACCAGATCTATAAAAATCTATAACATGGTGATCACACATAATTGGATCAAATATCTTTATAATTCCACAAACATGTATGGAACATCTGATTGTACACTATAATATATATTAGTGATTTTAATATTACAGGTAACAATCTATCAATATTCAGGAGTAGGCTTGTATTGATATTTTTTGACGAGAAGTATAACACCAAACTGAAGTAGTTCGACTGGTTGATCAGTTAATATTTATTGAATGATTTTTCTTTATATTTTTAGCTATATATAGGCATAGTTTATGTTACGCTATGGTACTTCTATCGGATCGATTAATTCTACTCTATTTCTATAAGTAGAGGCTTGTAAATGGCGAGAGTGGAGACCGCGACTTGGTAAGCGTAAGGTAGGACGGCCCCCAGCTAGATGGACCAACGAACTCAAAAAGGTCGCTGGGACAGACTGGATGCGGAAGGCGGAGGACCGTGTGCAATGGCGCGTGTTAGGAGAGGCCTATGTCAAGGATGGACTGCGATGGGCTGATTGATTGATTGATTGTAAATGCCTGTCTATCTCTATTTTGTATCTTATACATATCATTATATCTGACAGTCTTCCAAACATTGTAAAATAAAAAATAAAATAAAAGATACTTTACTCTAAACGTGATAATATCCATAAATCTTATTAATTTATACAATAATAAGACCAATTCATAGTTTGAAGAAAACAAAAAACACCGTCACGCCGTTACGGTGGCAGAGGTGTACTGAGTACACCCACTTTTCGCCGACGATGTTAGGTCCCATGTAATAGGGGGTGAGCTTATTGCCATATACCGGGCACAATTCCAGACTCCGGACTCATACTGGAAAGTTTTTTTGTTAGAAAAACTTCATTTGTCCGACCTAGGATTTGAACCCAAGACCTCGTGATCACCAAGCGATGCGCGTTGCCACTAGACCAACGAGGCATTCGTAGTTTGAATATATATCATATATGTATATCGCTACTTCCAATGCAAATTCCATTCCATTGTAATTGCGTTTGAAATTTATATCCATATACATTTCTGTCGTAATACTAATAATTTACAACATTTTATCACTTTGACAAATTGTGTCGGCACATCGATGTCTGCACTCAACAGATTGAGTCTTTACGTACGTATCGCGTACAAATTGCAATTCCGATAAAGGATTGGCTGTCATCGTTCGTCTTTCGCACATAAATTTTACAAATGTCCGCCGTTGTGTGTGGCACTAAGGTGACCATAAAATATAATAAATGCCGACATTCACTGTGCATCATCCTACTAAGATTATGAACGAGAAAATGTGAGGATGTATGTATGTATGTATGTTTGTAACTCTCACGCGAAAATACCGAATGGATTTTGATAAAACTCTACAGTAATATAGCTTACTAGGAGTTTCCCGTGACAATTTACCCGGTCGTCAACAGCGCCACCTATCGGGTCTATGTTATGTAGTTACTTCTGGATAAGCTTTCTAATTACGATTTAGCGCAGTGGTTAAGAGCTTGAGGTGCTCCGCCCACTGTGTCTAATAGTCGCGGGTTCGATTCCCGCACGGGACAAATCTTTGTGTGATCCACAATTATTTGTTCCGGTCTGGGTATTTGTGTTTGTGAATTTTCATGTTTGTAAACGCACCCACGACACAGGAATAAATCCTAGTGTGGGGCTACGTTTTTAAAAAAAAGGAGTAAAAAAAAAGAGAAAAGAGAGAAGAGAATGGTGAAAGAATCATTAAAATCGGATCGGTAGTACCGGAGATTACCCCGAACATCCAAACTTACAAACTTTACCTCTTTATAATATTAGTATAGATACATCAGAATATCATATAGGCTATAATTTTTAAACTTATTACAAAATTGGGCCAGCTGATGTACAATGGTCGTTAGAGATGTAATTAATATGTTAATGCAGTGTAATTTTCCATAGCGTGATCAATTGATAAAATTTCTATTTTTATCGCCATACATTCCCACTCACCATACATTTACAATCACCACTACAAGATCCGGATCTCCATAGACGAGACTCTCAAAGACACCAAGATGGCCCTTAGTAAGTTTCAGGATTTAGGAGTCGAGAAATATTCCCATCACAACTTTTATGGCATTACAGTGAACGAAAATCAGATGCATAAATATGTTTAATGTCGTTTTTATCGCTAACACTTGCTACAAAGGTCCTTAGTATCCCTCCTAATCCCCCCATCACTTTTACTACATTTCCATAGAACAATCCAATTGACCGTTACTCAAGATTTTATACGTCATAAAACCATATACCTAAGTGCAGTAAAACACAAATCCCTTTGTCTTGTTCGACGTTTGCAGCGGAAAATTCAATTTGCATAAAGTCTTAATGCGAACTATCTCATATATACAGCAATTGTGTGAGTTAAATCGTCCGTGTATGTTACCTAAATCGTTCGTTGCACTCTGGAATGTCACGTGGTCCCGCCGGCGCGACGTACATGCCAATTTCCGAACGTTACTCACTTTGTCGTACAGGCGTAGTTAGTGGATCGTGTTCAGGAGCACTTACTATTGTAACTCGATTTTACTCGGTAGTCATTTCGTTAATATGTTTTAAGGATGTTTATAATATTGAGTATTCTTTGTTTAGATTCTTAAGATATAGGTTCGGACGTAGTTTGCTAAAACTAGTGCTTGTGCCGATGAATTAAATTATTTGTCACATAATACTATTGATTTAATAAACCATAACATCTATCTATAAACGGTAATGTAAATAAATTAATGGTTTTTTTTTTGTAAAATGTTGAGTAGAGTCACACTTTTAAGAGGATTGACATCGATCTACCTGTTTTAACTCTGTATTCTCTGCCTACCCCGCAAGGGATCTGGCGTGTTGATATAGATACATAGATAGAACATCGATGCAACCAAATAACGCATATAAATAATTGTATAATTTTTGTAATCCTTCAAAATTTACAACGCAAACAGAATCCAACTAGAAGATTCTTTTAAATTATTTACAGAAACGTTAAATCCGTTTAGCGACTTAAGGTTTCACATTAGCTCGAGAGCCCGCAGAGATTTTGTTTCACCGCCCATTAAAATTTCATTTACGATATAGCCGAGCAATAACAGAAACCAAATGATTCTCACAATGATGAAATAACAAGTCGATTAAGTTTCAGTGACATTGTTGCAGTAACGAATATATATATATCTTTCCCTCAATTTGTTGGAGATTTTTGACAGTAGATGATAAAAATATATTGCAAGAAAGTCAATGCAGAGGAAAATTTAAGATGGTGTCAATTTCTGGTCTTTTTTGGTAGCCTTAGGCGGTATTTTTAAGCGTTAAGCTTACTAGGTTTGGAATTTGAATTATAACAGTAATATTGGTAAGATTACTTCGCGCAGTTATTGTAACGGTAACTTAGGTGCCCAAATGAATGAAAATTAAAAGGGAATAGACAAATATATTTTAGTCTTCCATCTGTTGCCATTTATGAACTTGCGAATAAAGATAATTCACCTGATTCCTTCCAGTAAAATTCGATCGATAATAGCGTGAGCAGTAAGCTCATAGTAATTTCAGGGCTTTAGCAAACACACTCTACTAACAGCTAACTTCCGTACGTTTTGGTATAAAATGTCGATTGAGAAATGTCCAGTGATTTATTATTGGACGGATATGTTCGCAATGGTACCGACTACAGATAGATAGATGGTTGTTTTTGGTATTGAAACGAGATGGGATTCCGTTGTCCTGGTGACGCGTCTCGTGGAATTTGTCGAGTGGAAAATGGAAAAGGTTTCTTGTACTGACAATTTGTTGAGTCATTCTTGTTGGAGAAATAGTAGAGGTAACATTTTTTAAACATTATTTTCGACGTAATTTTTGAAGGCGCTCGTAGCGCTGTGAGACAGCGGTGTTCTTATTGCTCGGTTCGATTGCCAAGATTAGGTAGCGCTCGGTTTAGTCAGCCTGAGATGGGTGGCCGTTTGTGGAATTTTTATATTCGAGCGTCTGCGTGCTCCAAAGGACACGTAACATGTTAAGCCGTTGGTCCTGGTTATCACGTAATGCCGTTAGTCCAAGTGCAGGTGGCCACAAATCTGCCTTCACCAATTCGCACTGGTTCCGCATGGTGGAGTATGACCTAATCTCTCTCACCTGGATTTGTGAGACAGTATAGGCTGATATTATTATTATTTATCTTTTGGAACTCACTACAATTTTCTGTGGGTAGAATAAAGCCCTTGATGTAAGGAACTTGTGTCTGTGGTGGTATAAATCATATATAATATTGTTAAGAAACTGTCCCACCGTTGGGTACGTCCTCTTCTCAAACTGTGAGGGTTTAGGCCACCACGCTGGCCCAGTGCGGGTTGGCGAACTTCACACACCTTCGAAAATCTCTTAGGCATGCAGGTTTCCTCACTATGTTTTTCTTCACCGTTAAAGCAAGTGATAGTTAATTTTTAATACGCACATGTTTTTGAAAAGACAAGAGGTGCATGCCTGGGTTTGAACCTGAGACCTCTGACTTTGTAGTCCAACGGTCTAACCACGAGACTATCAATGGTATATATAAAATAATGTAAAATACTGTGTATTAACTGCAGAGCCTTACGAATTCTATCCTCTGTTTTATTTCGCTATTAACTTGAACCTTTTATGACAGTATCATTAGAACGTAAATAGGATATACCGTACAATACACCTGAAGATAACTAAAGCAAATTTTACGTATGAATATTAAATGAGTCACCGATTTGTCAACGTTGAAGCAAATATTGGCCCAATTATGTAGCCAGGAGCTAACTTTTAATACATCATCATATCAGCCTATATTTGTCCACTGCTGAACATAGGCCTCCCCAATCGCTCTCCAGCACAGCCGTTCGATACCACCTGCATCCAACGACTTCCTGCGATCCTCATGAGATCATCGGTCCATCTGGTAGGTGGCCGTCTTACGCTGCGCTTGCCAATACGTGGTCTCCACTCTAGAATCGTTCTGCCCCAAGGCCCGTCTAATCTTCGCGCTTTAAAAGCGTGAAGACTTTTAATAAATCCGTAAATTATGCCCGTATAAATATTATTACATGAAGTTACATTTGCATGTAAAATGTGATTTTTTGACGGTATTTTTTGCTTGCGATTCTGATTAAGGTCAGGCTTTCGTTACGGATTACGGTGGAGCGGCGTAGCGTAATATGAACGCCCAAGTACCTACTCAACGCATTCATGAATGTTTTTTCTGACAACTCCAGAAAGTATTTTATAGGTGTTTGTAGGTTCAAATAATGAATCGAGGTTGTTGTTTTATATTTGGATTGATCTTCAATCTTTGATTCCGTGGATTAATATGCAAATAAAGTACATATGTATGTAGCAAAAAAATGTAGGAATTATTGTAAAATCTTTATTTTAAGTAAGTAACCGTGAGATTTTCTTGCTCTTTCTGTCCACAGGTATGATGTTCTGAAGTGCTAACAGTATCTTGATTACTTTTCTTACGATTCATAAATACTAATAATAGTTTGAATTTGATTCTGATTCTGATATCAAGGACGAGTTTTTCGTTATATACTACTAGTATATCTTATCTGCGGTTTAGTATAGTATTGACAAATGTCAATAGGAAGCAGAGTAGTAAAGCAAATTTATAAAATTTTCTTTAATACTCTGCTCTCTATATACTTCTCCGTCCATTTTCCCCTAAGTAGTAGGTCTAGATGCACATAGTATACCCACATCTCGCGGAAGTATAACTAGTCCCAATGTGACCTAGTGTCTCTCAAACTTAACGCGAATTTTATTTTAATCGAATTATCTCAACTGGTTCGTCCATCTTAATACACTCGTTATAAAGACTACAAACGCTACGCTACGCTGTAGCTAAAGCACCGATCATGGCGACTACTATAGTCAAGAACTGTTACGCGCTTCTAAAGCCTCGTCTGTAATAAGGCACAAGGGGCGATACGCGTTTGGTAACGTCCATGTATTTAAGACAATTTATATTCATTTTGTATTATACAATACGGCGAGCGTATGTGAGACCAACTATGAGGGCGGAGGAACTGTACTCACAGCCTACATGTCTGATGTAATAATATGAATAGAGATGGATAGAATCTCTATCTATCCATCTATATCTATCTATATCATCATGCCAGCTCCCTCGCGGGGTAGGCAGAGAGTACAGAGTTCCAACAGGTTCTTTCCTTACATACCTCTCTGGCTTCCTCCACTCTCATAGTTCGTCTTATACACACTCGCTGGTTACGGAGACTCTTGACTTGCCCTTCAGATAAGACACGGTCTATTTGGTCATGGTAAGATAGTCTAGGTCTTCCCGGGTAACTACATCCTTCCACTTTCGCATCGTATGTCTGTTTTGTCATTGTTTCTTCTGGATTCTTTCTATATGCCCGAACCAACGGAGCATACCCTTTCTCATCTTTACAACGATACTATCTTTCATACCTACTCGCTTTCTTACTACGTTGTTGCGAATACGGTCGGTCAGCGTGACTCCGCACATCTTCCGCAGAGATCGCATTTGACCGCATTTATCCTGCTTTCGTTCTCCTTCTTACATACCCAACTCTCACTGCCATATAACAGCGTTGGGACAAGCACTCCGTTATGCATGACCAGCTGCGCCTTTTGGCTTAAGTGCCGGCTCCCAAGTAGCCTTCCCATCGCACCATTCACTCTATTCCCTGCATTCACTCTTCTCTCTATATCAGCGGTGTATTTCCCATCCTTACTGAAGGCGCATCCAAGATATACAAACTCTTTCACTTGCTCCAGCACATCGTTACCAACCACAATACTTGCATTTGTTTTGGTTTCTTCCCGTTCAAAAACCATAATTTTGGTTTACTTCACATTCAAATGGATAGAATCGTATCATATATTATGCTCAAAATATGTCCTAGTGCCGACGGGGCTTCAAAGTACGAAGGTAGTGAATAGTAGGGGCTTTAAAGTACCAAGCATTAGGTAGTAGTCATCTCACTTATTATATAATCCCGAAAATAATGTACTTTTTCTATACAGGCTGGTTTATCTCTTGGCACCTGTATTTTTTCGGATTAAGTATTCCATAACGCGGGTCTGTATTAAAAATACCTAGTATCGGTGTAGATATGCTGCAGTAATTCGGCCATATAGAAACAATGTCGGAAGAAAAAATGACAAAACAGATATACAACTTGAAAGTGGAAGAATTTAGGTACCGGGGAAGACCTAGACTATCTTAATATGACCAAGTAGACCGTGTCTTATCTGAAGGGCAATTCAAGAGTCTCCGCAACCAGCGAGCGTGTATGAGACTAACTATGAGAGTGGAGGAAGCCAGAAAGGTATGTAAGGAAAGCACCTGCTAGGACTCTTTGCCTACCCCGCAAGGGATGTGATGTATCGATATAGATAAATATTCTTCTTCGTATCAATATACGAATCCTTTCACATTTAGATTCAGACTAATAATTCATGTTCACAACGTTACCAATTCTACCAAATATCGTTTTGCATCATTTTGACGTATATTAATGATAGGCGATACATGGCTATTAAAATAAAATACTCCAAATACGGCCAAAAAGCAATTTCAATAGACATTTTGGTCGATATAGACCAATATAATAAAATAAGAATAATATCCGTGTGGTGTATTATTTTCGGCGGTTTCGCCTTTTAGGTTAAAACTGTGTCTTTAATCCAAATCAATTTTCTTAATATTTGGCTGGAAATTAAATGCCCATTACTGGTCTACCTGCTTATTTATAAGATTTCCATTATATAGATTCTAATGTTATGAAATGTTTTTTGAAAGTATACAATCTGTTTAATTTTAAAGCTTTTCATTTGACAATGGCATTTCTACACATTTAAATTACACAATTACATCGAAAAACAAATTAAAAACTTCCAGCATAAGAAGCACGCCGCGAACACATAAAAATAAATGAATTGGAGCAAGTTTTTTTAGGTATGTTACCTAACAAGAGAACTTTTGACGTCACAATTGCCGAAGATATTTTTCAAATACTTTCCACTATCGTGTTACTAATCAGCAGTGTTAGTGGTTAGACCGTTGGACTGCAAAGTTAGAGGTCTCAGGGTCAAACCCAGGCATGCACCTCTTGTCTTTTCGAAAACATGTGCGTATTAAAAATTAATGATCACTTGCTTGAACGGTTAAGGAAAAGCTGCATGCCTAAGGGTTTCTCGAAGGTGTGTGAAGTTCACCAACCCGCACTGGGCCAGCGGGGTGGACTATGGCCTAAACCCTCTCAGTTTGAGAGGAGGCCCGTACCCAATGGTGGGACAGTTCCTTAACAGGGCTAATATTATTATTATTATTCCACTATCGTGTGGCTTTGTTTTGATTACGTTAGGCAAAATCTACACGAATCGCGTGTGAAAAATACAATGTTTACCGGAGAGATGATGTTTGACTTGAAAGCTGCCTAAACAGCTTTTAATCTTGAACACAATAATATAATAATAATCCATTTTATTGAAGGCATCTGGTTGGACCCATATTAGTAATGACAATTTTCTTATTTAAGTGTTAGTATAGTACAGTAGTCGTATGTTAATGAGATGTGAGAATGATTAGTAGAACACTGTTACTTACCATCAATCAAGAAGCGTGCCTCTCATTATGGAAATAAATAAATCTCTATTACTTAGGCTGTTACTAGTAGTTCAAAGAATCTTGAATCTCTAAGAAATTTGAATATACATTTCAGTATTACGGCCTTGTTAATCTAGTGGCGTACCTATAATGCCAGAGAGATCCTGCCACTGAATCTCGCTACCTATTAAACCTAATATCAGCGGCAAAATAAAGGTGTACACAGTGCACTTCTTCCACTCCCACTTAGGGAATATAGGCGCGACGGTATGTGTGTGTTAAGATTACAAATGCACCTATACTTACGAAGATGTGATCAAAGTAATATATTACTTAATAAAATGTAGTTCTTTTTCTTTTCTTTTCTTTTTAAAAAAAACGTAGCCCCACACTAGGATTTATTCCTGTGTCGTGGGTGCGTTTACAAACATGAAAGTTCACACACACAAATACCCAGACCGAAACAAATAATTGTGGATCACACAAAGATTTGTTCCGTGCGGAAATCGAACCCGCAACTATTAGACACAGTGGGCGGAGCGACTTAAGCTCTTAACCACTGCGCTAAATCGCCCGTCGCATTAGTCAGTTTACATTCGCGTGTAAATTCACATTCAGTCACATTTTCTAAATTGCCAATAAACTTTTCGATATTTTCAGGCACTTGCCAAATGAATTTTCTCGGTGACGTATTGTTATTAATGTTATCATGGGCAGTATATTGGCCGCCGAATGTAGCAGCCACGTTGAATGTTGATCTATTTTAAGCTTTAAGTACAAGTTTAGCTGAATATAAGTTTATTTGTAGGCAGTATTGAAAGTTGACTGCCTCGTTGGTCTAGTGGCAAAGCGCATCGCTTTGTGATTCAAATCCTAGGTAGGACAAATGTAGTTTTTCTAAAGAAAAACTTCCCAGTACGAGTCCGGAGTCTGGAATTGTGCCCGGTATATGGCAATAGGCTCGGCCGCTATTACATGGGACCTAACATCGTCGGCGAAACGCGGGTGTACTCAGTACACCTCTGCCACCCCCGCTTGGGGAATATAGGCGTGACAGTGTGGTATTGAAAGTTGAAGGCCTGCTACTGTTCACATTAGGATCAATATATGTAATTTTGCTCTAATTAATCAAAGCTTCACCTTTAATGTAACATATCATGAGCCCATGTCTTGCGAGATATCGCTGACCCAATGTAATGGCGAACTTATTAAAAACTTTTACTTGAAATAGTACTCTAAGTTCAAGTCCAAAATTTGATTTCTCCTGTTCTTGCTTTTTTGGTTGAGTCTGTATTCCGCTGAGTCGGCCATATCTCTCTCGAGGTGTACAGATCAAACATAAAGTTTTCCAACAGGTTCTTTTTTCAAAGACCTCCATCACTTTCTGCGCTCTGTCTATATTTATTTATCTACTATACGTCCGACGTCCGTACGACGTCAATTTACAAAAGTAGAGTTTCTATTACTTACTATAATTTCAAAATTATTTGAGGACAGTTGTAAAACTTACTATTAACAAATACAATCCTCAAAAATCTAAATTATTCCAATTTGTACTTGCTTAGGCAGTACATATACTAAAATTGGAACGATACACAGAAGATTAGCATGGCCCCTGCGCAAGGATGACACGCAAAATCGTGAAGCGTTCCACATTTAACATCACTAACATTTAATTAATGTTGCTTGGTAATACTTAACATTTGCACATTATTTTTGTTTATCGAACTCTAAGATACAGACTCTCCGTCTAGTTTGGAGCTCACTGATATATGTATCTTAGTTATTAAGTTATTTGAACAATAAATTTATTCTTATTCTTCTACTTAGATCGTGAGTAAAAATATTTTAATGTTTAAAATTTAAACAATGTCCAGCATTTGTTTTCAATGTTTTTATTTGTAGCACGATGAGGACGTTAAAAGGACCACCCACTGTATTACGTTTATTGCTTCGCCAAGTAGCTTTGTTTCGTCATTTTTGCCTTATTTTTTCGTCCATAACTCAATGAGTCGTTAAGTAAAAATACATCGAATGTTTATATTTATCCAAATTCCTCAGAAAAATATTGCCTTCGATTGGGTATTTATTTTATTTATTTGCTCTTTATAGTCAGAATGGCACCACATTTTATACATTATCGCTTAAAAGGTAATATATGATTGTACTTGTATAGAATATGTTTTTTAACATAGCATGAAATCTATACTATTAAAAGGCTTGCTATATTTTCATACTTTTTATACCCTTACGCATTTCAAATGTGCATTCTTAGATCAATTTTCTGCTTAATGACCACCGCTTGGTCTAGTGGCCAGAGTGTTGGCTGCTTCATTCACTAGATCGAGTGGACGTGGGTTTATCTCTACACCGGATAAATCTTTGTCGTCCCGGTTGATCCCCGGTTCCCTTATTGAGACACTCACGATATGAGTATGTATAGGGCAACACCTTAAAAAATGGTGAACTCTTGATATAAGAATTACATTCGTAGCATATGTAGGTGTTCATGTTGTGGGGTTTAGTCAAAGAAATATCTTAAAAAAAAATCGAAATATATCCCGTTTTCCATCATTGCCAATGGCTGCACATATTTTCCATAATACCGCCACGATCCCATTGCGGTTAACCGGATAGGTAAGTGTAAAGTGAAATTAATCATTGTTTTCAATTACGAGTACTTAGACTTAAACGCGCGCGCAGTGTTGTAAAATAAAAACTGGCGCGAAATCTGTGGGTTGGGTATCAGTGACTTATTCAGAATAATTTCTAGTTTGGACTAATAATTAATTTAATAAAAACTATTATAATTATTATTTTCTTCGATGATCGTTAATGCGTATGTAGTATATGCTCTTACAGATCTTTATTTTTTCCTCTAAACTTACAGTCTTATTTACACTTGCCCTTTTTTGGAGATTTTTAATTCGCTCATCAGACCGGACGTGGTCTTTCGTCATTGATTACCAAAATGAATCCTACTTTATCAGCCGAAGGACGGGCACTGCAGGAATAAACCTCCCCAAAGATCATGTAACCACCGGAGAAGTACATAGGCACTCCACAAGATGGACTAATGACCTGGGAAGACGCCTGACCTGACAAAAGCTAGTTGCCTAAAGCATACATTTAGAACGTGCGTATAATTATGTCCTATATACAAGGTGTAACGTAAATAACGCAAGACCTCATACACTCCGATTAGATAATTGCTTCACAAATTAAAAACGAAAACCAGTTTTCCAATTTAACATTTTTTACCCCTTTTTTAAGCACTTTTATACCCCAATTAACTATGAAACTTGTACGTGTATGTGTGCGTATTGAGAAAATACGTTTTAGAAATGCATTTGAAATCTTTGTATTGCTTTGAATCAAGAATAAATTCAGTTCTTTTTATAACGAGCGCGCTAAAGGAGTGAGCATTATTTGCAAATTTAAAAATATGTAAGAGACATTAAAAATTGTTGGAATCAATTCATTACCGATTTAGAACTAACTACTTTTAGGCCTTGCGTTTATTATATTACACCTTGTATATAGACCATTCGTATAACTTAATGATCAGAGTCGAAAAAATGGCTGTTGGTGGCAGTAGGCCTATTAAAAAATCGTTGTTAATTTCTGCATTAAACCAAAATTGTTTGTGTGCATCATTCCTTGTACCAGGATCGCATAGAACGCGTGTTGTGGAGCGTAGTGCGTCTAATCGCCAGCCGCTACGAGAGACGCGACCACATTCTACGTGCGGTCGCCACACCACAACTGTGCCATATTGTTTTACTATGAGATAGATTTTTGACTGGAAGTGAGGTTTTTGGAATTGTGTAGGGTACCTTGAAATTCGCGTATTTTGATTCGCTTAGTACAACAATTAACACCGTCATGTCTACATTCCCCAAGTAGATGTAGCTGAGGTGTGCTGTGTATACCTATTTTAAATCCACGATGTAGGTAATATTAGTTATATCTAGACTTTGAATTGCTACTAAGATTTTTTATAAAAACCCCAATAATAATCTTTAAACTAGGATCTCGTGCTCACCCGCTGCACCATACCCCACTAGACCCATAAAGCAGTCAAAGAAAAATATTTATTGATTTAAGTTCAGTGGTAAAATAATTTGGTAAACCAGTAAAGTTGGAAAGCACATTATTCTTAATTTTGTCTCAGTCCACAGCAATGGTAAACCTAAGAGAATCCGTCCAAAACGTCAATAAGAACTGAACCTCAAACATTCCAAGCATGCATCTACACACAACCGCATACACATGCCATTTCCAGTAACAGAATCTTTGTGTACTCAGCTTCAAACTAAAAGTACCTGGGATCCGCACTCGGAACCTTCACCTTTATTTATGTACACTCAGACAGAAATCACCCTTTGCGTCGCCCGCCCGACGCATGGGAACCAAGAAAGCATTCAAAATGATTTATTGTAAATGGTTTTCTACTTTGTTGGCTAAAATAATAAGCCCCGCGCCAGGATTGCTGTTCTAAATTCCATATTTTATTGTTACTGTTTTTTTCCTTTGCCGCAAGCCGATATTAATACACTTTCGAAAAAAATTAATTCGCAAACCTTTGTGGGTCCGTTAGCGATGGTGATCGGATGAGTCAGCGATATGGTAATGAGCGAGCAACGAATTGATCGTGCAAAGAAATTTTAGCAAAACCCATAAAGGTAGCTAGAGATGAGCCTGAATGAGACATCGACAATGCAAATAATAAAAACGTTAAAGGCCCAGTAGGAATTGCGGGTGGCTTTGTCCACTCGCACAATGGTCCGGCCGCTCAGAAAATTGACGCTGCAACTCCGGAGGTGTCATAAGAATTAGTGGGCCATTATTGCTCCATAGAAAACGCCATGGTCAAGCAGAAAGCAGATAACAATAATTAGCTCGGACTCAACAAAAAGTGACATAAATCCCGCATAATAAGTTCCCGGGTGCAAAAAAACATTGTAACAGTTTACCTGGATTTTTTGCAGAATGAATCTGAACGTGGACCGATATAATAAACACCTCAATTCCTGGCAGAGCCATTGTTTAATGATTTTTCTGTTGTGATCTTGCACAATTCTCGACCATCTCAGTTTTTTTAGTATAGCTTGCGAGAAAAATACTTTTTTTTTTGTATGGTTGGTAGCGTTTAAACAAAAGGGGCTCGGGACTTGTGTAAAGGTGTGATTTATTTATGACTTTACCTTTTAAAGACATCTTGACCGACTTTGGGTGGTTTCTAATATATTTTGGTCAGTCAAATTGAATCGAATGTTTGTACTTTGATCAGGATCAATAAATGTTTAACGCGCCATTTCTTTTGTTGCAGGAACAATATGGAAATTGAGCATACGATCGGCACGCAGCTAGGAGACCGTTAATATTTTTTAAAATAGGAAGGTTCATTTTTAAAACGCTCGAAAATCAAAGATGCTGGGGTTGGCTCTAAGGAGAGTTACCTTGGCGTATTCTTGTTCTTCCCCTAAATACATCAGTTTTAGCTCGGCTGACAGCCGGTGCATAGATAAGTAGATTATTAAAGAGACAAACTTTATCCATTTGGCCAAACTCTCAAAAAACATTTCAATCGTAACGAAAATACATACTGCGAAAGTCGGAAACTAAACTAGTCACAGTTGTCAAAATCGAGTTGAGTAGCCATAGTAAGTTATCAATAGGTGCAGTTAGCTCTAGGCATTGATTTCCGAGTCGCCACTTCGGTGGTATGCTTTATATTGCATCTTGGATCGACTGTGCGCTGACTGGTCGCTACGTCACGTGGCTTCCCGGCGCGCGACTTCAGTGCTGGATGCTACTAACTGTATACACGTAAGTACTTTTTAATTTTCTTAGAGCTGGTGTTTCAATTATCAGATAAAAGTAAAAATATTACAGTCAAATAATATATTTATCTATTATTACGCCAGATCCCTTGCGACGAGTTCTTTGCTTACCAAAGTCTTTATCTTCCTGCTTAGGTTACGGCGACTCTTTCGCAGTATAAAAGTGAAATTATTCAGGTGTTTAATGCGTACAACTGTAGTTTTAGTTCTTTTATGTTTTATTTTATCCTCATAGGATCCTTTTGCCTGATGATTGCAAAAATCAGCACTTAATTTTTTGACCACTTATCAGTGACTGTTTTGGTAGTAACATGAACCGAAAAACAGTGTATATTCATATCATATCACAGTATTACTCAAAGATTATGTACGGTACAATTTGTTTTTTCTTAGGATAATAACTAATACTTATATAAGGACCTCCCGTCAGTTGATGAGTTGGATCTAAAACCTAAGCAACAAGAATGAGGTACACATGATCATTCACTTGATTAATTAATAATAATACATTTAAAGATTTGGAGCTTGGGTTTTATGT
Source organism: Phalera bucephala (assembly GCA_905147815.2). Classification (NCBI taxonomy): domain Eukaryota; kingdom Metazoa; phylum Arthropoda; class Insecta; order Lepidoptera; family Notodontidae; genus Phalera; species Phalera bucephala. The sequence goes on along the minus strand of LR990618.1, from coordinate 24,168,665 downwards.
CCAATAAAATACCTCATTATCATTACCACTATAATCCTGTAGTTAGAATGTGCCGTCTATACAATGATCTGGTGTGTAGGCATAATTCACTCGATATAATGAATTGCAGATCTGGAACTTTCTTTGGTACATTAAGAAAAATACTTCTTCATACAAGGTAATTGGAGGTATTCTTATGTCAATATTATTCATTTGCTTTTGTTTACTTTTATACTTTAAACTTATAACTGTCATTGTCATTATGCTTCACTTTATTATGTATTAGTACTAAATTAGAACACATAGTTAGGAATGCAGTCTAGTTTAATTTTAAGTTCTGTATTTTGTTATATTTGATTGTATTCTGTTTTGTGTTTTTATTGATAAATAAATAAAAAATCAAAATGAATTTCTACTAGGATAAATCTTGCACGGCGACGAGTTTGCTTCTATAATGATTGCCGGTATCCAGTCTTATATGTCGCCCGTCCTTCCCGCCGCGTGCTCATCAATGTAAAGGACATAAAAGTAGTCAATAAGTTCCGTTAAATTCTTCCGAGCGCTGTCCGCGGGAGAGGCTAGTTACTGTTCGATTTACGACGTGGTTTTCATTACTCGTTTCTGTGTATTTTACCTTTGTTCGTCCGAGAACTCCGTGTTTGAATGCACCTTTCTTATTATTGTCATTATCTGCCGCGAGCGTGTTGTGAGAGATAGCTTTTCTGTTTGTTTACAATAGATACATAAAATGTAATATTTCAGAACTATGTATTTTATGTCACAGTGAACATCGCTGCGTTTGTTATAAATTTTGTGGTAAACGCCCCTATTAAGTAAAGCTATTCGGTCGCACCTTCGCGTGTAAAATAGATGTAGCGTTTAAAAAAGCAATTTACTTATATTTGTCATTATTTTAAAGTTAATGCGGTTGTGTCGCTAGCTGTTAGCGTAGAAATAAATTCCCATCGACAGATTACAGTAAGTGCTCTTCGATAAGGCAGATAAAGTTCGTTCACATAGCAAAGCAACTATAAAATGCACTTCCGACTTTGTTAGATTTCTTATTTGTTTGTCTATACCGTATATTTAATCGTTAATGTACAAATAAAAAAACATTTTTCATCTATTTATTACATCACGCCAGATCCCTTGCGGGGTACGCAGAGAATACAGAGTTCCAACAGGTTCTTTCCTTACATACCTCTCTGGCTTCCTCTACTCTCAGAGCTTCGGTCTATTTGACCATGATAAGATAGTCTATGTCTTCCCCGGTACCTACTATTACCTATCTGTTTAGTCATTCTTTCTACTGACATCCTGTCTATATGCCCGACCCAACGGAGCATACCCTTTCTCATCTTTACACCGATACTATCTTTCATACATACTCGCTTTTTTACTACGCTGTTGCGAATACGGTCGTTCAGCTTCACTCCGCAGAGCTCGCATTTCCATCGCATTTATTCTATTTTCATTATCCTTACATACCCAGTAACAGCGTTGGGACAAGCACTCCGTTATGTATGGCCAGTCACGCCTTTTGGCATAAGTGCCGGCTCCCAAGTAGCTTTCCCATTGCGCCATTCACTCTGTTCCCTGCACTCACTCTTCTATCTATGTCAGCGGCGTATTTCACATCCTTACTGAATGCGCATCCAAGATATACAAACTCATTCAATTGATCCAGCACATCGTTACCAACCACAATCCTTGCATTCGTTCTGGTTTCTTCCCGTTCAAAAACCATAATCTTGGTTTTCTTTACATTTAAATGTAAGCTATTTTTCATGCAGTCGACTTTCATAAATCTTACTATGTGAATATTCTTAATCAATAATAAACCACCCTATATTGTCCCACTGTTGGACAAATATCTTCGTTCAGAAATCGAGGTAAAAGAGAATAGGTCTAATTTACCTTGCGGACCCAGTGCGGATCGCGAAGGCAGTTTGGTGACCACCTGCTGATAGAACTTGTAAAGCTGCGTCTGAGCTTAAGCTACAACTACCACATTAAGTGGCAGCCGGGACGAATGGCTTAACTTATTTTCCTAAGCATAGAAATGTTCCAAAATGAAGATGCAACATCCTGAAGACTGATCGAGTCGAACGCTAGGGCTTAATCTAGGTAATTTTTGAGAAAACCGCATTGTCCTAGCACTCATTTTTAATAAAAACGAACGTACTGTTGTTAGGAGTTGTTATAATCTCGAATGTTCCGTTTAAAAAAACAAGTTACAAACAAATGTTTAATTGGCACAAAATCACGTGTCCTCATAGATCCAAATAGAAAATAGGCTATTTGTGAAATAGTGCAGTGGACCGGTCTATACTGGTACCACTATTCATCAGCATAGGCCTATGTTTATGATGATGAATTGTGAAATAAAAGCGATTGTTACATGAGCGTGCAAGGTTTATACATATTATAACGAAGGCTTGGCGACAAGGCAACAGGATCCCATTTCTACTAACGAAACTCCGCTAAACCAAATCTTAATTGCAGCAGATCAACAGCGTTACGGTGTACTACTAGAATACAAAATCATTAATTGGCAGCGGTTAAGTTTCGGTGTTAGCAGAGTTTCGTTTTTATGATTGGGGTCTAGCGCGAATTGTTTGCGCATGGAGTTTGTTGAAAAACTCACGGGGATGTGTCAAGTCGTATGGAATGTCACATTGTTTGATCGCAAACAGATTATTCGTTGTTCTCTTGTACGTACGCATGGTTAGAATCATTCATAATCTATTTTTATCACTTTTAATTATGACGCTTAATTATTTTTAGTTGTACCGTGAATTAAATATTTCAGCTTATGGTTATAATAATAATAAATTCATTTCAGTGTGTTAATATACAATAGAACTTATGACTAGTGTTAGTAAATAGAAGAGACCAAAATAGTGAAAAGGGTAGACAGCATACTGAATTATATTAGGTTATATAGGCTTAATTTTTTTTTTAAACTTTGCCCCACACTAGGATTTGTTCCTGTATCGTGGGTGCTTTTACAAACATGAAAATTACGTACACAAATACCTAGACCGAAACAAATAATTGTGGGTCACACAAAGATTTGCCCCGTGCGGGAATCGAACCCGCGACTATTCGACCCAGTGGGCGGAGCGGCTTAAGCTCTTAACTACTACGCCAAATCAATTTTATTATTACTATTGCTAAACATTTGTGGCTGCAGCGTTCAGTGGGCTGGTAGCCTTTAGGTGGTAGAGTAATCTTGAGGGGGTAGCGGCTTAAGTTCCACACTGTCGTGATCATTGCGAGGGGGAAAGGCAACGATGCTGATGGCTTCTTCCCTCCAGGACGCACTCACAAGCCACAAATGAGGGGGTCCCGATATGTTCCATTTGGATATACTGGAGCCCCTCTGCCATGTAAAAGGAGACTATTCCGGGAGCTTTTGTGTGGTAAAAGCCTGAGAGGACTGAGAATCTTCTGACCATATTTTCCCCGCAAAATGCAGAAAAGAATGTTGAACACGAACACATTTGCAAAATTAAATGCTAACCTATAGAATATAATGATATTCTAAGACTGACCATTATCAATTTAATATTTATAATGTCAGAATTTAGCACGCTTGTAATTCCTTTACGGAATTATATGAATTGTTCACCTTTTTCGATTTCAATATTTGAATTTCAAAATTAGTTGACATTATTTCGCTGTTCGGCTGCCGTAATATCACTAATAAACAACAAATAACAGACTTTTATGGTGCCTCGTTTTATAACGTAAAGGTCAAAAGGAATTTTTGGATGTATATAGTCGAAATATACCCTTGACCGATCAGTTCCACCCACTCTTCGTATTCATCTCGGACCAAAAGTGGACACAATGGGTTAATTAATAACAAGAGATGTCTGTGTCTGCGCATAACTAATCAAAGACGTTCGCAATGTCAGTAGTCTCGTATACGTAACACGGGTGATACTTTATGATGTAAATATCGTATTCGAGTCGGACACATTTGCATACATATTGCTTTTTTGCATGCCGATGTGTCTAATAAGAATTTGGCATTTGAGATACAATATCGTCGGGACATCTGCTTGTGGGGTTAGTGAATTCTAAATTGATTTTGGTAGCGGTAGTTTAAACAATAGGCTTGTTTCGGTCGTGGACAGTGTCATTAGCATGTTGACTAAAAGATTGATAGTGTGCGCCAAAGCTGACATGTCTGCGTCGCTTGTAAATTTTCTTGTTTAATAGAAATGTTGGTCGGTTTTAACAGATGACATTTTTGAAAGTTACATCTACGGGCTATGCTGCTATTTTCTTAATGTGTGTTTTTTTATGGTGAGTTTGCAACAAAGATTCCTCAATCTAAAGTAGTTGTACTTCGGATACCGCACTTTCGTTTTTCTTTTTTTTCTGGGACATATCCTATGCTCTTAGAGTAGAGGAAGCCAGAAAGTTCTGTAAGGAAAGAACCTGTAGGAACTCTGTACTCTCTGCTTTCCTCGCAAGGGATCTGGCATAATAGTATAGATAGAAATAAATCCTACATAGGACTACCGCGAGGTACAAGGTGAAGATACTGTGGCTTTTCTAAAGTTCTATTCTCTAAAAACCGTGTGACGATTTATACTTTCTAGAGGCTTGGGAACGTTGTAGTAAACGCATCGGTGCTCTTAAGAGTACGTCTTCGGGGAGAAACAAGACTTGCTTTCTCCGGTATTTTATACCTATCCTTTAGGGGTTAACAAGCGTAACAGTTGTTTATTTATATTCGTATAAAAGCCATTTAAAACCAACAGAACGTGTTCTTTAACTGATCGTTACCGTCCAATAAAATTCAAGATTTTACTTTTATCACACTTGACACAGAAGCTCCTGCAAACCTATCAAATGAAACCGTTTACGACACGGCACTTCAAATAGTACATGACTACCGGGTTGGTTAATTACTGCAATTTGTAATCGACTCTTGCGCAACCCCCTGACAAAACGATCTAGACGTTTCTAAATTTACTGGCGAGATGATGTCTGCTTATGATTATTTCATTGATACTGAGTTTTTAGATTTTCGCGAATATTACATATGAAATAAAACTATTTTTCGGTTTTTACCGCGGTTTATTTGATTTTAAAGTTCCCGACGTTTCGAAGACGCCCAAAAGGCATAGTTGTTCCGGGGTACCCTTAAACTTCTTAATTATTTTTGTTGGTCCGATCTACGCAGAATGAGCTCACGGTGTCTTGAGGTCTTACAGTGTTAGTGTTGAGATTTAAATGTAAATACTTATCATCCTAGTTAAAGCTAAGACGTTGACCGTCTATGGTTCTTTGTTTGATTCTGTTCATAGAGGAGGAATTGTCCTTTTTTATTGTAAATAAAGCGTTTTACTTTATTAATGATTAGGATAAAGTGTGGGCTTCGTTTTTGTCTTCAATTTGAGTTTTCGTTTAAGTCATAAAAACGGCTGGTGATTTAATTTTTCGCTTATATTTTCTTTTTTTATGGTAAAGGTTTTGGCACATCTCTGAAGGGGCGGAACGGGGATGTTACGGCACGACAGGACATGGGTAGTTTTCGTGTACTGAAATATACTCTGAGGGCTACTCTCATCTGCGACTCTGAGGGCTTAACACGAAACGATTGACGTAACCGTGACTCTAGTCGAGTAAGGGTGTTGTCACGTTCATGTTTATTCAGTAAATTTATAATGTGACAGGTATACCATCGTTAGCGTCGCGCCGCCGTTTCGTCCCGTTGGATACATAATCTACTCAAGCCTTTATAATCACTCGATTGCAAAAAAATATCCAACAGTTGATTTATTTGTAATAATAACATGTCAACATAACCTCTTCAATTGAGATAGGTACCTATCTCAATTGAGAATCAAATAAGAATCTTAAAAGAACTCAAAAGTTAAGTGCATAAGTATGAGTTTTTCAATCTTTTTAGTTTACAGGAGAGTACTTTGTCTATAATAAAATGTGTGCCAGTGTCTCTATTTACATATTTAAAGTATTTACTTTATGTTAACAGTGTTATTAGTCTGCGAACTGCAAGCCAAATATTATGTGTTATTTTTATTATGTAAAGTAGTTATATAATTTAAGTTTCACATAAAAAAGAGTATAATATTTGTTTAGTTTTTGGTTGAATACTTTTTGTGAGTTTTATTTGGAATTTACGATACTACGTTGTATTAAATGCGCTGGGGAAGTCCTAGTAATTAAATATCGATACTATACTATCTAATTTTTAATAATACAATTGCTGCTCTGCCGGTTCTTATATTTAATATATTTAGAGCCAATTGTTGTTTCGGCTACCTTGTTAATCTAGTAGAACTGCTTCGTTAGTTGTTGAATGGCACAAAGCGACCATGAGGTCCTGGGTTCGAATCTTAATTCGGACAAAGTGTAGTTTTTTCAATTTGACGGACGTATCAGCGCAGTGGTAAAAAGCTTAAGCCGCTTCACCCACTGTGCCTTGTAGTCGCGGGTTCGATTCCCGCACGGGACTAATCTTTGTGTAATCCACAATTTTTTGTTTCGGTCTGGGTATGTGAAGTTTCATGTTCATAAACGCACCCACGACACAGGAATAAATCCTAGTGTGGAGCTACAATTTATTTAAAAAAAAAAGGAAAAAGTTTTTTCAGTCCGGAGTCTGGGATTGGTGGATGGTATAATTGACAATTGGCTAGTCCCTATTTACATTGGGATCAAACATCGTTAGCGATATTGGGGCGCACACAGTACACCTCTGCCATCACAGCTTGGGGAACATAGTTATACACAGAATATTTTTTTCTTTCATAGGAGTTGTTTTAAGCCAGAAGTCTTATTAGAAGTACAATAATTATTTAGACAAATAAATAAACACCGTCACGCCTATATTCCCCAAGCGGGGGTGGCAGAGGTGTAATGAGTACATCCACTTATATGCCGACGATGTCAGGTCCCATGTAATAGGGGCGAGCCTATTGCTATACACCGGGCACAATTCCAGACTCCGGACTTATAATGGGAATTTCTCGTTAGAAAAACTACATTTGTCCGACCTACAAATTGAACCCAGACCCTTTAAATTATACGCTATTTATGCGCTATTTAGACACATAAAGCTTGTGAAAACCCGGAAATAGAGTGGAGTAAAACTTAGTTGCAGGTATCCTGTGCTTCAAAAAACTGTATTTGTCATTGCCAATAACAGCGTGCGCTGTTACAGTACATTATTTAAATATTCATGTACGCTCACTAATTATCATTTTTTTAACACTTGAACACCTAAAGCCATTGAAACGTTACACGTGCCAAAACCGTGTCTGATCTACTTCGGTCACAGTCGCTGACCCCACGGCAATCTCGATACACTTACGGCCGGTTGCAATATTTAACTTAAGGATAGATTTGCCTACTACGGATAGAATTTTGACAGGTTTTCTATGTAAAATCTGTCAAACTTGCTACTGCCAGTAAGCAAATTTATCCTTGAGTCGAATATTGAAACCGGCCGTTAGGCTTTTTTATATTTTAAATGTTGCTCCACACTATGAATTAATCCTGTACCGTGCGTTTACAAATATGTAATTCACATATACAAACCATCTGACCGAAAAAACCATTTGGGGGTCACGCAAAGATTTGTCTCGGGGTCGACCCCGGGACAACTTGATCCAGTTGGTGGAGCGGCCAAGCCGTCGTTCATTCTCGGTCACTAACTACCAATATATTCATATGCACCGTCACGCCTATATTCCCTAAGCGGGGGTGGCAGAGGTACTTTTCGCCAACGATGCTTGGTGTATATAGGATGTTATAGGGGGCGAGCCTATTGCCATATACCGGGCACTCCAGACTCCGGACTCATACTGGGAAATTTTCGTTAGAGAAACTTCATTTGTCCGACCTAGGATTTATACCCAGGACCTCGTGATCACCAAGCGATGCGCTTTATATGCGCATTTTAGCGATTTCGATATGCTTTTATTTACACCAAATCAAAGCTGTCATAGAATTCCTGTCTCTTATTCTACGGGGTTATAATTTCACATGTTGGTTTAGTTCCAATGACAATGCATTTTATGATAAGCATGACCTGATTGGCTTCAGACACCCAAGATTAGCTTCAGAAGGTGTAACTACTCAGTGGCCGATAGGCTTTATTACATAGACCCGGTAGGTGGCGCTGTTGTCGACCGGGTACGAAGTCGCGGGAAACTGCTAGTTTTTTAGGTACATTCAATTATCATTGGTCGTTTTAAATTGTTACTTGGCTGTATGTAAATGTTTTTTTTGCGAGAGAGCGGAAGAAGCCAGAGAGGTATGTAAGGAAAGAAACTGTTGGGACTCTGTAAGCTCTGCTTACCGCGCAAGGGGTCTGACATGATGATAAAGATAGAACTTACTTATCCTAAAATCCAAAAGATGTTGATTAAAACCTTACACGTGTCAAATCTGATCTACTTCGGTCACAGTCGCTGACTTAACGGCAGTCTCGATAAACTGTCTTGTCGAATGATTCAAGCCGATTTTTTATTTGCACATTAAGACACCGTTGACGACCGCACACAACAATAACTGTTATGTGTGGGCAGAAGCACATTGTTTGAACAGAGGAATGGGTTGGGTTACACATATATTTGATCCAATATTTGGATAGTGCCGTCATAGGAGAACGGCAGATATTGGTCGTATCTATACCAAAGACACTATGTCTTTGGTATAGATACGACCAATATCTGCCGTTTTGTAAATAAATAAACCAAAGGCTATCAGATATACAAGGTGTAACATAATAAACGCAAGACCTCAGACACCCCGATTAGAGAATTGCTTTATAAATTCAAAACGAAAATCAAATTTTCAAATTTATAGGTTTTGACCCTTTTTTAAAGCACTTTTATACCCCAATTAACAATGAAACTTGTACGTGTATGTGTGCGTTGTGAGAAATACGTTATAGGACTGCATTTGGAATCTTCTTCTAGCTATGAATCAAGAATAAATTTAATTTTTTATAGCGCACTGAAGGAGTAAAAGCAATTTCTGCAAATTTAAAAAAAAATGTAAGGTACATGAAAAATGGTGGAATCAATTCAGTTACCGATTTAGAACAAACTATTTTCAGGTCTTGCGTTTATTTTGTTACACCTTGTATATGCCTCAAGGAAAGGTGTTAACCCATGTGTACACCTGTTTCTCATTGACTATGTTAGCCAATTGCCATTATAGCTGGCATAATACCAGATTTCCGGCTAATGTCATGATTTTAATCAGAAATGGTCATCTGTCTTATTTGTATTGTGCTCAGGCCCGTAGTTAGTTCAATCAATCAAATCAATCAATCAGCTTATCGTAGTCCACTGCTGGACATAGGCCTCTCCTAACACGCGCCATTGCACATGGTCCTCCGCCTTCCGCATCCAGTCTGTCCCAGCGGCCTTTTTGAGGTCGTCGGTCCATCTAGCTGGGGGCCGTCCTGCCTTACGTTTACCAAGTCGCGGTCTCCACTCCAGGACACGCTTGGTCCATCGTAGTTAGTTATGTGGTATTTATTTCTTTCAGGCAACAGAAATTGCAAACAATTTGCAGGCTCATATAATAAATAACTATTAGGCTTAGTGCTACTTCTATACAATCCTTTTGTTACATTATGATTATCAGCTTTTTATTACCTACTCCAGGGCATAAGCCTTCTCCTATTGGTGCCATTCTTAGCGATTCTATGCCAATCCACTCCAAGTTCTTACTCCAACTCATAATATGTGACTTACCTACCGAGTCTTTGGTCTGCCCACTCGTCTTTCTACTTTTCGGGTCAACATCCTTTTGATTAAGGTGAAATATTTCACACACAGTCTTCGCCAAAGCGCTTGGGTCTAAAAGGGTAAAAAATTTAAAATGTATTATCCCAACACCAATATTGGCCCAAACTTTCGCCGGCACATGTAAATCCAACGATACCAATATTACAACAGAACCGTCTAGACACATTGGAAGGCAGACATTTTTTATTTCAGCTACTAGTGCGTTGTGGGCGGGAGTTAAAAACAAATCAATCATGATTGGATTCTGGGCCTGTGCCTTTATTCGCTATAACCAAACGCGGCACGTTACGATAACTTTGTGTAATGATCGTGGTTGTGCTAGCTTGAAATTTGATGATGAGTTTGGTTGCTATTACTCTATCTCGTTCCTGCAATCAAAAAAGATATACACCGCGACATGTAATGGTGTTTTGTATGCCACTGAAGTACCATCTTTTTCTTTCATTTTTTTTTTAAACTTAGCCCTGCTTTCGGAATTACTCCTGTATCGTGAGTGCGTTTCCAAACATGTAATTCACATACATAAACACCCAGACCGAAACAAATATTTGTGGGTCACATAAAGATTTGTCCCGTGCAGAGATCGTATGCGCGATCCCTCGATTCAGTGGGCGGACCGGTAACCTGTACTTTAGGTATTGGACTTAAGGTAACCACTGGATCAAGCCGTCATTAAAACATCATTTCACGAAGTTATCGTAACACGACGCGTTACCTGTTTAATTATTCGTAGCGGACAAGGCTCCTGTGTTGTAGTTGCGTTTTGTTTGAGTGGCGACGGCTTTGATGTATGGCGATCAGATTCAGGTGTATGGGTGTCCATAAAACAGATACCATTAGTGGAACCGTTACATTTTCTTTTATATTTGATCGGTATGCAACGGGTGCGATTGTTATACTTGTTTTTTTCGGTAACATGTTACGGACCGTGTCGGATGTTAATTCTCATCATGAATTATACCCGCTAATGTTTACGATGTTCGGTGGCCGCTCCCAGCTATAGTTTTTGAAATACATCGATGTGTTTTGGCAGTGGTGTCGTAAATTATTTAAGGAGATCTACTATGTAGGGTTTCTTATAGTAAGTAAAATCGCCAATTGTGTACTTATTTTTTTAACAATCATAATAAGCATCCTAGGTCGGATAAGTGTAGTTTTTCTAACGAAAACTTCCCAGTACGAGTCCGGAGTTTATAATTTTGCGGTATATAGCAATAGGCTCGTCCCCTATTACATGGGACCTAACATCGTCGGTGAAACGTGGGTGTACTCAGAACACCTCTGCCACCCCCACTTGGGGAATATAGACGTGACGGTGTTTTTTTTTTCATCAAATTGTTATATAAAGCCAACTAGGCTTTTATATCACAATTTGATGAGAAAGGCATTAAATAAACCTATTACAATGATTGATTAAAGTCACTCGTATAGTATAATTTAAAATAAAATATGTATAGCGCTAAAAACTTAAAACTTGCTTGAGCTTGAGCAAATTAAATCAGAGGTTATCTAAACTCGTGCTGAAAGCATAATTAAAAAGTATTAAACGTGTCCAGAGAATAGAGATTAAAGATACGTATCATTCATAGTTGTAAGGAATTAAATTTGGTTCTGGAAATCTCTCAATACGTACTACACCTAATTTCAGACATGAAAAAAAAAATGAAAAATATTTATTCAACACAGCGCACATTTGAAAATCACAAAAATGTAGGACAGGTTGCGATAAAAAAAAAAATACGGAGATAGAAAATCTGTAACAAAAGTGGGTATTTCGCCAAGAAAGCACCAAGCTTTAAGGCAGAACTATAGTTTTCATTGTTTGACTGCTCTTAAACAAAACGAATAATAATATCTCTAAACTATTTACATGCATATACACATATGTTACAATCCTCGTTTGGGTTTCTCCTGATAATTCGTGACGGCATGCACCTATAGCCCACGCAGGTCGATTGCCGTCGAAAGGTAACCTTTGTATTATTAACAACTTTTTTCCTCGTGTCTTGCACGGGTGTTATGAGGTCAATTTAATTAGAAGCTCTATTACTAAGGTAGCTAAGATCTCGACGAGGCACTGACACCAGACACAATGTAATTCATGTGTCACTCATATCAACACGTGCTGTCTAAATACGGTGTTCTAATGAATTATTGAGATAGCGAGTGTTAAGGGGAAGAAACATTGAATTTTTTTTATTAAAATATAATTTAAGCTTAATATTTTTAAAGCAGCCATAGATAAATTTGTAAAAAAATCAAGTTGGCGGACGATTTGGCGCAGTGGTTAAGAGCTTAATCCTCTCCGTCCACTGTGTCGAATAATCGCGGGTTCGATTCACGCACGGGACAAGTCTTTGCGTGTCCCACAATTATTTGTTTCGGTCTGGGTATTTAAGTATGTGAATTTTCATGTTTGTAAACGCACCCACAACAGGAATAAACACTAGTGTGGAACTTCGTTTTTTATAAAAATGAAATGTAGTTGTTTTGGCTTACTTTGACATCATGATCACCATTCGAAAAATGTCTACTGCAGTTCAAAGGTAGCCCCCTAACAATCGCCACAGTGACCGGCTTTCAGCTATATCCATCCAGTTTTACCCATGATCCTCACCAGATCATTCGCTCTATCTTCTGCGGAACCCTATCCAATCCACGCTTTTCGCACTTCAGCTCGATTTTGGTCATCGTGACTCGTCTTTGGTCATACCTACTTAGTCTTCGACGATTCTAACACTGAATTGGTGACACTTTGTTGCGTAAACAGAATAATTTAATCAATGTTTTCCTCAACGATTGCGTGACTGTTATAGAATAGTTGTTTTAATTCAAATGTTAAGGATAATGGTTATTACTTAGAACATGTAAATGAATTTCGAGAAGACACTCTTTTGAGAATGTACTTTTGGTTATTTTCGATATTTTCTTCCTCATCATGTTTGCAGCTTTTATTTTAAATTGTTTACGATGCTTTTAGTATAATACATAAGTAGCTTAATACATTCCAAGTAATCATTAAAATTCATGATCTACCTAAATGATTTTTTTTATCTGATTCACGTGACGTACGAGATTTTGCTCTGACTTAATTTTAGATGAAGCATTTGTATAGTACATTTAATGTATTTTATTATAAGGTATATACATTATAAGGTTTTCAAATTTGCAACGGATCAAAATTTGTTACCTTACTTCAAAACTATACCAACCGGTATTACTAACATCTAGCAACATTTGTTATACATTTTTGAACTTAAATCCAAGTAGGGTACTTCGCGTAACTTCTATACAAGGTCTACCATAAATAACGTAAGACCTAAAAGTAGTTTGTATTAAATCGACAGCTGAATCGATTCCAACTATTTTGAAAGTATGTTACATTTTTTTAATATCAAAAATTGCTGTTACTCGTTCAGTTTGCTGTATTAAACAAAATTTAATCATTATTCAAAACAATGCGGCTAAAGTACAAGTTTCGTGGCTGATTTGGGTGCCAAAGAGCTTCAAAAAATGGTAGAAAACTCATTAAAATTGGAAGTTTGATTTTCGTATTGAATTCGTGAGGCAATAATCTAATTGGGATGTCTGAGGTCTTGCTTTATATATGTTACACCTTGTATAGCTCCGATACTTTAACAAGATTACTACTAGTACACACGTAACCGATACTAAAAGTCAATGTTTTCTAATAATATACAGAAAGTACTTCGCTTTAACAGCTACCTACTCACCAAACGAATCGGCTAAGTGGCGCGATGGGCCCCCAATACTAATAGCCAGATTAGTTTTCTTTACTGATTGTCATCAAAGACGGAATGGTACATTGGCACTTACTGACAAAACAAACTGCGCCAGACCAGTTCCAGACAATCAACCGACTGAACGACTGCACAACTGGTCGGTAATCTAATATTTATTATCCGCCTATATAGTAATATGCTTCGAAATGTGTAATAAATCTTTGTATAATGTCATGTCTGAGTTATTAAGCTCGATATTTGGTACGTGTTTACATGGTACCTACGTACGGAAATATACTTAGAGAGACGTGTTGAGATTTATGAGGAGTGAAGAGATTAGCTTGAACAGTTAATGAAACAGTTAAAACTAGGAACAGAATAGGCAACCCACAACGTAGACTGACGACCTAGCGCAGGATGACTATCCAGTCCTTTCCTGCGAGGAGAGGACTGGATGCGGAAAACACAAGACCAAAGGGAATGGAGTGCCATGGAAGAGCCACTTAGCATTGGGTAGCTATGGGTTGAAAATCTCGTATGATGATGTTGAGGAACAGAATTTAAGGTCTACGTTACGTCTAAGAAAAATTTTGTATGCCTATTTCTTGCCTTCTTCGTTAGTTGAAGCACGTCCATTGCAGGATAAAGGCCTCCTCTAAATACCCACCATTAACTGATGATGAATGAATGATCATAGAATTATAGTTAATTTGCTGTTTGTAGACATAGCTATAAATTGTAGTAGACATAGCTATAGTAGACAGTCCGTCCCGACGACCTCAAGAAGGTCGCTGGGACGGACTGGATGCGGAAGGCGGGGGACCGTGTGCAATGGCGCGTGTTAGGAGAGGCCTATGTCCAGCAGTGGACTACGATAGGCTGATTGATTGATTGATTGATAGCTATAAAGTGCCGAAGTAATTTAGAAAAACAAATGAAGAAAATCTTCATTTTTTTCATAGATGGTTGCCTTAGAAGGTAGCCATCTATATTTTACCTTCTCTTTCCATCACATTAGGAGGATTCATCATCACGTTAGTATACCTACACTTATCCGTAGAAATCTTTCAATGGGAAGGATCCTTACACTATACAAATATGTTCCTTTTTACTTTTTTTAAATAAAAAACGTAGCCCCACACTAGGAAGAATTCTTATGTCGTGTGTGCGTTTATAAACACAAAATTCGCATACTCGTACACAAACATCCAGGCCAAAACAAATTTTTGTGGGTCACACAAAGATTTGTCCCGTGCGGGAAACGAACCCGCGACTAATAGATTCAGTGGTCTGTGGGGTTAAGCTTTTAGCACTGGACCAAACCGTCCGCCGTCCGCTCCTATACGATGAAATCTACGATAATTTACTCCAAGTTCGATCTTTTGATGCGTCGCGTCGCGTCGTCGCGTTGTATAAACGCCTTAACGCGTTGGAATTTAATACTAATTCGTTAGCGACACACAGTTTATTACACGCCTACTTGAAGTGTAGCTCGAGCCTAATTGCTTAACCTTTGTCTTTCATTAAGGTTTCATTAAACACTGGTGATGTATTTAATTATTATTGTTTAACTTACATGTGTTTGTGGGCAGCTAGTTGAGGTAATGTGTTAAGTATACCACTTATAACAAGTTGTAACATGATAGTGTGAGACTTATTGGCTTTGACCAAACGCGATGTGTTACGATAACTTCGTGAAATGATCGTCCAATAGTATTCTCTACGCCACTGGAGTACCATTTCATGAAATTATTGAAACGCACCACGTTGTGTTTAATTGGTCATAGAGAATAAGGGCCTAGATAGTAATTTTGCAATTTGTGTTGATTAGGAAAGATGGAAATTTGAATGTGACGAAATTATTGTTCAATTCAATTCAATTGAACAAATACATAAAGTATTTTAAGGTACTTAAGGTAAATTTTGAAGCATTTATCACAGACTTTTAAAAATAATGTTACTAAAATATATCGCTTAATAATAATATTTTAAAACTAATACTGAGAAGTATGACCACTCTTTTTATTAAACTGGTCGCTGTACACAATTGCGTTTGGAAAGCAACTTTTACTCGAAGTGCGTGGGCGCATATATTCGGAACAGGAAGGGCAGCTCGGATTTTTTATGAACTAAAGTAATTTTTATGATATATCGCGTTGCGTTTGTTTAATTTTCTGAATAAAAATTGTATTTTTTATTGTGGGCATTATTTGTATGATGCATTCGGTATTGTCCGTTATGTTTGAGAAATACCGTCTCGGGGTATAACGCACGATTCTCGGGTAATAGCCGATTCAAAATTTCTTGTTTCTTTGTGGTGGTTTTATTGTTGTCTTCAAATTACTGGTTATCTGTTTAAGTGCTCCTGAAGCTACGCTTGAATAGGATATTCCATTTATTGTCGGTAAGAATAAATATTATAAATGAAACTGTCTTAAATCTAGATTTGATCAGCGATTCTTCTTCAAATTGCAAGAAATCTTGTTGTCAATGGTAGAAATAAAACGCCTGAATACACCGTCACGCCTATATTCCCCAAGCGGGGGTGGCAGAGGTGTACTGAGTACACCCACGTTTCGCCGACGATGTTAGGTCCCATGTAATAAGGGGCGAGTCTATTGCCATATACCTGGCACAATTCCAACCTCCGGACTCATACTGGGAATTTTTCGTTAGAAAAACTACATTTGTCCGACCTGGTATTTGACCCCAGGACCTCGTGATCACAAAGCGATGTGCTTTGCCACTAGACCAACGAGGCAGTCGTCTGAATACCTTAACAATAAATGCTTTAAGCCGGGTCGGAACTAGTGTGACATATTGTGATCAGGTCGCGCTGATAGGGAAAGGCCTCTTCTCATAAACCGAATTAAGAAAGATTAGGTCACATTCCACGACACAGACACAGTGCGGATTGCTGAAAGCATGTTTGTGGCCACCTGCTGTTGGAACTTATCAAGTAGTAAATTTAAAAGGCTTCCAAGTCAGCTACCACATTAAGTGGAAGCCGGGACCAAAATGGACTAACGAGCCTTCCGAAGTGGGCACCAAATGTGTTCTATAATCTAAGGGTGAACGCTTACTACAAGAGCCAACCTAACCCGACCCTACACTAAAGATATCCCGGACATCAGCCTGTACGAAATTAGGATGGCTCTCAAACAACTCAAAAACAACAAAGCGCCGAGCGAAGACGGAATTACCGCAGAGCTTCTGAAAGCGGGCGGAACGCCGGTACTTAGGGTCCTTCAGAGGCTGTTTAATTCCGTCTTGCCGAAGAGAAAACGCCGGAAGCATAGAACAGGGGTGTGGTGGTACTGATTTTCAAGTAAGGTGATAACACTTTTCTGAAGAATTATAGGCCCATCACACTGCTGAGCCATGTTTATAAGTTGTTTTCGAGAGTCATCACGAATCGTCTCGAACGCAGGTTTGATGACTTCCAACCTCCTGAACAAGCCGGTTTCCGGAAAGGCTTTAGTACCATAGACCACATACATACGCTGCGGCAGATTATACAGATGACCGAGGAGTATAATCGGCCACTATGCTTGGCGTTTGTGGACTATGAGAAAGCCTTCGATTCGATCGAGACTTGGGCGGTTCTTAGATCTCTCCAGCGATGCCGCATTGACTATCGGTACATCGAAGTGTTGAAGTGCTTGCATAATAACGCCAGTCCGAGTACAGGGGCAGTGCACGAAGGCGATCTCCATAAAAAGAGGAGTAAGACAGGGAGACGTCATTTCTCCGAAACTGTTTACGGCCACCTTAGAGGACGCCTTCAAGCTCTTGGAATGGCGAGGACTTGGAATCAACATCAATGGTGAATACATCACTCACCTTCGATTTGCCGACGACATTGTAGTCATGGTGGAATCGCTGGAAGATCTAGGACGAATGATCTCAACGGAGTATCTCAACAAGTGGGTCTTAAAATGAACATGGACAAAACGAAAATAATGTTTAACGTCCATGTCGTACCCACCGCACTCACCGTTGGGAACTCTACTCTTGAAGCAATCGACGAATACATTTACCTGGGACAGGTAGTCCGGTTAAGTAGGCCCAACTTTAAGAGAGAGTCAATCGACAAATCCAACTCGGCTGGGCAGCGTTTAAAAAACTACGCAACATCTTCTCATCCAAAATACCTCAGTGCCTCAAGACTAAAGTTTTTAGTCAATGTGTGACCAGTAATGATATTCGGATCAGAGACGTGATTAGCAAGTTGAAGTGGCAATAGGCGGGCCACATAGCGCCAAGATCGGACAAGCGTTGGGGCAGAAAGATTCTAGAGTGGAGACCACGTATTGGCAAGCGCAGCGTGGGACGACCGCCTGCCAGATGGACCGACGATCTTGTAAAAATCGCAGAAAGTCGTTGGATGCATGCAGGGGGCATCGGACCGGTTACGCTGGAAAGCGACTGGGGAGGCATGTGTTCAGCAGTGGACAAGTATAGGCTGAGATGATGATGATGATGATGATGAACGCTTACTGTTAACGGCACGTGGGTCTTGGAGAGTTCGGACCAGTGCTGCCAACCATAATTTTAGAGAAATGGTCGATGGCATGTCAAAAATTGGTAGACCCAAACTATGAATTGATCATAAGGGTGACCATTTAGTAAAATTTTCTTATTTCTGGGGAAATATTTCAACAGGTTGGAATATACGGTGTAACTAACTCAAGAGAGTTGATATACATTTGCCCAACGTACTTAATTCAGTTATACCATGTGGACACAGTAAGCCAAGTGGAATTATAGAACAAAATAAACAAAAGTTTTAAACATTACTAGTAATTAAAAAAAAGATCCTTGACGCACTATATTACAATGTCAGCGCTCAATCAGGCTCTATAACACTCTGTTTCACGTATTGCTCAATTCTAACTCCTTGGTGAAAAAATATCTTTCTATAGTGTCGTAATATTCTTTAGTAGCAGTATTTTGAGCAGTAAAGTGGTAGGTAGGTAGACTAGAGGCAGAATAGGTAGCTACCAAAACTTGGTAGATATGGGCTCATCTCTACTCTACAACACTCTCCATCACAACAGTTGGTTCTCTGTCTCCGTTTCCTTTCGTCCAGGGTCACACCGGCAAATACCTCATAAAAAGAATGAACAGCCATCACAATGGCCTCACATAATACAGAAAGTGTAGTGTACGTGACAATAAATTAATTAGCATAGCCCTGCGATACGACTTCGCTTGCTGAGAACTCCGGAGGTCCCATTCTGATTTTTATGATGACCAAGTTTAATTCATTATTTTGTATGTTTGCAAAGAAGATGGGTTATGGTAACTAGAACTGCACTTACACTCTTATACTTACTAGTGGTCGCCCATTGGTCGAAATTCGACCAACTCTTTCATCATTTGCTGGTTATGTTTGACATTCAGTAAGACTATAGACAAATAATATTAAAGACAAACAATATTAGTCTATCAATATTTACGCCTCAAGAAATCCTCTTTTTAAAGAAGAATGTTAGATTACAGATTTTTCAATCAATAGGCATACTTTATAAACGTCTATAGCGTAGTATTTTAAAAGTTCTTAATTTAAGTTAACCTAACGTACTTTTAGACAGAAAGTTGTTATGGTAAAGTACAATAAGCACAAATGCAGAAACGTACACGCGCACACTTCCTTCACTTTTATGGTACTTTACTTAGTAAGTAAAGCTTGTTGACATACAATGTTTTCCATAACGGATTGTCCAACTTTTCAAACGACTGGCCACGGGAGACGGCAAAAGAAAAACATGTAAGCTAATTAAGAACTTACACGAGTTAACTGCATCATAAATATGGATTATTCTCCTGTTATCATTACTTTCACTTTCACTACAAAGACTTGTTAAGAAAGCTTTATATAAACTTTAGGCATAAACAAACTATGGTTCGTTTTATCATAACAGTGAATGTCTAATATTAAAAAAAATACTGAATATCTATCGACTCCTCGGCCATTTTGTCACAGCGATTTGACTCGATTTCGCGTACTTCTGCTAGCTAGGGGTTATGGATTAATTGGTTTTCAAAGTTGCCATAGACTTTGCTTAGATGCGGTTAACGACATTATTCTCTTGTATACTTTTGTTTTGTGTTAAATGTAGGTTTTAAATGAAAATAAAATATTTCAAAATCAGTTTTGATAATGTTCACCAGCGTTTCTAAAATAAAAAATGTAAGTAATTAGAAAAATTGAAAACGTTCAAGCACTATGTTGCTGACTCTACTAAAATTTTATCTAAGGTGTTTGAAAGCTTTAGGTCACTACGCTACACACGGAAAGCCTTTGAGTCAAGATCTTAATTCTTCATTGTACTCAAAAAAAGGGTTACAAATGATTTTAATACAAAGAAAATTGATGTACAAAGGTGAGATTAAATCAAAACCGAGTTTTTTTACAGCACATCTTTGAGTGATAGAGATGCCTTATCGGTGATAGTGAATCGTCAAATATTTTGCCACATCTTCACCTCCACATTTTAGTGAGTAGCGAGCGGCCTTTGGCTAATGGTAGTGGATGGGCTAAATTCCCATCTTTAAATCATGTTTATAACATGTCAGAAAAAAGAATGACAAAACAGATATACAATGCGAATGTGGAAGGATGTAGGGAAGACCTAGACTACCTTACCTTGTCCTATTTGAAGAACATGGTCTGTAGGTTTGTGTTTTGATTTATTCTGAAATATCTTATTCCTTACAAAGAACGTATCATTGGACACATACATAAAAGGACATTAAAACATAAAACTGTCCACAAAGTTAAAAGTTTAGGAGGAAAAGAATTTATAACTTTGACTTGTTATTCCTACCGCAACGGGAAAACAAAACTATTTCGGAGCGAACGAATAAGTTTTATAATCTACGTAAAAGAGATTTCATTTAAAAATAGTTTTCCTCCGTCTGAGATGTTACCTATTTTCTTTAATGTGACTCGTGGGATTTTTGTAGCTCGACTGTTATTTTATTGTTGATTCAAAATCTGTTTTAGTACTATTGTGTTAGGGTTTATTGTTGTGCAATCCACAGTAATCGCTATCGTATTATGGTATAAATGGGAGAGTGCTATAGATTACATCAAACTTATAACACCAAAAGTTCCTAGCCAGTGTAACAACAAGCTAGTATTTCTTATAAGATTTTTACTGCATTTAAGTGGAAGACTAATGTTTTAAAACATCTAGTATAAATATTGTTTAAGATGTACATAAAAACACTTTCTATAACGCAATATGTATTAATAGCAAAATTAAATGTTTCCATTTTAATTCAGTGTCCGCGTAATAATAGCTGGTCGGCCGGGGCTTTTGATCTGATCGGCCAATATGGGTAATTGTGGGTTTTGCGTTTTAACACCTCGGCTTGAGTGACGAGACTCAGCGTGGGCGGAGAAAGCGTCAACCAACTTGACAAAGCTAGTTCTTAAATAATGATCACACCTGTTACCAAGACGAAAAATCGTAGGCGGTGAAATAGAAAAAAAGAATACAATTCAAAGATGTAAAACCGACAATCTTGTAAAGTGCTTGCTTTTAAAAATTAGTTATTACCCGTTTAACAATCTAAAGCGACTTTTAAAAGCAAATGTATCGTGACGTTACATTTTACATGTAAATGAAATGAAAATATTTAAATATGCAAAATATTTATTGAATATTTATTGGCGTTTGTGGTTTAGCAGTAAACACGTAAATAACTATTGTATTCACTTTGAAGTTGTTAAAATTTATTTTACAGTTCGAAAATTTACGACTCGAACAATGATATAATTACCACATAATATTTTAACACAAAAGGTGTTATTTCTATAACAAAAGATGAATAGACGTTTTCCGTTTTGTTGTTTACTGTTAAATTATAAGTCGCTTGCGTCTGACCCCGCTCGACGCTTTTCACTTAACCCATAGTTAAAGTGTAGTCTTTTCCGTGGCGCAAGTGTTTTTAATGAATATGTATTACATTAAGTCGGGGGCAGGATTTTTATACCATACACCGTTGATGTCTTATTAGTGGCGAAGATCGACCCTGTCTCGGTTACAAGCAAAATGTATTCAGCGCTAAAGTTTTTTAATTACATGCTTCTGGAAAATTTATACCTACCTATGATGTTCGCTCAGTAATACAATTTTTAAAACATAAATTTAATATTGAAGTGTGTAGAAAAATAAAAGTGGAGAGATGTCTTCTGAATAACTTTTTTTTTTAGATTTCAATACATATCAATAAATTGATTCCGAGATCTCTCATCCTTTTATATTTTTTGTGTGTGCTTATATTATTTGTAAACATCTTGACAATAGGTGCACAGACGGTTCTATAAAAAGGGCATGATCGATTAAGTGGCGCATTTCCTCTTGAACATAATAACGCCTCGAATTATGAATATTAAAAAGAACATCGTTTTAATCGTATAGGGCGTAAAGAATTCGGTATATAAATTACCTGCCGATTAACGCAACACGTTATTAGTTGTCAGAAAATAGTTAAGATTCGAGAAAAATGGCCGACAAGGAAGCGTCTAACTGTAATTAAAGTTAATTATAATCTTTTAGAGTGTTTAGTAAAATGATCGATTTCGGAGAAAGCGGCAACTAGTCCGCAATAATTATATAACTTTATGGTTATTTAAGAACGTTAAAACGCTTTTTTATCGCTTCTTAGTCTAACTAATACGATATTACTCCATTGATCGTAAAACGCACTCATTGAGCACCTAAATTTTTTAGATAAACAACGCTTATAATTACCACTTAAAGTCATAAAATCAATATCAACATATTGATGTGTCACGCACATCAAGAGACACAGCGTGTTATTAATTTATTTTAATGAATTAACCGTCTGGGGACCTCTAGAAATATATTTTTTTTTTTCTCTACACGCATCCGTAAGTTGCGTGTAAGTACATGGAGTGTATCAATTTATTTAATGTTTTTATTGCGTTACTTATAATAAAAATTCTTGAGTTTAAAATGATAACATAAAATAAAAGATATTTGACATTATGTTATTATTCAATTTGCATAAGTACCATAAACTACAAATACAAACCTAATTGATAAGATGATATACATATCCAATGAAATTTGATTATGATATAATTTACTTTAAAACAAAATAATAAATAATTATTATATAATGAGCTACACGCAATGCATATAAAGCTCTTGTACTTATGCCAGATATCCTCAAGCACGACTACACGGCTTGAGTAGATCAAAAAACATTTTACGATTATTAAACCCCGCGATTGACAACCGGGAAGGCATTCTCGTCGTTCCCATATTTTTATTGCGTGTAAACCCGTCGGCGCTTTTTTATATCATCTCTTTTAAGTGACATAAATTCTAATACAAAGTCCATTTGTGTATCTCGGACGTCTTAAAAGGTACAGGGATAATCGTTTTTCTGCTTTTTACAAGGAACTCATTTCAATTATCGGTCGATTTGATGGGTATAAAACGCTATGGTATGTGTCGTGAGGACGGCGCCCTACTGCGGTCGGTAGGACGTCCCGTGTGTTCTTTCCCATTTTTAATTTCCAACACGCTAATTTAATTATGGAATCTTATGATTTTTTTTTCAACGCAGCTGTATCCTGCCAGAGTTTAATAATTTTTGTAAGTTAACGGTTGTTATTGGAATCGATTCGGGTCTTCGGTGTTGTAATTGAAAATAATTTTAATAAATGAATTTTAGTAGCTTAATCATTGAATTTACTATTTAATTTTATATTAATGTAGAAGATTTTAATCCTTGATCGGAGGTATTTTTATGAGTTGCGTTTATTGATATCCTTTTTCTATTCCGGCGTCGACCGAATAATATAAATAATTGATATAAATCTGTGTAGGTGTATCGTGGTTGATTTGATGGGGCATAAGGAGATTAATAACAGTTAAGAACTTTGATGTCGCACGACCGATCGTTGTCTTCGTTAATCGTTACATGGAGACACAATTTGTCGATAGGATAACATATTTTAATAAATACTTTAATTAATTTGAAATGACCGATAAGTCGATAGAGATAACGGAAAAAAATAAAAGGTTTACATTTGCATTGTATGTATCTAATTGTTTTTCAAAATATCTACTTATCAGCATTGGAAGCGATAAATCTACATGTAATTCACAAATTATATTTGTTTATCATATTTTGTTCTATCAGTCAGACATCTAGATGCATGCCAGCAGCGAGGTGCTGACAGAAAAAGGGGATTCACTGCTAGTAAAAATAATTGTGAATAGAAACTTGTTTGTATATATCTTTTAGTATCTAGTTTCTCTGTAGTTTAGTTTTTGATTTGTAAGTTGTTTTTAGTTAACCACCTACATAAATATTGCACTCTAGACATTGTCAACAATGTCTAGAGTGCAATATTTATGTAGGTGAAATTATTAGCGAAACTGGATGGCTAGCTCTTATTTTTTATTGATCAAATAGTAACTAGCCATTTCCAGGCGTTTCTATATCTCTAAGCCTCCGAATCTGTGTAGTTTTAGATGACAGCGCAAGAATACTGTCAACTGCTCGCGTCACAGATACAACTCCACAATTAGTCCGATGAGGTTTTGTTCCTTTTACACTCGGATAAGGACGAGAATGCGTTTTTATAATTCGGGTGAATAACCGTTAGGCGAGTGAAAGAATATTAATTATGAGACAAAGCTTTTTTGGGAGATTTTGGTCAGTCTTCGATTATAGACGGACGATTTAGCGCAGTGGTTAAGAGCTTAAGCCGCTCCGCCCACTGTGTCTAATAGTCGCGGGTTCGATTCCCGCGCGGGACAAATCTTTGTGTGATCTACAATTATTTGTTCCGGTCTGGGTATTTGTTTGTGAGTTTTCATGTTTGTAAACGCACCCACGATACAGGAATAAATCCTAGTGTGGGGCTACATTTATTAAAAAAAGAGAGAAAAAAGAGAAAGAGAGACTCTTATTATGAGGCATACGGTTTTATTCATATTATAAAAGTAACGAAAAATTGATTGTAAAACCAGCATAAAATACTTATATTATGTAATAAAGATCCACAGTGATTATATAGATAGATAAAAATAGGTACATTTAGATACATTATCAGTTGATGATTTAAGATATTTATCAAGTGTTCATTATAAAAATAGTATTTTAATTCAATCACTATTATATATTGTGTTTTAGTTGAGTATATTTTATTTTGTATACAAGTGAATCAGGTACAATTATTCTGTAGACTTCCAGTTTATCGCACTAATGCTTGTAACGATCAACCCTTTTGCTCTAAGCTTTTTTTGAATGTAAATTTTAGAAAACCCTGTACTGACTGGAACGCTGTACTCTCTGTCTGCCCCGCAAGGGATCTGGCATGATGATATAGATAAGCTATTATATAAAATTAGCTTGACACGACATAACATCACTGGTCACCCAATTTTACGTAACTTTGTTGATGAAACCAACACATAGTACGTAAAAGTGAAACCCTATACGATATATCATTCACAGATTTAACATCAAATTAAACCTTTCGAATGTGCACCTAAGGTGTCAAGGCAAGACAGATGGGCTCCAGTTATAACATAACAAGGCGGTTGAAGCGATTCATCAGGCACTTGTCAATTACTAGTAGCGAACGCGGCCATCTTGTTGGCGTTCGATTTAATTAAAATTTATTCGACACTAGCAACCCGGCGCAGCTTTGCATAAGTACTATTGTAGTTTTAATGTTGGCTGAAATCGTCGTTTGTGTAAAAAAGGTATTGTAGTTTACGGTTTTTTTTTTGTAAACACACCGTCACGACTATATTTCCCAAGCGGGAATGGCAGAGGTGTGTCTTGCGCCTACCTTTTATCGACGATGTTAGGTTCCATGTTATACTGAGCTCAACGCCATACTCTGGACTGATACTAGTACACTTTTGTCCACCCTGGGATTTAAATCGAGGACCTTGTGATCGCAACGCGTATTATTCGCCATTATGCTGTTTAAGGTTTGTATTAATGTTAGTTAAAATCGTCGAAAGATTTTTTTGTTTGTTTAGGGAATATGTGTCTTTCATTGTAAATTTTCAGAGAACACAATATGAGAGTAAATTATATTTACATTCATATTTACTTTGATATGTACAATTATAATTTAATATGTACAGTAACCAGTCAGATTTTTATTATAATTATTATGCACATTCAGCAATGTAAGTCGCGAAACGTGTCTCATTTTCCAAAACAGACATACTATTTTTTACAAATATTGAACAGTGAACATTAGTAAAACCTTATTAGCGATATATTTCAATATACTAGTGGTCGCCCATTGGTCGAAATTCGACCATAATTAATTTAAATTATAAGTTTGAACATTATTAAGATTCTATTGTCAAAGACTATACTTCTATAATCGCAGATTTCGGCAATGCTACACTGTTAATTTGCCTATTTTTTACAAACAAATAATATGAAATTTAAATAAAAACAAAAAATGATTAAAATAAAGAATAAATATTTTAATTTTTTTATTGAAATTTTGTTTCAACCATGCGATAAAGAAAATGCTGT
The DNA here is from genome assembly GCA_905147815.2 of Phalera bucephala. Lineage (NCBI taxonomy): Eukaryota > Metazoa > Arthropoda > Insecta > Lepidoptera > Notodontidae > Phalera > Phalera bucephala. The sequence goes on along the minus strand of LR990618.1, from coordinate 24,142,570 downwards.
CCATTGAACTTGACATACATATTTCGATAATTTAATTAATGATACAATACTTCTTTGTAAGCGATGTTTTTTGTAAAAACTCTTTCATCGTTTGCTGGTTATGTTTGACATTCAGTAAGACTATAGACAAATAATATTAAAGACAAAAAATATTAATCTATTCTCAATTTAAAGTGTATTGTGTCAAATACATGGTAGTGTGTGTAATGTTTTATAATATTAGCATTCTGCACTCCTTCTCTATACTCGTATAAACTATAAGTGTGGGAAATTTCATACTCCTCTGTCCGCGCAATTTTCGTAAAAAGGTACAAAGTTTTTGCTTCACGTATTAATATAATGATGATTTAGATCAAAACACAAAAATGTGCAGCAAGTTCAAATGCCAAATGCCTTATGTTGCTGACCGTACGATATTAAATCGAATATTTTAGCAGTTTTGTTATAAATCATACAGACAATATTTTACATGAGCACTAGCAAGTGTCAGCTAAACCAAAGTGGTCAAAGCTTAAAAACTGGAATTTAGTAGCTGTGTTTTTCGAAAGTGGAATTTTGGTGTGACATGACAATTTTATCAGTGATTGATTGATTGATTGTGATAATTTTTGAGATATGCTCTGCTGGGTTCTCATACTACTGATTTCATTCCGGTTTCTCGACATGAAAATGTGTTAGGTGGAGATAAAAATAATTACGTGACGGTTATCGCCTTATTTATTTGAATTATAATATTTTGTGCAATTAATATGCACGATTTAGCGCAGTGGTTAAGAGCTTAAGCCGCTCCGCCCACTGTGTCTAATAGGCGCGGGTTCAATTCCCGCACGGGACAAATCTTTGTGTGATCCACAATCATTTGTTCCGGTCTGGGTATTTGTGTATGTGAATTTTCATGTTCGTAAAGGCACCCACGATACAGGAATAAATCCTAGTGTGGTGCTACGTTTTTATATAAAAAAAATATATTGCTTATTTGTACACTCATTCATATGGTATATTTAATTGTGCAATCGCAGTCTTAATACATTGAAATAAAGATAATTGAAGCAAATGCAAGTGGTTATTTTAAACAACTATTATAGTTTAAAATAGTAGGGAGTATGTATTTTTTCTATGCGAAAACATTGTGACCAAAATTTCTTCTTCCTTGACAAAAAAACCGATTCTAAACTTAAATTACTACAACTTGTTAAATTAAAATACATATACCCTTGTCAAGATCCGCATCTTTTGATCGAGATGTGGAGCTTATTATGCGGATCATCCGCAACACCTAATATCCCTTATGTTACGCATCAAGCAACGATGTATCGTAAATAACAAATTCCGTGTGGCCGTCTACTATTTAGCCTCTATCCAGTTTAATAACCCACAATATTTTCTATTACGCGTTATTCTGACACTTTCATAACCGATATAATGTAATATTATGGCAGTTTCAACACGGTCTCTTATTTTGATCATAACCATATCTTCTTGCTAAGTGAATGGCCCATTTCATAGTTACCGATATTTATAGGCGTAAAATCATCTCACGGTTTGTTCATTTAAATTAAAAGCCGAGTAATTATAACGTTCGTGGTTCGATTCGATTTTCTTGTCGCTCAATGTATGATTTAAGTGTCGGTGTGAAATTTTATGAATTATGTGTAACGTTGGAGTGTTTGTGTTGGAACAATCCGTTTAAACATTAATTATTAAATTGCGATATGAAGTGAAGAGATAGGTAGAGGTAGTATGTTGCCATTCATTTGTTATAATTTGCTATTAAAGTAAGATAGAGAAGGCTTCTAAGACTTACTCACTCCGTTGACTCAGCGACCCAAAGTGAGTCTTGTCCTCCGATTCCCTGCCAGTCTTCGGCTTGGAGCTCACGCAGATCCGCCCCAACCACATTCTTCCAGCGATACCTGGGAAGACCAACCGGTCGGCGGCCGATTGGTCGGCCCTTTTATTTAGATAACAAGGTGTAACGGAGGAAGTAAAATGGTGAATGGCTGTAAAAATGATCTGCGATATAATACTGTAGCTTATACTGTCCCACTGCTGGGCTAAGGCCTTCTCTTACAACTTGAGGTAAGAGAGAATAGGTTCTTTTTTGCCACGCAACTTCACTGCGGATTGGTGGAGGCTGGTTCGTGACTATCTGCTGTTACCACTTATCAAACCGCCCTATTGGTTTTCAACCAGGCTTAACGACTGCAGTGATAGATAGAGGACCAATGACTTAAAATGTGTACAGATTATTAGAGTACATTCCAATGTACATAAACACTCTATTATCATTATGCTAAAACGGTCACCCATCCCAGACTGGCAGAACTCCGCCGGCATGGAACAGACGCGTGGTCGTCCTGTTTTTCAGGAAGGATGACAAAACCCTTTTGAAAAACTATCGACCCATAATATTGCTTCTGAGCCATGTATACGAGCTGTTTTCAAGGGTCATCACGAACCGTCTCGCGCGAAGGCTCGACGAATTTCAACCCCCGGAGCTGGCTGGGTTTCGAAGTGGTTACGGCACCATAGACCACATCCACAAAGTGCGGCAATCTGCCGCGTCACAGAAGACTGCAGAGTATAATCTGCCCCTATGTCTAGCCTTCGTGGACTATAAGAAGGCATTTGACAGTGTCGAAACCTGGTCAGTTCTGGACTCTTTGCAACGATGCCAAGTCGGTTAGCGATACATCGAGGTGATGAGATGCCTTTTTGAAGCCGCAACGATGACCCTCTAAGTACAGAACCAGCGGACTGAACATATCCACCTGCGCCGCGGAGTGCACCAGGGTGATATCATTTTACCAAAACTGTTCACCAACGAACTGGAGGATATGTTCAAGACGTTGAACTGAAAAGGTCGCGGCATCAATATCAATGGCCTGCGATTTGCAGACGAAATCGTCATCATGGTTGAAACGTTGCAAGACCTACAACAGATGCTGGACAGCCTTACTCATTTGTCTCAGCGAATCGGTTTTCGGATGAACTTAGATAAAGCCAAAGTTATGATTAACAAGCATGTTGACCCGGAACCGATCGCCGTAAACGGAGTCTCCCTCTAAGTTGTTGCCGAGAATGTATACCTCGAGCACTTCCTCCAACTAGGTAAAACAGTGCATGCCGTTATGACATGCCGAGCCGAAACGTGGCCACTTACTGCACATGTTGTCCCCCAGTTCAAGGTCGCTCAGCGAGCTATGGAGAGAGCTATGCTCAGAGTTTCTCTTAGGGTTCGAATCCGAAACGAAGTTATTCGTCCGAGAACCTACCGACATAGCTAAGCAAATTAGCAAGCTGAAGTGGCTGTGGACAAGTAACATATGCCGCATAACCGATGGCCCTTGGGGCAAACTGGTTCTTGAGTGGAGACCGTATGTCAGCAAACGTAGTGTAGGGCGCTCTGTAGCTAGGTGGGGCGACGATATTCGTAAGGCAGCGGGCAGGGATTGGAGGAAGAGAGCTGAAGATCGAGCTCAGTGGCGTGCCATGGGAGAGGCCTACGCCCAGCAGTGAACTGATACGGGCTGATGATGATGATGATCCCAGACCGTGTTAGCTGAACGCTGCTTAATTTCGATGATCGCCAAGAACGCAGTGCAGCGCTTAATAGAATAGAACCGTCTATTGATTTCCATCTCTTATTTTCGGGATACAGATAATGGCCATTCCGTTAAGTAATTCCAATCAGATTGATTTGTTTATGACCTAATAAACGTGGGTAATTCATACCTACACAAACTATATCGTATTCACGTGAAATAGCTTTTTCCCTCTATTATTTCGATAAGTCCGTGACCCGTTTCCAGGCCTCAAGTTTCCACTTTATCTAATTTCGAGATCTAAGTTAAACTTATCGCATTTAGTGATCTAGGCTTTACGTAACTACTTCAAGTTCAGGCTGATCTGTATCGTGCATGCGGTTCTTTGAGGGTCGTGAGAATATTACTTTATAGATATTTTAAAATTTTATGCCCCGTACCTATGAATATTAAAAATTTTAAATTAATATCCAGATTGGAGATACATATTGATGTGAGGTTATCGGCCGTATGTAGCTGGCTTTATTTTTTGATTTTGTTTTTTAATGGGATCGGCCGGTTACGTTTATGTTATGATTTAGTATTGAAGGAATTGTATTGAATTGTTTGTCATTTGCGTGTTAACATTTCGCTTCGGGTAAAATAATTTAGACTTTTCCTCTACGCTCGTGTCTATCTTGATTAGTCGCATCTCTATTTTCTCTAAAAGAGGTCCAAATAATCCAAAGTCACGATGTTATTTTGTGACTATATTCCAGGATTTTCTGATCCCTATGTGAGGCACAGCCCTATATCGCACTCCATTCTTGAATACTCCATGCTTATATCAGTAAATAATCCAAAGTGGTACATGATTTAAATTTATTGAAAATAAATACAACAATTTCAAATAAAATTCAATTGGTGTACTTACCACCATCAAAAAGCAATTTTAAATCAACTCAATACTATCTAGGATTTAAATGAAGCCATACATTAAGCATTCTACGTCGTTTGAGACATCCACTTACGTCCAATCCCTATTTAAATAATTATCAGTATCAATAGCAAGCATTAACGTATTTGCAAGTGAGACGAGGGAAAAAGAAAGAAAATAATCCATTTTGTATCTTATTTAAAGTAGTAATACTAGCGTGTAACCAATTAACGAGATTGTACGCCAATGATGTTGGAATGCTGTATGGGGTATGACATTGTAGTGTAGGCTTATATGTAAATGTCTTGATATTGGCTAAAATATATTACGGTATAATATTATAGACACGCCTGAATGCATATCTATATCATCACGCCAGATCTCTTGGTGGGGTAGGTAAGGAGTACAGGCATTCAACAGGTTTCCTTTACTTCTCTGGCTTCTTCCATTCTTATAGTTCGTTTTATTACTCTTGCCGTTATGGAAGCTTTTAATTTGTCTTTCAGATAAGATACAGTCTATTTGGTCTAGATGCTGGTAGTGGTGTGATTTACTTTTTGTTTCGATAGACTTTGGTACGTAGATATGTGTCAGTATCATCTTAAATTGGAAATTAAAGCTGATATAGTAGCTGTTTTAAAATGTGGTTAGTTCGTATAATTCTTGAAACTAATCGTTCTAACCAAATTTATAGATAAATATAAAGTCTGGGAAATAATACTGCTGAGGCATTTACTTGCTAGCCTGACACAGAAGTTTTCCGAGATCAAACTCCGTTTTGTAATGGATAGTTAACATAAAATCTGGTTTACATTTTTGTTTTGAAACGTAGCCACTTGCTAGGAATTATACCTGTACCGTGTGTCAATGGGTGCGTTTCAATCAATCAATCAGCCTATCGCAGTCCACTGCTGGACATAGGCCTCTCCTAACATGCACCATTGCACACGGTCTTCCGCCTTCCGCGTCCAGTCTGTCCCAGCGACCTTTTTGAGGTCGTCGGTCCATGTAGCTGGGGCCGTCCTACGCTTACCAAGTCGCGGTCTCCACTCTAGGACAAGCTTGCTCCATCGGCCGTCGGACCTTCTGCAGATGTGACTAGCCCATTGCCACTTTAGCTTACTAGTGAGTCTGCGAGCTATGGTCGAGGGTGCGTTTATAAACATGAAATTCAAATGCACAAACACCTAGAATGAAATAAGTATTTGTAAGTCACACAAAGATTTTTTCCATGCCTGAATCGCACCCGCGACTACTCAATCTAGTGGGCGGAACGACTGAAGCTCTTCACACTGGACCAACCCGTCCGTCAAAATGTGTGTTGATTAAATTTTAAAATATTTTAATCCTCATATATGAATGATATTTTAATCCTATATACCCTACTCAATCATTGTAGCAAGAAAATCATTGGCAGTCAATTTGTAATCGCCATGTCTTCGGCAAGCAAAAGTGTCGAGTTTAATGATAATAAAGAACTTTGTTTATATCTCCCAAGTTCACAATTAAAGTAATGGCGAACTTATAAAATGTTTACAACATCGAACAATTTTTATTGAACAAAAAGGAAGATCTTATCAGTACAGTAATATCGCGGTATCTGATCTGTTTAAGCTTTACGCATATTATATCGACATGCAATATTTTTTTTGTATCGTTTGTGGTTTATAGTGTGAATTTATTTATTTTTAAACAGTATTTTGGTAAATAAATGATTTAAACAAGTATTTTTACAGAAGGGGAAGAAAATTTGAGATTAAACATTGATATGTAATGAAAATTTTGTTTAATAAACACGTATATCTTTCTGTGATTACAAAATATACCTTCGTAAAAAATTACTTTATATGGAAGAATACTGCAGTAGTTACTTTTGATTTTTATCTCACCCAAATAAGCCAGTACCTTTATACGCATATGATTGTTGTACTTAATTAAAACAAGTAATTAAAATTAAGCAATTTATATCTTTCCGTAAAACGATATAATTAATTGACTATTTTTATTCATTTTAAATTCATAAAACGTCATATTTTTAATGACAAACAATAAATACAATACATAATGTACCATGAATCGATGACCGCTAAGATAACAAAAGCGAATGTCAAGTGGTTCACTTTCAAAAAGTATTATTGTTCAATATTTTTCATCAATACTTTTAATTAATATATTAGTACATCTGCACCTTTTAAACAGCATATCTATTGAAACTAAGCTGTGTATGAGGTATTAGAGACCTTAGTCATTTTATCTTACGTCATATTAAGTCAGGGCAGTAGTTTTACACATTTACTAAACTGGTCTTTGGTCTTTAACCGCCTAGCAGTGGAACAGTAAAGGCTGATTTATTAAAATATATTATAATATTTAACCCCTTTCGAGAAATTATAATAATATAACGCCTTTACTGTCGCACTACTGGGCAAGGGCCTTCTGACACAAATTGAGGCGAGAGAGATTTGGATATACTTTATCACGCGAACCTAACTCCCCTCCTATTAGCCGCTCGCGCCGTCAACGGCATATTCTAACCGACCCTCCCGATTCCATTACTTCACTTCTTTCGGATACAGATACCGCACACAGGATCAGCCCCCGAATTCGCCGGCGAGGTCGAAGAATCCCTAGCCCGCCGGCCGGTGGTGAGCACCACGGCGAGATACCCAATATACGCCCTCCCCATAGCGACTGCGCGAGCCGAGGCCGTTTCTCCTTGAGGCGCCCTTGAGCTAGTTGCCCCCTTGCCCTTCTGGCTCGAGTGTAGTAGTTGCACGCTCGCCCTCTTATCCGGTGAAGCTGTAAAGGCCCCGCGGCCAACAGCGTAAATCATTCACACACACATACAAAGGATTTGCATCGTTCTTAAAAGTTATGCTTTCAATTACTTATATTTTCTCATCTTTTTTTTTTTAAAACTTATTCCAAGGGTTTATTCTTGTGTCGTAGGTGCGTTTACAAACATAAAAATTGCATACACAAACTACTGTCAAATTTTTAAAATCTATTAACCCTGTCGTAATATAACGAAAATTAAACCTCAACCAAAGCGACTTTGAGCATAACACTCGTAATAGCATCCAACAAAGTAGACACCATAAATTATACCTACTTAGGTCAAAGTGCTTACCGGGTGCTGTAAAGAATTCCGATCAATACTGCCGAGTGGTTTATTGGCTATTAGGCATGTTCAATTAAATCTGAAGGAACTAAACGCAAATGAAATCAATGGTAAAGGCTCGGTGGCTAATTGATAACACGCCCAGTCGTCTCGATGTCATGATTTAGAGATGTGCGGTAACACTATTGCAACGACAGTTGTACGAGATGAATTGAGAAAGGTACAAATTTGTTCATACCGTATCGTTGTGTTATATGAATAATATAATAGTGGAAGGATATAGACAGGGAAGATCTATACTATCTTGCTATGACTAAATAGATGTCTTATCTGAAGGGCATATCAAGAGCCTCCGTAATCGGCGAGTTCGTATGAGATGAATCAATAAAGTGAAGGAATTCAGAGAAGTCTGTAAGAAAATAACCCGATTGAACTACGTATTCTCTGCCTATCCCGCAAGAGATCTGGCGTGATAATAGTGATGTAGAGGGATAGAATGGTTGTAATCTAATTTAAAGTTTAAGCAAAATTGGGCTCTTTTATACAGCCGACATTAAAGTGAAATATGCGAAATGTAGAACAAAAATTGGTAGGCTTGTCGGTAAAACTTCTCTGTACGAAAGCTAAATTTCTTTGTTGAGTGGATAACTTGCGAGGGCTAATTTTATGTTTTTTTTGCTACACGAAGTATTTTACTAGGTACTGCGTTTGTGCTTAAGAAGAAGTATTAAAATGTAGACGTTTTAGGGTATGTAAATATTGGCAAATGAACCGCAAATGTGTTTTAAAGAGGGAAAGTCACATCGACTATAGTTAATTTATATAGACCCCCAAAGACAATTACAAACGTCAAAATTATTACATTTTTACAAGATTTTATTAAACTTGCTCTTTTCGTTTGTCTGTCCGCCTGTCTTTCCGGTTCAAATCTTGTGATCCATTTTCCAAATACTTACGGTTATCCGAATGAGCTGAAATTTGACATGCGCATGTGAAAATGCAACAATATGGTGTGATGGAGCTGATCTGATGGTGAATTCGAATGATGGCTAATGGTGCTTCCATTGCCATCCATTCCAACTACTCAACGTAGCCCGTCGTGTTCCGGCTTATTGGATTTATCTTGACGAATACTGTGAACCCAGATGGTGTCTAGGGTCTGATGATAGAGGCGAAAGGAGGCTATAGGAACTCTTTAACTAAGCTGCTTATCGTCTTCGTGTTTTGGCTATAAAAGATAGTTATGAAAAATATATTGTTTTATATTATAAACTGCGTCGTTGGTCTAATGACAAAGCGCATCACTTGGTGATCACGAGTTCTTGGGTTCAAATCCTAAGTCGGACAAATGAAGTTTTTCTAACGAAAATCTTCTGAGTAAAAGTCCGGAGCCTGGAATTGTGCCCAGTATATGGCAATAGGTTCGCCCCCTATAACATGGGACCTAACATCGTCGGCGAAATGTGGATGTACTCAGCAGACCTTGGGAAATATAGGTGTGATGGTGTGTCATATAAAAATGTAGCCCCACACTATGATTCATTTCTGTATCTGTGTGCGTTTACAAACATGAAAATTTACATACACAAATATAAATAAAATCTTTTTTAATTATTTTATTTTACATCAATTACTGGTTCAGAACACAGTCTCCAAAAAGATCCAGCAAGAAATCAGGCAGCTATAATCTTAAATATCCACTTGTATACTTACCAAAGCATGCCAGTACTGGGCCCTTATTCGCTATTACCCAACGCTTAACGGCACATCATCATCATCATCAGCCCGTGTCAGTCCACTGCTGGACGTAAGTCTCTCCCATGGCACGCCACTGAGCTCGATCATCAGCTCTCCTTCTCCAATCCCTGCCCGCTGCCTTACGAATATCGTCGCCCCACCTAGCTACAGGGCACCCTACGTTTGCCGACACGCGGTCTCCATTCAAGAACCAGTCTGCCCCAACGGCCATCGGTTCTGCGGCATATGAGACCTGCCCACTGTCACTTCAGCTTGCTAATTCGCTGAGCTATGTCGGTAACCTACATAATACCATTTCACGATTATTTCACGAAGTTATTGTAACACACCGCGTTTGGTAATAGCGCATAAGGGCGCTGCATGTCTATCACTAATATCAAATAAACGTGTTACTATTAAACGCGTATTAGAACCGCTCTGGGAGGCTGTCTGCGGAACAAATAGTCGAATTAATGAAGAAACATTAACTGCGATTGCGGTAGCATTAATAACATAATAAATAATTGTAATCAAAACCATTTTATATGTCTGATTGTCTATAGTGTCATTAATATGCAACAGTGTAAGTACGAGTAGTAAGCGCGTGTTGCAATAGATCAAATAGACGCAGAAGATAATTGATTTTATGTTGAACTTAACGCTCATACCTATACACATGTTTAATTACTCGTATATAATAACCCAAAAGACATGTCTATGTGCAGGAATGTCTTATTAAAACCAGCGACGACCAGCCTCGTTGGTGTAAAGACGAATAAAATGTGCGTTGCGGTCACGAGCTTCTGGGGTCAAATCTTAGGTCAGACGACTGTAGTTTTTCAATCGAATAATTTCCCGAATCAATTCGGAGTCTAGAATTGTGCCCTATATATGGCAATTGGCTCGCCCTCTTTTACATGGGAACTAAAATCGGTGTACACAGTAAACCTCTGCCGCCTCCAATTGGGGAAAGGCGTAACGGTGTTTATTTAGTAGCCAATTTTGCGCCCATATACTTTAACCGAGCACCATCGACTCAATAAGAAGTTAGCTACCTTTATAATAACCCAAAGAAAGAGAAGCCGTCACTCATAAAGAAGCAATAAATCGTTGCCATATATAGTGTTTTTTTTTTGTAAGAATATACTTAGTTCTAACTATGTGCGTTAACCGAAATACAATGAGGCAATCGAACATAAATCAATAAATAATGACGGTCAAACAAATTGAATGGAAACAAAACATGAAAAAGAATACAATAACAATGCGGAAGTGAGCAATCAATACCAAAATCAATCACGCCTCATATAAATGATTATGAAACTAATATTTAGCTTACTGACTTAAGGCAAATTCACATCGCGCTGACGTTTGTATGTTGACATTATACTATAAATCAGCCTATACTGTTCTACGGCTTGGCAAAAGTCTTTTCTCGTAAGTTCAGGTCACACTCCATCACACGGACCTAGGGAGTAAGTGGAGGCAGGTTTGTGGCTACCTGTTGTTCGAACTTATCAAGCCCCCCTTAAGGTTTCCAGCTCTGGTGCCTTCTGAAGCAATAAAAAGCTCAAAAATGTAATTGTTAACGATCACCTATCTCAGACTATCTAATTTCAACGCTCTTTAACCTTGGTAACCTTTAATACCGCGGTACCACAGCGCAACTAGTACCTCGTCCTTAATATAATAGTACGCATTATCTATTATCTAATATAGAGTTCAGGCAATGCTATGGTTGGCTTAGTACCTACTGATAGCTTTGCTAAGTACATATGACTTCATATATGTTCCTTGCTTTATTCATTAACTAAATTCTAGGCGAAAGTAGTGTCCTTTATTACGTATGTTATAAAAGGCAAGACTAATTCGGCACAAAAAGCGAAAGTTCATAGCAGTTACCAGTTCATACGGCTTATATAATACCAGATGTATGGCAATGGGTGTAATCACGATTGGATAAAAACCAAATCGTGGCCGATAACGAATGCCGCTGAGTCTAAACAGGCCTTTAGTTTTTAAGCATCGACGCTGAGCGATCTCGATTTGACAGACAACACTCATTAGTATCAAATTGTTTATTATCTCGTAAATAATCTGTTTCGTATTGGGAGGCGCCAGACCAGACCGATGTATTTTTTGCCCATAACCCTATAAACTGTGTTCCTCTTTTTAGACATTTCCGTTTAAAATATCCAAAGGTGGATATTAAGTTGTTATTATTGTCATTACTTTCACAATAAATCATGTTTATGCTTTTCGCGGAATACACTTCATGGCTACCGAAGCAATAAAGACATCTGTAGATGCGATAAAAGAATTTGAATATTGTATAGTATTCCAAAAAGGGATTGAGTTGTAAAGATCCTGTGAGAACATTGACAGAACAATTTAGGCAACGCATATGGGAAAGCAATGGCGGTCGTCAATTGTTAAGTTGAAGTTATATTTGTAAAATATATGTAATCCTTTCAGTAATGTCCAATGTCCAAAATGGAGTTTCTTTAGTATCATTGACATTGAAGAGAAATAAAATGAGGTTGATGTCCCAATTTTTTCGTAATCTTAAATTTATGGATATCGAAATGTAATGACTTGCCTCGCGAGATACCTGAGTACTGGGTATTATTGAGTAGCCTGTGTATACTTATCTCGGTAAAGATAGATTAAGCGGCTTAACTTAGTTATAATGCAAGGATGTGGATGTTCAGAAATACATGCAAGTTCCAAACTACCTACGTTACCGGTTCAAGAAATTAATGATATTTTTGAGATTGGTTCATAATTTAACCTACAAGTAGGACACACTTTCTTTTAATGCACTTTATGCCGTGGGAGTTAATAATCTCCTGTACTTATAGGGATAAACTCTAATGTAAATATTGATTTGGTTTATCAAAACAATCAAAATTCAATCTTAAATAGTAAGAAATGTGATACTATTTCATGTTTACGAGGTGCGTGACATTCGGTAAGTTTATTGTACTCAGCAAGTCCATGACACGAATAGCGGCACCCATCACAATAGGGATTTGTTCGGCGGCATGCGAGGCTTGGATGTTCTGTTAAGATGGCTCTGTTAATGTTTGTACGAAATTAACACTGTTTTTGCGACCTCTATTATGCTTTATGTCTTCATTTAACTCACCTTATACAACCTTTTTATGTATCTTGCAGGATTTTTATGAGCCAATTCGAAGTATTTTAAAGCTTTCCTTTCATTCATATGAGGAGTCATATTATCTTTTGAATGATGGCACGTATTGTGATTGAGAAGCCTTTCTATTTATGTCCGTCTTTGTTTCCAAACTTACACTTATGTGAGGATGTTTTAAGTGGTGTGGGCGTTTACACCGACATAACTTGATGGTCATGAATTTATAAGGTGCAAAGCCGATGGTTGGGCGCCAGTTAGTATAAATTTCTTGTAGCGTTTGTTGCTTGCGATGTTAACTTTATAGTTACCAAATGTTTGGGTGGATCAAGCAAAATAAAGCATAATTTTCCTAAACTATTTTGAAGTTCTTATCAAAAATTTAACTCTCCATCCTCTTTGTCTAATTATCTATCGTGATTCGATTCTAATTAAGCTATTGATACTCAAACATTGGCTAGCGTCAGTCAATAAAGATGTTCCGCATAAGAAGACAAGAAACTAATGGCTTAAATGAAATGTGACCATATGCAAAATGCTTAAATTAACTTATCAGTTAAAATGTAAGCTGCTCTAAAAATAGATGCAGCTATGTACTACATCCATAATCTGCACTCATAACTTATGATACTTGTTCGCTGACGTGATGAAGCCTAATGATACATTCCACAAAAGCATCTCTTATCAAAATGAAATCTTAATTGATCAGCCTATGAATTCATAAAACAATTTTAATTGTCATATTTTGCATAAAACCATTGGGAGTAATTGTTCACGATGAGAGTGGACATCGTGAGATGATGTGGGAGGGGGCAAGCGTTCGGTGCGCCCGCGCAACGAAATGTCACTTGGCAACTTGTTGAACAATATTTATTCAATAGCACACCGACTCGAAAGATGGATACTCGAAAATCTTGTGCAGGAAATGGTTAATGACATTCAGTCGTTAGATACACAATCATCGAGTATGTTAATATTTCTACAGTGCGCTCTACGCTCGGCTCCGTCACGGTGATCAATTAATTGAATAAAAAACTTTGACAAATTATGGCGGACCATACACCGCGGCGGTCTCTTAAAAAGACGTGGTGATGGCGCAACCGGCGAAAAAACTTGATACAGTTGAAAGTGTGATTGATGGACGCGTCCGCGCACTCGTGAAGGACGGTAATTGAATTGTGATACCAAAGTAATTTCGCGCTTTACTTCATCAAGTTTTACGTGTTTCATGTGGAATAAAGTTGAAATTAAGTGTAAAAGAATTATGTTGACCGCATTCGTCAGTTGTCTTGTCGTCGGAAGTTCATATAAAACAGGCAGTGGCGGGATTCCATTTGATCGTTAATTTGCCTCGCATCAGCTGTGCTGGAGTGGTTCAGCGATATGCAAAACAATCGCGATATAGCGACGACCGAGTCGAGAAGTTTGTCATAAGGCCTGCTATACACAGGGGACATGCGATTGGTTACGTAACGTAAACCTTGACAAGCAGTCTAAGTGCTTACAGGCAGTATGGGGCATTATTCGATCAATTTTTTAATTGTAGGATCAATTAATTAAAATTTCGAGTTTAATTAAACAATGACTTTTGGTCGTCAAACGCCTGAGTTCCTTCCGTAAACATAGGAGCTGTAGAAGACTTGAAACGTCGAAACTTAAATACACAAACCGCAACAAAAAAAATAAACCGCAAGAAGATGTTTTAATTGTAATTTAATTTTTTATGATTATTTTTGCCCAACTCTGGTTACAGATTATGCTTTAAATGCTAATTTATTGTTGATTTTTTTTTCTAGCATGTTTGACTGTCTCACTCCTGAGAAAAGGCTTCCTCTTTCACTTTCACAAATGTCGGTCTATTGTATGTTTATCAATTTAAATTAATATCACGGACTATTCTTGAAGATTCTTTATTACTCGTTAGTTTTGAGCAGAGTGCTGACTGTATTTGTATGTGGTACGCACCATTTTTGCGAAGGCTTCAAATTAGTAAATTAAATATCGATTTAGCTTTCAATTTAGTATCTAAATGCCGTAAAGGACATTATCGAAAATTGCCCCAGATTCAACAAATATTTGACCCATGCTGTCATTAATTATTTATTTTATTAAAATATTGGCAAATATCTGTATCTAACGGACCATTTGCAATCTAAAACGAATTTTTCAGAGTATTGTCAGTACTTATATCGAAGCCGCCGAATTTTTTTCTAAATTTCAACACACAATATAACCTCATTTTTATTTATGGCTACTGAATTATAACCTCGAAATCTAATACTTTTTGTGCAATATTGCGATTCCCCCGCTTGTTCGTGTAATAATAAATGCTTTAAGAGAATTTATGGGTGATTTGAAATCATACAAGTATTTTTCATTGCTGTTGGTTCTGGGGCAAATCACGTATTGGCGCAGAACAATGTCTTTTAAATTAGTCGTAGGTCCACTAGCGTTAGCCGATTTTGTGAGGTTGTTTCCAGCTATGCATAATTGTCGCCCCGATGTTAAATTTAGCTTGTGGCCTTGTGGTTAGCCATTACACTGTGGTGTGTTTTTGTCATTATGTACACACCGTAACATGCTAATTATGAACAAAGTCTGTGACACCAATGTGTGTTTGGAGCCGCGTAATTAATTACATACAAATGATGACATCTATTTCTGTACATAAGATTGGAATTTTGTATTTTCAATTGATTATTCGTTCTATTGGAATGTACAATAGATACGCAACGTCTGTATTTATATAAACTTAAATGACCATCAAGAAATTTATTTGCCAATTTATAGTATACACATACTGAAATGGATAAAGTATTTTTATTTGCTTTTAGCAATAGTTATAACTGTATATTTATTTAATTACTAGCTGTTATCTACGGCTGCGCACGCGTTTTAATGAGAAAAAAATGCCGTTATTGAGTTTTTTGAGCTTAGCAAAAAAGCTAGCACATTTAAAGAAACTTTTTTTATACCTAGGAAAAAGAAGTATCTGGATTACAAATCTACGAAAGTACAATGTCGATTGCATGGCAAAGGGTTCCCTTAAAAATCGCCACAAGACACTGCCTTGTGCTACCCTCTCCTATCTTCAATAGGTCATTGGTTATAGTGAAGATAGGACAGCACAACACCGATCTTCGTAGCGATCTTTGGGGAGGTCTTTGTTCTGCAGTCGACATCTCATCTCAAATTATTGTACTACTTCAAGATAATATCGTACGAGGAGTGAATTTTTAACCACTTTGTTCCTTTAGTTTAAACATATTATTTTATCTTAGTGTGCGCGAGCCTTACATTGATTTGCGGCAGCGTTCAAAGCGCCGCTATACCTGTGCGATATCAACGCAGACGGTGGCGCCGCGTTGCGGTGAACGGCAGTACTACATACACCCTTAGAATTCTGAGGCTGGTTCGTGCACGGTAAAGAAATAAAAACTATTTTTTATAAATAAATAAAAGCACTTATGTTGTTTAAACTTGACATGGTTTTTTTTTAATTTGTCAAGTCGATAAAACAATCCAAACGATGTCCTAGTCATTTGAAGGTAATAATGAGTGTTCCTAAGCTGTTAAAGTTTTTATTTTGAAGAAGCGAATGCGTTACTGAAGTCAACGCTTGTAACAAACCTTCTTGGTGAAATAGGCTTCATGTAATTTTAAATTGTTTTTCCATCATATACCTAAATGTGTGAGAACTTAGTATTTTCATTAAATATTTTTGATGTCGTTCTTTAATCTAAGGATTTTGAGTTCATTTCTAATATCGTCTTGATCAAAGCTTAATAGAGTTTTGGGTCAAAACATATTTCCTTTTATTCCCGTGCACAGCTCAGGGCTGCGGAACCTTTTCACACAATGTTATAGTTGCATCATTTACGACCACACAGAGAACGCGACCAACGCTATAAATTCTTAATAAAGTAGGAACCTAAAATAGGGCATAAAATAGTGCATGATTACATGCCAACGATGTACTATAATTACTATGGAATCCTAAGTGACTCGTCAGCGAAGACCCTCAAAGTCGCCGTCCATAAACACGAGGTGACTATAAATATTAATAATCGTAATAAAAAATCGAAACATATCGTTAACTTATCGTGTTTATGTATGCAACATTTTTTACTTAAATTTATTACGTGTACGTTCTTTTAATATTCCTTTTGCGTGCTTAACTACAAATTGATATCAGTTCTAAATCGACAATATAGTGTTTTGGGAATACTAAAACGAACACACCGATCGGCGGTGTACATTGAATACAAATAAGACATTATTTTGGAAGGAGTTTCCATCTATTTATAATAGAGGCCAATGTATGTATGATTTACCTCTATATTGTTTTATTGATTGGAAAAAGTATCGATTTCAATGTTTATGAGGTGTGTTTGTTGCATACAAAGTCTTGATTTAAACTTGGTTAGATATTTTATGTAAGCTTGAAGGATTTGACAGTGAGGTACGATATAGAATTTGAGTTCGTCAAATGACGTTGTTTGGTAATGACGTATTGTTCAAAATGTAATGAACTGAGAATTTGACGGACAGCTTGATCCAGTGCTTAAGAGTTTGAGCCGCTCCGCCCAGTGAATCTAGTTGTTGCGGGTTTAATCCTCGGACAAGTATTTGTGTGACCCACAAATATTGGGTTTGGTTCGTGGGTGCGTTTGATGTCACGACTTTATTCCTAAGCGGGGCTGGCAGAGGTGTACTGAGTACACCTACTTTTCGTCGACGATCTTAGGTCCCATCTTATAGGGGGCGAGCCTATTGCCATATACCGGGCACAATTCCAGTCTCCGGATTCATAGTGTGAATTTTTCGATAGAAAAAATACATTTGTCCGACCTAGGATTTGAACCCAGGACCTCGTGATCACAAAGCGATACCCTTTGCCACTAGACCAACGATGCAGTCACGTCATGAAATTTATGAATTCACGTACGCTCACGCTTACTCTTAGTACACGACACTAAAATAATTCCTAGTCCGGGGCTACCATAACAAAAGTAATCTTTGACATTTGTTTCATAAAATTCGACTTCAGCCGACACAACGTTATTCATGACACGTGTTACAAAATATTAGATTATAAGATCATTATGAATTCCAGAGGAAAGAATGACAAAGCAGATATACAATGTGAAAGTGGAAGGATGCAGGTACCGGGGAAGACCTAGACTATCTTACTACGACCAAATAAACCGAGTCTTATCTGCAGGAAAAGTGAAGAGTCTCCGTAACCGGCGAGCATGTGATGCATGAGACGAACTATGAGAGACGAGGAAGCCAGAGAGGTATGTAAGGAAAGAACCTGTTGGAACTCTGTACTCTCTGCCTACCCCGCAAGGGATCTGGCGTAAGGTTATAGATAGATAGATAGAAGATCATTATTTTATATGATATATAACAGTCTCCTTGCTCATTCCACTATTGGTAAACTTACAGAACTCATAATAATAGGAGAGTTCCTATTATTATGATTTCTGTCTTAGCTAAGGTTATGACACCATTAAATGAAAACGCGATAATAAACACAAAACTCATGGCTTATTAATAATTATACTAAGTGGTGCCAAGCCCACAGAAGCATAATAGAATTCAACATGGTCGCGCGTCATGAAATGGAATGTCGTAAATAACTATAATTGACCGAAACGATGTTAAATATTGGTTGTAAATATTCCAATTTGCATGCCATTTTGTCTATAAGATTTAATTGTCTTCTTTTTAACGTGACATTATTGAATTTATAGTCGATCGCGAATCGGGGACGTCGTAAAATGAGTGTTATTTTGTAACAAAATAATGTTTATCAATAATAATGACGGACGATTTAGTGCAGTGGTTAAGAGACGCACGGGACAAATCTCTGTGTGATCCACAATTATTTGTTCCGATCTGGGTATTTGTGTATGTGAATTTTCATGTTTGTAAACGCACCCACGACACAGGAATAAATACTAGTGTGGGACTACGTTTTCTTTTTAAAAAAAAGAAAATGATAATAATAATTCGCAATGAATGATTGGTTAGGTTTATGATTTAATTTATCGTGCAATTATTTAGGAATCTGCATTTCTATTTCATGGAATTAGGAATATACATTTCTAAAAAAAACCTATTTCATGATGGTTGGTTCGTTTTGGTTTGTTTTACGTGGTCCCACACTAGGAATCATTCCTGTGTTGTGGGTGCGTTTACAAACAGAATTCTAGGTTAAATTTTTTATTGAAACAAATATTTTTAGGGTCAAATTTGGATTGAAATCGCGACTACTCGATCGAGTGCCCGTTGAGGGTTCAGTCTTAACCACTGAACCGAACTATCCGTCGAAGTAGTAAAGTTTATGTGAATAATAATAAAATAAGAGTTTATGATAAACTTAATTCAAAGGTGTGATTCCGTATTGTTCAATTGAATTAGGTATTATTGTTTATTCAAACAGGAATCTTCGCATTCCTAAATGAAACAATAAAGCTAATGAAAATTCCATAAAACCTGCTTCACATCTCCTACTTGTTTCGCAATTAGCATAAACGAACAATAAATTATTGTTTCGACAAATAGTTATTGGTATCTTGTGGGTATCCGACACGGTATCTCTGGCATTTGCAGTAATATGTCAAATAAAATATAATTAATTACACACACCTTTGTTTCTCTTCTACAATTTAAATAAGACGAGGAGTATATTTAATAATACTGTCTATTATTTATATAAATGGAAGCTTACCATTTTAGATTTTTTGGTATCTTGTATAACAACATATCGGATTTAGTTGTCAAAAGAACCAAGTATGTTAAAAATGTATGGAAATTTTTACTGGATTTAAATTTAGTCTAGATCTTGTGAAAACTAATGGGATGAAGAAAAACTAATTGATACGATAATAACGAAACGATCCCATAACAAGAAACGTCACTCCCTGAGGGTTTAGCACGTAAACTTTGACGTTCGCGGGACGCTAGCGAGTAATCGTGCTGTCACATTCATGTTTATTTAGTAAGTTTATAGTGTAACAAGGATGGCTTATCAACTCGCTACCGTCACTCTATCGTCAATCTTTTTGTGCTAAGCTCTCTGAATGACCTATGTTTAACGGTTATTTACATCAAAAATGTGTAACTGTCCATAGAAAAATGTAGTCTATGCATTTCATCTATACTAATATTATAAATTCAAACGTAACTCAATCTGTCTGTTTGTCTTATACCTTTGCACGCCCAAACCGCTGAACAGATTTTCACAGATTTTGCAAGGACATAGTGTTTATCCAAGGGGAAGAAAAGCTAACTTTTTTCTCAAAAAAAAACTTATGGTTGTGAAAGAAATGCCTGAACATAACGCGAACGAAGTTGCGGGTACAACTAGTAATAAATAAATAACCGTACACTGTATAATTTACGGAAAATGTATCAAAATATACTTGCTAAATAACCAAATAGCCCGTGTGTTATATGACGGGCAAGTCAAAAGTCTCCGTAACCGGCGAGCGTGTATTAGACGAACTATGAGAGTAGAGGAAGCCAGAGGTCTGTATGGAAAGAACCTGTAGGAACTCTGTACTCTCGGCCTATCCCGCAGTGGATCTGGCGTGATGATATAGATAGATAGACTTGTTATTTTACTCTCTTTTCTTCTCTCTGTCGCTCTCAAATTGGATTGTCTTACAGTAAAAACATAATTTTGAGTTATGGTCGCGTTTGTACATAAACTCTCCCATTTTATTGTTAATTAGGAATGTATGTGTACAATAGAGAATAAATGATTAAAATAGACTCTACCTTATAACGTAATTTTAACTATTACTTGCACTTCAAATACACCGTGTCTTATCTGAAGGGCAAGTCAAAAGTTTCCGTAACCGGCGAGCGTGTATGAGACGAACTATGAGAGTGATGAGAGAAGCCAGAGCGGTACGTAAGGAAAGAACCTGTTTAAACTCTGTACCTTTTGCCTACTCCGCAAGGGATTTGGCGTGATGGTATAGAGATACTTTCACTCCAAACAATGAGTTCTACAGACTGCAAGTTACTAATGAAAATCGTTTATTTCTACCACCCCAGGGTACTTATTTGCCATGACCAAACGCTGCGCGTCACTGTAACTTTGTGATATGATCGTGTAATGGCTGTATGCCACCGAAGTACCATTAAATGTTTCATGAAGTTATCGTAACTCTCCGCGTTACGTTCGAATTGGACATACCGAATCAGGTCCTAAGTATCAATATACCACGTTATATTTATCGATAGAACTAAAATTAGAACTATTGACACATATTTTCGAGGCCAAAGAAAGTTGGAAGACCTTTCATGGGAAATATATTTTTAATACGTATTTGTTTTTTGATTTCTAAATTTGCATTTGCATTAAGTTATAGTGTCATTTCAATAGTTGCCAATGGCAATAAAAGTGACTAGATGGCTTTTAATGATTCGGCAAGATTCTAGTTTTTGGACATTATTTCCCTGGTAATAATGTCTGACAAGATAACAGCAGTAGATAAGACAATTGTGAAAATTTACAGCCTAACATTAAAATTATCAACACAGCGATTTAGTTCATATTAATAGCATTTTAATATACGTTTATAAGAATTAGGTTTTTTTTTAATGTAATGTTGTATTAAGTACGCTCTCCCACGCTTGCCGTAAGTGCGTTTTTAAAAACATGAATTTAAAACACCCAGACTTTAATAAAACTTTGGTCACTCAAAGATTTGTCACGTGCGGGGATCAAATCTATGACTGCTTGATGCAGTCAGCAAAGCAGCCCATACTCTGATCATTAGACTAAGTCATCGTTAAATCATTGTCTTAGGCTTGTTTTGATAACATCATCATCATCATCATCAGCCTATAACAGTCCACTGCTGGACATAGGCCTCTCCAAGTGCACGCTACTGGGTACGATCCTCGGCTACTCGCATCCAGTTTCTGCCAGCCGCCCTACGAAGGTCATCGCTCCACCTAGCCTGTGGGCGTCCTGCATTACGTTTGCCAGTCCGTGGGGTCCACTCAAGAACTCGTTTGTCCCAGCGGTTATCGGTTCTTCGGCTAATGTGACCGGCCCATTGCCACTTCAGCTTACTAATCCGGTGGGCTTCGATTACTTTGGTTCTCTGTCGAATAACTTCGTTCCGGATTCTATCCTTCAGAGAAACTCCGAGCATAGCCCTTTCCATAGCTCGCTGAGTGACTTTAAATTTATGGACCATTCCAACCGTAAGTGTCCATGTTTCGGCTCTATATGATATAACGGGCAGGTCGCACTGATTGAAGACTTTTGTCTTTAGGCTTTGTGGAATGGGCGATGTAAATACTCGACGTAATTTCCCAAATGCCGCCCAGCCCAGCCGTATTCTTCTGTTGACCTCTTTCTCGAAGTTGTTTTTCCCCATCTGCAGAGTTTGCCCTAGGTAAACATATTCTTGAACAACCTCGAGAATAGCGCCTTGTATTGCAACAGGTTCCGGTACCACATGTCGGTTATACATTACCTTGGTTTTGTCCAAGTTCATGCGGAGACCCATGTGTTCGGAAGAATCGGCTAGGCTGGTCAGCATCTGTTGTAAATCCTGCAACGTTTCGGCCATAATGACAATGTCGTCTGCAAAACTCAAGTGTGAGATATGGCTGCCATTTATGTTTATGCCATGACCTTCCCAGGCCAGCGTCTTAAACATATCTTCCAATGCATTTGTGAACAATTTGGGGGAAATAACGTCCCCTTGTCTCACTCCTCGATGCATTGGGATAGGGTTGGTCTGCTGGTTTTGTATCTGGATGGTCATGGTCGCGGCGTTATAGAGACTTCTTAACACTTGGATGTATCGCCAGTCGACTTGGCATCGTTGCAAGGATTTTAGAACTGACCAGGTCTCGATCGAGTCAAAGGCCTTCTCATAGTCCACGAAGGCTAAGCACAGGGGCCGATTATACTCTTCGGTCTTCTGTATAATCTGCCGTATAGTGTGGATGTGGTCTATGGTTCCATACCCTCTTCGAAACCCGGCCTGTTCCGGGGGTTGAAATTCGTCGAGCCTTCGCGCAAGACGATTCGTGATAACTCTTGAAAAGAGCTTATAAATGTGGCTAAGGAGCGAAATAGGGCGGTAGTTCTTCAGTTGGGTCTTATCACCCTTTTTGAAAAACAATACGACTACGCTCCTACCCCAAGCCTCTGGAGTTCTCCCGTTAAAGAGGACAGAGTTAAAGATATTTTGGAGCTCCTTTAGCACCGGTTTACCTCCTGCTTTTAATAGTTCAGTTGTAACTCCGTCCTCTCCAGGGGCTTTTCCATTCCTTAGCTGCTCAAGAGCCATTACGATTTCGTCTAGGCTGTTTTCGGGCATGTCTTCCGTAAAGTGGCGACTTAATGTAGCTCTAGGATCCTTATTTCCGGGATCAGGACGAGATGTATGCGAGGCGTATAGTCGGCTGTAGAAGTCTTCTACTTCCAAAAGAATCTCCGGCTTAGAAGTGATGACGTCCCCACTGGCTTTGGACAACTTCGTCAGATGACTCCTCCCCAAAGACTGGACAAATACTTTCGATCCCCGATTTTGCTCGATTGCTTTTTCAATAGCGCATCGGAGGTCATGTCGTACCAGTTCGTTAATTCGTATGTTGAGTGCCCGTTGCTCTAACGAAGTGTTGGGTGGGTTTACACGTCGTTCCTTCATAAGCCGCAGTGTCTCCTCCGAAAACTTCGCTTTCTTACTAATACGTCGCATTTTATAAAATCTCGTACCTTCCTCCCTGAGGATTTTAACAACATTTGTGAGGGCCTGGTCTACGTCATTTGTGGTTTCCATGGTAACGAATCGGTTCTCCAGATTTGACTGGAATGCTTCAGATCTTACTACGGTTTGGAGGAGGTTGGGCCGGAGCCTGGCTTTCATCAAACGGACTCGCTCGAGCTGAAAGTTGATATTCAGTGAGCCTCTGACAAGTCTGTGATCGCTTCCGGTATTAAACCTGTTGATCACTGAGATATCTCTGAATATGTGCTTCTTGTCCGTTATGATGAAGTCAATCTCATTTTTTGTCCTAGTGTCGGGGCTTTGCCAATTCCACTTTCTTTGGGGCTGTTTCTTATAGAAAGAGTTCATCAAGAAAAGCCCTTCTTTCTCAAGAAAGTTGACAAGCATTTGCCCCCTATGATTCCTGCTACCGAAACCGTGAGATCCTACTACCGATTCGTTGCAAATTTTTACTCCCACTTTAGCGTTGAAGTCCCCCATGACAACGTTGTAGTGGGCCTTAGTGGTTGAGTGTAAGGCCTTCGATATGTCCTCGTACAAATCTTCAACTTCATTGTCAGAGTGTGCCGAAGTCGGTGCGTAAACCTGCACAACCTTTAGGGTATACCTATCGGTTAACTTAATAACAAGATACGCTACCCTGTTCGACACACTAGACATTTCTACAACGTTGTCAGAGAGAGTTTTATTGACCAAGAACCCTGTGCCGCCCTGGGAGAAGCTGGTCGCCCTCTCCGAAGTACAAAAGGTGGCCTGATTCTAGGGTAACGGTGTCCTCTCCTTTTCTTCGGACTTCACACAGTCCTAGAACGTGCCACCTTATCCCTTCGAGTTCGGATTCTAGTTGCGCCATGTGCTCGTCAAGCCGTAACGTGCGTCCATTAAACGTCGCCAAGGTCAGTTGATTTTGGCGGCCTCTCGTAGCCCGGGGATTCTTCGCACCCCCTGCCCTGCCGTTACCGTGACCGCCACCGTGATCCGGAATAGCAGGGCGGCCGGGAACTGGGGGCCGTGCTTTATTTTGGCTTGCCCATAATCGCCACGCTGGGCATGCGGGTTGGCGATCGCAGTGCGTAACTCTTCGCATCGGTGCCGCTGCTGCCCGTCACCGATCTGCAGTATTTAGTTACGCAGTTTTTTGTTATGGTTATAGCGCCATTTTTCGGTCATCAGAGCCTCGTTCGTTGATTAGCAGAATGTACCACGAGCAGGTGAGGATGACTTGGAGCCAAATGGTGGTATTTGACTCCCTTACACCCCTGTTTTGATAACGGCTGCTACAAACTATGCCGACCGTATGGCCGCTGGGCATACTCGTCACGCTTGCCGATAACTTGTCACGTTCATAGCGACCGCCGTCAAGTGCGAAATAACATTTAGAAACAGTTGACATGCCGGCAAATCCGCTGTGTCCGCAAGGCTAAAGGTCACAGATTCCAGCGGCAACATATTATTACAGTGGCACGGCCGCTGATTTCTTGCCGGGTAAGTTTTCTGGCATGGCAAATGTTTATAAACGTCACGCCGCGCTTGATAGCGGGCGCCGCAAATCCTCGTAGAAATGCAAGGTACTGCGGTACAAAGACCATAGGCATAGTGTATTGCTGCCATAGTAAGAGCATGTTTAATTAAAGCACTGCATCAAAGTTCAATTATTTCAAAATATGTAGTCTGTGTCTATTCGGAAAAGTAAATCAAGAGTCTCCGTAATCGGCTAGTGTGTATGAGACGAACTATCAGCGTGGAGGAAGCCAGAGAGGTATGTAAGGAAAGAACCTGTTGGAATCTTGTACTCACTGCCACCTCCGCAAGGGATCTGGCGTGATAATATGGATAGATAGATTAATTGATTATTATATATTACACTTTACGACTTAAGGATCAAACTAAGTATAATACGAACATAAGGTTAACAGATATTGTTTTTATGCTTAAAACTTAATATTTGTTTAAGCCAACGCTAAGTGGCTTCGCTAAAAACTCACAACTTCGCTTACAAAAACAGAAAAAAATAAAATCACTCGTCCAAATGTTGACGTTACGAGCATTAAGATTCAATTTATCTTTTGATTTGTGACTTACAGCTATGTCGCATGAAGCGGGAAGTGTTTATTAATATTTCCTTTTTATCTTACTTTTATCTCAGTATCACTTGTGTTGATGCAAAAAAAAGCTACTACCAACAGAATCCCGCACACGATGACATTTGTTAATGCATCTGAATCTTGTTGGTTTTAGAGAACTAAGCTCACAGACCAAAATACTAGAATCTTCTTTATTTCGTGGCTTAGCACGAATACACTGACGTAAGCGTAACGCTATCGATAAATTGTGCTGTCATGTTTGTCTCTATTTAGTTAATTTGCTATGTAAAAAGGATGTCATATCAACTCCCAACCAATCAATCTCTTTATGCTAAGCTGGATTGAGTAGCTTTTGTACCTGTAGTTTTAGCGGATGTCTTTATCAAAACAATGTTCTGGGTTTATTTGCTTCTTTTATTAGGCATCTTTAAGATAACCGAAATCTGTAGGCCAGCTACTTATATCCATTATGCAGTGAGAAATATTAAATTTGCAGTTATATTTACAGCTCTTGTCGCGTTGTCTGTTTTTGGTTTATCCCTGTGGCAGGTATTAAGAAAACCTGACGTGTTCTACTTTTTCTAAATATTCGGATTTAGAAGATTAACTAGATAGCGATAACGTGCAATTACACACTTATACCATATCTCCTTCAAGATCCAAAGACTACTTTGATGCAGATATCTCGAAAGGTTACATCGGCAACATTTCCACATATTCGCCAAATATCTCCAGTAATAAACCGGCGTTTAGCAATTCAATGGGAAGAGTTAACCCACAATCTTACCAGTTGTAATTAAACGTTGCGTTTGTGCGTTGACAACGGTATTTCCAAACGAATGCCAGGTTTTCTTCGGAAGAAATCCGAAATTAACATAGACACGAGTTGGACGTCACTTGGTGGACCCCGACAGACGCATACGAGTATACCGGTCAAGGTTTCGTAATGAATATTCAAAAGCTGATAAAATTGCTATGACTACTCTTCTGGTCAATACTGCACAAATCTTGAAATTGTTGACTTAAAACTGACAACGCTTGACGTATAGTTTGTATTCAATGAAATCACAATTGTTTTGTTCTATTTCTTTTTCTATCAGTGAAAAATAATATTATTAATTATTTCTTTAACAAAAGAAAAAAAACTAAACGGAAAAGAACTGAACGCTGTTGAAGATATCGTATTGTATGATGAGTATGGCATGATGATAATGACGAATGTAGAGAGGTAATTAAGTAGAAAGAGAGAGAGAGAGAGAAGCGGAGCTTTTTCGGAAAGGAATTTTGCCTGGTAGGTTTAAGGTTTGGGCAAATAGCAGACGCAGCGCGACGGGAGCGTGACAGAAGTGCCGTCGCGCCGCGCTGTGTGGCGTCTCCCGTACATTTGAAGTCCCCAAGCCACGCTACCGTCGCGCTTCCGTCGCGCTGGGTCCACTATGTGGGGAAACCTTTAATAAAATTACTTTAGGATCTAGGGAAAAGGGTAGGCCCCCAAATGAGTTGTTAGGATACCTGAAAATAACAGAAAGTAGAGAAACGCTACTTATATGTCCTGTAGATATCGTAACAAACGACTAAGTATAACAGACATTTAATGTTGATTTATCTATAACGGTAACAGCCTCTACTTTATTACGTAGGCTTTCAGATTTATTTGGTGAAATATGGAAATTTTGGAATAGGAATACATTTTAAACATTGCTTAGAACCAATTTTCAGATTATGTAATGTGATGGCATGTATGCATATTTTTGAGCTTCCATCAAGCGGAAGAAATATAAAATTAATTATTCTCTTGCGATTGCAGTTGTTGGTCCACCTTTACAACGACGTGCAGTACAAGGTATATACAACCCGCGGTCCGATGTGTATGGTAATCGTGTTGGCGAAATCAAATATTTGTGTTTATAAATCGAAGTCAATAATGTTCAGTGGGTCTGTTAGAGGCAAACATTATTTCTATTAAGTTAAAAACCCGTCTTCAATATAAAGGGCTTTTTGAACGTTAGCAATTGCGTTGATTTACTTTATATTTTACAGAAGACACGTACATTACGGTTGCGTAGAACACAAAGCCGGTCGACATGACAATCTTTAAGGTGTCCTGCGCCTATAGCCAAGTTGACAATCTACAGTCGTTAACGCTAATAGAAAGCGGAAAAATGTATGGGAATGACATTTTGCAACGAAAAGTCACGTGGTCAAAACAATGCGCTATCGATTGCGACAAGAGAATAGAAACAAAACGCTTGCAACTTGTCTAGGCCCTCTGGTATGCACATTTTTCTATCTTTCGGCTGTAGATAGATAAACAGAAGGCAGCATTTTCTAGTTCTAAACTATTTTAGGAATACTATTTGCCGCGTTTTATTAACTTGTTTTATTATCTGCTTGTTGTCTGTTCGGACAAATGTTTACTTTAATTTTGCTTTTTTTAGCTAGGCACGTGCGAAACTTAAACAGCTATGTAAAAGTTTTAGATGAAATTTTTTTCTTTACAGCAGGGAATTTTTTTGTTGGAAATTAGTGAGATGGTTCTTACATATTTATGATTATCGCCTAGTAATTAAATCAACTGGTTTCAGTGTCGTTTGTTTATAGTATAACTAATGTTAGTAAGATACTCGCTTGTGAGATAGGCAGACTAAAATAATGGGTTTATAAAACATATGTACTTACAAAGATGAAATATGGTGTAATATATATATATAAAATAAGTGTTCGTATTATCATAAACAAACCACCATATAAGTAAACGTTATACAGTTTTTGGACACGGATCCTTGTAGCTTCCGTATTGTTACGTCCTTATTTCAAATTTACAAATATAATACATATGTAGAGCAAATAATATAATTCTGATGCTGACAAAATTTTTACACAATAAGGGTCTTGAAGAATTGTAGCAGTAACATACTTTTTAGGAAACGAATATTTAGATGATCGTTTTCTGACAGTAGTAAATATATATTAATATTCACAATTACCTAGCTTTAAGTTTGCAAAACAAAAAATATAAACTGCGAAAAAAGTCCATATTAAGAAAAAATAACATGCTTCTAGTTCTGAATTATAGCTGCTCTTTTAGCTTTTATTTTGGGTAACAAGCTTAGTTATGTTATCAGTTCCGGGTGTTTCAATATGTGTAATTCATTTCTCATCATTTGCTGTGAAGTATTAGTTTATGTTAATGCATTGGTTAGCCAAAGGGGTCTGCAAGGAAAGAACCTGTTAAAACTCTGCCCCGCAAACTATCTGATGTGATGATAATAATAATAACATTAGCCCTGTTAACTGTCCCACCGTTGGGCACGGGCCTCCTCTCAAACTGACAGGGTTTAGGCCATAGTCCGCCACGCTGGCCCAGTGCGGGTAGGCGAACTTCACACACCTTCGAGAAACTCTCAGGCATGCAGGTTTCCTCACGATGTTTTCCTTCACCGTTAAAGCAAGTAATAGTTAATATTGATGTGATGATATAGATAGAAACATATTAAAAAATAAAACAACACTGTCACGCCTATATTCGCCACCAGGGGTGGCAGAGGTGTACTGTGTACACCAACTTTTTGCCGCTGTTACGTCCTATGTGATAGGGGGCGAGCCTATTATCAGATACCGGGCACAATTCCGGACTCCGGACTGATACTGGGATTTTTTTCGATGGAATAACTACATTTGTCCGACCTAGGATTTGAACCCAGGGTGTCGCGATCGCGCAGCGCATAATTCGCTACTAGACCAATGAGGCAGTCAATAGATGGTAACAGATTTTTTTGTTTTATTTTTAACTAGCGATTGATTGACCATGGCGGTACTGCGACAATCTTTTCTAGATTAAGTACGACCTTATTCGTCTGACCTGACCCATGACCTAATCGCTGCGGTATTTATGCGATTAGCGACATAAAGCTTACATTACATTTACGTATAAAACAACGGCTATTACACGCACATTTAAATATTAAAATAATAGGATTATTTCTGTTTTAAATAAGCAATAAAATAAACGATACGGATATTGCTTCTCATCATGTTGGTATTTACTATAACAATAAAATATTCCATTTATATTGAATCTTGTAGATTAGTATTGAACTTATTATGAGCGATAGGCTGCATTAAAATATCTTTAATCAAAATCTGGTAGTGAATTTATATAAATAAACCGAATTTAACAAGCTATCTATACCATCACATCAGGCTCTTTCCTTCCTTATTTCCAGAATTAAGCAAAAATTATACAATTATGACATCTAACCTAATTATTAATTTATTTATTTTCTATTTATCTATCTATATCATCACGCCACATCCCTTGCGGGGTAGGCAGAGAGTACAGAACCCCAATAGGGTCTTTCCTTACATACCTCTCTGGCTTCCTTCACTCTTATAGTTCGTCTCATACACGCTCGCCGGTTACGGAGACTCTTGACTTGTTTTTCAGATAAGACTCGGTCTATTTGGTCGTGGTAAGATAGTCTAGGTCTTCCCCGGTACCTACATCCTTCCACTTTCGCATTGTATATCTGTTTTGTCATTCTTTCTTCTGACATTCTTTATTTATTTTATATATATAAATCTTAAGAAATTAAGTATATGGATAAAAGAGCATCTACACATGAACATACTAGAACCATGTGACGGCCAAACACAAAAGACCAGATGGCTTAACACGAAAAGATTGCCGTAGTGAGATGCTATTGAGTTGACATGTCATTCAAAGTCGGACTTACACATTTGCCGCCAGTAAGCGATTTCATTTTTGCCACCCCTAATAACCTCTGCAATTCAATACCCTAGTTCACAATCATATTATGATTTGTGCTCCATCGTCATCATTACATCAGCTTTTTCCCGGTATTAGTATGTTTGTGAAATAAGGGATCGTTGTGTCAGTTTCTAGATTATTCTTACAACTCACGAGTTAGTGTAGTTTACACAAGAAATATTCGTTGGGTATATTTTGAGCTAAGAAAAGCTCTATCATGATCTTATAAAAAAAAAATTGAGCCAAATTTGCCGCGCCCCTAAAATTTGCCGGCCTGGCTCCAGCCTACTCAACCTGCTGGTAAATGCACCACTGATGTCATTCTTGTCACTCTACAAACTAACTAAATGAAGTTGAATGCGACAACATTCTTGCTCTCAGCATTACGTTACCGATAAACGCGCAAAATTTTAGGAAGAATCTTGAAATATAGTTTTTTTTTATAATTAAAACGTAGCCCCACACTAGGATTTATTCCTGTGCGTTTACAAACAGGAAACTTCACAAACAAAAATACCCAGACCGTAACAAATAATTGTGGATCACACAAAGATTTGTCCCGTGCCGGAATCGAACCCGCGAAAAAGCTCTCAACCATTGCGCTAAATCGTCCGTCATGTCAGTTTATTATCATAATCATGGCAAAAATGCAAATTTGTTAAACTAACAATTCTGAGTCATAACACAGTTTATGCTGAGTATAAAGTCACCTTTCCTAAAACTCTGTAAGAATGTTTCTAATATTATAAGGTTGACGTCAAGCAGTCTGACTCAAATGTGATACACGCGATTTTCCCTGAAGACCTAATTAATCAAGATAAGTGAATATTTTAAAAGAAAATTACATTACCTACTTAGTCGTTGTTTGTTCGCATATTTTCGGGATTATAAGATTAAAATGACTCATGGTGGATCATTAAGTAATCTCGTTTTGTGACGTGGATCTACGTTTCATTTTATTATGGCGTCATATCTGCGTCGTACTTTTGCAAGTGTTAGTATTTGTATGATAAAATTGCATCTACTTGTTTTGTGATCATTCGGGATGCAGAGAATTGGCCCAAAAAGTTTTTTATAAAGTAATAAGCTTATGTTTATTTTTATCCCTAATCTAATGGCGATGGTAAGGTATAGTTGGCTGTCAGGAGGTCCTGAGTCAGAATTCTAGGTCAGACAAAGTATTTTGAGGATTTATTATAGAAAAATTACCAGTATCAATTACGACAATTCCTATACAAGCCTATTTGCTACGATATACGATGTTTAGAGGTTATTAATTAATTAATTAACAATAACCCTGTATATTCTATGTCCAAATCTCAATTTACATTATTTTGTTATTAAGTACATGCCTTACGATGACAATTTGGAGATAGAATGAAATCCCCAGTAATTTGGTTAAACAACAGAAGATTGCATTATCATCGTGCTATCTCTCTCGGGGATTTATATTCAACGATTTCAAACGAATCCACTTTTGTAATTAAATTGCACTGATTTATTTCCTAATGCTATATCTTGATGAGTTTAGAGAAATTTAAGTTACTGTGTGTGTCAGATACGTGTATGAGATAAGTATCTTAGTTTTAAAATACAAGAAAAATACTAAAATTTTAAAACAAATTATAAAGCGAATTGTTTTAGTGCTCTGATAGGGTGAAGAAAAATAAAAATAAATACCGTCACGAATTTTTTCCTCAAACGGGGCTGTCAGAAGTGGTACTGTATGCACCCAGATTTTGCCGACTGGGTTAGGTTTTAATGTAACAAGGGACTATTCCATTGACATTGTACTAAGCTTAGTTTCAGATTCAGAATTTTTATTAAATTCTAACACCCCTCTAACACTTTGTTCGACCTAGACCTCGAAGCCAAGACCTAATCGCTAGCCGCTCCTTGCAATACTAGACTGGGTTTAAAGAATTTATTCTCAAAAAGACAAAAGCCACTTAGTTACATGAGAATTTAGAATGGCAATACACTATTATTATACACTACAATATGGAGCGAGCTATGCTCGGCGTCTCTTTGAAGGATAAAATTCGTAACGAGGTAATCCGACAAAGAACCAAAGTTACCGACATAGCTCGCAGACTCAGTAAACTAAAGTGGCAATGGGCTGGTCACATCTGCAGAAGGACCGACGGCCGATGGAGCAAGCGTGTCCTAGAGTGGAGACCGCGACTTGGTAAGCGTAAGGTAGGACGGCCCCCAGCTAGATGGACCGACGACCTCAAAAAGGTCGCAGGGACAGACTGGATGCGGAAGGCGGAGGACCGTGTGCAATGGCGCGTGTTAGGAGAGGCCTATGTCCAGCAGTGGACTGCGATAGGCTGATTGATTGACAATATACTATTATAGGTAATGGTCACCTAAGACACCATAAACAAAAAGAATAGTTCGGTTGCAGGTTCGCTGGTTTTCACCATCAACTAGTGGGGTAGTCTCGTGTTTAGTGATATTTGTTGTCATTAATATATTTTGATAGTTGATATTTAAAACCGCTAAACGTGCTTACATTTTTTTATTTAAGACTTAATTAATTATTGTACGGTTGTACTTATAGGTAATACTTCTATTTGGCATTTTTTAATACTAGTGTAGTAAGTGCATAGTACTATGGTAGTCGTTTTTTTTAGGTATATACCCTATATTCCGAGAAATTGAGTCGTTACTTCGGCGACCTTAACAAATCGGAACTTGCGTGACAACAAAACTGGGTGAACCTGGTCGGGTCATTGAATTAATCCGATTTATACGAAGCCCCTGAAACGCTTCATACAAATGATATGTTGCCCTTTGAATATGCCACCTACACGATTAATTCAATACTACATATACTAATTACTGAGTTAACGTTTGTGATTTTAGATTCTGAGAAGGTGTTACGGTTTGATGTTGAAATTTAATTAAGTTTGGCAAAGCCAAATGAATTGGTTTGATGTTTTCCTTTACTTAGAGCTAGTCTACACTTGGAGAAATATTGAGATGTTAACAGGGTATTTTGAAAGCCTTAGATTAGTGTGTGTTACTTATGATGACTTACAGTACTGAGGTATAGGTGTTCATGATAAGTTTCATAAGAAGGCTCAAGATCACCCAAATGGGAATGGAGAGAGTTGTCCTCGGAGTTTTCCTCTACCAAAGGCACCAACTAAGCCCTCAAAATTGCCAAACTTTGGGTGAACACAAACAGAATTGGCAAATAAATAGGCATTAGGCGCAATCATAGGCACTAATGGCTCTTAGAGCAGAAAGGTTGTCGAGTGGTGACCACGTGCCATAAGACGTAGAGTGGGCAGGCAATCCATGGGTTAATCGACGACCTGTTAAAAGTCGCAGGTAAAATTGGATGCTAATAGCACAAAACAGGTCATCCTGGTGATGTTTGGGGAATTATTTTTGTCCTGCAGTGGTCGTTTTTCGGCTGGTGGTCCTGATGATAATTATTTACAATAACACTTGTAGTATGTTCAGGGTATAAGTGAGAATAAAATTGGTAATGATTAACTTACAAAAGCACAATAGCTATTACAACTTCCAAGTTCTAATCTAATTCTTTATTGTTCCCTTCTTGATATAAATCTAGTATTGATTCAAATCATTTACAACACGTTTTCAATTGCCACAATCACTTTAAAATCTCTCCGTAATTAAATGTCTGAGGGATACTTGTTAAGGAAATGTAATATTCCTCCCCTGTTTCGGTATGCACCCCGTGGACTGTCACTGTCACTAATTAATGGTTTCCTCCCTTAACAATCTGTTGAATCCATCATTAATATTATCGACTTTTTTTATTTGTGCGTAGGTATATTTTATAGCTGGTTTAAGTTTTGGTGGTTTTTAGCTTAAAATGAAAGTTTAGTTGTTAATATCGGTGGTTACGATTTTTTTCAATTGAATCATACTTATTTTTAAGGAGTTCAATCATAGAATGACTGTTTAGTTTCGAGACTGTTTTAGTATGATTTTGTAAAACAGTGGCCAAATCACGGAGTATTGTTGCAGTAATGTTTTAATTCACTAAAAGCAAGTAATCATCATATTTTGATAAGGATACTGGAGAATATTTCTGAATATAATGGCTGAAAGAAGAAGAACATTGTATGTGTCTATGTTACGGTAATTTAATATGCCTGCAAGTGATTCGTTTGTTTAAAGGTTGTCTTATAAATTTATAATAAATGTCAAATAAATGTTAAAGAGTAGGAAGGAAGGTTACAACACAAACAATTAAAAATAACAGTTTTATTAATCATATGTAATAACTGAAGTATATTATTAATAAAACTGTTATATATAGAAGTGTTTCTATATACGGTCAGGTTATAATTTATTTGATAAATTCATTTATATGATGATTGAAAACTCAACTCTTTTTTAGACGTTCGTCAGACGCAAAAATGTCGGTGTCATTTCAATTGTATATTACTTTGTATACACAGAAATGGGAATAGAATTCAAAGAAATGATAATCGGGCACTGCAATTCGTACAATGTTGCTATCGTATACAACTGCATATTGTTAAATGGCGTTCTATTATAAATTCTATGAAGTTTATCAGTTGCAAAATGTATTTGATAACTTATTGAGGTTTAAATATATTTGAAGCCAGCACAAGTGTTTGATGACTCCTTTCTAACATTATATAATATATCTTTCACGTCTAAGCCGGTGAATAGATATTAAGAAAATGTAATTGAGGTAGATTGCATTTTGGGGATGAAGCTATATTTTGTCTTACAAAAATCAACTCCGTTTAAGTCACGGGGAACAGCTAGTGTAGGATATATGTAGACATTAAAGGTCATCATCATCATCATATCAGCCTATATTTGTCCACTGCTGAACATAGGCCTCCTCAATCGCTCTCCAGCGCAGCCGGTTCGATGCCACCTGCATCCAACGACGAATACGTGGTCTCCACTCTAGAATCTTTCTGCCCCAACGCCCGTCCGATCGTCGCGCTATGTGGCCCGCCCATTGCCACTTCAGCTTACTAATCCTATGAGCTATGTCGGTGACCTTGGTTCTTCTACGAATCTCCTCATTTCTGATTCGATCACGTAGGGAAACGCCTGGCATAGCTCTTTCCATAGCTCGCTGAGCAACTCTGAGCTTTTTTATGAGACCTCTTGCAAGAGACCACGTCTCTGATCCGTATTTCATCACTGGCAACACACATTGTCTAAAAACTCTAGTCATGAGGCACTGAGGTATCTTAGATGAGAAGACGTTGCGCAGTTTCCCGAACGCTGCCCATCCCAGTTGGATTCGTTGATTGACCTCTCTCTCAAAGTTGGACCTACCTAACCGGACTGCCTGTAAATGTATTCGTCGACAACTTCAAGAGTAGAGTTCCCAACGGTGAGTGCGGTGGGTACGACATAGGCATTGAACCTTATTTTTGTTTTGTCCATGTTCATTTATAGACCCACTTGTTGGGATACTCTTAGATCTTTCAGCGATTCTGCCATGACAACAATGTCGTCAGCAAATCGAAGGTGAGTGATGTATTCGCCATTGATATTGATGCCAAGCCCTCGCCATTCCAAAAGCTTGAAGGCGTCTTCCAAGGTGGCCGTAAACAGTTTCGGAGAAATGACGTCTCCCTGTCTTACTCCTCTTTTTATGGGGATCGCCTTCGTGCACTGCCCCTGTACTCGGACTGACATGGTGGCGTTATTATACAAGCATCTAGCTCTTCTAGCGTCTATCTCTTCTTCCAGCTCAACTAGCTTCTCATCTGTCCTCAACGTGCGTGCGTTGTATGTCATCAGGGCCAATTTTCTTTGTTGGTGGTAGCCGAAATCTGCCGGAGATTCTTCGCACCCCTTGTCCTGTCGTTAACATGGCTGCTACCGTGGCCAGGACAAACAGGACCGCCGGAGACTAGGGTTTGCCATACTCGCCACGCTTGGCAGGCGGGTTGGCGAGCGCAGTTTTGGTCGTAGAAGTGTTAAGGGAACGCTGCTGCCCATTCCCTAGTTTTCCCTTATTGGCCTTGTACGATAACCGATGGGATGAGTTGGGTTGGTCCTATTCTAAGCCGGGAACCACGCGGCGACATTAAAGGTGCGCTCAATTAAATATTCACATGACAACGTGAACTGCAAAAGACTAGTAAAATTGGTTCAAGTTCATTGATAATGGCTTTTCGGCTCTCATCTTCCGTTTAAATGTGTTCTAAAATTTGGGCAGGTAGGTCCCTTTAGAAAAAGGTCTATTTTCGATGTTTATCCTTCAGCGCATCAAACTGACTAGGCTTGATACACATATATTACATTTCAAATATTCAGAGTGATACGCTAGGCAGACAGTCACGAGAAAAGCGTTTTTTACGCACTTTACACACTAACGTCATGTTAAAGAGCTGCGTTTTTAATATAGGTGTTATTCTGACTTAGTACTAAAGTGCTTGGACATACGTATTATTGCTTGTGACCGTACTGTGTTGGATGATCATCATGTCCTTTTAATAATGCGACCTACGATCAAAATTTAATGTCAGAGTGGATAAGCCATTAGTTAGCCTCAGGTGTCAGCTAGTGTGCAAACTATCCAGCACATCGTGGAAGACTGTTCTACTCGGAAAATAAAGCGGCGGATTCGAGAAGCTACTCTGTAATGGATGTTTTATTATGTTAATAACTCAGTTAATTGTTATTTAGAACAAAAATCAGTTAATCTATATATGTCGGTAAAATTATTCATCATCAAAAGTAACAAACATTTTCATAGCACCAATCTCAGCAAGTAAATTAGGATCCTCTTAAAAGAAATCTACATTGGTATTAGCAAACATGGCGGCGTGCGCGCAGGAAAAACCTAATAAAATGTGCTGATATGTGAAATATCATATATTGACTTGTATTAATGTTGGAACAGCATCCGATTTGAATTGAATTTCTATTTTATGAATTCACGAACTGTAAACTAGCATGAATATTATTAGATGATTTTACGGAATCATGTAATGACGAACATAAAATTAATGAATTTTTTACCCAACTAGATAAAACTATGAGGAAGGGTTGTGTTTTTATCAGTATATTTCACCTGTATTTACTAATGTAGCACCTAAACTTTTTGAATTTGATCTTGATGAACGAGATTTCATTCGATTCGTTATTATGGTCCTGATGATATATTATATTTCGTAGTCGGTACAGTTCTTTAAACTTTTTTTGAGGTAAATAATTTTCTGTTATGGTTACCGAGATTTATATTATAACCCGAAGTCCAACATAGTATGTAAGCACTGTCATTCTAGGTCGGACAGTGTTATTGGGGGTTTTCCTATCTAGCTGTCCAGAATTCGTACTTGTGATCGGTATAATAGGCATTAAGCTCGCCTCTTAATATATTAGGACCTAACATCGTCGCTCAAATGTACACAAAATACCACTGCTACCCTCTCTCTTGGAATATAGGCGTTATGGTATGTATATAATATACAGTCAGTCTATAAATGTGACATGTGAACTATTTCAATGTCTCTAATACGGAATATAGTTCTTTGTTCTGTGGTCTCTAATCATCCCGTCAGTGAGAAGGTTATAAATATAACTAAGTACGATAATGACACGCTTCATAAAACTGAATAAACTAATACTATATTCCAGGGATAGCGAACCAAAGGCACCCGTGCGATGGCACACGACAAAACATTGGACACAGCTAAACTAGGACATTTCTTTTAGAAATTATATTAATCATTTGAGCACACATGTCCAAAAATAGTAAAAATATTTGGTAACGTTATGGTTTCTTTTTAAAAATTAAATAAAACTGATGTAGGAGAATTGTATGACTATTGGTATATAAGTATTGGCCGGTATCACTTCAGAGGTCCACATTACACAGCCTGCGACTGTGGTACGGACCTTAAAGACTATGGCGCACTTGCTGGTTTGCCCCTTGTACACCACCACTTGTACAAGGGAAGATCTGAGCGAAGGCATGGATGGCGCGTTTGAGCTAGACACTCAGCGGGACAAATATGAACCATTGTCAAGAAGAGAAGAAATATTAAGTTTAATTTCTCATCCATCATTGCGATTGTTTGCAGGCACGTGACGTGAATGTATGAAGGTTCGCCATACCTGCTATATTCTTTATATACATAAGTGCCAACATAGCTACAGCACATAATTGTGTACTGCGGGTGGTCGCACATTCTACGCCGTGACGACGTGTCAATCTGAAATTTTCCATGTATGCACGAATAGATGTTTGTTTCCTTTTATTAGTAGCGTGTGGGCGTGCCCTTACGCGAAGGTTGAGCTCGCCAAAGATCATAGTTTATTGATATTATGTTAGTAGCTTCTTTTTGACTTTGCGGTAAGAGGTATTGGAACAAGAATTTAAATTTTCCGAAACAGGTATAATTGATATGGCCTATGTGGGTGGTGAGTTTATTGTCATGATGTTAATTTGCTTGATTAATTTATTAAAATTGGTTCAGTGGTTCCTACGTGATATCCGAACAAATGACGAAACATTTTTTGACAAAATTTTGTTTCATGTTTAGAGATCTCTAAATAGTCGCCCGTTTTTTTTTTTAAATGTACAATGATTTGTAATTAAAATAATGTAGAAAATAACTTATCTGGTATAAGTCACATAGTGATCAGATTTTGCCAAGGTTACGAACATAAGTCTCGACACGTACACTTTATATTTCAGAGCATGGCATAAAGATAAGTATTCACTATTTACATTGTTAGGAATTATATACTTCCTGTAATATATCGTTTATAACGCGATGGAGTAGAGTAACCAGGCCCCTAAAAGATACACGGATGCCCTGGTAACCTGGTAGTGGATAACTTGGTGAAAGATCCTGGGTAATGGCTGTATGCGTCGATCACAAAGCCGATAGTAGTAGCGATCTTTGGAGAACATCTATGTAAAGAAAGAAATAAAGAATTGTTATTTGTCACAACATAAGAGACAATATTTAGTAGATAAAAACATACAAATTAAAAATTGAGCCATATAACCACAGAACGTTCTATAACTAATTTTTCAGTAATCTACAAGTTGTATCATAAATAACGCAAGACCTTAGACACCCCGATTAGATAATTGCTTCACAAATTCCATACGAAAACCAATTTTCCAAATTTAATGTTTTTAACCCCTTTTTTTGCGCACTATATACCCCAATTAACAATGAAACTTGTACTTGTATTGAGAAATAAGTTTTAGAAACGTATTTGGAATCTCCGTATTGCTTTGAATCAAGAATAAATTTAGTTTGCTATAGCGCACTATGGGAGTAACACTTATCGATTTATAACAAACTCCTCTTTCTTGTCTTGCATTTATTATGTTACCCCTTATAAAAAAAATATATAAAATTAACCAAATACACTTGAGTTTGTGAAGGCTGAACAAAAAGGTATCTTAATTAACTCAGTGACAGGTGCTAGGCGTTGATGTAATGCAGTGTATAATATCGTTATTGTATAGTATAGTGCAACTTTTACTAAGTAAACTTTTCCACTGTAGGTAGAACAGAGTTTATTTCTCTGGAGATGATGATAATGGCAATTATTGGCATCATAATATTGATTCGTATTGTCTGCCTCTACGTCTTCAACAAAACATTGTAATACATGGCCAATGTTTTCCAAATATACAAAGCTTCTGTTTCTAGGAACGGTAAATTTAATGAAGCCACCCATACCACAAACAAGGAAAGTGTTAAGTTTCAGTACATTAATAATATTAGCTTCGAGGTTCAATAAATTATAGTACTATACTCGTAAAACTTTCGTAATTAACACATGCTCATAATGGATTTCGCACGCTTTTCTTCCCGATTTACTGCTTAGTTTCATTGTAG
The DNA here is from genome assembly GCA_905147815.2 of Phalera bucephala. Lineage (NCBI taxonomy): Eukaryota > Metazoa > Arthropoda > Insecta > Lepidoptera > Notodontidae > Phalera > Phalera bucephala. Next base: position 24,102,610 of record LR990618.1, on the reverse strand, counting down.
ATGGATACTGAGCATGTTAACTATTGGTGCGTAATAAAATTTCTTTACCTAAGTAAGAGAGTAAAATTGTTATATTCCACACATTGTAAGCTCATCAGAGGTTACTTGAAGTTCTTGCCAGATTCCTAAGATTCTTTGTAAAGTTAAGAAGAGAGATTGGTCCTAGTCCGCTGAAGCTATAAAGGCCCCGCGGCCAACAACGTAGATCATTCATTTAAAGAGTCTTTTATTAAAAGTTTCTTACTTAAGTAAGAGAATAAAAATGTTATAGTCCACACATTGTAAGCTCATCGGATGTTACTGGACATTCTCGCCAGATTCCCGAGATTCTTTATAAAGTTAAGAAGAGAGATTGCTTTTTATAGCATTTCCAAACTGTCTTATTCCTCGTCGGGGTCTTTAAAATATTCTCTGTATATCTGTATTACCACGCAAGCCAGATCCCTTGCTAGGATTAAAATAATCGACTGCCATTATACTCGTATGTTGTCACTCCAGTACCTTTATATTTACCTAGATCTTTAGAATAATCGACTGTCATATTACCTACTCGTAGCTCGTCATCCCTGTTCATAAGTTTGGAAACACATCCTAAATCTCCTTAGATCTTCTATTGGCAATTAAATATAGACGTGTATTTAGTTGTTCTTACCTCCAATAGATTGACAGATAAAAATACAGTTAATTTTTTGACGTAAACAGTGGAATTTCTATGATATAGTTACAGCATTGGCAGTATTACAAACGAAGTCACAATAAACTAGGTTTGTTCATAAATAAACATCCATCTTCAGACCAGCTCCATGGTACCAAGTTTTAAAGCAAGTGTTGAAACATTGATCACAAAATTTAAACCGGAAAGACGAACGTACGAAAAGTGGAAGTTAAAAGCTTGTAAAAACGAATATTACTCTAATGATTTATATTATTACTGATCTAAAGACTCCTCTATACCGCTCATTTTTGTACGTCCTTACCTAACATCAACTAGGTACTTTAAAAATCAATATAAACGTGTGAAGACATTTGCTTCACCCGTTCAATTAGAAAACCCGTATAAGCCGTCGTTTAATGCACATTTCGTTTTGCCAGCCGAATGTAAGTCTTAAAACTCAGTGCAAAAAGTTCGTTTGCTCAAAATATGGTATAATGCACGCTAAGCCTTACACGAATTGCGGTTTTCATTAGAGATGTGCACGTTATCGGTGTGGCGTGTGGTCGCACCGTGCCATCCTAATAACCATATTTTCTTCTTCTGATATGTTGGACCTTGAAATGTTGTCAGCTAGGACATGTTTATAGCGTTTTGTAATCATCGAAATTACTTGGTTTTTGTATCTTGAAATGAATACGGTATTGCGGGAAAACCTTATTTTTTACTATTATGTTCTGTAAAAAGGCGTTCGTATCCCCGACATAGAGCATACCACGCGTAACTTCGGTGATCATAGCAATCAATAATGTTGAGCAGAGTTTGTATCGGTTGGTCTGAGAACGGTGACCGTTTTTCGCAATTCCATTTTCGACCCTTCGGAAGCCCGCTAAACTGCTGGTCTTTGGTTTATTTTATCTGGTAGTCGTTAGGCTGAGTTTGGGCTTATGGGCCGCTTGCTAAGTTCTAACAGCAGGTGGGTACAAGCTTTGTTCAACCAATCTGCTCTGCGTCCGCGTGATTAAGTATGACCTTATCTCTCTCTCACCTCGGTTTGTAAGAGAAGGCCTTTACTCAACATTGGGACAATACAGGCTATTTTGTAAATAGGTTTATCCAAAATAAACCACTTAACGTTAACTTAACACTTATCAATCAAAACAACGATCACCTCCATAATTTCAATCAAATATTACGTAAAACCCAATAATAGTTATTTATAATTCTAAAATACCATATAATGTTTATTTACACATTCATCTTAAAATTCTACTCATTCATTCACTTATCAATTAGAACGTGTAGACGAATAATATAATTCAATTTACGGTCTTGGTGACACAATTCGTTTAAGTCGAACGTTCGCACGACTATTGACTTGTTATATATTTGTTCTATAATTAAAATGAAAAACAAATTCGACATGAGTACGAAAACTCTGTGATGTTGGCACGCGCGTGCGGGTGCATTAATTAGACGCCGGCCAATGTTTTACATAAAAATGTTTGTCCCGTTTGGAAAATACCAGTAAGAAAACATGAGTCGACCTCGTTTTATTTATCGGATGTATGTATTTATGTATGAATGCTAAGGATTAATACCGACGACCGACGTTTAGAAACCGGATTTTACCATCTGATTTCCGAAAAAATCAAATGTTAAGTATAACAACTGTATCGTATACAGTCAGTTACAGAAGATTCTTGAAGAATCAACTGGTTATTAGCTATAAGAACCGTGAAAATAGTGTATTGAATAAAATGTTATGTATTCAATTTCTAAATAATAACTTCTAACAATGGAAAACAAAGCGTAAGATATGCGCTAAAAATCATATTAACGAATTTTTTATTTGTATTATATATATCTAAAAAAAAAAAAAAAAAACATTGTCACGCCTATATTCCCCAGAGGGGGTGGCAGAGGTGTACACCCACGTTTCGCCGACAATGTTAGGTCCCATGTAATAGGGGGCGAGCCTATTGCCATATACCGGGCACAATTTCAGACTCCGGACTCATACTGGGAATTTTTCGTTAGAAAAACTACATTTGTCCGACCTAGGATTTGAACCCAGGACCTCGTGATCACAAAGCGATGCGCTTTGCCACCAGACCAACGAGGCAGACATATCTAAATTATTTTTATATATATAATTATTAATATATATCTAAATTTTTAAAAAAAATCATGTAGTGAGTGATATTGAGAACACTCTTGCACAGTTTTCACTCTTGTCAAGGACAGCAGGAAAGACAAATTTTCATACTAATAAGTTCAAGATCATTCACGTTAGTAATCACCTTAACCTCCTCTGAATACTGAATACAATTTCCAATTAATGAAAATAGCTAAACGCCGTTGATCGATTTGCTTTATGCCAAATTTTGCTTATAGAATTCGGCAGAACGATTACAACTATACGATAAAAGTTCGATTTTTTCTAATTTAGAATTTTGAAATTTAGTTCTATATTATTTTAAGTTTTATTACATTCGTATTAAACACACCGTCACGCCTATATTCCCCAGAGGGGGTGGCAGAGGTGTACTGAGTACACCTACGTTTCGCGCACGATGTTAGGTCCCATGTAATAGGGGGCGAGCCTATTGCCATATACCGGGCACAATTCCAGACTCCGGACTCATACTGGGAATCTTTCGTTAGAAAAACTACATTTGTCCGACCTAGGGTTTGAACCCAGGATCTCGTGATCACAAACCGATGCGCTTTGCCACCAGACCAACGAGGCAGTACATTCGTATTAAATAGGTAAATTGTTTGCATACAGTTGAAAAATGATCTTACAAGTGAACAATTTATTTAAATATTATATTATATATTCAGTATCAATCCTTGTTAAGATGTCATTCCAGGTGCCAGTTCTTGCGCAATTTTAAACCGAAAATGCGCTTGTTTGTCATTATATTAATATGCCTGGACCTAAAATACTTACAGCTTATTATGTGCTTTGAGTTGAGACTAGAAAATGTATTCAACATTTTAAGTGTCTGTGTCTTAATCATGTCCACGACTGTGCGATTGCTCTGGCCAATCTTAAGTTGTTTTGTCATAAAATGCCTGATTATGAATACTTGCTACCTTCAGTTCTTGGGTTTCGATGTTTACACAAGTCCTATAAAGTATAGTTAATTAATTAAGACTTATTTTATGATCATTGTGTTTGCTTAACATTTGCATACCGCAGAGGATCAATAAGAGATTCGATTTCTTGGTACATTCACATAAATATCCTGTTATATCGCTAAGTTGATTTCCCGTAATTAACTGATTCTGATTGACATTTAATACTAATTACATAAACAAATTTTCGAGGGCTTGGTCTAATGATTCAAGCGCCCGCTTACTATAGTAGCAGGTTCGATTCCCTTGTGTGACCCATAAAATGTTTTTGCAGTTGTCTGTGACTGTAAATTTCATGTTTATAAACGCATCCACGACATAGAAATAATCTTTAGTATATAGCTACGTCTTCTAATAGAAGCCAGAAAAAAAATAACTATCTATGACATAGATGATGCCAAATCTTTTGCGGGGCAAAAAAAGTATAGAGTTCCAACATGTTCATATTTATTTCTCTCCTTATAGACCTCTTTGGCCACCCTCATAGTTCGTCTTATACACGCTTACCGGCTAGATTCTTGTTCTTTAGATAAGAGACGATACAGTTATTGTAATGCTTGAACACTTCTCTTCTTTATTATTATCGTAATATTTAAAAAACCTCGTGTCATCGAACTTTAAAATAAATATGTGAGTAAAAGTGTTAATTTCCTGCAGTTCGAGGCGAGGCTCCTTTACGTGTTATTGTCTTAACCTTAAAACTTTAACTGCGTTCTCAAGTTCGGCTTCGATTTGTGACTAACCTCCGTCCTCATTCCGTTCGAAGAAGTCTAATGTATGTACCTACTTATATGTAGGCACTTTATAACTCGCGTAATAACTCAGGTTTTTAATACATTGCTGTAACAAAGTAATCAATCAATCAAAAGTGACGAAGTAGTAGTAGTGATTAAGAAAGCAAAAGGTGTTATTTAAGTAGACCAAAAAGTATTTATGATTATTTAGAAAAGAAAAGCCTAATAATTACTTAAGACTATCCCACCCGTTCGAAATGTCATTACTATTTCAAAAATGATAGTTTTACAACTTTTTGTACATGTTTCGTTGCAGAATAAGCTAAATAGACAGGCTAAATTATAAATTGGCTATAAATGTACTTTACATTTATGGTATCAATTGGTGTCTTCTTGGTTCTGTCATTTCCAATATGCCAACATACTCTGTGATACTAATTCGAACTAAATGGACGCGGTAATACGCGAATTCGACTGTAATTATACTATATTGCAGCTATTATATTAGTTTGGTTATTTAAATTACTGTTATGAGTAATTTTCGGTTAGTATTGAACGGTAATTAAGTTATTTTTATAATCAATTCGCGGAAGTAATATAATACAACCTATTAATTTGAGAGCGATTTGTAATTGGCATTTTCTTTGATAATGAAGAGTATTTAAAATATTATAAATAGACCTCCTCAAGTCAAGGAAAAAGACCTGAACCTTCAAATTTTTAATTTAAGCACCAGATTATAGGTATTACTAACAATTTCGCCACATAGCCGACGCAACGCGACGGGAGCGCGATGGTAGCGCGGCTTGGGCAGTTGTAATGTACTGAAACATACGGGAGACGCCACACAGCGGAGTCATGCTTGGCGCGACGGCATACATTACAATCGAACGTAGCCGAGCGCTTCCATCGCGCTCCCGTCGCACTGCGTCTGCTATTTAACCAAACCTTAAATGTTTGGGCATAAACAGTATCAACAATGAAGGATCAGAAAGATATAAGTTGGATACCAGAATTTTATGCTACTGAAGAAATGTTCTCCGCGTACCTACAGCCGCCACCCGTAGTTATATAGTAGTAGAATACCGCACTTTCCACTACATGCGGATTCCCCCCTATTCCTGGCGCTTCATTGACTCACGACTTACTTGTATTTAGTGATATCCCTTCTTTCCTCCTCAAAGCCGTCAGAGCCCCGTGGTTTATACGGAACGTCGATCTCGGTCTCGAACCTATTCGCGCCTTTATCAAAAAGGCGACAGCCCGATATTTCGCAAACGCGTCCAATCATAGGAATCCGTTAATCGTAGCCGCCGCCGACTACGAATATAACTTACATCACTCACAAACCTAACCGCCGTTCGAGGCATGTTCTCACCGACCCTCCCGATGCCGTTACTTCCCTTCTTTCGAATACAGATACCGCACACAGGATCCGACGCCGACCTCGCCGGCGAGGTCGAAGAATCCCTTGTCCACCGGCCGGTGCAGGGCACCACGGCGAGACACCTAGTATATACCATCCCCCATAGCGACTACCCAAGCCGAGGCCGTTCCTCCTTGAGGCGCCCTTGAGCTCGTTGTCCCCTTGCCCTTCTGACTCGAGCATGGTGGTTGCACGCTCGCTCTCTTGTCCGGTGAAGCTGTAAAGGCCCCGCGGCCAACAGCGTAGATTATTTACACAGGGGTGGCAATGATGTATTGTGTACACTTATTTGTCGCCAATGATTTAAGTCCCAATGTAAAAGAGGTTGCTCTCTTTTACATTGGGACTTATCCATTGGCATTACCGGGCACATTTGCAGTCTCCCGTCTGATAGTAGGATTTTTTTGATAGAAAACTACAGTTTGTCCAATCTAGGATTCAAAACTCCATGAATGCTACGCGCACTATTCGCGACTAGACCAAAGAAGCAGTGAATGAATGATAAATCACACTCAAAACTGACCACAGTGGCTCGTTTGTGTTCACTTACGTCCAAGTTCACTTGACCGCCGTTTCTAAGGGTAAGGTCGCAGGCACTCACATCTTTTATGGCCTATCTATTTGCACAGTGGTCTTGCAACAATGCGCAGGTATGCATTCAGCAAACACATCAACTCGGGCCATTCGAATACATGGAATTCGAATTAGCATGTCAGGTACATGGGGCATTTTTTAATTTTTTATAGAGGAATTTTGGGTGATATTTATTTTTGGAGATAAATTTAATTATTTGAATGATTAAAGTGCGATTCGTCAATAAAGCGAGTGTAAATAGACAGTTTGGGTGTTTGCGGTAAACTTTAGTGGTTATTTGTGTTTTTTATGGTGTGTTACGTAGAATGGTAGGTATAAATATCTTTTAAGAATAATGTAGACCATATTTTTGATTCAAAGGATTCAAAGATTTAAACCTATAGGATTATTAGAGCATCACTTTATATAAGATATTTATACAATATATGACAAGAGAACGCTTAAAACTGCTAGTTTAATCATTGAGAATCAACTGAGACCAATTTTAGAAATGATATTTATAGCGACCAGGGTCGCCACTGACCTAGATATTTAACATATCCAGTATTCATATCGATGGTGGGAACCTCAATTGACATATAGGACAGTGTTACTTACGTCAATACAAGGTGTAACATAGTAAAAGCAGGCCTGAATGTAGTTTGTTCTAAATCGATAACTGAATTGATTTCAAAAATACTTTAATGTATCTTATTTTTTTTTTAATTTTGAAAAAGAATATGTTGCTCCTTTAATGCGCAATAATACTAAATTTATTCTTGATTCAAAGCAATTCGGAGACTTCAAATACATTTCTAAAACGTATTTCTCAATGCGCACATATACACGTACAAGTTTAATTGTTAATTGGGGTGAAAAAGTGCTTAAAAAAGGGGTTACAACATTTAATTTTGGAATTTTGGTTTTCGTTTCGATTTTGTGAAGCAGTTATCTAATCAGGGTGTCTGAGGTCTTGCGTTATTTACGATACCTTGTGTACAGTCCCACAATTACCACCGATATAATTTTTATTTATTAATGATACATTAAAATACTAAAAATAGAAATACAAAATACTTTTTCTAATATGTGTCGCATACCGTTCTACTGACTGACAAGTTGTGCAAACATCGTTAGTATCAGCAAACTGTAATTTCGACTTCGAAACGAATGCTCCATTTTCAAACGGTTATAATGATTAACTGGGCTGCTAACGCGATTAACGATTTCACGAGGCAATGAGCAATGGTCATGACTAAGTTGGTTAGGAACTCCGCTAAACGTCTGATAAGGGATTTGTTCTCTTTGTATTTCTACACCAAGGCCATTTCTTTTACTTTTTTAGTCAACTTCGTTAGCGATAGCACAGACCAGATTAAATTAATAGACTGTCTATGGCCATACAACAATTCCTGACGTATTCTGTATAATGCATAGATGGCGCTGACTCGTAGCCTGTAAGCTTTCTTAACAGCCATGATACCAGGTGATTGTTTTATTTTTGTCAAGAAAACGTAGCACACACTAGGATTATTTCTGTGTCTTAGGTGGGTTTACTAATATGAAATTTACGTATACAAATACTCAGACCAAAACAACTATTTTTATTTGTCCCGTGCAGGGTTAGAACCCCTGATAAATCGATCCAGTGTGTAGAATTTCTCAATAGGTGGCGTGGTGAAAATGAGTTACGATATTTTATGGGGAATTATAAGTAAAAAACATAATACACGTTGCGTGACGCCTAAAGAATGTCGGAAGAAATAATGACAAAACAAATATACAATGCAAGAGTGGAAAGATATAGGTACCGGGGAAGACCTAAACTATCTTACCATGACCAACTAGACCGTATCTTTTCTGAAGGGCAAGCCAAGAGTCTTCGTAACCGACGACACGTATGAGGCGAACTATGAGAAAGGAGGAAGCCAGAGAGGACTGTAAGGAAAGAACCTGGAACTTTGTACTCTCAGCCTACCCGCAAGGGATCTGGCGTAATGATATAGATAGATATGTCACGTCTATATTCCCTAATACTGGATTCTTTTCTATAGAAATATTAAATTTTCGTCCGATCTAGGATTTGAACCAAACGTGGCAGTCATTGAAAGTCTAGTCACTTATAATAGTCTCTGGCGATAATTCGAGATTTTACTTTTATTTTTTAATGATTGCAATGGAACTGCGCGGTCAGGTAGTTCTAACGTGATATTTTATTTTTATTCTTGGAAGGAATAGAAGTCGCAGACCTACAGGTTGATATGGATTATAGAAGGTTTACCACGTCATTGGATAGATATCGATAAATTTTAACTTTATACAAATATATAAACGAATAAGATAAATATAAAGTAAATTGTGGTATGAACATGGGACGGTATTTTATCCGTGGAAGCTGGCCACCGTGGCGATTATTGGGGGAAGACTTTGTCTTGCAGTAGACGTCTTTTGGCTGGTAATGATATGATTGGGGTTTTTTCATTGAAAACTTTTAATTATTTGCACTTTATTTTCTATATTTTCTGTTGCCTGACCAAGAATTTGTATCACTAAAACTTGGTCTAATCTGAAATTCCAACTCAAGACCTCACGATCACCAGCTGCGCCATTGACTATTATACCAACGGGCAGTCGTTTCTTCAGAAAAGTACAAATACGTAATCGAAATCGTCACATATCTAACTGTACGATACAAACGCAATGCCTCTATAAATAACAGCTATGACTAAAGACGCTTAGGTAATGCCATCGTCAGCCGTTTCATAGAATTTTATGTTCCTTACACTTCTTTTTTTGGCATTGTTCGTTACAGCAGTAGGTGTTGTTGGATTATGACCGTTGCTTAGAAAACCCTGTAATTTTTACGTAATCCCCATTGTGCCTATGTATACATGTTGTTTAACTCTCTGTATACACTGTAAAATGTTTGAAGCTTTATATTGACGATTGTGATTAATTTACAGTTATTTTTCAAAGTTAAACCTATTGAAGGAACAAATTATAAGGCGCTTCCAGAACTCTAGTGAAAGTATGCTTATCTGCTCAAAAGAAAATCGATGTATCACAGATATTCCGCGTAACAAACACCACGCCTGTTTCCTTGCAGGGTAGGCATAGAGTACAGAGCTCCAACAGGTTCTTTCGTACATACCTCTCTAGCTTCCTCCACTCTCATAGTTTGTCTCATACACGCTCGCCAGTTACGGAGACTCTTGACTTGTCCTTAAGATAAGAGACAGTCTATTTGGTCTTGGTAAGATAGTTTAGGACTTTCCCGGTACCTACATCTTTCCACTTTCGCATTGTATATCTGTTTTGTCATTTTTTATCCCGACATTCTTTCTACATGCCCGAACCAACTGAGCATACCCTTTCTCATCTTTACACCGATACTATATATTTCATACCTACACGCTTTCGCACTCCGCACATCTTCCGCAGAGTCGCATTTCTGCCGCATTTATCCTGCTTTCATTCTCCTTCTTACATACCCAGCTCTCACTGCCATATAACAGCGTTGGGACAAGCACTTCGTTATGTATGGCCAGCTGCGCCTTTTGGCTTAAGTACCGGCTCCTAAGTACCTTTCCCATGGCACTATTTACTCTGTTCCCTGCACTCACTCTTCTATCTATGTCAGCGGTGTATTTCCCATCCTTACTGAATGCGCATCCAAGATATACAAACTTATTTACTTGCTCCAGCACATCGTTACCAACCATAATCCTTGCATTCGTTCTGGTTTCTTCCCGTTCAAAAACCATAATCTTGGTTTTTTTTACATTCAAATGTAAGCCATTGTTCATGCAGTCGTCTCTCATAACTGTAACAAGTGTTTGCAGATCAGTGGCTGTAGACGCTGTCAAAATCGCGGTAACACTAGAAAAAAAATTATTACTTAGGACTCTACCATGCGCTCAAAATGTCATTTGTATCGAGATGAAGAAACAGAAACTCTCAGGCTATTCTCTTAAAATAGAGAATTTTAGTACAATGCATAATGAGCTTGGTAAGTTTAAGTATAACATAAACATGTATAGTTACACTTACTTACTTACACTTGGCGTTTATTAATGTCTACATGGTTCCCTCAGTTACAAAACCCTGGGTGTTCTTCTTCTTCTTCTTTAAGTTATGGCTTCACACTATTTTAAGTGTATTTTGCCAGTGTCCAGTGAGTAGCATTATCATGTTTGTTTTAATTCATTCATTTCCCCGATGAACTTGATGACAACGATGATAATGAAATTGATGAATGTATCCCACCCTGCATAGTAAAGCGATGGATACTTTACATACCAATTGCGACGGTTTTGAGGGAAATCGAAAAGGCACGTTTTATCACTTTGTTACAATTATCTTCAATCATGCACATATAAGAACACATAATGGTTAATATTCCAACAACATTAAACATTATTAGTCGAAATAACGCAAATTTTGGAAATTAAAACAAATTGACAACATCACTCTTCGACTTTCCTCCAAAAACCCCACCCTGGGTGTTTGCATGTGAATAATAAAATAAATATATTATTATCGTATGACCGATCAAAATTATTTTGTCCATTGTAATGCCTTCCGTACAATATTAATATGTATCCTTAACAATACAGCAACGCTATCTCAATCTTATTTGTTTTAACTGTGAGTCAATGTCCAGCACTTGAAGTGCAAGGGAATTAGGACACAACAAGTTCATCGACACATCGATGCGACTACACGACGAACTACACCTAATGTCGTCAAGTATACGTTTAAGCTTCCTTCATACATATTGCGACATGCACAGAGACACAGCTTAAAAAACTTCCAAAGAAAATACATTATAAAGTAACAGTACTATAAAGATTTTGTAGTGAAATATTATATTCTATCGATGAGAGTGAAGTTGGAAGAGAAAATTATGCAATAGTTGTTATCTTGTATTAAATTGATGCATCTAAAATGTAAGCTTTAAGTGGTTTTGATTAGTCAGATGTCATTGAAAATTCTTTAAGTTAATTTTACTAATAAGAGTTGTAGATTAGTGGAAATCGGAGAGATTAAATATCGGGACTTGTGTTCGTAAGTGGCAATAAATATGTATGGTAATTGATACAGCGGAAAGAAATGTTTAGTGGGGAACTAATTAAAAAAAATGATTGAACTAAACTGTGCTATCAGCTAATTCGTAAAGGTACTCAATTACAATAATATTAATAAATCTAATCTATCTATCTATATCATCACGTCAGATCCCTTGCGGGTTAGCCAGAGAGTACAGAGTTCCAACAAGTTCTTTCCTTACATACCTCTCTGGTTTCCTCCACTCTCATAGTTAGTCTCATACACGCTTGTAGGTTACGGAGACTCTTGACTTGTCCTTCAGATAAGACACGGTATTTTTGGTCATGGTAAGATAGTCTAGGTCTTCCCCGGTACCTACATATTTTCACTTTCGCATTGTATGTCTATTTTGTCATTCTTTCTTCTATATGCCCGAACCAACAGAGCATACCCTTTCTCATCTTTACACCGATACTAGCTTTCATATTTACTTGCTTTCTTCGGTCGTTCAGCTTCACTCCGCACATCTGCACATCGTTACCAACTACAATCCTTGCATTCATTCTAGTTTCTTCCCGTTTAAAAACCATCAAAGAAGATAATAATAATTCTTATTAAGTCGATTATTTTTCTGAAATCTGAAAAAAAATAGAAAATATCGGAGATCATAAACACTTCATTGATATAACAGTTAGATACTGATAAGCGGACTAATATTTGCTTTTTATTTCCCTTCCCCTCTTAAAATTAAGATGACTTAGTGCCAAAATAAGAAAGTTTATAGAAATTAACGCCCTAACGCCTATGTTGTTTAAACAAGCGTAGCCAAGGTGTACTGGCTCCGAACCTACCGAACACCTATACAGTGAAATCAACATCATACCAAACACGAACTCCTAACTGCTATGGAGAATCTTTTGATACAAAAACCGCACTTTATTCGACCGAAGATTCCAACTTAGGACGTCAGTCAGGCAATGTTTTAAACAAAATAATAATTTTCTGTTACGTATACAGCCTCGCGATCGATTCGCTATGTGCAGTTCACACATAATATTGGAATGGCTCTGAGTGATTTTACTATTGTAGTGAATAGCCTACTGTACCTGTCAATACAACGACTGACATTGTATGATGCGTGTACGCATTCTACCCGTATAGCGCTAAATCCAGTGGTTACGTAGATAAAGAATGCTAGAAGATATAGAGCTAGCTACCTTAGACATGTAGTTAGCTAACCTTGTGCGGGTCTTCAAATGTCAATTCTAAGTCTAGTGGGGTATAGCTGGCAATCACAAGTTCCATAATACGAATCCTAACAAAGTGTTATTGTGATTTCTCTATCAATCAGCATTAGCACTACGGAGTCTGGAATTGTGCCCAAAAAGCTCGGGCAAAATTACATTGGGACAATTGTAGACAAAATGTGGGTGTATACTCCTACGCCCCTAGAGTATATGATCCAAATCTCTATGGTATACATGCATCCCATGACGTTATTTTTGCATTACAAATACCTTATTTCGTGCTATAGTTTTATTTTACCTCTGTATATGTATATTCTGCCCGCAACTTCGTCCGCGGGGATTTTGGACAGGAACCTAACATTTTTTCGGGATAAAAAGTATCCTATGTGTTAATCCACGTAATAAACTCTGTGTATTCCAAATTTCATCCAAATCCGTTCTGCTGTTTTTGCGTGATTAAGTAACAAACATCAAAATAATTATAATATACGTAGGATTATTCTTTCACGTGCAGAAATGTTAGGGATCACTGAGGATGTTCTTCTTGAGGTGCCTTTGAGCGAGTTGTTCTCTTGCCCTTTCGGTTGTCCAGTAAAGCTGTAAAGGCACCGCGGCCAACAGCGTGGAACATTCACACACACACATACACACAATCATTATTCAAATTCAACAGGAAAACAATTACTAATTACCAAATCATTTTCATCGAACTTTATGCATAAACTGATGTATTCATACATTACCTCACCCGCGTTCTCATAAATTAAACATGAATTGATAAACGTATCGACACGATATGACGAGTCCTAGTCGTTTTTAATTCAATATAATCAACATAGATATTGATTTTTCAATCGAATTAATGCCATGTTGATAATGCGCATGGCGCCATGTAGCAATGAGTATGCGCCTACGCCGATAAGAATAATATAGATAACACGATAAATTTGTACGTTTCATGCGGACTGTAGGGCTGTCCTATACGGGAAAACTTTGCACGCGCGGGACAAAACATTGTCGGCCCGTGATTCGCATCAGAATCAGAATATTTTATTCATGTAAACAAATATAGTATTTATGACCACCACCACTTCTAAATGTTCACAAAAAAGGAAAGAAAATAAATGTGATTATGTTACATTACTAGGGAATGTTAACTAACAATAGTTGAAAGTTAGTATTCAAGTGGAGCTAGAATAGCACCTATCCAAGCATTTTTATCTTATAAATGATCATCTATTGTATAATCAGATATTTTATACGAGTCAAAATAGGCTTGAATACGAAAGAAAAAAAAATACAGGAGGTGCTACATAGCTATCGCACAGCTAATACGGATGCGCGTTAATGCGCATACCCACCCCTTAGCCAGGCGCGGTCGTACGTACTTACTTACCCGCTAACAAGCGACGTCTTCTCGTAAACACAAAACAATGCTCGTCCGGTGAAGCTATAAAGGCCCCGCGGCCAACAGCGTAGATTATTCACACACTTACAAAAGGAATTATGCCTATTGTACCATATTAAATAAAAAATATTGTAATACTAAAATTCCTCGAAAAACCTCTCTGGTCTAATCGCAAAGTGCATCGCTTTGTGATCACGAGATCCTGGGTCCAAATCTTAAGCCGGACAAATGTAGTTTTCCTAACGAAAACTTCCTACTATGAGTCCGGAGTCTGGAATTATGCCTAATTATATATGGCAATAGGCTCCTATTACATGGGATCTAACATCGTCGACGAAAAGTGGATGTACTCAGTTTACCTCTGTCACCCCCGCTTGGGCAATATAGGCGTGATGGTGTGTTTATTACTAAAATTATGTGTAATGAAGATATATTCAGTTTATAATAAAATTGTGTGTGTGGCGCGTCCTTCGTTTTTGATCTTCCGTGGTCTCGTTTATTCATCAATACAATTCTTAGAACGAGTTCTCTCGTGTTAAACTTTGTCAATATACGTCATGCTAGCATGTAAGACAAAGTTTTTCACGCCTAGGGCGATAACATCCGTGACATATATTTCATCTAGCCGCCTGTGCTAGCCCTGTATCTGAAAGTCCCTGTAGTCGTGGAGTTCATCTCTTTGATTATGAACGATATTTTACAAAAATTTTAATCATTAAATCAGCCTATGCGGTCCCACTATTGGGTAAAGGCCTTCTTTCAAATCGAGGTGAAAGAAATTATGTCATACTACAACACGCGGACTCAGTGCCTGCTCATGCAAGTTTGTGGCAACCTGCTGTAGGAAGTCATCAAGCCGACTATAAAGCTTCCAACTTGGCTTAATGGCTATCGCATAAAGGAGTTACCGGCATCACGACTACATTCCCCAAGAAGGGATAGCAGAGGTGTACTTTGTACACCCGTTTTTCGACGTGCGAAGTTAGAATGAACCGAGCATTATTCTTTATTCTTCATTTTTCTTACAAACAATCTCCTCTCAATCTACATCTAGTCTTACGAAACACTGCAAACTGATTTATACATTCTCTTTCAAAAAAGTCGACACTAAATATTCCCTTTTTTGTTTTGCTCATCCCCATTAATTCGTACAACGAAAATCGCTTAGTTATAAATACGGACACGATTTCAAGCTTAAAGCCGGGGGCGAGAAATAACACAAAAAACAAGGATAAAAGAGGAAAGTCGAGTAATACTCGTAAATTACAGAAAAAATACATTCGTTTCTGAATTATCTGATGGGATAAATTGGGTCCTGATACTTGTTCATCTTGTTTCACTTACGCTAAATTATTTTTGAGATGAGATTGCGAAGCCTTGTGACATGTCATCATATATGATAAAAGGATAGAATAGGTTTGTATATCATTTACAATATTACATGTAGGAGTATGCACTTAGGTATAATTCGATTAAGAGGGTAGAGGTCGCTAGAGAGGTCTGATATTATAATAATCCACTAAATACAGGATGTAACCAAATAGACCGTGTCTTATCTGAAGGGCAAGTCAGGAGTCTCCGTAATCGGCGAGCATGTTTGAGACGAACTATGAGAGTGGAGGAAGCCAGAGAGGTGTGTAAGGAAAGAACCTGTTGGAACTCTGTACTCTCTGCCTACACCGCAAGGGAACTGGCGTGATGATATAGATAGATAGAACTAAATACAGAACTATGAATGAGACTGGAGGAAATATGAGGGTTTGTGAAGAATGAACCTGTTAGAACTCGGTACTCTCCGTACTCCCGTAACGGATTTGGCGTGAGAAAAAAATAACTAAATACACGGAGATTATACTAGGCATAACATCTTACGGAACGGTATTAAAAAATTTTATTTCTCTTGCCCTTATTTGACAGTTTAAATTAAATAAATAGATATTATTTCAGTTTATTAGCATAAGTCTGGCAAACCAAGAGTCTCCGTAACCGGCGTGCGTGTATGAGACGAGCTGTGAGAATTAAGGAAGCCAAAGAGGTATGTAAGGAAAGAACCTGTTGGAAATCTGTACTTTCTGCCTCCCCGCAAGGGATCTGGCGTGATGATATAGTAGTAGTAGCAAGTCTAGCCAACGTGACTAGTACTCATCGGTGGTAGGCTACGGCCATGGCTGGTCAGCATCCTCCCAGCAGTCATGACGGCAGGCGACTCAATTGTGTCTCGGCATGTGCGGAGTTACCGCACGAAGAGGCGGATTTACCCCGATCATACCGATTCGGAACTCGATCTAACCTCCGTCGCCTCAGCCTATTTCAGAAATGAAATTAATAATAATTCAGAGTGAATAGGCTAGATTGCCTCGTTGGACTAAATGCAAATAATGCGCTTGCGATCACGAGGTCCCGGGTGCAAATCCTAGGTCGGAAAAATGCAGTTTTTCTGTCGATAAATTCTCAGTGTAACTCCGAACTTTGGATTTGTGCCCAGATATGGAAATAGGCAATAAGTGGCTGTACGCAGTACACCTCTGCCACCCGCGTTTGAAAAATGTAGACGTGACGGTGTGATAGGGTAAATTTGTTCGTATTTCAGTCCAGATCAGTCAAGCACACAGCATGTCTTAACCACGATAATCCAACTTAGTATATATACACGCGTATGTAAGAAGTTTGTAGTGGATATGTTTGTCTACTGGCGCCTGCCGTATGTAATTGTTCGAACAAACAGACACATAGCGTCGAGACGCCTGATTTACTAATGTATCTAGTTTTAGCACTTACACAACCCGCACGACGATTATGAGCAAAAACGTTAACCTTTTTGTGAAAATTCTAATAATATTTCCGTATACGTCAGTATGCGTTGGTCCTGTGGCGAGGTACCCAATTTTTTTTCTGTAACAATCCAGAGTATGAAATTGTGCCCGTTGTAAAATCTCATCCCTGATTAAATTGGAACCTAAAATTGTCAGTGAAATGTGGGTGCGGGTGACTCAGTATACAGTGCGGATTATAATAATATTAGCTTTGTTAAGAAACTGTCCCACCGTTGGGCACGGGCCTCCTCTCAAACTGAGAGGGTTTAGGCCATATCCACCACGCTGGCTCAGTGCGGGTTGGCGAACTTTACACACCTTCGAGATACTCTTAGGCATGCAGGTATTCTGACGATGTTTTCTTTCACCGTTAAAGCAAGTGATAATTAATTTTTAATACGCACATGCTTTCGAAAAGACAGGTGCGTGCCTGGGTTTGAACTCGGACCTCTGACTTCAGTCCAACGGTCTAACCACTAGGCTATCACTGCTATTTTTGTGTGCGGATTACTTAGACTAAAATTATGCACGATACGATAACTTTGTTGACGAGTAAAATTAGGCAACTCGTAACCGGCACATTTTACGAAATAATCCACGATAATTATTTCGTAAAATTCCTATTATTTTATAGCATTTCAATAACCGAAGACATGCAAAATTGTTTTTAATCACCTTGACAAAGTACCCAAAAAGTGAAAAACTATACCTTGGACCGGAGAAAAGTGTGAAAAACGATCATGGAATTATATATTGTTAAAATGAACCCGAAAGGTTAATAAATACCATCAACGGAAGGCCAAACCACTGACCTCATGCGGATTCCTTAGAAAATTAATATATTTCCTTCTATAGGAAATTAACATCGAATTAAGATAACGTAATTATTCTGACTAGTGATTTCTTCGAAGCGCATTTGACATCACAATTTGACATCATCAACTTTTAATCGTGTGTCACAGGGATAAATGTAATTTTTTTTGAGTTCACGAACTTATCAGAGCCCTTATCCGATATGACCAAACGCGATGCGTTACGATATCTTCGTGAAATTATCGTGTAAAGGTATACTGTATAACACTGGAGTACCACTAACCGGCAAGCGTGTATGAGACGAACTATGAGAGTGGAGGACGCCAGAGAAGTATGTAAGGAAATAACCTGTTGGAACTCCGTACTCTTTGCCTACCCCGCAACGGATCTGGCGTGATGATATAGATAGATACCATTAAACGATCATAACACGAAGTTATCGTAATGCGTCCTGTTCCGTCATAGCGAATAAGGACCCTGAAACGAAAGGCGTGCGTTGTCACCGATCATTCCCTCAATATTTATTATCTGATAATGAAACGCAAGCAAAACGAACTGGGACAGCTGATGACGCGTCTGTTAGATTAGAATTTATTGGATTTTTAATTTGAATGAAATATAGATGTCATAAAAATTCCATCGTGCTGTAAGGAAACTGTTTACAAATATTTTCGAACATATCGCAGATTGAACACTAATATTATTAATATTAGTCTTCATAACCGGCGAGTGTGTATGAGACGAACTATGAGAGTGAAGGAAGCCAGAGATATGTGTAAGGAAAGAGCCTGTTGGAATTCTGTACTCCTTGCCTAGCCCGCCAGATCCCTTTGGCGTGATGATATAGATAAATGTAGAATTTTGTTTGTACAGCTATTGTAAAACGTGGTTGAGTGTATTTTTAAAGAAGTAATACGTGTATCTTATAAAAAAAATATATAAATATCCTTACATTTTCACTTTCGAGGTGGTGGTGGTAGACATGTAATGTGTTCACTCACATTTTTGTGGTGATCCTATTGCCATTACACTGCCTGAATAACTCTATATTCGACCCTATTTGAACTTAAGATCTCAATCTTAATTACCAGATTCACCATGCGTCACTAAACTAACAAATCAGTTTAAAGTTTTTTAATGATAGAGATTATTTTATTTATTATTTGGCAATCTTTAAGAGAGGCCTTTGTCCTGTCCTAAAAGTTAAAGTCTCTGACATAGCACTCAAAATTGCTAAACTTAAGTGCAGAGGGCGGGGCACATCGCTTTTAGAGAAGGCAGAAAAGAGGGCAGAAAAGTTCTCGAGTGGCGACCACGTACCGGAAGACGTGGAGTGGACAGGTCCCCTACATGATGGACCGATTCACCAGGTGGTGAAAGTCCCGGGTAGAAGTTGGATACGTGCAGCACGGGGTCGGTCGTTGCGGCGGTCTTTAGGGGAGGTCTTCGTCTTGCAGTAGACGTCTTGAGTTTGGTCAAATAGCTGACAGAGCGCGATGGGAGCGCGATAGAAGCGCTCGGCTACTCCCGGTTGTGACGTTTGCCGTCACGTCGCGCGGGGCAGCGCTGTGTGGCGTCTTCCGTACATTTTAGTACATTATAACTCCCCAAGTCGCGCCACCGTCGCGCTCCCGTTGCGCTGCGTCGGCTATATGGTGAAACCTTTAGATAGATATATACAATTTTCAGGTTATGACGGATAATTTAACCTGTTGTATTAAAATCACATGCCACATAGCACACTCTAAAAGCTTTTCACTCTTTAAAATATGTTGGACTAGTGAAAACGACTTAAAATTCATATAAAAGTGTGTATCTGCGTATACTTGTTTGCATTCTCCGCACTTAGAATTCTTAATAATAATGTAAATTGAAGAAACATGACACGGAATTTAACTAGTATTTACTAGGTTTCCCTAACGTACCAACAATAATTCTATTGTTATGAAACTAACATCTTGACCAAAATTCGAATACTCATATTAATATTATTAATAAAAGTAAATACTTAGCTTGGTAAAAATACCTATGGTGTTAGAATTTTGTAAAAAAATAAAGGTAGGACATGGTACATGGATATGTAAATAATTTGAGTAGTCAAATTGTAATACGATCAGTGTTCCCGATTGTACTTGAAAAATATGAGCAAGTATAGAAATCGCCAAAGCTAACACCTGCCCTTAATTTAGTACAATGGACGGACGTACGGCTTGGTACAGTGGTTGGAGCTTGAGTCGCTCAGCCCACTGGATCGAGAAGTCTCGGGTTCGATTCCCGCAAAGGAAAAATTTTTTTGTGGCCCACAAATATTTTGGTTCGGTCTGTGTGTGTAAACGCACCCACGACACAGTAATAATTCCAAGTGTGGGACATAGTTGTTTAGAAAAAAAAAAAATTTGTAACGGGAATGTAGATTCTCCAAGAGGGGATGCCGGAGGTGTTACCGTGTACACCCATCCGACGATGTTAGGGGCACAATGCGAGTCTCTGGACTGATACTAGTATTTTTTATGGAATTTATACTGTGTCTGATCCTGAATTCGAATCCAGGGCCTTGTGATGCACCAACCTACACCAACGAAGCAGTGTTTAATTTAGTGTACGAGCCATAATCATTTTTTGTTAATAATATTTGTTACACTACAAATATTTATTATTATAAATATATAAGTATTTGAACAAGTGTAGGCGCGTTTTTTTTAATACTTTAAAGGTTCTTCATTACCAGCGGCAAAGCTTCGAAAATCGACATCATTATCAATACAAGCGGTCGAGGTTGCCGTGCGTTACTGCGCACAATAGGTACCCGCCTTTACATAGCTCATGCAATGACAAATGTTTACGTGACATAATATACACATCTCAAAATGAACTCTTGTACTTTAAGATACGGTACATAATTGCTTAGAGCGGGAAGTACCTGGGAAAAAATTTCCAACTCTTCTATTGCGGTCTTGACCCAAGAGCTAGGAAAGGCATGATCGAATGTAATCGTAATTGCGTCATTAATGAAGTTTAAAACATTGAGCTTCCGTGTACTCGGAGGATGTCACGTATCGTCACTTATATTTTTTTTTCAACTTCTACAGAATATCCAGGCAGACTTTAAATCTTATGTTACCTCAACATAGGATGTATAAAACTACAATTTAGTCGGTATACGAGTTTTGTTTTTATTATATTAATAAGAGTTTCATTCTGTCAGCGGTCATATTTTCGATTCTGCCCCAAATAAGCTAGCCCTTTGTTTTTTCAATTACGGTAAGCCTTTTGGCTAATGTAGTATTTCATTGTAATTAATATGATAATGATAATGATTGCCTTGTTGGTCCAGTGGTAAAGCGCATCGCTCTGTGATCACGAGGTACTGAGTTCAAATCCTAGGTCGGACAAATGTAGTTTTTCTAATGAATAACTTCCTAGTACGAGTCCGAAGTCTGGAAGTGTGCCTGGTATATGGCAATAGGCTCGCCTCCTGTTACATGGGACCAATCATCGTCGGCGAAATGTGGGTGTACTCAGTACACCTCTGCCACCCCCGCTTGGGGAAAATAGACGTAACGGTGTTATTCATAATACTACCACTATTAGTATAACATCATGCCAGAACCCCTTCAGGGTACGTAGAGAGTACACAGAGTAAAGATTTTCAGTGGGCTTTTTCCCTACAGACCTCTCTCATCTCCTCCACTCTCATTGTTCTTCTCATGGACGATGTTAGTTAATCTATTTTATTTTGTATTTCCTAATTTACAATGAATCTGGCCTTTTTTGAAGTATGTTTAAAGTTTTATTCACTTTCGATAATTTATGTAATATCAAAATTAATTAACCGTTGGTTTTGCTACATAAAATAAATATAGAGACTCTTCAATACAACGCTAAATAATAATGTTAAAAGTAAGTAATAAATAAAATATAACATTACAACAAAAATGAAAGATTACAAAAAGCTAATGAAAAAGTTATTAAATAATTTTGAATAATGGTACAATCGCCATTAGAGTACAGTGGACACGACATAGCAATGATCATCATTTCTTATATCAGTGAACTATCGATTACTGTTTGGGTTGAGTAAGTTTGACTATTGACATAGAATGTATGAGAAAATGGTCACGCGACAAAATTTTAATTATATAAGCAAACCTCACACCGCAGGAGTATAAAAGTCACCCGCAGCACATTTTTTATAGGTGCTGCCAGAATACCAGCGCTGCACTATACTGCTTTTTATGGCGCAGCAACATGCTGAGGAAGCAGCCTGTTTAGCCTCACACAATCTCTGACATACGGCTATAGAACTGTATTTTGTATATTTACCTTTTGTGTATGCGTATGTGGGTGTGTGTGGTTAAATAAATATATTTTCTTTCTTTCTGATCTATTTTTCTATTAATATCATCACCCCAGATCCCTTGCGGCGTAGGCAGAGAGTAAAGAGTTTCAACAGATTCTTTCTTAACAGACCTTGTACCCTTACCAGGCTTGTTGATGATGATGAAAGAGCATAATACTCTACATTTATTTTTACTGTTTGAAATTTTATCGTTACAAGTTTTTCGATTGATGAGTCGCCTTTTGTGATATCCTTTCAAGTGGTACCCGCCCACTAAATAAATTCCTAGGTCACAAGGAAATCATAACGTTTCATATAAGATGCCATTGTAATAGATCGTGCGCTTGACAACATGTCTCCCAAAAACTCGTTCTCTTTGACATGCATAGGTCTGTCACGATGTTTTCCTTCGCCATAAGCAGTGACAATCATACTTATCCACCTGCTCACCATGTAATTAAAAATCAAAAGTCATGGTCTGTTTACATTGACTGTTTGTTTGTGTAACAGTTACGAAAACTTAACATCGTGTTTTCCTTAAACATTCTGTGAGATTGATTAGGTAAGTGTATTTTAAATAGAGAATAGATTTTGATAGATGGAGTATGTGGAATTAACACGGTCTCACTTTTGTCATTAGGATACGGAACCCCATAGCTGGGAACCACTCATCTTAGACTAAAATTTGCATTTGTAGATGTTATACATTTTGTATTTATACATATTGCACTTTTGGCATTTGCACATTTTGCTTTTGTGATACGAGCTATCTATGTTATGGTTTCGTATGACTTTCTTTTGAAATTATTAGCCCTTTAGAAGTCCGTGAACGTAAATAGGACTGATTTCTACAATACCTTTTTTAATTTTAATTAGCGTTAAGAACGAGACTGATCTATAAATTGCATATATTCATCGACATCTCATTTTGACGGCATATTATGCAAAATTAGTATGGATTCTTTCCCTTTCGTTCCAGTTTAGCTTAGATTGTAGAACTCTATGTGTTATTTTTATAGTCTATTTAATAGACGATTGGCTTATACAGCATGATTTTTCGAACATCGTTAATATTAAAGGATGGTATACAGTTTTCCTACGTCCAGCAGTGGACTGCTATACATAAAAGATGAAAGTTGAAGCTGATAAAGTCTTTGACTTTTAAATGAATTTTGTAAAAAATACCACCTACCTGTATCATGTATTTTTGAAAATATGAGAATGCTAGTTACTTTTTACCTTTTTACGTTACAATTTTCTGTATATTTTATTGTTAGGATCAGACATGCTTATAGTATCCTCCAATATTAACCACTTTTAAGAAATCATGCTGCATATATTTTCGGGCTTTTGCTTGCATAATCAAAGAAACATATATACAAGTGTTTTCCTTATTTTGCCACATAATATTTGTAATGGTAAGGTGCTATGTTAGATTACAAAAGCATTTGTATGTTCATAAGAAATTTTCAATTGGATTTAGTATGTGACCAATTAAGGTAGCCCTCTTGCCGCCGTGAGAATGCTTAAAGCCAAAGTAAATAAAGGAAATGAAATGAGATGTAAAAGGTCACCATTTATTGGCCGACTATCAAGCGGTCAGATGTTGGGTGAGTCAAGGCGATTTTGACCAAATAATCTTTAAACACATACCTTCGGTAATTTACTGACATCGTCCTCAACAATAAGTGTCATATTACGTTGGTATCTATCTTAACTTAAATTTGAGGTGTATATCGAAATCGCTATTGATATTTTTGTTAATAAAATCGGACTTTATATAATAATAATAATATTAGCCCTGTTACGAAACTGTCCCACTGTTGGGCACGGGCCTCCTCTCAAACTGAGAGGGGTTAGGCCATAGTCCACCACGCTGGCCCAGTGCGGGTTGGCGAACTTCACACACCTTCGAGAAACTCTTAGGCATGCAGGTTTCCTCACGATGTTTTCCTTCACCGTTAAAGTAAGTGATAATTAATTTTTAATACGCACATGCTTTCGAAAAGACAGAGGTGCGTGCCTGGGTTTGAACCCGAGACCTTTGACTTTGCAGTCCAACGGTCTAACCACTAGGCTATCACTACTTTATATTTAGCTTCAATTGGGGTTCAACATGTTTTTTCGTTTATGTACTTATAAAATTAGAGTGAAAAACGTTTTTTTTACAAATAAGTGAATTAACTCGGTTAACGTGTCATAACAACAAATCAACATTTATGATTACAGTTAGAGGTTTTTTTTTTTATAATACACAACAAATGAAGACAAAATAGCTGGGAATTGATGAAATGGTATAAAAAATAATAATATTAACCCTGTTAAGAAACTGTCCTACCGTTGGACATGGGTCTCCTCTCAGACTGAGAGGGTTTAGGCCATAGTAAAACACGCTGGCCCAGTGCGGGTTGGTGAACTCACAGACCTTCGAGAAACTCTTATGCAAGCATGCAGATTTCCTCACAATGTTTTCCTTCACCGTTAAAGCAAGTGATAGTCAATTTTTAATACGCACATGCTTTCGAAAAGACAGAGGTGCGTGCCTGGGTTTGAACCCGAGACCTCTGACTTTGCAGTCTAATGGTCTAACCAAGGCTATTACTGCGCCACGAAATGTTCTCAGAAAAAAATTAAGTTCGATTACCAAAAGTATATATTTATTCCGTAAGGCACGGTCTATAATAAAAGGGACGTAAGTGTAAAAATTTAAATATCAAAATTTCTTAAATTACCCGGACAAACGTTAACATTGAATAGTTTAACTTCGACAATGTCAGTTGTACGCAAACATATAAAGGCTTGTTACGTTAGCATGTAAAATGCAAATAAAAACATCTACAAGGTAAAGCCTATAAACGTGATAATCTGCAAATTAACACATGATTATACATTAACATATTTACATTTGGAACATTTATATATATTTTTTTAATTGTATAGTCCCACTGCTGGGCAAAGGTCTTTTTCATAACTTTCTAGACGGAAACACTGGCTTGACGACTTGGATGCGTTTCATGGTCGACCGGAGACGGCTCATAACACATCGGTCTAGATCATCATCATCTCCGCCTATACTTGTCCACTGCTGAACATAGGCCTCCCCAATCGCTTTCCAGCGTAACCGGTCCGATGCCACCCGCATCCAACGACTTCCTGCGATTTTCACAACATCGTCGGTCCATCTGGCCGGCGGCCGTCCTACGCTCCGCTTGCCAATACTGTATCTATCTATTACGTATGCCTACAATTATCTATCTATTACGTACAATAGATAGATAATCGTAATAATAAGGCACTAGAGGTGTAGCTGCATGAACTTGTCGCCACACACGTTAGAAAATTATCGCAAAATGCACAGCGTGGACTAATGTATGTGATACACTGACTAAAGTTTGTATTTTGCAGCATTTTTGCAGTTGAATAACTGCAGAATATCTTTTCTGTTATTTTTTTTATTGTAGGTTATTAGCTCACCAACTATCGATTACACGCGTTCCAATACTCGTAATGTACTTTCTTAAGTATTATAAATCATCGGGAAGCATTACATTCTTTTTTTTTATTAAAAACGTAGCCCCACACTAGGATTTATTCCAGGGTCGTGGGTGCGTTTACAAACATGAAAATTCCCATACACAAATATCCAGACCGGAACAAATAATTGTGGATCACACAAAGATTTGTCCCGTGCGGGAATCGAAACCGCGACTATTAGACACAGTGGGCGGAGCGGCTTAAGCTCTTAACCACTGCGCTAAATCGTCCGCATTTACAGCAATTATATGCCTAAGTCTATGCCTATTTTTTTTAATTAAACGTATTGGAGTACAATCAGGTTTTTGCCAATGAGCAGCAATACATATTCAGACTAAACAAATAAAGTAATACACACATCATAGAGTCTATACAAATGTGGTATTTAAACTGTCGTTCGCATTAACAGCTCTTCTAATTTTGTTGAATTACAATCAGAACCTGTTGTTGCCTCGCTATTTTAAGCTCACATTCTTACAAAACTGTTTGAAATTATTACGAACAAGCGCTCGTAGCGCTGTGCGACCGCGGTGTTCTTACCGATTACCAAGGTTAAGCAGCGTTCGACTCGGTCGGCCCGAGATGGGTGACCGTTTGTGGCATTTTCATATTCGAGCGTCTCCGTGCTTCGGAAGGCACGTTAAGCCGTTGGTCCCGGCTCCCAATTAATGTGGTAGTCGTTAAGCCGTGTTGGAAGCCTTAAAGGTGGCTTGATAAGTTTCAACAGCAGGTGTCCACAAACCTGCCTCCATCTATCCGCCCTGGGTCCGCGTGGTGGAGTATGACCTAATCTCTCACACCTCGATTTGTGAGAGAAGGCTTTTGTCCAGCAGTGGGCAGTATAGGCTGATATTATATTATAGGGTGTTTAAATGCTTTTGCATATCAGCAATCTCCTTGTAAAGTGAGTATTTTAGCTTGTCTTTGGTTCTTTAAGACCGGGTGGTTTTTACGAAATATTTCGTAGGGGATTGGGTCCACTTACAGGTACTTTATGAGAAATATATGCTATGCAAGACGGCTGCCGGCAGGCGTAGAAATTTTTACAATATTGCGAAAATTTACGTGGACGAAGTTTTTAAAAGCTAGGGGATCAGGACTATTTAAAAGATGACCCGCGATCATATGTCCTGTCTAAAAAAAGGACTTTGAGTAAGTCCTTCTTACTTGTTGATATTAATTATACTATCCAATGGTGGTAGGTTACGATTTGGTTAAGGATAAAAAAATTAAGAATTTTTAATTTATGCGGGTTTACCACCTGAGCTAACGTTCGCTCCCTTGTTTGTTGTTTGAATAATTGATATCTAATAGAAAAGTATCTGTGCACCTGTATTGTGGATATGCATATTAATAAGTAGGGTCGATGCCTATAAAAACCATAACACCTGGAATAGGTATAAAAATGGATAGCACGAGCGTATAAACTATAATCATATATACTTTTTTCACGCGCTATCCAGTTCTATGTCTATTTGTCTACGACCTAAATTTTGATTCAGGAGTAAATCGTTAGGAATGTTTTAATAAAGATTAATAAGGTTCAAATTCCTACAGATTATAAATTATTCTTTTTCTAGTCGTGGGAATGACTCAAAAACCTCCCACCAACCGCGCTGTCTTTGAAATAAAATTAAAATAAATCTAGGGCCCTGTTTAGTTCACCCCTTGTCTCTACAAGGGATGACGGCATCACAACCAGTGTTATGAGATCCAAAGGCTAAGGAGTAAAGTAGTGTAATGTTTGACATGGTTTTAAATTGAGTGATGCGTTCCTCCTTGGTTTTATTTTTTAAGGAAATCAAAGAGTGCGCAAAAGGCCTGTACACCGATCATTTACATGTGTTAGTTACAACAAAAACAATTAATGCATCGACGATAAATCAATCAACATCTTTCTCAGTGGTGCAAACGCATACTTAAACAATGTCAATTCCATAGCTGCCTAAATAGCTTTAATTTAAAAAACAACGTGTTAAAAACAAGCGTACTATGTAAAACAATACGTGTTTATCGCGCGGGCCAGCTCTGCCGCAATAAGGAGTAAGGTACTGCCGCATTGACCCATTTTGATAAAGGCGTGAATAGATTACACTACGTCCACTTTAATGCTTAGGTGCCGCATGCATCGCTTTCCGTGTTTCTTTCCATTTTTTATCTTCTTCAAGGTTTTTATTTATTTTTCCAGGAAACACATAAAGTCACAAAGATTATCTTTGCACATTCCATTCCTAAAAAAAATGTTAAGCAAGTTTTTTTTTGGTATTTAAAATCTAAATTATAATTTTTAATGTTAGCATATGACTCGATGCTCTAAAAATAACTAACATTTTTCAAAGCGATTTTCTACATGAATATCTACGTAAGTGAAAACTTTGTTAGGTCACCAACAAAGCCTCGCGTGCACACTGCCACAAGCGCACGCACACGAACAAAAAAGTTTAACTTATAAGTTTATAATCAAGCGAGGTTTTTATCTCGTAGTCGTTGGCCGCCCGCCGCGCAGCGCGCATGTCGCCCTCAGCGCTGAAGCCTCACAAATACGCGCGTGAAAATACACTCACCCGCATATGAATATTAAGAAAATAAAAAATCCAGTCTGAATAACTCAAAGAAGTCTCGACTGTCAAAGGCGTTTGACAAATAAAAGGTGTTCCATTTTTGAAATCGCGCTCGCCGGGCTTATTCGGAAAATTATGAAAGTGATGTGAAACGTAGGTGTTTCTCTTCAGAGTATATTCAGCGCCTACTCTGTATTTTTCTAGTGACTACAAAAGCTATTGTTTGCGTTTCGCCCGAATTGAAGCACAAAAAGTATACTGTTTTCAGTGGTTTGGTTCTATTGAATGAGAAGTGTGTTGAAAAAATATTACATAAAAGTGGATTGTTCAGTTTTAGTAAAGGAAAATCGGCAGAGTAATTCAGTTAGATGTATGTTCATCATAATATACAACGGGACACAACATGACGGCAAAGTTCGGCTATGTAAGTAATTGGTTTTTTCTTTTGAATATTTTCTCCTTTGCGTCGCTAGTTGCCATGTTGCGTAGCTGGTTAATATGAATGGGGAGAGATAATCAAATACATTTGTTTTTTTACCATCTTATCGTTTTAGCTAGATGGTATCTTATTGCTGTATCCTTTGAGTATCTTTACAATCATTTTATCTTTAGTATACTATGATAAACTCTAAACTTGGAACATTATCAAACTATTTTCGATGTGGTATTTCACCGAAGTAAGTTCGTTCATAAAAATGTTATGAATGAAAATTTATTTTTCAATGTAATATGTATCTTTATTGCGATAAAAGATAGTGCAAATCTTAATTATACTTAATCTGAATCGGAGCGTATTTTCCTTAATACCTCTAAGTATAAGTATTTACGTAAGTATAGATAAATAGTCAGCTTATATTCGTTATGCCTACAAAACAAAAACCCATTTAAGCACACGCACACTACCCACAATAACAGGTTGTTAAATACTATTATGGCTTTATAATATATTATTTAGAAATAAAAAGCAAAATTTGATACCGTTTATCGGAATGTAAGACGACCATGACATTCGAATACATACAACGTATGAATTATAAGGCTTATCAAATGCGAATTTCTATAAACTTAAGCTACAGTGAAATGAATCAAGGGTGATATCAAGAAGTATTTATATAACTGCACAAAATATTAAAACTGACATGATTTTCCGTCGCTCCAGAGAAATTTTCATGTATAATATTATTGTCAGAGATTATTAATTTAATAACTAGTTCACCAAACATACAATAACCGCAATAATCTCATCTCTATGGTTTTTACAAATACACGATTCATAGCTTTGTTTTTTGACACATTTTCCCACACTAAGATTTATTCCTACGTTGTGCGTTTATAGGTATAAATTTCACATGTACAAATATTTACCTCCGTCGCATAATGTACAATACGTAAAATGACAACCACATAATATACAAAATATGTAATACGACAAATACGCATGTTGTTATTGTCCCGGGAAACCCGCAACTACTCGATTCAGTGATAATCAAAACATTTTTATTGTGAAAAATGTGTTATTATATCCTCAAGCAATATCTTTCGCGGGGCCTTCTTTAGAACTAGTTTTCCTGAATATTACTTAAAATATAGTGCTTTGAATGTCTAGCCGCTCATCGACAATATGGTATAGAAGATGGTATGGTATGTTTATGAATCATTTGAGTCCTTTACATAACTTATTACTTATGTTGGTAGATACTTCTACTTTGTTGGTGGTCTCTTACAAGACATAAATGGCAGAAGTACACTTTTACGATAAATGTAGCAATTCATGTCACCCACTCAGCAAGTCAGAAACTTAAAGAGATGTTATTTTATGTTTTCAAATATCATTTTATAATCTCATAAGCGTGAATAAAAAGGAATAGAGATTATCAACCTATGATATCTATATATTAATAACAACAATATTATATATAACTGCCTCGTTTGTCTAGTCGCGCATAATGCGGATTGTGGTATGCAACAATCGCGTGGTTCAGGGTTCGGGTCCTAGGTCGGACAAAATTTGTTCTTGTATCAAAAATCTTCAATAGTGATCCAGAGTTTGAAATTTCGCTCGCTATATGGGTTTGCCCTATTAAACCTAACATCGTTTGCGATATGTAGATGTACACTTCTGTTGGTCCCGCTTGGGGTATTAAGTCGTGGCAATTTTATTTTTTTAATTATATCTTAAAAATTCGTCGATCAACTGCTGGTATCGTGTGTGAGTTTACTGAATATTTGCGGATTGTACCTATATTTTGGATATTCTATATGTTGCCTTCGTACATATTGTGTATTGTATATTTTGCATAATCTGCGCCTTTGTATATTTTGCGTATACCTAGTATATTTTGGTTATAGTATATTGTGCGTATCATTCATCATGCGACCGACGGACATCGACAGGGTAGATTCATTCATTTCTGCAATAAAAGGTGCATTGCGATTGGTCGGTTTAGTTATCATATGAGCTAAATGTGTTTTTATCTCTGTCTCGTGTCTTAACTTACTATCAACGAGATTAAGAAACATTAATTGTTCTACTGAAATTGATTATTCGCGAGGGATAATGTGAATTTATGTGATAATCAGTTGTAAGAAAGTATTGTAAGATACTTATATATAGAAAAAAAAAACAATAACCTTTTGTTCGCCCTACGATTCAAATCCAGTATCAACATTTTTTGTTTCAATGAAAAATGTACATCGGGTCTGATTATATCATGCGTATACGCAAAGTGATTTTTTGGTAAATTCATTGGGACGTGATTGTGTTATTAATGTGCTTATCTAGTGAAAGTTATACATATAATTAGCATATTACATGGTATATAATATGAATTGGTATGTATAATTTTATATTGATGACTTTTATTGAATGAAATTGGATCATTTGAGAAACTGAAGTCGCTCGCCGCGTCTGTTCTACGTATGTACGCGTTAATCTCAGAAACTACTTCACCAATTTCCATTCCGTTTTCATCCATACATAGACTGGTTTAAAAGATAGGCTCAGGTATATCATTTACAAATATTTTGTGTATATTGACCGAACTATACGTAGTGTAGGGCGCCCTGTAGCTAGGTGGGGCGACGATATTCGTAAGGCAGCGGGCAGGGATTGGAGAAGGAGAGCTGAAGATCGAGCTCAGTGGCGTGCCATGGGAGAGGCCTACGTCCAGCAGTGGACTGACACGGGCTGATGATGATGATGATGATATTTGTCCGTGCTCCTCGTGCGAAGCCAGGTGTGTCGGTAGTTTAGGCTAAATTGTAGAAATAATCTTGCGTTCGTTTAGCGTTCGTTATTCTAACATGGATAGACAGAAGTGATTACGTGGAGATACTATCGCTATTTGAGTACTATCGTTATCGCTATCGCTACCGAAACGCTATTGGAACTCTGCACTGTCTGCCTACCCCGAAAGAGATCTGGCGTGATAATATAGATAGATAGACTATCGCTATTATTTAGGCACATTTTCTTTTATTATCAATCTATATTTCCTTTCCTTTTTCTGGTGTTAAAAAACTGTTACGGTGATTTCGGATATGTGCACTTCTTTACCACCTTTTTTTCATTATTTTCGGCCCTCAGTTTTTGAGAAACCAAGAAATGGAAGTTCGGCTGGAATGGGTAATGCTGGCATAATTTCACAGCCTACTAATATGATAAAAGGGAAAGTTTGTGAGTATTGATGTTTAGATGTAGTATGGATGTATGTTACTTCTCCACGCGAAAAATACGGAACAGAATTCGATGAAACTGTACAGTAATATAGCTTATACGTCAGTATAACACATATGTTATAATTTTTAAAGTTACATACGCAGATATAGTTGCGGGCGACCGCTAGTTAAAAAAATGACCTACATTTACCCTATCCATTTGTGGACTTTTTGTATCGCTGTGACAGCGTATTAATACAATTGAAATATTTTAAACGAGACACTTTTAGTTGTAATGTTTTTTTTATCCTACTAATCCTACCAATATTATAAATGTGAGGGTTTGACTGCCTTGTTGGTCTGGTGGCAAAGCGGATCGCTTTGTGATCAAGAGGTCCTGAGTTCAAATCCTAGGTCGGACAAATGTAGTTTTTCTAACGAAAAATTCCCAGTGTGAGTTCGGAGTCTGGAATTGTGCCCGGCATATGTCAATAGGCTCGCTCCCTATTACATGGGGCCTAACATTGTCGGCGAAACGTGGGTGTACTCAGTACACTTCTGCCACCCCCTCTGGGGAATATAGGCGTGACGGTGTTTTGTATGTTTCAATGTTTGTAATTCAATCACGCAAAAACGGTAGAACGGATTTGGATGAAATTTGGCACACAGATAGTTTATTGCCTAGATTAACATATATGGCACGTTTTATCCTGAACAAATGTAAGGTTCTTGTTTAAAGTCAACGCGGGCGAAGTCGCGGGCATAAACTAGTATAATATATTACTTACTAGTGTATGCCCGTGACTTCGTCCGTGTGAATGAGTAACAAACATTCAAACATACAAATTTTCACATTTCTAAAGTTATTAGGATATTACGTGTAAACAATTTTTTAATGTAATTATTTTCTTGAATGTAGATTGTTAATTTTCATTCAATAAAATATGGACTTATGAAGTTTCCATTATCAATAATACATATGTCCATTCGCATTCGATCAAATATTATTTACACTTCAATATCTCAATTATCAGGGACACGATTAAACAGATATGGCATGTGTTTGTTCAATGAAATTATTAATGAAAACGATAAAATATTTGTTACGTAACGAGGTGAAGAGAAACCTTCAAGTTACTTAAGTCTTGATGTGTAACATCTTTCCTCTCGGTTGCTGGATATTTTTTGTGGGAGTGATTTTGGAAAAGCGACGGAAATGTGTTACAGGAAAACGGGGAAGCGCGCGCTATTTGATTTGACCAATGAGCGCGCGCGGTTGAACCGGGGAAGCGCGTGCTATTTGATTTGACCAATGAGCGCGCGCGGTTGAACCGGGGAAGCGCGTGCTATTTGATTTGACCAATGAGTGCGCGCGGTTGAACCGGGGAAGCGCGTGCTATTTGATTTGACCAATGAGCGCGCGTCGTTGAACCGTGGAAGCGCGTGCTATTTGATTTGACCAATGAGTGCGCGCGGTTGAACCGGGGAAGCGCGTGCTATTTGATTTGACCAATGAGCGCGCGCGGTTGAACCGGGGAAGCGCGTGCTATTTAATTTGACTAATGAGCGCGCGCGGTTGAACCGGGGAAGCGCGTGCAATTTGATTTGACCAATGAGCGCGCGCTATTTGATTTGACCAATGAGTCATCTCAATTTCATAGTAGGATAACATGTTAGATGTTACACATCATATGCGACTACTGTAAGGCTCGTTAAATTTTTTGAAGTAGCCGCGGGTTCGATCTCCGTACGGAACAAATGTTTGTGTGACCCACAAATTTGATATGCTAATTTCAAGTTTGTAAACTTATGGCACACAGGAATAGTTCCTACTATCTGTTTACTTTTTTATAATAAAAATAAACATGATAGGTAGGTGAACTTTTGTTTTATTTATTGGCTGCCATTCGATATATCTATATCATCACGCCAGATCCTTTGCGGGGTAGGCAGAGAGTACAGAGTTCCAACAGGATCTTCGCTTACATACCTCAATGGCTTGCTCTACTCTCATAGTTCGTCTCATACATGCTTGCCGGTTACGGAGACTCTTGACTTTACTTTTTTTTTTAATAAAAATAAATACGATAGGTACATACTAGACTTCCGCTTAATTTCTTGGCCATTATTATTTTAAAAGCGGTGTTTTGTTTTAAATTTCTATTCACGGATACAATAGAGAAGAGATTTACATAAAAATCGATGGTGGTACATACTTATACTGCATTATACTTGAAATAAAACTAATTTTCGGATTTTATCACCGTTTATTTTTGAATTTTATGTTTCCGACGTTTCGAGTGCTTTGCAGCACCCATGGTCATGGGAGGGACTGAGGTATTAGACGTCCAAAAGGCATAATTGTTCCGGGGTACCCTCAAACTCCTTAATCATTTTTGTTGGTCCGACGAGTGCTTTGCAGCACTCGAAACGTCGGCAACTTAAAAATCAAAAATAAACCGCGATCAAATCAGAAAAATAGTTTATTTCATTCGCGTAAATCTAAGAACTCTACATTGTACTGTAAAAAAAAACATATTAATGTCTTAATATTATGATTTTACGTATAAAATTTGCAGACACACAGTCACACCTTTATTCCCCAAGTATCGTTCTTGTCCATTGATTTGAGCAGTCGCAGATTCACTTAAAACAACTTTTTGCGTGTCCCGCGAATAAAAAAATAGTCTGTGTGTTTGCGTATGTGAAATTCATGTTTCTTAACGCACCCCAACATAAGGATGTCTTCATCATCATCATCTCACTCTATACTTGTTCACTGCTGCACATTGGCCTCCCCAATCGCTTTCCAGCGTAACCGGTCCGATGGCATCCAACAAGGTCTTAGGGTGGAGCAATGATTTTCTTACTAAATCATAAGAAATAGGACAAGTCAAGAGTCTTTGTAACTAGCGACTTGTATGAGAGTGGAGGAAGCCAGAGAGATCTCTGAGGAAACAAGCACTTGGAACTCTGTACTCTCTGCCTACCCTGCGAGGGATTTGGCGTGATGATATATATAAATATAAATAGATTAAAGAAAAATATCAAGTGATTCTATAAATTTCGTATTCCATAATATGTACGTCATAACTAAACCGAAGCACCTGTGTGCGACGATGATTTTTGAAGCCCGTAACTGTTGCTAAATTAATAAAAGTGATTTGTAGTAGATTTCACTCATAAATAATAATATATTATACCTACCGTAACGTATTACAAATTTCGACATAATAATATTGTTAGTTTTAGTCACATTTATGTTAATGGAGACCTCCCAGACTCTCTCATTAGAATTTAAAGTCTGGGTAAATTGCTCATTCTGTATTCACAAGGCAAGTTCAAGGACGGAGCGAAATGGAAATTCGTTACTGGGGCCTTATTCGACTTATAAACAGGTAACGTGGTGCGTTACGATAACTCTGTGAAATGATCATTTAATGGTACGCCAGTGGCATAAAAAATACCATAGTACAATCATTTTACGAAGTAATCGTAACGCGCTGGGTTTGGTCAAAGCGAATAACGGCCCTGGCTGTCTAGAGTGCTCGAAAACGCCGACGTAATTTCTAGGCACATTTATTATTTTATTTACATTTAGCTCAATCAAGTGGCAGAAAGTAGGGAAGTGAACATAAAAATGGGCAGTACGAATTTGTAGAATTAGGATCCTGACTAATAAAAGCGTGTTAAAAAGAACGAGAAACGCGAGCGGGACACGCACTTTGAGGGTTCCGTATAAGGGCCAGTAAATGGCGCCGTTTTAATCTTTCAACAATTTCTGAGATTTTTCACTGGTTACAAATCCACAATTTTCGGCTTATTCATTGACTTGTACTTTGAAAACTTGCTTCTTGTCAAATTTTATAACTTTAGGTCAACGGAAAGTACCCTACAGGTTTTGATGGGTGAGTTTAAGTGGTGTATCTTTTGATTTTATTGACTTAAAGAACTCAATTTTTCAAGCAACTAAGGGACCGTAGTACTTGATATTAGACATAAATTTTAACTTGAAACCTCGACCCGTTCGTAAGAAAAAGCATTTTAACTATCGGATAGCCAGAAAGACGGACAATAAGGTGATCCTAAAAGGATTCCATTTTATTGATTAAGGTACGGAATTCTAAAAAGCTCGTTTTCGTGTTTGCTTCTCTGTTCTCTGCCGCTATCGTTGTTTACGAAAGTCTGTAACGTATATATTCTACGGGCCTGTAAGTTGCACAAAAATTTGGTTTGGAAAATTTCAGTGGCCTGAAATAAATGATTTATAATTCACCGTCACGCCTATATTCCTCAAGCGGGGGTGGCAGAGGAGTACTGAGTACACCCACGTTTCACCGACGATGTTAGGTCGCATGTAGGGGGCGAGCCTATTTCCATTTACCGGGCACAATTCCAGGCTCCGGACTCTTACTGGGAATTTTTCGTTAGAAAAACTACATTTGTCCGACCTAGGATTTGAACCCAGGACCTCGTGATCACAAAGCGCGGCGCTTTGCCACTAGACCAACGAGGCAGTAAATGATTTATTATTATATAAAATGACATAAAAACTATCTTGTTACTCATTATGCGCAAACAGTTAAAATTTTATTGGTTTGTTTAGATAATTTAATGCGGAGATTACTCGAAGTTAATTATTTTTAATGTATAATTAATTTAAACAATTTCCAAGATAACAGTTATCAAAATGAATTTTGTTCAAGTAACCTTCTGAATTTTATTATCTTATTCACTTTGAACCTTAGACCCCGATCTGCAGTGGGACTGTTGAACTAAACTTCCTCAAAATATGATAAAAAAAAACAAATATCTTAATAAAAAAATACAACAAATATACACTGTCACGCGTATGGCAGAGGGGTGTGGTAGATGTGTACTGAGTACACCTACTTGACGACATCGATGTAATAGGGGGCGAGCCTATTGCCATTATACCAGGCAGGCATTTCACGGGCAATTTAGCGCAGTGATTAAGAGCTTAAGCCGGTCCGCCCACTGTGTCTAATAGTCGCGGGTTCTCGAGTCCCTCACGGGACAAATCTTCGTGTGATCCACGATTATTTGTTCCGGTCTGGGTATTTGTGTATGTGAATTTTCATGTTTCCACGATACAGGAATAAATCCCAGTGTTCTTTTTTATTAGAAAAAATATTCTATATTTTGGTCTGATACTGGAAATTTTTCGATAGGCAAACTACATTTTAAGATTCGATCTCTGGATTTCATGATCGCTACGCGCATTGTAGATACGCCACTAAATTAACGGGGCATCCAATTTGTTATAACCCAAAAGGGTCTTAAATCGGTTTCTATATTTTTTTCTATATTGTTGCGTATGTGAAAATAGCACTGATAGTAGCCTAGTGGTACCTAGTGGTTAGACCGTTGACTGCAAACTCAGAGGTCTCGGGTTCAAACTTAGGCACGCACCTCTGTCTTTTCGAAAGCAAGTGCGTATTAAAAATTAACTATCACTAGCTTTAACGGTGAAGGAAAACATCGTGAGCAAACCTGCATACCTAAGAGATTCTCGACGGTGTGTGAAGTCCGCCAACCCGCGCTGGGCCAGCGTGGTGGACTATGGCCTAAGCCCTCTCAGTTTGAGAGGAGGCCCGTGCCCAACTGAGGGATAGTTTGTTAACGGGGCTAATATTATTATTATTATGTATCTCGCTGAGGTTCACGGGCTTTACCCGAACCTTTGAAAGTCTTGCATAGGGACATGGGTCCAACACGTCGAGGCTCTTTGCGAGAAGTTAATATTATGTAAGTCACCTGCTGAGATCACTTGCTGAAAATGAAGAAACATAACCAGCGAACTGACCCCGGCAGGTGCAAGGACTATTGTAAACTTTGGAAAGAAAACAAGGGCTATATAAATGAGGTTTGATGGACAAAAACTGGACTATTTCAAAGGGGACGACGACACCGGCCATAATTAGTGATTACCCGTGGCCGGCGGTGACTCGCCGCTTAATAGATGGGCCCTCAAACGGTCGTCCTAGGACAACTGAGGACAATACCGGTGTGAGCGGCTTAGGGGTGTAGAGAGGTGTGCTGCGCTTTCTCCGAAGTTACTCGCCGCGTTATGCCCTTTAACACTTCCACCCCTGGAGTACATCGACGTAGGACCGCATTATCTTCCTTCGTCGATATAGCTCTCACGGTTCCTCTCTGGACGGCCAATTAAGGCAAGCTAGAGCCGAGAGTCCTGCGGGCACCCTTCGGTTTCCACACGACCGACGAAGACACGCCGAGTTGGGGGCCCTGACCGACTCTCTGAAGCACTCGGGTCCGTGGTGTCGTTACTCACCAACAGCTCGCCACAAGCTGCCCTGCGGGATATATTATTATTATGTTGTGTATCCTTAAAATGGTTTCTAGATAACTTAATCAAAGTATTTATATACACTTCTGATATTTTCCCGCACATGAAAAGGTATAAGATTACGTTAATTAATACTCATTTATAAATTGGCATTTACTAATCTAACATGCTAATTTCATATCTAAACGCAGGTTTGTATTGCCAACAATTTCCTCAGAAATCTCAGAATTAACACCATTCAAAATAATCACGATACCTTATGAATAACTAACAAACCGTTTTCAACTTTCAAAAGAAAACGTCACCATAAAATTACAATAGGTTCGTTAACTGGTATTTGTTTGTTTTCAGAACAAATATTTTTTGTCTTCTCTACATTTCTGCATGGTTTTTATGAGCAACTGACACGAACATATGCTTTAAAATATACAAGGTGTAACATAATAAACGCTAGACCTCAGACACCCCGATTAGAGAATTCCTTCATAAATACAAAACAAAAACCAAATTTCCAAATTTAAGGTTTTTTACCCTTTTAAGCACTTTTATACCCCAATTAACAATGAAACTTGTACGTGTATGTGTGCGTTTTGAGAAATACGTTTTAGGAATGCATTTGAAATCATTGCTACGAATTAAAATAATTTAGGGTTTTTATAACGCACTGAAGGATTAAAAGCATTTTTATGCAAATTAAAAAGAAAATTAAGGTACATCAAAATTGTCGGAATAAATTCAGTTACCGATTTAGAACAAACTACTTTCAGGTCTTGCGTTTAATATGTTACATCTTGTATATTACTAGCGACCCGCGCCGGCTTAGCACGGGTGAATTATACACATAAAACTCTCTCTTGAATCACTCCACCCATTGATGAAAACCGTATGAAACGCGGCGGGAGACTTTGTTTTACTATATGTAGTGATTGTTTCATATCAGTGAAATCACATGCGAAGATTTTCATATTCAAATCAACGTGTGTTCAATACTCGTAGATTCACCATGCGGTCTTAGTGCAGTTTGGTGGAGGCACGTTTGTCACCACCTTATTTTGAAATTTATCAAGCCGTCCATAAGACTTTTTTATTTCCTTTAACGACTACTGTATGAAGTGGTTACTGGGATTAGTACTTTAATATAACTTTCCAATGGTCATACATCTCAGGCTTACTAGCGGCCGGTTTCAATATGTAGCTCAAGGGTAGATTTGACTACTACGGATAGAAACTTGACATATTTTGTATGCAAAATCTGTCAAAATTCTACTGACAGTAAGTAAATCTATCCTTGGGTTGAATATCGAAACCGGCCATAAGACAAACGCTGTTTTACCTTGGTGGCACCTAAGGTGTTAATTAAATATATGAATAGAATACATTCGGGGTGCTTTTGTTTTTTTTTATTTTTTTTTTTTATTTTTTTTTTATTAACCTATTGTATCCCACTGCAGGGCAAAGGTCTCCCCCTCCTTTCTCCAACGATCTCTATCCTCTGTCAATAATGGCCAATCTATTCGATACGCGTCGAGGTCATCGCGCCACCGCTTCCTGGGCCTGCCTCGGCGACGATGACCTTGTTGTGGAACCCACTCGGTACACAGTTTGGCCCACCTATTTGTATCCATTCGGCTGAGGTGACCCGCCCAATTCCATTTTAATGTCGCGGTTTTAACTCCGACGTCTACAATGTTGGTCATGGAGCGTAACACCGTGTTCCGTACTCGATCGATACGTTTTAGGCCTAAGATGCTACGCTCCATTGCTCGCTGGCAAACCTTGAGTTTGGACTTTTGAGCCTCGGTTAGTGACCACGTTTGAGCGCCGTAGGTGAGAACGGGCAAGATACACATGTCGATAAGTTTCCGTTTTAATGTTAAAGGCAGGTCGCCTTTCATAAGCTGCCCCATGGACCAGTAGCTCTTCCAGGCGTTTTCGATGCGACGATCGATTTCTTTGTTTTGCCTGTTTTCGAAGGAAACTATCTGGCCCAGGTATATGTACTCATCGACGTAATGTAGAGCTTGCCCATCTACCTCAATTTTGCTCTTGACACTATTAGTCATTACTTGTGTTTTTGACCGGTTCATCATCAGTCCAACCTCAAGGCTCTTCCTGCTGAGTTCTTGGAGCATATCTTCCAGGTCGCGAGCTGCGGAGGCGAAAAGGACAATGTCGTCGGCAAAGCGCAGATTTGTTAATCTTTTGCCACAGACGACTATCCCCTTTGTAGCCCATGAAACTGCTAGGATCTTAAAAACTTCCTCTAGAGTACTTATAAACAGTTTTGGAGAGAGTGGGTCGCCTTGCTTAACTCCTTTTTCTATTTTAAACGTGGAACCAGTGGTATTAAGTTTGACAGACGCTGTACTTTGATTGTAGATGTTTTTTATAAGATCTATGTATGTTCTTTCAATTTGCTGGTTTTCTAGAGCTGAAAATATGGCCTTGTGATATACGTTATCAAA
This sequence comes from Phalera bucephala, assembly GCA_905147815.2. Taxonomy (NCBI): domain Eukaryota; kingdom Metazoa; phylum Arthropoda; class Insecta; order Lepidoptera; family Notodontidae; genus Phalera; species Phalera bucephala. Next base: position 24,061,864 of record LR990618.1, on the reverse strand, counting down.
AGCCTTTGCATAATCCACAAAGGCTAGGTATAAAGGCTTTTGAAACTCTGTAGATTTTTCAATGATTTGGTTTTATGTATGTAAATGGTCTGTGGTGGAATAACTAGAACGGAAACCGGCTTGTTCTGGGGGTTGATGACTTTCCAGTTTGTGGTTTGTTCGGTTCAGTATTACTTTAATGAAAAGTTTATATAAATGTGATATTAAACTTATAGGTCTATAGTTTGAGATGTCCGATTTATTACCTTTTTTGTATAAAAGTATAATGTTGGCATGACACAGCTTAGATGGCAGTTTACCAGTTCTTAGAATAGTGTTGAAAAAGTTTGTGATATGAGGCAAAAGTGCAGGGGAGCCTACTTTTAAAACTTCCGTCGTGATGCCATCTTCTCCTGAGCCTTTGCCGTAGCGCATGGTTTTAAGTGTATTATGCACTTCTTCGTAAGTAACAGGACGAATCGAGCTAGGACATAAGTAGGAGATGGGTAGATTGATCTTGGACGCATCAGAGTATAGATTTTTATAAAAGTCTGTGCAGATTTCCAGTATTTTCTATTGATTGTAATATTTTCTTCCGTTGATATCTTCTAAATTATTAATCCATGACTTGCCTTTACATAAGCCTTGGCGAGCAATTCTAAGAGAAGTGTGACTTTCTATAGCCTTTTTTACTATTTCGGTATTGAATCTTCTAATGTCTTGTCTAATGCTCCGCTTCACTTTTCTATCAACTCGTCTATAGTCTTCTGTATTTTTTGTGGTTTTTACTCTAAGTTTTATTAAATTAATTGTTTCTACAGTAAGTTTTTTCTCTTTCTTTACCTTGTTATTTAATTTTCTACTACTTGTTTGAATTGCTGTTGTTATTGCGTTATATTGGCCTTCTATATCGTCAATATCTATTGCTAGAGATGCAAAGTGATTTTTGAGTTCTAAGTTAAATTGGTCGTGATTATTTGTGAGAGTTTCTATTGTAAGTTTTTTGGTGTTTTTAGAAAATAGATTTGTTCTAAGAACTTTAAAATTAAAGTTAATTTTAGCTCGAACGGGTATGTGATCTGAACTATACTTGAATTTGTTGATAACACTAACGTCTTTAATTATATGTCTATGGGTTGATAGTATAAAGTCTATTTCATTTTTAATCATACCGTCAGCCGATATCCATGTCCATCGTCTTTGTGGTTTCTTTGCGAATAAACTATTGCATATGTACATATTTTGACTAAAAGCGAATTGAATGAGACGTGTACCTCGATCATTTCTTACACCAAGGCCGTATCTTCCATGTATATTCGAATGATCAGAGTCTTGGCCTAATCCTAATTTTGCATTAAAATCGCCAAGTAATATATTTTAGGATCCTTTGTTATTGCAATAGGCTCTTTTGTTTAAAAAGGCATATTTTTACACTAAGAAAAGTACAAAAATTTACAAAGTTTACTTAGCTGTATGAGTAATTAAAACACCTTTTGATTAGAACAGTAAATATGCGAGTACTGTTTACTAAGGAATCCCATTTGGTCAGAAGTAAAGCCCGTTTTCTGTTTATAGGATTTTGGGTTCGGCTTAGAGCTTAGGGCAGTTTTTTTTAATGACTTTAAGTGAAAATAGTCTTTTTGGAACTAACGCTTTCTATATCATCACGCCAGATCCCCCACAATGTAGGCAGAGAGTACAAAGTTCCAACAGGTTCTTTCTTTCCAGATCTCTATGGATTCCTCCACTCCTATTGTCTAAACGCTCTTCATATACCACGCTTTTTATATCATCACGCCAGATCCCCCACAGTGTAGGCAGAGAGTACAAAGTTCCAACAGGTCCTTTCATTCCAGACCTCTCTGGCTTCCTCCATTGCCATTGTCTAAACGCTCTATATATACCTATTAGTTTAATTCTATACTTACACGCACAAATAACCCTACATAGTTCCAAAATGTGTCAGCACTCATTCTTATAAACAAGCAACTAAATAAAAAAAGTATAATCGATACACAAGAAGAAAAAGAATTAAGGCGCCACATAATCTGTACGCGTAGCCGAAACAATGCCTTTTCAGTATGTCTGGTATGCATTCCTAAGCATCTACGTAAAACCTACGTGTCGTATCTATCGCGTACTATATTAATACGAGCTGATTAACCGATTCGTGGCCAATGCCGTGCCAGGCGCGTCATCGAAAAACATTCATTTGGCCAATGACACGCCTAGCGCGGGATATTTAAAATCTATCAAATCTTCGGAATGACGGACTTCAAAACGTAACTCGTAAAAGTAAGATGGAGCTATGGAGCAAGCTATACTCGGCGTCTCTTTGAAGGATAAAATTCGTAACGAGGTAATCCGACAAAGAACCAAAGTTACCGACATAGCTCGCAAACTCAGTAAGCTAAAGTGGCAATGGGCTGGTCACATCTGCAGAAGGACCGACGACCGATGGAGCAAACGTGTCCTAGAGTGGAGACCGCGACTTGGTAAGCGTAAGGTAGGACGGCCCCCAGCTAGATGGACCGACGACTTCAAAAAGGTCGCTGGGACAGACTGGATGCGGAAGGCGGAGAACCGTGTGCAATGGCGCGTGTTAGGAGCGGCCTATGTCCAGCAGTGGCCTGCGATAGGCTGATTGATTGATTGATTGAAAAGTAAGATACGCAAAAATATCTACAGCCAAGGATGCAACTTGCGATAAATGGTAAATGCTTCCCAGCCCTGATGCTCGGCTTAAAAAAAGAGCCGGTTAGTAGCGACCCATGGAGGCCGGAGGTGGCTCCACGCCATGAACACCGTAAGGTTGTGGAGGAAACGACTCTGATTCCATAAAATGTGCTTAAAAGATTTTTTATTAAAATTATCTGCCTCCTTGGTCTAGTGGCGAATAAAGTGCTTTGCGTTCACGAGGTCCCGGGTTCGAATCCTAGGTCGGACAAAGTGCAATTTTTCTATAGAAAAAAAGAACAGTATCAATCTGGAGCCTGGCATTGTTCTTGCAATAATGGCAATAGGCTCCCCCCTTTATAACATTGGGACCCTTACAGCGAAAAGTGGATGTCCACAGTAAAAACTCCTCTGCTATCCCTGCTTGGCGAATATAGGCGTGACCGAATTTATTTTTTTAGAACTGCGTCTATAGTACGCATCATTGCATACGATAGTGGTTTTAATGCACACATTTTTTATCTATCCATCTCTATCATCATGCCAGATCCTTTGCGGAGTAGGCAGAGAGTACAGAGTTCCAAAAGGTTCTTTCCTAACAGACCTTTCTGGCTTCCTCCACTCTCATATTTCGTCTCATACACGCTCGCCGCGCCGGTTACGAAGACTCTTGACTTGTCCTACATATTTTTTATTGCACCGTCACGCCTATATTCCGCAAGCGGGGTCGGCAGAGGTGTACTGGGTACACCCACGTTTTGCCGACGATGTTAGGTCCCTGGTAATAGGGGGCGAGCCTATTGCCATATACCCAGGGCACAATTCCAGACTCCGGATTCATACTGGGAAGTTTCCGTAAGAAAATCTTCACTTGTTCGACCTAGGATTTGAATCCAGCACATCGTGATCACAAAGCGATACGCTTTGCCACTAGACCAACGGAGGCAGTCACATTTTTTATAAAATCAAGAATTCATATACAGGTCAAATTATCAAAAAGCGTGTAGATAGACTAGCTATCTCTAATTTAATCTCCCTGTCTACCACATTAGAAATCTAACATGATATTTATATTTAATTATGACGTCAATAAGGTATTATTATCAGGATTAATTCTTTTAATAGGAATTATCTCCTACGATTAGGATCTATTTTATAGCGTGCTATGCTAATTTGTGACGATACGAATTGATTAAAATAGTCTTTATGACCAGGCCAGATCCAGATATTTTTATTTTTCAAAGAACGTAGCGTCACATAAGTAACTATTACTGTTTCGTGGATGAATTTACAAAGATGAAATTCACATACACAAACACACAGTTCAAACACCGTCACGCCTATATAACCCAAGCGGGGTTGGCAGAGATGTACTGAGTACACCCACTTTTAGCCACGTTCGCCACGGGCGAGCCAATTGCCATATAATGGGCACAATTCCAGACTCCAGACTCATACTGGAAACTTTTTCTTAAAAAAATTTCATTCGTCCGACCTAGGATTTGAACTCAGGACCTCGTGATCACTAAGCAATGCGCTTTGCCACTAGACCAACGAGGCAGTCACACACACAGTTCGACTCTAATATTTGTGAGTCACATAAAGATTTGTCCCATGATAGAATCGAGCCCGCGGCAGTTCGTTCTAGTGGGTGGACCGACTTCAGTGCTTAAGAAGTTAAGTCGGACGACTTGGACCAGTGGTTAATCACTGGTCCAAGTCATCCATAATTTAGATCTAACAATAAATAATTTAATAACTTATGTATATCCGTCCGCAAATTAGGAATCACGGAAACTTTATGCAAAGAAAAATGTTTACTCAAAATATTTTTCATCACTGTAAGCAAAGCGAATTAACTTATATTCGACAGAGAACCAAAGTCATCGACATAACTCAAAGGATCAGCACGCTGAACTGGCAGTGGGCTGGCCATATTTGAAGGACCGTTAACCGTTGGAGTAGACTTGTCCTTGAGTGAAGACCGCGGCACGCCAAACGTAGTGTAGGTCGCCCTGCAGCTAGGTGGAGGGACGATACACGCTGAGTGGCTGGCAGCGGTTGGAGGAGAAGAGCCGAAGAGCGGGCTCAGTGGCATGCCTTTTGAAAGGCCTATTTCCAGCAGTGGACTGATACCATGATTAAGCAAAAACATTCACACCCAATTGACGGCTACAAATGAACATACAAAGCTTTCCAAGCCCTTAACCGTCGATATGTATGGAACACTAGTAATTTTTTTTTTTTGCGTAGTGACGCACAAATAGCCAGGCGTTCTACTAGCTTACGATGCTTGGCCCTTATTCGCTTTGACCAATTCAACACGTAACGCGGCTCGTTACGATACCCTTGTAAAATGATCGGTTTTGTCATACTCCAGTGGTACAGAATACCATTACTTGATAATGTCACGGTGTTATCATAACACATCGCGTGTAGTCGTAGTGAATAATGACACTTTTATGTAAAGGTTACTGGTTGTCCGCACGTTTTAATACAACACAAATACACTTTACAATGTTTGCGCTTTCCATTTCCAAGATGCTCGGAAACTAATTGTTTTGCGGAGTTTATTGTTAAGATAATATGTTATGTTAGTTTGATGATTGATGATAAAAATTGGTTGATTAGTAGCTTTTTCTTAAGCGTTTGTTCTATTTGATACGAAAGATTCCATGCGTAACATCATCATGCAAGTTCTTTTGCTGTATGTGTATGTGCGAGTGATCTACGCTGTTGGCCGCGGGGCCTTTACAGCTTCACCAGACAAGAGGGCGAGCGTGCAACCACTGCGCTCGAGCCAGAAGGGCAAGGAGGCAACTCAAGGGCGCCTCAACGAGGAACGGCCTCGGCTTGGGCAATAGCTATGGGAGCGGGCGTATGCTAGGTGTCTCGCCGTGGTGCTCTGCACCGGCCGGCGGGCAAGGGATTCCTCGACCTCGCCGGCGAGGTCGGTGTCTGATCCTGTGCGCGGTATCTGTATCCGAAAGAAGGCATGCAAGGACACCGGGAAGCGGTAGCGGCTGATAGGAGAGGAGCTAAGTTCGTAGTCGGCGACGGCTACGATTAGCGGATTCCTATGATTGGACGTATTTGCGACATATCGGGTTGTCACCTTTTTAATAAAGGCGCAAATTGGTTCGAGACCGAGATCAGAATGAAAGGTATTTCGCATATTAGTCGGGAAGAATACAACTACCAGATTCTATCCGTGTAGGAATATTTTATTTATCATTATCAGCCGAAAGAAGTTACCGCAGTCCATAGGCCTCTCTAATGATCAAGATAAGAATATAAAGATAGGATATTATTCAGGTGTTTTTCATATTTGCACAGACCAGACCAGTAAGGCGCTCGTAGCGCTGTGCGACCGCGGTGTTCATACCGATCACCAAGGTTAAGCAGTGTTCGACTCGGTCGGCCTAAGATGGGTGATCGTTTATGGCATTTCCTTATTCGAACGTCTCCGTCTTCGGAAGGCACGGTAAGCCTTTGGTCCCGGCTACCACTTAATGTGGTAGTCATTAAGCCGAGTTGGAAGCTTTAAAGGCGGCTTGATAAGTTTCGACAGCAGGTGGCCACAAACCTGCCTCCACCAATCCGCATTGGCCCGCGTGGTGGATTATGACCTAATCTCTCTCACCTCGATTTGTGAGAGAATGCCTTTGCCCAGCAGTAGGCAGTATAGGCTGAGATTATTATACAGACCAGTTACCAAGTATATGATATCGCAATTTGTAAATATTCAAATAATCTCACTTTATTCAAAGCTTGTTAATGGGGTTTTCTGAGTAATTAATAAGCGTATTACCAAAGTTTTTTTAATCCTTATTTATATTTGTTTCAGGTTACCACAGCTTGCCGTCTCTGCAAAGATATTGTGCCTCCTGATGGTAAGTCTTGATAATTCAGTTAAGTTACATTAAGATAATGTAGCACTTTTGCTTAAATAGTATCGTAAGACAAAGCAACCGTCGAGAAAAAAAGCTTTATTTCAATTTTTTTTCTTTTTTGTTGTAACTTTATTCTTAATTTGTTTTTGAGAATTCTTAACTCTAATATTAGCTAAATTATAAGTTAAATACAAGGTGTAACATAATTATCGTAAGACCTGAAAGTAGTTTGTTATGAATCGGTAACGGAATCGACACCAACAATTTTTAAAATCTTACATTTTTTATTATGGCAATAAGCTCGCCCCCTATTGCATGGAACCTAACATCGTCGGCGAAACGTGGGTGTACTCAGTACACCTCTGCCACCCCCTCTGGGGAATATAGGCGTGACGGTGTGGTGTGTGTACATTTTATATTAATTTGCAAAAAATGCTGTTACTCTTTTAGTGCGCTATAACAAACTAAATTCATTCTTGATTCAGAGCAATATGGAGATTCCAAATGCATTTCTCACACGTGTTTCTTCATACACATACATTCACGTACAAGTTTCATTATTTATTGGGGTATAAAAGTTCTTGAAAAATGGGTGAAATACTAAAATTTGGAAATTTGGTTTTGGTATGGAATTTGTGAAGCAATTATCTAATCGGGATATCTGTCTTGCGGTATTTATAATAAACCTTGTATATCTCTTTTCATAAAAGCTTAAGAAAACGAAAAAGCTTCGAAAACTTACAGAATGGTATATAAAACATTAAAAATGTTGACATGTGGCATTATTTGGAAAGAGATATGTACTATATAAGTACGAAAGAGCCTTTACATATATTCATACAAGAAAAATGCGAATGAAGCATAATCTAACTCCATACAGTTCGTATAGCACGAACGATGTTAGAAGGTTTAAAATTGATTAAGCATAATTTAATATGCAATTAATAGACACGAAATGACTTACTTGTTTAGCATAAAACATAAAATCATAAATTAATTCGCAATTAACCTAACATAAAATAAATTAAATTTGCTCATAAAATTTATTAAAGCTGGCTAAAGTTCTAGTTTTATTCTTTTCATGTCACGTGGAACCATAAAAGTGTAATAAAATTGCAGATTTTGCTACCGGGCGTCCATATTTATTTAAAAACTGTTTGTGTATAGAGTCCGGGTTATATCTGAAGGAGAAAGAAAAAATATGATAACATAATTCTACTCGAGTCAAAATAAGTAGCCTGATTTGCCAGATGACATCGGCAACAAAAAATAACACTTAATAAAAGGACATAAGGTGTAAGAAGAAGATATCCCGGACATCAGCCTGTACGAGATTAGGATGGCTCTCAAACACCTTAAAAACAACAAAGCGCCGGGTGAAGACGGAATTACCGCAGAGCTTCTGAAAGCGGGCGGATCGCCGGTACTTAAAGTCCTTCAGAGGCTGTTTAATTCCGTCTTGCTCGAAGGAAAAACGCCGGAAGCGTGGAACAGGGGTGTGGTGGTACTCTTTTTCAAGAAAGGTGATAACACTTTACTGAAGAATTATAGGCCCATCACACTGCTGAGCCATGTTTATAAGTTGTTTTCGAGAGTCATCACGAATCGTCTCGAACGCAGGCTTGATGACTTCCAGCCTCCCGAACAAGCCGGTTTCCGGAAAGGATTTAGTACCATAGACCACATACATACGCTGCGGCAGATTATACAGAAGACCGAGGAGTATAATCGGCCACTATGCGGCCTAAGACTTGGGCGGTTCTTAGATCTCTCCAGCGATGCCGCATTGACTATCGGTACATTGAAGTGTTGAAGTGCTTGTATAATAACGCCACCATGTCAGTCCGAGTACAGGGGCATTGCACGAAGGCGATCCCCATAAAAAGAGGAGTAAGGCAGGGAGACGTCATTTCTCCGAAACTGTTTACGGCCACCTTAGAGGACGCCTTCAAGCTCTTGGAATGGCAAGGACTTGGCATCAACATCAATGGCGAATACATCACTCACCTTCGATTTGCCGACGACATTGTGGTCGTGGCGGAGTCGCTGGAAGATCTAGGACGAATGCTCGGTGACCTCAACAGAGTATCTCAACAAGTGGGTCTTAAAATGAACATGGACAAAACGAAAATAATGTGTAACGTCCATGTCGTACCCACCGCACTCATCGTTGGGAACTCTACTCTTGAAGTTGTCGACGAATACATTTACCTGGGACAGGTAGTCCGGTTAGGTAGGTCCAACTTTGAGAGAGAGGTCAATCGACGAATCCAACTCGGCTGGGCAGCGTTCGGGAAACTGCGCAACATCTTCTCATCCAAAATACCTCAGTGCCTTAAGACTAAAGTTTTTAGTCAATGTGTGTTACCAGTGATGATATATGGATCAGAGACGTGGTCTCTTACAATGGGTCTCATAAAAAAGCTCAGAGTTGCTCAGCGAGCTATGGAGAGAGCTATGCTCGGCGTTTCTCTACGCGATCGAATCAGGAATGAGGAGATTCGTAGAAGAACGAAGGTCACCGACATAGCCGTTAAGATTAGCAAGCTGAAGTGGCAATGGGCGGGCCACATAGCGCGTAGATCGGACGGGCGTTGGGGCAGAAAGATTCTAGAGTGGCGACCACGTATTGGCAAGCGCAGCGTGGGACGACCGCCTGCCAGATGGACCGACGATCTTGTGAAAATCGCAGGAAGTCGTTGGATGCAGGTGGCATCGGACCGGTTACGCTGGAAAGCGATTGGGGAGGCCTATGTTCAGCAGTGGACAAGTATAGGCTGAGATGATGATGATGATGAAGGTGTAAGTTAATTATCATTTAAATATGAGTCGTTTAAACGTTATGTTCTCGTAAAATTATTACTATGCTATGCAGATGTAGCAGTGATAGCCTAGTGGTTAGACCGTTGGACTGCAAAGTCAGAGGCCTCGGGTTCAAACCTAGGCACGCAACTCTGTCCTATCGAAGGCATGTGCGTATTAAAAATTAACTATCACTTGATTTAACGATGTAGGAAAACATCGAGGGGAAACCTGTATACCTAAGAGTTTCTCGAAGGTGTGTGAAGTTCGTCAACCCTCACCGGGCCAGCGTGGTGGACTATAACCTAAGGCCTCTCAGTTTGAGCGAAGGCCCGTGCCCGTGAAACAGTTTCTTAACAGGGCTAATATTATATTATAATTAAATTAACATATACTAAACTAAAACTAACTAAATATTTAGTAGGTATACAATTCATACAAAGCCGTGCTGCGCCGCCAATAATGCAGAAAGCATCCGTAGGCAGTTTTGCAATTGCCTATAAAATTCACGCACACTCAAACGATCTCCGCATATTCATATACGCACTCACATTCCTATAAGCTATACGGCTAAAACCTAAATCACGAAGATGCCATACGTAACGGACTACAACCCAATATTTCGCGAACGCGTCCAATCATAGGAATCCGCTAATTGTAACCGCCGCCGACTACAAACTTAACTCCCCTCCTATCAGCCGCTACCGCCGTCCGCGGCATATTCTCCCCAATCCTCCTGATGCCCTTACATCTCTTCTTTCGGATACAGATACCGCACTCAGGATCAGACACCGACCTCGCCGGCTAGGTTGAAGAATCCCTTGCCCGCCGGGTGGTGCAGAGCACCTCGGCGACATCTAGAATATTACCCTCCCCCATAGCGACTGCCCAAGCCGAGGCCGTTCCTCCTTGAGGTGCCCAAGAGCTAGCTGCCCCCTTGCCCTTCTGGCTCGAGCATAGTGGTTGCATGCTCGCCCTATTGTCCGGTGAACAGCGTATCATTCACACACACGGTTAATATTATTTAATTCAGATCTCTTATCTACTTTTTACATAACAAGTAAAAAGGTCAGTTAGCCAGTGTTAAAGGATTAGTAATTTCAATTGCAGCTGCTATCATCTTATTCGCATTAGCAAGGCTTAATGAGAAAACGTCTGCTGGTTAGTTCTGATGTCTGTACGCCATGCTTAAGTGCGGGATTTTGCGAAACTTTTCTTTGGAAAACTTGTTTTTAATGTCACTTGCCTTTTTATCTATTCCTTGATTCTTGCGTTTTAATGGTCTAGCCTAAAGATAATTGAAAAGTTCACGTAATATACAAGATGTAACCTAATTGAAGCAAGACTTTAGACACTCCAATTAGGTTATTATTTTATAGATTAAATAAAAGTATTTTTAAGCACTGATCAAGCTTGTCCAAATTGACTAAGAAACCAATATTTGTGTGTGCGTATTTCGAAATATGTTATAGAAATGCGATTGCACTGTATTTTTTTATATTATACTTGTTATTATTAGTTCAAAAATTGTAACATACGTTAGAAGTAGTATGAATCGATTCAATGGCCGATTTAGATCAAGCTACTTTTAGGTCTTGCGTTATATGCGTCAACATGTACAAATATATCGAGTAAATAGAATAGTTATTAATGCAAATATTTTTTAGTTTGTCAGTAGGCAATGGAAGTGTGCGAACTCCAACAATCTTAGGAAAGTGATTTCCGCGTGATGGGTGTAGAATAAACGTTATGGACATAAATTGTGAAAACGGATGGTTTTTGCTTCTAGATTTTTGGTTAGATTAACTTAAACCTTTGATGTCGTTATTCTTATAAAAAGTATTCTTTTAGTCATGATTGACTTAAAACTTGTGCTATAAATATAGTATATAAATATCTATATTAAAATAATTATGAGCAGCTATAATTTCATATGGAGAATAAATAAAAACGCACGTTGTATAATCTCAATAATTTTGAGTAAATTGCCAAACATAACTGCTAGATGAGAGATGGATGAGAGCGAAGAAAGGGATAGAACCAGTTGTCGAGTTCACTAGTTTGTTATAATAATTTTACTCTTTATTTAGAAACGTTATCGCAAAATTAGTTTCTAATCTAATAAATATTCTTTTTCGTATATTATTTTGATAATGATAATAATATGATGAGATTACGTAACTCAGATTCTAGAACATGTTATCAAATGGTGTATCGCTAGTTGTGGAGTGAAATAATGATAAATAGACAAACGTTAAATTCTGTTAGTTATAGGAACGCGTATTATGTATACTATGTTACACATTAGGCATAATTTAGATTTGAACCGGTGACTCTACATATGCTTTGATAGTAGCGGATGGGCGTTAGAAGAAAGCATAAGTGACATTCGATTTTTTTCTTCGGCGTGGTGCTTGTCTATCACTGAAATGCCGCCTGGAGAACATATTATAACTTAAATTCATAATTTATAACCGGGACTAATATAATAATAATAATATTAGCCCTGTTAAGAAACTGTCCCACTGCTGGGCACGGGCCTCCTCTCCAACTGAGAGGGTTTAGGCCATAGTCCACCACGCTGGCCCGGTGCGGGTTGGCGAACTTCACACACCTTCGAGAAACTCTTAGGCATGCAGGTTTCCTCACGATGTTTTCCTTCACCGTTAAAGCAAGTGATAATTAATTTTAAATACGCACATGCTTTCGAAAAGACAGAGGTGCGTGCCTGGGTTTGAACCCGAGACCTCTGACTTTGCAGTCCAACGGTGTAACCACTAGGCTATCACTGCTTTACCTCTATTTTATGCAAATCTCAGTTTGTTTAGACTATATTATTGCATAGCGCAAGCAATTTTAAAGACGCATAAGATAACTAACAGACCTAATTATTTGTCAAATACCAAGTGAATCGGTTTATCATTAGGGTGAAATTGACCCTTATTGGGAGTCAGTTTATGCAAATTTCAATCTTTGTTGGTACTATATTATTGTCTTAAGCAATTTTAAAGATGCATATGAAATTAACGTTTATCACCCTAATGGTGAAATTGACCATAATTGGAGCCTGTTATTGGTTTACACAAATGAAGAAGGTCAGTAACGTTTTTAACTCAATTGATTTTATGTAATCGTATTTCCCGTTTTTTATTCTAGGAAAATTCACACATACCAGTCTGTACGAATCTTTATAGGTACACTAATGAGTTCCACATACATATCGATAGTAAGTTAAGATTGATATGTGACGTCTGCCACTGTCAGACTATCTAATGTATCATTGTAATAAATCAGTCATTAACTTATTTAATTACTTCAATCAATTATTCGTTGAATAACATCGTACTGATTTGCAGTTTAGATAATCATGGATTGACATTTTTTCGGAAAATAATCATAATTATGTAGAAATGTTCAAGGGCGCAGTCAAATTGAGATCTTTCAACTAGATAGTATTTAGTTGAAAGATTTCTTTCTTTACATCTGGGCTTACCCTAGCTGTAGTCTCCTGCTCTATGGCTGATCTGCCAATTTTTTGTTTCTCCCGCTTTGCTAAGGAGGGAAATGGAATTTAATTTGTCCTACTCCTCCTGTTTTTCTTTCTAATTAAATTTATTGCGGGTTCCAAGACAATTAAAGTGATTCCCAGGACAACTCAAGGTTCAAAACATGGTGTCACCATTGTGGATCCTGGCCTACAGGGGTTACAATGGTGGGAATGTGTAGCGGGCTTATTCCCATTTTTTAGATTTAGATAGTATTTAATTAATAGTTCAAGAAGAGCTAAACTGAAATTTGATTTTAAAACGTTAGAGCGAATGACAATATTGACAATGGGTCATATTATGAACTGTTGAAATTCTAGCTCAGTAAGTTTATAGAGTAATATTTAGTAACTGACTGGTTGACGTCCATATAGCTTTAGCGGACTAATTAATAATCCAGCTTTATTAGCTTGGTATCTGACATTTCAGTATCCAATTTCCAAAGTCCTATCTCCAAACGCCAGTATTCTGTTTACAAGTCCACAGTGTGCACTGTTTAGTTGTCTGTTTTAGCTCAACGGTAATAGATCTAGTTAAGCACTAGTTTTCCAACTAAATATCTTCTAATAAGAAGCTTAAGCTTAGCAATGAGTATGATTGTCATTTCCTAATAGTATACTTGGACTAGTGAAGAGTCCGCCTTAAGGTGCTTTACTTCTCCTAAAAGCGAGGGACTGTAACACCGGGGAAACCGGTGCGTTCCTCACAGAAATCTCGACGCCCCTCCGCAATATCTCTAGTCTCCTGATGTTTTTAATTAGCATGTTCTGCAAGCTTCCCCTGAAGCTCAAAAGTCTTCTGTAGGATTTTTTAATAAGGCACAATAATTCCATGCTTACCTTTCCTAGATCTTTTACTTATTGTGCATCAATACATTTTTGTGTCTTTTGTATTGCGTATGACGTTTCTTCTCTTTTTATCATTGTTAGTAGTTTTGACGGAATTCAGTTTTCCTATTTCGCAAAACTTTCATTTTGTTCGCGTACGTGATCGTGCGCTGGCGGCGCCAATTATCGTCTCTATTATGACACGTATTTATAACCGCGAATTCACGTTTTTCTTTTTATTAGCAAAATATTTGTGACTTCATGTATACCTTCACGACTACTTCCCCGATCGGATCTGAGACATTTATATACGCAAGAGGAGGCAAGAAGACGGCGAGAGTAAGAAGATAATCCTTATCAATAGAGACAACTTCTATTATGGATACATATCCATCGGAAAAAAATCCATACACATACATATTGGAATTGAAAAAAATCAGCTATATACTTTGTGGAGTTTGGGTTGCAGCTCGTAATCGGACTGGTTCATACAGAAAGCCTCTGTGAAGTAGTATAATAGGAAGCGAGTCCATTGACTTTATACTGGGCACCAAACTCCGGACTGATATTGGGAATTTTTCTATAAAAATTTACACTTTTTACAACCTGAAATTAGAACTAGGAGGACTAGATCTAGGATCCAAGCTCGTGATCGCTACGAGCATTATTTGTCACTAGACCACGAGGCGACTTACCTTACTACTACTAAAAATTTAAATTGGTCGCCTAAAATAAGGGTAATATAAAATGTTACACTATGAACAAGTGTGTAGAGATTAAATCAAGTCGAAGCCGCATCATATGATAGAGTTTAGCGGCCACCTCTCATTTGCTGTGATTACGTGCACAAACGCTGCATGCTATATAAAGGAATTTGCTCTTTCATAGAACTACGAAGCGATGAGTGTTCGTAGGACACATTAGTTGTCCTAAGATAATTGAATTCCATATATCATCATCACTTTAACATACTTATTTTTCTATAAAATAATGAAGTAGGTAGGTACGATATAGAATATCCTGTGTTCACACTTATGTGTATAATGTTAATGTTGTAGAATTTTATCGCTCCGGTTGAAAATTGCACTTACATTTTCAACCACATTCAATATCAAACGAAAATGTAGCGTAATTCACTTAATAAATAAATCCAACTTAATAATAAGTTTTATATTTGAGGGAAGGCTTATATCCTGCTGGGAAAGTTCGGCTAAAGATGATTTTATTATATCTGGTTTGAACTGTTACATTTCATCATACATTAATGAAATAAACCTATTATATTTCCTTTTGTATTTTAAAAAGTATGCAGTTTCAATTTTAGGTTCGCTATGTCCCATTTTAAACCACCGCTCGTGGTAAATTACTATTATTAATTACTAGGTAGTATTCAATAATAGTAAGTTTAATAATTACTTGTTCTTCAATTACGTTAATTTGCTTCTATAGGGAGTATTCCATGTAGGTATTAGCTATTGGGTAGAATGTGGATCGTTTTATAAAGAGGATATGCTTTCAGTGGCTAAATATAATATAATAAGTATGTATGAATAACCTTCATGTAGTCACTGGGACTAAAACTATTCGTTTTAAACATTAAGTAAAACATTAAATTCAAATAACTGCCTCAATGGTCTAGTGATAGTGCTAGGGGCAATCACGATGTTCTTAGGTTCGAATCCAAAGTCAATGTGTGCTTTTTATCGAAAAAAAAATCTCAGTCGCTGTTGCAAATCTGTAACTGTGCTTGGTATGATGGTGATAGGTTCCCCGTTTCTATTTAATTTAGTTATCTACCGTTCTATATGATCCCACCAGATTCCTTGTGGGGTAGGCAGAGACTACGAAGTTCCAACAAGTTCTTCCCTTAAAGAACTGTCTTGTTTATGTTATTATTTCAAACCTCTATTTTGTGCAAATTTCAGTCTTTGTCGTGACTTTTTACTATATTATTTTGTAGTTCCAGCAATTTTAAAGATGCATAAGATAATTACCGGACCTAATTATTTGCCAAATACCAAGTGAATGGGTTTATCATTAGTGTGAAATTGACCTCTATTGGGAGTCTGTTTTTGGTTTACACAAAATGAAAAAGTCAGTAACGTTTTTAACTGATTTGATTTTATGAAATCGTGGTTCCCGTTAGGTAGGCAGGAACTACAAAGTTCCAACAAGTACTTCCCTTAAAGAACTCTGTCTTGTTTTTGGTCCATGTTGTGTTCTATGAATAAATCTTATCTGATGATTAAAAAATCAGCCTTTAATGCTTTAAGCCGGCGCATGTGTTTAGGTCAAAGAAACATGATCGTACCTATATATATTACCTTATCAACGTCTGCAGTTCATCCGGATTATTGATTAGGACTATTATGAACTCTATACTGCGATAATCATACTAAGCACGATGTTGGGCCATCGTTGATCATAAAGTAAACTGACGATGTGGAAAAATATGTATCAGATATGTCGAACTCTTTGAATCAGAGGCCTTTAATATTATTAATAAGTTCATAGTTATATACCCAACCAGGTGGCTGCTTCCATCGACATGGGATCCTGTAATTAATATAAAAATTAAAAACCAATCATAACAATGCGAGACTTAAGTCACTGTGAGCTCACTCTGCGTTGATCGGACCAACAAAAATACAGATGATAGAAGTTTGAAGATACCTTGGAATTACAATAACTTTTGGTTGTCAAACATCTCAGAGCCTCCAATGATCCTGAATGCTATAAAGCACTCGAAATTTCGGGAACTTAAAATCGAAAATAATCTCAATAGTCGCGTTCATTTAACAACTGATTTATGTGTTAGTGTATGTGTGTGGGTGCAATAAAAACAATCTCTCTATCTATCTATAACCTCACGCCAGATCCCTTGCGGGGTAGGCAGAGAGTACAGAGTTCCAACAGGTTCTCTCCTTACATACCTCTCTGGCTTCCTCGACTCTCATAGTTCGTCTCATACACGCTCGCCGGTTACGGAGACTCTTGACTTTTCCATCAGATAAGACTCGGTTTATTTGGTCGTGGTAAGATAGTCTAGGTCTTCCCCGGTACCTGCATCCTTCCACTTTCACATTGTATATCTGTTTTGTCATTATTTCCTCTGGCATTCTTTCTATATGCC
This sequence comes from Phalera bucephala, assembly GCA_905147815.2. NCBI lineage: Eukaryota > Metazoa > Arthropoda > Insecta > Lepidoptera > Notodontidae > Phalera > Phalera bucephala. Next base: position 24,045,009 of record LR990618.1, on the reverse strand, counting down.
CGAACCAACGGGGCATGCCCAATAATACAGCATAAAAACAATAACAGCTGAAAATGAATCTGTATCTAATTTTAAATTGATATGACTAGACTTTAGCATAAATAAATAGTTTTTACTTTTGTTACCATAAAACCGAACCGCTCGATCTCCAATTCGGATTCGATCCCCGGCATGCTATATGATACTGTTTTACAAATCTCGACCCTCGCAAAAATTTGTTTGAGTGTGCGCATGTAAATCTCATGTTTATCCACGCATCTGCTACATAGGATATTAATTACTAGTCTGGGCCTACGTTGAAAAAAATAAGCTCAACCCTCAGTAGGTTGTTTGAAATGTGGACGTGGCGAATATGAATGTGTTCCGAACGTCCCTCAATATCTTTCCCAGGGTTATATTTATAATGTATGATGATGATGATTGATCCGACCGATTTCGGCCATGGCGACCACTTTGACCCCTAGTCGGAGTAATGCCGCTGATGCGCTCGAAGATGGATTATGTAGCCTATCTTCGCGGCGAAACTCCGTGCATACTGAGGGCACGTGAGTACGCCGTTCTCATAGTTGTATGATATGGCAGCAGGTGGGCGGGCCTTTAACTGATTACTTTATTACACTAGATCTTTATAATGTATAAAGATCTAGTGTTTACTGAACTCCCATCAATTTTCCATCTTCTGTCAAATTGATAATAATTATATCAGCCTATACTATTCCATTGGTGAGCAAAGGCCTTCTCTCACTATTCAAGGTGAGTGAAATCAGGTCAGACTCCACCACGTGGACCCAGTGCGGATTGGTGGAGGCAGGTTCGTGGCTATCTGCTGTTGGAATTTATCAAGCTGCCTATAAGGCTTTCAACTTGGCTTAACGACTATCACATTAAGTGGTAACCGGGACCAATGGCTTAGCGTGCCTTCCGAAGCACGGAGATGTTCTATATATGAAAATGGTCAAATTGATAATCATCAATAATCATAAATTGTGTTCCTTCTCAATATACGTGCCGTGGTTTCTTTTGCGTAAGAATTAACATCAAAATTAGGCTATTTAGTTCGATTTTTATCTATTTCTCGGTATCGATTGACGCATCAGTGTAATCGATATGAAATCGTTACGATGCTATGTTGAGCAACAGTGTTCTTTTGTGTAACATGCGTGCCATTCGGTGACGTATATGATAAAATAATATATTGATCTAAATAGTTGAGTTAAGTCTCTTTTTGAATAATCGAAAAAAAAACTAATGCTGATACTCCTATATATTAAGGAATATTGTGAATGTTAGTTCATACCGGGTACAAATCCGAACTCCGGACGGCTACTGTTTTTTTTTAACAAAGGACCTACACTCTTTCCAACCTAGGATTCGAACCAAGAACCTATGCTATGGTGAAGGGCGTATACTAGGTGTCTCGCCGTGGTGCTCAGCACCAGCCGGCAAGGGATTCTTCAACCTCGCCGGCGACGTCGGTGTCTGATCCTCTGTGCGGTATCTGTATCCGAAAGAAGGGATGTAAGGGTATCGGAGGGTAAAAGCGCTCGTGCAAACGTAGGGTAATTGTGTGAGATCAAAATTAGTCCTTGCCTCAGCTAATAATAATAATAAATTAATAAATAAAATCTTTTATTTCAGACTAGGAAGTCCATAATGATAGTGTGTACAATAATAACTTGATAAACTAATGTTAGTAAGAAGAACAAAATGGGAAAAATAAGTAAATGGGAAGTGCCTGTCACACTAGAGCACTGCACATTTGGCAACAGGCGCGTGCAGCTGTATCTAGTGGTCCAGCATTGGGCAGTCCCACCTATCGCATAATGCTTTCAGGATGCTGTTTGAGCTAGCACGCCATCTATGTAAGAGGGATGCACAGCTTTTTCGGATGATGGCATGGAAGCCATCAAGTCCAGCTTCTGTGAACATCCCAGAGGCACTACAACACACTACTAACAACACCCTAAAAGCATCATTGTACTGAACACGCAGGTCGCTGTATGCCCTCTGCGTATAGCTAATGCTACATTATGTTTCACTAAATACCTAACAGTTAAAAATCTGGCCTGACATTAATATTAACACAACATTGAATTGCTGCATTTAAAACTATACCTACAATCTAAATAAACATCACAAATTCCTTACAAATTTCCTCTCCTGTCTCAATAGACCCAAACCCATCTACACGGGCGCCCTCTTCCTAGATGTCGCGAAGGCATTCGACAAAGTCTGGCACAACGGCTTGATCTACAAGCTCTACCAATTGGGTGTGCCGGACAGACTCGTGCTCATCTTACGAGACTTCTTGTCGAATCGCGCCTTCCGTTATCGCGTCGAAATGACGCGCTCCACTTCCCACTCCATCAGTGCTGGAGTCCCACAGGGCTCAGTTCTCTCTCCGCTCCTGTTTAGCCTTTACACGAACGACATTCCTCGTTCGAGTAAGGCGCATCTAGCCCTATTCGCGGATGATACCGCTCTCTACGTCTCGCATAGGAATAAGGGTTTTATTACCAGACACCTTCAGGCATCCGCCAATTCCCTAGGGAATTGGTTCAGGAAGTGGCGTATTGAGGTGAACCCGGACAAGAGCGCTGCGGTGTTCTTCTCCAGAGGTGCCACCCCGCGCCACTCCCTGCGCCGCCCTAGAAGTAATCTCGGCCAAGTGACCATGTTCGACCGACCCATTCCCTGGGTCAAAGAGGTCAAATATCTAGGGGTCACCCTAAACAGTACCATGTCCTTCGGCCCGCACATCAAGCGGGTCCGTCACCGAGCATCATTTGTGCTCGGTCGTCTCCATTCGTTAATCTGCAAGCGGAGTAAAATGTCCCTTAGAAATAAGGTGACACTTTACAAAACTTGCGTTCGACCCATCATGACTTATGCGTGTGTTGTGTTCGGGCATTCGGCCCCCTCTCACATCGATAGACTCCAAGTGGTTCAAAACCGCTTCCTCCGTAAAGCCGTAGGAGCCCCCTGGTTCGTACGGAACGTCGACCTCCACTCCGATCTAGGTCTCGAACCTATTCGCGCCTTTATTAAAAAGGCGTCAACACGTCACTTCGCGAACGCATCTACCCATGCGAATCCGTTAATCGTAGCCACCGCCGACTACGATCTCCCCCCCGACCCCTGCCGCCACCGCCGGCCGCGACATGTTCTCACCGACCCCCCCGATGCTTTGTCATCCCTTCTTTCCGCTCAGAATACGGGCGACGACGACGTAGTAGTAGATCCCCTCCCATAGCCGGCGGTTGACCGGTGCACTTAGTAGTGCACCCGTCCCCCTACAGCGACTGTCCCAACCGAGGGCGCCCTCGAGTATGTCGCCTCTTGCCCTTCTGGCTGGCTAGAGCGTAGTGGTTGCACGCTCGCCTTTAAGTCCGGTGAAGCTGTAAAGGCCTCGCGGCCAACAGCGTACATCATTCACACACACACCTTACAAATTATTAATTACTTAATTTCCAGACATCAGTTTATCAGCAAAGATTTAGAATCCACATTCACACGGATCTACCAGGTTTGGACAAAAACTAAATTATTATGTGAGTGTATTCTTATGTAAAGGCTGTTGATTTGTATTCTCATAGAATTTATGGAAATATGGAGTACTCAATCATTCTATACTACTTCTATCTATCTATAACAAAGAGTAGGTCGAATTTCGACCAATGGGCGATCACTAGTAAGGTATAATAATTCATTTTCATTTATTATTCTATTTATGAATTTCTATTCCGTATAATAAATGTAGCTTCTTCCGAAAAAAATAAACGATTGCATAATTAACACTCTAGTTTCAAAACTATAGGACCTAATTTCATTTGCTCATATGTTTTAATTATATCGGTATTTCATTTATACAGTGAGATTATTCGTCACAGAAATGGGCAGGGCGAGATGATGTGATGGCCTCTAACGGATCTACGCGAGTTTTACATGATTTGTCGTTTAGCACATTCTGTGATCCGGTTTTATGTAGCAAAGATTATATGGAGTCAGGAGTCTCCGTAACCGGTGAGCGTGTATGAGACGGACTATGAGAGTAGAGGAAGCCAGAGAGGTATGTAAGGAAAGAGCCTGTTGGAACTCTGTACTCTCTGCCTACCCCGTAAGGGATCTGGCGTGATGATATAGATAGATAGATAGAAAGATTGTATGATTTACAGGATTACAGAGTTCTTGTACTTGATACCTAATTCTAGGTTCTTTTACATGGGTTATAAGTGTATAACTTAAACACGGGTGTGATGCACTACACACACTATAACGGCTAACCGCCTTTACAGAAAGAGGGACAAATCAACGTCACAACCTGACGCCAGTTTTTGTCGAGGGGTGAAAGGAGAACATTTTATTATCTATCTATATCATAACGCCAGATCTCTTGCGGGGTTCGCAGAGAATACAGAGTTCCAATTAGTTCTTTGCTTATAGACCTCTCTGGCTTCCTCCACTCTCATAGCAGGCCTCATACACGTTCGGAGAACAATTAAAGATTTTTGAAACTATATATAATAATACCCATGATTGGAAGGTTTTTTATTTAGATCTAGAGAAGTCATTCTTGTTCGAATAATAGTTTCAATACTTTTTAATTTTAGACTTATATTTGCTCCCCTATTAAGAAATTGTCCCACCGTTGGGCACGGGTCTCCTCTCAAACTGAAGGGGGAACTTCACACACCTTCGAGAAACATAGGAATGCAGGTTTCCTCACAACGTTTGCATTTGCCGTTAAAGCAAGTGATAGTTAATATTTAATACGCACATGCCTTCGAAAAAACTTTGCAGTCCAACGTTCTAACCACTAGGCTATCACTGCTTCGCTCCCCTATAAAGTTTAGAAAATGTCGCTTAAACAAATAAATAGCTTTCCACCTTTGGATATTATCCTGTCTTGAAAGATGTGGAGATAATCCTTTACTATTTTTATTTCAGTTGTTTCTCGAAATATAATGTGAGATGAAGAATAATGGAAGTATTTAATTTGTAAAACAAATATTGTTTATAGATAAGGGAAGGCAAGGTTCTCAACCCTTAGAGATCATTGCTGTAGATAAAATCACCCTATAAAAGGTTCATCACGCCTATTCCTACTTCACACGCAGTGATGGCAGGGGTGATACACACCTCTGTAATATGTGCCATCGATAGAGCACAACCCTATTTAATTATACTTACACAATTCCAGACTTCTAAGAAGATTAAAAAAAAAACAATTTTGAACGAAACTCTGTCCTCGGATTTAATAGGACCTCACGATCGCGAAATACACCATGCGTTATGAAATCAATGAGGCTGTATGTAGTTACAATAATATGCACAAATATACCAACATCATTGTCTAAAAATAAGTACCAACTGTATTATAAAAACGCTCCATACTATGAACTCAGGCTATCCCGGTGATACAGAATAATCTCAACCGGCATTATACTTGACATTTCATTTAACTCTTTAAATAAATATTGTAAAGTTTATACAGCGATAAGTATCTTTCCAACAAAAAAAAACAGAGATCATAAAGACCTTATGTCACTAACATAAAGGATTTTCCGTAATTTATTTACTTAGACATCACAAAATCCTGGTACACTCGTAAAAGGCACGCATCAAAATATAATCTCCGAATTCCAACTTCACACGTACATATTTATTTCATTTCTAACAAAATTTACTGAGACGTTGGCTCTACATTATCATTGTAAAACAATTATTATCGCGTTATCTTGGCGCGTGTGCGGCCAGCCTAATCCATTGTAATGAACGATTCGTCCAACTGTTTAGAAACATTGTTATATAACACGCTTTTAAATAATGTCTGAGGAATCTCCCTGACCACGTCCTTAATCATATGGTTTATATTTCTTAAGTTATACCAACCACATCCCTTTTTAAATGTTGTTAATGTTGAAGAACAAGAATTATAGCAATTACGATACGATTATTAAAAAAAATATACTACTAACCGGACCGAGGGTTAGAGAAAACATCCTGTTTTTAAATTTAGAAATTGCGTTGGGTTTAAAGCATACGGAACCGACAAATTTGTTGAACTTCTAATATTTTATTTTTACATAATTTATTATTTTTGACGTTTTTTTTTTGTAGTTTTTCGAACGAAAAATTCCCAGTATGAGCCCGGAGTCCGGAATTGTGCCCGGTATATGGCAATAGGCTCGCCCCCTATTACATCGTCAGCGAACCTAACATCGTCGGCGAAACGTGGTACTCAGTACACCTCTGCCACCCCCTCTGGGAAATATTGGCGTGACGGCGTTTTTTTTTTAATCTTATAAATCTATAAATCTCGTATAATTTGTTTATTCTAATGTCCCGTATATTTACATATAGATGTTATCGCGACCGCTATTCAAGAAGGTCTGGTCAAAGATGTGCGGAACACTATTATCTATATTCCGTCAAAATTATCCCAAAAAGTGAACTAACGGGATGCACCTATTTAATTGCTTATGACTGTTCGTTCTTTACACCATCACACCTATATTTCCATGGCAGAGTTACACTGTGTACATCCATTCTAAACCATTAAGAGTTAGGTTCCCATAATAAAAAAATATAGTGATGTGTCACTAGAACAGCCATCACTAGGCGGATTAATCGATATTCACAAATACGTGGTAATCGAACAACTTTTTAATCCGACGACCGATTACCACTCCAAGTCAGCTTTAAAACAATTCTCTTTATAAATAACGGGTTCGGTGATATACATGAATATTGATAAGGATTTTATCGAAACGGGTCTCCGTTTCTCATATAAAATTGGACTATCTTTAATACAGTAAGGAAGTGGGTAGTGATAATGTTTGCTGCCACGGATTAGTCTAACAACGGCCAGAGATTAGAATATTGTCTATAAAACTGTCTATTTCGTATTCATACGTTATATACGCACACATAATTTCGTGAATACAAATAGGAAGTGTGTATATATTATAATAAAATGTAGTTTTTATACAACATTTGTATGGGCGACAGTAGCCGTACGTAATGTGTCAGTAAAAGATGTTGCATTTACAAAACACTTGGAAGCTAACATTATTTCCATAGAAGATACATACTTATCTCCACAAACAAGCAGTTTTTAGGACATCTAAAACATTTGAGTATTCAATATTATTTGTGTAAGAAGGCCGATTGGACAGCAGCATTTGCATGGAATTATGATCTTTATTACTAGGACATAAGGTTAAAAGATTTAATAACGTAGCACCTTTGTCTTTATTATCTTTGCCTATTTCATGCCTGTCCAAAACGGTCTTCTATAGTCTTTTTCACGAGACATGCGTACGGTGACGTTTGGAATTTGACATATCTAGAAATGTGGTAATGATAAAAAAGAATGAAAATCGTATCGAGATAATTTATAACGAAGAATGAATCGATATTAATTACAATAATTCAGGAACAGAAAGAAAACAAACAACAAAAATTTTATTATTTATATACGAATAAAAAAAATGTCTTACAAATCGCCCAATTTGTCGCACACGTAAATTATTATTTAAAAGTCTATAAAACTTACAAAATGATGTATTCTTATTAACTTCTTGACCATTAGTATACTATGTCTTTCAATTGGATACGAGAATAGTATATTTGTAAAGAAATCGGCAATCGATTTTGTACGTTTTAAAAAACAATGTATCGATTATAACGATTTCATTGTGTCAGTCCCTAAAACGTAAACCATTCCAATTTTCATAATTGAGTAAAAGAGTTTTATTAAGTTTTTTTTTATTAATTACGCAAATTTAGAAACAGTATGATCTGAATGAATATTAACGTACATTTTTGATTTATTTTTACATTCTTGTTTATTTTTAGTATTCCCTATTTTAAAAATTCTTAAATAAAATATGCGTGAAATTGAATATGATCAAATATCACCCTAACCATGTCCCGTGAGTCCCACTTTAGTTTTAGTAGCGATCTGTCATGAAGAATTCCCTTAAATTAACAGTTCGATACTCAAACTATAGATATTTTAGGGTTTAAACGACGGAATAAAAAATTACTCCTTTATTTTGTGGTACTCCTTTATCAGCACACTATACGAATAAACTTCATAAAATTATTTAAAATTCTGTCTGTATCGTGTATTGGCGACTCTATTAGCTCGATATCGCATCAAAAATCGCGCGTTTTTGCAACTATTCTGATACTACATCGCGTTTTGGCGTTAAAATTTGAAACAAATGAAGCCACAGTCACTGCTTCTAGTTTTCAATACTAACGATTATAGTTTTTTTCACGACGTGATGTGTGATCATGTTCCAATTCACGCACATTGTATTTACGAATATTGAAAATACAGAATCCAGAAAATAAACAGGAATATAAAAATACATTAAAAATCTACTTTAGTTTTGATTTAAATCATATACTCTAACTGTTCATAAATTTGCGAAATTATTTAAAAAACTTATATACTAATAAAACTCTATTACTCAATTATGTAAATTGTAAAGGTTTGCGTTTTAGGGACCGACACAATGAAATCGTTATAATCGATATTTTGTTTTTTTAAATGTACAAAATCGGTTGCCGATTTTTTTACGAATATATCGTATTATTCTATGTGTCTGACTGAAATATTTTGTATTCTCATGGTTAATAATTAAAAAAAATAAACGTGGATGCGCTATCTTGACATATTAAAACAGAGAGTTTTATAGATTTCTTAATAATAATACACGTCAGCGACAAATCAAGAGATTTGCCAGACGATTTTTCTGACCAAAGGCTTGAATCGTTAATAAATAATGAGATTATTTTATTTTGTTCTCTTTTTGTTCCTAAATAATATTTAGTAAAAGCGATGAATCGCTATTATATTATTATATAACGAAGAATGAATCGCTATTATATAATAATATAATAGCGATTCATTCTTCGTTATAAATTTACTCAATACGACAATCAATCGATTCTCTTTCACATTCACCACATTTCTAGAAACATCTTTCTAAATGTTAGCGTACCCATGATTGGCGAAAATAATGAGCCCCAGTAAGAGTTCAGTCGCAGCATCGCCAACGCTAAAAGTATGGTATGTATGTTGGGCCTTAACGGCGCTTATTTTCAACATTAAAATCAAAACAGCAACCTATTCCAAACATCTGATCAACTTAAGGTCTATGCTTGTAGTCAATTGAATTTTCAGTCTTTAATGCTAAATGTACGGAAATGTCATTTTACAACGAAATGTTACGTAGTCAGGACAATGCGCTATCGATTGTGGTAAGACAATTGAAGTAAAACGCTCGCCACTTGGCTATGCCATCAAGACATTACACGGGGGACTACTCCAGTATAGTTACTCAAATAATTTTCCATACATCATTAAAAATTCAGCCGTAAGACGTCCATTGCAGGTCCAAAGGCCTACCCAAAGACCGCCACGACGACGCACGATCACGAATCCACTCTTTACCCGCGACCTTCACAAAATCATAGGTAATTAAAAATTAACCTTTATATAATTCAAATAGAGTTACATATAGTATGAAATATTAGCTCTATAAACCATACAAATACGATAACTTTTTAGTTACGGTGAGCTCATTGCGTGCAGCTCAAATTGGGCTAAAGTTGGTACTTAATCCTTAAAACAAAGACTAAATACAAAAACGAGTTTCACGGATTTTATCACGGCTATTATTTAACTTTAAATCCATTCGAAACGCCGGCAAATTAATCTAATTATAAACTGAAATAAAATCCATAAAATTAATTTAATTATTTTAATTTAACACACTAATAACTAAATTCATTGTTTATTTTATCTTCTATCTACATCATCACGCTAGATAGAGAGTACAGAGTGCCAACAAGTGAGAACATGTGGAAGAAGTGGAGGAAGAAAAAAAAGGTCTATATGGGACGATTCTTACAGGTCTTTCTCGCTTCGCCTATATGAGATGGAGTATGGGAGTGGAAGAAGCGCAAAAGATCTGCAAGACAAGACTACCATAGTCCGTCCCATACATGTTCCTCTATTATGGAGATTCTTTTGATTATATTAAATACTAATATCATGTATAGCGGGAATATCTTAAATCAGGGATTCCCAAAGTGGCCGATATCGACCCCTTCGATTTTGGTTTCCCAGGGGTCGTCAAAAGGAAAACTGGTTTTTGTGGTCGACGAGGTCTAAAAATCTACCGCAAATATTTTGGGAATCCCCGTCTTCAATTATTCGGAAAATATTGATGCTGCTGAACTCGAATATCAAGTAGATAGATCAATTATATGCTTAGTATTATTGTACAGTCTGTAAAATGTATTGACAGGTACTTCCCAGTTCAAAAGGTGGCATAATTCTATCAATAAATTAGGATTTATTTGATTGTATATCTGTAGGCGATATACAAATACTACCTTTCCGATATGAAAGGTATCAGATGTGATATACTTAAATGTATAGGCAGGTAGGTATCGATGAAATATGATTGTTGTTTGGCCTCTTTAATTTTGGAAACAATAAAACAACTGAATGCAAACAAAAAAATAACATTCTTAAAGAATGAAAGTAAGTTATCTTACAAAGAAAATTTGTTGAAAAATATTAAAGAACCTTGTTGAACTATATAGTTTTTCTAACTAATGTTCGTAAAAGTTCAAAACACCTTCCCTCCTATCAGCCACTACCGCGGTCCGCGGCATGTTCTCACCGACCCTCCCGATGCCCTTACATCCCTTCTTTCGGATACAGATACCGCACACAGGATCAGACGCCGACCTCGCCGGTGAGGTAGAAGAATCCCTTGCCCGCCGGCCGGTGCAGAAAACTACGGCGACACAACTAGTATATTGCCCTCCCCCATAGCAACTGCCCAAGCCGAGACCGTTCCTCGAGGCGCCCTCGAGCTAGTTGCCTCCTTACCTTTTTGGCTTAAGCGTATGGTTGCACGCTCGCCCTCTTGTCCGGGGAAGCTGTAAAGGCCCCGCGGCCAACACCGTAGATCATTCACACACACGCACATACAAAACTTGAAAACACCATTCCTTATTCAGAAGGATCGAGCAAAAGCCTACTTTCAAGACGGTAAGGATACTTACAATATGAACGCTTTCTTATTACAAGTTAGTTACAATCTCTATTTTCTATGATTTTAATCGTTCAAAAGCTTTTAAACTTCTAACAATTACTACACATGATAAATACATGAACGATGTATCGATAGCTTACTACGGTACCGTGTTTTTCAGAAACGGGTCATCGCAGATTACGGTTATGCCTCTTTGTTGATACAAAATATCACTGTAATTGATAAATAAACACCTGATACACGTACATTACATGCTCCGCTGAGCATTCAAGAAGATACAAGTAATAACCGAGCCCGAATTACGCCGTCCAAAGTTCAACACACCGTATCTTCTATCTGATATCTGTGTTCAGTTACCGAGAAAATTTCCGATACACTTGATGCTAGATAGTTTTGATCAAGCATTAATAATATGTTTGCTCGAGTCGACAAAGATAAGCCCGACGACACGACGAACAGTGACCTCCGAATAATTGATAATTGCATACATGGTAACGACCTTACCCGTTAAACTTATGTAGATACTCGTAAACAAGCTGGACAGGAGTCTAGTGCAATATTGGATTTTTTCGATAGTGATATTTTGTGCGTTGATGTTGTTTAGGATGCATAGTTGGTACATAAGTCAAACAATTTTCTACATGCTTAAATAATTGTGTCAAACAAATGATGATTATTAATATTCAGAATCATTGTAACCGAAGATTTAATGACGGAGATTTGATTTTAGGCAGCAAAATTTATTTTACTGTATGCTAAAATAATCCGTATTATTTAATAATCCTTTAAGCAGATAAATCATGTAAACAAATTGTTAGACATAAACGGTAAATTACATAATAGTATTAAATTAATTACAAACAAATTGGAAATCAATTATTCTGGTCACAATTAACATTCATATAATCAAGCGCACAAAGTTTAATACAGTATGATACTCCACCTAATTGAGATAAACATCGGAATTGTTTATTTACTATCAATGTGATTACTGTTTATTACCATCTGCATGACTAGTTTTATAAAATGTGCATACAAATTTACTGGTTTATTTAAACATCAAAGAGATACGATGCACTTTGAGCATTATGAAAATCTGTAAATTCCATTAACATAATTTGCTCTCTCATCTTATTTGGAAACGCGACCGTTATTTTTAAGTAAGACTCGTTTTGACGTGTTATGATTATGTGTCAAGTTTTTTTTTATATCAAAAGTATTTTTTGTTAATTAAAGTTTCGTAATGTAAGGCTCTCAAATTTATACGCTTTCCTACAGAACCTACATCGTTATCCATCTCATTTGCATTTACATGTATTGGTTTCACTAAATCGGTATGGCTACAATAAGAATTTCAATAACTTTAACATTTTAACACTAAAAAGTAAATCTGGTATTGTTTACAAAAAGTTGACGTGAAATGCAATATGGCTGAATAGTGACCGCGTCGCGGTAGCCTATGCTTTCCCACCTGAATATGACACCGGTGAAACAGTTACAAAAGGACTTATGAGGAATTTAAATAAATATGGAAATCAGCTTTGATGAACAAATAAATAGGATTTATTATTGCCTAAACGTTACAATTTCAACCCTCAGTCTGGCGGATTAGCTGAGCTCGGCTGACCCATTAAAACGATCGATTGTTTCCTTATTGTGGTGCTTGCAACGCATACCTTTAGTAATAATTACAAAATGCATAGGTATTGGTTACGTTTTCTTCGAGTCATCGGAAGGATACTTAAATTATGCAAGAATGAGATTCAAGTTGATAATCGGCAAGCTTGTTCTTACCTTTGCTAATTGATGAGTAGTAACTTTGTCAATAGGTATAATAATTAAAAAGCAAATTTCCTGGCGATAATAAATGGGAGCTAACGAGCAAACTTTTCAACTTCGACTCGTGAAGTTCACAAGGTCATAGTGGTAGGATTTGATCAATATCTGCGTAATGAGGTGTTAGTCGACACTGGCGCCATTAAAATCCCGGTGAAAGCGCCAACAGAATAAGGAAACTAATTTAAACGGCTTGACACTTAGTTGTAAAAGTGAGGTAGAATGGACCACACGCGTCAGTAAAGTGTTGTGCATTTTCTCTACGACATCAATACTTATTACCTTTCATATGCTGCACTTTCTTCCGATATATGTATATTTTGATGACGTCGAAACCACAAACCGATTTACGACATTCGTTTCCTTGCTATCGATTTTCAGTTTTACTTTACATTATTAAAAGAGTACGTTCCATCCGATTATGAGTACGTTCCGTCATTAACCCTAGAATCAGCCGTACAAAGTCATGACTAATCGTTACAAATCATTGTTTTGCACTCCTCGTGTTATCGCACAGTCAATTTAGTATGACCATCGTCTGTTTGCCGGTTGATATCAAAATATCCAGTTTTGTGTTTCATTACCAGTATACGGACGAAATGGCTCAATAAGTTCATTAATTTAGTGGCTGTTTGTAGGCTTGCTAAATGTTTATTAAGAGGTTTCGTCGGGCCTGGTAATTTTAATAATTATCACCCTTACAAACTTGTTTTCGATAAGCGTTAGAATATTACAAATAGTGCGTAAGTTTATTTATATCGTGATGTAACCTTTTGATTGGCTATATCGTTGTTGTGTATAATTTGTAATACATTGCTTGTTATTTGTTTGAACAGGTGGTGATCTGCGGTGCGGTGCCATCGATGGTCCGGTCGGTTCGCCTCTACAGCCAGTGCTCCCATATGTACGTCAACGTATTCCCAAACGGTACCGTGATGGCTCGCTCCGACCGAAACGACCAGCGTAAGTAGACCCTTTACTTTGTCAGTTTTCTATGCACTTTCATATCTATGCATTCTTATGTTATGAATACATTTTGATTTATTTATCATCATGTTTATTGAAAAGCCACGATGATGCATCAAATGCGAGACATAAATATGTATCTATAAAGCATCCCAGGATGTATAATATTATCATATGTGTTTAGACATGTTACATTTGTAGTTAGACATTTTTGTCTTTCCACATGACATTTGTTACATCATAAAAACTTTTAATAGGGAGATGCTAGAATTATCTTGTTTGGTATCTCTTGTTTCCGTTTTTCAGTAAATGAAACCTTATCTTTTGAGTAACTAAAACTTAAATATTCTTTCATTTAACAGTTGGATTAGGTTATTACCTGTAATGCTGAAATAATGAAAAAAGTAACTAAACTCTTATAAATAAACCTACGTAGTCACTTGATTCTAGACACCTAAAATCTAATTCTGGGGTCTATCCTAGTAATTTACGAAGTTTAATATATGAACCCTGTTTCGTTAATGCTTTGATTCCGATCTTAATTCAGTAGTAACTCAAAACCCGACCATCTCAACGTAAAATCACAACAACTCCCATAATAACTTAAAAAACAACATTCAAAGCCAATCGCTACAGTCACATAAACGCGACCGTACCAGCATTAAGATTACTCACATGCCAGATGAAGCCAGATGCATTCTTTCACTTACACACGCAGTAAAATCACACAAGGCGTAATCGCGCCGGTGGTAGGGGCTAGACGTGAGAAACTATAGGAATATGTCAATACTTGACGGGTCAATGGCCAGAGAGTGCAACAGGTAACCTCCACTGTGCGATATAGTAACGGGGTACGCGCATTCAGAAGGTGTATGAAGTCAGGAGTGTGAAATGAGAAATTGTTTAAGAGTTACAACTTGCGAATGTACATTTAGTTGGTCAAATGTAACAGAGACGTAACTGAAAGGCAAGTCAAGAGGAATTAGGCTTTTTACTTGCTGAAATTAGAGTGCTTATTCAAATAATTCAAAAAATATTAAAATTGTTGGGTTGTGGCATTATTAAGTTTGGTAAGCGATGTAGTAACAATAATAATTGATATTTTGGTTATTATAATTTTTGTTGGTATACTTAGTGCTTGTTTAATGTTATATTGGTTGCCTACGGTATTTTTGTGCCATTCTCGTGCCTCTTCTCAGGTTATCCCTTTAATTCGATTGAAATATAGATTTTACATCTATCAATCTATTTATATAGAATTCGAATTTTAGGTCAGACGAAGTGTCATTGGAGGTTTTCTATCGAAAATATTTCAGTAACATTCTGAAGTCTGAAATGTTGTCTGGCATAATGACAATTACGTACTTTCTCTTCTCTATGCCGTCCTTTATAACCCCAAAGTTCCTATTTATCTACGAGAGCGTTTTGACTTTCTTGTCCCCAAGGAAAGAGTCTGTCGTACTGCTACTTCTCTTCTTTTTCGTGCTCCTCTTCATTTTTTCAGTTGCGAGAAGAGAAGAGAGCAGTATGAGAAGTATTTTACTGCTCGTTGAGTGCGTCTTTGGAACTCACTCCCACACGCTATACGCGCAAGCTCCTCTCTGGATATTTTCAAGAAAAGAATCAGAGAACATTTCCTATCTGATTGTTGATACATATTTTTTATATAATATACTATGTGTATTTTTATGTATGTTTATTTTATTGTATGTTTGAATGTGTGGTTGTTTAACTGCCTGACTTCTCATCTCTCAACACTTAAAGGTTCGCTGGAAGGTAACTAATATTTTGAGTTAAGCTCGCCTTTGTATATCACCTGTAAAATAACAATTGTTTTCTACTGTATACAATTAAGGATTAAATACATAAAATAAATTACGTTGGCACCTAACATTAGTAACCCCCCGCCACCCTTGCATGGGAAATGTAGACGTCGCGTTTTATTTTTAGAATGTTTGTAAAGTAAATAATGTAAAATATTATTGAAAAAAAACCTACATACCCAATAGATCTTCAATTTTTTTTTCTTGGCAATTTTATTTGCATATGCCATTGTACAAAGTTTACGAATTTTCATTTCTAAATTAATTCAACTCCCCAATAAACTTGATGACAAGAATGATAATGGAATTGATGAAGTGCCCCACCCTGGATAGTAAAGTGATGGATACTTTACGTACCATTTGCGACGGCCGTTTTGAGGGAAATCGAAAAGGCACGTTTTATCACAATTACAATTACCTTCACTCATGCACATATAGGAATACATAATGGTTGATATTGCATCAACATTACACATTATAATTCGAAATAACACAAGTTTTGGAAAATTAAAACAAATTGACAACATCACTCTTTGATTTCCCGCCAAAAAGTCCTCTAGATCTTCAATTAAAGATAATTTATATAAAAAAACAATTGATATACGTTCCAAATGTCAAATGTAGAGCGTTTCGATAAACGTCAAATAACAACTGAGAAATAACACTCCTTTTTTGCAACTGCCAAATGACATTTCAGATCCAATCTTGCGATCCTCGAAATTTATTTTCTATCATTATTTTCACTAGTTTCGCCTCTTAAGTGTCGGTATAAAAACATTTGCAAAAACAACTTTACTGACATAAACAATAAATCGGAGGTTTTTTTTTATTTCGAACGAGCTTTAGCACTCAACCTTTCATTTTTTTAGTTTTCTTTAGCGAAAGCAGTCGCGAATATGTAATACTAATTATTTCTTAGGAATTATACAATGTTTGGTTTAGAAACACGCGACTTTAGCGTTGTCACTTGTCTAAATAAAATTGGCTTTCACTTTTATTTCGTAAGCCTAAGGACTATCGCAAGGAATATGCAAACTAGTTTCTATTGGCATCTCGCTATTTTATTTGTAGTAAAAGACAGTACTTCTCTTACTACAAATAAAATAGCTTAAGTCACAACACTTAAGGTGAGTTGCACCGGCCGCCGGTAACAGTCAAATAGTTCGTAAAATTAATCGACTTGACATAACCTTTACTGTAACTGGTACAACTGGGCTTTATGTATAATTTGGCATAATAATCGGACTTTATATTCATTATATTAATTTTTGAAATTAATGCATGAAAAGCATTTTGACAACAATATATGGACTATAAGCCATTGTACCTATAATAATAATAACCCCCTGTCAAGAAACTGTCCCACCGTTGAACACGGGCCTCCTCTCGGGAATATGCCATAGTCCACCACTTCACACACCTTCGAGAAACTCTTAGGCATGCAGGTTGCCTCACGATATTTTCCTTCATCGTTAAAGCAAGTGATAGTTAAGTTTTAATAAGCAAAGAGCAGTGATAGCTTAGTGGTTAGATCGTTGGACTGCAAAGTCAGAGGTCTCGGGTTCAGACCCAGGCACGCACCTCTGTCTTTTCGAAAGCGTTGTACCTATATGTAAAAAATAAAGCCTCACTAAAGCTCTCTAAGCAAGGGTGGCAGAGGTATTCCATGTACACCAAAATTTTGCGAAGAATATGGCTATTGCTACTGATATTATTTATTACAATGGTCT